>JAIFGZ020000586.1:3825355-5100474 GCA_019925245.2 Oryza australiensis
ACAAAAGAATCAAACTATTGTACCAAGCATAGTGACTGCTAGCCCAAATATATTAGCAACAAAGATGCATTGTTTATACTTTTCCGTGATACATTTTATGATTTCTTATATCTTCAGTTGTTGCTTCTAGTATTCATGATGGAAGTATGACAATAATTTATGTTAATTTTGTCACATGTTCTCTGAAGGATAATTTTCATTTTTATGTTTCTGGGGTGATCATGCTGTGAATGCAAGCTCAATTTGAATTTGCATCAGTACCACCATAGTGAACATCCTTTGAAATCATGTATGTTAACAGTCGATAGCAAAACTAAAGGGTATAATTTGTTTGGATAAAATCTTGGGATTAGAAATAAGAAAGCGGTCCAGATAGCAGTGAAAACTTGTGGTAAGACAGAGCAGGATGGAGCCAATTCAGATTCATAGTCAGCTGGGAAAAGTAATTAGGAAAATATATGCAATATATGCCTTAGGAATTGAAGTATGTTAGTGTTTTACAATGGAGCTGATAATATCAGTTTCGGCATGCAAAAAATAAGTCAACCTTCATATTCCTAACCCCTCTACTTCGTCCCCTTCCCCCGCTAATATCGGTGTTGTATGCTGGTGAATCGTCCTTACAATTACAATCATTGCAGTAAAGGAACCCACCAGTTGACCACGACAACTGTAAGTTCATTGATCTAAATTGGCAAAATGTATGGCCACAACAATTGTAAGATCATTGATCTGATAAATCGACAGAATGTAGCTTGAACTAATATTTCCCTACATCTGTTCTTCTCTAGCTGTTTAATTCATCATAATAGCCCCACCCCATCTGGTTTCTGATTACCTTGTGTGTTTAACCTTTTTTGTTTTGTGTAACAGTGTAATTAGTTTGCATGTTAAACAGTATATATTTGCACTGGAATCCAATTGTGTTGACCTGTGTGTTGTGTGTGCCTCACGTTATACATCCCTGTTCTAGCCATTTCATTTCTTATCATCCTAGTTGTAGTGGTGTGGTGCACATGTGACTTCCAAGTGTCAGTGTTCTGTATTTTGTTTAATGGTAAATGTGCTACTGATACCAGTTACTGACATGCATTTCCTCTTTGTTGGTAATAGGTGTGTTCTCCTTGGTGTCAGCTGTGGCGCAAACATTGCTGACTATGTGGCTCGAAAAGCTGTTGAGGCTGGGAAACTCCTTGACCCCATCAAAGTCGTCGCGCAGGTTTTGATGTATCCATTCTTCATCGGGAGCAGTCCCACGCAATCAGAACTGAAGCTGGCAAACTCCTATTTCTATGACAAGTCAACGTGTTTACTGGCCTGGAAACTCTTCTTGCCCGAGGGTGAATTCAGCTTGGATCATCCAGCTGCAAACCCTCTCGTGCCTGGTAAGTGTCCCCCTTTGAAGCTTATGCCTCCAACCTTGACAGTTGTCGCGGAGCTGGACTGGATGAAGGACCGCGCAATCGCTTACTCGGAGGAGCTCCGCAAGGTAAATGTCGATGCCCCTGTTCTCGAGTACAAGGATGCGGTCCACGAATTCGCCACCCTAGACGTCCTGCTGAAAACACCACAGGCTCAGGCTTGCGCTGAAGATATAGCCATCTGGGTTAAGAAATACATATCACTCCGTGGCCATGAATTTTCATATTGACTGTGTCGGTGGCGCCCTTCAAGGCTTCACGCTGCTCGCTTCATTCCTTCGTTTACCTTCCATGCTGCAGTGAAACCATTTGATGAAGCAGGTAAAGGTACACTGGCCGAGTGGTAACATGGGTGCTGAAGAAAGGAGAGAGAGAGATGCTCCTCTGTGATGTTAGTTGGTTCTTTTATGGCAATTTAGGTTGCCTGGGGTCAAGGATCTGAGTGTAATCTAGTACAGGACCGATGTTGTACATTTCCACGTTCTAATGGCATCTCAAGTTTTCATGTATTCACTTCCCTGTCCATCGATCTGCTTGGCCTGATCTAAGCGGTTTATTTTGTTTCTGGTTTTACCCCCTGGTAATGAGTTGATATGCAAAACGCATCTTATAAATGGGAGGAGTGATCAAACGGTGTATATATTTATTTATTTATTTACGATTATTTGTGAAGAGAAAGATGACAATTGACAAATGAGCTACATATGTGTTTGTGAGTGGAGTCTTGCTAAGAATGACAGGTGGGGTCATGCTTAGCGGCGGCTCACTCTATTGATAGTATTGGTGAAGAAAAGAAGACAAAATTAAACGCGAGGTAAATATAATAACACCACTTTTTTTGAGGTAAATATAAAAACACCACTTTTCTGATGGTAAATAAGCGACGAGGACATTGAATGGTGTTGTCTTAGAGAACTTTTACTAAACCATATAATAAGAGACAATTTTCTCATATAGAAAAAACTTTTATTATATTCTTATTATAACAATATAACAAGAAAGTTCGTACAATAACTACACATCTATTTCAAATTCCATCAATGAAAATGAAAACAACTAAACTCGTAAACCGTCACGGAGAGGCTATAAAAGGAGGAGCTCAACACATTAGAAAACACACAAGAAGATCAAAGCTCCATTTCGAAGGTGAAGCCCTAGCTCTCTAGTGTTTAGAAAGCAGAGAAGAGAGTGAGGGGTAGTTCGGAGGAGTGCCGAGTATCTCAGCACCGACCTTCGACCTTCTACCTCAACGGATGCTTCTTAAATTGAGTAAGTGTTTATGATTTCCTATGGTTGGAATCCTTTTCATTGAGTAATTACTTTACTTCATTTACTTACGGGATCATCGTTCATTCGTGAATGCTCTAGTCTAAGACTCCTGATGAAGATAGAAGTTCTTGGCCAAGACTAGAGTAGTAATCATAAGCGTAGACATGGTGTCTAGGCTAGTGTTTACCTTTGTTTGCCGCGTACTCTATGGGTTATAGAGGTAGACGGTAGGTGATGATAGCCCTATCCGTCTTTTGTAATCTTCCATATTCGGATACATCGTAGAGCTATAGGCCGGACTCACTCGGCAGACCGAGTGTAAGCCGGCGCCCAAAGTAAGTAAATAGAGTAAGGAGTTACTATCTATCTAGAGTCACAACCATAGAAATCATCTCTAAACCCTCGCTTATTTATTCTTGTTGTCCTTGGATGAATTTGACCCTTAGATAATTCACACACGTTCCCCGTGAATTCGATACCTTGGAATACTCCCAGGTGAAGTGCTATAACGGTATTCCGTACGCTTGCGGATTAATCTGTGATCGTAAGAAATACCAACAGTCCCAATGACAGTTGTTGGTGAACTGCCATCCAAAACCGACAGCACAACCGTCATTTTAAGGCTATAAGAGGAGGAAGCTTCACTTCATCCAACACATACCACATGTTAAGAGTTCCTATTTTACACTCTTAGTCTCTAGGCTAGTGGACTTAGGAGTTAGGTTAGAGCTTCTACTCGGTTCCCAAGTCGTCTTCGGTGAGTCGGGTATGGCTTTTATATCTTTCTTACCTTGTACGACTTTGATCTATATAATATATTCATCTTCTCGTATAATTGAGTATGGTTCATATGCTAGTTGTTTAGTTATATGTTTTATACATAGTTTATATGATAATTATATTATGGTTAGATGAGTAACTCTACTGTCACGGTCATAGTCCAATGTGCAATTAGGATATAGGTGTGCTCTTGTCTTAGTCATTGACGCTATGGGAGACAAAAGTATCTATGGCAATGTAAGCATGGTGCTTAAATTGTTTCATAGACGTTGGTTATGGTCATATCCCACAGGTTGTAGAGATAGGCGAGAGGTGCTGACAACCTTGTCCGTCCTTTGTAATCCTCCATGTTCGGGTATGACATAGGGCGAACGGTAAGAGATCGACTCTGGATGGCAGGCCAGGCCACTAGAGGCGGTACCCCTGGAGGCTTCGGAGCATAGAATTGAGTAACTAACCATGAGCATAAATGTCTAATATAATTTTTGCAATTATATTATAAGTACATTAGGAACTTAGCTCTAACACTATACTCTCCACTTAGCACTAGTATGTTATTTATTAGGACTCTTATGTATGTGTCACACTACCACCTTATTATTTACCTCTTACCCCTGCCTATACTTTGGCAGCTCAACTATAACATATGAATATTTATAGTAACTTAGTATTCTCTTCTTGATCTCCATCTTCCTTTGGAATAAAATACGATACCATGGAATACTCCTGGGTGAAATGCTACAACGATATATCCGTGCGCTTGCGGATTTATCTGTGATCATAAGAAATACCAACACTCCCACATCGATGCGGGCATCCGTGGTTCTAAGGAACGGTCTACCAAGGACGAGCGACGTTCTCTTATCGACATCCATGTCGAGCACCACGAAGTCGACAGGAATGAAGCAACCCCGGATTTTCACCAAAATGTCTTCGGCTATTCCTGTCGGGTAGAGGACCGAAGAATCGGCTAGTTGTAGCTGCATCGGAGTTTATGCCAGAGTAGTGTAGTTCAGTCGATCAAATGTTTCCTTGGGCATAACGCTGACGCTTGCTCCAAAGTCACATAGAGCATGGTCGAATTGTTGTGCCTAATTGAACAAGTGATTGTTGGGCACCCCGGATCTTTCTTCTTTTCAGGAAGCTTGTTGAGTATAGCTACACTCCTTGTTAATTTGACAACTTTCGTGGTTGGTATCAGCCTTTTGTTGTTGAGGATGTCCTTGTGATACCGAGCAGAGGTTGGACTTGCATCGCATCAAGTAGAGGGACATTGACGTTGATTTTCTGAATGACCTCAACAAAACAAGCGAATTTCTCGTCCACGGTTGGCTTCCTGTTGTGATGAGGGAACGACAATAGGGTTGTATCATACAACTCATGTGGAGCCGTATTTCCTTCATTTACTTGATTTTGATTATTGTTGCACGGTCCATCTTTCTTCTCCTTCTCTGTTACTTTCCCTACATTGTTAGGATTCGACGGATCGCGAGTGGTTTTACCCCTCGCGTGGTCATCGTACTAACATTTTCCAATGAAGGTTCAGGTTGCCCCAGAATCTTCCCTGATTCAAATGATGGGACAACAATAGCTAATTAAGATAATTGAGTTTCTAACATTTTATTAAAGCTAAATTGATTTTTGATTATTGAAGAAAGACCTTCCATTTAGCATTTACGATTTCTAAAGTCTTGTCATTGGCGGTTAATCTTTTAGACATGGTTTCATTAATTTTAGCTTGGCCTAAAACAAGATCTTTCAAGGAGGGTTGATTCGAATTAAAACTGTGGGAAGAGTTGTTACCTCCTTGATGAGGGCGTTGTTGATTCCATCCTTTGCCTCCTTGTGGACGATACCCATTGTAGTTGTTCATATAACATGCGTCTTCATGGGTCTCGGGGCAATTACTCCCTGAGTGACCAGTGTTGCCGCATATCTTGCACGTCATGCGAGCGTCGATAGCTTGGACATGGTTTGTTCCTTCGACCTTGTCATCCAGTTTCTTCAATAGGAGGTCCAGCTTAGCGGCAAGCATGTCCGTTTCTTTAACAGTATGCATGCTCCACTTACGGGGTTGGAGACGATCATCACTCCACCCTTGGTTGGATACCATCTTCTCAATTAGCTCCGTTGCGTTAGCAACGGTTAATGAGAAGAAAACTCCTCCCGCAGCAGCATCAATATGATCATGGGCATCTGTAGTTAACCTGTTGAAGAAGTTTTGTATGATGAGCCAATCATCTATCCCGTGGTGAGGGCAAGCCAAAATGTACTCTTGGAACCGTTCCCACGCTTCGGGGATTGACTCGTCTGACATCTACTGGAAGCTTGAAATTCTTCCACGAAGGGCATTGGTTTTACCCATCGGGAAGAACTTCACGAGGAACACATTGGAACATTTGTCCCAGGAGCTGACAACACTTTGGTTCGTATAGAACCATTGTTTCACCCTCCCAAGGAGAGAGAATAGAAACAATCGGAGTCGGATGACATCTTGGGTGACTCCCTTGATAGTGAAAGTGTTTGCAGATCTCCAGGAATGATTGGAGATGAGCACTTGCGCACTTGTTGGCTTTCCCATAGAAGGGGTTAGCCTGCACCATAGTAATTAGACCCGTCTTGATCTCAAAGCCGGCATCACCCGTGCTGACAGCCGGTCCGATAAGGACGTTGGCAGCTAAGGGTGTTGAGAAGTCACGGAGGGTCTTTTGGGCCATTTAGCTTGATGGTGCGTTAATTGCCAGTTCACTTGTCGAGAGGCTCATTTGAGGAGGAACGCCATGAGGTAGAACTCTTCTCACAAGTGCTTCCGGATTATGATTGTAATTTGTCGGCAAGTTGAAACCGGTCATCCTCTACCCTGTTTTCACATAAAAGAGAAAACAGACCAAGTAAACCTGCTAGAGCAGAGATAAGTCAACTATAAACATATCAATAAACAAGTACTTAGTATTTCATCTTGGACCAATGTCTTCCCCGGCAACAGCGCTAGAAATGTTTGTTGGTATTTCTTACGGTCATAGATAAATCTACAAGCGCACAGATATACTGTTGCAACATTTCACCCAGGAGTATTCCGGGGTATCGTATTTTATCCCAAAGGAATACGGAGGTCGAGATGAGAATATTAAGTTACTATGAATATTCATATGTTATAGTTAAGCAAAAGTCTAGACAGGGGTAAGAGATAAATGATAAATGGGTAGTGTGACACACACGGAGAGTCCTAAATAATATACTAATGCTAAGTGAAGAGTATAATATTAGAGCTAAGATCCTAATACTTCTAATATAATTGCACAGATTATATAAACAATTATGTTCATGATTAGTTACCCAGTTCTATGTTCCCAGGACTACGAGGGTACCGCCTATAGTGGCCCGGCTTGCCACCCAAAGTCGATCTCTTACCGTCCGTCCTACGCTCATACCCGAACGTGAAGGATTACAAAGGACGGACAGGGCTGTCACTACCTGCCGCTACCTCTACAACCCGTGGGATATGATCATAACCAATGTCTATGAAACAATCTAAGCACCACGCTTACATTACCATAGATACTCTTGCCTCCCATGGCATCAATGACTAAGACAAGAGCATACTTACATCCTAATTACACATTGGACCGTGACCGTGGCAATAGAGTTACTCGTCTAACCATGAGATAATTATCATATAAATTATGAATGGAACATATAACTAACCAACTAGCATATAAATTATACCCAATTATACGAGAAGATAGATATATTAAATTGATCAAAGTCATACAAACTAAGTAAGATACAAAAGGCATACCCGACTCATCAATGACGACTTTGGAACCGAGTAGAAGCTCTAACCTTACTCCTAACTCCACTAGCCTAGAGACTAAGAGTGTAAAGTAGAAACTATCTCTTGTGGTGTGTGTTTGATGAAGTGAAGCCCCCTCCTCTAATAGCCTTTCATATGACAGTTGAATGGTCGGTTGTGGGTGGGTTTTGGATGACGGTTCACCCACAACCGCCATTGAGGCTTCATCAGGACCCTCCACATGTAAGGTGGAGATGAAGTGGGCCGGGAGGGTTCGGCCGACCCCTGGGTCCCATCGATCTCCACTGACTTTCTCCAGTGGTTTGCAGGTGGGCCCTTATGGTGGTTAAGGATGAATTGGTCTCACTTTAAGTCAGTTTCAGTTGTCATGTGGGCCCTTCAATCCATGGGATGCTGACATGGCGAGCGTCAATTGGTCGAAGTTGTGTTTCTTCACCATATAAGCGTGCTTTCACTTCGCTTTTGTGTGTAAGTTCCTGCACTCGAATAATCTCCTAGGACATGTGGAACTTTATTAACTTTAACCTATATGCGTGTAAGAGATGCTAATTCCCCTTTTATTCCCAAGATATGTGATGGTCGAAATTGGTACTTAACGACCGTCAACAATTGCCAACAGAGTGTATGACTGAGGACCCTCAGTGGTGAATCACCTCTACTTCAAGATGGAAAGTGAAGTTGTTATGATCAAGGAATAGAAACCCAGAGTAGCATCAAAGTCAGTTTACGATAGTGGAACAAATTTCGACATTTGTGGGAAAGCAACATCGGAGTTTGTGCCCTGTCAACCCACAAGAGCCAGCAAACGATACAAAACCAGTAGAATGAGAAGTTGTTAGAGCACCATTTCGGACACAATTTGGTAAGTGGCCCGTGCTTGTTCAGAGGTCATGTGCTAAGCAAACAGTTAAGAAGATAAACTGTCATAGTCATGCCAGAAGCATAAATGATCATGCCAGCAGTTAGATTTGACGGGAAAGTCAGTAGAGGGCGAGAATGTCAAGGTGAACTAGAGTCACTTTTACGCGGAACTTCCCATCGTCAACTGGATATTATATTCTAAGCCTTCCTGGAATGAAAGTGCACCATCAATACTTCATCTCGATTGACCGACGAAGAATCAAGTCTACAGATCAAGGTTCCATGGAAATCGGAGAAATTGGTCATTCTCAAGGGTAGTAGTTTCATCATTCACAGTCAGGCGAAAGCTCAACTACCTTGATAAAGTAAACTTGAAGTTAAACTTGTCTTACCTCATAATCATTTCGCTTGGAGGTTCAGCCAAGTAATGCGATTGGATAGGACCCCGAGAAGACAATTGCCAGGTATTAGTAGGGTCACACCAACCTCAAGTTAATAGGTTAAATTTTAAGGTGCATCTGACCAGCTGTGTCGACAGTTCAGCCTAAAGAAGCAACGACTAGGAATAGTCGCAGTCCAGATAAAAGGCAGATCAAGCAGCTCCTTGAAATACTTGTCGTTGGGACCAAGAGCAGTTCAGAGCAAACTCAAAACCTTCAGATTTACTAAAGTCAGTTAAAAGGGTTCAAGGAAGCCCCATCAAATTTCTAGTCAAGAGGGCGATTTCTCAGGTTACTGAAGGTGCCGATGTTAACTATGCATCTAAGGAAAGGAGGATCAGGGTCAGAGCGAACAAAACCAACTAGTGCAGTTTTTGGGAAAGCAATAGAACACCAAGCTTGATGCCGACAGGTTCAGCTATCCAAGTTTGGTCAATCAATCAACCAGTGTGAGTCAGAAAGAAATCGCGGAAGTCATTAGATCGATCGAGCACCACCCACACCCGACTTTCTTTCTAGCCATCCCTAAATCTCGGGACAAGATTCCTATAAGGGAGTATGTTTGTCATGCCTCGATTTTTGTTTGAGATTAAAAATAATTTAATAATAAATTCTAGAAATTATATTAAAAGTTAAAATAAATTATCAAGTGAAATTAATGAGGAAATTGAAATTTTCCTTTAAAAATCATGGCTGGAAATATTTTTGTAATATTCCCCATGCCCTAAAGTATTCTCTAAAATTTTCCGTGAAACTTTGGAGCTCCGAAAATATTTTTTGTAATACAGAGTTCATTTAATCAATTAATTAAATGAAAAACAAACTAAAAATACCTTCACTGTTCATGGGGCGTTTTCGGGCCATTCCTCCTAGAAGTCCACTTTGCCTCCCTCCTCTCTCCTTTCTCGTGGTCTGGCCCACCAGAGCTACCCCATCCTCTCTCCCCCCTTCGGCGCGGCCCAGTCCACCTACCTACTGCCTCGATCCCTCTCCTCGCGAAGTTGACTTCACCTACCTCCTTCCTCGTCGATAAGTGGGGCCTACTTGTCAGGGCTTTCTTCCTCCCCGGTCGACAACGGCCGTTGTCGCCATGCTTTGGCGGAGCATTGCCGCCGCCTTAGCTATCACCGCTTCGTGTCGTTTGCACCACCGGCACTGCCGTGCCGAGAGAAACCCCGGTCACCACCCTTTTCCCCTATCGCCATCGGGTCGCCCTCTTCACCGGGAACCCGAGCCGCCGCCGCCGTCGCCACTTGTCGCCTTTGGCAGACCGCTACCATCGCTAAGGGCCATCTCTTGTCGCGCTGTCGCCTCCATCGACTTCGCAGCCATGAGATTAAGGCTGGCCACTATCCCACCCCTACAAGCCACCACCTGATTGGCGCCTTCGCCGCGAGCCCCAAATTTACGGCCACTCCCTCTACCCCAACCGCTCCTTGTCGGTGCTTGGGGCCACACCGAGCCGCTCTGCTTCCCTCGCCGGCTCCACGAGCTTGCTAGGACCTCCGGCCGCACCTCCGCCTTCGCTAATCGCGTCCGGAGCCTTCTTGTCGTCGCCTTCCCGAGGGCCGCCGCCATAGCCCATCGTCGCCATAGCTCCGGCCGCGTCTTTATCGTCACAAACCCTACCTTCTCCCGAACCCTTTCACCCGTTCGCAAGGTTGAGAAGATCCTGGGTGCCGCTTTCCCTAAAGCCAAAACTCGTCAGAACCCTGCCTTGCGCCGGCCGCCGTCCCTTCCTCGCCACAGAGGCCTTTGGCCACCGTCGTCCCGTCGCCATGTGCGCTCGGTGAGAACCTCCCCTCTTGCTCTCCGCCTTCCTCCGCTGCTTTTCGGGCGCGTCGTCGCATCGGTGGCCACTGTCGGCGACCATCGGGCAGGGCAGCGCCATGTCCTGGTTGATCGGCTAGCGGGCGCCGCCCCTTTCCTGAAGGGTTACGCGGAAGCTACGATAGCTAATAACGAAAAAATTTCTACCGTGCAAACCAGGAACACTTGCAAGTAAGGGTCGATAGATCGTTACCGATTGGAGTAGAGTGCAGCGGATTAGCCAATCAAGAGCTATCCGATCTAGAACAGTGCTTGCCGATGACAGCCGATTTGCCGACAGCCGATTCCTGGGAACAGCCGATTCACCGAGTAGCCGATTCGCCGAGTCGTCCAATTGCGCTCGCGCGCCTCGCTCCGATGTGCCCGACCGCAGTCGATTCCACCACAGCCGATCAGCCGTCGCCGATAAGCACCGCAATGTAGCAGTGCCTCTACCGGTATCCACACATCCGAGAACAGAACACCTAACACCCGTGTGCTAGCACAAGATGCAAGGCTAGGGTTTTGGCTCGAAGGTGGGGAGGGTTTCCGTGGAGATTGATCTCGCCGACTTATTGTCACGCCCAAAAATTTAGCCAAATTTCTAGACTATTTTGTGTATTAAATCCCTGTCCAGGAATCAGCCAGGGTACACAAAATGACAAATCAATAAATAGATCCAAAACGTAAGTAAAGCGTAAAATACTTACAGAAGAGGCACTTAGACCTCACACCCGAAAGAAAGCAGCAACAGCGGAAAAGGCGATCCTAGCGGGGCTTCAGTTCCACTTCACAGGCAAACTCAACTGGGGTCTGAGCCTTGGTCTTCTAACTTCGTCTTCGACTCAGAAGCACTACACTTCTGGGAAAAAGGGGAAATAGCAAGGCTGAGTACAACCACCGTACTCAACAAGCCACACAGAGAGATGCAGACGTGCAAGGGGAGACAAGAGTGGCTTGGGCTATTTTGCATAAATGCGGTTGGAAAACCTTTCTAGTTTAAAACAGTAAAACAATTGATTGTTTAATCAAGATTAATCCTTCCACTGAACAACGTTATCTCCAGTTGAACAGGCCCAACCAAACCACCTGAACTAGTCCAGTTCCATTAAGTCAAATTATTAAGGTGAGACTAATCATGGTGAATCTGGTTGGTCGCCCATAATCGCGGGCACGGCTATTCGAATAGTTTTACTCTGGTCAGAGGTGTACAACTATACCCACAAGACACGATTCCACACATGTTGCCATGCCCCGAAGTATCGCCACGATACTGCAAGGGGAAAATCGTGACAAGACCCTTCGCATAACTCCCCCGGACCAAACAACACCACACCTCAGGTTTCACCCCTACCTTTATATCCAAGGTAGGCAGCCCCCTCTCGTGCCTAGGTGAATCCGGCAGCCGCATAGACCTTGCTCGGTCCATCCGAACTCCATCATGCCCACCCTCGCCTAGATGCGTCGGCCAGGGAAAAGCTACACTACAAGTCCAACCGTTGCCCATTCTGGCTTGTGGTAAGTACGGTAAGTCTTCCAGGGTTTTCCATGAACTGGTCCTTAACTGCCATGGGTACGACAAGCAAAACCATGCACCCACAGCCCACCATTTAGTCATATTTTAATTAACCAAGAAACTTTGCCAAGGTACCTCCGGTCGGAGACCGTCATTTCATGTGACTATCAGCTAGTAGTATAGTTCTCCCATTTGGTGAGCTAGTGCAATTAAGCATGGCTAAGCGTAAACATTTATAGCAAGATCACGTAAGTGACGCAAGCTAGTCAATTTAATCACCCGGGTTGATAATGAATGGATAACAATTAAACATGGGACAAGCGATTAGATAGGTTGTCCCGATTCCCGTGTAATTAGCAAAACATGCAATTTTATTTGCAAACAATAAATATTTATAAACTAGGATCAACATGCTTCAAGGAGGAATGTGACTTGCCTTGCTTCTTCAGCTGATCTTCACATCTTCGCGAGCGCAAACTCCCGAAACGACGAAGTCTACACACGAGCACACAAAACGAGGAAAAACTCTAATAAAAACCAAATAAGCAATACATGGAAAGTAAACAAACATGTAGAGCTCAATTTTAGATGAATTTTGCAACTTGAAAGGCCCAATTTGGAGTTCGTATGGATTAGATATGAATTTTAGAAGTTTTGGGCCATTTAATTGAATTGAAATTAAATTCGATTTATTGCATAATATTTATTTAATTTTACAAAGGAAATGGACGTCGTTGATGTCAGCGGAAGGGGTGCGCGCGGAAAAAGGACCGGTCCACCGTGGACCGAGTCCACGGTGCCACGGGCCGGCGCACCACGTGGCGCACACGTGGTGCCAGCGAGGCACCGACGTGGCTGCCACGAGGGCTGCCGCGTGGACGGCCACGATCTGCCCAATCGGCATATCGGACGGCGTCGGCGCAAAGGGGCGGCGACGGCCGGCGACCGGCTGGAGCGGCGTGGCGACAACGCGCACGGGGCCGAAGGCTTCCGGCGGTGAGCGACGGCGGAGCGGACCACGGGGGAGGAAATGCACGAGCATGGGTGGGCGCAACAATGCGGGTGGAGGCGGCATGCGGGCGAGCTCAACGGCGGCGGCGCACGGCAGAGGCGGCGCGTGGCACGGCCAACGACGGCGACCCGGGCAGGGGTGCCCGGCTGGGAGCGGCACTGAAACGGTGCGCAGCTTGGCCCGGGAGAGACCGCAAAGGAGGAAAAAGAGGGAAGAAATAGGGATGGGAGGTGCTCACCGGAGTTGGCCGGACGTGGAGAAGACGACGGCGGCCAACGCGAAAACGCGACGGATTTTGGGGAAAAGGGCGGCTCGACGCTCTGCTCACGAGGAAGCACAAGGCGACGATGAGCAATTGAGGCGGCGAGCGGCGGGGGCTACGGATTAGGCGACCGAAGGTGGAGTGAGGCGATGGTGGCTCGGTCTCACGGTGGAGGCATGGTTCCAGCGTCGATTGGAGGAAAAGGAGGAGCGGACGAGGTCGCCCTTGGGACGGTGGACGCGATGGTGGTTCAGGATTGAGGCGGCGACCGCTAGGGCGGCGGTGGCACGTGGCCGGTCACGGTCGGTGATGGCAGCGGCTCGGTTTTTAGCGGGAAGCACACGGCGAGCTGGAAATCACGCGATTGGGAGCTGGGGAAACGACGGAGGGGCCACGGGAAGGGCTTTTTAAGCCGCGGGGAGACGGTGGAGAGGCCAGGATGCGGCGATTTTCGAGGGTGGAGTGGTGGTGCAGGAATGGTGGCGACCGAAGCTTTCAGACCCGGCCATTCCGGCCTTTTAGCGTGTGGGGGCGACGTGGGACAACGGCGCGAAAGGCGGGCAAGCGCACAGAGTGGGCGAGGCGGTGCGGAACGGGCGAGGTGGCCGGGAGACGTGGAGTATGGGCGCGGGCTTAGGCGACGAGAGCGGCCATGGCGGCGAGTGGCGGAAAGATCGGGAGGAGGGAGATGACCCCGATAGGTGGGGCCTACAGTCGGTGGCTTGGGAGGAGGGACGCGGCTGACAAGCGGGACCCATCTGACAGTGAAACAAAGAGAGCCCGAGGGGAGGCTGACATGCGGGGTCCACGCAACAGTGAGGAGAGAGGGAGAGGCCGGCCAAGGGACCAAATGCGGACTTTGTGCAAGGAGCGGGCCAGCAAGCTGGGCCGGACCGAGGGAAGAGAGAGGAGGCCACAGGGAGGAAATCTGGACTTTGCGCTATTGGGCCGAAAACAGCCCAAGCACAGGAAGGAGAAATAAAATTTGTTTTTCCAATTATTTAATCACATAAAAGACATTTGTATTTTTATAAATACTTTCAATGCTCAAATAAATCCAAGAAAAATCCTTGAGATAGATGGGCATCCAAAGTATTTAATAAAAATATAAACAATCCATTTACTGATTAAATAATATATTTAAATAATTATTTAAATGCTTTTGTATGGTTAAAATTATTTTCGAGCTCCAAAATTTCACGGAAAATTTCGAGAGTACTTTAAGGCATGGAGAATATTTCAAAAATATTTCCGGCCATGATTTTTATAGGAAAATTTAATTTCCTTATTGGATTCACTTGAGTAATTTACTTTTTTTTCTTTTTTATAATTTCTAGAAAATATATTATTAAACGATTTTTAATCCCGATCGAAAATCGGGCGTGACACTTCTATTGCACCAAATCAGATTGATTTGGTTCAATGCAATCACACAACTCTCCACCCCTCGCCCCTTTATATACCGTTGGCCGAGTGGGTTTAGTGGCCGATCGGGACTCTATTTTGAATCGGATCCTATCCGGATTCATAGAGTTGGCCACCCATAGGTCGTTAGCCCATAGGACTCTATCTGATCGAATCCATATCCGATCGAGCCGTATCCGAGTCCAACTCGAATGCTTGTTCTATCCCCTTAAGCGTGCGACCACAGCAGGTTGGTATACTCGGTTTCGGCCCGAGTTGAACTCGCGACCGTCGGCTCGAGTCCAACTTAGCCGATCGTCGACTCGGGTCCAACTCAGCCGATCTGTCAACAGTGGCGCCTAGCAGCACATATTGACACCATAGTATAGAAGAATATAATATCGACTCTGAATTTGTAATGTGTACACAAATCTCTTTGCCTCATGATACCAATTAAGCTATAGGCGAGATGTGTGCCATCCCTTCAATAGCTTCACTCGAACCGTATTGGATTATCTGTCTGTTGATTGACTCCTCAATCAACTCGGCATGGCCATGCACTTCCATAATCCATTACCACAGAAAAAGCAAATTTTAGCACAATGTTTATGCTATGTCTATTGTTAAACAATTTAACATAAGACTCTTATTACGTATTTTACACCTTTCCTCTAGTTACGTATTGGGTCAAGATCCACATGTTAATTAATTTCTAGTTAGCTTTGGCATCACGGCTAGAAGATTAATAACAACACATCGGTAAGCAACTCCTTGCTAATCACATCTCTATGTGACTCTTGTTGTTGGTGTGACATCTCCATTCCCCGACGCCAACCTATGCCCCAAGGCCCAAAACTGTTTTGATAGCCTTGTTAAGTAAACCAAATGTTCCTGCTGTATATGTCCGACATATACCCCCTCGTGTTATGATAGAGAATGACACTCTGCTTTGGCAGACCCACCATTGACGAGCATAACGGTGACGGGTGCAACATTTGGAAGGGCATCATTACTACTTAATTTTGCGAGGGATGCTATCCTATCAAACAAACATATCACATATATGAAAGCAGGTAGAATAGCATATAATGAAATAGTATAGCCCCCTTCACATGGTGATCTCCATCTCCATGTCGACGCTGAGGATCTCCATCTTCGGCACCATCTTCCAATGTGCATGATGCTTGATTTCTTCAAACTAAACTACTACTAAAGAAGCTCTAATTAAAGATTACATCGACTCATACGTCATGAAAGAATATTACAAGCATTGCACGTATGAAAGAATATTACAGGGATTGCACATATGAAAAAATATTACACGCATCACATGCATCTCATACATACAATAGGGCCATACCATCTCAAAGCATTCTCTGCAAAAACAAGTTAGGCGTAGAACGTTTTCTACCTATCGCAGAGATACGACATCGAGACGACCTATAAGGGGGGACGCACACGTCTGTCCCGATACGGCATCGCTTACGGAAACCATATCGGCGTAATCACATTATGTCGTCCCGATACACTATCAAGGGAGATGGTTTGCGTAGGCACGAGGCAGCAAACAAGATCAGACTACGAGACAGCTTCGGCATAATCACATTATACCGTTCTGATACACTATAAAGGAACGCTATCTCGAACCCAACTCAAATCGAGTTCTATGGATATTGCTTCGACGTAATCATATTACACCGTTTCGATACACTATCAAGGAACACAATTACCATCTACTCTCCTCTATAGATCCCGTAAAACCGATTGATCTAATCAACCCGTGTGCTAAACTTGTAATCTAAAACCCGAACTAAGCAAGATTAGCTCTGATACCACTAAAGGGTTACGCGGAAGCTACGATAGCTAATAACGAAAAAATTTCTACCACGCAAACCAGGAACACTTGCAAGTAAGGGTCGATAGATCGTTATCGATTGGAGTAGAATGCAGCGGATTAGCCAATCAGGAGCTATCCAATCCGGAACAGTGCTGGCCGATGACAGCCGATTTGCCGACAGCCGATTCTCGCAAGCCGACAGCCAATTCCTGGGAACAGCTGATTCACCAATCAGCCGATTCACCGAGTAGCCGATTCGCCGAGTCATCCGATCGCACTCGCGCGCCTCGCTCTGATACCCCCGACCGTAGCCGATTCCACCACACCTGATCTGTCGCCACCGATAAGCACCACAACATAGCAGTGCCTCTACCGGTATCCACACGTCCGGGAACAGAACACCTAACACCCATGTGCTAACACAAGATGCAAGGCTAGTGTTTTGGCTCAAAGGTGGGGAGGGTTTTCGTGGAGATTGATCTCACCGACTTCTGTTGCGCCAAATCAGATTGATTTGGTTCAATGCAATCACACAACTCTCCACCCCTCGCCCCTTTATATAGAGTTGGCCGACTGGGTTTAGTGGCCGATCGGGACTCTATTTTGAATCGGATCCTATCCGAATTCATAGAGTTGGCCACCCATACGTCGTAAGCCCATAGGACTCTATCTGATCGGATCGCTATCCGATCGAGCCGTATCCGAGTCCAACTCGAATGCATGTTCTTATCCCCTTAAGCGTGTGACCCTGTAGGTTCAGGTATACTTGGTTTCGGCCCGAGTCGAACTCAGTCGACCGTCGGCTCGAGTCCAACTCAGCTGATTGTTGGCTCGGGTCCAACTCAGTCGATCTGTCAACAGCGGCGCCTAGCAGCATATATTGACACTATAGTATACAAGAATATAATATCGACTCTGAACCTGTAATGTGTACTCAAATCCCTTTGCCTTACGATACCAATTAAGCTATAGGCAAGATGTGTGTCATCCCTTCAATAGCTTAACCATTCACTCGAACCGTATTGGATTATCTGTTTGTTGATTGACTCCTCAATCAACTCGGCATGACCATGCACTTCCATAATCCATTACCTTGAGGGGCCCAGAAATATCTCTCCCAAAGGAGGGGCAAATTCCATCTTGATCACTCACATCCCACTACATATTTCATAGCAAACCCGAAGACTACTTTTATAACTACCCAGTTACGGAATAGCGTTTGATAGTCCCAAAGTAGGCTACTACACATGTTGGAATCCATGATGATCTCAGGTCTAAGGACTTTGTACCAACACTATCTGAGACCAACTAATGGCACATTAATTCCTGTAGTGTCACATGGTGGGTCTATCCAACAATGTGTTCTCTAACACATGTCCATGGTTATTGATTTGGTATCTCCATACCATGATCTATGAGACATGATCATCAATCAATAAACATGCCGATCTTAGAATCATATTTGTTCCAACAATATGACATATGATCAAGGATTATTTAGAATCATATATAAAGAGCCTCATAAATAAGTCACGTACTTTTTGATCAATACAAGATGCTTATTTCATGGAACAGAATAACACTTTATTCATTTATACATAAACATTGACCATGATATCCAACATCTCCATGTTGCCTCTAGGGCATATCACTAACATTTCCCCTGTGGCCGTCCGATCTATCGTCGGGCAGATCGGGGCTGTCCATGTGGCTGCCCACGTGGCAACCACGTTGGTGCCCCGTTGGCGCCACATGTGCACCATGTGGTGCGCCCGCTTGCACCTCCGTGGACCCAGTGCACCGTGGACCGACCCTTTGACCCGCTGACGCATGGGGCCTACGTGTCGGCACAGACTCCCATCACTGACGCAAAAAAATTTCATTTTCCTTTGAGAAAATAAATAACAATTGTGCAATAAATTGGTTTAATTTTTAGAAATCCATTTAAATGGCTCAAAACTTCTTAAATTCATATCTAATTCATACGGACTCCAAATTGAGCCATTGAACTTGCAAAATTCATATAAAATTGAGCTCTTCATGTTGTTTACTTTTTATGTACTGTTTATTTGGTTTTTTATTATGTTTTTTCTCGTTTTGCATGCCAGCGTGCAGACTCCGCCGTTTCGGAAGTTCGCGCTCGCGAGGAAAATAGTTCAGAAGATTATCTGAAGAAGCAAGACAAGCCAAACATTCCTCCTTGAAGCATATTGAGCCTACTTTATGAAATGTTTTACCATTCGCAAATAAATTGCATGTTTTGCTAATTACATGAGAATTGGGACTACCTATCTGCTTGCTTCTGCAATGTTTACTTGATATCCATCCTTCGTCAAACCTGGGTTATAATTTGATTAGCTCGTGTCACTTATGTGACCTTGCTAGAACTATACATGCTTAGCCATGCTTAGTCACCACTAGCTCACTTAATGGGATAATCACATTAATTATTTTAGTATTTGACGAGCTGTGATCTCGAGACCACTAGTCATGTTTTATTGGTCGTAATTACCCAACTAAAAATGGCTTAATGGTGGGCTATGGTTGTATGGTTTTGCTTGTCGCACCCGTAAGAAACCCTGAGAGACTTACCGTACTTACCACAAGTAAGAATGTGTAACTGTTGGACCTGTAGTATAGCTCTTTTCTTTCGACGTGCCTAGGAAAGGAGGAAAGGGTAGGCATGATGGAGTTCGGATAGACCCTGTGATGGTCTATGCGGGTGTCGGATTCACATAAGCACAAGGGGATTGCCTACCCTGGATTTAGGGTTAGGGATAAAACCTGAAAGTCCCACTTGTCAATCACTATAGGTTGTGGATAATGTTTCAGAATTAAAATAATTAATTCTGAACAGTACTATTTCGCAATTATTGGAATTATTTCACATTTGATTATTATTTTGATCATATCTCAATCATCGTACCTCTGATTCAGGCGAAACTTGAATATAAAATTTTATAAATTATTGATCTTTTTCCAATGGTATCTGAATCATTATTTAATAAAATGTATTTTATATTTATAAAATAATTAATATCAAATGATTAAATAATGGTTAACCTAAAAATGTGCTAATAAATAAAATTGATGTTGTACAGTAACTAAAATTTGAGGATACACATAAGTTCTAGCTGGGACTTTTGCAAGAGATAATAACAGAGCTAGATGTGATTGAATGAACCAAATAAATTTAACCAATGCAATATGGCATAGTATATATATATATATATAATTTGTTTAACATCTATGAATTAATCAAACAGTAACAAGCCCTTGAACCCACTTTAGATTATATATATATATATATATATATATATATATATATATATATATGGTATTGGTTGTAGTAAATAGCCCATGGTCAGTAAATGATGCAATAATAGTATATTCTAGAACTCACACATACAATTCTAGGTGCACAATAAATTTGTGACCCATTATTGAAGATATTAACTCATGAATAAATTGTAACGTGAATGAATGTTGGATAAATACTAATTACAAACCATGATATCACATAACCATTTATTTGATCCCACCATGTGATAATATGTGTAGTAGGATAGACATAACCTACAGAGCATGGATGTTTATTAACATTTGATCATAATCAGAAAAAAAATCCACACATCATATGTTCATTTGAAGAATTCTGATAATAACTCTATTGAGGAAAATAATGATATAAATGATTTACTGTAATGATTTGGTTAATCCTACACCTATCCAACAATAGAACCATACGTAAGTCTTTAGTGTATGACCATTTTGTTTAGATAAAAACCATTGTAGTCATAATCCTTCCATAGCTCAATAGCTACACCAAACCAAAGTATAGCAAAATGTAAATATCACATACTGTGCTAGTTAGCATCTACTTAAGCCACCATGACAACTAGAAATATTGAAGCCGCAGGTACTGAGTATTGAGTTTTAAGTGTGTGAGCAGCCATAGATATGCTCTCCATCTATTATATCGATTGATTGTGATTGGTTGATTGTTTGAATATTGGTTTTTATCGGGCATTATAGTATTGATGTATCGATTAGTCGTGAGACAACGTGTGCAGCTTCTAGGAGGTGAAGGTTGATCAAGAATTGTGGAGGTTATTACTCCAGGGTAGCTCACACAAGGGAAAGACATCCAGCTGAAGTAGGCCCAAGGGCCTTGGCATCTAGCTAATCGCCCAAACCATGCCAAGGTCGGCCACGCCTATCTAGGTCGGGAACAGCCACCCCGACCTCTTCCGGCGTCAGCTCTCCCGACCCTGGCTTGAAAAACCAACTCAGCGTCCCAGTCCTGACCCCTGCAACGGCACTGACTCGAGAAGACCGAGTCTACCACCTCGTGGAGGAGGCTTCTTCCCCAAGAGATTGCAAAGGGGACAGGGAGGGGACAACTCGACTAAGGATGACGTCACCCGACAAGACCGCGCACAAGATACCCACAACGATTAGGACCCGTACTACCCGTGTGTGTATGCTTTTGAGATATTTTCTTATACCTTCTCTCTGCTTTAGGGCATAGCTTTCTTGGCCCCCAAGTCCCCTTGTAACTGCCCCTTGAGCTATAAAAGGGAAGACAAATTGCATGGTGAGGGGGTCGATTCTCTAGAATTTGAGGCGAAGCCCTGACATTTTGCTTCCAGGCTCTAGAGTTCGCAACCATTGTATTCATTCCCAGTTCATACACCACCCCAACAAAGAACACTGTACGTAGGCCTATTATCCTTCGGGAGGGCTGAACCAGTATAAATCCTTTGTCTCTTGACTCGATTTGTGTTCGAGTCGACCATCAGATCCTTTCGGTAATGATATCAAGGGTAAGGACTATAATGAGCAGGCAAGTCATCACCCCTTCCCTTGAGCATATTGATCCCAATTATGAATTTATTTTGTTTACAAATAAATTTGCATGCAATAATGAATATCCTACTTGTTATTATGCCATGCCTTTGACTATTGTTATCTTATTCCCTTGTACCCATAATTGCGTATGAGTCCGTAGTCACGTATGATAAATGCTTAGTTATGCTATATCACTTGCATGCTACTCTCATACTTTATCAAATGTTATATGCTTAGAGAAGGTAATTGACATACGACATATGAAGACATGAGCCACACATTGCCATGAGATTTATGAGATAGTTTGTGAAACAAAACTTTACTAAACAAGTATTTGATATGGGTGGATGATATGTGTGGTTTCTAGCTAAAGCTAGTGGCGTCCCTGGTCCATTAAGGGCTGAGCCATGAAGCTATGCATGAAATGACCCCAGTAAGACCATACTTCTCGCATTGAGCATAGACCTAGCAGAGTAAATAGCCAAGCGAAGGTGGTACCCAAGATGCGGTGGATTCATTTAGGAGTGTAAATAGGCGGGGAGCCTAGTGGATAACCATCAGTGGGTAACCTAAAATAAACTTTGACTTAACTATAATTCAACGAATGTGTGTGTTTTCACTCCTGGGAACATCATAACTCCTCTCACTGCTAGAAATCGTGTACGCCTAGAGTGCATGAGGGCTCAAGTTCATGGAGCGGGTACTGCCAAAGTGATGTTATTGAAAGGCTTTGCTGTGACCATCTCATTCATTGGGACTTTGGCTCATTCATTGGGCAGGTCACAGAGTGTGGGTTAAAGCGTACATTCTGTTAGTGATATGCCCTAGAGGCAACATGGAGATGTTGGATATCATGGTTAATGTTTATGTATAAATGAATAAATTGTTATTCAGTTCTATAAAATAGACATCTTGTATTGATCAATAAGTACATGACTTATTTATGAGACTCTTTATGTATGAATCTATTTCTAAATGATCCCTGATCATATGTCATATTGTTGGAACAAAATATGATTATAAGATCGGCATGTTTATTGATTGATGATCATGTCTCATAGATCATGGTATGGAGATACCAAATCAATATACATGGACATGTGTTAGAGAACACATTGTTGGATAGACCCATCATGAGACACTACAGGATTTAATGTGTCATTAGTTGGTCTCAGGTAGTGTTGGTACAAAGTCCTTAGACCTGAGATCATCACGGATTCCAACATGTGTAGTAGCCTACTTTGGGACTACCAAACGCTATTTCGTAACTGGATAGTTATAAAAGTAGACTTCGGGTTTGCTATGAAACATGTAATGGGATGTGAGTGATCAAGATGAAATTTGCCCCTCCTTTGGGAGAGATATCTCTGGGCCCCTCGAGGTAATGGATTATGAAAGTGCATGGCCATGCCGAGTTGATTGAGGAGTCAATCAACAGACACATAATCCAATACGGTTCGAGTGAATGGTTAAGCTATTGAAAGGATGGCACACATCTTGCCTATAGCTTAATTGGTATCATGAAGCAAAGGGATTTGTGTACACATCACATATTCAGAGTCGATATTATATTCTTGTATACTATGGTGTCAATATGTGCTCCTAGGCGCCACTGTTGACAGATCGGCTGAGTTGGACCCGAGCCAACGATCGGCTGAGTTGGACTCGAGCCGACGGTCGACTGAGTTCGACTCAGGCCAAAACCGAGTATACCTGAACCTACAGGGTCGCACGCTTAACGGGATAGAACAAGCATTCGAGTTGGACTCGGATACCGCTCGATCGGATAGGGATCCGATCAGATAGAGTCCTATGGGCTTATGACGTATGGGTGGCCAACTCTATGAATTCGGATAGGATCCGATTCAAAATAGAGTCCCGATCGGCCACTAAACCCAGTCGGCCAACTCTATATAAAGGGGCGAGGGGTGGAGAGTTGTGTGATTGCATTGAACCGAATCAATCCGATTTGTCGCAACAGAAGTCGACGAGATCAATCTCCATGGAAACCCTCCCCACCTTCGATCCAAAACCCTAGCCTTGCATCTTGTGCTAGCACACGGGTGGTATGCGTTCTGTCCCCGGACATGTGGATACCGATAGAGGCGCTGCTACGTTACGGTGCTATTTGTCGGCTACGAATCGGCTGCGGTCAGAGGCATCGAAGCAAGGCGGATGTGGTAGATCGGCTGTGGAATCGGCAAGTCGGCTGAGGTTGGATCGGCTCCGACATCGGGATCGGCTACGTCGGATCGGCTGTCAGCGAATCGGCTGTGATTGGCTGACACTGTTCTGGATCGGATAGCTCCTGATTGGCTATTTCCGCTGCATACACCAATCAGTAACGATCTATCGAACCTTACTTGCAAGTGTTACTGGTTTGCACTGTAGAAATTTTGTGTTGTTAGCTATCGTAGCTTCCGCGTAACCTTCAGTGGTATCAGTGCTAATCTTTCTTAGTTCGGGTTTTAGATTGGATCTGGAACAAGTTTAACACACGGGTTGATTAGATCAATCGGTTTTACGGGATCTGTAGAGGAGAGTAGATGGTAATTGCGTTCCTTGATAGTGTATCGGAACGGCGTAATGTGATTACGTTGAAGCAATATCCATAGAACTCGGGTTGAGTTGGGTTCGAGATAGCATTCCTTGATAGTGTATTAGAACGGTATAATGTGATTATGCCGAAGCTGTCTCGTAGTCCGACCATGTTTGCTTCCTCGTGCCTACGCAAACCATCTCCCTTGATAGTGTATCGGGACGGCATAATGTGATTACGCCGATATGATTACCGTAAGCGATTTCATAGATTGGATCTATGAATTTCGTGTGGTGTTCCGGGACCGCCGTGTGCGTACCCCCTTATAGGTCGTCTCGATACCGTATCTCTGTGATAGGTAGAAAACGTTCTATGCCTAACTTGTTTTTGCAGAGAATATTTTGAGATGGTATGACCCTATTGTATGTATGAGATGCATGTGATGCGTGTAATATTCTTTCATATGTGCAATCCCCGTAATATTCTTTCATACGTGCAATGCTTGTAATATTCTTTCACGACCTACGAGTCGATGTAATCTTCAATTAGAGTTTCTATAGTAGTAGCTTAGTTGAAGAAATCAAGCATCATACACATTGGAAGATGGTGCCGAAGATGGAGATCCTCGGCGCCGACATGGAGATGGAGATCACCATGTGAAGGGGGTCATACTATTTCATTATATGCTATTCTACATGCTTTCATATATGTAATATGTTTGTTTGATAGGATAGTATCCCTCACAAAATTAAGTGGTAATGATGTCCTTCCAAATGTTGCACCCGTCACCGTTATGCTCGTCAATGGTGGGTCTGCCAAAGCAGAGTGCCATTCTCTATCATAACACGAGGGGGTATATGTCGAACATATATAGCAGGAGCATTTGGTTTACTTAACAAGGCTATCAAAACAGTTTTGGGCCTTGGGGCATAGGTTGGCGCCGGGGCATAGAGATGTCACACCAACAACAAGAGTCACATAGAGATGTGATTAGTAAGGAGTTGCTTACCGATGTTATTTATCTTCTAGCCGTGATGCCAAAGCTCACTAGAAATTAATTAACATGTGGATCTTAACTCAATACGTAACCTAGAGGAAAGGTATAAAATACGTAATGAGAATCTTATGTTAAATTGTTTAACACTAGACATAACATAAACATTGTGCTAAACTTTGCTTTTTCTATTGTAGAATAATGGCAGCTAATACCAAACCCAGTACCTTTAATTTGCGATCTATTCTCGAAAAGGAAAAATTAAATGAATAAACTTTATAGATTGATATCGCAACTTGAGAATTGTTCTCAAGCAAGAGCGTAAGAAGTACGTTCTTGAAGTACCCTATCCTGATGATTTGCCTAGTAATGCTACTGCTACTGCACGGAGGGCTTATGAGAAGCACACTAATGATTCCCTAGACATAAGCTGTCTCATGCTAACTACAATGTCCTCTGAGCTTCAGAAGCAATATGAGAGCAGCGATGCTCATACTATTATTCAGGGACTGCGTGGCATGTTTGAGAACCAAGCTAGGGCCGAGAGGTTTAACACCTCAAAGTCCCTGTTTGCGTGCAGGCTTGTTGAGGGGAGTCCCGTCAGTCTGCATTGATAAAAATGATTGGCTACATTGAGAGTCTGGAAAAACTAGGTTTTCCTGTTAGCCAAGAGTTGGCTACTGATGTGATTCTCCAGTTGCTCCCTCCGAGCTTCGAGCCATTCATATTGAATTATGACATGAACAGTATGGATAAGACCTTGGCTGAATTGCGTGGGATGCTAAAGACGGCTGAGGAGAGTATCCAGAAAAACGGTCATCATGTGATGATGATGCAGAAGGCTAAGCGCAAACCACCTTTCAAGAAACTTTGCACCAAGAGGAAATTAACTCCCGATGAGATCGCGAGTGCCTCCACCGCAAAGAAGGACAAGAAGGGGTCGGTGGCATAAGATGTTGTTTGCTTCTATTGCAAGGAGACAGGTCACTGGAAAAGGAACTGTAAGAAGTACATGGATAATGTTAAAAAGAAGCAAAGTGCGACTTCTGCTTCAGGTATTAATGTTATAGACATTAATCATGCTACTTCACCTACGACTCTTGGGTATTTGATATCGGATCGGTAGCTCATATTTGCAAATCTTTGCGGGAATGAGAAGAAGTAAAAGCTGGAGAAGGGCGAGGTGAACTGCGCGTCGGCAATGGAGCAAGCGTTGCTACGATTCTTTGTCGGCACAATACCACTTCTTTACCTTCGGGATTAGTTTTGGAATTAAATAATTGTTATTGTGTTCCAACTCTATTTCAAAACATTATTTCCGCTTCATGTTTGCAAGCGGAAGGATATGATTTTAGATCAATGGACAATGGTTGTTCAGTTTATCTCAGAGATATGTTCTATTTTCATACTCCGTTGGTGAATGGATTATACGTTTTGAATCTTGAAGCGTCTCCCATCTATAACATTAATACAGAGAGGCAACTCCCAAATGATGCAAACCCCATGTTTATCTGGTATTGTCGCTTAGGCCATATAAATCAGAAACGCATGGAGAAGCTCCATAAGGATGGATTGCTTCACTCTTTTGATTTTGAATCATTTGAGACATGTGAATCTTGTTTACTTGGTAAGATGACAAAAGCACCTTTCATGAGACACAGTGAGAGAGCAAATGACTTGTTGGCACTCGTACATACTGATGTATGTGGACCAATGAGCTCAATGGCTAGAGGTGGTTATCAGTACTTCATTACCTTCACCGATGACTTTAGTAGATTTGGTTATATCTACTTAATGAGGCATAAGTCCAAATCCTTTGAAAAGTTCAAAGAATTCCAGAATGAAGTACAAAATCATTTAGGGAAAACAATCAAGTTTCTACGATCAGATCGTGGAGGGGAATACTTGAGCCAAGAGTTTGGTAATCATCTGAAAGATTGTGGAACTGTTCCACAGTTGACTCTGCTAGGAACTCCACAATGGAATGGGGTGTCCGAATAGAGAAATCACACCTTGTTGGACATGGTGCGGTCCATGATGAGCCAAAGTGATCTTCCGTTATTCTTCTGGGGATATGCTCTTGAAACAGCTGCGTTCACACTAAATAGAGTTCCATCTAAGTCAGTTGAAAAGACATCACATGAGATATGGACAGGGCGACCCCCTAGTTTGTCTTTCCTCAAAATTTGGGGATGTGAGGCTTATGTAAAACGTTTACAGTCAGACAAGCTCACACACAAATCTGACAAGTGCTTCTTTGTGGGATATCCTAAGGAAACTAAGGGATATTACTTTTATAATCGGGAACAAGGTAAAGTGTTTGTCGAGACACGGTGTGTTCTTGGAGAAAGAGTTTATTTCAAGAAGGGTTAGTGGGAGCGGGGTGCATCTTGAAGAAGTTCAAGAAACATCAGAAAATCTTTCAGCTACCACGGAACCACAACAGGAGGAACAAGATGTTGCGCCACCTATTGTAGATACACCAGCCCCACGGAGGTCCGAAAGAGCACGTCGTGCGTCTGAAAGGTACACATGTACGGAACAACGTGATATATTGTTGTTAGACAACGATGAACCTAAGACCTATGAGGAAGCGAAGGTGGGACCCGATTCCAACATGTGGCTTGGAGCCATGAAATCTGAAATAGAATCCATGTACGACAATCAAGTTTGGAACTTGGTTGATCCACCTGATGGTGTCAAAACCATTGAGTGTAAATGGGTTTTTAAGAAAAAAGCCGATATGGATGGAAATGTTCACATCTATAAGGCGCGATTGGTGGCGAAAGGTTTTAAACAGATTCAAGGTGTTGATTATGATGAAACCTTCTCGCCCGTCGCAATGCTTAAATCTATTCGGATTATCCTAGCGATTGCTGCATATTTCGATTATGAGATATGGCAGATGGATGTCAAAACGGCTTTCCTAAATGGAAACCTAAGCGAGGATGTATACATGATACAACCTCAGGGTTTTGTCGATCCACAGTCGCCTGGAAAGATATGCAAGCTACAGAAATTCATTTATGGATTGAAGCAAGCATCTCAGAGTTGGAATATTTATTTTGATGAAGTAATCAAAGGGTTTGGTTTCATCAAAAATGAAGAGGAGGCCTGTGTTTACAAAAAGGTCAGTGATAGCACAATTATATTTCTAATCTTATATGTGGATGACATATTACTGATTGGAAATGATATCCCTATGCTAGAATCTGTCAAGTCTTCATTGAAAAATAGTTTTTCCATGAAAGACTTAGGGGAGGCAGCATACATATTAGGCATTCCAATCTATAGAGATAGATCCAAGAGGCTAATTGGATTAAGCCAAAGTACATATATTGACAAGGTGTTGAAAAAGTTTAACATGCACGATTCCAAGAAAGGTTTCTTGCCTATGTCATATGGCATTAATCTTAGCAAGAATCAGTGTCCTCAGACACATGATGAGCGGAATAAGATGGGTATGGTTCCATATGCTTCGGCAATTGGATCCATCATGTATGTCATGCTTTGTACACGTCCAGGTATCTCGTACGCTTTGAATGCTACGAGCAGATACCAGTCAGATCCAGGTGAAGGTCATTGGACTGCCGTAAAGAATATCCTTAAGTACTTGAGAAAAACTAAGGATATGTCCCTAGTCTATGGAGGTGAAGATGAGCTTGTTGTAAGTGGTTACACCGATGCTAGCTTCCAAACAGACAAGGATGATTATAAATTGTAATCTGGGTTTGTGTTCTGCCTGAACGGAGGCGCAGTCAGCTAGAAGAGTTCCAAGCAGGATACTATTGCTGATTCTACAACGGAGGCCGAGTACATTGCTGCTTCAGAAGCTGCAAAGGAGGCTGTTTGGATCAAGAAATTTGTTTCTGAGCTAGGTGTGATGACCAGTGCAACTGGTCCAATGTCTCTCTATTGTGATAATAGTGGAGCCATTGCGCAAGTCAAAGAGCCGAGGTCACATCAGAAGTCCAAACACATACTTCGGTGATATCATCTCATCCACAAGATGGTGGACAGAGGTGATGTCAAGATATGCAAAGTGCACATGGATCTCAACATAGCCGATCCGTTGACAAAACCTCTCCCTCAGCTGAAACATGAGGCGCACACAAGAGCAATGGGTATTAGATACTTATATGATTGACTCTAGTGCAAGTGGGAGACTCTTGGTGATATGCCCTAGAGGTAACATGGAGATGTTGGATATCATGATCAATGTTTATGTATAAATGAATAAAGTATTTTTCAGTTCCGTAAAATAGACATCTTGTATTGATCAATAAGTACGTGACTTATTTATGAGACTCTTTATGTATGAATCTATTTCTAAATGATCCCTGATCATATGTCATATTGTTAGAACAAAATATGATTCTAAGATCAGCATGTTTATTAATTGATGATCATGTCTCATATATCATGGTACGAAGATACCAAATCAATATACATGAGACACTACATGAATTAATATGTCATTAGTTGGTCTCAGATAGTGTTGGTACAAAGTCCTTAGACCTGAGATCTTCATGGATTCCAACATGTGTAGTAGCCTACTTTGGGACTACCAAACGCTATTCCGTAACTGGGTAGTTATAAAAGTAGTCTTCAGGTTTGCTACGAAACATGTAGTGGGATGTGAGTGATCAAGATGGAATTTGCCTCTCCTTTGGGAGAGATATCTCTGGGCCCCTCGAGGTAATGGATTATGGAAGTGCATGGCCATGCCGAGTTGATTGAGGAGTCAATCAATAGACATATAATCTAATACGGTTGGAGTGACTGGTTAAGCTATTGAAGGGATGGCACACATCTTGCCTATAGCTTAATTGGTATCGTAAGGTAAAGGGATTTGTGTACACATTACAGGTTTAGAGTCGATATTATATTCTTGTATACTATGGTGTCAATATGTGCTGCGAGGCGCCGCTGTTGACAGATCGGCTGAGTTGGACCCGAGCCGATGATCGGCTAAGTTGGACCCGAGCCGATGATCGGCTGAGTTGGACCCGAGCCGATGGTCGATTGAGTTCGACTCGGGCCGAAACCGAGTATACATGAACCTACAGGGTCGCACGCTTAAGGGGATAAGAACAGGCATTCGAGTTGGACTCGGATACGGCTCGATCGGATAGGGATCCGATCAGATAGAGTCCTATGGGCTTACGACGTATGGGTGGCCAACTCTATGAATTCGGATAGGATCCAATTCAAAATAGAGTCCCGATCGACCACTAAACCCAGTCGGCCAACTCTATATAAAGGGGCAAGGGGTGAAGAGTTGCGTGATTGCATTGAACCGAATCAATCTGATTTGGCGTAACAGAAGTCGGCAAGATCAATCTCCACGGAAACCCTCCCCACCTTCGAGCCAAAACCCTAGCCTTGCATCTTGTGCTAGCACACGGGTGTTAGGTGTTCTGTTCCTGGACGTGTGGATACCGGTAGAGGCACTGCTACGTTGCGGTGCTTATCGGCGGTGGCAAATCGGCTGTGGTGGAATCGGCTGTGGTCGGGTGCATCGGAGCGAGGCACGCGAGCGCGATCGGACGACTCGGCGAATCGGCTACTCGGTGAATCGGCTGATTGGTGAATCGGCTGTTCCCAGGAATCGGCTATCGGCTTGCGAGAGGTTGGTGCGTCGGCAAATCGGTGTCATCGGCAGCACATTCGGATCGGATAGCTCTGATTGGCTAATCCATTGCACTCTACTCCAATCGGTAACGATCTATCGACCCTTACTTGCAAGTGTTCCTGGTTTGCGCGGTAGAAAATTTTTGTTGTTAGCTATCGTAGCTTCTGCGTAACCCTTCACATTCACTGCAGTGTTAGTAAACCAATATATTTGAATAGTTATGCTAACGGACATTGAGCATCGGGACATGTATTATACTTTGCTAGACCATAATTTCTTAAATTAATGGGTTGGGTTGATGCATATTATTTTGGACTGAGTGATCAACTTCTCGAGAAGTGAGAAGGGGTAGACCCTAGAAAATCATGACGAGACAGTGACGAGAAGCCATCCCAAGCCATCCCTATATAACCTTGGATGGTAGACATAACCTCTGTTGGTTAAGAAACTGTGGAATCTTAGGTTTGTGAAATGATATTTGTGAAATTAGCTTTACGCAAAATAATCAAAGCCACTCCTTCTATTACGCTCTACATTACTACATTTTGTATGGTGGCTTGCTGATTACTTTTGTACTCATTGTTGCTCTACATATATCTTTTAGTGTTGAATAGAAGCCCTTTTTAATATACTTACGTACCTAACAATATGATCGGAGTGCGGTTCCTTTCTAGGTCTCGTTCCCCAGTCGACTGCTTGTGGCATGTCAACCAGGCCTTTGTATCATTTTGTCTTCCGTTGTTGTTCTCTGATAGTTGTTGGCTTGCCTGGCCCTAATGTAAGCATTTAATTCTTTAGCCTAAATTCATTTGTGATATGTTGTGAATCGATTATATATATGTGTACCAACTACTGATCCAGGGATTGGTATTGATAAACACGGAAGGTTTTCGATTTTTGAAAATGGGGGCTGACACAGCCCCTCATCTGTAACTGTTCCATTTCGTGAGCTATTTCATATGTATCTCTCATCTGTAGCGGTTCCTCACTAGGAGCCGTTATAGATGATTTTAACTCTAGTAGTCAACCCCATCCACAAATAAAACAATATTGGCTGGCTCCAGCATCACTTCTCTCATTTTTCCCTCCTCATCCCTCACTTCTCATTTTCCACCCATCATCCCTCCACATCTCCGTGCTAGCCGCCTGCTCATTCCTCCTGGGCGATAGCTGCCTGTGTCTACGGTCGCCTCCTTCCTCCCTCCTTCCTGTGTTGCGCTTCGTGTGTGGGTGGCATCAGTTGACGGGGGCACAGGAAGGGGGCGACAGTTGGAGCGGGTGCAACGACGGTGGGTGAATCCGCCTTTGTGATGACAGGGTGCAGTGGCGGTCGGTGGATTTGCTGCCACGACAACAGTGTGCACGGGCGCCGCGACAACGGGTGGATCTGGACTCCGGACATCAATGTTGCGGCCCCCACCATCTCCATCGTATCCCTTCCTTCATCCCCGCCGCTGTCGCCGACGATGCGGCCTTCATAATGACAGAGCACGATGGATCTAGCTCGATGCCCGACACCTTCCTCCTGCAATGTGATGTCAGCACTGTCGGCCCACTTCCTCTACCATGCGCTTCCTCGGTTCCTCCATCCTAGTGACCTCATGCACTGGCCATCGCACCCTCTGTCCAAGAATTCCCATGCACCGATGGTGGGCAGCAAGAGGCCAGTAGCGGGATGGAGGAGGGGCTGATTTTTATTTTTTTCTTTGATAAATCTTCACATCAATAACAACTCATGGCCCTAGTTTTTCTTTTTATCTAAGCCAAATTCTCATATATGTAACAATTACTTATACTTGTAACGGCTTACTCTTAAACCATTACATGAGTCTCCATATCTGTAACATTGTAACTGTTGGTTTGTAATGGCTGATCTAACCGTTATAGATGTAGGTTTTGAGCCATGAGAGACATTAGAGATGTAGGTTTCGTGCTTATTGTTAATGTTAGCCAATCCGAATAAAAACCCGTGTAGGCCGAACACAACAAAAACCGACAGTTCGGCTCGGTTCAGTGGTCGGTCTCAGCATTTCTTTTCCCACCCTAGACTCTCGTCAGTCATCGGAACCCTCGACCAATCTCACAACCCGCTCTCCATGGCCGCCTCCGTCTCGCCCGCCGCCTCCCCTCCCCGCCGCCACCGCCACCGCCGCGACGACTCCCGCGCCACCGCGACGACCGCAAGCGCCGTGCCTCCCCGTCCCCGTCCCCCTCCCCATCCTCCGACCGCGACGCCGACCGCCGCCGCGGCAAATCTAGGGCTTCCCCGCCCGACCGCGACCGCGACCGCCGCCGCCCCCGCGATTCCAAGCCCGCCGAGAGCAACGGAGCGCCGGAGCCTAGCCGGGCCAACGTCGACGACCGCTCTCCCCGCCGCGCTAGGGTGCCCGATGCGGAGGAGGGGGGTGACCGCCGGAGGAGGCCGTCCCAGGTTTCCGACGACGACAAGGAGGGCGGCCGCCGCCGGAGGCGCTCCAGCGACTCCGACGACGAGAGAGGCGACCGCGACCGCCGCCGGAGGCGCGACCGTGAGCCGGCGCCACCGCCGCCGGAGCCCCAGCTCGGAGTCCTCTGATGGTGGCCGTAGCCGTCGCCACCGTCGCGATGAGAGCTCCAGGCGGCAGAGGGACGAGAGGCGCCGGGATAGGGGCGGTCGCGAGGAGCACCGGAGGAGCCCTGAGAGGAAGGAGCCGACTCCGCCGCTGCCCCCGCCACCGCCGCTTTTGCCAGAGATGATACCTGGGCGCACAGGAGGGATCTACATCCCGCCTTTCCGCATGGCGCAGATGATGAGGGAGGTAGAGGACAAGTCAAGCACCGAGTACCAGCGTCTCAGCTGGGATGCTCTGAAGAAGAGTATCAATGGTCTGGTGAACAAGGTGAATGCCACCAACATAAAGAATATTGTGCCGGAGCTGTTCGCGGAGAACCTGGTTCGCGGAAGGGGGCTCTTCTGCCAATCGTGCATCAAGTCGCAGATGGCTTCGCCTGGGTTCACAGATGTGTTCGCTGCACTTGTCGCGGTTGTAAATACCAAGTTCCCTGAGATTGGCCGCCTGCTTCTTGTTCGTGTTGTGCTTCAGCTCAAGAGGGCATATAAGCGAAACGACAAGGTAACTTTCCTCGATTCTCCTTTTCAGCTTGACATGTAATGTAAGATACTGCTACTGGCTCAAACGTAACTAGTATGGAAGACCTTGGTTAATTTTATGCCATGTTAGAGTGATGTCTGGCCTGAATTCAGTCAAGGTTTCTAGCATTGTTTTAAAATGAACACTTCATAAAATTATCTATTGCTTAATTTTATGTTTTTTAATATGTAACGTTTACAACAGCTCTTGTCTGTTGCAGCCACAATTGCTTGCAGCAACCAAATTCATAGCACACTTGGTTAACCAGGTTGTTGCTCATGAACTCGTGGCGCTGGAGCTTCTTACGGTGCTGCTTGAGAACCCAACTGATGACAGTGTTGAGGTGCACATCTTGTTTTTTGAGTGCTTCTGTATTAATCGTAAGTTCATTTTGTGCAATATCTGAAGTATGGATATGCCTCTTGTCTGGCAGGTAGCAGTGGGATTTGTTAAAGAGTGTGGGGCAATGCTGCAGGACTTGTCTCCACAAGGACTTCATGGTAGGTTCTTTAGATCAGCTGTTATTGCAAGTGCTTATTTTGAGTGCATGACTTGTTGAACCTTATGGCTAGCACAACTGTGTTTCACGATATTTTTTGGACTTAGGCATGGTATTCATTTCATATGTGTGATATTGGACGAGTGAACTGTACAGTACCAAACAGTGAGTTTAATTGCTTCTAACCTTGAAAATGTTCGCTTTCTCAATCTTTGCAGCTATTTTCGAAAGATTTCGAGGTATTCTTCATGAAGGTGAAATAGACAAGCGTGTGCAATTTCTAATCGAAGGACTGTTTGCAATTAGAAAGGCTAAATTTCAGGTATGTTCATATTTTTACTAATATTTTCAGGTATTCTTCATGCATGCTTGTAACAAAATCTGACAATACGATATCTTATATGCGAAGGGATTCCCTGCTATCCGTCCAGAGCTGGATCTTGTAGAGCAAGAAGACCAATTTACTCATGAGATATCCCTTGAAGATGAACTAGACCCGGAGACTAATCTAAGTAAGCTTTTATTTCTTCTGTGAACATTTTCACTTTACTACATTTATGAGATAAAAGCTTGTAAGTTTGTTTGGAATATGGGGCTTTTAATGGAGTTTCAGACACCAATTCAATTCCCATAGGAGTCTGGAAACTTCCATGTATTTCATGTGTCTTAATACTTCTGTGTGGTATTGCACTTACCTTAGCCAACCTGCAGATGTTTTCAGGGCAAACGGTAATTTTGCTGAAGATGAGAAGGCGTATGAGAACCTAAAAAGAAGCATCCTGGGAGCAGAATCTTCTGATGATGAAGAAGGGTCTGATGATGCTTCTGATGAGGACGCTGAAGAAGAATCTGACGATGAAGAGGACGAAGAACAGATGGAGATTAGGGACCAAACTGAGACTAATCTCATTAACCTGCGAAGAACCATATATTTGACAATCATGTCGAGTGTTGATTTTGAAGAAGCTGGTCACAAGCTTCTAAAAATTAAACTCGAGCCTGGTCAAGAGGTAAGCACTGTAGGTTGAGTTATTTCTTTATGTTAGAACTTGGAACAACTCGTTGTGATAATGCATGAACTTTATTGTCTCAACAATGATTTCACTTGCCATTTGTCTAGTTCTTATGCTAATTGTCTTTCTAGAAAATTGTGAATCAAATCCTTAGTATTAGTACAAGACCGCAATTTGTAGTTAATGCCTCCATTTACATATGGTCTATAAGTACCATTCACTTCATTTGGCTCCTTTCTTGTTGTAATTTAGCTTATTTAAACGGCGGGGATCCTTAAGGAACAATAAGGTTTCAATTGTACATGTACCGATGTACTGATGAATGTAATATGTACTTATGGGCATCATTATCTGTCATGTAACTTTGAGGTCCAGTTGACAAGCTTATTTAAATCATCTGCTAGTTTACACTTATTGCATTGATCAGACCTAATTACTTAATAATAACATATGCTAGGATGAAAAATCGATGGTCAAAAAGCTTCCAGATGCTTTGTTTTGCACAATACAGTATTTGATGTCAAACAATCCCTCTTCAATTTGCATTCAATCAGATTGATTCTTTTGGTTCTTCAGTGCTGAATTTGCCAGATATGTTATTTTCCCCTAAGCCAACTGTTTGTTTCATTGACAGATGGAATTGTGCATCATGCTTCTCGAGTGTTGCAGCCAGGAGAGAACTTATCTTCGATATTATGGATTATTGGGCCAACGGTTTTGCATGATTAACAAAGTTTACCAGGAGAACTTTGAGAAGTGTTTTGTGCAGCAGTATTCCATGATCCATCGACTCGAAACAAATAAGCTGAGGAATGTTGCTAAATTTTTTGCACATTTGTTGGGTACAGATGCGCTTCCTTGGCACGTTTTGGCCTACATCAGATTGACAGAGGAGGACACAACGTCTTCATCTCGAATTTTCATAAAAATACTCTTCCAGGTATGTTGTTAATGTTCTGCTTTTATTTACTATGTCAATTCATCTTTTATCAAAGTAGACAATTGAAGTATCTGTTTATTGTTATGCAGGAGTTGTCTGAACATCTTGGTATTCGTCTACTCAACGAGAAACTGAATGATCCCAACATGCAGGATTCATTTGATTCAATATTCCCAAAGGATCATCCAAAGAATACAAGGTTCTCCATAAATTTTTTCACCTCCATCGGACTTGGTGGTATCACAGAGACCCTGAGAGAGTACTTGAAGAATATGCCTCGACTGATAATGCAACAACAGAAACCCGCCTCTTCTGAGTCAGGATCAAGTGATTCCGGATCTGCTTCAGACAGCTCCAGCTCAGAGTCAGAATCGAGCTCTGATGAGAGTGACAAGAAGAGAAGCAAGAGACGGAAGAGGTAAGAGAAGGAAGAAAGTTAATTGCACTGTTGCTTCTGGGATGCAACTGTTGTTAGATCAGCATCGTCTGATTTGTTCAGATTTGGCTGTTCTGTTGGATCCTCCTGTATTTGTATCGATGCGCAAAATCAGATCTAGCTGTTGTGCTTGTTGAATTGAGGATCCAATCATAATCTGAACCCCAACTGTGATGGTGTAAGATATTAAGCGAGCTAGTATTGGTTCCCTACCTTCAGATCGTGTGAGACAAGCCAAAGAGCCAACAATCCCCACACGATGCTGGAATTCTAATTTTCCTTTCATATGCTTTAGGCAGTGCAAGTTTTGTATCTTGAGAAATTATTCTCTTACAGTCGATAGTTTTGCAACAGTGCTGAGCTGAGCAGGAAGCGATCAACAGTGTGGAAGTTGAGTATTTCTGCCCTATGTGGTGAGCCTTGCTCATCTGTTGGTACCACTGCTGTTTTCGTGGTGTTATTATGGGCATAACCAGCATTTTTGTGTATCATTAGTATCTTCGAGGAAGTATTACAGAGACATCATTGGTTTATCATGGTTGCAACGTTGAAGTTTTATGGCAATATAATCAGTGTTTACTATATGGTTATCATCGGGTGTCTATAACGATATCATGGGCATCACCTGTTTGGTGGTAGCAACTAGCACGGATATCATGGGCGTTATGTGGATATGTGAGTTTATGGAGATATTGTGAATACTGTCAGTTTTTTCTTAGATACTATAGGTATTTTCTGTTCCATGAAGGTACTACGATGGTCTATGTATTAGTTTCAAAGGGCTTGGGCTTGCGCGGAGAAATTTATACAGGCACAGCTTCGGGTATCCGATTTTTTCTTTTTTGAGCTGGGTATTTCTTGCTCTGTTTGGGTCTGGATCTAACATTTTGGGTATTTCATAGAATTTTGGGTATTTCATAGCTCTGTTTGGATCTGATCTAATATTTGGATGAATCGTTTTGTTTTTATTGAGATAAAATATAAAATTTTGAATTATTATAATATAATATGCAAACATTAAATCTAGGGTGGATTTGAGATCTGAAATATGCCAAACAAGGCGTAAGAAAAAAAGTTAGGAAGAAACCATCTTAGAACCACCCGAGTCACGTATAATGTTATTCTTGAAGGTTGTGATTTTTACGATGGTATCAAGCAAATTGATGGTACCTGTTGAAATTCAAAGCGATAGCGAGAGAAATGATTGTATTCACTTGATGTTTGCATATGGATGATTTATAAAGTAAAAAGGGGCGTGAAGATAGTGGACATATCTCATGAAGAGGTATCTCTCGTGTAATGTCTCTTACGAAAAGATGTTTCTTTATGAATAAACATAATTAACTTATGCTAATTGATTACTAACTAATTTTATTCTTTAACACTTCCCCTTAAACAATTGGTTTCTGGTCATCTGTCATTTATTTTTCCTGAAATCTATCAAGAAAATCTTAAAAATAATAATTATTATCATAGGTATATCAAGTAAACTCCTCAAAACCCAATGAGAAAAATAAAAAAAACGTGATATATTATTAGAGTGTTATGAGTAAAGCCCATAATATAGTTAAAAATAGTAAGATGTCTACAGTTATTATTTATTAAAAACCCCAATGAAAAAAGTTAAATAATGAGACATATAGATTATGTTGATATTATCTCATTAAAAACTTTGAATGAGAAAATCTAAAGGGCAAAACTCATAGTAATATAATGAAGATAGGTAATTTTTCAGAGAGATACTCCCCCGATGCGTGCAAATTTTTAAGTCATCTCAAGCCAATTTTTTCGACACATTTAAAGAATGTAGAGTATGGTAGACATTTTGTGAATAAATCGGTAAGATTATCACATGACTTAGTTTGCAAGATGTTTATCTCTCCATGTTGCTAAAGCTCATGAGGATAAAACATTTAGGAGCAATATGCTTAGTGATGTTGCTCTTAATATAACTAGTTTCCATTTGTACAACACAAGTAACATTATCTTCATAGATAATGATAAGTGATTCTAAAGAACCAGTATCACAAGATGTTAATATGTGGTTAATCGTTCTGCGAAGTCATACACATTCATATGATTCCTTATATAATGTAATTATTTTAGAATGGCTTGTGGATGTGGCTACTAGAGTTTGTTTAAAAGATTTCTATGAAATAGTAGTTCCATCTTATAAAAATACAAATCCTGTTTGTGATATGGTATTATGAGAAACAGATAGATAGCCAGCATTAGTATACCCAATTAAAGTCGGATCCTAGTTTTTTAAAGAAAAAAAGATCTCTTATGCCATTAAAATAACGGAAGACATTCTTAACTCCGGTCCAATGGTGTTTGGTAGGAGCAACATTATACCTTGCTAGTAAATTTACTACGAAAGTAATATCTGGCTTAGTACTATTGAAAAATACATAAGTGCACCTATGGCACTGATATATGGAAAATCAGGTCCTAGAACATCCTCCCCATCTTCCTTTGGTCTAAATGGATATTTCTCTATGTCTAGAGATTTGACCACCCCGAGTTTTGGAAGGATATGACTTATCCATATTGAATTTTTTCAATATTTTCTGGGTATACAGGTATATGCATCTTGGTGCACAAGGATTCCAGAAGATAAATGCTCAAGTTGTCGACCTAAGCAAAATTTGGTTTGACCTAAATCCTTCATCTCAAATTCCGTCTTTAAATGATGACGTGCTTCATTAATATCTTGTGTATTGCCAATGATGTTTAGGTCATCAACATATATTGAGATAATGCAAAATCTTGTGAGGGATATTTTAATGAATACGCACGGGCAATCATCACTTTAGTGTATCCTTTAAGCAAAAGAAATTCACTTAATCAGTTGTACCACATTCTGCCCAATTGTTTCAAGCCATAAAGTGACTTCTGCAACTTAATACAATACATGTTACAATTTACCTTTTGATTTGGGGTCAAATCCGTCAGGAACCTTCATGTAAATATTAGAATCAAGTGACCCATATAGATATGTTGTCACTACGTCCATCAACTACATAGATAGATGCTTTTGTACTGCCAATGATATTAAATATCGGAAAGTTATACCACTCATGACCGAAGAATAAGTTTTGTTGAAATCAACACCAAGTCTTTTGCGTAAAATCTTGTGCTACAAGCCTTCTTTATATCTCACCACCTCATTATTTTCATCCCGTTTTTGGATGAAAACCCATTTGTATCCCACAAGGAAGATACCACGAGGAGTAGGCATAACAGCCGAGAATACATCTCTTTCATAGAGCAAGGCTAATTCCGTTTCAATTGTGTCCTTCCATTTGTTCCAGTCAGAGCTTTTTTGGCATTGTTATAGACCTAGTTTCTGGATCAATTTGGAGGCAATCAACAATTTGTTCGCAGAAGTAAGTGTCGACAATTATAGCTTTTCTATCAAAAGATTATCCAGTCTCAGAGTAGTTGATGGCAATTTCATCCACCCTTAAGGACTCATCGTGATCTCCCGAAACAATGTGTCTAGGGTCTTCCGAATTCCCAGTCTCAACATTGTGCACCACCGAGCTAGGTCGCAGATCATCATGATCTACTTGATATATAGTATCTATGTGGTGCGTACCAACTAAAGGTTGGTTTGTATTTACCATCTTACTTTGCTTGTTAGCAATAGTATCTTGCTTAGGGGCCATACTTCTTCCTCTCTTTTTAGTGAGTGGAATTTGAGTGGTTTTCTTTGGTACCTCCACTCTCTTCTGGAACATTCTAAGTGGAATGAAAGATTTAGTCACACCTTTTATTTTTAGATGCATCTGGCAGGTTATTTGTAAGTATTTACAAATGTATAATCTTCTGAACCTGAAGTTTAGTTTTAGTAGTACGTGGATCAAAGGCTGGAATACCTTGGGCATCCCAATCAATTTCTTGGCATTCTTTCTGGTACTTGAAGTCTCCCCCTAATGCCGGGAAATGTTCCTCATCAAAGATAGAGTCAGCGTACCAGGCAATGAATAGATTGCCTGTTAGGGGTTCTAAATACTTTATGATTGACAGAGATTTAAATCCCACATAGATCCCCACTTTCCTGTGTGGGCCCATAGCGGTACTACGTGGTGGTGAGATCAGTATGTATACAACACAATCGAACTTACACAAATGGGAAATACTTGGAAGATTTCCACGTACTAACTACATTGTGGAAGTTTCATGATACGCAGTTGGTCGTAGTTGGACAAGGTCAGTAGTGTGCAGTATTGCATGACCGCAACACGACGAAGGTAATTTTCAATTCATCAATAAATGGTCGAGCAATAAGCTTGATTCTTTATCAGTGATTCAACCAAACCATGCCAAGTGTGGAATGCATCGACATTTTGAAAAATTACTTTATATGCAACATGTGCAATGTGCTTAATGTATGTATAGTACAATCGAGATGTGAGAGATGGTATTTTCTCACAAATGTGTTTGCCATATCCGTTTGTTTAGTAAAGAGAAGAAATTCTTCTTGATTATGCATATGGGTTTTAATGTGGGACCCATTTTGACGGATAACTCTATAACTTAATAGGGTACGGGTTGAATCAAGATACAGTAGGGCATCCTCGATTGTAATTTGTGTACCCATTGAAAGTGTAATAGTTTCTTGTCCAGACCCAACTAGCACTGCATCGCATCCAGTGATGGTCAAAACTTTACTATCTCTCTTTTTGAGAGTTTGAAAGTATTTGATCTCCCTAAGTATAGAGTTTGTGGTACCACAGTCCACAACACATAATTTGTCTTCTATCAGACTAACTTCCTTGGACATTTATAATGAAAAAGAATTACTTAGTGAAGAATTCTTTATTCAACATATAGGCATACATACAATAATTAAAACATCGAATACATAGTATGATGATTATAGAAGTTTAATACTACATACTTCAATGACTAGCAAGTTTTACAACCCGACATCTTAAAAGGTTTTGTATGTTTCTACTTATTACAACAACTATTGTTTGACACATTATAGGATATCACTATACTATCTCACACACCCTGAGATTAAAATAGTTTCATCTTGAAGTGGACAGCACTGAGATTACAACAAATCTCCAAGTGGGTCCGTTGAGCAATACTCGATGAGCATGTCGTCCATTGCAGAAAGTGTAGCGGGATCCTCTAGGAGAGGAGTGAGGTTGTTTTGTGGTTCAATAGGAGCCTGCTGAGAACCAACCTCAAGACTTGCTTCATTTGTAATATTGAAGTGTGCTTCATATCTTCTTTTCGCAGAAGACTTTTTCTCCTTGAGGAATTTCTGATACAGGAGAACAAGGTGCTTTTGGATACAACAATCTTTATTGACATGATAGATAGTGTTGGCACCTTTTTTGGCAAAAGGCACGAGCACGATCGATTCACCTAAAGATTTGCGGTGGTTCTTGGTATGGAGTCGCCAACCACTTCAATCTAGCAAAAACTAGAACAAAGTGGGTTTTGTAGATCAAACCGGCTAGCAGAACCGATTTAGATAGATAGATTGATAAATACTCGTCTCGTGAGCAAACGGAAAGTTTTCGGGACAAACCTACAAAGAGACGTCACACTCTCGCAGCGACGACGGACAATTTACAGCGCAAATTGACAAAGATGGACGAACTAAAAGAAATATATTGAAAGAAAATAAAAGAACAATACAATTGGCTAGAAACTAGAAGCTAGATTGGATTTGTTTGTGTTGGTTGTTGTTGTGCCAATTGAACTTGCCTTGGCCCTTAAATAGGGGTTGGTCTTGCCTCCTATAGGCCCTCTCCATGTCCACTTTAGGATAAACCCCTTTGAAAACCCGAAGCATGTCTTATGAAGCAAGGAAACCCGAGTACCGACAAAACCTACTTGGAATTGGACTCTACCGGTCAGACCGGCCACATGCTTCCGGACTGACCGGCCTCATAGCCCGGTCTGACCGGCCTATACACAACAGTCAGACCGGCCTCTCCGAAGGAAGCCGACAAGTTTCCAAATATTGGCAATCTTCCCTATTTGAACCTTTAGATGCCAATTTTGGTTGTAAACACATGCCCCCTTCCTTTTATGATGAACATCGTAAATCTGAAAGCACAAGAGATGTTCATACCTAGGACGATAACTCAATTATCGGCCACAAAACTTACTAAGCATCTTGCCAAACACTCGGGAAGTATTTCTTCAAATATTTACCGTTGATAGCCCGCTGAAACCGTTCTCCTTGAAGCGTCTCCAACAAATACGCATTGCCCCGAACGATTCCGCATATCCGATAAGGTCCCTCCCAACTCGGCGACCACTTACCGAATTCTTTAGATCGGGAACCTAAAGGCAAAATAGTCTCCCATACTAGATCTGCCACTTGGAACGTCTTTGCCTTCACCCTTTTGTTGTATGCTTTAGCCACTCTCTTCTTTTCTTTTTCTATTTCTTCCAAAGCCTTCAATCGTTTGTCGACCACTTCATCAAGATTATCACCCATCAAGAACTTGTAGTCTTCAGCTGACAAATCGTCTTGCTTTATATATCGAAGAGAGCCAAGATTTACCTCAACTGGTAAAAGGACTTCTTGTCCATAAACTAGCTCAAAAGGGGTCACCTTGGTGGCACCATGTTTGGATATCCTGTGCGCCCATAAAGCTTCAGAAAGCACCTTATGCCACCTTCTTGGATGCTCCTTGATCTTTTTCTTGATCAGCTTCAACAATGTCTTATTACTAGACTCGGCTTGTCCATTAGCCTGAGCGTAGTAAGGAGATGAACTCAACAGCTTAATTCCATAAGATTCGGCAACATTTTTCACTTCTTTAGACATAAAAGAAGCTCCTTGATCCGTAGTTAATGTTTGAGGAATGCCGAATCTATGGATAATATGCTTAGAACAAAATCAATTACCTCCTTATGCGTCATATTCTGAGCGGCACGGCTTCGGCCCACTTGGTGAAGTAATCTATCACAACTAGCACGAACCGATGCCCCTTTGAAGACGGAGGATAAATCTGACCAACAAAATCTAAAGCCCACCCCCGGAACGGCCATGGTTTATTAATAGGATTCAACACCGAAGCCGGTGCCAATTGAACATTGCCGAACCGTTGACAAGCTTCACAACCTTTATAATATCTGAAGCAATCATCAATCATTCTCGGCCAATAGAACCCCGCTCTTCTAAGCAGCCAGTTCATTTTGTGGGCCGATTGATGAGTTCCGCAAATTCCTTCATGAACTTCGTCAATAGCAACTTTAGATTGATCGGTATCCAAACATTTTAATAGTACACCATCTATATTTCGGCGATATAGCTTTTCATCAAGCAAAGTATACTTATACGCTTGCCGCCGAATTTTCCGATCAACCCTAAGACTAGGATCCTTCAAATAGCTAATCAAAGGAATTCGCCAATCACCTACTGTTTCCAGGGCACATATGTCCGAATTTGCAATTAATTCGGCATCTGCATTGAGAAGATTGTGCCCCCACCACCTTCTGTGAAGTTGGTCTGACCGGCCAAGCAACGCTGGTCAGACCGGTAACCTTCCGCAGTCAGACCGGCTGCCACCCACGGTCAGATCGGCGACAATGGGCCGGTCAGACCGCCTACGGTCTGCCTCTTTGCCAATTTCGCCCAAAAAATTATAATCAAGCACCGATTGGTCCAATATGAAAAATAAACCTCTTTTGATGCTATAACCAGATGCTTGTTGAGCTAAGTTATTTGCCCTAGAATTTTCATCCCTAGCAATATGCTTAATATTAAATCATCGAAACTGGCAATAATATTAGGCATTGATCTAAATACCTGTTAAGTGATCCGTCGAAGCACTTGTAAACTCCGGCAACTTGTTGCACCACCAACTCTGAGTCACCAAACGCTTCTACGTGTGTAGCTCCAACGATCTCCATCACTTGTAAACCGAATAACAAAGCATTGTATTCGGCTTGATTATTTATACAATAATACTCCAAACGAACCGATGCTTCAAAGCATTGACCATTGGGCGAAACTAAAACTACACCTATGCCTTGACCCTCCTTACACGATAAGCTATCAAAATAAACTTTCCAAGGTGTAATACTAACCAAACGGACTTCATCTCCACAAGCAACGTCTATATGATGATCTACTATAAAGTCCCCTACAATCTGGCCCTTCATAGACTTCAACGATTCATAGGCCAAATCATATTCAATTAATATATACGCCCATTTGCCAATTCTACCACTTAGAATTGGCCTTTGCAACATATGCTTAATAACATCGGTTTGACAAGCAACTATGCATGTACTAGACAATAAATAATGACGCAATTTGGTACAAGCATAATACAAGCAAAGGCAAAGCCTTTCTACAAATACATACCTCGTTTTGGCATCCAGAAGACGGTGACTTAAATAAGTAATTATGTACTCCTTGTCATCTTCCTCTTGCGTCAAAACGGCTCCAATAACTTTGTCCTCGGCAGCGATGTACAACCGAAATGGAATTCCGGTCTTAGGCGCTCGCACCACAGGTGGGGTAGACAAATATCTATTCAAACCTTCAAACGCCTCTTGTTGTGCTGCCCCCAAGTAAAATCGGTTTCTTTCTTCAAACGTAGAATAGACACAAAAGCATCGATTTTACCTGCTAGGTTAGATATGAATCTTCTCAAATAGTTTACTTTACTTAGCAACTTTTGAACTTCCCTCTTGCATGCCGACGCTTTGAAGTCTTGAATCTTCTCAACTTTCTTAGGATCGATCTCAATTCCACTCTCATGCACCATGAATCCTAAGAATTTTTCCACCGACACACCAAAAGCACACTTGAGTCGATTCATCTTCAAGCAATACCGACGCATCCTCTCAAAAGCTAACTTCAAATCAGCTATATGTCCATCCATATCATCCGATTTGACAACAATATCATCAATGTAGATTTCTAAAATAAAACCTAAAAAATCATGGAAAATTAGGTTCATTGCTCTTTGATACGTTGCGCCGGCATTCTTTAACCCAAATGTCATAACTACCCACTCAAACAGCCCGACAAATCCCGGACATCTAAATGCTGTCTTATACATATCCTCTTCTGCCATGAAGATTTGGTTGTAGCCGGCATTGCCATCTAAAAAACTAATCACTTTATGACCTGAAGCATCATTTATTAGCATGTCGGCTATAGGCATAAGATACTCATCTTAGGAGTGGCTTTATTTAAATCTCTAAAATCTATGCATACTCTAATCTTGCCGCTCCCCTTCTTTTCTACCGGTACTATGTTAGACACCCACTCCGCATACCCGCACGGCCTAATAAACCCTGTTTTCAACAATCGGTCTATCTCTTTTTTGACACGATCATATATAAGTGGGTTAAACCGACGAGGAGGTTGTTTATAAGGCCTAAATCCTGACTTTATCGGAAGCCGATGTTCAACAATATCACGTCTAAGTCCAGGCATTTCATGGTATTCCCATGCAAAGCAATCACTATATTCTCTAAGTAGCTCGATCATCTTAACTTTATGATCGGCTCTCATGTTTTTATTTATGAAGGTCGGTCTTGGTACGCTCCCATCTCCTATGTCTATTTCTTCTAATGGGTCGGCTGATGTGAACCCTTGACCGAGCTTCTCTGCCTCGTCAAAATCTTCTATAGTCTCTCCAATATCGTTCTATGTCGACCGATATTCTTGAACTCTTTTTTGTAACCATTTCAAATTGGCTGTTTTATTCATCATATAAAGTAATGTCACCCAGCCGTGCTAAACTAGCCGGCTTTACAGAAATGGGTACAAAGCCTTCTTTGGAAACACTAATAAAATCAAAACTAGAAAGATCTAGCCCTGATAAGCACTGCATATCTCCATGTTTCCATCCTATAGAAACATCGTCCATGGCAACCTCAGCCGATGTATCCGCCTGAACTACTTCAACCTCATCACCATCCCACTGTACTAGGCACTGATGTAAAGTAGAAGGAACGTAGCAGTTGGCATGAATCCAACAATACCCCAAGATGACAATATAGTTACCTTGTACATCGACGATGAAGAAGGCGGTAGGCAACATCTTGTCCCCACCGTAAGCTCCACGGACAGGATCCCCTTCACCTCCGTCGACTCGCCTTTGAAGCCGTTGAGAAGCATGTTGGTCTTCTTCAGCTCCACTTCGTCGCGACCCAACTTCTTGAAGAGAGAGTAAGGCATCAGGTTTACTGCCACGCCTCCATCCACCAGCATCCTCGAGACCGGCTTCCCATCAATGTGACCCTTCAAATAGAGAGGCCTCATGTGACGGTTGGACTCGTCGGGCTTCTCGAAGACCGCGTCCCTTGGACCTAGTGACATTTTGGCGACCTCGGCCTCGTCCATGGCGCAAAACTCCATAGGCAACATGCACGCCATGCTCATATCTATGTTTTCACTGGACGATGCCTCCACAGCCGGTTGTTCATCCTTTTGAACAACTACCAGCTTCTCAACATCTGATGACTTACGCATCCACTCCCTCGCAGGTGGTGGTCGCAACTCATCGAACTCCCTGTCTCTCCTCTCTTCGGCTTCCTTCTCTTTTAATTCAGAAGCACGAAGACGCTGCAACCTCCTCCTCTGGGTAGCCGTTAAATCCTTAGGCATCCACCTAGGATTCAGCTCTGTTCCAGGAGGCATATAATGTCCCCCGTTACCTTTTCCCGAAGAAGGAACTGCCCTGGTACTCTCCTTACCGAGGCGGTCAGGCCGGCTGCAGTGGCCGGTCGACCGTGCACGGTATATGCGGTCGACCGGCGACCAGGCTGGTCGAGATCGGAGCAAGTATCGGATCGACCGACGGCGCGATCTGACCGTTCACACAACTGCGATCACACCGGCCAAAAGGAACGGCCTCGACCGGTCGGACTGCTGATCGGAGCCGACCGCCGAAGGCTCGGTCGACCGGTTATTGATCGCGCTAGACCGGCCAAGACGTCCGTCCGACTATCCTCTGTGCGATACCCTTCGCGGCTTCGGCTCGATACCCAAATACCATCCTAGCCTACTCTCCAGATGGTATTGGCACATCGTAAGACCCTATCTTGACGGTGATCGCTTCCGAAGCCCTCTCTTCAGCCTTAGCACGCTTGTGTGCCCTTTTCTCGCTATCAAACCGGTCCTTTGTGGGGAACCGGCTTCTACTAGAAGTAGACGCACGCCCTCGCAGCGATCTCATCTCCCTTCTCCATCTTTGGTGACCCTGCATCGGAGGCATGTTGTTGTACATAGGCGGGGGTGCCCCCCAAGGCATAAAGTAAGGGAACGAATAACCTGGAGGTGGCATCGGGCATGGTCCCCATGGCATGACTTGAGGGCAATGGGGGAATGGTGGCTCCAAAACCATCGACGAGGGACCAAATCGCTCCCTAGGGGGCGATCTTGGTCTCTTTCCCTTGGCACGCTCCTTCTCGGCAGTCTTCTTCTCGTACTTGTCAAGGAGCATGTTGAAGGTTACCTTGGGCTTATGGGGCTTCCTTGATGTGGATGTCTTGGCCTTATTCTCCTTTCATGTCCCAACCTCTGGGTTCTTCGGCACCAGCATCTTGGGCCTAGGTTTCCCAATGATGACTTCCTTCCCCTTAGCTGATTCGGCTTGCTCCGGTCGAGTCAACACCTTCTTGCCATCAAGGTCGATGGCATTCATAGGGAAAGGATCGCTGTCAAGCTTCATCTTCGGGCCCTCGGTGAATTTCAATCGTCCTTCCTCTATGGCCGATTGAACCTGTCGACAAAAAATATTACACTCATTAGTAGAATGAGAATAAGAATCGTGCCATTTACAATAAGAACGACGCTTTAATTCTTCTAATGAGGGTATAATGTGGCCTTTAGGTAACTTGATTTGTTTCTCCTGCAAGAGATAATAAAAACTCCTATCACACGTGGCCACATCAAAACTGTACTTAATCTCACTTTGTCGATCCTTGCGAGGAGTCGGCGTCAAGCTAGAACAAACAAAGGGTTTGTTCTTGTTTGTCCAAGATCACTCAGCGACATACATGTCATGATCGCCCTCATCAGAATCAGAATCACTATTAGGACAGTCGATCATGCTAACATGAGGTTTCTTATCACTGGGCCTAACAAACTTTTTAGCATCTCTGACTCGGCTTTCCTGAGCCAGAGCCTTCTGCATCACTTGGCTAACATCTAGAAATTGTTGGCCATCTAACCTCTTTAATGGGAGCAAGCAACCCATTGAAAGCAAGATCGGCCAAGTCCCTCTCGGTTATGCTCAAGCTAAAGCACCGGTTTCTAGCATCTCTAAATCTTTTAATATAATCAGCAACAGACTCATTATATTTTTGCCCAACCGATGTCAAATCACAAAGTCTAAGCTCAGTCTCACCAGTGTAAAAATAATCATGAAATTTTTGTTCTAGTTGAGCCCAAGTATGAATAGAGTTAGCCGGTAAAGATGTAAACCAAGTAAAAGCAGTACCAGATAGAGATAAAGAAAATAAGCGCAATTTAAAAGCATCTGAAGTGCTAGCCTCCCCACATTGCGCTAAGAATTGGCCGATATGTTCCCATGTGGTCCTATTATCCTCTCCACTGAATTTGGTGAACTCAGAGACTCTATAACCACGAGGATATGGGATGTTATCAAAATAGTCAGGATATGGCTTTTGGTAAACCTTAGCATGATTCCTGGGCTCAATTCCGAATGACTCTCTAATAATGTTCCTAATTTGGTCCTCCATATTTTTAGGACTAGGCGGGTCGGGCAAGACTGGCGGCGAAAGGTGGCTGTCACGACACAATATTATCATATTCGCCATGCCCCGTGTCGCAGGGGTATCCTCTATTAGGATCGTTGTATTGATTGGGAATGTGCGGGGGAATTGGTGCATAACCAGTAGTTGCGGGAGGATCGTGTGCAGGAACGTGGTACAAGACCGAGTTGCCCGTGATTGGGTCAAACTCTTGCACCGGCACCAGAGCGCCGGTCTGATTGGCCAGGGGCCCGGTCTGACTGGCTATATAAGGCGCGGTCTGATCGGCCATATAGCTGCCGGTCAGACCAATGTAGTACGGGTTCGGGCCGGCCTGACGGCCGGTCTGACCGATGTATAGCGAACCGGACAGATCGGCTGTTTGGCTGGTCAGACCGACGTAAGGCGACCCGGTTAGACCGGCCATGGGGCCGGTTAGACCACCGTACTATGCTCCGGTCAGGTCGGTCGTCGGGCCGGTCAGACCGAGATACGGTGGGCCGGTCAGACCAGCCGTAGGGCCGGTCAGACCGACGTGGTGAGAGCCGGTCAGACCGGCCGTAGGGCCGGTCAGACCAACAGAGGCGCAAAAGTGTTTTCGCCGGGGCCTTGGGCAATCACCCCGTCGGTTTTGCTAAATATGTGGTTCACAGGGGGCTGGCTCCCAGTTGCGATCAAGGTAGGCGGCGAATCGATCGCGGGAAGACCGGATTTGCCTCTCATGTGCACCCTAAACAATCTATTAAAACAAGCCTCCATAGCGGATGCAATCTTATTGTTTACGACGGCAGTAACAGACTCATCCACCGTACTAGCAACAAGATTTTGAATAGGAACAGAGACGTGATTAGCACTTACCTCGCCATGAGTTACCTTGAGTTGGCTCCCGGGCTTGATGATGACTCCTTGTCGCGTTTTAGTGCAAGATTGATCTAGCACTTCTTGCGTGATCGCCCGAATGCGCTCCTCCATGATTTGGCGAGCCTCCCCATCCAAGTCGTCCAACGATATGTGGACAACATTGGATGGCTCTACGTCTTGCGCTACTTGCTTGGACATGGTAGCGTCGAATCCGAGTTGGCGTCGTGTCTTCCCCAGCGGAGTCACCAAAAATCGTGTTGGCACCTTTTTTGGCAAAAGGCACAAGCACGATCGATTCACCTAAAGATTTGCGGTGGTTCTTGGTATGGAGTCGCCAACCACTTCAATCTAGCAAAAACTAGAACAAAGTGGGTTTTGTAGATCAAACCAGCTAGCGAAACCGATTTAGATAGATAGATTGATAAATACTCGTCTCGTGATCAAACGGAAGGTTTTGGGACAAACCTACAAAGAGACGTCACACTCTCGCAGTGATGGCGGACAATTTACAGTGCAAATTGACAAAGATGGACGAACTAAAAGAAATATATTAAAAGAAAATAAAAGAACGATACAATTGGCTAGAAACTAGAAGCTAGATTGGATTTATTTGTGTTGGTTGTTGTTGTGCCAATTGAACTGGCCTTGGCCCTTAAATAGGGGTTGGTCTTGCCTCCTACATGCCCTCTCCACGTCCACTTCGGGATAAACCCCTTTGGAAACCCGAAACAAAAGGTTATGGAGCAAGGAAACCCAAGTACCGACAAAACCTACTTGGAATCGGACTCTGCCGATCAGACCGGTCACATGCTTCCGGTCTAACGGGCCTCATGGCCCGGTCTGACTGACCGATACACAGCAGTCAGACCGGCCTCTCCGAAGGAAGCCGACAAGTTTCCAAATATTGGCAATCTTCCCTATTTGAACCTCTAGATGCCTTTGGTTGTAAACAGTTAGATCCCACCTGTTGCAATGCTTGTTGCTATTGCCACGAGATGGTGGTGCTTTACCCTTTCCTTTTCCTTTCTTGCGACTATTGGATTTGTGCCTGTTGTTGCGTTTGTGTTTTCTAGCCGAATTCTTAGGGTTATTTGAAGATTTTCCATTGAACTCTCTTTTATTTTTAGTGTTATATTTGACATTGTAGTGCACCTCAAGTAGTGGGGCAGAGCCAGGAGGGCACTGTTGAGCATTCTTTATGAGAAGCTTATGATGTTTTACTACCTGAGTCAATGTGTGAATAAGCTGAGAATAATGCTAGAAATTATTGGTGCGATACTATTGATTCAGCATCCTATCCTCCGGAAGCATAGTGGATAGAGTTTTTTTCTATCTTTTTAGCATCCGTTGGTTCTTTTTCACAAAACTTCAACTTAGAGAAAATGGTATGAACAACATGATTGTAGTCTATGGCAATTTTAAAATCACGGAGACATAAGTGGTTCCCCTCATGATTAGCCTTAGGCCAAATGAGTTCCTTTTGCTAATCATAATGCTCTTTAATAGCTTTCCATAAGTCAAGCAGGCTCATCTCCATCAGATACTCTTGCTTGAGATCTTTATGGATATAGAGCCTGAGTAGGAGAAAGGGCAGTGAATTTCTTCCTGTCCTCAATTGGTGGATCCCCAATGTTGGGTTCCTCAATAGTAGCATTGATCTATCGATGTAAAAACATGGTGGCCTGGGAGTTCTGCTTAGCTCCAGGACAGGTCCAAAATATCGATGGAATGTGGGCATGCCAGTTGGTTTGATCCTACAACTAACAAGACATGGTAAACGTTAGAAGACGATAGCCGATCGACCAATAGGCCGATGTCATATCGTGGTGACCTAGCTGATGTGAACGAGTCAAATTGGCTGTAAGGTGGAAGATACAACTCATGAACTAGATTTAATGGATTTAAATTAGATATAATCATCAACAACTTTTATCTAATAGAATCTGTCGTACAGGTCGAACCCAATCGATGCAGCATAAGATTGAGATTATTAAAGTCAATTGTTATACAATTATATGATCTAAATAACTAGCCAATGGATAGATATTGAATATTATGCCCAAAACAATGATAGGCTATAGATATAAATAACATATAACAATTAATTCAATCTTTCTTTTAGTTCCAAGCAATTACGATAGATCGAACCTAACCTATTAATTGCTTATAACCAAGATAAGACAAATTAATAATTATATGGACTTATATCATAGCCGATGAAATAGTTTAGGCATTTGGATAACATATCAACTAAAACTTCGGTATAGCCTTATATAAGACTATCATTCTTGATTAAATCCTCTAAACAGGTTTCAACCTCAACAGATCAGACCTAACCGAGACAGTGTGAGGCTAATAACAAGCTTAGTAGATTTAAAGGATTGATAAACTTAAATAAGATGATAGATAACTAGTTAAGTAGAATAAAGCGTGTAATTTAAAGCAAAATAATTATACCAGGTAAGATCGGTTGAAACCCCGATACTACCCCTATTTCCAATTCAAGAGCAAGTTAGTTCTTACAATTTCAATCACGACTTAAGTAGGTCAAACTCAACTGATGCAACACTAAGTATGAAAGAATGGGTAAGGTTTAATCAAGCCTTTGATTGTTTTCGGGGTGGTAGATACACTAAGCAATCTAAACCACAGAGAACAATTTAGCCGATATCAGTAAACCCTAAGTGAATCAGCCGATACAAGTAAATATCACTAATGACTTAAATTACATGATGTATATGATAACTTAGCGCTTGTACTGACCGAAATAGAGTGTCCAACTCAATTGATGGAAGCCCTAGCCCTGCCGATACAAGCAACTATAGACGGAACTCACCTCTTGCTAGAGATCGAACCTAACCGATGAAGCCCAACTCGAAACAAGAACTCATCGAGAGAAAAACCTAGAAAAACTAGGGTGGCGATGCGCCGAAAGTTTATTGAACTATTGCTAACTGTCCCTTTACAAGACTTATGGTGCACATATTTATACCCATGAGAATAAACAAATCCACATCGGACACGGCACAGATTTTTCTAGAGATAAAATTATAAATCCAAACTGGACTCAACCTAATCTTTCCTAAAATTACATAAGGAAAATAATTAAACCTACCTAATTAATAGATAAATCTTCACATTGTTTCCTCCCCGAATCCAATCCCCTCTTAGTAATGGCCTTGACGTTATCAACCCAATCCGATAAGAACTCGAACTCTTATTACCTATTGGCAACTGCCAGCCGATATCATTTTGTCGATGCCTCTTGTCGATACGTTCTCAGCCGATACAATCTTGTTTCTATAAAATCAAAGTGTGTTTGATTCTTCTATGGTGATGAACAATTGACATCTGTGATTATTGGTTTTGATATTTGGATATTATTAGCGAAGTGGTTCTGAAGATAACTGGAATTTTCAGACGATGAACAGTGGTTCGGTCCGACCGGGCTTGTAGTGTCGATCATACCATAGGTCTGTGTGCGGTCAGACCGGTCAGCCTGAGGTCTGACAGGTCGACTCTGTGTCGGTTTCGGTTTCAGGTCGTTTCATTGGATATCCATGATTAATTCGTGTTTATGGCTTCTAGATGGATACTATGCGTATGTAATACTGTTGTGTGCTAACAATAAGTCAAGTGGGAGATAGATTATGCTCGGATATGGTTTCTTTGTTTGATTCATGTGTAGGTAATATTTACGCCTCGGGTGAGTATTGCCGGTGATGGATTGGGAGTCAACTTGGAGATAAGGTGACGTCCGGACGGTCAGATATCATGCGGGATACTTAGGCTAAAGATTGATGCACGTGGTTGGTGAAGATTTCATATAGCATACGATGGAGATATTGTGTGCGTATGGATGTGGAGTTATATTTTGGATGGAGTCTAAAATTGTTACAATTGGAGTTTGTAAAGTTCGTTTCTTGTAAGGAAAGGTTTTCTAGTGGATTAGGACTTCTTGTATGAGTTGGATTCATAGCTTTAGGTTGCCTACCTCATGTATAAATAGAGAGGGAGGGTGTGGCCTCCCAGTATGTGTTTTAGAGAGAGTTGAGTTGCAAGAAAGTTAGGGTTTCAAGTTTTGTCAAAATTTTGTAAGGAGTGTTGTTGTTGCACTTTGTAAACACAGAGATGAGTAATATATTTTTGATCTACTTTGAGAGTTCTTCGATTTGTGTTTACTCGGGTGCGGCGCTCCAACCTAAGGAACACCGGCGGTTAGACTGGCAGCATCTCACCGGTCAAACCGACAGGAGTGCGGTGGTCAGACCGACGTAACAACTTTGGTCAGACCGATCTACATCAAAATTTGAGGGTAACTTTTATTTTCGCTAAAAGTTTGGTTTTTGGGTATACTAACCATTCACCCCCCTCTGGTTGGTTAGTTTTGGGTATTCGATCCTACAGTTTCTGGCAACTGAAATCACGCCGTTAATCCCGCTTCGCAACCGCTTCTTTTTTAACAGAATATGCTAAATTTTATCGTTAACACAATCCCACGAGAAGCAAAGTTGATGTTAATATCCGAAGGCCAAGTTGGATAGTTACTTCAATCAAGGGCAGGTTCATCGAACTCTTTAGTTGCCATGTCCCTACAATCATGATTAAACTTATTAATTTATATTTATATATATATATTAACAAAACATGATATTGATATTGTAATATCAATGCAAAATGTAAGGCATCATATTTTGTAATGTTTCAAAAATGTAGGTAATAAACCTTACAAGTTGAGTTAGAATTCAAAATTAGGAGGCACAACATGGATAATCTCCAAGTAATTAAACAATGGAGTATATCTCTTAATAGTGGGCAAGATAAACTCGCTGCCTAAAAACATGGTCTCTAGGCCAATATATTCTAATGAATATACCACAGCCGATGTTTAGGACTCCACTACCTTGTGCACAACCAAATTTTAAATGATCTCATATTTTCAAAACATATCCTCGGAAAAACACATGTGGGTAACCATCGTAAGATGTAAACCTCTTAGCGATGGGTGAGATACTCGCTTCCTAAATTATGGCCATAGAGCAAATATAATCTTTTGAAAAGAATTTATTGCTGCCAAAGTATAGGGCTCCATCTTCATGTGTTTTTAATTCCAAGTCAAAATATGTAGTCTAACTTGCATTAAATCCTCCATTAATCATTTTATACATAATTAAGAAGATTTGCTAAGTTAAAATACAAAATTTAAAGAATGTTGCGAATTAACAGAGCGAGTAAGTAGAGTATGTCTATAAATAATACGTAAAAGGCATATTATTAAGACACATTAATTTTAGTGAAGCAAGGTATTTTAACAAACACATATGTGCAATAACATATAACATCAGGGGACTAAAGGACCATTACATAAAGTTTACAACGATGAAATGCTTTAACTAAACTATATAGAACATAGGAAATAACTTATAAGATCTAAATGGACTTTTAAAAGAAAATAAAAACTAATTTAAGGAAGTGAAAAGGGGTGGTGGAGTGGCGACGACAGGGGCTAGCGATGACTCCAAATCCGGTAGGAGCGAGCAAGAGGCGCCCCTCGGCAACACCACCACTGTCCATCCATGGGCAGTACATAATTGTGCACTCTGGACTCTTGGACGCGGCAGGGCATCCCTGCTTCCGACGAGGCGGGGGCCGGCGGGGCAGGGACCAACATGCCATCATCGACAATGCGGCACCGGGGTTGGTGGCGGCGGCCACCAACCCAAACCCGGTTTCTGCAGTTGGCGAAGCGCGCGGCGCGGTAGCCCTGGCACGTCCTCATCGAGCGACAAAGAAGATGGTGGAGACTACGAGCGTGGTGCCGACGAGGAAGGACGAGAATGGCAACCAAAATCACTCCGAAGGTAGGCATCGTACTTTCAAACATTGAAGGCCGCTGCCTCCTTGATTTTCCTTCTCCCTTCTCTTCTTCTTTCGTTACCGTGTTGAGATTCAACGCGATAGCGAGAGAGGAATCCTTGAGAGTAAAAAAGGGGTGTGAATATAGTGTGAACTTGTCCTAATAGAACATGTCTCCTCATGAAGAAGTGTCTCTCATAAAGAGGTGTCTCTCATGAAAAGATGTCTCTCTATGATTAACCACTATTAACATGTGCTAATTGATCACTAACTAATCTTATTCTTAACAGTACCAAGCAAATTGATAATAATTGGTGAGATATCGAGCGTTTGATTTTCTAAAGAGTTTGGCGCCCTCCGGCCCTCCACCCTGACCCCAGTCACGACGCAGTCCTCCCACCTTCCGTCCTTTTCACTCGACTCTCAAAACCCCAACCACCGCAAAACCCACCTCCGCCGACGCCGACGCCAACGACGAGGAGGCGCCGCTGGTCGACGAATCCACCGCCGCGATCTTCTCCGGCGCCGGCGCCGGCGCCCGATCGTCGCGCTTCCTCCTCCCCCGCGCGGGCGCCACCGGCGCTGTCCTCCCCGGCTGTGCCTGCGCGGGTCCGGTTCTTGGCGACGGTGTCCGTGTGGGCTTCCAGGGGTGGCCTTGCTCGTCGGAGCTGTGGCGGCGGTGGGTGGAGTGGCTCAGGCCGCGGCACGAGCCGCTGTGGCGGGAGGTTGGGATCCTGGACGCCGTGCTCGCCAGCGCCGAGAGCCGGGTGCGCCGGGACGAGGGGTTGCTGCTCTAGCTCGCCGCGTTCTGGTCTGGGGAGACGAGCTCGTTCGTCTCCCCGTGGGGGTGGGGGTGGGGGGGGTGGAGGCGAATGTGACGCTGGAGGAGGCGGCCGTGCTCGGCGCGCCCGTGACCGCGCGGCTGCCGGGCACGCTCGCCGGTGACGTCGGCGCGCTCGAGGCCGTCCAGACGGCGCTGCATCGGAGCAAGAGTAAGAACTCCACGTATTCTGCGTGGCTCCACCACTTCCTCGACCGCCCGCATCAGAGCGAGGGCGCCGACGGCGACGGCGACGGAGAAGACGCCGAGGCGTCCGTGCTGCTCGAGCACGGGGCGTTCCTGGCCACGTGGCTCTCACTGTCCGTGCTTCCGGCGCTGCCGTTCAAGGTGGTCCAGCCGCAGGTCTTCCCCCTCGCCGCGCGGCTAGCGCGCGGCCAGAGCGTGGCTCTCGCGCCCGCCGCGCTCGCCCTACAACGACGGAACGACCTCACTGCGCTGAAGCGCCACCTCGTCTCCAGCAAGGGGCGCCAGCCGTTCGTGGTCTGGCGCCGCTGCACATCGTCCAGCTCTGGGCCTGGGAGCGCTTCCCGGAGCTACGCCCCCACAAGGCGGTGACCTCCCCACACGCCATCGCCGCCGACAACGCCGACGGCCGTGGCGCGCCAAGGGCTGCCCGGTGGCACAACGCGCGAAAGGAGCTCCAACCTGAGTTCATCCACGCAGTGCTCATGTCACCAATGGAGTTTGAGTGGAGGTCATACGGAAGCAGTGGCTTCGCGTTGCAGCTTGACAAGGTTGGGGTCTGGATTCATGGCCGAAACATAGCAAGGAGCAGGGAATTGCTGTCGTTTGCGCAATGCCTGCGCCCTTGCGAGCTCGTCGGCTTGCACTGCATCGAGCAGTATACCTCCCATCCCGTGTCGCGAGGCAGCTGGGCTTTGATCAGGACGTGCCCGGGATCGTCCCCCTGCCAGCTCAAATTCAAAGGTGGCATGGGCAACATACAAAGATGGAGCCTCAAGATGTTAGGTTCACCGTTCCTCGCCATGAACCGGGTGTGACGGTTGAGTATGCGCAATGGTGGGAGCCGTATTCATCGGCGTGTACGGTTTCTGTTGCTAATGCTGCAAAGATGAAGCAACTTGATGCTGTTCATATTCCAAGAAAAAGAAAGGCTGAAGGTTTTGTTGATGTAGACTCCGGGAAAAGGCAGAATTTGGAGACTGGGGTGCCTCTGCAAGACAATGCAGAGGATCCAGAGGATGAAATCCCTCTCATTGATAAATTGAACAGTATCCTCATGACGATGAACAGGAATTCCGATCCTGTGAAAATTGTAGAGATCGAGAAGGATTTGATGACGAGCTGGGCAAAGGATGGTGGAAATGGATCACCTCCATAAAAGTAGTCAGCAAGCTTTGTCTGATGCAGAGGCAGTTTTGGTGACTACAGTTGATGAATCACCTAGCGGGTCTTTAACCAAGGCTCGATGGGAATCTCTCAAGCAAACTGAAGATGAAGCATCAGACCATGTTATTACTCAAGATAAGAAAATTAGCAGTTCAGTAGATGGTGAAGGAGAGCTCTGTTGCCTTGTCGACGATGCAGCAAGCGATGGCAGCAACAAAGCCATTGGACCTGCAGCTTCAGTTACTCAGAAATCAATACCTAAAGACATCGTGGTGATCAGTGACGATGAATTCGATGAAGTACTCCCAGGCAAGGACGATGAGATGGACGCGACGCATTTGAATTCAAACCCAATGGAAACAACAAAATGTACCTTGCAAGAATTGGATGTGAAAAAGGAAGTGGTTATCATAGGAAATATTTCACTATTGAAGGAAGTTATTGTCAGGAATTTCCCAACGATCGAACAAAAGTACTCGGTTGAACGCAACGCACGCGAAACTGTAGTGAAACCTGCAAGACGCTAAGAGCAGAGGAAACAGAGGAAATTTTGGTGCAGCACTCACTCAGCTGCTTTTCTGATTACTTCCATATATAAAGGAACGAATACAGCGGAAACAACTAAACCACCAAGACCACTTCTCACGCGATGCTCTAGCTGCGTCCATCCCCACAACCACACGACGTGATCCGAGCTCCTAGCACAAGACGCGGGCAACGAGCTAATCTCGGATACCCTCATAACAGACCACGCGATGGCTATCACACAACACGTGAGCTCATGCGTTTATTCAGGAAAAAGAAACATGCAGATAACTAATCAACTAACTAACCGTGGCACACAAGATTACTGCTAACAAAACTCTCCCTAAGCTTGATGTGCCGATTATACAGGAAACATACCAATTTGTTCCCGTAGCTCCTGAAACTTGAATCGTGGAAGCGGTTTCGTCAGGATATCTGCAATTTGCCCTTCTGTGCCGATGAAATCCAGCTTGATTTCTCCATTATCCATGGCTTCACGAATGAAATGATATTTTGTTTGAATGTGCTCACTTCGATCGTGGAAAACAGGGTTCTTCATCACGGCCAGAGCGGATTGGTTGTCAACCCTAAGATCGACGACTTCAGTTGCTGCATTCCTGAGGTCATCGAGGAGCCGGGCAAGCCAAATGACCTGGAAAGCAGCTGTTGCAGCTGCAATATACTCTGATTCACAGGAGGAGAGCGCCACGACTCTGTTTTTGAGACTGCCAGCTGACAGGATTTTTTGCCGACAAAGAAAATCACTCCTGTGGTGCTCTTGCGTGTGTCAATATCTCCAGCCATATCACTGTCACTGTACCCCTGCAGTCCCCCTTCTCCTTCTTTCCCATAGCGGCATCCATAATGAATTGTACCAGCAACATATCTGATGATGCGCTTTACTGCCGCCAGGTGTTCGTCCGTGGGTTTCTCTATGAACCGGCAGACATATCCAACCGCATAAGCAAGGTCTGGTCGGGTATTTACCAGATAGCGCAGGCTTCCAACAAGACTTCTGTATTCTGTAGCATCAACCATCAATCTTGCACTCTCTTTACTGAGCTTCAAGCGAGGTTCCATCGGTGTTGCACAAGAACTACAGTCTGTGAGCCCTGCCTTCTCCACAATGCGTGATGCATTTGCAGCTTGCTTCAAGGTGATGACACCAACTTCCTGATGCACTTCAATCCCAAGATAAAAAGTCAAGAGGCGAAGATCGCTCATACTGAATTCAGCCTTCATTTGGTCTTTGAATTTCTTGATCATGGCATTGTCAGCCCCAACAATCACCAGGTCATCTACATACACACCGACGAGCAGCCTCCCGCCGCCGTCGCCACGCGCGTACAGCCCGTGCTCCAGCGGGCTCTGCTTGAAGCCGAGCTTCTTCAGTGTACAATCCAGCTTGGTGTTCCAAGCTCTAGGTGCTTGACGTAGTCCATACAACGCCTTATCAAGCCTGTAAACCTTGTTCTCCTGTCCATCGATCTCAAACCCTGGTGGCTGAACAACATATACCTCCTCAATCAGCTCCCCATTGAGGAACGCTGATTTAACATCCATATGATGCACCATCCAACCTTCCTGCGCAGCGAGAGCGAGCAACAAACGAACGGAATCAAGACGAGCAACAGGAGCGAATACCTCATCAAAGTCAATTCCAGCCCTCTGTACGTAGCCCTTTGCCACCAATCTCGCCTTGTGTTTGACGACGACGCCCTGAGCATCTTTCTTCAGTTTATACACCCATTTCAGCCCAATTGGCCGATGTCCCGGGGGCAGATCGACCAGCCTCCAGGTTTTGTTCTCCTCAATCAAAGAGATTTCATCGAGCATTGCCCGACGCCAAGCCTCGTCACGTTCAGCTTGACTGAACATGGCCGATTCTTCACCGCTCACCATCATGAACTCTTCCTGGACTTCACGATAAGCGAGGCCCGACGTCATGGCCGGCCCCAGCACATTGTCCATCGTGCGGAACCGGAGCGGTGCATCATCGTGATCTGCATCAAGGTTAGCAGCAGCTCCGGTTGGTGGCGACACAAACTCAATCGCGGCGCATCGCCCGCACCGAAGGTGTTCGGCCGGCGTCGGTGAGTCTGTAGGCGTTCGCGGCGGTGATGGGGATCAAGCGGACGGCTCCCGGCGTCTGGTGTGTACTTGACACCGAACCGGGATGGTACACCGTGGTGTACTCAACGACGAAGTCAGTGTCAAGATCAGCGGCCACCTTAGTATCCCAGCTCCACTGTGCCGCCTCGTTGAAGACGATGTCGCGGGAGATGTGCACTCGCCGTGTGGTCGGATCATATGCGCGATATGCCTTAGACCCCGGCTCATAGCCGACAAATATCATGGGACGACTCCTGTCATCCAACTTCTTGATGTTTGGGATGGTCGTCTTCACGTGCGCCACGCACCCGAACATGCGAAGATGGTGCACGGCTGGCGGAACACCGTTCCACAGCGCGTACAGGGTCTTGCCGCCGATACTCTTGGACGATGACCTGTTGAGCAGATACACGGCGGTATTAATCGCCTCTCCCCAAAACATACCAGGCAGCCCCTTCGCCTTGAGCATACTCTGCACTGTTTGTTAGTGATATGCCCTAGAGGCAACATGGTGATGTTGGATATCACGTCAATGTTTATGTAATAATGAATAAAGTGTTATTCAGTTCCATGAAATAGACATCTTGTATTGATCAATAAGTGCGTGACTTATTTATGAGACTCTTTATGTATGAATCTATTTATAAACGATCCCTGATCATATGTCATATTGTTGGAACAAATATGATTCTAAGATCGCCATGTTTATTGATTGATGATCATGTCTCATAGATCATGGGTATGGAGATACCAAATCAATAAACATGGACACATGTGTTGGAGAACACATTGTTGGATAGACCCACCATGAGACACTACAGGAATTAATGTGCCATTAGTTGGTCTCAGGTAGTGTTGGTACAAAGTCCTTAGACCTGAGATCACCATGGATTCCAACATGTGTAGTAGCCTACTTTGGGACTACCAAACGCTATTCCGTAACTGGGTAGTTATAAAAGTAGTCTTCGAGTTTGCTATGAAACATGGAGTGGGATGTGAGTGATCAAGATGGAATTTACCCCTCCTTTGGAGAGATATCTCTGGGCCCTCGAGGTAATGGATTATGGAAATGCATGGCCATGCTAAGTTGATTGAGGAGTCAATCAACGGGCGGATAATCCAATACGGTTCGAGTGAATGGTTAAGCTATTGAAGGGATGGCACACATCTTGCCTATAGCTTAACGGTATCGTGAGGCAAAGAGATTTGTGTACACATTACAGTTTGAGCCGATATTATATTCTTGTATACTATGGTGTCAATATGTCTTGCTAGGCGCCGCCGTTGACGGTTGGACTGAGTTGGACTCGAGCCGACGATCGGCTAAGTTAGACTATAGCCGAAACCGAGTATACCGAACCTACGGGTCGCATGCTTAAGGGGATAGAATAGATATTCGAGTTGGACTCGGATACGGCTCGATCGGATAGGGATCCGATCGGATAGAGTCCTATGGGCTTACGACGTGTGGGCGGCCAACTCTATGAGATACGGATGAGATGCGATTCAAAATAGAGTCCTAATCGGCCACTAGTCCCGTCGGCTAACTCTATATAAAGGAGGGAGGGGTGGAGAGCGTGACACGTCAATTGCATCGCGTGCAACAGAAGTCGCCGAGATCAATCTCCACGGAAACCCTCCCCACTTTCGAGCCAAACCCTAGCCTTGCATTGCGTGCTAGCACACGGGTGTTCGGCGTTCTGTCCCCGGACGTGTGGATACCGATAGAGGCGCTGCTACGTTGCGCGCTGTTCATCGGCTGTGGAGGAATCGGCTGCGGTCGAGCGCATCGGAGCGAGGCGCGAGAACACAGTCGAACGACTCCGAATCGGCTACATCCGCGAATCGGTTGATTGGTGAATCGGCTGTCCGGAGAATCGCGACATCGGCCGGCACAGTTCCGAGATAGGATAGCCCGATTGGCTATTTCCGCATTGCATACTCCAATCGGTAATGATCTATCGGCCCTTACTTGCAAGTGTTCCTGGTTTGCGCGGTAAAAGTTTTTGTTTTCGGCTAGCGTAGCCTCCGCGTAACCCTTCACCCACCACGGATTGGTTTCGCCGCTCGACGATGCTGTTTTGTTGCGGAGAGTAGGGCACCGTGAGCTCGCGCCGCATCCCAGCTCGGCGCAGTACTTGGCGAAGTGTGCGGACGTGAATTCTCCCCCGCGATCCGTTCGCAACGCGCGGAGCTTGCGTCCACTCTTCCTTTCTGCCGCCGCCTGAATATGCTTGATGGCAGCCGGCGTCGCATCTTTGGTGGCGAGGAGGGCGACCCACATGTACCGGCCGCGGTAAAAGTTTTTGTTTTCGGCTAGCGTAGACTCCGCGTAACCCTTCAGTGGTATCAGAGCTAATCTTGCTTAGTTTGGGTTTTAGATTGGATCTGGAACAAGTTTTGCGCACGGGTTGATTAGATCAATCGGTTTTACGGGATCTGTTGAGGAGAGTTGATGGTAATTGCATTCCTTGATAATGTATCGGAACGGCGTAATGTGATTACGTCGAAGCAATATCCATAGAACTCGGTTTGAGTCGGCTTCGAGATAGCGTTCCTTGATAGTGTATCGGAACGGTATAATGTGATTATGCCGAAGCTATCTCGTAGTCCGATCTTGTTTGCTGCCTCGCGCCTACGCAAACCATCTCCCTTGAAAGTGTATCGGGACGGCATAATATGATTACGCCGATATGGTTTCCGTAAGCGATTTCATAGATTGGATCTATGAATTTCGTGTGGCTTCCCCCTCGACCCCCCGCCCGCTAACCGGCTAGCGGGACCGCCGTGTGCGTACCCCCTTATAGGTCGTCTCGATGCCGTTTCTCTACGATAGGTAGAAAACGTTTCTACGCCTAACTTGTTTTTGCAAAGAATGCTTTGAGATGGTATGACCCTATTGTATGTATGAGATGCATGTGATGCATGTAATATTCTTTCATATGTGCAATCCCTGTAATATTCTTTCATACGTGCAATGCTTGTAATATTTTTTCACGACCTGCGAGTCGATGTAATCTTCAATTAGAGCTTCTATAGTAGTAGCTTAATTTGAAGAAATCAAGCATCATGCACATTGGAAGATGGTGCCGAAGATGGAGATCCTCAGCGCCGACATGGAGATGGAGATCACCATGTGAAGGGGGCCATACTATTTCATTATATGCTATTCTACCTGCTTTCATATATGTGATATGTTTGTTTGATAGGATAGCATCCCTCGCAAAATTAAGTAGTAATGATGCCCTTCCAAATGTTGCATCCGTCACCGTTATGCTCGTCAATGGTAGGTCTACCAAAGCAGAGTGCCATTCTCTATCATAACACGAGGGGGTATATGTTGGACATATACAGCAGGAGCATTTGGTTTACTTAACAAGGCTATCAAAATAGTTTTGGGCCTTGGGGCATAGGTTGAGGCCAGGGCATGGAGATGCCACACCAACAATAAGAGTCACATAGAGATGTGATTAGCAAGGAGTTGCTTACCGATGTTATTAATCTTCTAGCGGTGATGCCAAATCTCACTAGAAAATTAATTAACATGTGGATCTTGATCCAAGACGTAACCTAGAGGGAAGGTGGAAAATACGTAATGGGAGTCTAATGTTAAATTGTTTAACAATAGACATAGCATAAACATTGTGCTAAACTTTGCTTTTTCTGTTGTAGAATAAATGGCGGCTAATACTACACCCAGTACCTTTAATTTGCGAATTTGCGATCTATTCTCGAAAAGGAAAAATTAAATGGAACAAATTTTATGGATTGGTATCGCAACTTGAGAATTGTTCTCAAGCAAGAGCGTAAGGAGTACGTTCTTGAAGTACCGTATCCGAGGATTTGCCTAATAATGCCACCGCAACGCACGGAGAGCTTACGAGAAGCACACTAATGATGCCCTAGATATAATGTCTCATGCTTGCTACAATGTCCCCCGAGCTTCGAAGCAATATGAGAGCAGCGATGCTCACACTATTATTCGGGGGCTGCGTGGTATGTTTGAGAACCAAGCTCGGGCCGAGAGGTTCAACACCTCAAAGTCCTTGTTTGCGTGCGAGGCTTGTTGAGGGAATCCCGTCGGTTCGCATGTGATAAAGATGATTGGCTATATCGGGAGTCCGGAAAACTAGGTTTTCCCCTTAGCCAAGAGTTGGCTACCGATGTGATTCTCCGGTCGCTCCCTCCGAGCTTCGAGCCATTCATATTAAATTATCACATGAACAATATGGATAGGACCTTGGCTGAATTGCATGGGATGCTAAAGACAGTGAGGAGAGTATCCGAAGAATGGTCATCATGTGATGATGATGGAAGGCTAATCGCAAACCACTGTCAAGAAACTTTGCACCAAGAGGAAGTTAACTCCCGATGAGATCGCGAGTGCCTCCAATGCAAAGAAGGGCAAGAAGGGGTCGGCGGCATCGATGCCGTTTGCTTCTATTGCAAGGAGACAGCCCTTGGAAGAGGAACTGCAAGAAGTACATAGAGGATCTCAAAAAGAAGCAAAGTACGACTTCGCCGGTATTAATGTTATAGACATTAATCTTGCTACTTCACCTACGACTCTTGGGTATTTGATCTTGGATCGGTAGCTCATATTTACAAGTCATTGCAGGGAATGAGAAGAAGTAGAGGATTGAGAAGGGGCGAGGTGAACTGCGCGTCGGCAATGGAGCAAGCGTTGCTACGATTCTTGTCGGCACGTACCACTTCATCTACCTTCGGGATTAGTTTTGGAATTGAATAATTGTTATTGTGTTCCAACATTATGTCAAAACGTTATTTCCGCTTCATGTTTGCAAGCGGAAGGATATGATTTTAGATCAATGAACAATGGTTGTTCAATATATCTTAGAGATATGTTCTATTTTCATGCTCCATTGGTGAATGGATTATACGTTTTGAATCTTGAAGCATCTCCCATCTATAACATTAATACGAAAGGCAACTCTCTAATGATATAAACCTCACGTTTATCGGCATTGTCGCTTAGGCCATATAAATAAGAAACGCATGGAGAAGCTCCATAAGGATGGACTGCTTCACTCTTTTGATTTTGAATCATTTGAGACATGTGAGTCTTGTTTACTTGGTAAGATGACAAAGGCACCTTTCACGGGACACAGTGAAAGAGCAAGTGACTTGTTGGCACTCATACATCGATGTATGTGGACCAATGAGCTCAACGGCCGAGGTGGTTATCGTACTTCATTACCTTTACCGATGACTTTAGTAGATATGGTTATATCTACTTAATGAGGCATAAGTCCGAATCCTTTGAAAAGTTCAAAGAATTTCACAATGAAGTACAGAATCATTTAGGGAAAACAATCAAGTTTCTACGATCGGATCGTGGAGGGGAATACTTGAGCCAAGAGTTTGGTAATCATCGAAAGATTGTGGAATTGTTCACACGTTGACTCCGCCAGAACTCCACAATGGAATGGGGTGTCCGAACGGAGAAATCGCACCTTGTTGGACATGGTGCGGTCGATGATGAGCCAAAGTGATCTTCCGTTATCCTTCGGGGATATGCTCTTGAAATAGCTGCGCTCACACTAAATAGAGTTCCATCTAAGTCGGTTGAAAAGACACCATATGAGATATGGACAGGGCAACCCCCTAGTTTGTCTTTTCTCAAAATTTGGGGATGTGAGGCTTATGTAAAACGTTTACGGTCGACAAGCTCACACCCAAATCGACAAGTGCTTCTTTGTGGGATATCCTAAGGAAACCAAGGGATATTACTTTTATAATCGGGAACAAGGCAAAGTGTTTGTCGCCCGACACGGTGTCTTCTTGGAGAAAGAGTTTCTTTCAAGAAGGATTAGTGGGAGCAGGGTGCATCTTGAAGAAGTTCAAGAAACACCGAAAATGTTTCGCGACCACGAACCACAACAGGAGGAGCAAAGTGTTGCACCACCGTTGTAGATACACCAGCCCCACGAGGTACGAAAGATCACGTCGTGCACGACAGTACAGTGCGGAACAACGTGATATATTGTTGTTGGACAACGATGAGCCTAAGACCTATGAGGAAGCGATGGTGGGACCCGATTCCAACAAGTGGCTTGGAGCCATGAAATCCGAAATAGAATCCATGTACGACAATCAAGTTGGAACTTGGTTGATCCACTCGATGGTGTCAAAACCATTGAGTGTAAATGGGTTTTTAAGAAAAAGGCCGATATGGATGGAAATGTTCACATCTATAAGGCGCGATTGGTGGCAAAAGGTTTTAAACAGATTCAAGGAGTTGATTATGATGAAACCTTCTCGCCCGTCGCAATGCTTAAATCTATTCGGATTATCCTAGTGATTGCTGCATATTTCGATTATGAGATATGGCAGATGGATGTCAAAACGGCTTTCCTAAATAGAAACCTAAGCGAGGATGTATACATGATACAACCTCGGGGTTTTGTCGATCCAGAATCGCTCGGAAAGATATGCAAGCTATAGAAATCCATTTACGGATTGAAGCAAGCATCTCGGAGTTGGAATATTCATTTTGATGAAGTAATCAAAGGGTTTGGTTTCATCAAAAATGAAGAAGAGGCCTGTGTTTACAAAAAGGTCGGTGGGAGCGCAATTGTATTTCTAATCTTATATGTGGATGACATATTGTTGATTGGAAATGATATCCCTATGCTAGAATCCGTCAAGTCTTCATTGAAAAATAGTTTTCCATGAAAGACTTAGGGGAGGCAGCATACATATTAGCATTCGGATCTATAGAGATAGATCCAAGAGGCTAATTGGATTAAGCCAAAGTACATACATTGACAAGGTGTTGAAAAAGTTCAACATGCATGATTCCAAGAAAGGTTTCTTGCCCATGTCACATGGCATTAATCTTAGCAAGAATCGGTGTCCTCGGACACATGATGAGCGGAATAAGATGGGTATGGTTCCATATGCTTTGGCAATTGGATCCATCATGTATGCCATGCTTTGTACACGCCCGAGATGTCTCGTACGCTTTGAGTGCTACGAGCGGATACCGTCGAGATCCGGTGAAGGTCACTGGATCGTCGTAAAGAATATCCTTAAGTACGTTAGAAGAACTAAGGATATGTTCCTAGTCTATGGAGGTGAAGAAGAGCTCGTTGTAAGTGGTTACACCGATGCTAGCTTCCAAACAGGACAAGGATGATTATAGATCGCAATCGGGTTCGTGTTCGCCCGAACGGAGGCGCGATCAGTGGAAGAGTTCCAAGCGGGATATTGTTGCCGATTCTACAACGGAGGCCGAGTACATTGCTGCCGGAAGCTGCAAAGGAGGTTGTTTGGATAAAGAAATTTGTTTCGAGCTGGGTGTGATGACCGGCGCGGTCCAATGTCTCTCTATTGTGATAATAGTGGAGCCATTGCGCAAGCCAAAGAGCCGAGGTCACATCGAAGTCCAAACACATACTTCGGCGATATCATCTCATCCGCGAGATAGTGGACGAGAGGTGATGTCAACATATGCAAAGTGCACACGGATCTCAACATAGCCGATCCGCGACAAAAACCTCTCCCTCGGCCGAAGCATGAGGCGCACACAAGAGCAATGGGTATTAGATACCTACATGATTGACTCTAGTGCAAGTGGGAGATTGTTAGTGATATGCCCTAGAGGCAACATGGAGATGTTGGATATCACATCAATGTTTATGTAATAATGAATAAAGTGTTATTCAGTTCCATGAAATAGACATCTTGTATTGATCAATAAGTGCGTGACTTATTTATGAGACTCTTTATGTATGAATCTATTTATAAACGATCCACGATCATATGTCATATTGTTGGAACAAATATGATTCTAAGATCGCCATGTTTATTGATTGATGATCATGTCTCATAGATCATGGGTATGGAGATACCAAATCAATAAACATGGACACATGTGTTGGAGAACACATTGTTGGATAGACCCACCATGAGACACTACAGGAATTAATGTGCCATTAGTTGGTCTCAGGTAGTGTTGGTACAAAGTCCTTAGACCTGAGATCACCATGGATTCCAACATGTGTGGAGTGGAATGTGAATGATCAAGATGGAATTTGCCCCTCCTTTGGAGAGATATCTCTGGGCCCCTCGAGGTAATGGATTATGGAAGTGCATGGTCATGCCGAGTTGATTGAGGAGTCAATCAACAGACAGATAGTCCAATACAGTTCGAGTGAATGGTTAAGCTATTGAAGGGATGGCACACATCTTGCCTATAGCTTAACGGTATCGTGAGGCAAAGGAATTTGTGTACACATTACGGTTCGAGCCGATATTATTCTTGTATACTATGGTGTCAATATGTGCTGCTAGGCGTCGCGTTGACGGGTCGGCTGAGTTAGACTCGAGCCGACCATCGGCTAAGTTAGACTATAGCCGAAACCGAGTATACCTGAACCTACGTGGTCGCACGCTTAAGGGGATAGAATAGATATTCGAGTTGGACTCGGATACGGCTCGATCGGATAGGAATCCGATCGGATAGAGTCCTATGGGCTTACGACGTGTGGGCGGCCAACTCTATGAGATACGGATGAGATCCGATTCAAAATAGAGTCCTAATCGGCCACTAGTCCCAGTTGGCCAACTCTATATAAAGGAGGGAGTGGTGGAGAGTTACGACACGTCAATTGCATCGCGTGCAACAGAAGTCGCCGAGATCAATCTCCACGGAAACCCTCCCCACTTTCGAGCCAAACCCTAGCCTTGCATCGCGTGATAGCACACGGGTGTTCGGCGTTCTGTCCCCGGACGTGTGGATACCGGTAGAGGCGCTGCTATGTTGCGCGCTGTTCATCGGCTGTGGAGGAATTGGCTGCGGTCGAGCGCATCGGAGCGAGGCGCGAGAACACAGCCGAACGACTCAATCGGCTACATCCGCGAATCGGCTGTCCCGAGAATCGGGCGACATCGGCCAGCACAGTTCCTGGATCGGATGGCCCTGATTGGCTATTTCCGCTGCATACTCCAATCGGTAACGATCTATCGGCCCTTACTTGCAAGTGTTCCTAGTTTGCGCGGTAAAAGTTTTTGTTTTCGGCTAGCGTAGCCTCCGCGTAACCCTTCACCCACCACGGATTGGTTTCGCTGCTCGACGACGCTGTTTTGTTGCGGAGAGTAGGGCACCGTGAGCTTGCGCCGCATTCCCAGCTCGGCGCAGTACTTGGCGAAGTGTGCAGATGTGAATTCTCCCCCGCGATCCGTTTGCAACGTGTGGAGCTTGCGTCCACTCTTCCTTTCTGCCGCCGCTTGAATATGCTTGATGGCAGCCGGTGCCGCATCTTTGGTGGCGAGGAGGGCGACCCACATGTACCGGCTGTAGTCGTCCACGAGCAAAAGGAAATAGCGGTTGCCACTGGGTGTCGCCGGCGTGATCGGTCCACAGAGATCTCCATGCAAAGCACGGCGGCACGTCGATCGGCAAAGTGCTCCGCCGGGAACGGCAACCTCTCGGTGTTTCCCGGCGAGACAGCCTCACAGCACTGATCAACTTGTGACAAACATGGTAAACCTCGTACCAACTCCTCCTTGCCCATCTTGCAGAGCGACCTGAAGTTTATGTGCCCGAAACGAGTATGCCAGCGCCACACGTCTTCGTCGGCGTGTGCCGCCAAACATACTGGGTGCACAAGGTTGATGTCGAGCACGTACAGCCGTCCCGAGTTGCGACGAATCCGGGCAAGCAGGCGCCGCTGCTCGTCCCAGATGCGCATGACTCCATCTTCAGCCAACACCTTGAAGCCCGTCTCATCTAGTTGCCCAATGCTAATGATGTTTGCGGCGAGACGAGGAAGATAATACGTGTTAGCCAATGTACGATGCTCACCATTCTTACAGGCAAATAGCACTGTGCCGCGTCCCTCAATCCGGACAACGGACCCGTCGCTGAGTCGGACGTTGCCGGTGATCTTTGTGTCAAGGTCTGAGAACGCCGCCTTGCACCCCGTCATATGGTTCGAGGCACCAGAGTCCATAATCCAGTGGCCGGGATCGCGGTCGGCCGCATCATCCAGTGCCGCAAAAACTTTCTTCTCCACAAGTTCCACCTCGCCTTGGCGAGGCGGTGTAGGCGCGCCGCGCTTCGGCGCCACCGCGTCGAGCGTGTCAATGCAGCCGCCGGTGAGCAACATCAAGGGCGACGTTAGCCTGCTCGTCGCGCTTGGACTTGCTCCTGCAGTCCTTCGCCCAGTGCCCGAGTTTGCCGCAATTTCGACATTTGTCACCTTTGCACGCTGAACCAGAGTTCGCGCTCTCGGAGCCCTTTCCTGCCACGGCGCTTGCCGTGGCCACCAGAAACGCCCGAACCCCCCCGCTTTGCCTCCTGATCTTTCTTCTTCTGACGCTCAACCCACTCCTCCTCCGTCAGGTACAGCTTGCCGTCGACGACGTACGACGAGGATTGCCCGGAGTCCTCAGCAGCTTTCAGTCTGCCAGTCACTTCCTCCAGGGAACTAGTAGAGATGTCGAGAAGAGTCTCAATGGACAGAACAAGTTGATTAAACCTTGGACGGGCTACCCGAAGGTATTTCTCGACGACCTTGTCCGCAGGCTCTGGATCGCCGAGGGTGGATAGCTGGTTGACAATGGTGGTGAGCCGCAGCGCGAAATCCTCCACGGTCTCGTCGCCGCGGAACGCAAGCGACTCATACTCCGACCGCACCTTCTGTGCAATTGCCTTGCGAATCCGGTCATTGCCGACGCGCATGGTCTTGATACACTCCCATGCTTCCCGGGCCGACGCTTTGGTCGCCAGGGTCCCGATCATCTCGGGGGGAACGGCGCTGCAGATAGCATCGAGCGCCATCCGGTCCTCATGCAATTCGACGGCAACACCGTCAAGTTCCACCGCTGCCCACAGGCAGCGCGCTTGCAGTTTGATATTCATCAGTAGCGCCCAGTCGTTGTAATTGGTCTTGGACAGCATCGGATAGTTGGCTGGACCTCCACCTTCCTTAACCACGCGGTGTATAACCAGCCCGCGGTTGCCCCCGCCGCTGCTTGAGGCGCGGCCGCCGGAGCCATGTGAAGAGGAGTTGATCGGAGACAACGAACGACGGCGTGGCGGCATCAGTACTCCCTCCAACACGCGATCACGAGTCCACTTTCTAAACCGCGCTCTGATACCAATTGTCAGGAATTTCCCAATGATCGAACAAAAGTACTCATTGAACGCAACGCACGCGAAACTGTAGTGAAACCTGCAAGACGCTAAGAGCAGAGGAAACAGAGGAAATTTTGGTGCAGCACTCACTTAGCTGCTTTTCTCATTACTTCCATATATAAAGGAACAAATACAACGGAAACAACTAAACCACCAAGACCACTTCTCACGCCATGCTCTAGCTGCGTCCATCCCCACAACCACACGACGTGATCCGAGCTCCTAGCACAAGACGCGGGCAATGAGCTAATCTCGGATACCCTCATAACAGACTCCACGCGATGGCTATCACACAACACAACGAGCTCATGCGTTTATTTAGGAAAAAGAAACATGCAGATAACTAATCAACTAACTAATCGTGGCACACAAGATTACTGCTAACAGTTATGATGCAAAACAAATGCTATGACATCATAGATATTGATGAGGATGAGTCTGGTGAAGTTGCAAACAAGGAAGATGAGACGATCGCAATGCATTTGAAATCACCCAAGTTGGACAAAATATCATCCACATTGAGAGAGGCAAATGAGGAAAGCAAGCCAGACAACACAACATGTCATGAGCGGGAAAACTCAGTGTTGAAGGACATTATGCCGTGAAACAATTGCGATTATGAGGACACTACTGTCCTAAACGATATCACCCTCAGAAAAGAGCTAGCTGAAGTAACTCATGTATCTAGTGCTCAAACTAATGTTGATACCTTAGAAGCATCCACTAAAGAAATGAGGGCATGCATTACTTCAGGAGAGGTAGATAAGAGACGCAAGCTCAACAAGAAAAGGCTAGCTGCTTTGGAAGGTGATGAAAAGGAAAATGTCGAAACTTGGTTTCGGCAATAGAATTTTGGGGGTGCAATCAAGATCGCCAAGCACAATGGGTTAGACGGAAAACGAGATTTAGACAGGTTCAGGCCCTCTCGTGAGGTAATACCCTACTCCTGTTTCGGGGATTCGATCCACCGAGTGTCTTTATTGATCTCGTGATCTAAGGCTGAAAGCTAAAGGCTCATAAAGCATATGATATCCCTCAAGGGACGCCCCTTACCCCCTTATATAGTCTTGGGAGGAGGGCTTACAGATCGGAAACTCTATCTTACTCTAAGTCGGTTTCCTCAATCTTACCAAACCGTGACTATAGGCCGTTGCCTTATCTCAATCGGCAACGTAACACCCAAGTCATATTTGGTTTACAGATATGGCAGGCACAATCTATCCCAACCTCCAATCGGATAAACTTGCCATGTAGATACCCGATTGCCATAATCTCCACAGTAGCCGCCGAGTCCTTTTCAGTCGACGAGACAACTCAGCTTCACACCAAGACAGCACACAGCCAAAAACCTCTTTGGCCGAGTGCTCCTGGCGCCGAGTGATTCCATCATCTCTGCCCGAATCTCCCGAGTGTCTCCAAAGACTGTGAAGGGCTGGAAAATATCTAAAAAATTCTCAAAATTAAATATTTAAGCTTATCTCTCGATGTACCCAATTAGATGTAGCCCCCGACTGTATGATTAGCCAAAAACAGACCAAACATACAAGCAAGGACTATAAAGAATCATACTCATGTAAATATTTAGCTCATGGTAAAACAATCATACAAAATTTTATTACTCGGCAAGCTCATGCTCATTCGAGTGAATTTGCCCGAGTCATCTCAGAACAAATAATTCAATCAACCCTCAAGGTGAAAAGCACTCGGTAAGCTCATGCCTATCCGAATGAATCTGCCTGAGTCATCTCGAAACAAATATTTTAATCATCCCTCATGGGTAAATAAGTTTCTCAGTCGTCTGAAAAAACATGACCAAATTAATAAACAGCTCTTGCCATAATACTGGTCTCGATCTATAAAGATCTTCTCCAGAGTGGAAAAAATAGCATTGATATAATCACTTAATCGAATGCTGAAGAACCAAACAACCCTTGTCATCAAGGCAGCTATAAAAAGCTTAGCTGTTGGTCACCTTTCAAATTGCATCGTGCTAGCTTCTCATGAAGTTAAGCAAACCGCGGTATGAAAGGATTTCCAAAGGTATAGGGCATTCGGACACGTGCATATTGCCAAAGCTAATCTGCTTAAGCTCGTCCGCTTAAGTCCCTAAGGACACGCGTCGGGCCACACCTTAGCTGGGCCGCAGATCTCTCATGAGCTCGGCCCACTCACGAGAAAACCTAGCACAACCCTCAAATCTTTCTACAAAGTCTTGAGGTCATCCCCATCACTTCGTCTTCCCAAAAATTTCCTCTTTTCGCAGCACTGTTCACCAGCTCCCTGCGGAAAACCCTAGACTCACGCGCACCCGAATCCATTGATCCAAGAGCTCATCCTTTCGCCACAAACCAGCCTCCGCATCCAGCTCCCAAGATTCCCTTCTCAAATCCCCATCCTTTTAGCCAGATTTGCCCCTCATCCAAACCACACTCATGGCGGACGATAGGAAAATCCCCTTTGAGCAGTGGACCACTTCAGATGTAAGGGAGTCCACCCTCAAGGAGATGGTGAAGCACGGTGTGCTTCCCCCCAAGGAGATCGTGGGCTGGCGCCCGGCGGCGGGTGAAGATTTCCCCACCCCGAATACCGGTGAGCTGGTTGTATTCACATCTTTCTTTTACTGCGGGTTCAGCCTCCCCACTTCCGAGTTCTTTAGGGGGCTTCTGAATTATTATGGTCTTCAGCTCTATCATCTGAACCCCAACTCTATGCTTCACATCGCTCTTTTCATCCACGTATGTGAAGCTTTCCTTGGCATCTTCCCCCACTTCCAACTTTTTCACCGCATGTTTTACCTCAAACCGCATCCGAATAAGGACCACCCATGCGTTGTTGGTGGAGCGGGTTTTCAACTCTGCGGATTTCTCCGCAAGGAGTACTTCTCTCTTCCCTTGAAATCCTCCAACAAGGGCTGGCATGCAAGCTGGTTCTACATCAGCAACCTCGAACCTAGCCTGCCAGCCTTTGTCGGCCTTCCCCCTGTGCCTAAGCATACTTGGAGCACTGTGCCGGTAGCCCAAGATTCGGATGAAGCCAACAAACTGCTAGCGAAGATCTTGGAAATAAAGCAGAAAGGTCTTCGCGGCGAACAGATCACTTGGCACTTCATCAGGAGCTGACTGGCGCCAATCAAAGAACGATCGAAGCCAGCCTTCGAGTATGAAGGCGGGAAGGACCCCAATCGGGAAGACCGAGATCCCCTTAGTTTCGAGATCCTGAAGATCCGGATGTACAAGATCTTCTCGACTAGAATTGCGAGTCGAGCGCGCCCTCGTCTTTGCCGGTTCTTCCTTCGGCCCTCTACGGCCTCCTCCTCTGCGGTAAGCCGACCGACCTCTTTATCTTGTCTTGCAATCTTGATGTCATACCTCTTAGTATTGTGAGAATTTCTCTTGCATGAAAATGCTTCCATTATTTCGAAACCGTACAAAGTTCCTCATGATGACGTGTCGCTTCGCCCTGCTAAAAAGCCGACTGGTGGAGTGAAAATCCAAAGTGATCCGGTCGGGAAGCGGGCGGCGCCGAGTGAGGACTCCAACAAGCGGGCGAGCAAGAGGAGGCTCGTCATCGACGACTCGGATGATGACGTCCCGGCTCCTCCAGTCGAAACGACCCCTCCAAGGCTGTCCCCGAAAGCAGCGCCGAAGATCCACCGGTCGTCCCGGTACGCTTCATGACTGAAGTTTGAACTTCATTGTTGAAAATATCTTTGTCTTCATTCCAACTGCATTTGTCATTTGTTTGGCAGGAGGCCTCAGGATATAGATCCTGCCGGGAGGAGTGAAGAGCCAACTCCACCGCCGCATCCGAGGCATCCAAGCTCGCGGAACCAAGACCCCGGAGCCCTCTCCCGAGCGAGAGTGCTCGGGCGAAATCCTCGCCTCCAAAGAATGATATCCCGAGGAAGGAGCCCCCGACCGCCAGCCGGGACGTCCCGACTGGAAACTAGTCGGCTGCGGAGAAGCCCTAGGCTGCAGCTCAAAGAGCCCCGATTGAAGACCGGTCGGTGAAAAGCCGAAGGAAAAGACCACCGGGCTGCTCCAGTCAAGAGTTTTTGCCGAAGCCGGTAAGTCTTGAATCGAGATCTTGTCTTTAATCTTGGTTCAAATCTTTTGTGTCTTCATCTGTTCTTCCGATCCGCCGCCACAGTAGAGGAAATCCCGGGTTACGTCTTCGAAACTGTGTTCCCTCGATTTGAATCGAGTGGCGAGACTCGGAAGGCCAAAGGCAGGGCATCATCTTGGATAAGCAAGCAGAAAGCGAGGAAAGGGATGCCCTCGTCAACAGCCTGAATGAGGCGACTCGGCTACTCAACGTAAGCCTTGATCTTTTTTCTATTGTTGTATCATCATTTCTTTTCAGTTGGTCAACTTCGGATCTTGCGTGCAGAAGGAGTATTGTCGATCCATGGCCAAGTCCGAGGCGCTCGAGAAATTGGTCCCTCATCTGAATTCCCTGGAGGACATCCAGCGGAAATTAAAGACCACTCGGGAGGAGGCCGCGTTGAGGGAGGCGGCCCTGAGGAAGGAGATAGCTGAGCTCCGGGAAGAGAACCTCGACCTCCGGGGTTCAGTCAGGAGTAAGCTTAGCCCTCTCAGTCTTTTAATGGTCTCCGTGTTGATCTTGGTCGCTGATAGCCTTCTTTATTTGTAGAAAATTCGTCGAGGTCCACTCGCTCCGGATCCATGTGAGGCGGTCGGCCTCGGCAAGACCGAGTTGGAGGCCGAGTTCGAAGGTGAGCTTCTTTGAAGTAACATTCTTTGCGCCGCTTTATCTCCGAGTACTTTGCGTGATCAAGTTCTTTTGGCAGCTTACAAAGTCAAGACCCGAGCTCAATACGACGTCTTACTTGAGAGGGTCAAACAAGCTGGACGGGTCCAAGAAGATGTAGCGAACGCGGCAACGCCGATCCTGCTGTCTTTATATCATCAGGGAGTCGGGGCTAGCTCACTGGATCCAGTCGAAATCTTTGATAAGCTGCGGAGAGCCCCCGACCAATACTTGGCGAACATCACCGAGGCTGCTGCCATGGGGGCTGGCCTTGCTCTTGCACAGACCAAATCTCTCTACCCCCGAGTGGATGTCAACTCAGTCGGGGAAGGCTTCGCCGACGGCACCTCGGATGAGCAAGCCCTGGACCTGATTAGTGAGGCGCAGGATTCGGCTAAGCGGATTGCCGTCGATGTAGTGAACAATTTCCGGCCTTAGTTGTTTTGTAAGCATTGTCTTGTAGATATTGGATGCTTGTGACATTGTGATGTAGACTTGTGAATATTCAGTTCTTTTATGCTAATGCCCTGATCCGAGTTTTTATGTGAAATTTCTTAAGTAATTTTCGTCCGACTGTCACCGAGCCTAAGCTCGATTAGGTCATCAGAAGATTCTTAGTCCTTAAACACTGAACTCGAATCGAGGAACATTGAACAATGATAAACCGAATATGCACAAAGGTTGATGAGGAAAACTATGCTTTATTGACATATGTACAACCCCCGACTGCTAACTCAAGAAGTCATCTTACTTGAGGTTGGCAGTCAAGAAAAACATGAAACTTTAGTCAATTTAAGCATAGAATCGTCGAAGATGTTCGGTGTTCCAGGAGTTCTCCACCATAGATCCGTCTTCGCGCTTTAATCGATATGCACCTGGCCGAGTCACCTCAGCAATTATGTATGGTCCTTCCCATAGGGGGGATAATTTGTGACGGTCCTTGGTAGTCTGAACCTTGCGTAGAACCAAATCACCAACGATGAAAGCTCGTGCTCGAACGTTGCGACTATGGTATCGTCTGAGCCCTTGAAGATATTTTGCCAACTGGATGAGAGCTGCCTCGCGGGCCTCTTCCAGTCGGGTGAGGTCGTCCACTCGGTCTGGGTCGTAGAGTTCATCGCTGAAGTTGCGGACTCGGAGGGATTCATACTCCATTTCATTTGGCAGCATGGCTTCTACGTCATAGACCAGAAAGAAAGGAGTTTGGCCGGTAGCCCGACTGGGTGTGGTCTGCAGAGACCATAGAACCAAGGGGAGCTCTTGAACCCACTTGCCTGCGTAAGGACTTAGGCGATCGAACACGCGGGCCTTGATGCCTTGAAGGACCATGCCGTTGGCTCGTTCGACTTGTCCGTTGCTTTTGGGATGTGCAACTGACGCATAACAGATCTTGATTCCGAAGTCTTCGCAGAATTCCTTGAAGATGCCTCCTGTGAATTGAGTCCCGTTGTCGGTTATGATCCTGTTTGGGACGTCGAAGCGGTGCACGGTGTTGAGGATGAAGTCCCGTGCTTTGTCAGCAGTAATCGTGGCGACCGGCTTAGCTTCAATCCACTTGGAGAACTTGTCGATTGCGACGAATAAGTGTGTGAATCCTCCTGGAGCCTTCTTGAAAGGGCCGACCATGTCTAAGCCCCATACCGCAAACGGCCAGGAAAGTGGGATTGTTTGTAACACTTGGGCTGGGACATGGCTCTGTCGGGCGAAAAATTGGCAGCCTTCACAGGTTCGTACGACTTTATCCGTGTCGAAGACCGCTGTAAGCCAGAAAAAACCCTGTCTGTAGGCTTTGCCCACCAAGGTGCGTGCTGCCGCATGGCTTCCGCATATGCCATAGTGGATGTCTTGGAGCAGCTGTCTTCCTTCCTCGGGTGTGATGCATCTCATTAGGACTCCGGAGGGGCTTCTCTTGTATAAATCAGAGTCGACCATGACGTAAGCTTGGCAGCGGCGTCGGACGCGTTCCGCCTCATCCCGGTCTTCCGGCAGCTCTTGCTGTGTTAAAAATTTGATGAGTGGTGTCCTCCAGTCGGCGTCAGTCATGGCGACTTCGTTTGCAGCTTGTTCGATCGGAGTTGGCTTTGCCGTAATAGTCGGTTCATAGAGGTGCTCGACAAAAAGTCTATTGGGGCGGCTTCGCGTTTAGATCCGAATTGCGCCAACTCGTCAGCTGCTTCATTGTTGTGCCTTAAGACATGTGACAGTTCGAGTCCGTCAAACTTGTCTTCAAGTTTGCGGACCTCTTGTCGGTAGGCCTCCATGGTGTCGTTTAGACAGGACCAGTCTTTCATCACTTGGTTTATGACCACTGGGAGTCCCCTTCACGACGAGCTGATGTATCCCAAGTGAAATTGCGAGCCGCAGTCAATGCAGCAGAGCTTCGTACTCGGCAACGTTATGTGAGGCGGAGAAGTGGAGGTGGAGAATGTATCTTAGCTTTTCCCCAGTCGGGGAGATCAACACAACTCCTGCTCCCAAGCCGGTGATCCTCTTGGATCCGTCGAAGTGCATGGTCCAATATTGGAGATCTTCCCGAGGTACATCTTCTTGTCGTTCGGTCCACTCGGCCAGGAAGTCTGCCAGGGCCTGTGACTTGACAGACATCCTCGCCTTAAACGTTAAGTCCAGCGGCATCAGCTCTAGGGCCCACTTCGCGATGCGCCCAGTTGCCTCCCGGTTGTAGATGACATCGCCGAGTGGAAAGGAGGTGACGACGGTGACCGAGTGACCCTGAAAATAGTGCGCCAATGTCCTCACGGTTATCAGGACACCATAAAGCAATTTTTGTACCTGCGGGTAGCGAGTTTTTGCTCCTGCCAGCACTTCGCTAACAAAGTAGATCGGCCTCTGAATCTTTCGGACCCGCCCTTCTTCTTCGTGCTCGACCGCGAGGACCATACTAACCACTTGGTGAGTGGCTGATACGTACAGCAGCAGGGGCTCCTGGGGTCGGGGTGAGGTTAGGACGGGTGGCGTCGTAAGGAATTCTTTAAAGTCTTCAAAGGCCTTGTGGGCTTCCGTGGTCCATTGGAAGTCGTCCGTTTTCTTTAGAAATTTGAAGAAGGGCATGCCTCGTTCGCCGAGTCGAGAGATGAATCGGCTTAGCACCGCCATGCAGCCAGTGAGCTTCTGGACATCCTTTTGGTTACTCGGGGGCTTCATATTCAAGATGGCGTTGATCTTTTCTGGATTGGCTTCAATGCTGCGATGTGACACCATGAAGCCGAGCAGTTTAGCTGATGGGACGCCAAAAGTGCACTTCTCTGGGTTCAACTTCATTCTGAAGGCCCGGATATTCGCGAAGGTTTCTTCTAGGTCAGTGATCAGGTCTTCTTTCTGCCTGGTCTTGATGATGACATCATCGACATAAGCTTCCACGTTCTTGCAGATCTGCGTCTGGAAACACCTCTGGATCATGCGTTGGTATGTGGCACCGGTGTTCTTCAGGCTGAAAGGCATGGTGATGTAGCAGTAGGCCCCAAACGACGTGATAAACGATGTCTTCAGGCAGTCGAATTCTTTCAAACTGATCTGGTGATAGCCCGAGTAACAATCCAAAAAGCTCAAGAGTTGGCAGCCGGCTATTGAATCTACGACTTGGTCAATGCGAGGCAGCCCGAATGGATCTTTGGGACAGGCTTTGTTGAGGTCGGTATAGTCAACGCACATGCACCATTGCCCCATCTTCTTGCGGACCAGAACTGGGTTGGCTAACCAGTCGGGATGTAGGACTTCTTTGATAAAGCCGGCAACCAAGAGCTTTGTGAGCTCTTCCTTGATGGCATCTTTTCGATCCTGCGCGAATCTGCGTAATCGTTGTTTTATCGGTTTGGCATCATCTTTGACGTGCAAAGAGTGCTCGATCACCTCCCTAGGAATTCCAGGCATATCAGATGGTTTTCAAGCAAAAACATCTTTTTTATTTTGAAGAAAGGTGACGAGCACGCTTTCCTATTTGGGATCTAGTTCAGCGCCGATTACAGCAGTTTTCGAGGGATCCGATGGATCAAGGGAAATCTTCTTGGTCTTGGCATCGCCGGATCCCGATTTGGCTATCTTCTTCGCGGGGATTTCAGCCTCTGCCGAAGTTGATGCAGCCAATCGGATTTCTTGCGGCCACGTGATCTCTCGCGAGATTGGGCCATGTCGCAGCTCTCCTTGTCGCATGTGAAGGCTTGCTTCACGTCGCTACGAAGAGTGATGACGCCGTTGGGACCCGGCATCTTCATGCAGAGGTAGGTGTAACGGGGTATCGCCATGAATTTGGCGAGCGCAGGCCTTCCGATGATGGCGTGGTAGGCCGTTTCGAAGTCGGCCACCTCGAAAGTGACGATCTCCGTTCGGAAGTTCTCTCGAGCCCCGAAGGTGACCGGGAGGGCGATGTGCCCGAGTGGTGTAGATGACAGCCCCGGGATAACTCCATGAAAGGGGGCTGAGCTTGCCTTCAATTCGGCTCTCGGGATCTGCATCTCGTCCATGGTTTTGGCGAACAAAATATTGAGGGCGCTGCCCCCATCAATGAGGACGCGCTTAAGCCTGATGTTGTGGACCACCGGGTCCAAGACGAGTGGATAGCGCCCCGAGTGAACCACTCGGTCAGGGTGATCCGAGCGGTCGAAAGTGATGGCCACCTCCGACCATCGCAGGTACTGTGGGACCTCGGGTTGCGCCGCGTTAACCTCTCGGTTGGTTAGCTTCTGTTTCCTCTTGGATTCATAGGCTAACGGCCCCCAGAAGATGTGATTGAGCTCGCCCACGAGGTCTTGGAAAGTCTCGGCATTCTCAGCCGCGTTGTTTTTCTTGGCACCCGATGGACCAGTTTCATCAGTCGGCTTCTTGTTGAGTTGCGCCGCGTACTGCTCGGCGAACTGTTTATAAATGAAGCAGTCCTTAGCCGCGTGCTTGTGATTGGGATGATGTGTGAATCGAGCGTTCATGATGGCATCGTAGGCCACGACTCGGGGGCGGCGTTGAGAGTTGGAGGTTGCGGCAACCAGATCTTCGGATCGGCGCTTGCGGTCCTTCTGGCCCTGGTTGTTGTTTCCGTTATCCTTCTTAGGATTCCGGCTTCCTCCCGCCTGCTTATCTTCCCTCCTGTCGTGCCGGTCTTGGCGCACCGCCTTGATGGCATCATTGGATTTGGCGTAAGTGTTTACCGTTTCAAACATCTGCTTCACCGTCTTCGGTGCCTTGCGCCCGAGCTTCCCGATTAACAGCTCATCTCGGACTCCCTTCTGGAAGGCGGTGATGATGTCATCGGTGATGTTGGGGATCTTGTTGCGCTTTTCGGAGAAGCACCGGATGTAGTCCTTCAGAGGTTCGTTCGGCTTCTGGATGACGTTGTACAAGTCGAAGTGGGTGTCGGGTCTCTCGAAGGTGCCCTGAAAGTTGGCGATGAAGTGGTCCCTCAGCTCGCTCCACGAGCCGATTGAGCCTCTCGGCAGGCTCGTGAGCCAGTTCCTGGCTGAGTTGGCAAGGGCCATGGGCAAGTAATTGGCCATAGCCTTGTTGTCGCCGCATGTTGCGCGGATGGCGAGAGTGTACACGGTAAGCCACGACTCGGGGTCGGTCTTGCCGTCATACTTCTCTATTCCTGTTGGCTTGAATCCATTCGGCCAGTGCACTCGGCGAAGCTCCCGAGTGAACGCTGGCACTCCATCATCATTGCTATCAGGTGATCCCCTCTGATCTTCCCAAGTGCGTTGATCTCGCTCTTGGTAGCGGCGATCGAGGACTTCCTGCAGATCGCTCGGTGGGGTCCTCGGTTGGGTTCGGTAGCCGGAGCTGTTGTTGCGGCGGACGCGGTGGTGGACGGGTGGACGTCCATGTCGCTTTTCGCGGAGTCGGCCGTTTGCTCCTGATGCTTCTGCGTGGACTCGTGGCGTGGGCCTCTTGGCCTAGTTGTCGACCGGTCTGGCTCGGGCCTCTTGTAGTCTCCTGACCTTAGCGGCGGGAGCCGACTTTTATCGGGCGTTTCAGCCATAGACTCGGTCGGCCTTCGTGCTGAGGTGGAGGGATGACCGTTGGCTGTGGCTGCGACGATGGTCTTGATCTTGTCTAGTATCGGAGTCACGTCGGGGGGTGCCGTCTCAATGACGGTGTCCAAGAGTGTGAGGGCAGCAACAGCGTTCTGCTGTGGCGTCTGGAAGATATTGGTGTTCCGGACCGGTGTTTGAAGAATAGCCTCCTGAGCGGACCGTCCGGCTGCCCATAGATCTTGCTTTCTCTTGTCGGCTTCTTCTTTGCGTTTCTTCTCCTCTTCCGCCAGCTTGCGCTCTTGCTCGATCCTGGCTCGCTCTTCCTCTGCAAGCCTGCGGGCCATGGCTGAGTCGGACTCGGCCACCTCAGCCATGAGGACATCAAAGCACTTCGGCTCGTAGTCCTTGTTGCAGTCGGAGTCGTCGGCTTCGTCCGAGGGGATGCCATAGAGGTCGTCAAAGCCGGCGGAGCTGAGATACTCGTTGAGCTCAGAAGATGAGCATGAGCCGAATGGCTGGAGGATGACGGCGACCTCCCTCGATCCTGGGTTGCTCGGATCTGGATCGTTCCAGTCCGAGTCAGAGCTTGAGGATACGGACTCCTCCGAGTGGGTCGACATCGACTCGGGGGAGAGGAGCTTGTCGTAGATCTCAGCGGCGTTTGGTAATCCAAACGGCGCCGAGAGGTCTTCTTCCGAGTATGTCGATGTCGTAGATCGACACGCAGGGATCCGAAGGACCCTCTTTTTTGGTTCGGCACGGGGAGCGGTGTACCCTGGCTTAAAGTCGCGATGATACCGGGATAAGCAGATGAGGCGGGAAAGAGATTAGAATTGCGAAGACACGAAGGTTTATACAGGTTCGGGCCACCAGCGCGGTGTAATACCCTACTCCTGTTTGTACGTAATATATGGGGGAAATTGGCGAGAGTAAGGGAGTGTTCCTCTCTTTGGACTCGGTAGTGGATGAGAAATTGCCCCGGAGCCGGCCGATGCCCGGAAGCGATCTAATGGCCGACGACCCGAGCGTATGACCAATCTCCCAGTTGAAGAGGCAGAACCCTCATGTTCTGTAATGAAGAAGCTGAACATGTTCTGTGATGGACCTTGGTCTCCTTTTATAGTATAAGGGAACACCACAGTAGTCCTAGCTTTTTTCTCTTCTACTCCACGTGAGGGAGTAGTTTTTATCTTGTCTTGTCGGAGGAGCCATTCCCTTCCTACTCCTTCCTGTTTGCTGCGTCATGGAAAGCGGAAAAGGGGGCGGTCGTCATGGTAGCCATGCCGCTGACGCGAGGATGGCCTGCCTACCTACCCCGACGGGACACACCGGTCAGCGGCCCATTCCACGGGTAGACTCTGGCACCGCCCCGTCTACGCGCGCGCCTTCTCTCTCCCACGCGGCCGCCCAGCGCATTAAATGTGACTGGACAGGGCGTGTGGGAGACGTGTGCGGAGTGGGTGCGCGGCCACGCCGCGGTCTTAGTCAAAGACTTTTAGCCCCTTTTGCCTCTTGATAGGCAAAAAGGGGCGATGATGAGAGTAACTGACAGCCGCACCTCACATCTCATTGAATGCGGCGAGGCAGGCGCTCGGCTCCCCACCTTTTGAGCATTAAATGAGTTGGTTGGCAGCTGGGCTCGTCCCTCTCCCAGGGAGGTGCGCGATGATGGATGGGGGTCGGGTGATCCGGACCCTACCGACCGGGGTGCAGGCGATCCGGACCCCGCCGTTTGGGAATACGGTGGCCTCCGGGCAGCCTCCGGGCCGGCCCTTCGGGACGGCCACGTGGCCGCCCGTGGCCGAGACTCGCCTAAGCCTTTCAGGGCATAACTTTGATGCCCTTTTGACGGGCAAGGGTGCCTTCCCTTTTCTCAGATGTCATGCCTCTGACATAACCCCGGGCCCATATCACCGACAGTAGCCCCCGACGTTGACTGGGACCGAGTCGGGTTCGGGCGCGGTTGACGCCATTTTTTGAGTGTGTGGGCCCGGGTGCTGGATGCTGTTCTGTTACAGCGAGCGCTGGCACGCAACGACTAGTGATGCACCAGGCCAAGTTTTCCTTAAGACGGGGGGCGAGTTTATTTGGGCCACGCGCGCGGGGGCCCATCCAAACCGTCTGGCACTCCGTCCCGTGTAGTGCGCCTGGCGGGCGCGGAACCCCAGGCGGCACGAAATCTGAACGGCGCGGGAACCCAAGGGGATGCGAAAATCAAAAGGGCACGGAGACAAGGGGGCACTTCATGTGGTAGTGGGGCGAATTTAATGCCGTGGAATCCGAGGGGGCAGTGGTAGCTTATAAAACCAGATCCGCATGGAGGAGGATCGGTTTCTATGCTTTCCACTGCCATCACCTCTCATTGCTATTCGCCCTTCGTCCACCTAGCGCCTCCTGCTCCTTCTCTCTTTCACTTCCCTCTCCGTACTTCTGCATCCACCTTCACGATGGGTCGCGATTCGCCCCTGGAGCCGGGAAGCGTGCTTCCCAAATCCGTGGTTCATACCGCGGAGGCCCGCAGTCTTTTCAACAAGTTCCTTCCGTCCGGCACGCGCAGCGACGGAGATATCCCGGAGGAGCGGCCCCCTACGAAGATGGTGTTCTTCGCCTCCTTCGCCATGGTCGGGCTAGTGCCGCCCTTCTCCCGCTTCTTCCTCGACATCCTAGAGTTCTACAACGTCCAGCTGCATCACCTCACCCCCAACGCCGTCTTCTACCTCGCCGTGTTCGCCCACACCTGCGAGATGTTCGTGGGGTGAGGCCTCTCTTCACCTCTTCCAAGCATTTCTTCCGGTGTGCCGGGTGGCTCCCGGCGCGGTTGGATACGTGGCGATCCAGCCACGTAACGAGGGGTGGTCGGCACTCCCTTCATCGACATCCACCCTCGCTCCGGGTGGGAGAACCGGAGGGTGTTCTGTTCTACACTAGCTGGGCGACCACCCCGCCTCTCCCCGCCGACGGGGATCCGGTGAACCGGAGGAGCCGGGGCGCGCCCGCGAGCCGGGAGGAGGAGCTGGATGGGGTGCTTGGACCGGATCGGCTTCCTTCGGCGGGGGGCCTGTCCGGCCACGCGGTCTTCCGTGACTTCCGGATGAGGCGCATTGCGCCGCTGCAGGAGAGGCCGCACCCTGCCTACATGCACACGGGCTCCAATGACGACATGCGGACCTTCGTGGGCGCCGCCTTCGACTGGGACGACAGGGATCTTGGGACCCTGGTCCGCCGTACCCTCGGCGTCACGGAGATGGACCTGACGCAGCTCCCGCCTGGGCTGGTGCCGCTGTGCCAAGACTCAGCGTGCTCGGAGATCCTGCACCTGTTGCAGGTGGTGGGCGACGGCGTGGGCTCGTCGTCGGCCGCACCGGGGGCCGTGCCAGAGGCCGCTCCGAGGGGCGGGGGCGATGATGATGACGACGACGCCGACGATCACATCCCCATCGGGTGGTTGACCCGCCGGGGTCCGGGCCAGAGCGACCCGGGGGCCCCGGACCCTAAGGGGAAGAGGAAGAGGCCAGAGGAGGACCACTCTCCTCCCCCATCTCCACCTCGTGGCGGCGGAGCGGAGCGCGCCGCACCCCCCCGCAGACAAGGGGGCTCGCGGGCGGCGGGCCCATCCCCGAGGGCCACTACGCCGAGGGCCAGGCCGGCCACAACGGCGGCGACAACGACGGTGGGGAAGGCCGGGCGCATCCCGGAGAGTACGCCGGCGAAGGGGAGGCCGGGCGCATCTTCGGCGAGTACGCCGGCGGCGCGCAGGGGTCTGTCGCGGGACCCCAGCATCGGGGACACGGCGAGCAAGAGCCGGCGAGTCCTCCGGGCGGCTGCGAAGAAGAAGCGGGCCATCTCGGGATCTCTGGGACTTCAACCCCCCCGCAAGTACGCCTTGCCGATACGTGGATGCCCATCGGGGCCTTACCCTTTTTGTCTTTGTTTATGATCCCTTGTTGTGCTTTTGTTTTGTTTCCACCGCGAGCACGGGCATTTTCGCCCAAGGGTTGTCCCCAAGGGCGGTTACGCCTCGGGCTCGGGGAGGCGCGAGAGAGGCCCGGGCGCCCGAGCCCCCAAGGTCCGGTCGCGCCCTTCGGGCTCGGTCCCGGATCCGGTGCGATCCGAGGAGGGGCCACCCGAGGTCGGAGCGCGGCCGTCCAGAGGGGCAAGTCGTGGGCAGCGTCGACGCAGAGGGGGCAGCGGAGGGCGGCGGAGAGCAACCTCGGGGTCCCTCCGCGGCAACCATCGCCGCTGCCACAGCAGCCCTCGCCCGCACCGCACCCGGCGCCATCCCCCCGCTGGCTACCGTTAATCATGTCGGCACAGGCCTACTGCGAGCCCCCAAGGCAAGAGGCGGGCAGCGCCAGCCACGGGGGGTCTTCGGCGGCTCAGCCTGCGCAGGCGGCCAATCCCGGGCCGAGCTCCGACTCCGAGTCTGGGGGTGCCCGGTCCGGGTTCGTGGCCGCCTTGGACACGGAGCCTCTCGTCCGGCCGCAGAGCGGGCGAGGGAGGTCGTCTCCCGTGGCGCCGGAGGCGGGCAACGCCATCTCCTGGAGGGCTTCGGGCCCAGTGCGGGCCTTGGCCGCCAGGAGGTCGAGGTGGCGCGGCGGGAGGCCGAGGTCGAGGAGGGTCATCAGGAGCTGGCGGCCACAGCGAGGACGGAGGGCCTCATCCGCAGGCGGGAGCTGGCGGAGATCGAGCGGCGCCAGGAGGAGCTCAGCCAGGTGTTTGAGGACACCGTCGCTGAGCGGCACACCGCCGACCTCCGCGAGCAGGTTGCCGCCGCCGCTGAGGAGAGGGTGCGCACCACCGTCGGGCAGTTCCTCCGCAACCTCAGGGAGCGCGCCCAGGGCCTCGACGAGCACGAGCGCACCCTGTGCGACGCTAAGGCCGCCACCGTCGGCACCGACGCTGACCTCCAGGCCCGCGAGGCCGGCCTGGCGGAGCGGGAGAGGGCCCTTGAGGCGGCATGGCGGGCAGTTGAGAGCCGGGAGGCCGCCGTCGCCAGGGCCGAGGAAGACTCCGACGCGCGGGAGGCCAACGTGTTGGCCCAGGAAAAGGCCGTCGTCGAGCGTGAGGTCGCCGTGGGGGGGCAAGAGGCGGCCGTGCAGGAAGCCCAGGAGGAGGCCTCCCGATGCCTGAAGGGCATGTGGGACCGCGAGCAGCTGCTCGCCGCCGCCTCGGGCCGCCGGCAGGATGAGCTGGAGCGATGGGAGCAGGAGCTGGCCACCCGGGAGCAGGTGGTCATGGACGCGCAGGCGCAGCTGCGGGGGCCGGGGCCGGAGCTGGAGGAGGCGCGCCGTAGGATTGCGAAGTTGGAGCGTGTCTTGCGCCTGGGGATCCAGGGCCTGGCCTCGTCCGTCGGGCGCCTTCGGGACGCGGCTCGTGGGGTGGGGGTCAACCGTACCCCCCAACGTCCCTACCTTGGGGGGATTGGCCATGCATATTGACGATCTGGCCGCGGGGATATAGAGGGTGCCGGAGGAGGTCGACGACATGGCGAAGGAGTCATCATATGACTTATCCCGCCAGGTCGCGTCACTTATCTTGGCAAGTTACCAAGCCCGCGACCCCGACTTCGACCCCTATATCCCCACCGAGGACTTCCTCAAAGGCACCGAGGAGGCCGCCCGCCGCCGCGTCCAAGACGCCGTCGACTCCATCATGATGGGCTTCGACAGCACCCCGGTGGCCTTCCAGCTCGCCCTCCGCGAGGACTCGCCGGATGCAGACTCCCCGGCGGATGCTCCCAGCGACCCACCGGCCACTTAGGGCCCTCTTGCTTCGGCTTGTATCTGTATTTATGTAAAAAGATATTGGTAGCATTGTTTATAAAGTTAGCAAACTTGCCTTCACTATGCTGAACTTGCGTCGCAACAGCCCATCGCGGCTGCTTCTGATGATTCGTGTATATGTATGTTGGGGAGCCCCCGGCCAACTTAGCGCACACGTAGTGGCGGTTGGTTGGCCCGAGCCCCTGTTTGTTTGCTTTCCTGCAATTGATATTTCAACTCTTAGTTAATGTGATAATGTGGTAGTGTTGTCCTCCCCCGTGATTTGTCCCATGTGGCTAGGGGGCTGTTCCGGGTTCGGGCAGCATGCACTGGGCGTTGGCTGGTGCCTTTCTCGGGGTTCCGGGTAGGAGCGAAGGCATAAAAAGGCCAGCGAGGGCAGCGGCAACGGGGGGCCACGACAGGCGTGTTAGTTCGCACCCGAACCCCCAGGCGTTGACTGCCCCCAGGCATGGTAGTATGCAGCATCGCTGTACCCTCGACACCCTTAGGGCTCTCAGGCTAAAGCGGGCAAGGCCGAGGAACTATTGGAAAGCCGCATCCACAGCACATGCACGAGCACATGGGGGAAAACACACTTCATCAAGTATTTGCAAGGGAAACATATGGAATGTAATAACAAACGTATTGCTCATGCCACCGGGGGCAGTGGATGAACTTCCATGCATGTCTCAGCGCACCATGCGGCTTATGGGTAGAACCTGCGCAGGTGGGAAATATTCCACAGGTTTGGCAACGGAGTGTCATCCTCTGTGGCTAGGCGAACTACTCCCGGACGCGGGGTGCCGATAACCTTGTATGGCCCCTCCCACATCGGGGACAACTTGCTTAGCCCTGCGCGCGTTTGCACACCGCGCAGGACCAGATCATTGACTTGCAGCGCTCGGGGGCTGACTTTGCTTTGATGGTAGCGGCGGAGGCTCTGTTGGTAGCGGGCCGCACGAAGCGCTGCTCGGCGCGGCCTTTCCTCCAGGTAATCCAGATCGTCACGACGCATTTGCTCTTGATCCGCTTCGGTGCATAATGTGGCTCGGGGTGATCCGAGGGTGAGCTCGGAGGGCAAGACCACCTCGGCTCCATACACCAAGAAGAAAGGTGTTTCCCCGGTGGCGCAGCTCGGGGTTGTCCGATTGGCCCAAAGGATCGCAGGCAGTTCATCAGTCCACGAGCCCCCATGTTTTTTGAGCACATTGTAGGTCTTGGTCTTGAGGCCCTTTAGTATTTTTGCGTTTGCACGCTTGGCCTGACCATTGCTTTGGGGGTGGGCGGGCGAGGCGAAACAGAGCTTGATGCCCATATCATCGCAATACTCGCCGAACAGCTCACTCGTGAACTGGGTGCCGTTGTCGGTGATGAGCCTGTTGGGGACCCCGAACCTTGTCGTGATGCCTCTCATGAACCGCACAGCCGAATGCTTGTCGATGACGCTGACTGGATAGGCCTCTGGCCACTTGGTGAATTTGTCGACGACGACGTACAGGAACTTGCATCCACCCCGCGCCTGCTTGAACGGGCCCAGGATGTCCAGCCCCCAGACCGCAAATGGCCATGAGAGCGGGATGGTTTGAAGGGCTGGTGCAGTGCGTCGCTGGCGTGGAATTGACATGCTCGGCACCGCCGCACGAGGTCTGTTGCATCCTCCGGCGCGGTGGGCCAATAGAATCCCAGGCGGAATGCTTTTCCCACCAAGGTTCGGGAGGCCGAGTGCGCCCCGCATTCGCCTTCATGGATCTCGGCTAGGAGCTCGAGACCCTGTTCCCGAGCAACGCACTTCATGAGCACTCCATTGGCGCCGTGTCGGTAGAGTCCCTTCTACCAACACGTACCTCTTGGAGGTCCGGGCGATGCGTTCGCTTTCCTCGCGTTGCTCGGGCAATGACGCGTCTTGTAGGTACGCTTGGATTTCCAAAATCCAAGCCACCTGGCGCGTGTTGTCGGTCTCGGCCGGGCCAGGCTGTGGCTGGCCCGCCGGGTCCGGGGCGTCGGGACCGGCCGATTCCTGCCTCCGGGGCGGTTCGGGGTGCGCCGACGGCTCTATGAGACTTTCTTCAAATGTGCCCGACGGGGCTGGGGCTCGCGTGGATGCGATCCTGGATAGCTCATCCGCCAGGGAGTTATCTCTTCTGGGAATATGGCGTAGCTCGAGGCCATCGAAATGGCGCTCCATACGTCGTACTTCCTTGATATAGGCTTCCATTTGGGGGTCGGTGCATTGATATTCCTTAGAAACCTGGTTTACAACCTGTTGGGAATCTCTGAGGACCAGCAGACTGCGGATGCCCACGCCTGCTGCCGCTCGCAACCCCGCCAGAAGCCCCTCATACTCTGCCATGTTGTTGGTTGCCCGGAAATTTGATCCGGACGATGTACCGAAGCACGTCGCCCGTTGGGGAAGTTAGCACCACGCCTGCTCCGGCTCGTGCAAGGTGAGTGAACCGTCAAAGTTCATCACCCAAGTGCGTGGCTCCTTGGTCGCGATCCCCGCACTCTCGGGTTCCCGGGTGGATCGCTTCCGGCCGTTGGCGTCCACTCCGCCACGAAATCAGCCAAGGCTTGGCTCTTGATTGCGTGCCGGGCCGAAGTGCGATCGAATTCGACAACTCGATGGCCCATTTGACTACCCGTCCGTGCCCTCCCGGTTATGCAGGATTTGTCCGAGAGGGTAGGACGTGACCACCGTTACCCGGTGTGCCTGGAAGTAATGACGCAACTTCCTGGAGGCCATGAGCACGGCGTAGAGCATTTTCTGGGCCTGTGGGTAACGTGTTTTCGCGTCCCGTAGCGCCTCGCTGATAAAGTAAACCAGTCGCTGCACCTTGGTGCGGGCCTTGGTTACCTTATTAGGGCGGCGGTTCGGGTACACCGGGCGGGTCATCTCGGTGTCCGGGCTTCCGAGCCGTCGCGTCCACCGGGGCCCTCGGGGCCACTCGGGTGGAGGGGCTTCGGGAGCCCCGGACTAGGGGGCGGGCGGTTCCGAGGCTCGGGGGCCATAGGCCTCCTCCGAGTTCGGGCGCTTCCGCGGCCGACTCCGTTCCGGGACTTCCTGCCACGGGTGCTTCGGGGTGGGTCATCTCAGTGTTCGGGGCCACCGGGCCATCATCTCCCCCGGGGCCCTTGGGGCCACTGGGTGGAGGGGGCCTCGGGAGCTCCGGACTAGGGGCCGGCGGCTCCCCGAGGCTCGGAGGGCCAAGGGCCACCTCCGGGCTCAGGCGCTTCCTCGGCCAGCTCCGTTCCGAGGTTTCCTGCCTCCGGGTGTGACAGGGTTGGGGGCGACTGAGAGCCTAGCTCGTCGTCGCGCTCCACAACCAAGGCCGCACTAATCACTTGGGGGTTGCCGCCAAATATAAAAGGACGGGCTCCCCTTCCCGGGGGGCCACCAGTATGGGCGGCGAGGAGAGGTAGCGCTTGAGCTCGCTCAAGGCTTCCTCTGCTTCGTCTGTCCAAGTGAAGGGGCCAGTTCATTTTAACAACTTAAATAGAGGAAGCGCCCGCTCTCCTAGTTTGGATATGAAACGGCTCAGGGCAGCTACACAACTAGTGAGTCTTTGCACATCCTTGAGTTTCCTAGGGGGCGCATCTCCTCTATTGCCTTTATTTTAGTGGGGTTGGCCTCGATGCCTCGGGCAGAGACCAAGAACCCTAACAGCTTGCCTGTCGGTACTCCGAACACGCATTTTTCTGGGTTCAGCTTCATGCGGGAGGACCGGAGGTTATTGAACGTCTTGGCCAAATCCGGGAGCAAGGTTCTTTGATCCCGAGATTTGACTACGAGGTCATCGATGTATGCCTCAACATTGCGCCCTATTTGGTCTTTCAACGTGATGCGGACACCGCGTTGAAAAGTAGACATGGCATTTTTTAAACCAAAGGGCATAGACATGTAGCAAAAAGTACCCACAGGAGTGATAAATGAAGTTTTCTCCTCATCCTCTACAGCCATGCGAAATTGGTGATAGCCAGAGTATGCATCTAGGAAGCATAAAAGGTCGCATCCCGTAGTGGAGTCGACTATCTGGTCTATTCGGGGTAGAGGATAGGGGTCTTTTGGACATGCCTTGTTGAGGTCGGTGTAGTCGATGCACATGCGCAGCTTGTGGTTGGCCTTCGGGACGACCACCGGGTTTGCCAACCACTCCGGATGCAGCACCTCCCGGATGAAGCCAGCCTCCTGGAGCCGTGCCACCTCCTCGCGGATGAACGCTTGCCGCTCCGGGGCTTGTCGCCTCACCTTTTGCGGGACCGGGCGTGCATCCGGCCGTACTGCAAGCCGGTGCTCGATCACCTTCCTGGGGACCCCAGACATATCTGACGGCTTCCAAGCAAACACGTCGGCATTTGCCTGCAGGAAGGAGACGAGCGCGTCTTCCTATTTGGGGTCCAAGCCGTCACCAATGTTGGCGTTCTTGGACGGGTCGTCACCCAAACGGATAGACTTAATCACCACCTCATCGGCTGAGGTGATGAGCTGCTTCGGGGCCCAGGAGCCCGATGTCTCCCCTTGGGGACCCTTGGGTTCGACACGGTCGGCCGCTGTGACGTCGTCGACGCGCACTTCCTCGCAGTCCAGCGCGGTTTTGACGTCGGCGTGGATGGTGATGGGGCCTCCGGGGCCCGGCATCTTGAGCTGGCGGTAGGCATAATGGGTAGCCGCCATGAACTTCACCAACGCCGGCCTCCCAAGCACGACGTTGTAGGACAGATGGAGATCCGCCACATCAAAGTCGATCCGCTCGGTGCGGAAATTAGTGGGGCCACCAAAGGTGACCGGCAGAGCGATTTGCCCAAGGGGCCACACCTTTCTGGGCGTCACCCCAATGATGGGGTGAGAGGGCCCGAGCATCATTCCCGAGGCCTTGATTACATCGAAGGCCTTCGAGGATAATACATTGAGGGCCGCACCTCCGTCAATTAAGACTCGGGCGACCTTGACGTTGCAGATGGTGGGAGAGGTCACGAGGGCCAAGTGGCCGCTACGTGCAATGCTCCCTGGGTGGTCGGTCTGGTCAAAGGTGATGGGCACCTCTGCCCAGCGTGACCTCCGGGCCGCCTCGTGAGACGGCACGGCCGCAAGGAGCTCGCGCCTCATGGACTTGAAGCTCCGACGGGATACTTGGGCGCCCGCACCGCAGTCGATGGTCGTCGTCGTCCCCGGCGGGGGCCGCATCCTTGGCCTCCTCTCGACGGTTGTCATGACGTTCTGCCGGCGCCTTGCCCTTGCGGCGGATCTCCTTCTCATTCTTCCTCCGCTCCTGCTCATATTTCTGCACCCGCTCGGCCAGATTCTTGACCGAACGGCACTCAGAGAGGTCGTGGTGGGAGGTTTGGTGCACCATGCACCATTTGTCCCCAGCCCGGCCCTGGGGGCGAGGGTCCGGGGATCGCCTGCGGCTACCTACGGGCTTGCCCTTCCGTGAGGGCTTCTCGGTTCCGCTGGTGGCGAGAACGTGGCCCTCCTCACCACCGCGCGATGGCTGGCGCTTTCATCGCCGTTCACGTCGCTCTTCACGGGACGTGGAGGGGGTAGCGCCGATGGAGGCCGGGGTAGGATTCCTAGGATTCCAAACCCGAGCCTCCTCCTTGCGGGCCACCCAGGGTGCGAGCTCGAAGAGCTCCGTGGTGGTCCGGGGGGCCTTGGATTCGATCTTCTCCAACATAACATCGTGGCATACGCCACTCCGAAAGGCGAAGATCACTGCATGGTCAGCAATGGAGAGTATGGTGTTGCGTACCTGGCAAAAACGCTGAATGTATTTGCACAGGGACTCGTCCTCCCCTCGTCGGACCATGTGAAGATCAGCCTCCACTCCCGGGCGCGGGTACGTGCCCTAGAAGTTGGAGGTGAACTGGCGGCACAGGTCGTCCCAAGAAGCGACTGACCTGGCCGGCAGGTTCATCAGCCAGGAGCGGGCCTGGCCCTTGAGTGCCATGGGAAAGAAGTTAGCCATGACACGCTCGTCTCCTCCGGCAGCCTCAATGGCTGTGGTGTAGATCTGGAGGAACTCGGTAGGGTTAACCGAGCCGTCGTACTTCTCCGTAAGGGCCGGCCTAAACTTGTTAGGCCAGCGCACATTACGGAGGTCGGTAACAAAGGCCTGGCAGCCGTTGCCTACCGTAGGGGGCAATGACGGCTGCAGGGGCTCATTGGGCGTTGCGGAGCTTCCCGCTTGTGGCTGGGCCATTACGGCCGCCCGCCGCCCACCGAGGGGCTCCATTTGCGGGAGGGCCGCTGCGGCCGCTCGCCGTGAGGTGGCGCCTCCCGATGAGGAGGCGCAGTCCGACGCCCGCCCTAAGCGGCGCTCGTCTCGGTGCTGCTCAATGCGGAGGCGGGCGTCGCGCCCTGCGTACAGCAGGTCCCGGGGCGGTTCCGGTTGGGCTTCCGCCGAGGGGCTCCCCTCCGTCCTTGCGGCAGCCGCTGCCCTTCGAGCCCATCGCCGGGAGGAAGAGCTTACCGCGGCGCGTGAACAGCGCGGTTGGCGGCTAGAGGAAGCGAGGTCGCGGCCGGCTGCGCCGGGCCGTGCCTACGAGCTTCGCCACGTCGTCGAACCACCTCTTGGCGTTGGATCCCTCGCCAGGGGTGACCGGGGGGTGGCGCAAAAGAGCTTCTGCTGCCTGTAGGGCACCCTCAGGGATGCCAAACTCCAGGCGGCGATGGACGTCGCCTCGGCGGGGCTCGCCGGTACGCCCGCTAGGGCGTGGTCTGGGTCCCGCAGGAGCGTGGTCAGCCCTGCGGGATACATGGGCCCTTTCGCCCTCAACCGCTGCTTCTGCGGGGGGCAGAGGGGATGGCGCGGACGCAGCGGCCACCGTCACCACCAACGGCGGTGAGGGAGACGAAGATCTTTCCCTCCTCGAGCGGAGGTGGCGGAAGTTGGGGCTGTGCCTGCCCGCGTCGACCTCTTCCGCTGCCTCGTTGGCCAGGTCGCGCTCGCGCGTAGCGAGTGAGCCTGACGCGGAGCGTAGGGCGTGACCGTGGACCATGGCTGAGACGGGGAGGGAAGATTTCCCGCCAAAAAATGGATGGAGGACGGGAATTTAAACCAAAATACAGTGCGCTCCCCCTACCTGGCGCGCTAGCTGTCGATGTCGTAGATCGACACGCAGGGATCCGGAGGACCGCCTTTTTTGGTTCGGCACGGGGAGCGGTGTACCCTGGCTTAAACTCGCGATGATAACGGGATAAGCAGATGAGGCGGGAAAGAGATTAGAATTGCAAAGACACGAAGGTTTATACAGGTTCGGGCCACCAGCGCGGTGTAATACCCTACTCCTGTTTGTATGTAATATATGGGGAAATTGGCGACGTAAGGGAGTGTTCCTCTCTTTGGACTCGGTAGTGGATGAGAAATTGCCCCAGCCAGCCGATGCCCCGGAAGCTGATCTAATGGCCAGACGACCCTGAGCGTATGACCAATCTCCCAGTTGAAGAGGCAGAACCCTCCTGTTCTGTAATGAAGAAGCTGAACATGTTCTGTGATGGACTTTGGTCTCCTTTTATAGTATAAGGGAACACCACAGTAGTCCTAGCTTTTTTCTCTTCTACTCCACGTGAGAGAGTAGTTTTTATCTTGTCTTGTCAGAGGAGCCATTCCCTTCCTACTCCTTCCTGTTTGCTGCGTCATGGAAAGCGGAAAAGGGGGCGGTCGTCATGGTAGCCATGCCGCTGACGCGAGGATGGCCTGCCTATCTACCCCGATGGGACCCACCGGTCAGCGGCCCATTCCACGGGTAGACTCTGGCACCGCCCCGTCTACGCGCGCGCCTTCTCTCTCCCACGCGGCCGCCCAGCGCATTAAATGCGACTGGACAGGGCGTGTGGGAGGCGTGTGCGGAGTGGGTGCGCGGCCACGCCGTGGTCTTAGTCAAAGACTTTTAGCCCCTTTTGCCTCTTGATAGGCAAAAAGGGGCAATGATGAGAGTAACTGACAGCCGCACCTCACATCTCATTGAATGCGGCGAGGCAGGCGCTCGGCTCCCCACCTTTTGAGCATTAAATGAGTTGGTTAGCAGCTGGGCTCGTCCCTCTCCCAGGGAGGTGCGGGATGATGGATGGGGGTCCGGGTGATCCCGAACCCTACCGACCGGGGGTCTGGGCGATCCCGGACCCCGCCGTTTGGGAATACGGTGGCCTCCGGGCAGCCTCCGGGCCAGCCCCTTCTGGGACGGCCATGTGGCCGCCCGTGGCCGAGACTCGCCTAAGCCTTTCAGGGCATAACTTTGACGCTCTTTTGACGGGCAAGGGTGCCTTCCCTTTTCTCAGATGTCATGCCTCTGACATACCCCCGGGCCCATATCACCGACAGAGTAGATCGTCTCTGTTGGGGAGACGAGAAGATCGGTGTAGATTCCGACGGCGTTCAGTAGTCCGAACGGTGCCGAGTGAATTCCTTCGTCGGAGTGGGTGGACTGCATCTTGGACTTGAAGATGTCGTCGTAGATCTCGGCGCTGTTCGGGAGCCCGAACGGCGCCGAGTGGGTCTCTCCTTCCGACTGGTTCGAATCCGAGTCGAAAGAGGAGAACTTGTCGAAGTCGTTGGCGGCGAAGTCGCCGAATCCTGAAGAAGATCCCATCACGCTTGTCGGCGAGATTGTCGAAGAAGTCTTGACGCGCGGACCCCTACCTGGCGCGCCAACTGTCGAAACTTGGTTTCGGCAATAGAATTTTGGGGGTGCAGTCAAGATCGCCAAGCACAATGGGTTAGACGAAAAACGAGATTTAGACAGGTTCAGGCCCTCTCGTGAGGTAATACCCTACTCCTGTTTCGGGGATTCGATCCGCCGAGTGTCTTTATTGATCTCGTGATCTAAGGCTGAAAGCTAAAGGCTCATAAAGCATATGATATCCCTCAAGGGACGCCCCTTACCCCCTTATATAGTTTTGGGAGGAGGCTTACAGATCGGAAACTCTATCTTACTCTAAGTCGGTTTCCTCAATCTTACCAAACCGTGACTATAGGCCGTTGTCTTATCTCAATCGGCAACGTAACACCCAAGCCATATTTGGTTTACAGATATGGCAGGCACAATCTATCCCAACCTCCAATCGGATAAACTTGTCATGTAGATACCCGATTGCAATCTCCACAGAAAATGAAGATATGGCAGTGTCAAACCAAGAAGTAGGGTCTCACATGGATCGCCAAGAAGTCAATAAGAAAGGTATGGTAACTGATGAACTGGCATTATACCCTACACATCAATCTAGCAGAAGCAAATGAAATACCACTAAATTTGTTGCTAATGCATCCTTTTATCCCTTTTTTGGTGGAAACAACGGAAGTTCTTCTAGCATTCTGGTAGATGGAAATGCAGAACATGTCAAGAAAATAGTTTCTACTAAGACGCTCTGCATTTTTGCAGGAGGCTGCAAAAATGCAGATCAAGAAGGTTTCCAACCAACACGCAAAGTCGGGATGGAAGAAATGGTTAGGGAGGTATCTGAAGCTCGACAATCACAAAAGGCTGAAGGCTCAACTGGAAGCAGCAATCAGTGGTCTCAAGGAAGAGATTGCAGTGCTAGAGGAGCAGGTCAGGGATACTAACCCCAGGAAAACAAGATGTTTAACTTCAGAATATGTAATGGTAGTTTGTGAGTTTAGAAGGCATCTCCTGATGATGTTGGTGAATCTCTTTAGCATTAGGCCAATGTTTAATGTTTGGTCAGTAACTTGGATAAACCCTATTGTCTAATATCTATGCATTAGAAGAGATCTACTTAGTGACACAGTGCTGATGTGTTCTCAATTCTGCTCTTGTGGGTTCTCTTTGGACTAATGGTACAATGAGAGTAATTTTGTCAATAGTGAACAAACACACCTAGGCGTCACAAATGATGCACATAGGGACAAGTTTTGTTTTGTTTTTTTAGTTCTAACTGACATCCAGGCTGGGTATCCTATTTTACATAGCACAAACAGAAGAGAATGCACATAATCACTGAGATAAAACAATGCTTAGGATGTAATTCATGCTTACATTTGTGCTTTGCTAGCCTTTTCTTTAAAAACATAGTCAGGATAAAATAGCTAAAATCAAGACATAAAGTTTTGATAAGAACACCATGGAAACGCAGGGGTCTGCAACTTCCAGCTGATTCTTGTCATAAGTGGTTTGAACTTTCAACAGAAATTTGTAGTTTTTGCAAGGTCTTCTTCAAATTTAACGTCGAATGATGTTATGAAAACAAATTGAGGCCCTGGCAAATAGAATTCATCTGTTACATGAATCACGAGAAGAAAACAAAGTGGTGCCAAACATTAATAAAAACAACCGTAGCAAATGGAATACAAATACTGTGTCCAGGGAATAGAAGATCTACACATTTGGTCGTCCAAGTATAAACTTACAAGTTACATCTTGCAAGACTTGGCCCTCACTCGATTTACAAGAGGAAAGACTTTGTATGTGAAAAATGCGCTGCCTTCTGAAGCATCAACATTAGGTGCCTAAGACTGAGGGGAGAATCCAAAAGAAGCTTGTATTGAGTGGTTGCCATGGTCAGCAATCTGAGTTGAGTTCTTTTGCTGGCAAGTTATCTTTAGGACTTAGATGCATCACACCACCCCAATCAATTTGCATAATCCACCATGAGTGCAGTTCAATCCTTGAGAGAGTATAGACAGAGTAGGCCCCAGCCTGTTCCATCGTCACTGAAATTCAACTTTCAAGAGCTGCTCTCTAACTGAAGAACACCTTCGTATCTTTAGGAGAAGTTTCCAGAATATGGTTGTGGCAAACATGAACTTTGGAGCATTATAGCCTGGAAAACTGGACCTCTCTTTCGCCACTGCAATTGTGATGTCAGTTTGTCACCTTGTTAGCATGGAACAACCCAAAAACTGTGGAGTATAAGTACTGCCTCCTTTTTTGAAACAGGGACGCAGCTATACAGATAAAAGTAAGATAAAATATATAATAGAACAAATATAGATTCCATATCTCAGTTATAATACTTTTACGAAATTTTTCAATATGTAACTTATCATATAGATACTATCCAGATACAAATGACACGCTGGATAAATATTGAAGGTTATAGTTTTCATTTAATGGTAATACTATCTGGAAATTTGAGGAGCTAGCATAAGGTAAACTTTACCTGTACATAAATATGATGGCCCTGTATGGTTGAGAAGGTTGAGTATGGATTTCAGAAGTCAGAACTGCTCCAATCTATCTCCGTAGAAAGAAAAGTTATCAAGAACTGATGTCTTGGTAGAATAAAAATATTGCTCTAACAAAATATGTCCACATAAAAACAGAGGCTCACCTTTTCGTCCATTTCCAGGACAGAGTCTATGACCGAATATACCTAATTGACAGACATAATATATTGATATATACTCATCTTAATGTTGATTGGTGTCAGGTCAAGCTGCAAAGTTTCTAAGATGCGGCCAGTGATTACTGAACCAGTTATGCCTGCATGCTCTTGTAATCCTTATTTACAGTATTGCTAGATGTTGTTAATATGGTGACAGTGTGACACCTATCAGTATGGGACCATTTGCCATCCTCTGTTGCTTTATCGAATTCGTTCCAGGTGAAATGTTTTGTACCACCAGAGAGGGGCACCATCTGTTACCCATCCCCCACAAGAAAAGCTTGCAGCTTGTTGCCATCCTGATCCTGAACCCAGCTATAGGCTGGATTTTTCTGTACTTTCCTGGATTTCATTAATTTCCTGATCTTGTTTGCTTCATTCCATCTCCCAGTCTCAGCATACATGTTTATCATCAGAGTATAGTAGCCTGAATGCTCTGGCTTCAACTCAAACAAATGCTCTGCTGCCCATTTTGCTAGTTCAATATTTCCATGTATACGGCAAGCCCCAAGCAATGCTCCCCACACATCGGAATTTGCAGGAAAAGGCATGTCTCTGATAATTTCAGCACATTCAGACAGTTGTCCAGCACGCCCAAGAAGATCAACCATGCAGGCATAGTGCATTTGCTGTGGCTCAATATTTTGAGCAAGCATCTGACTGAAGTACTTCTTCCCTTTCTCTACAAGCCCCCCATGGCTGCATGCTGACAGCACTGCAATGTAAGATACATGATCATAGTCCAGACCATCACCCTTCATCAGATCAAACAATTCAAATGCAACATCAATTTGACCATGCATCCCATATCCCAAAATCATAGTATTCCATGAAGCAACATCTTTCTTTGTAATCTTATTAAAAATCTTCGATGCAGTAACAAGCATTCCACCTTTAGTGTACAAGGCCAGCAGGGAATTAGCGAGAAAGGGATGGTCACTTAACAATCTCTTCACTAAAACACCATGAATTTCTTTGCCATGCTTAAACACAGTTAAGTTGGCACATGCTGATAGAGCACCCATGAAGGAAACGGCATCATAATCAATTCCTGCAGACTTCATTTGCTCAAAAAGAATAAGAGACTCAAAACACCATGGACTCTGTGAATATCCCAAAATCAAAGTATTGTACGATACGTCGTCCTTCTCTGACCTTTCAAAAATATTTCGTGCTAGGCTCAGCTGTCCGCACTTGGAATACATATCAATCAGGGCATTTGATATGAACAAATCAAACATTAAGCCTCTACGGATTGACCATGCATGGATCTGCTTACCCATCTTTAGAGAGGCCATCCTCGCACAAGCTGGAAGCACATTCACTAGTGTGATCGGATTTGGGCATTCCCCACTTTTTTGCATCTCTATGACAAGCCTGAATGCCTCAGTCTCAGCTCCATTGTGCACAAGATTTGCGATCATTGCATTCCATGACACCACATTGCGGTCCTTCATTTGTTCAAAGACAGTAGATGCTTTCTTCAAAGAACCAAATTTGGCATACATATCAACAAGTGAGTTGGCAACAAAAATATCCAAGTCCATTGCTCTCTTTAAGCTATAACCGTGCACCTCCCTCCCCAAATCAAAGCTACCAGGCTCAACCAATGCAGGAAGCAAACTAGACAATGTGATAGAACCTGGCATAACATTATGCTCTGACATTTTCCTAAACATTCTCAGCACATCACCATAAAGCCCTGCCTTAAGAAAGCACCCTATTGCAGAATTCCAAGAAACCTCATTCTGTTCCAGCATTCCATCAAACACCCGCATCGATGCCTCAACATCTCCAAACTTACCATACATATCAACCAACGCATTCGCCAGATTCACCACGGTGTTTAGGCCAACTTTCACTGCCAACGCATGGATGCCCAACCCAAACTTCTCCTCATGCTCCGTACCGCAGGCAGGTATGACTGACACCAAGCTCGCCACATTCAAAGGAAACCCTCTCCTCATCATGCTCACCAGCGCCCATCTCACGTCATGAAACATAGCGTTCACCAAGAATGCCGACACAAGTGAGTTCCACGAGACGACGTCCCGCGCAGTCATTTCGTCGAACACTCTGCGCGCGTCGCAGGCCTTTCCACAGGCCGCATAGAACGCGACGAGCGTGTTGCCCGTGAAGATGTCAGCCAGGTGCCCCCGCCTGAGAGCCGCAGCGTGGAGCTCGAGGCCCTTGTATTTGGATACCCGCGCCTCGGCAACAGCGGCAGCGGCGGCGTGGAGGGCGAAGGGAAAGGTACGGTCATCCGGGCGCACGGCAGAGCGGAGCATGAGGTTGTACACCCGCAGGGCCTCGGAGGGCAGGGACATGGAGGAGAGCGCGCGGGAGAGGGAGTTCCAGAGGAATGCGGAGCGGAGGCGGAGCGGGTGGTGGCGGAGGACGAGGCGCGCGGAGGCGAGGTCGGAGAGCGCGGCGTATGAGAGGAGGAGCGCGCCCGCGAGTGGCAGCGACGACGCGAGCGCCCCGGAGACGAGGGACGACGCGTGGGCGCGGCGGAGCGGGAGGTAGCTGTCGCCTCCGCCGCCGCACCGGTGGAGCTCGAGGACGTGCGCGTGGAGGCGCGCCGCCGACGCGGGAGCGCGCGGCTGCGGCGGCATGAGAAGCAGCAGGAGTGAACCGGAGCAGAGCAAGGCGGGAAGAGAGAAGACGCTTTCGATTGAAGAATGCGTGGGGAAAGCGCCTAAGGAGTAATGGTGTATGCCTTACACGTGGGGCCCTAACCCGCCCTGGGAACTGTAGCCTATTTGACAATCTTATGAAAGAAACAAAATTTCAATATCTCTTCTTCTCTAGTTCTAAACTTACATCCCCAATTTCTTCCCTAGTAACAGCGATGGGAAGGCCAAGCTCGCTGACAATTAGGGAATCAGTGGAGACATAGAGCATTCTATGTTAGTCATTTAGATGGACGTAGCTTTCAGTATCATCGTTCCTTATACATCCAACGGCATAGGCGTTCTCCTTTGCCTCAAGCGTGACGCCGAACTAGTTTCGGCCCATTTGCATACCAAGTGAAGGCAGGAAAAATGACATGAGAATAAATGGGATGGGAGGTAAAGGACGTGAGAAGGGACCGTGCTCGCACGTTTTGGCACGAGGAGCAAACGAGCCGATTGTTGGATGAAACAATAAGTCTGCTAAGTTTATAAATCTAGTTATAGAAATATCGAAAAGACCTTTTTCTTTCACTTTGCAGGGACCAATTACTGATTTTACTCCCTGCAGAAAAAGAAGATCGATTTTACCAATGGAAATTGCATTTTGAAGTTTGAGAAGAACTCAGCTATCTGTTGATGTATTGTGGAACCATTCATCAATCTCATTCAGTCAAGGATATGATTAAACCATTGCAGAATCATTCAGTTCAAGCATAGTATTGAACTGAATGCTGAACATTCCGTAATATCATTCAGTCAGGCATTTCATTATGCATTGACAAAAAAAATCAGTGATCACAAACTCCCAATTTACGAAACTATCATTCAGCAACCTTGATTCACCATCATTCATCATCAAGTCAAAATCTTAATGTATAAAACACTAATTCTGAAGCTACAACACAGCTAGCCATTGGGTCTGCCAACATTGCTCCTCGGACCTCCTACGGCGGCGCGACCTCATGGCATGGAGTCGCCCTTCGTCCAACAGCAGCATAGGCTTGGCAATGCAGGGGTCAGTGGCACAGAGGTCACCCATGACGGCGTGAGAGGTTGCCCTTCCTCCTCCCATGGCAGCGCATGGTCGGCAATGTGGAGGTCGCCACGGCGGTGCATAGGTGGCCTTTCCTCCTCAGCGCCTTGGCGGCACATATCTCTGGTGGCTCCAGAATCACCTTGCAAAGCACAAGCTTGGTCTGCTCGATGGCGCAGGTATCTCATAGGTTGACCGAGCGGCATGGGAAGAAGAGATAGAGCGAGTGAACAACTAGTGGCAATCGAGCGAAGCAAAAGGACCATTGAGTGGGCTGACTGTTGACGCCAAATCCGTACCACTGCTGGTGTGCCAAAAAATGTGTTGACGTCGAATCACACACCGGCCTGGGAGATCTGCTTAGCTCTAGTGTAAGTCCTAAAATCATTGAAGCGCGGGCGTACCAGTCAGTTTGATCCTGTCACTGACAAGATATGCAAAACAGCATAGCATAAATCATATCGGCTGATAAGCCAATAATCAAAACAGCCGATCTGTTGACAGCCGATTGTGTGATTCCAGCCGATGCCGATGTCCAGATAACTCATTGGCTGAAACCCTGACGAAACCCTTATTGGTAGCCATCAGGCAATCTAGAGACTACGGTTCTAATCACGACTTATATGTCAAACTGAATTGATGCAGCACTAAGTATGAAAAAGAAATGCAATATCTAATAAATCAAGCCTTTGACTAATTTTCAGGGTGGTAAATGTCTAAACTAATCTAATCTAGTAAACAGTTTAGCCATTATCGGCAGAGACCCTAAAGCGAGAGACAGCCGATAGAGCTAAATTGAGATACTAGGACTAGATTAACATAGACATATGATAAGACTGGCTAACCCTCCGGTGAAACATTAGCATGAATCTATCGGCTTAACAAGACTTAGATTATCGATAACAATCTAGTATGTCGGACCTAACCGAAGCAGCATGAGATTGTATATGATAATCTAATATTCGAGGAGCCGATAGATCTGTCTAACGTGATGGATATAACAAATCTACCTAAAGTGACATTACATTTACACAAACATCGACTTGATCAAAATATCGGACCTAACCGAGAAAGTCCTAACTAAGTTGATGTATCTATGAATGGTAATGAAACTAAAGATAGATACGATATACCTGGGCCGCGGGACCTTGGACTTACCCCTTCACTAGAGATCGAAGTCGATGGAGCCCCGCGTCAGGTGCCAAGTCTCGCCGGATGATGAACAAAGTAGAAAAGTAAAAGGTGGCGATGCGCCGAGTTGTATTGATCGTGAGGATAGATTACATGAACCCCGGGCTTACATATTTATACCCATGGGCTAACAAAGATCCTAACAGATTACGACTCAATCTTTTCTAAAGATAAAAGGAAACAAACCGAGTCCTTATTGGACACTAACAAACTTTTCTAAAGATAAAATAGAAAGTTAACAAATTCTTCCTAATTAATAGATACAAACTGTATCCTTCTTGAACTCGGTGTCTTCTGGATAAGATCTTCCCAAACCAAATCTAACAAGAATCCGACTGCTGAAAATACTAATAAGGGAAAATCCCTATCGGCTGACCAAAACTCTAAGCCAATACTGGCTCTGAGCCGATTTGACCTTGAGCCAATGAGGGCTTGAAGCTTACCAAATTTTGGCGTTAACACATGCCCTTCGTTTTGGAGTATGAGAAGTCATGCTTCAAAATTATCATTACTCGCCCCAAAACCGATTCTTCTCTTCTTCTTTACATTCTGTAGTAGATGAGCCAGGCTGTCAAACTCATGGAAGAAAAATTTGACTCTGATTGGCATTGATAATCCTTGGAATGCGAGCTCTGCCAGCTGCTCATTGCTTAAATTCAAATTATAACATTGGCTGCGGACATTACGAAACCTTTGAATATATTCCTTAGCTGATTCCCCTTCTTGTTGCTTAACTGATAATAAATTTGTAAGCTTCAACTCATCAACCTTAGTAAAGAAGTACATGTGAAACTGTTCCTCAAGATCGGCCCAACCTCTGATAGAATTTGGTGGTAATGACGAAAACCATGTGAAGGCCGATCCAGTTAAGGACAATGGAAAAAAATCTAACTTTCAGAGCTTCGTCAGCCGATGCCTCCCCACATTAAGCTAAAAATAGCGGACATGTTCCATTGTAGATACACCATCTTGCCCGAAAACTTGGAAAAGTCTAGAATCTTGTATCGGCTTGGAAGTGGTACTCTATCAAACCACTTATGATATGATAGCCGATAAACAGAAATTTGATCTTTGCATTTAATTCCAAACTGCTCCTCCATTACCTTTGCAATTATATCGACCCAATCTTCTTTAGACCGATACCTTTGAGTCTCCTCTGGCCGATAATGTTGTTGTGGCCCTTCATGTTGATATGCTTGCCCCCCGAGCCAATATTGTTGTTGCCAATGCTGTTGAGATTGCTCACCAATCTGCTCACAATGCTGATTTCTTAAGGCAATTACCCTGGGAACCATCTTCTCGATCAAACTATGCAATGTATTCACCAAAACTCCAGATGGATCGAACATAGTGCGATGAACAATTTTATCAACCATCTCTTGAAGTGTCTTGTCATCCATCGGCTCAGTAGACTGTCCCTTGTCTTCATTCATCGGCTTGAGAGATTGCTCTTCCTCGGCCTTGACTTCTTGTTAACGACCAAATTTGGTAACCAAATCCTTAAGCCCAAGCCAATATTGGAGCAGAATCGGATCGGGAAAGTGATCTGCAGAGAAACTGAGACCGCGTCGGCTACGATTCAATCGGCTGGGAAACCAGTCGGCTAAGGCCAAATCGGCTGGGAACAGCCGATAGCCAATTCTGATTCAGAGAGGAAGATGGGATCATTTCCGGTGGAAAGCTTGAAGATAAATGGTAGATTCGGTTCCCAAATTGCGCGTTAAAGATATTGTCATCTATGGATAGAGTCCTGTAACGGCAATTGTACATGTAAATTAGGGGTTTGTTTAGATATTCCTATTGTGATGCGATATGGGACTATATCCCGAGATATTGTCGTATTTTGAATAGTAGATTAGGTAGAAACCATGGTTCACACGGATAATGTTATTCCTGGGTATAAATAGGACCGAGACCCCTGTAAATGAGATCATCACAATCAATACAATCTCGGCGCATCGCCTCTCATTTTCTTTTAGACGAGTTCTTGATCCGGCTTCGGGCTGCATCGTTTCGACCCCCGATTAAGGTAAATGCTTGTCATTAGTGGTTTGTTTTGTCGAATCTAGTGCTTCCATCATCATGATACTCTAGGTTTGATGCTTTAGACTGCACAAATTATCATATACAGCATATAATCTAGAACAATGTCTAGATCCATCTTGCCATCGGCTTGTTCTTCTCAGGAAACAACAGCCGATAGAGCTAGATCTAGATGTTGGTCTGGATTATATGTTGTATCCATCGTCTCGAGAGGTTTAGATCGGTCTATTTAGATCTGATGCTATCTTTTTATACTTAATGCTGCATCATCTATGATCTGTTAAGTTGCTTTTAGAAGTATTATGATCTATTCGGCTAGATGTAAATTTGTAGAGACAGTGCCGGGGTTTCAGCCGGCCTTACCTGTTTTAATATTTCTTTTAGTATTATTTGCTATTAGATTTATTAGAGCTGCCTCTTATATTAAGATCTTAATCTGGTCAAATACTTTAAATTGGTATGAATCAGTCAGCACTAGCTGACAGCCGATTGATCTAGGTTTAACTCATTTAGGTCAGATTAATATCTTTTCATAAGAAGTATCGGAGTACTAGCCGATTCACAGTTAGGTCTATAGTATCGGCTAGGCCATGAATGCATATATTTATAATACTAGTGTATATTCAGATTAAGTGATTTATACTGTCTCGCGTACCGATCTATCCCGATCACTTAGTTTAAATATGCTTTGGGATAGCAAATATATGTAAATTTGTTTCCTTAGCCGATCCGGTAGGATCTAATCCTAACTTTAACGCATATCTATTTGTTTCCTGTTGGTTGACAGATCAAACCAACTGGCACACCTGTTTACATCAGACAGCCGAGAAAGGGACCTGCACTGGAGTTAAGCACATCTACCAGGCCAATGCGTGAGAGATTTTTCTCATCAACACGCTTCTTGGCACGCCCGGTGGGACCATCAGCAGATCACCAAGCATCAGACGTGATGGTTAACATCAAGAACTCAGAGATCACTGAAGAGAACGTGACTCCAATCATGATGGAACAACTGCCCGCTGAATACCAGGCTGACTACAAGAAAATGATAGAGGAATTGCAGGCCAATTACCTGCGATTGTTCGCCCAGACCCGATCTGGATCCATCCTCCGGAAATACAAGTTCAGCATGGACGATTTCAAGGCATCCTCCTCAAGCGATACGAAAGGCAAACACAAGATGGAGGAGCCGAAACAGGAGCAAAACGATTCGGAGCTGCATACTTTGCAGGATCGAATCGATTCAGCTGTGCATCATGCACTCATCAACTAGAGCAGCATTTTGGTCAACACCTTGAACAACATGATTGCCATTGTGGTTGATTAAAAGATTGTCGATCAGCTATAGAGGGGGCCAACCTACTTTGCAGACGGCAAGTTTCCCGGCTACAGGACTTTGGTCACACAGAATCGACCGATCCCACAGCCAGTGCAGCAAGGGCCGTCAGAAGTCCCCAGTCAGCCCAATCCTTCCGGATCGGTCTTAAGACAACCGATCACTATGCTCAACCGGCAACACCCTCTTTCCCAAGATCAGCTGGCCGGCATGTTCAACAACAATCGGCAACAAGAGCCGATTGCCCATATCGGCCAGGGAGGACAGTACAACGCTGGTGGCCGACAGCTTTTTCTAGATCCACAGACACCACCGCCGGCGAATCGGCCGCCTCCTGCTGGCAACCCACTCCAGCACCAGTACCAAGGAGGTCATCACGACTAGCATTACCGCCCTCAAACACCGCCACCTCAGTATCGGCAGGCACCCATGCAATACGAACAATACGAGCCGATACAGCAGGCTCAGGACAACAGGGCTTGGGCCAATTTGATTGCCGATGTTATGCACGATCAATTCGGCCTCAAGCCGAAAGATTATGGCAACATGTTTTGGTACCCCTATCCGGAACACTTTGAGCGGGTTCCACTGCCCAACCGATACAAGGTCTCAGACTTCTTCAAATTCTCAGGGCAGAACAATATTTCAACATACGAGCACGTCAGCCGATTTCTTGCGTAGTGCAGCGAGGCATCGGCTACAGACGCCTTGAGGGTTCGTTTGTTTCCTCTTTCACTTTCGGGATCAGCCTTCACATAGTTTTCTTTGTTGCCCTACAACTCTATTCAGAGTTGGGCCGATCTCGAGAAACAGTTTCACAGCTACTTCTATACCGGAAATCATGAGATGAAGTTGTCGTACCTGACCAGCATCAGGCAAAAGCATGACTAATCGGTTCAGGACTATATTCAAAGATTCATATATATGAAGAACCGATGCTATAGCCTGGTGCTATCCGATGCCCAGCTAGCCAATTTGACCTTCCACGGGCTAATCACTCCGATCCGGGAGCTCTTTTCGGCTCAGGACTTCGACAGTTTAGCGCATCTCGCGCAGAAGGTGACGGCCCATGAACAGAGGTTTCAAGAATCAAGGAAGGTCGTCAAGAAAGTAGCTCATGTCATCGTCGAATCAGCCTTCGATTCCAGCGACGATGACGCAGAGGTCGTGGCAGCCTACTGGACCAAGAACAAAAAGGCCATCGTCTACCAATGGCTGCTGAAACGGCCAAGGAGGAGAAATACGATTTTGACATCACCAAGGCCGATAGGATCTTTGATTTGTTGCTAAAGGAGAAGCAGATCCAGCTGCCCGAGAATCATGTGAACTCAATAAGAAAAAGTACTGTAAGTGGCACAACTCCACCTCCCATACCACTAATGATTGCAAAGTTTTCAGACAGTAGATCCAGTCGGCGATCGAGGCCGGGAAACTCAAATTCGCCGATTCACCTCGGCCAATGAAGGTAGACGGAAATCCTTTCCCGGTCAACATGGTTCAAGCCGGCCCTAGGCGAGCTAATCGGCAGAACAGAATGACGAACAACTTAGCCGAAACTCTCAAAGGGGTCAAGGCAGAGAAGAAGCCGACTGGAGACCAAGCCACGCCAATCAACATGGTGTGTCCCGCTGGCTGATCGGCTGATCAACGGCCGATCCGCATGGACAGCCGACGCCGCTTCCAACAATGGTTTTGGCGAAAAAAGAAGCTCGGCGCAACATGCCTTATGTGAGGGAGCCCGAGGTTACGTGCTTCTACTTCATTAGACATCATAGCGACTGCGATCCGCACTAGCAATGCAAATTTTTCCTATTCTGTTGAGAATTGGGGATGAGGCTGCCGACGATCGAAAACTGCCCGACCTGCAGTGAGTATCATGAGGACGAGTATAGAGACCCACCGATTCGAAGCCCAACTCAATTCGTCCTCAGGGCCGTGCAGCTGAACTAGACACGACAGTTTGTCCACGATCAGCTCAGGCCGATCCATCAAGACTTTTTTGTGGAAGACGAGAATGACGAATACTACGATGAAGAAGCGATGATGATCAATCGGCTAACCCCCAATGGTGCCCTTCTGACCTGTTCACTAAAACTCAGAAGAGAAGAATCCAGAGGTTGAGACGCGAGGGACAGGAAGAAGAAGTTTGGCAGATGATTCGGGATCAGTGTCGTCGGCTGGGCAAGAAACAGTGGAGGCCCAAGAAGGAAATCGCACCAGCCGACGAAAGCCAAGCCAAAGAAAGCCCAGCCGATCAAGCCAGGAGGGCAGCCAAAGGTAAATGAAAAGCTACCGCATCGGTCAATATGGTTTTCATATTGCCAGCCGAATTCGGCGTTACCGAGGCCGATGCAGATAGTGTTGAGGATACCCTGGCCAAGCTAGCCTTATCGCCAGATCAAGCCATCTTTGACAAACCAGTGGGAACTAAAAATCGGCATCTCAAACCACTCTACGTGAAGGGATTTGTCAACGGCAAGCCGATGTCCAAGATGCTGATCGACGGAGGGGCTGCGGTAAATTTGATGCCCTATGCAACTTTTAGAAAATTGGGCAAGGGAGCCGAAGACTTGATCAAAACAAATATGGTACTTAAAGACTTCGGCGGCAACCCATCAGAGGCCAAGGGTGTACTCAATGTGGAGCTGACCGTCTATAGCAAAACCGTGCCCACAACCTTCTTTGTCATCGACGGGAATGGGTCTTACAGCCTGTAGCTGGGAAGGGACTGGATCCACGCAAATTGTTGTGCCCCCTCCACCATGCACCAAAGTCTGATACAATGGGACGGCGACAAGATCGAAATTGTACCAGCCGACAGGTCAGTAAGCGTCGCTAATGCCGATTTGCTATTATGGGAAATTGATGGCATCGATTGTTTGTCCGGGAAAATCTGGCAAGCCGATTTTCTTAAATTGTTCGATTCTGCCATACAGCCAATCGGAGATGAGGAGCCGCAATTGCCGCTTTGAAGGTGTCGTGGAGGGCTCGAGCGTCTATGGCACGGACACCGCAGACGACGACGATGGCAAGCTTGGGCAAGATTTTATGTCGGCCGACGAGCTAGAGGAATAGATATCGGCTCTGGAGACAGGCCTAGGCCGACATATATTAGCAAGAATTTGTCTTCTCGTTGTAGATCCCATCTTATTGATTTGTTAAAAGAATATAAAGATTATTTTGCTTGGGAATATTTCGGGATGCCTGGTCTTAGCCCATCAATTGCTGTACATCGGCTACCTATCAAGCCGAATTATCGGCCATTCAAACAACCTCCTAGGAGGTTCAAAGCCGATATGTACGATGCAATCAAAGCCAAAATCACACGGGTATATGACGCTGGATTCATTTAGCCTTGCTGATATGCCAAGTGGGTCTCAAATATTGTTCTAGTAATGAAAAAGAACGGTAAACTTAGGTGAGCATCGACTTCAGGGACTTAAACAAAGCTACTCCTAAGGATGAGTATCCGATGCCAATAGCCGATTTACTCGTGGGATGCTGCTTCAGGCCACAAGATTATTAGTTTCATGGACGGTAATGCAGGTTACAATCAAATTTTTATGGCCGAAGAAGACATCCATAAGACTACTTTTAGATGTCCAGGAGCAATCGACTTGTACGATTGGGTCGTTATGACATTTGGGTTGAAAAACGCTGGAGCAACTTATCAAAGGGCCATGAATTACATTTTCCATGATATGATCGGCTCCCTGGTAGAGATTTATATTGATGATGTCGTTCAAGTCCAGGAAAGCAGAAAATCACATAGCCGATCTTAAGCAGGTTTTGGAGCAGACAAGAAAATATGGCCTTAAGATGAATCCATTGAAGTGCGCATTTGGCGTATTGGTCGGACAATTTTTAGGGTTTCTTGTGTTAGTGATATGCCCTAGAGGCAACATGGAGATGTTGGATATCATGGTCAATGTTTATGTATTTATGAATAAAGTGTTATTCAGTTACATGAAATAGACATCTTATATTGATCAATAAGTACGTGACTTATTTATGAGACTCTTTATGTATGAATCTATTTCTAAATGATCCCTGATCATATGTCATATTGTTGGAACAAATATGATTCTAAGATCGGCATGTTTATTGATTGATGATCATGTCTCATAGATCATGGGTACGGAGATACCAAATAAATAAACATGGACATATGTGTTAGAGAACACATAGTTAGATAGACCCACCATGAGACACTACAGGAATTAATGTGCCATTAGTTGGTCTCAGGTAGTGTTGGTACAAAGTCCTTAGACCTGAGATCACCATGGATTCCAACATGTGTGTAGCCTACTTTGGGACTACCAAACGTTATTCCGTAACTGGGTAGTTATAAAAGTAGTCTTCGGGTTTGCTATGAAACATGGAGTGAGATGTGAGTGATCAAGATGGAATTTGCCCCTCCTTTGGAGAGATATCTCTGGGCCCCTCGAGGTAATGGATTATGAAAATGCATGGCCATGCTAAGTTGATTGAGGAGTCAATCAACAAACAGATAATCTAATACGGTTCGAGTGAATGGTTAAGCTACTGAAGGGATGGCACACATCTTGCCTATAGCTTAATTGGTATCGTGAGGCAAAGGGATTTGTGTACACATTACAGATTCAGAGCCGATATTATATTCTTGTATACTATGGTGTCAATATGTGCTGCTAGGTGCCACTATTGATAGGTCGGTTGAGTTGGACTCGAGCCGACGATCGACTAAGTTAGACTATAGCCGAAACCAAGTATACCTGAACCTACAGGGTCGCACTCTTAAGGGGATAGAATAGATATTTGAGTTGGACTCGGATACGGCTCGATCAGATAGGGATCCGATTGGATAGAGTCCTATGGTCTTACGACGTATGGGCGACCAACTCTATAAGATTCGGATGGGATCCGATTCAAAATAGAGTCCTGATCGGCCACTAGTCCCAGTCGGCCAACTCTATATAAAGGGGCGAGGGGTGGAGAGTTGCTGCATTGATTTGCGCTGAAATCAATCTGATCACACGCGGCTTTAGAAGTCGGCGAGATCAATCTCCACGAAAACCCTTCCCACTTTCGAGCCAAACCCTCGCCTTGCATCGGGTGCTAGCACACGGATGTTCGGCGTTCTGTTCCTGGACGTGTGGATACTGGTAGAGGCACTGCTACGTTGCGCGCTGTTGATCGGCTACGAATCAGCTGCGGTCGAGCGCATCGGAGCGAGGCGCAAGAACGTGGTCGGACGACTCGGATCAGCTGCGGCATCTGCGAATCGGCTGTCCCCGGGAATCGGCTGTCGGCTTACAGGAATCGGCTGCACTGTTCCAGATCGGATAGCCCTGATTGGCTATTTCCGCTGCATACTCCAATTGGTAACGATCTATCGGCCCTTACTTGCAAGTGTTCCTGGTTTGCGCGGTAGAAAAGTTTTGTTTTTCGGCTAGCGTAGCCTCCGCGAAACCCTTAGCCGTTCACACCACTGCTTCGGCTGAAGGCCGATCAAGCATTCACTTGGGGAGCAGAGCAGCAGAAGGCATTGGATAATATCAAGGATTATTTGAGCTCACCTCCAGTTTTGATTTCTTCACAAAAAGGGATACCATTCAAGTTATAACTATTAGCCGACGACAAGTCAATCGGCTCGGTTTTGATCCAAGAGGTCGAAGGGAAGGAAAAGGCAATCTTTTATCTCAGCTGACGGCTGTTGGATGTAGAAACGAGGTATTCACCCGTGGAGAAGTTTTGTCTTTGCCTGTATTTTTCATGTACCAAGTTAAGGCATTATATGTTGTCCAATGAGTGCACGATAGTTTGTAAAGCCGACGTAGTAAAATATATGGTATCGGCTCCAGTGTTAAAGGGACGAATTGGAAAATGAATTTTTGCTTTAACAGAATTTGATTTAAGATACCAGGCACCCAGGGCAGTTAAATGACAAGCTATAGCCGATTTCATAGTGGAACACAGGGATAACTCAATCGGCTCAGTGGAAATCATGCCTTGGACGCTAACATTTGATGGCTCAGTTTGCACAAATGGCTGCGGTATCGGCTTGGTAATTGTATCCCCAAGGGGGGCAAGCTTTGAATTTGCATTCTCAATCAACCCCCATGCCACAAACAACCAAGCCGAATATGATGTAGTACTTAAGGGATTGCATCTTCTCAAAGAGGTTGAAGCCGACGCCATCGAGATCATGGGGGATTCACTGTTGGTCGTCAGCCAATTATCAGGGGAATATGAATGCAAAAAATGATACGCTAATGATCTATTATCAACAATGCCGAGACTTGATGGACAGTTTTCGGCTAGTCACATTAAAGCATATCCCCAGGGAGCAGAACACAGAAGCCAATGATTTAGCTCAAGGGGCATCGGGTTATCGGCCGATGACAAAGGATATCAAGATAGAGGTTGTTGTCATGACAGCCGATGATTGGAGGTTTGAGGTCTACAATTATTTACAAAACCCTTCTCAATCGGCTTCCAGGAGATTGCGATACAAGGCTTTGAGATATGTTTCGCTTGATGAAGATTTATATTACAGAACGATTGATGGTGTGCTGTTAAAGTGTCTTAGTGCCGATCAAGCCAAAGTGGCTATCGGAGAAGTGCATGAAGGAATATGTGGCACACATCAATCGGCTCACAAGATGAAGTGGTTGCTTCAGAGAGCAGGGTATTTTTGGTCAACGATGCTAGAAGATTGTTTCAAGTACTATAAGGGCTGCCAGGACTGTCAGAGATTTGGAGCTATACAGAGAGCACCAGCATCGGCTATGAACCCAATCATAAAGCCTTGGCCGTTCAGAGGATGGAAAATTGATATGATCGGCCAGATCCACCCACCCTTGAGTAAAGGGCACAAATTTATATTGGTGGCAACCGATTATTTCATGAAGTGGGTGGAAGCAATTCCTCTTAAGAAAGTCGATCTAAGGATGCAATCGAGTTTGTTAAGGAGCATATCATATACTGATTTGGCGTTCCCCAAACCATAACAACAGACCAGGGATCTATCTTCATATCGAACGAGTTTGCTCAGTTTGCCGACGGCATGGGAATCAAGTTGCTCAATTATTCACCGTATTACGCTCAGGCCAACGGGCAAGCAGAAGCTTCAAATAAAAGCCTAATCAAGCTGATAAAGAGGAAGATCTCTGAGTATCCCAAGCAATGGCACAGCCGATTAGCCGAATCACTTTGGGCCTATCGGATGGCATGCCACGGATCTATCCAAGTCCCTCCATATAAATTGGTCTACGGGCATGAAGCAGTCCTACCATGGGAAAACATCATCGGCTCAAGACGGATTCAGCTGCAAGATCAGCTCACAGCTAATGATTATTATAATTTGATGGTAGATGAATCAGAGGACCTGGTTTTATCACGGATGAGGGCTTTGGAAAAAGTGACAAGGGATAAGGAACGAGTAGCCCGTCATTATAACAAGAAAGTTGTGCCTAAGTCTTTTGAAGAGGGCGAACTCGTTTGGAAATTGGTACTGTCGATTAGATCAAGAGATAATAAATTCACTAAGTGGTCACCTAATTGGGAAGGGCCTTTCAAGATCCACAAATGCGTCTCTAAGGGGGACTACATGTTAGAAGGATTGGATGGAAAAGTACTTGGAAGGGCGCTAAACAGAAAATATTTGAAGAAATACTACCCAAGCGTTTGGATCAATTCATGATTCGGTTGTGTTCTTGCCGATTCGTGCTACCCGATGTCTTGACTTGTGCAAGCATCGCCTTTAGGTCATTTTCACGCTAAGTTTTTCCCCTAGTTTTCTACAGATCAGCTAAGTTTGGCCGACAACGACGACAACGGCAGAAGTTGCGAATTTCATAATTTTGTCGACATCACGGACATCTACAAAATTAGGGGGCATATATATACAGCAATTGAAAAAGCAGATATCAAGAATTTTTTCAAGTTTTTGAAGCTAATTGTAACACCCGAGGTGTTTCCCTTTTAAAAATCAAAATAAAAATCGCAAAAGAAAATCTTTTGGAATTAACTCGAGAGAACAAATAATTTTTAAACACAAAAATTCTAAATGGAAATGGCATGGTAGGATTTTTCTTAAACTCTACATGTCAAAATACACTAACATAATTTTTAGTGAAATTTTCAGGACACTAGAAATAATGTTTAACCAATTAAAATCAAAATCGGAATTAATAAATCCCGAGAAAATCATTTCTCTCTCCTTCGTCCTTTTCCCGCCCAAAATCGGCCGTGGGCCGCCGGCCCGAGCCGACGGCCCATCCCCCCCGCGCGCGCCGGCCGACGGCCCATTTCACCCCTCGCGTGTGCCTTCTTCTCTCTCTCTCGTGGGCCGGCCAAAGGCCACGGCCCACTTAAGCCTTGTGCCCACAAATAAGTCCAGTTTCCTCCCCTCTGCCAGGGACACCGACGGTGAGGGCCCGCTGTCGGGGTCGTCCCCTACCTCCGCTCGCCCCGGCGCCATTACCGGCCGCCGCGTCCACGTGGATCTCGGGCCGTCGGCCTCCCCGAACCCCAAAAACTCACCGCCTTAACTCGCAGCCTCTCCCGCCGGCCTTAAAAACCCTCGATCGTCGCTCCCGCATGCCCTAATGGCCGGAGTTAATCGTCGGTCATTATTTCCCCGATTCCCTCTCCCCATTCACTCCGGCGAGCAATTGCTCCCTCCCCCGGCCGAAACCGACCTTCCCGCGGCCTTTAAAAGCACCCCTCGCCCTCCCTGAGCTCCCCACACTCTCGTTCGAGCTCGTCTCTCTCTCATTCGCTCTCGCACCGTGTGCCCTTGCCTCGGAGCTCGCCGCCGGTCTTCGGCCGCGTTTTTTCACCGTCTCGATCCACCCTAAGCCCCGTCAACGTCTTCTTCCTCGTCGCCGGTGCACGTGCCGCCTCGGCCACCCCTCCCCGTGCACTTTCGCCATCGATTTCGCCCCCGCCGTCATCATCTTCTCTGTCTCCGGCGACGCCCGCGGTAAGCCTCCCCTCCTCGTCTTCTCGGCCGCCCATGCCACCCCTCTCGGCTGCGCTCGGCTCCGCCTGCGCGTGAGCCGCGGCACTCCGCCGCCCCGCGCCGCTGCCCGAATGGCGCCGGCCGGCCTCTAGCCACCGGCCGTTTTTGCCGGCCGACCGTGCCCCGTGCCCCTTTTCTCGGCCGTCCGATCGGCTCCGCCGATCGGCAACGTCCGATTTTCGCTCGCCCGCGTGGCACGCCACGTGGCCGCCACCTCGGTGCCACGTGTGCGCAACGTGGTGATCCGTCCCGTCCGGCTCGTGGGCCCGGTGACCGGCGCTCCCGCGAACCGCTGACATCAGCCCTCGGCTGCTGACGTCAGCCCTAGCCGCTGACGCCTCCCCAGGCTTTATTGCGCAATAAATCAATTAAGGATTTTTCTGTTTTAGTAAAAAAACCCAGAAAACTTCTAAAAATCATATCTTTTCAATCCGACCTCCGTTTTAGCCCATTCAAATTTCATTAAATTCATAAAAATGCCAAGAATCCAATAAAAATAGTTTTGTTCTCTGTTTCAGTAGCTTTTTAGCCTGTTTTGTTGAATTTCTTGTTTGTCGTGTAGATCCCGGTAGTTCTGCCGACCCGGTTTACTTCGAGGTTGTTGCTGAAGTTCCCCAAGTCGAAGAGCAAGGCAAGTTATGCTATATTATTGATCATATTGCTCCCATTTTGCTAAAACACCTATTTTACTCTATTAAATTGCATGTATTTTATAATGTCATTTCATGGAAAATAGTACACCGTATATTTAGTTTATGCCTTTGGTTTGACACTCCAAACCCTTTGATTAAACTTGGGAAAATAATATGATTAGATTCAGGACTAGGTTATGCTTGGCCTGGCTTAGATTCACTAGCTCACTAAATGGGTCATTCTCACTTAATATGCATCTCCTGGACATCTGTTCGGAAGAATAATAACTGGAGAACTTGGTGAACCGAACTAACAACTAAAATATGATAAAATGGTGGGCTGTGGGCGCTATGGTTTTAGTTAGTGGCGCCCATGGCAATTAAGGACCGGTTCACGGGAACCCTCGGGAGACTGACGATGCAAACCACAAGCCAAAATGGGTAAGATGGGTTGTCACGCCCAGAAATTCACACCAGAATTTCTGCAGCTAATTTGTGCATTACACCCTCGTCCAGGCATCAGCCGAGGTACACAAATCGACGTTATTGATAATACGTAATCCTAGTCTTAGAAACAATATAAAAGAGTTACACAAATGCATGAAAGGAAAAAAACGACTTAAGCTAAACTTGACACGAGCGAAGCGGAACACCAACTCCACAGCTAAACCTTGACGAGAACAAGCCTACACCTCCTCGGAGACCTCGATCTCAACCTCTGGCACTGGAGTGGGAAAAAGAAGCAAGACTGAGTACAACCACCGTACTCAACAAGTCACACCGGAAAAGGGGACATGATGCAAGATAAATAACAAGGAAAGGTCAAGGGGCTCAATTTGCATAAACAGCATTTGCAGTATATAATAACAATATTTGAAGACAATAAAACAGTAGTAATATTTAAGCAGTATTAAACAAACACTGTCCAACGCTCAAACCACGTTGCAACAGGCCCATCCATCCACCTGCACTAGTCATGCTTCCACATTTCATTTGGAATTAATAAATGAGACTAATCAAGGTGAATCGGTCGATCGCCCGTAACCGTGGGCACGGCTATTCGAATAGTTTTTACTCTGATCAGAGGTGTACAACTGTACCCACAAGACACAATCCCACAACACGTTACCGTGCGCCGGTGCACCACCACGGTGCCCCGGAAAGGAACTGTGACAGGACCCTTCACATAACCCCCTCTAGTCAATCGTACCACACCAAGGTTTCGCCCCCATTCCCATCGGGCAATGGGCAGCCCCCTCTAGTGCCGTGGTGAATCCAGCGATCAACCCTTAAAACCGGGCCGACCCAACTCCATCACGCCCAACCTCTCTCGGGATACGTCGACTAGAGACAGCTACGCTACAGACCCAGCCATTACCCATGCTGGCTTGTGGTATGCACGGCATTTCTTCCAGGGTTTCCCGAGAACCGGTCCTTAATCGTCATGAGCACGCTAACCAAAGTCCAGCCATGTGCTCACGACCCACCTTTTTCATAATTCATTATTATTGAAAACAAGGTCATATCTTAATATCATCGGAAAGTCAACTTTAGTAGTAAACTTGATTAGTGTGATTCCCTTAAGTGAACTAGTTGCGCTAAGCATAACTAAGCAACCTTAAACTATCATCTAGTCACATTGGTCCCCAAGTTATCAATGGTATAAGGTAAACAATCCTATGGTTGAGTACAATAGGTATAATCATCCCATAAAATGACATTGTGAAACATATGCAGTATTTGAAAGAAAAAGAGATATTTACATAAAGTAGGTACAATATGGTCAATGTAAGTGTCGAAACTTGGTTTCGGCAATATATTTTATGGGGTCGCAGTCGAGATCGCCAAGCACAATGGGTTAGAAGAAGAAGAAGATTTAGACAGGTTCAGGCCCTCTCGAGAGGTAATACCCTACTCCTGTTTTGGTGGATTCAATCCGCCGAGTGTCTTTATTGATCTCGTGATCTAAAGCTAAGAGCTAAAAGCTGAACTCCTCTTGGAATTTCTGATCTAGAATCTGATATCCCTCAAGGGACGCCCCTTACCCCCCTTATATAGTCTTGGGAGGAAGGGTTTACAAGTCGGAAACCCTATCTTATTCTAAGACGGTTTCCTCAATCTTACCAAACCGTGACTATAGGCCGATTGCCTTATCTCTATCGGCAACCGTAACACCTAAGTCAAGTTCGGCTTACAGATATAGCAGGCGCAACCTATCCCTACCTCCAGTCGGATAAGCTTGCCATGTGAATACCCGATTGCCACAATCTCCACAAGAGCCCCGAGTCCTTTTCGATCGACGAGACAACTCGCTTCGGTCAAAGCGGCACTCAACCAAAAATCTCTTTGACCGAGTGCTTTTGGCGCCGAGTGATTCCATCATCTCTGCCTGAATCTTCCCGAGTGGCTCCAAAGACTGTGAAGGGCTGGAAAAAATATACATAAAAATTCTCAAAAAATAAATATCTAGGTGCATCTCCTGATGCACCTAATTATAGGTGTAGCCCCGACTATGTGGTTAGTCAAAAATAGACTAAGCGTATAGTCAAGAACTATAAAAATTATTCTCATGTAGATGCCTAGCTCATGCTAAAGCAATCATAGAACTCTTATTACTCGCAAGTTCATACTCAACCGAGTGAATTTGCCCGAGTCATCTCGTAACAAATAATCCAATCATCCCTCATGGGTAAAAACACTCGGTAAACTCTTGCTCAACCGAGTAGATTCTCCCGAGTAATCTCGGAATAATAACTCAATCAACCCTAGCGGGTAAAAAGCACTCGGTAAGCTCATGCTTATCCGAGTAGATCTGCCCGAGTCATCCCGGAACAAATACTTTAATCATCCCTCATGGGAAAATAAGTTCTTTCAATCATATGAATAATATGACCAAGTTATTAAAGAGCTTTTGCCATAATCTGGTCTCAATCTTATAAAGATCTTCACCAAGGTGGAAAACAAACAAGCATCGGTAAGATTACCCGACCAAATGCCGAAAAACCAAACAGCCCTTGTTCACCAAGGCGGCTATAAAAACTCTACTGTTGGTCACCTTCCAAATTGCATCGTGCCAGCTTCTCATGAAGTCAAGCAAACCGCGGTATGGAAGGATCTTTTAAAGGTACAGGGCACTCGGACACGCGCATATTGCCGGGCAAATCTGCTTAAGCTCATCCGCTTAAGTCCCTAAGGACACGTATCGGACCACACCTTAGCCGGGCCGTAGATTTTCTTATGGGCTCGGCCCACTCACCGAAAACCTAGCGCAACCCTCAAATCTTTCTTTATAAAGACACGAGGTCGTCCCCGCCTCTTCATCTTCCAAAAATTCCCCTTCTCGCAATCTGTTCATCGGTTCATTGCGGAGAACCCTAGGCTTGCGCACTTCTCGGTCCATCCGCCAAGAAGCTCACTTGCCGCGACAACTAGCTCCTGCAACCAAAACTCCCACATCTTTCGTCCAAGATCCAACCTTTCTCGACGGATCCGCTCCTCATCAACCTCGATCTCATGGCGGAGGAGAAGAATATTCCGTTCGACCAATGGGCCACCTCGGATGTGAGGGAATACACCCTCAAGGAGATGGTGAAGCACGGCGTGCTTCCGCCCAAGGAACTTGTGGGATGGCGCCGGCGGCGGGGAAGACTTCCCGACCCCAAACACCGGTGAGCTCGTTGTCTTTACCTCCTTTTTCTATTGCGGATTCGGTCTTCCCACCTCCGAATTCTTTCGGGGCTCTTGGATTACTATGGTCTTCACATCTACCATCGAACCCCAACTCGATGCTTCACATCGCACTCTTTATTCATGTGTGTGAAGCCTTCCTTGGCATTCTTCCTCACTTCAATCTGCTCCGTATGTTCTACCCGAAACCCCATCCGAACAAGGACCATCCTTGTGTCGTTGGCGGGCAGCTTCCCGGCTTCGCGGATCTCTCCGCAAAGACTACTTCTCTCTCCCTTGAAATCCTCGAACAAAGGTGGCACTCGAACCGGTTCTACATCAGCAATCTTGAACCCAGCCTTCCTTCCTTTGTCGGTCTTCCTCCTGTCCCAAACCATCTTGGAGCACCGTCCCGTAGCCCAAGAATGGGATGAGGCCAACGATCTGCTCGCGAAAATCCTGGCGATGAAGAAGAGGAACCTTCGCGGGAACAAATCACTCGGCACTTCATCGTGCCGACGGCACCAATCGGGAGCGGTCGAAACCGGCCTTCGAGTACGAAGGCGGAAGACCCAATCGGGAGGACCCGGATCCGCTCACATACGAGATCCTGAAGATCCGAATGTACAAGCTCTTCTCATCCGGGATCTCGTCGAGCGAGCCCTCATACTACCGTCCTTCCATTCAGCATCCATCGACCTCCTCCTCCGGTAAGCCGATTGATTGCTTTATAGTATCTTTCGATCTTGATGTCTTGTCGCTTAACGTTGCGCCTTCCTTCTTCGCAGGAGAACGCCTCTATCATTTCCAAGCCGTATAAGATGGCTCATGATGACGCGCGCGCGTCGCCCCGCTAAGAAGCCGCCGGCGGGATAAAAATCCAAGCCGATCCAGTCGGGAAGCGGCGGCGCCGAGTGAGGACTCGAACAAGCGCGCAAGCAAAAGGCGGCGATCATCGAGGATTCGGATGACGACGTCCCGGCTCCTCCGGTCGAGACCCCGCCTCTAAGGCGATCGCCGCGGACGCACCGAAGATCCGCCGATCAACCGGTAAGCTCGAAACCAAAGTCCCGAGTTCTTTCATAGAAAACTTTTCTTTATCTTCGCTGTATTTACTTGTGCGGGAAGCCCCGGGATATAGATCCTGTCGGAGGGGATGAAGGGCCGACCCGCCGCTGCTCCTGAAGCGCCAAGGCCGTCGAGCCAAACCCCGGAGCCCGCAACCAAGTGCGGCGTTCGGAGAAGCACCCTTCTCCTCGAAGGAGAGCGCCCCGGAAGAGCCCCCGACGCGCCGCGGGATATCCGACTGGAAACCGTCGGCCGCGGAAGCCCACGATTGCGTCCGAGCGCCCGACCGAGGGTCACTCGGCACAGAGCCCGAAGAAGAAGAAGGGCCCGGCTGCCCCACCTAGGCAGGCAGCCACCGAAACCGGTGAGATTTGCTTCGGAACTTTCCTTTGTTCTTTCAATTTTGAATCTTTCATGTCTTCATTGGTTTTTCTTGTTTGCCAGCCACGGTAGAAGAGATTCCCAGGCTACAGTCTTCTGAGACCTGGGTTCCTCCAATCAGAATCGAGTGGCGGGACTCGGAAGGCGAGAGACGGGGCATCATCCTCGACGGCGAGGCTGAAAAGGATGAAAGGGATGCCCTCGTCGAGAGCCCGAACGAGGCGACCCGACCGCTCAACGTAAGCCTTCATCTTTCTTTTTGATTATATCTTCGTTATCCTTCAGTCGATCATCCTTCTGCCTTTGCATGCAGAAAGAATATTGCCGCTCAATGGCAAAATCCGAGGTGCTGGAAAAGCTGGTGCCTCACTTAAACTCCTTGGAGGACGTTCAGCGACAGCTGAAGGTCACTCGGGAGGAGGCCGCTTCAAGGGAGGCCGCTTTAAGGAGGGAGATCTCGGAGCTTCGGGAAGCGAACCTCGACCTCCGCGGATCAATCGGAAGTAAGCCCGCCTCTCCCGCTTCATGATGATTCTTTTTGTTGTTCTTGTCAATTGATAATCCTCTTTCGTTGTAGAAAATTCTTGAGGTCCACTCGCTTCAAGTCCAGCTGGAAGCGGTCAACCTTGACAAGGCCGAAATGGAGGCCGAATTTGAAGGTAACCTTCTTTGAAGTTGAATTTCATGTGCTGCTTCATTCCCGAGTGCCTTGACGATCGGGATTCCTTGCAGCTTATAAGATAAAGACCCGAGCCCAGTATGACGTCTTACTCGGGCGGATCAAATCCAGCGACGAGATACGGGAAGAGGTCGCCAATGCCGCCGCACCAATCTTGGCAGCCTTGTTTGATGAAGGGGTTGGGGCCGGCTCGGAGCCAATCGAAATCTTCGACAAGCTCCGGCGCTCCCGAGCGATCTCGAAGAACATCACCGAAGCGGCCAACATGGGGGCTGGTTTGGCTCTTGCACCTGACCAAGTCCCTCTACCCCGAGTGGATATTCATTCAATCGGGAGGGCTTCGCCGAGGGGACAACGACGAGCGAGGCCTTAGATATGCTCGGCGAGGCGCAGGAGGCGGCGAAGAAGATCTCTTTAGATGTAGTAAACAACTTTAAACTCTGAACTGTATTTTGACTTTGCTTCATGAATGTCATGTAATCGTAACTCTCTTGTCATGAAATCTTTGTGCCTATTTTTAGTTTATTTATGTCAATGCCTTGATTCGAGCTTTTGCGTGAAATTTCTTAAGTAGTTTTCGTCATTGTCATCAAGCCTAGGCTCGATTAGGTCATCGGAAAACTCTCGGTCCTTAGACACCGAGCTCGAGTCGAAGGACATTAAACAATGATAAACCAAATTATGCACAAAAATTTGACGAGGAAAATTCGAGCTTTATTGATATGTGTATCGCCCCGATTGCTAGCTCAAGAAGTCATCTTGCTTGAGGTTGGCGAGTCAAGGAAAACATGAGGCCTTAGCCAAATTAGGCGTAAAACCGCCGAAGATGTTCGATGTTCCAAGAGTTCTCCACCATAGACCCGTCTTCGCGCTTTAGCCGGTAGGCACCGGGCCGAGTCACTTCGGCGATTATATAGGGTCCTTCCCATAAGGGAGATAACTTGTGTCGGTCTTTGGTGGTCTGGATCTTGCGTAGGACCAGGTCGCCAACAATGAAAGCTCGTGCTCGCACGTTGCGGCTGTGGTATCTTCGAGCCCTTGAAGGTATTTGGCCGATTGGATGAGGGCGCCACGCGGGCCTCTTCCAATCGGGTGAGGTCATCCACTCGGTCGATGTCGTAGCGTTCATCGTTGAAGGCTGCGGACCGGAGGGACTCAAACTCCATCTCATTTGGCAACATGGCTTCGCGCCATAGACCGAAAGAAAGGAGTTTGGCCGGTGGCCCGACGGGTGTAGTTCGCGGCGACCATAGAACCGAGGAAGCTCTTGGACCCACTTGCCGGCGTAAGGGCTTAGCCGGTCGAAGACGCGAGCCTTGATGCCTTGAAGAACCATGCCGTTTGCTCGCTCGACTTGCCCATTGCTTTTGGGGTGAGCTACGATGCGTAGCAGATCTTGATTCCGAAGTCTTCGCAGAATTCCTTGAAGATGCCTCCTGTGAATTGAGTCCCATTATCGGTTATGATTCTGTTTGGGACGCCGAAGCGGTGCACGATGTTGAGGAAAAAATCCCGTGCTTTGTCGGCGGTGATTGTGGCAACCGGCTTGGCTTCAATCCACTTGGAGAACTTGTCGATTGCGACGAAGAGGTGTGTGAAACCTCCTGGAGCTTTTTGAAGGGCCAACCATGTCCGCCCCCATACCGCGAACGGCCGGAAAGTGGGATTGCTTGAAGCTCTGGGCGGGACATGGCTTTGTCGGGCAAAAGCGGCAGCCTTCGCAGGTTCTTACGACTTTATCCGCGTCGGAGACCGCGGTAAGCGAAAAATCCTTGTCGTAAGCTTTGCCGACCGAGTGCGTGCCGCCGCGTGGCTTCCGCATATGCCCGAGTGGATATCTTGGAGTAATTGTTTCCCTTCTTCGGGTGTGATGCACCTCATTAGAATTCCGAGAGGGCTTCTCTTGTATAAATCGGAGTCGACCATGACGTACGCTTGGCAACGACGCCGGACGCGTTCGCTTCATCCCGGTCATCCGGCGGCTCTTGCCGAGTTAAGAATTTGATGAGCGGCGTCCTCCGGTCGGTATCGATCATGGTGACTTCGTTCGTGGTTTGCTCGTTGGGAGCTGTCTTTGCCGTGACGGTTGGCTCGTAGAGATGTTCGACAAAGACATCGTCGGGCGGCTTCGCGCTTGATCCGAGCTGCGCTAGCTCATCGGCGCTTCGTTGTTGTGTCTCGGGACATGTGAGAGTTCGAGTCCGTCAAACTTGTCCTCAAGCTTGCGGACCTCTTGCCGTAGGCCTCCATAGTGTCGTTTAAGCAAGACCAGTCTTTCATCACTTGATTGACGACCAGTGGAGTCGCCTTTCACAATAAGTCGACGAATCCCGAGTGAGCGCAAGGCGATCCATGTAAGAGAGCTTCGTATTCGGCGACGTTGTGTGAGGCGGAGAAGTGGAGGTGAAGGGCATATCTTAGCCTTTCCCCGTCGGGAGATCAGCACAACTCCGCTCCCAAGCCGGTGATCCTCTTGGATCCGTCGAAGTGCATGGTCCAGTGTTGGAGGTCTTCCCGAGGTACGTGTGAAGGGTTACGCGGAAGCTACGCTAGCCGAAAACAAAAATTTCTACCGCGCAAACCAGGAACACTTGCAAGTAAGGGCCGATAGATCGTTACCGATTAAAGTAGAGTGCGGCGGAATAGCCAATCGGGCAATCCGATCGGAACAAGTGTAGCCGATTCCGGAGACAACAGCCGATCAACGCGCGCAACGTAGCAGCGCCTCTACCGGTATCCACACGTCCGGGGACGAACGCCGAACACCCGTGTGCTAGCACGCGATGCAAGGCTAGGGTTTGGCTCGAAAGTAGGGAGGGTTTCCGTGGAGATTGATCTCGGCGACTTATGTTGCACGCGATACAATTGATATATGGCAGCTCTCCACCCCTCCCTCCTTTATATAGAGTTGGCCGACGGGATTAGTAGCCGCTCGGGACTCTATTTTGAATTGGATCTCATCCGTATCTCATATAGAGTTTGGCCGCTCACACGTCGTAAGCCCATAGGACTCTATTTTGAATTGGATCTCATCCGTATCTCATATAGAGTTGGCCGCTCACACGTCGTAAGCCCATAGGACTCTATCCGATCGGATCCCTATCCGATCGAGCCGTATCCGAGTCCAACTCGAATGCCTGTTCTTATCCCCTTAAGCGTGCGACCCAGTAGGTTCAGGTATACTCGGTTTCGGCTATAGTCTAACTTAGCCGATCGTCGGCTCGAGTCCAACTCGGCCGAGCCACTGTCACAGCGGCGCCTAGCAGCACATATTGACACCATAGTATACAAGAATATAATATCGGCTCGAACCTGTAATGTGTACACAAATCCCTTTGCCTCACGATACCGGTTAAGCTATAGGCAAGATGTGTGCCATCCCTTCAATAGCTTAACCATTCACTCGAACCGTATTGGATTATCGTCCGTTGATTGACTCCTCAATCAACTTAGCATGGCCATGCATTTCCATAATCCATTACCTCGAGGGCCAGAGATATCTCTCCAAAGGAGGGGCAAATTCCATCTTGATCACTCACATCCCACTCCATGTTTCATAGCAAACCCGAAAACTACCTTTATAACTATCCAGTTACGGAATAGCGTTTGGTAGTCCCAAAGTAGGCTACTACACATGTTGGAATCCATGGTGATCTCGGGTCTAAGGACTTTGTACCAACACTACCCGAGACCAACTAATGGCACATTAATTCTGTAGTGTCTCATGGTGGGTCTATCCAACAATGTGTTCTCTAACACATATGTCCATGTTTATTGATTTGGTATCTCCATACCCATGATCTACGAGACATGATCATCAATCAATAAACATGCCGATCTTCGAATCATATTTGTTCCAACAATATGACATATGATCGGGATCGTTTAGAAATAGATTCATACATATCGAGTCTCATAAATAAGTCACGTACTTATTGATCAATACAAGATGTCTATTTCATGGAACTGAATAACACTTTATTCATTTATACATAAACATTGACGTGATATCCAACATCTCCATGTTGCCTCTAGTGCATATCACTAACAATCTCCCACTTGCACTAGAGTCAATCATGTAAGTATCTAATACCCATTGCTCTTGTGTGCGCCTCATGCTTCGGTGAGGAGAGGTTTTGTCGGCGGATCGGCTATGTTGAGATCCGTGTGCACTTTGCATATCTTGACATCACCTCTCGTCCACAATCTCGCGGATGAGATGATATCGCCGAAGTATGTGTTTGGACTTCGATGTGACCTCGGCTCCTTGGCTTGCGCAATGGCTCCACTATTGTCACAATAGAGAGACATTGGACCATCGTACTAGTCATCACACTAAGCTCGAAACGAATTTCTTGATCCAAACGGCCTCCTTTGCGGCTTCGAAGCAGCAATGTACTCGGCCTCCGTTGTAGAATCAGCAACGGTATCCCGCTTGGAACTCTTCCACACTGCGCCTCCGTTCGGGCAGAACACGAACCCAGATTGCGATCTATAATCATCCTTGTCCGTTTGGAAGCTAGCATCGGTGTAACCACTTACAACGAGCTCTTCTTCACCTCCATGGACTAGGAACATATCCTTAGTTCTTCTCAAGTACTTAAGGATATTCTTTACGGCAGTCCAGTGACCTTCACCGGATCGGCTGGTATCTGCTCGTAGCACTCAAAGCGTACGAGACATCGGCGTGTACAAAGCATGGCATACATGATGGATCCAATTGCCGAAGCATATGGAACCATACCCATCTTATTCCGCTCATCATGTGTCGAGGACACCGATTCTTGCTAAGATTGATGCCATGTGACATAGGCAAGAAACCTTTCTTGGAATCATGCATGTTGAACCTTTTCAACACCTTGTCAATGTATGTACTTTGGCTTAATCCAATTAGCCTCTTGGATCTATCTCTATAGATCCGAATGCCCAATATATATGCTGCCTCCCTAAGTCTTTCATGGAAAAACTATTTTTCAATGAAGACTTGACGGATTCAAGCATAGGGATATCATTTCCAATCGGTAATATGTCATCCACATATAAGATTAGAAATACAATTGCGCTCCCACGACCTTTTTGTAAACACAGGCCTCTTCTTCATTTTTGATGAAACCAAACCCTTTGATTACTTCATCAAAACGAATATTCCAACTCCGAGATGCTTGCTTCAATCCATAAATGGATTTCGTAGCTTGCATATCTTTCGAGCGATTCGGATCGACAAAACCCGAGGTTGTATCATGTATACATCCTCGCTTAGGTTTCCATTCGGGAAAGCCGTTTTGACATCCATCTCGCCATATCTCATAATCGAAATATGCAGCAATCGCTAGCATAATCCGAATAGATTTAAGCATTGCGACGGGCGAGAAGGTTTCATCATAATCAACTCCTTGAATCTGTTTAAAACCTTTCGCCACCAATCGCGCCTTATAGATGTGAACATTTCCATCCATATCGGCCTTTTCTTAAAAACCCATTTACACTCAATGGTTTTGACACCATCAGTGGATCAACCAAGTTCCAAACTTGATTGTCGTACATGGATTCTATTTGGATTTCATGGCTCCAAGCCACTTGTTGGAATCGGGTCCCACCATCGCTTCCTCATAGGTCTTAGGTTCATTGTTGTCCAACAACAATATATCACGTTGTTCACTTTGTGTACATCGGGTGCACGACGTGATCTTTCGACCTCCGTGGGGCTGGTGTATCTACAAGCGGTGGCGCAACACTTTGCACCTCTGTTGTGGTTACCTGGTCATTTGAAACATTTTTCGGTGTTTCTTGAACTTCTTCAAGATGCACCCTGCTCCCACTAACCCTTCTTGAAAGAAACTCTTTCTCTAAGAAGACACCGTGTCGGGCGACAAACACTTTGCCTTGTTCCCGATTATAAAAGTAATATCCCTTAGTTTCCTTAGGATATCCCACAAAGAAGCACTTGTCGATTTGGGTGTGAGCTTGTCGATCGTAAACGTTTTACATAAGCTTCGCATCCCCATATTTTGAGAAAAGACAAACTAGGGGTTGCCCTGTCCATATCTCATATGGTGTCTTTTCAAGCGACTTAGATGGAACTCTATTTAGTGTGAGCGCAGTGTTTCAAGAGCATATCCCCGAGAAAGATAACGGAAGATCACTTTGGCTCATCATCGACCGCACCATGTCCAACAAGGTGCGATTTCTCCGTTCGGACACTCCGTTCCATTGTGGAGTTCTGGCGGAGTTAAGCGTGGAACAATTCCACAATCTTTCGAGATGATTACCAAACTCTTGGCTCAAGTATTCCCCTCCACGATCGATCGTAGAAACTTGATTGTTTTCCCTAAATGATTACGTACTTCATTCGGAATTCTTTGAACTTTTCAAAGGATTCGGACTTATGCCTCATCAAGTAGATATAACCATATCTACTAAAGTCATCGGTAAAGGTAATGAAGTCGATAACCACCCTCGCCGTCGAGCTCATTGGTCCACATACATCGGTATGTACGAGTGCCAACAAGTCACTTGCTCTTTCACTTGTGTCCCGTGAAAGGTGCCTTTGTCATCTTACCAAGTAAACAAGACTCACATGTCTCAAATGATTCAAAATCAAAAGAGTGAAGCAATCCATCCTTATGGAGCTTCTCCATGCGTTTCTTATTTATATGGCCTAAGCGACAATGCCGGATAAACGTGGGGTTTATATCATTAGAGAGTTGTCTTTACGTATTAATGTTATAGATGGGAGACGCTTCAAGATTCAAAACGTATAATCCATTCACCAATGGAGCATGAAAATAGAACATATCTCGAGATATATTGAACAACCATTGTTCATTGATCTAAAATCATATCCTTCCGCTTGCAAACATGAAGCGGAAATAACGTTTTGACATAGTGTTGGAACACAATAACAATTATTCAATTCCAAAACTAATCCCGAAGGTAGATGAAGTGGTCTGTGCCGACAGCAAGCGTAGCAACGCTTGCTCCATTGCCGACGCGCGAGTTCACCTCGCCCCTTCTCAATCCTCTACTTCTTCTCATTCCCGCAACGATTTGCAAATATGAGCTACGATCCGGTATCAAATACCCAAGAGTCGTAGGTGAAGTAGCAAGATTAATGTCTATAACATTAATACCTAAAGCGAAGTCGTACTTTGCTTCTTCTTGAGATCCTCCATGTACTTCTTGCGGTTCCTTTTCCAGGGCTGTCTCCTTGCGGTAGAAGCAAACGGCATCGATGCCGCCGACCCCTTCTTGCCCTTCTTTGCATTAGAGGCACTCGCGATCTCATCGGGAGTTAACTTTCTCTTGGTGCAAAGTTTCTTGGGTGGTTTGCGCTTAGCCTTCGCATCATCATCACATGATGACCATTTTCTGGATACTCTCCTCATTGTCTTTAGCATCCCATGCAATTCAGCCAAGGTCCTATCCATATTGTTCATGTGATAATTTAATATGAATGGCTCGAAGCTCGGAGGGAGCGGCGGAGAATCACATCGTAGCCAACTCTTGGCTAAGGGGAAAACCCAGTTTTCCGGACTCTCAATGTAGCCAATCATCTTTATCACATGCGGACGACGGGATTCCCCTCAAGCAAGCTGCACGCAAACAAGGACTTTGAGGTGTTGAACCTCTCGGCCCGAGCTTGGTTCTCAAACATGCCACGCAGTCCACCGAATAATAGTGTGAGCATCGCTGCTCTCATATTGCTTACGAAGCTCGGGGACATTGTAGCAAGCATGAGACGGCTTATATCTAGGGCATCATTAGTGTGCTTCTCATAAGCCCTCCGTGCAGTTGCGGTGGCATTAGTTGGCAAATCCTCGGGATAGGGTACTTCAAGAACGTACTCCTTACGCTCTTGCTTGAGAACAATTCTCAAGTTGCGATACCAATCCATAAAGTTTGTTCCATTTAATTTTTCCTTTTCGAGAATAGATCGCAAATTAAAGGTACTGGGTGTAGTATTAACCGCCATTTATTCTACAATGAAAAAGCAAAGTTTAGCACAATGTTTATGCTATGTCTTTTGTTAAACAATTTAACATAAGACTCCCATTACGTATTTTCCACCTTCCCTCTAGGTTACGTATTGGGTCAAGATCCACATGTTAATTAATTTTCTAGTGAGCTTTGGCATCACTGCTAGAAAATTAGTAACATCGATAAGCAACACCTTGCTAATCACATCTCTATGTGACTCTTGTTGTTGGTGTGGCATCTCCATGCCCCGGCGCCAACCTATGCCCCAAGGCCCAAAACTGTTTTGATAGCCTTGTTAAGTAAACCAAATGCTCCTGCTGTATATGTCCGACATATACCCCCTCGTGTTATGATAGAGAATGGCACTCTGCTTTGGCAGACCCACCATTGACGAGCATAACGGTGACGGGTGCAACATTTGGAAGGGCATCATTACTACTTAATTTTGCGAGGGATGCTATCCTATCAAACAAACATATCACATATGAAAGCAAGAAGAATAGCATATAGTGAAATAGTATGGCCCCCTTCACATGGTGATCTCCATCTCCATGTCGGCGCGAGGATCTCCATCTTCGGCACCATCTTCCAAGTGTCGAATGCTTGATATCTTCAAACTAAGCTACTACTATAGAAGCTCTAATTGAAGATTACATCGACTCGCAGGTCGTGAAAGAATATTACAAGCATTGCACGTATGAAAGAATATTACGGGGATTGCACATATGAAAGAATATTACATGCATCACATGCATCTCATACATACAATAGGGCCATACCATCTCAAAGCATTCTCTGCAAAACAAGTTAGACGTAGAAACGTTTTCTACTTATCGCGAGCTATGGCATCGAGACGACCTATAAGGGGGTACGCACACGGCGGTTTGCGTAGGCGCGAGGCAAACAAGATCGGACTACGAGATAGCTTCGGCATAATCACATTATACCGTTCCGATACACTATCAAGGAACGCTATCTCGAAGCCGACTCAAACCGAGTTCTATGGATATTGCTTCGACGTAATCACATTACGCCGTTCCGATACACTATCAAGGAACGCAATTACCATGAACTCTCCTCAACAAATCCCGTAAAACCGATTGATCTAATCAACCCGTGCGCAAAACTTGTTCCAGATCCAATCTAAAACCCGAACTAAGCAAGATTAGCTCGATACCACCTGAAGGGTTACGCGGAAGCTACGCTAGCCGAAAACAAAAATTTCTACCGCGCAAAACTGGAACACTTGCAAGTAAGGGCCGATAGATCGTTACCGATTAAAGTAGAGTGCGGCGGAATAGCCAATCGGGGCAATCCGATGCGAACAGTGTAGCCGATTCCGGAGACAACGCCGATCAACGGCGCGCAACGTAGCGGCGCCTCTACCGGTATCCACACGTCCGGGGACAGAACGCCGAACACCCGTGTGCTAGCACGCGATGCAAGGCTAGGGTTTGGCTCGAAAGTAGGGAGGGTTTCCGTGGAGATTGATCTCGGCGACTTCTGTTGCACGCGATGCAATTGATATATGGCAGCTCTCCACCCCTCCCTCCTTTATATAGAGTTGGCCGACGGGATTAGTAGCCGCTCGGGACTCTATTTTGAATTGGATCTCATCCGTATCTCATATAGAGTTTGGCCGCTCACACGTCGTAAGCCCATAGGACTCTATTTTGAATTGGATCTCATCCGTATCTCATATAGAGTTGGCCGCTCACACGTCGTAAGCCCATAGGACTCTATCCGATCGGATCCCTATCCGATCGAGCCGTATCCGAGTCCAACTCGAATGCTCGTTCTTATCCCCTTAAGCGTGCGACCACGTAGGTTCGGGTATACTCGGTTTCGGCTATAGTCTAACTTAGCCGATCGTCGGCTCGAGTCCAACTCGGCCGACCACCATGCGGCGCCTAGCGGCACATATTGACACCATAGTATACAAGAATATAATATCGGCTCGAACCTGTAATGTGTACACAAATCCCTTTGCCTCACGATACCGGTTAAGCTATAGGCAAGATGTGTGCCATCCCTTCAATAGCTTAACCATTCACTCGAACCGTATTGGATTATCGTCCGTTGATTGACTCCTCAATCAACTTAGCATGGCCATGCATTTCCATAATCCATTACCTCGAGGGCCCAGAGATATCTCTCCAAAGGAGGGGCAAATTCCATCTTGATCACTCACATCCCACTCCATGTTTCATAGCAAACCCGAAAACTACCTTTATAACTATCCGTTACGGAATAGCGTTTGGTAGTCCCAAAGTAGGCTACTACACATGTTGGAATCCATGGTGATCTCGGGTCTAAGGACTTTGTACCAACACTACCGAGACCAACTAATGGCACATTAATTCTGTAGTGTCTCATGGTGGGTCTATCCAACAATGTGTTCTCTAACACATATGTCCATGTTTATTGATTTGGTATCTCCATACCCATGATCTACGAGACATGATCATCAATCAATAAACATGCCGATCTTCGAATCATATTTGTTCCAACAATATGACATATGATCGAGGATCGTTTAGAAATAGATTCATACATATCGAGTCTCATAAATAAGTCACGTACTTATTGATCAATACAAGATGTCTATTTCATGGAACCGAATAACACTTTATTCATTTATACATAAACATTGACGTGATATCCAACATCTCCATGTTGCCTCTAGTGCATATCACTAACAATCTCCCACTTGCACTAGAGTCAATCATGTAAGTATCTAATACCCATTGCTCTTGTGTGCGCCTCATGCTTCGAGTGAGGAGAGGTTTTGTCGGCGGATCGGCTATGTTGAGATCCGTGTGCACTTTGCATATCTTGACATCACCTCTGTCCACAATCTCGCGGATGAGATGATATCGCCGAAGTATGTGTTTGGACTTCGATGTGACCTCGGCTCCTTGGCTTGCGCAATGGCTCCACTATTGTCACAATAGAGAGACATTGGACCAGTCGTACTAGTCATCACACACTAAGCTCGAAACGAATTTCTTGATCCAAACAGCCTCCTTTGCGGCTTCCGAAGCAGCAATGTACTCGGCCTCCGTTGTAGAATCAGCAACGGTATCCTGCTTGGAACTCTTCCAGTGACTGCGCCTCCGTTCGGGCGAACACGAACCCATTGCGATCTATAATCATCCTTGTCCGTTTGGAAGCTAGCATCGGTGTAACCACTTACAACGAGCTCTTCTTCACCTCCATAGACTAGGAACATATCCTTAGTTCTTCTCAAGTACTTAAGGATATTCTTTACTGCATCCAGTGACCTTCACTGGATCGGAGTATCTGCTCGTAGCACTCAAAGCGTACGAGACATGCGGGCGTGTACAAAGCATGGCATACATGATGGATCCAATTGCCGAAGCATATGGAACCATACCCATCTTATTCCGCTCATCATGTGTCCGAGGACACGATTCTTGCTAAGATTGATGCCATGTGACATAGGCAAGAAACCTTTCTTGGAATCATGCATGTTGAACCTTTTCAACACCTTGTCAATGTATGTACTTTGGCTTAATCCAATTAGCCTCTTGGATCTATCTCTATAGATCCGAATGCTAATATATATGTTGCCTCCCTAAGTCTTTCATGGAAAAACTATTTTTCAATGAAGACTTGACGGATTCAAGCATAGGGATATCATTTCCAATCGGTAATATGTCATCCACATATAAGATTAGAAATACAATTGCGCTCCCACGACCTTTTTGTAAACACAGGCCTCTTCTTCATTTTTGATGAAACCAAACCCTTTGATTACTTCATCAAAACGAATATTCCAACTCCGAGATGCTTGCTTCAATCCATAAATGGATTTCGTAGCTTGCATATCTTTCGAGCGATTCGGATCGACAAAACCACGAGGTTGTATCATGTATACATCCTCGCTTAGGTTTCCATTCGGAAAGCCGTTTTGACATCCATCGCCATATCTCATAATCGAAATATGCAGCAATCGCTAGCATAATCCGAATAGATTTAAGCATTGCGACGGGCGAGAAGGTTTCATCATAATCAACTCCTTGAATCTGTTTAAAACCTTTCGCCACCAATCGCGCCTTATAGATGTGAACATTTCCATCCATATCGGCCTTTTCTTAAAAACCCATTTACACTCAATGGTTTTGACACCATCAGTGGATCAACCAAGTTCCAAACTTGATTGTCGTACATGGATTCTATTTCGGATTTCATGGCTCCAAGCCACTTGTTGGAATCGGGTCCCACCATCGCTTCCTCATAGGTCTTAGGTTCATTGTTGTCCAACAACAATATATCACGTTGTTCCTTGTGTACTGCGGGTGCACGACGTGATCTTTCGACCTCCGTGGGGCTGGTGTATCTACAACCGGTGGCGCAACACTTTGCACCTCTGTTGTGGTTACGTGGTTTGAAACATTTTACGGTGTTTCTTGAACTTCTTCAAGATGCACCCTGCTCCCACTAACCCTTCTTGAAAGAAACTCTTTCTCTAAGAAGACACCGTGTCGGGCGACAAACACTTTGCCTTGTTCCCGATTATAAAAGTAATATCCCTTAGTTTCCTTAGGATATCCCACAAAGAAGCACTTGTCGGATTTGGGTGTGAGCTTGTCGCGTAAACGTTTTACATAAGCCGCATCCCCATATTTTGAGAAAAGACAAACTAGGGGTTGCCCTGTCCATATCTCATATGGTGTCTTTTCAACCGACTTAGATGGAACTCTATTTAGTGTGAGCGCAGTGTTTCAAGAGCATATCCCCGAAAGATAACGGAAGATCACTTTGGCTCATCATCGACCGCACCATGTCCAACAAGGTGCGATTTCTCCGTTCGGACACTCCGTTCCATTGTGGAGTTCTGGCGGAGTTAAGCGTGGAACAATTCCACAATCTTTCGAGATGATTACCAAACTCTTGGCTCAAGTATTCCCCTCCACGATCGATCGTAGAAACTTGATTGTTTTCCCTAAATGATTACGTACTTCATTCGGAATTCTTTGAACTTTTCAAAGGATTCGGACTTATGCCTCATCAAGTAGATATAACCATATCTACTAAAGTCATCGGTAAAGGTAATGAAGTGCGATAACCACCTCGGCCGTCGAGCTCATTGGTCCACATACATCGGTATGTACGAGTGCCAACAAGTCACTTGCTCTTTCACTTGTGTCCGTGAAAGGTGCCTTTGTCATCTTACCAAGTAAACAAGACTCACATGTCTCAAATGATTCAAAATCAAAAGAGTGAAGCAATCCATCCTTATGGAGCTTCTCCATGCGTTTCTTATTTATATGGCCTAAGCGACAATGCCGGATAAACGTGGGGTTTATATCATTAGAGAGTTGTCTTTACGTATTAATGTTATAGATGGGAGACGCTTCAAGATTCAAACGTATAATCCATTCACCAATGGAGCATGAAAATAGAACATATCTCGAGATATATTGAACAACCATTGTTCATTGATCTAAAATCATATCCTTCCGCTTGCAAACATGAAGCGGAAATAACGTTTTGACATAGTGTTGGAACACAATAACAATTATTCAATTCCAAAACTAATCCGAAGGTAGATGAAGTGGTCGTGCCGACAGCAAGCGTAGCAACGCTTGCTCCATTGCCGACGCGCAGTTCACCTCGCCCCTTCTCAATCCTCTACTTCTTCTCATTCCCCGCAACGATTTGCAAATATGAGCTACGATCCGGTATCAAATACCCAAGAGTCGGTAGGTGAAGTAGCAAGATTAATGTCTATAACATTAATACCGAAGCGAAGTCGTACTTTGCTTCTTCTTGAGATCCTCCATGTACTTCTTGCGGTTCCTTTTCCAGTGGCTGTCTCCTTGCGGTAGAAGCAAACGGCATCGATGCCGCCGACCCCTTCTTGCCCTTCTTTGCATTAGAGGCACTCGCGATCTCATCGGGAGTTAACTTTCTCTTGGTGCAAAGTTTCTTGATGAGTGGTTTGCGCTTAGCCTTACGCATCATCATCACATGATGACCGTTTTCTGGATACTCTCCTCATGTCTTTAGCATCCCATGCAATTCAGCCAAGGTCCTATCCATATTGTTCATGTGATAATTTAATATGAATGGCTTGAAGCTCGGAGGGAGCGGCGGAGAATCACATCGGTAGCCAACTCTTGGCTAAGGGGAAACCCAGTTTTCCGGACTCTCAATGTAGCCAATCATCTTTATCACATGCGGGTGACGGGATTCCCCTCGGCAAGCTGCACGCAAACAAGGACTTTGAGGTGTTGAACCTCTCGGCCCGAGCTTGGTTCTCAAACATGCCACGCGATCCACGAATAATAGTGTGAGCATCGTTGCTCTCATATTGCTTCGAAGCTCGGGGGACATTGTAGCAAGCATGAGACGGCTTATATCTAGGGCATCATTAGTGTGCTTCTCATAAGCCCTCCGTGCAGTTGCAGTGGCATTAGTTGGCAAATCCTCAGGATAGGGTACTTCAAGAACGTACTCCTTACGCTCTTGCTTGAGAACAATTCTCAAGTTGCGATACCAATCCATAAAGTTTGTTCCATTTAATTTTTCCTTTTCGAGAATAGATCGCAAATTAAAGGTACTAGGTGTAGTATTAGCCGCCATTTATTCTACAACAGAAAAAGCAAAGTTTAGCACAATGTTTATGCTATGTCTTTTGTTAAACAATTTAACATAAGACTCCCATTACGTATTTTCCACCTTCCCTCTAGGTTACGTATTGGGTCAAGATCCACATGTTAATTAATTTTCTAGTGAGCTTTGGCATCACTTGCTAGAAAATTAGTAACATCGATAAGCAACACCTTGCTAATCACATCTCTATGTGACTCTTGTTGTTGGTGTGGCATCTCCATGCCCCGGCGCCAACCTATGCCCCAAGGCCCAAAACTGTTTTGATAGCCTTGTTAAGTAAACCAAATGCTCCTGCATGTATATGTCTGACATATACCCCCTCGTGTTATGATAGAGAATGGCACTCTGCTTTGGCAGACCCACCATTGACGAGCATAACGGTGACGGGTGCAACATTTGGAAGGGCATCATTACTACTTAATTTTGAGAGGGATGCTATCCTATCAAACAAACATATCACATATGAAAGCAAGAAGAATAGCATATAATGAAATAGTATGGCCCCCTTCACATGGTGATCTCCATCTCCATGTCGGCGCTGAGGATCTCCATCTTCGGCACCATCTTCCAAGTGTCGAATGCTTGATATCTTCAAACTAAGCTACTACTATAGAAGCTCTAATTGAAGATTACATCGACTCGCAGGTCGTGAAAGAATATTACAAGCATTGCACGTATGAAAGAATATTACAGGGATTGCACATATGAAAGAATATTACATGCATCACATGCATCTCATACATACAATAGGGCCATACCATCTCAAAGCATTCTCTGCAAAAACAAGTTAGACGTAGAAACGTTTTCTACTTATCGCAGAGCTATGGCATCGAGACGACCTATAAGGGGGTACGCACACGGCGGTTTGCGCAGGCGCGAGGCAGCAAACAAGATCGGACTACGAGATAGCTTCGGCATAATCACATTATACCGTTCCGATACACTATCAAGGAACGCTATCTCGAAGCCGACTCAAACCGAGTTCTATGGATATTGCTTCGACGTAATCACATTACGCCGTTCCGATACACTATCAAGGAACGCAATTACCATGAACTCTCCTCAACAAATCCCGTAAAACCGATTGATCTAATCAACCCGTGCGCAAAACTTGTTCCAGATCCAATCTAAAACCCGAACTAAGCAAGATTAGCTCTGATACCACTGAAGGGTTACGCGGAAGCTACGCTAGCCGAAAACAAAAATTTCTACCGCGCAAACCAGGAACACTTGCAAGTAAGGGCCGATAGATTCGTTACCGATTAAAGTAGAGTGCGGCGGAATAGCCAATCGGGGCAATCCGATGCGGAGCAGTGTAGCCGATTCCGGAGACAACGGCCGATCAACGCGCGCAACGTAGCAGCGCCTCTACCGTATCCACACGTCCGGGGACGAACGCCGAACACCGTGTGCTAGCACGCGATGCAAGGCTAGGGTTTGGCTCGAAAGTGGGGAGGGTTTCCGTGGAGATTGATCTCGGCGACTTCTGTTGCACGCGATACAATTGATATCTGGCGGCTCTCCACCCCTCCCTCCTTTATATAGAGTTGGCCGCGGGATTAGTAGCCGCTCGGGACTCTATTTTGAATTGGATCTCATCCGTATCTCATATAGAGTTTGGCCGCTCACACGTCGTAAGCCCATAGGACTCTATTTTGAATTGGATCTCATCCGTATCTCATATAGAGTTGGCCGCTCACACGTCGTAAGCCCATAGGACTCTATCCGATCGGATCCCTATCCGATCGAGCCGTATCCGAGTCCAACTCGAATGCTGTTCTTATCCCCTTAAGCGTGCGACCACAGTAGGTTCAGGTATACTCGGTTTCGGCTATAGTCTAACTTAGCCGATCGTCGGCTCGAGTCCAACTCGGCCGACTGTCAACGACGGCGCCTAGCGGCACATATTGACACCATAGTATACAAGAATATAATATCGGCTACGAACCTGTAATGTGTACACAAATCCCTTTGCCTCACGATACCGGTTAAGCTATAGGCAAGATGTGTGCCATCCCTTCAATAGCTTAACCATTCACTCGAACCGTATTGGATTATACGTCGTTGATTGACTCCTCAATCAACTTAGCATGGCCATGCATTTCCATAATCCATTACCTCGAGGGCCCAGAGATATCTCTCCAAAGGAGGGGCAAATTCCATCTTGATCACTCACATCCCACTCCATGTTTCATAGCAAACCCGAAAACTACCTTTATAACTATCCGATTACGGAATAGCGTTTGGTAGTCCCAAAGTAGGCTACTACACATGTTGGAATCCATGGTGATCTCGGGTCTAAGGACTTTGTACCAACACTACGAGACCAACTAATGGCACATTAATTCTGTAGTGTCTCATGGTGGGTCTATCCAACAATGTGTTCTCTAACACATATGTCCATGTTTATTGATTTGGTATCTCCATACCCATGATCTACGAGACATGATCATCAATCAATAAACATGCCGATCTTCGAATCATATTTGTTCCAACAATATGACATATGATCGAGGATCGTTTAGAAATAGATTCATACATATCGAGTCTCATAAATAAGTCACGTACTTATTGATCAATACAAGATGTCTATTTCATGGAACTGAATAACACTTTATTCATTTATACATAAACATTGACGTGATATCCAACATCTCCATGTTGCCTCTAGTGCATATCACTAACAACGTGCTCTTCTGCATTCGATCCACTCGGCCGGGAAGTCCGCTAAGGCTTGTGACTTAATGGACGTCACGGCTTAAAAGTTAAGTCCAGCGGCATCGGTTCCGGGGCCCACTTGGCGTGCGCCGGTTGCCTCGCGGTTGTGGATGACGTCGCCGAGTGGAAAAGAGGTGATGACGGTGACCGAGTGACCCCGAAAGTAGTGTGCCAATTTCCTCGCGGTTATTAGAACACCATAAAGCAATTTTTGTACACAGGGGTATCGGATTTTGGCTCTGCCAATACTTCCCGACAAAGTAAATTGGTCTTTGAATCTTACGGGCCCGTCCTTCTTCTTCTCGTTCAACCACAAGGACCGTGCTGACCACTTGGTGAGTGGTGAGGGCGTACGGCAAGAGGGGTTCTGGGGCTGAGGTGAAGCTAGGACGGGTGGCGTGGTAAGGAACTCTTTGAAGTCTTCAAAGGCCTTGTCGGCTTACGTGGTCCCTGGAAGTCGTCTGTCTTCTTGCGATCGAAGAAGGGCATGCCTCGCTCGCCGAGTCGGGATATAAAGCGGCTTAGTGCCGCCATGCAGCCGATAAGCTTTTGGACGTCTTTACGGTTACTCGGGGCTTCATGTTTAAGATGGCGTTGATCTTCTCGGGTTTGCTTCAATGCCGCGATGTGATACCATGAAGCCGAGCGGTTGCGATGGGACGCCGAAGGTGCACTTCTCCGGGTTCAACTTCATTCGAAGGCCGGATGTTTGCAAGGTTTCTTCTAAGTCGGCGATCAGGTCTTCTTTACGCTTGGTCTTGATGACAACATCGTCGACATAGGCTTCAACGTTTTTGCCGATCTGCGTGCGGAAGCATCTTTGGATCATGCGTTGGTATGTAGCTCGGCGTTCTTCGGCCGAAAGGCATGGTGATGTAGATAGGCCCCGAACGGCGTGATGAAAGATGTCTTCAAGCGGTCGGATTCTTTGGTGATCGGTGATAGCCCGAGTAACAGTCCAAGAAGCTCGGGAGTTCGCAGCCGGCTGTTGAGTCGACAACTTGGTCGATACGAGGTAGCCCGAATGGATCTTTGGGGCGAGGCTTTGTTGAGATCGGTGTAATCGACGCACATGCGCCTTGCCCGTCTTCTTGCGGACCAAGGCTGGATTGGCTAGCCGGTCGGGATGAAGGACTTCTTTAATGAAGCCGGCGCCAAGAGCTTTGCGAGTTCTTCTTTGATCGCGTCTTTTCGATCTGTGCAAACTGCGTAATCGTTGTTTAATTGGTTTGGCGTCATCTTTGACGTTCGAGAGTGCTCGATCACCTCCCTAGGAATTCCGAGGCATATCGGATGGTTTCCAAGCAAAAACATCTTTATTATTTTGGAGGAAGGTGACGAGCGCGCTTTCCTATTTAGGATCTAGGTCGGCGCCGATTACGGCAGTTTTGGAGGGATCGGACGAATCAAGGGAGATCTTCTTGGTCTTGGCGTCGCGGATCCCGATTTGGCTATCTTCTTCGCGGGGACTTCGCCCTCTGCGCGAAGTTGATGCAGCCAATCGGACTTCTTGTTGGCCACGTAATCTCTCGCGAGATTGGGCCATGTCGCAGCTCTCCTTGTCGCAGGTGAAGGCTTGCTTCACATCGCTGCGAAAGAGTGATGACGCCGTTGGGACCCGGCATCTTCATGCAAAGATAAGTGTAGTGAGGGATCGCCATGAACTTGGCAAGCGCGGGCCTTCCGATGATGGCATGATATGCCGTTTAGTCGGCCACCTCGAAGGTGACGTTCTCCGTTCGGAAATTCTCTCGGGCTCCGAAGGTGACGGGAGAGAGATATGCTCGAGTGGTGTTGAAGATAGCCCCGGGATAACTCCGTGGAAGGGGCTGAGCTTGCTTTGAGTTCGGCCCTCGGGATCCGCATTTCATCCATAGTCTTGGCAAACAGGATGTTGAGGGCGCTGCCCCGTCGATGAGGACGCGCTTAAGCCGATGTTGCGGACTACGGGGTCCGGGACGAGTGAATAGCGTCCGGGTGGACCACTCGGTCGGGATGATCCGAGCGGTCACGGTGATGGCCACCTCCGACCATCGCGAGATATTGAGGACTTCGAGTTGAGCCGCGTTGACCTCCGGTCGGTTAGCTCTGTTTCCTCTTGGATTCATAAGCTAACGGGCCCCGAAGATGTGGTTGAGCTCCCCACTGGGTCTTGAAAGGGTTCGGCATTCTCGGCCGCGTTGTTCTTCTTGGCGCGGATGGGCCAGCCTCGTCGATCGGCTTCTTGTTGAGCTGCGCCGCGTCTGCGAACGCTTGTAGATAAAGCGATCCTTTGCCGCGTGCTTGTGATTCGGATGGTGAGTGACCTTGGCGTTCATGATGGCGTCGTAGGCGGCGACTCGGGGACGGCGTTGAGTATTGGAGGTTGCGGCCACAGGTCTTCAGATCGGCGCTTGCGATCTTTCGGGCCCTGGTTGCTATTGTTGCCGCCATCCTTCTTAGGATTTCGGCTTCCTCCTGCTTGCTTGTCCTCTCTTCGTCGGGCCGATCTTGACGGGCGGCCTTGATGGCGTCGTTTGATTTGGCGTACGAGTTTGCCGTCTCAAACATACGCTTCACCGTCTTCGGTGGCTTGCGTCCGAATTTGCCGATAAGCAACTCATCATGGACTCCCTTACGGAAGGCGGCGATGATGATGTCATCGGTGATGTTCGGGATCTTGTTGCGCTTCTCGGAGAAGCGACGAATGTAATCCTTCGAGGCTCGTCAGGCTTCGGATGACATTGTAAAGGTCGAAGTGCGTCTGGGCCTCTCGAAGGTGCCTTGGAAGTTGGCGACGAAGTGGTCCTCGGCTCGCTCCACGAGCCCATTGAGCCTCTTGGCGGTGGTGAGCCAATTTAATTGAGTTTGCGAGGGCCACGGGCGGGTAGTTCGCCATGGCTTTGTTGTCGCCACTGCGGCTCGGATGGCAAGGGTATATACGTTAACCAAGATTCGGGGTCGGTTTTGCCATCGTACCTTTCTATCCCGGTGGGCTTAAAGCCACTCGGCCAATGCACTCGGCGGAGCTCAGTGAAGGCCGGTACTCCATCGTCGCCGCTATCGGGTGATCCCCTCCGATCTTCTGAGTGCGACGGTCGCGCTCTTGGTAGCGGCGGTCGAGGACTTCCGCGAGATCACTCGGCGGGGTCTTACGTTGGCTGGTTGGGTAGCTGGGGCGTTGCGGTGGACTCGGTGGTGGACGGTGGACGTCCATGTCGTTTGCGGCGGGAGTCGACCGTCGCTCTTGGTGCCTCGGCATGGACTCGGGAGGCGGGCCTCTTGGCCTAGTTGACGGCCGAGCCGGTTCGGGCCTCCTATAGTCTCCGACCTTAGGGGTGGGAGCCGGCTCTTGTCGGGCGTTTCGGCCACGGATTGTCGGCCTTCTTGCCGAAGTGGTGGGAGGGCCGTTAGCCGTGGCGCAACGATGGTCTTGATCTTATCCAGTATAGGAGTCACGTTGGCGGAGCCGTCTCCATGACGGTATCCAAGAGCGTGAGTGCGGCGGCGTTACGCGTGGCGTCGGAAGACATTGGTGTTGCGAACCCGTGTTTGGAGGATGGCCTCGGCGGATCGTCCAGTGCACGCGAATCCCGCTTCCTTTTATCGGCCTCGTCTTTGCGTTGTTTGTCTTCTTGAGTGTCTTGCGTTCAAGCTCCACTCGCTTGCTCCTCTTCGGCGAGCCTTCGGCCATGGCTGAGTCGGACTCATCCGGCTCGGCCATGAGGACGTCAGCACTTCGGCTCGCATCCATATGGCGGTCGGAGTTGTCGGCTTCGTCGAGGGGATGCCGTAGAGATTGTCGGCCGGCGGAGCCGAGGTATCCGTTGAGCTCGAAGATGAACAGGAGCCAAAGGACGGGAGGATGACAGCGACCTCCCTTGATCCTAGGTAACCCGGATCGGATCGTTCCACCGAGTCGGAGCTTGGGGATCGGGCTCTTCGAGTGGATCCTCGCCAACTCGGGGAGAGCGATTGGATTGTAGATCTTGGCGACGTTTGGTAACCCAAACGGCACCGAAAGGTCTTCGGCCGAGTAGATTGCTTCCGTCGGGAGGCAAGAAGATTGGCGCAAATCTCGGCGGCATTCGGTAATCCGAATGGCGCCGAGTGAAGTCCGTCGTCGGAGAAGGTGGATCGCATCTTGGTCTTCAAGATGTTGTCGAAGATCTCGGCTGTTGGAGAGCCCGAACGGCGCCGAGTAGGTTGTTCCCTCCGCGGTTCGAATCCGAGTCGAGGAGGAGTCGCCGGCGAAGTTGGCGGCGAAGTCGCCGAGTCTTGAAGGAGATCCCATCACGCTTGTCGGCGAGATTGTTGAAGAAGTCTCGACGCGCGGCCCCCTACCTGGCGCGCCAACTGTCGAAACTTGGTTTCGGCAATATATTTTATGGGTCGCGATCGAGATCGCCAAGCACAATGGGTTAGAAGAAGAAGAAGATTTAGACGGGTTCAGGCCCTCTCGAGAGGTAATACCCTACTCTGTTTCGGTGGATTCAATCCGCCGAGTGTCTTTATTGATCTCGTGATCTAAAGCTAAGAGCTAAAAGCTGAACTCCTCTTGGAATTTCTGATCTAGAATCTGATATCCCTCAAGGGACGCCCCTTACCCCCCTTATATAGTCTTGGGAGGAAGGGTTTACAAGTCGGAAACCCTATCTTATTCTAAGACGGTTTCCTCAATCTTACCAAACCGTGACTATAGGCCGATTGCCTTATCTCTATCGGCAACCGTAACACCTAAGTCAAGTTCGGCTTACAGATATAGCAGGCGCAACCTATCCCTACCTCCAGTCGGATAAGCTTGCCATGTGAATACCCGATTGCCACAATCTCCACAGTAAGGTATGACTTGCCTTGCTCTGGAGACTGAGGAACCTCGGCGACTACTTCGAAGAGAACGGGCTCGCCGGAAAACTCGGGATCTACACGACAAACAAAGCACTCAACAAACACCCTAAAAAGTCTACTGAAACAGCACTGAAAAGTATTTTTAATGGATTCTTGACATTTTTCTGGATTTAATGAAATTTGAATGGGCTAAAACGGAGCTCGGATTCAAAAGATATGAATTTTAGAAGTTTAATTACGATTTTTAACTAAACTGAAAAGATTAAAACGATTTATTGTGCAATTAAGCCCCCGGGTGACGCAAGCATGGCGCAAGCGGTAGGGCTGATGTCAGCGGGCGCAAGCGGCTGACGCAAGCGGCACGGGCGCGGTCCACGGTGGACCGAGTCCACGGCGGCGGCGGGAGCGGGGCACGTGGCGCGCATCGGGGAGGGTGGCGGCGATCGGACGGCGACGGCCTTGCGCGCGAGGGGACGGTCCGGATCCACCCGATCCGAAGGATCGGACGGTGCGGATCGCGGCTAGGGTTAGGGTTCGGGCGGCGGCCGAGGGCGGACACGCGGCAACCATCGGGCGCGCGGCGGCCGGATCGAGCGGTGACGGATCGATCGCGATCGGACGGTGCGGATCCGCCCGATCCGAAAGATCGGACGGCGCAGAGGAGCGGCGCTAGGGTTAGGGTTTGGGCGGCGGCGGCTCGAGCTCGCCGCCGGCCATGGCCGCGCGGCGGCCGGCCGGCCTCCGGCGACACCGGCGGCGACGGCGGAGGGTGCCGCGGGTGCGGAAAACACCGCGGAGGACGGAATGATGCGCGCGGGAGCGGTTCGGGAGAGACCAAAAAACCGAAACGGAAGAGGGCGGCGGCGCACTCACCGGCGACGGAGACGACGACGATGGCGACGGCGGGTTTTGGGGCTAGCGCACGGGAACCAAAGGGAAAGCGCGGCGGCGGGGGGAGTTTTATAGGGGTACAACGGGGCCGAAACAAACACGGAAACGGCGCGGATTCCTAGCCGTTGTTCACGGAATCGAGAGAGAGGGAAACAATCGGCGACGGATTCCGCGTGGATAGAGTTTCCATCGGGCGCGGGGTTTGCGGGGATGGAAACGGCGTTGCAAGATTGAGCCGGCACGGGGCCGACGTGGCTCGATTCAAACGAAAGGGGCGGAAAGGCGGCGCGCATGGCGGGCGGCGGCGGACCCGGCCGCGGGACAAGGAAAGCGATAGGCGGGTCCCACCGTCGGCGACTCGCGGGCGAGGACGCCCCGCGGACTTGCGCGCTGCGGCGGCGTTGCGGGCCTCGGCCCACGACCGGGCGTGCGCGCGGGCGGCTTGGGCGGGGAGGACCGGGCCGACGGCCCAAAGGAAAAGGGCGGGAGTACTGTGCAGCCCGTACGGAAAAGAAAAGAAAAAGGGAAAAAAGGATTTTTGGGGGCTTAATTAATTCCTGATTTCTTATTTAATTGATTAAAAATACTTAGAGTGCTCTAAAAATTTCAGTAAAATCTCGTTAGCGTATTTTGACATGCAGAATTCAAGAAAAATCCTACCATGTCGTTTCCATTTATTAATTGCATTTTAAAATTATTGGTTGACTCCGAGTAAATTTCGAAATTCCGATTATTTCAGGGAAATTATTTAAATGAATTAGGGAAAAACCCAGGGTGTGACAACCTACCCCCCTTAAACGGAATCTCGACCTCGAGATTCGGAGGTACTGGCAAAAAGGTGCGGGTGCGCGGCCTTTAGCTCATCTTCTCGTTCCCAAGTAGCTTCTTCCTCGGAGTGGTGGGTCCATTGAACCTTGCAAAACCTGATAACCTTGTTCCGAGTCCTTCTCTCACTGACCTCAAGGATACGTGCTGGTCTCTCTACATAGGTTAAGTCCTCTTGGATTTCGATCGGTCCGGACTCGCTTTGTTCTTCCGGTACCCTCAAACACTTCTTTAACCGGGACACATGAAACACGTCGTGAATACCAGTCATGTGGGAGGAAGCTCCGGTGATAGGCCACTTCTCCTCGACGTTCCCGAATCTGATGGTCCCACGAAACGTGGTGCCAACTTACCTTTGGTTTGGAAACGGTGTACTCCCCGGAGTGGTGTAACGCGAAGATACACAAAATCCCCTGCTTCAAAAGCGAGATCTCTTCGACGATTATCTGCGTAGCTCTTACATCGGGGCTGCGCAATCTTCAACCTTTCCCGAATCGCTCGACCTTTTCCTCTCGCTTCACTTATTACTTCGTGCCAAACAAGCGGCGCTCACCCGTCGATCCCAGAATAGGGGTGTGCGGCATTTCCGTCCATACGGTGCTTCATACGGTGCCATTTGAATGCGGCACGATAAGCGTTGTTGTAAGAGAAATTCTGCATAGGGCAAGCTTTTGTCCCACGCTTTTCCAAAATCGAGTGCGCATGCTCTCAGCATGTCTTCCAAAATCCGGTTCACTCTCTCAGTTTGACCATCCGTTTGCAGATGATAGGCCGTGCTAAAATTCAACCGGGTACCGAGCTCTTCTTGCAACTTTTTCCAGAACTTGGAAGTAAACTGACTTCCCCTATCGGACACGATCTTCTTAGGCACGCCATGCAAACACATGATCCTTGCGAGATAAAGCTCTGCTAGCTTCTTCCCTGAGTAGGTAGTATGTACTGGTATGAAGTGGGCCACCTTGGTGAGTCGGTCCACCACAACCCAAATTGAGTCATATCCGACGTGGTGCGGGGTAAACCCGTGATGAAATCCATTCCAATTTCTTCCCATTTCCATTCGGAATCGAAGTGGTTGCAACAGTCCAGCGGGCCGTTGATGTTCTGCCTTCACCCGCTGACAAACATCACAAAGTGCAACAAACTCAGCTATCTCCCTCCTCATGCTGACCCACCAAAACTTTTCTTTAAGATCTTGATACATCTTTGTACTGCCCGGGTGAATTGAGTATTGGGTTTGGTGAACTTCCGTAAGGATCATTTTTTTCAAATCCTTGTCTTCTGGCACACACAATCTCTTTCCCATCCAGATTGTGCCATGTTCGTCTTCCATAAAACCACGAGCTTTTCTGACTCTCATGTTCTTCTTGAGTTCAGCCATCTCGGGATCTGATGCCTGAGCAGCCCGAATTTGATCAATGAGAGTGGGTTGGGCTTCCAGAGCAGCCACAAAACCAAAATCCACCACTCGTAGATTTAGATTCTCGAATTCCTGCTGCAACTGGTCACACATTCCTTCGACACTGAGGGTGGTGCAGTAACTCTTTCGGCTTAGTGCATCCGCAACCACATTAGCTTTGCCGGGATGGTAATGTATCCAAAGTCATAATCTTTGATCAGTTCTAACCATCTTCTCTGTCGGAGGTTTAAATCCGGTTGGGTGAAAATGTACTTAAGACTTTTGTGATCCGTATACACTTCACAACGATTACCAATTAGGTAGTGTCGCGGATCTTGTGCATGAACCACTGCAGATAACTCCAGATCATGAGTGGGGTAGTTGTTTTCGTGTGGGCGCAATTGACGAGATGCATATGCGACCACTTTGCCTTCTTGCATCAACACACATCCCAACCCTTGGCGAGATGCATCACAATAAACTTGGAAGTCCTTTGCTGGGTCGGGCAAGTATCAATGCGGTGCGAGACACCAACTTCCTCTTGAGTTCTTCAAAACTCTTGTTGCATTCGCCGACCACTTAAACTTCTCATCTTTCTTCAACAGTTGAGTCATCGGCTTGGCGATTTTGGAGAAGTTCTCAATGAAGCGGCGTAGTAACCCGCAAGTCCAAGGAAACTTCGAATCTGCGTAACCGTTTTAGGCGGGGTCCACTTGGTGCGATTCCACATTTGCTGGATCCACGGCTACTCCTTGGGCATTCACAATGTGGCCGAGGAACCGTACCTCCTTTAACCGAAAGCACACTTGCTAAACTTGGCGTAGAGTTGATGGTCTCTCAACTTCTCGAGTACTATCCAGAAGATGTTGCTCATGATCTTCCTCCGACTTAGAGTAGACCAAAATGTCATCAATGAACACCACCACAAATTTATCCAAGAACTCCATAAACACCTTGTTCATCGATTCATAAAGAAAGCCGGTGCGTTGGTTAACCCAAACGACATGACCGTACACTCGTAGGCCATACACAGTGGTGAAGGCAGTCTTGGGAATGTCCTCTTCCCGAATCCTCAAGCGATGATAACCCGATCGCAGGTCTATCTTGGAAAACACCTTGGCCCCTTTGAGTTGATCGAATAAATCATCAATCCGTGGTAGGGGATACTTGTTCTTGATAGTAACCTCATTGAGGGCGCGATAATCGACACACATCCTCTTGGTCTTGTCTTTCTTTTCCACGAAAATCACCGGAGCACCCCAAGGCAATGTGCTCGGGCGAATATACCCTTTTCGCAACTGTTCATCCACTTGCTTCTTTACTTCGGCCAACTCGTTGGCTCCCATCCTATACAGCCTCTTGTATATTGGGGCGGTCCCGAGTACTAGATCAATCCGGAATTCAATTTCCCTTTTTGGCGGCATCTGAGTTAAGTCTTCGGGGAAAACTTCAGGGTATTCTCTGACGATGGGGATATCCTCTAACTTCACAGGGGTCTTGGCCGCCATTTCGGACGATTCCCCGGTGGAAACATGATTCAAACTTGCTACGGGCTTGACTTGCATGGGAGAGCGAAAAACAATTCTTTCTCCTTTCATATTGATTAAAGTAATGGTGCGACTAGCGCAGTCAATTACTCCCTTATGTCTGGACAACCAATCCATCCCAAGGATGACATCTATGCCTTTGGACTGAAGAAGGATAAGGTTGGCTAGAAACATAGATCCTTGGATTTCTATGGTCACTGAGGGACAATACTGAGTGGTCTCCAAGTGGTTTCCAGGGGTTTGAACCCGCATAGGTATCTTAAGTCCCACTACTGACAACCCATGTGCCCCAACAAACTGCTTTGAGATAAAAGAATGTGTAGCGCCAGAATCGAACAATACTGTGGCAGGAGTAAGGTTTACAGGAAACATACCCAGTATAACTTCAGGAGCGGTCTGTGCTTCCTCGGCGGACGCATGGTTGACTCGAGCCTGGATGAACCTTGGCTCAGCGCGTCTTGGCTTTGGACACTTGTCCGCAAAATGCCCGGATCACCACGGTTGAAACAGACTCGGCTTTCCTCCGAGTCCTTCCTTGGAGGTGGTGGCCGTGTTATTGCTTGGGATGGCGCCGTTGGAGGGCGCGGGCTGGAGTACGCTGTTGCGACCACCGCCACTACCGCCGGTTGGAAATTCCCCTGGGTGATAAGGTCGATGCCGACAAACAATCATGGTGGTAGGTCCACTCGACTTCCGAGGCATGAAACGCGGCCTCTGCTGATTTCCCCTTGTTGAGGAGGTCGTGGATGGAATACTTTTCTCTTCTTGATCATCTTGTTGCGTTGATCTTCTGTCGAATGGCCTTGTCAACCAGCTTCTCGAAGTTAGCATATTCTTCGGAGATAAGCTTGTCCGTGAGTTCATCATCCAAACCAGCCAAAAACTTTTCCGCCTTTCGCATCGGTGCGCACATCTTCGGGGCATAACGGGCAAGACGATTGAACTCGTGCGGATACTCGATGCGATCGTTACCCTGCTCAAGAGAACGGAACTCACGCTTTTCTCGTGCAACTATTCCCGCAGAATGTGTGCGGTCCTGAAATCGCGACGAAACTCTTCCCGTGTAATCTTTGTTCCCGCCGGCGAGTAACCAAGTAGTTGTCCCACCAAGCTGAAGCAGGACCCTGTAACTGATGAGTGGCAAACGAGACTTTCTCCTGATCCGTGCACTGCAGCAGATCTAACTTCTTCTCTATGGCATGAAGCCAATCATTAGCCTCCATGGGGTTAGTGGTGCTGGAGAAGGTCGGCGGTCGGACACGAAGGAACTCGGCAGCTTGGACCGAGGTGGTGGTGGGGTGGCAACCGATTGTTTTGCCGTTCGTTGCATTTGTTGCAGCATCCGTTGCATCCGATGGTGTTGTTGTTGCATTTGCGCATCATTGCAGCCATCATCGTCGTTCGTGAAGTGAGCACTTGAGCAATGGTGAGGTTCTCGGGTGGCGGTGGAGGAGCATTGCCATTGACGTCGTGAGCCTCGTGGTTGTTGGCACCGTCGCCCATTGTTTTTTTCGCCCCGCCGGTCCCGGTGTTCACCATCGAAGGAGACGACCGACCGAAGAGAGAGAAAAGAAGAAAACAGAGAGACTTAGAGCTAATCTTTATTATTTTAATTCAAATGCATTGTTCGATCTTGACTAAAAACAAGGAAAAACACCAAACATCCTTAATTGGTCAGTCATATCCCACTTGATATCGACTGCCAGCTATCCCCCACACAGCAGCCTAACACACAGCAACTACCAAGAAGACTAACTAAGTTGAACGGTAAAACTAAGGAGGGCAACTAGAACGATCCACGAGACGAGGAGTCAAAACTGTTTCCTTCAGAAGATCCCCACTCTTCCGAACGGCTCCTAGAGTCCTCGGGCGTCACCTCCGACTTGGACTCTTCGAATCGGTTGCCGTAGCCCAACCGATCCCGCCTCTTCCCTCCGAGGAATCTCGAGTCTCTTCGGAGTCCATGTCTTCAGCCGAATTCTCTGAGCTTGAGTCACTGGAGACGGAGATCCAACCATTACTGCCACCTCCGCCTTGATTCGCCGAAGCTGGAGCAAAGGTGAGGGCAGAACCTGCAGCAGGAGGAACTGGAACCGGCGCTGAAACTGGAGCGGGTGGAGCTGGAGGAGGCGGTGGAATCCGAGGTGCCAGCTGGATACGGACCGGCGCTATGGTGGTCTTCCGAGGCGTAGGCGGAGTCTAACCCCAACTGGTGGCGGGAGTCCCTTCAACTCAGCTACCTCCTTCTTCAGACGAACCACTTCGTCCTGCAGTCGCGCGATCCTTAGCATCTTCTTGTCGTTCAGCTCCTTGGTCGCCTTGTGTAGGTCAGAGTGCATCTGATCCAGTCCTTTGAGCACGGTGCACATGTGACCGAATGTGGAGATTATGGCAATCGGGTATCTACATAGCAAGCTTATCCGACTGGAGGTAGGGATAGATTGCGCCTGCTATATCTGTAAGCCGAACTTGACTTGGGAGTTACGGTTGCCGATAGAGATAAGGCAATCGGCCTATAGTCATGGTTTGGTAAGATTGAGGAAACCAACTTAGAATAAGATAGGGTTTCCGATTTGTAAACCCTCCCCCCAAGACTATATAAGGGGGGTAAGGGGCGTCCCTTGAGGGATATCCAACACTAGATCTGAGATACGATTTCATAAGCAAGAGCTTTAGACACACGAGATCAATAAAGACACTCGGCGGATCGAATCCACCGAAACAGGAGTAGGGTATTACCTCATGAGAGGGCCTGAACCTGTCTAAACCTTCTTCTACTTCTAACCCATTGTGCTTGGCGATCTTGACTGCGACCCCAGAAATCATATTGCAGAAACCAAGTTTCGACAGTTGGCGCGCCAGGTAGGGGACGCGCGTCGAGACTTCTTCAACAATCTCGCCGACAAGCGTGATGGGATCCCCCTCAAGACTCGGCGACTTCGCCGCCAACTTCGCCGACGACTCCTCCTTCGACTCGGATTCAAACCAGTCGGAGGGAAAGACCTACTCGGCGCCATTCGGGCTCCCCAACAGCGCCGAGATCTTCGACAACATCTTGAAGACCAAGATGCGATCCACCTTCTCCGACGACGGACTTCACTCGGCACCATTCGGATTACCGAATACCGCCGAGATCTGCGCCAATCTTCTCGCCTCCCCGACGGAAGCGATCTATTCTGACGAAGACCTCTCGGTGCCGTTTGGGTTACCAAATGCCGCCGAGATCTACAGCAAACTCCTCTCCCCCGAGTCGGCGGCGATCCACTCGGAGGAGCCTACTCCCCCAAGCTCTGACTCGGACTGGAACGATCCAGATCCGGGTTACCCAGGATCAAGGGAGGTCGCTGTCATCCTCCCGTCATTCGGCTCCTGCTCATCTTCAGAGCTCAATGGATACCTCAGCTCCGCCGGCTTCGACAATCTCTACGGCATCCCTTCTGACGAAGCCGACAACTCCGACTGCCGCATGGACTGTGAGCTGAAGTGCTTCGACGTCCTCATGGCCGAGCCAGATGAGTCCGACTCAGCCATGGCCAGAAGGCTTGCCGAAGAGGAGCGAGCCAGGGTGGAGCTTGAGCGCAAGACAGCCGAGGAGGAGAAACAACGCAAGGACGAGGCTGACAAAAGGAAGCAGGATCTACGTGCAGCCGGACGATCTGCCCAGGAGGCCATCCTCCAAACACGGGTTCGCAACACCAACATCTTCCAGACGCCACAGCAGAACGCTGTCGCCGCACTCACGCTCTTGGACACCGTCATGGAGACGGCTCCGGCCAACGTGACTCCTATACTTGACAAGATCAAGACCATCGTCGCTGCCACGGCTAACGGCCATCCCACCACTTTGGCACGAAGGCCGACTGAATCCGTGGCCGAAACGCCAGACAAAAGCCGGCTTCCACCTCTACAGTCAGGAGACTACAGGAGGCCCGAGCCGGCTCGGTCGACAACCAGGCCAAGAGGCCCACCTCGCGAGTCCACGCTGAAGTACCAAGAGCAGACGGCCGACTCCCGCGACAAACGACACGGACGTCCACCCGTCCACCACCGAGTCCGCCGCAATGTTCCGGCTACCCAACCAGCCAACCGAAGACCCCGCCGAGTGATCTCGCGGGAAGTCCTCGATCGTCGCTACCGGAGCGCGACCGACGCACTCGGGAAGATCGAAGGGGATCACCCGATAGCGGCGACGATGGAGTACCGGCTTTCACTCGGGAGCTCCGCCGAGTGCATTGGCCGAGTGGCTTTAAGCCTACAGGGATTGAAAGGTATGATGGCAAGACCGACCCTGAATCTTGGTTAACTGTATATACCCTTGCCATCCGAGCTGCAGGTGGCGACAACAAAGCCATGGCCAATTACCTGCCCGTGGCACTCGCAAACTCAGCCAGAAATTGGCTCACGAGCCTGCCAGGAGCCTGCACACGGCGAAGGACTGCTTTATCTACAAGCAGTTCGCCGAACAGTACACGGCGCAGCTCAACAAGAAGCCGGCTGACGAGGCTGGCCCGTCTGGCGCCAAAAAGAACAACGCGGTTGAAAATGCCGAACCTTTCCAAGACCCAGTGGGGGAGCTCAACCATATCTTCGGAGGGCCACTAGCCTATGAGTCCAAGAGGAAACAAAAGCTAACTGACCGGGAGGTCAATGCGGCTCAACCCGAAGTCCCTCAGTATCTGCGATGGTCGGAAGTGGCCATCACCTTTGACCGCTCGGATCATCCTGACCGAGTGGTTCACCCGGGGCGCTATCCACTCGTCCTGGACCCCGTGGTCCGCAACATCAGGCTTAAGCGCGTCCTCATCGATGGGGGCAGCGCCCTCAACATCCTATTTGCCAAGACCATGGATGAGATGCAGATCCCGAGGGCCGAACTAAAGGCAAGCCCAGCCCCCTTCCACGGAGTCATCCCAGGGCTATCTTCAACACCACTCGGGCATATCTCCCTCCCAGTCACCTTCGGAGCCCGAGAGAACTTCCGAACGGAGAACGTCACCTTCGAGGTGGCCGACTTCGAAACAGCATATCACGCCATCATCGGAAGGCCTGCGCTTGCCAAGTTCATGGCGATCCCTCACTACACCTACCTTTGCATGCAGATGCCGGGTCCCAACGGCGTCATCACTCTTCGCAGCAACGTGAAGCAAGCCTTCACCTGCGATAAGGAGAAATGCGACATGGCCCAATCTCGCGAGAGATTACGTGGCCAACAAGAAGTCCGATTGGCTGCATCGACTTCGGCAGAGGGCGAAGTCCCCGCGAAGAAGATAGCCAAGTCTGGATCCGGCGACGCCAAGACCAAGAAGATCTCCCTCGATCCGTCTGATTCCTCCAAAACTGCTGTAATCGGCGCCGACCTAGATTCCAAATAGGAAAGCGCGCTCGTCACCTTCCTCCAAAATAATAAAGATGTTTTTGCTTGGAAACCATCTGATATGCCTGGAATTCCTAGGGAGGTGATCGAGCACTCCTTGAACGTCAAAGATGACGCCAAACCGATAAAACAACGATTACGCAGGTTCGCACAGGATCGAAAAGACGCGATCAAAGAAGAACTGGCAAAGCTCTTGGCTGCCGGCTTCATTAAAGAAGTCCTTCATCCCGACTGGTTAGCCAACCCAGTCCTGGTCCGCAAGAAGACGGGGCAATGGCGCATGTGCGTTGACTACACCGACCTCAACAAAGCCTGCCCCAAAGATCCGTTCGGGCTGCCTCGCATCGACCAAGTCGTCGACTCAACAGCCGGCTGCGAACTCCTGAGCTTCTTGGATTGTTACTCGGGCTATCACCAGATCAGCTTGAAAGAATCCGACTGCTTGAAGACATCGTTCATCACACCGTTCGGGGCCTACTGCTACATCACCATGCCTTTCGGCCTGAAGAACGCCGAAGCTACATACCAACGCATGATCCAAAGATGTTTCCAGACGCAGATCGGCAAGAACGTTGAAGCTTATGTCGACGATGTTGTCATCAAGACCAAGCAGAAAGAAGACCTGATCGCCGACTTAGAAGAAACCTTTGCAAACATCCGGGCCTTCAGAATGAAGTTAAACCCGGAGAAGTGCACCTTCGGCGTCCCATCAGGCAAGCTGCTCGGCTTCATGGTGTCACACCGCGGCATTGAAGCAAATCCAGAGAAGATCAACGCTGTCTTAAACATGAAGCCCCCGAGTAACCAGAAAGACGTCCAGAAGCTCACTGGCTGCATGGCGGCGCTAAGCCGTTTCATATCCCGGCTCGGCGAGCGAGGCATGCCTTTCTTCAGATTGCTAAAGAAGACAGACGACTTCCAGTGGACCGCGGAAGCCGACAAAGCCTTCGAAGGTTTCAAAGAGTTCCTCACCACGCCACCCGTCCTGGCCTCGCCTCAGCCCTAGGAACCTCTCTTCTGTACGTTTCAGCCACTCACCAAGTGGTCGATCACGGTCCTCGTGGTCGAACACGAGGAAGAAGGACGAGCTCAGAAGATTCAAAGGCCAATCTACTTTGTTAGCGAAGTGTTGGCAGGAGCCAAAATTCGCTACCCTCAGGTACAAAAATTGCTCTATGGTGTTCTAATAACCGCGAGGAAATTGGCACACTATTTTCAGGGTCATTCGGTCACCGTCGTCACCTCTTTCCCACTCGGCGACGTCATCCACAACCGCGAGGCAACCGGGCGCATCGCCAAGTGGGCCCTAGAACTGATGCCGCTGGACTTGACTTTTAAGCCAAGGACGTCCATTAAGTCACAAGCCTTAGCGGACTTCCTGGCCGAGTGGACTGAACAGCAAGAAAACGTGCCTCGGGAAGACCTCCAACACTGGACCATGCACTTCGACGGATCCAAGAGGATCACTGGCTTGGGAGCAGGAGTCGTGCTGATCTCCCCGACCGGGGAAAGGCTAAGATATGTCCTTCACCTCCACTTCCCCGCCTCACACAACGTCGCCGAGTACGAAGCTCTTCTACATGGACTGCGGCTCGCAGTTTCACTCGGGATACGGCGGCTTATTGTGAAAGGCGACTCCCAGCTGGTTGTCAATCAAGTGATGAAGGACTGGTCCTGCTTAAACGACACAATGGAGGCCTACCGGCAAGAGGTCCGCAAGCTTGAAGGCAAGTTTGACGGGCTCGAACTCTCACATGTCCTGAGACATAACAACGAAGCTGCTGATGAGCTGGCACAGTTCGGATCTAAGCGCGAAGCTGCCCCAAGACGTCTTTGTCGAACATCTCTACGAACCAACCATCACGGCAAAGACAACGCTCAACGAGCAAACCACGAACGATTCGCCATGATCGACACCGACTGGAGGACGCCGCTCATCAAATTCTTAACCCAGCAAGAGCTGCCGGATGACCGGGATAAAGTAGAACGCGTCCGGCGTCGTTGCCAAGCGTACGTCATGGTCGACTCCGATCTATACAAAAGAAGCCCCTCCGGAATTCTAATGAGGTGCATCACACCCGAAGAAGGGAAACAACTACTCCAAGACATCCACTCGGGCATATGCGGAAGCCACGCGGCAAGCACGCACTCTAGTCGGCAAAGCTTACGAGGCAAGGTTTCTTCGGCTTACCGCGGTCTCCGACGCGGATAAAGTCGTACGAACTGCGAAGGCTGCGTTCTTCGCTCGACAAAGCCATGTCCCGCCCAGAGCTTCAAACAATCCCACTTTCCCGGCCGTTCGCGGTATGGGGGATGGACATGGTTGGCCCTTTCAAGAAAGCTCCAGGAGGTTTCACACACCTCTTCGTCGCAATCGACAAGTTCTCCAAGTGGATTGAAGCCAAGCCGGTCGCCACAATCACCGCTGACAAAGCACGAGACTTCTTCCTCAACATCGTCCACCGCTTCGGTGTCCCAAACAGAATCATAACTGATAATGGGACTCAATTCACGGGAGGCATCTTCAAGGAATTCTGCGAAGACTTCGGAATCAAGATCTGCTATGCATCAGTAGCTCACCCCAAAAGCAACGGGCAAGTCGAGCGAGCCAACGGCATGGTCCTTCAAGGCATCAAGGCCCGCGTTTTCGACCGGCTAAGCCCTTACGCTGGCAAATGGGTCCAAGAACTGCCCTCGATCTTATGGTCGCTGCGAACTACACCCAGTCGGGCCACCGGCCAAACTCCTTTCTTTTTGGTCTATGGCGCAGAGGCCATGTTGCCAAACGAGATGGAGTACGAGTCCCTCCGGGTCCGCAGCTTCAACGATGAACGCTTTCATTATTGGCGACCTGGTCCTACGCAAGATCCAGACCACCAAAGATCGACACAAGTTATCTCCCTTATGGGAAGGACCGTACATAATCGCTGAAGTGACTCGACCCGGTGCATATCGGCTAAAGCGCGAAGACGGGTCTATGGTGGAGAACTCTGGAACATCGAGCATCTTCGACGATTTTATGCCTAATTTGGCCAAGGCCTCATGTTTTCCTTGATGCCAACCTCAAGTAAGATGACTTCTTGAGCTAGCGTCGGGGCGTACACATGTCAATAAAGCTCAAGTTTTCCTCGTCAACTTTTGTGCATAATTTGGTTTATCGTTGTTTAATGTCCTTTGACTCGAGCTCAGTGTCTAAGGACTGAGAGTTTTCCGATGACCTAATCGAGCCTAGGCTTGATGACAGCCAGACGAAAGCTACTTAAGAAATTTCACGCAAAAGCTCGAATCAAGGCATTGACATAAATAAACTAAAAGCGTCACAAAGTTCTACATCAGAGTGTTACGGTTACGCGACATTTACAAAGCAAAGTCAGAATACAAATCAAATCTTGAAGTTGTTTACTACATCAAGAGATATCTTCTTCGCCGCTTCTTGCGCCTCACTTAGCATGTCTAAGGCCTGTTCGTCCGTCGTCCCGTCAGCGAAGCCCTCCCCGACTGAATGGATATCCACTCGGGGGTAAAGGGACTTGGTCTGAGCAAGAGCCAGACCAGCCCCCATGCTGGCTGCTTCGGTGATATTGGCCAGGTATCGTTCGGGAGCCAGCCGCAGCTTGTCAAATATCTCGATTGGCTCCAGCGAGCTGGTCCCAACTCCTTGATCGAACAAGGACAGCAAGATCGGCGTGGCGGCGTTGGCGACCTCTTCCCGTATCTCGTCGCTAGATTTGATCCGCCCAAGCAAGACGTCGTATTGGGCTCGGGTCTTCACCTTATAAGCTGCCAAAAGTCCCAGATCATTCAAAGCACTCGGAAATAGAGCAGCACAGAAAATTTGACTTCAAAGAAGATTACCTTCAAACTCGGCCTCCATCTCGGCCTTATCGAGGCTGACCGCTTCTAGCTGGACTTGAAGCGAGTGAACCTCCGAAGAATTTTCTACAATGAAAGAAGATCCTCAGCAGCCAAGATCAGCATGAGAATCATGATGAAGCTGGGAGAGGCGGGCTTACTCCCGATTGATCCGCGGAGGTCGAGGTTCGCTTCTCGAAGCTCCGCAATCTCCTTCCTTAAAGCCGCCTCCCTTGACGCGGCCTCCTCTCGAGTGGCCTTCAGCTGTCGCTGAACGTCCTCCAGAGAGTTCAAGTGGGGGACCAACTTCTCCAGCACTTCAGATTTTGCCATAGAGCAGCAATATTCCTTCTGCACGCGATGGCAGAAGAGTGACCGATTGAAAGACGATGATGACATAATTAAAGAGAGAGACAAAGGCTTACGTTGAGCAGCCGGGTCGCCTCATTCAGGCTCTCGACAAGGGCATCCCTTTCATCTTTTTCGGCTTGCCGGTCTAGGATGATGCCCTGTTTCTCGCCTTCCGAGTCCCGCCACTCGATTCGATCGGGGAACCCAGTCTCGAAGAGCGCAACCGGGAATCTCTTCTACTGTGGTGGCAAGCAAGAAGGATAAATGAAGACATGAAAGATTTAAATTGAAGGAGTAAAAGAGCGCTTTGAAACAAGTCTCACCGGTTTCGGCGGCTGCCTGCCTAGGTGGAACGGCCGGGCTGGCCTTCTTCTTCTGGCTCTGCGCCGAGTGGCCCCCAGTCGGGGGCACTTGAGCAGCAGCCTCGGGTTTCCCGGCCGATGACTGGTTTCCAGTCGGGATATCCCGACTGGCGGTCGGGGGCTCCTTCCTAGGGGCGTCCTTCTTCGGAGGTGAAGGTTGCTTCTCCGGAGCGCTCGCACTCGGTTGCGGGCTCCGGGGCTTTGGCTCTGCTGGCCTTGGCACTTCGGGAGCAGCAGCTGGAGTCGGTCCTTCACCCCCTCCGACAGGATCTATGTCCTGGGGCCTCCTGAGGAAGTGAATACAGCAAGGGTAAAGATAAAGAGAAGTTTTTAACAAAAGAGTTCAAGACTTCGGTTTCAGAGCATACCTGGATGACCGGCGGATCTTCGGTGCCGTCCGTGGCGATCGCCTTAGAGGCGGGGTCTCGATGGGAGGGGCCAGGACATCGTCATCCAAGTCCTCTATAATCAACCTCCTCTTGCTCGCACGCTTGTTCGAGTCTTCACTCGGCGCCGCCCGCTTCCCGACTGGGTCAGCTTGGATCTTGATCCCACCAGTCGGCTTCTTGGCAGGGCGATGCGGCGCGTCGTCATGAGACACTTTGTATGGCTTGGAGGAGATAGAGGTGTTTTCCTGCAGAAGGAGGAAAGTACAATGTTAAGAGACAAGATGTCCAGATTGAAGGACAGTACGAAGCAATCAGTCGGCTTACCGGAGGAGGAGGTCGATGGATGCTGAAGGGAAGGACTGGCAGAATGAGGGCCCGCTCAACTGAGATCCCAGACGAAAAGAGTTTGTACATCCGGATCTTCAGGATCTCGAATTTGAGTGGATCTGGCTCCTCCCGATTGGGGTCCGTCCCGCCTTCGTACTCGAAGGCTGGCTTTGACCGCTCCTTGATCGGCGCTAGTCGGCACCTGATGAAGTGCCGAGTGATTTGTTCCCCACGAAGACCCCTCTGCTTCATCGCCAGGATCTTCGCGAGCAGATCGTTGGCCTCGTCCCAATCTTGGGCTACCGGGACGGTGCTCCAAGATGGCCTGGGGACAGGGGGAAGACCGACGAAGGCTGGCAGGCTGGGTTCGAGATTGCTAATGTAGAACCAGCCCGCATGCCATCCCTTGTTGGAAGACTTCAAAGGGAGAGAAAAGTAGTCTTTGCGGAGAGATCCGCGAAGCTGGAAACCTGCCCCGCCAACGACGCAAGGTTGATCCTTGTTCGGATGAGGTTTGAGATAGAACATACGACGGAAGAGATGAAAGTGGGGGAGAATGCCAAGGAACGCTTCACACACGTGAATGAAGAGAGCTATGTGAAGCATTGAGTTGGGGTTCAGATGATAGAGATGAAGCCCATAGTAATCCAGGAGCACCCGGAAGAACTCGGAGGTAGGAAGGCAGAACCCACAGTAGAAAAAGGAAGTAAAAACGACGAGCTCACCGGTGTTTGGGGTCGGGAAGTCCTCCCCCGCCGCCGGCGCCATCCCACGAGTTCCTTCGGCGGAAGCACGCCGTGCTTTACCATCTCCTTGAGGGTGGATTCCCTCACATCCGAGGTGGCCCATTGGTCGAACGGAATCCTCTTTTCCTCCGCCATGAGAGCGAGGTTGATGGGAAGTGGATCTGGCTGGAAAAGGTCGGATTTTTGGCAAAGGAACGTGGGAGATTTGGCTGCGGAAGCTAGTTGTCGCAGGAAGCGAGCTCCTTGATGGATGGATTTGGGAGCGCGCAAGCCTAGGGTTCTCCGCAATGAACTGATGAGCAGTATTGCAAGAAGGGGAATTTTTGGAAGATGAAGAGGCGGGGACGACCTCGCGTCTTTTATAGAAAGATTTGAGGGTTGCGCTAGGTTTTCTGGTAATTGGGCCGAGTCCATAAGAAAATCTACGGACCAGCCAAGGTGTGGTCCGATACGTGTCCTTAGGGACTTAAGCAGATGTGCTTAAGCAGATTTGCTCTGGCAATATGCGCGTGTCCGAGTGCCCTGTACCTTTAAAAATCCTTTCATACCGCGGTTTGCCTGACTTCATGAGAAGCTGGCACGATGCAATTTGGAAGGTGACCGACAGCTAAGTTTTTATAGCTGCCTTGATGACAAGGGCTGTTTGGTTTTTTAGCATTTGGTCAGGTAATCTTACCAATGCTGTTTGTTTCCCACCTTGGTGAAGATCTTTATAGATTGAGACCAGTATTATGGCATAAGCTATTTAATAATTTGGTCATATTTTTCATATGATTGAAAGAACTTGTTTTCCCATGAGGGATGAATGAAATATTTATTCTGGGATTACTCGGGCAAATCCACTCGGATAAGCAAGAGCTTACCGAGTGCTTTTTTCCCATGAGGGTTGATTGAATTGTTTGTTCTGAGATGACTCGGGCAAATTCACTCGGATAAGTATGAACTTGCCGAGTAATGAGATCTCAGTGATTGCTTTAGCATGAGCTAGGCATCTACATGAGAATGATTTTTTATAGTTCTTGACTATATGCTTAGCCTATTTTTGACTAACCACATAGTCGGGGGCTACACCTAATTAGGTGCATCAGGAGATGCACCTAGATATTTATTTTTGAGAAATTTTTATATATTTTTCCAGCCCTTCACAGTCTTTGGAGCCACTTGGGAAGATTCAGGCAGAGATGATGGAATCACTCGGCGCCAGGAGCACTCAGCCAAAGAGGTTTTTGGCTGAGTACTATTTTGGTTTGAAGCCGAGTTGTCTCGTCGACTGAAAAGGACTCGGGGGCTACTATGGAGATTATGGCAATCGGGTATCTACATAGCAAGCTTATCCGACTGGAGGTAGGGATAGATTGCGCCTGCTATATCTGTAAGCCGAACTTGACTTGGGAGTTACGGTTGCCGATAGAGATAAGGCAATCGGCCTATAGTCATGGTTTGGTAAGATTGAGGAAACCAACTTAGAATAAGATAGGGTTTCCGATTTGTAAACCCTCCCCCCAAGACTATATAAGGGGGGTAAGGGGCGTCCCTTGAGGGATATCCAACACTAGATCTGAGATACGATTTCATAAGCAAGAGCTTTAGACACACGAGATCAATAAAGACACTCGGTGGATCGAATCCACCGAAACAGGAGTAGGGTATTACCTCACGAGAGGGCCTGAACCTGTCTAAACCTTCTTCTACTTCTAACCCATTGTGCTTGGCGATCTTGACTGCGACCCCAGAAATCATATTGCCGAAACCAAGTTTCGACACTGAAGGTAGAGTCATTCTCCTCTGCCGTAGACTTGAATGTACTGACCTCTAAGGAACTACCTCGACGGGGATGGTAGCGGTAGGAGGAGGTGCGAAGGTCAACATCATGCAGCTCCCTCATCCTGGCTAACATCAGGTAGGCGGCTTCTTGACAAGCGTGACCTGACGTGCCTCCGGAAGCTGTGACCTCCATGTTGGGAAGACACGTCCCCACGAACCCGTGTACCTCCAACCGAACACGGTAGGGCAACTCGCCACCGAGAGACGCAACCGTTGTATACTCCGGTGCTTCAGGATATCCAATTGCAAGGGCCATACGCGCCGGCTCGCAACGAAGCTTGTCATCCCTTTTCCGCAGTGCGTCGCTGGGGAACCTGCCATCTATAGAAACAAAGGAGTGGGAAAATCAAAACATGCTCGAAAAAAACCCACGACCAACATCCCATTTTCGCAATTCCTAATCCCTAGATTGACTCCACTTTTCAAAACACCCCTTTTTTTTCAAAATATGCACATGAAAAGAATTAGAGGGCTCTTAAGGTTTCCAGTTGGCTTGTCCTACGGTCGCAGGAAGGCTCGATACCAACTTGTCACGCCCGAAATTCACACCGAATTTTGCAGCTAATTTGTGCATTACACCCTCGTCCGAGGCATCCCGAGGTACACAAATCGACGTTATTGATAATACGAATCCTCGTCTTAGAAATAATATAAAAGAGTTACACAAATGCAGCGGAAAGGAAAAAAAACTGACTTAAGCTAAACTTGACACGAGCGAAGCGGAACACCAACTCCACAGCTAAACCTTGACGAGAACAAGCCTACACCTCCTCGGAGACCTCGATCTCAACCTCGGCACTGGAGTGGGAAAAAGAAGCAAGACCGAGTACAACCACCGTACTCAACAAGTCACAGGAAAAGGGGACATGATGCAAGATAAATAACAAGGAAAGGTCAAGGGGCTCAATTTGCATAAACAGCATTTGCGGTATATAATAACAATATTTGAAGACAATAAAACAGTAGTAATATTTAAGCAGTATTAAACAAACACTGTCCAACGCTCAAACCACGTTGCAACAGGCCCATCCATCCACCTGCACTAGTCATGCTTCCACATTTCATTTGGAATTAATAAATGAGACTAATCAAGGTGAATCTGGTCGATCGCCCGTAACCGTGGGCACGGCTATTCGAATAGTTTTTACTCTGATCAGAGGTGTACAACTGTACCCACAAGACACAATCCCACAACACGTTACCGTGCGCCGGTGCACCACCACGGTGCCCCGGATAGGAACTGTGACAGGACCCTTCACATAACCCCCTCTAGTCAATCGTACCACACCAAGGTTTTGCCCCCATTCCCATCGGGCAATGGGCAGCCCCCTCTAGTGCCGTGGTGAATCCGGAAGCTGATCAACCCTTAAAACCGGGGCCGACCCAACTCCATCACGCCCACCCTCTCTGGGATACGTCGACTAGAGACAGCTACGCTACAGACCCAGCCATTACCCATGCTGGCTTGTGGTATGCACGACATTTCTTCCAGGCTTTCCCGAGAACCGGTCCTTAATCGTCATGAGCACGCTAACCAAAGTCCAGCCATGTGCTCACGACCCACCTTTTTCATAATTCATTATTATTGAAAACAAGGTCATATCTTAATATCATCGGAAAGTCAACTTTAGTAGTAAACTTGATTAGTGTGATTCCCTTAAGTGAACTAGTTGCGCTAAGCATAACTAAGCAACCTTAAACTATCATCTAGTCACATTGGTCCCCAAGTTATCAATGGTATAAGGTAAACAATCCTATGGTTGAGTACAATAGGTATAATCATCCCATAAAATGACATTGTGAAACATATGCAGTATTTGAAAGAAAAAGAGATATTTACATAAAATAGGTACAATATGGTCAATGTAAGGTATGACTTGCCTTGCTCTGGAGACTGAGGAACCTCGGCGACTACTTCGAAGAGAACGGGCTCGCCGAAAAACTCGGGATCTACACGACAAACAAAGCACTCAACAAACACCCTAAAAAGTCTACTGAAACAGCACTGAAAAGTATTTTTAATGGATTCTTGACATTGTTCTGGATTTAATGAAATTTGAATGGGCTAAAACGGAGCTCGGATTCAAAAGATATGAATTTTAGAAGTTTAATTGCGATTTTTAACTAAACTGAAAAGATTAAAACGATTTATTGCGCAATTAAGCCCCCGGGTGACGCAAGCATGGCGCAAGCGGTAGGGCTGACGTCAGCTGGCGCAAGCGGCTGACGCAAGCGGCGCGGGCGCGGTCCACGGTGGACCGAGTCCACGGCGGCGGCGGAGAGAGCGGGGCACGTGGCGCGCATCGGGGAGGGGTGGCGGCGATCGGACGGCGACGGCCTTGCGCGCGAGGGGACGGTCCGGATCCGCCCGATCCGAAGGATCGGACGGTGCGGATCGCGGCTAGGGTTAGGGTTCGGGCGGCGGCCGAGGGCGGACACGCGGCAACCATCGGGCGCGCGGCGACCGGATCGAACGGCGACGGATCGATCGCGATCGGACGGTGCGGATCCGCCCGATCCGAAAGATCGGACGGCGCAGAGGGAGCGGCACTAGGGTTAGGGTTTGGGCGGCGGCGGCTCGAGCTCGCCGCCGGCCATGGCGCGGCGGCCGGCCGGCCTCCGGCGACACCGGCGACGGCGGCGGAGGGTGCCGCGGTGCGGGAAAACACGGCGGAGGCGGAATGATGCGCGCGGGAGCGGTTCGGGAGGAGACCGAAAAACCAAAATGGAAGAGGGCGGCGGCGCACTCACCGGCGACGGAGACGACGACGATGGCGACGGCGGGTTTGGGGCTAGCACACGGGAACCAAAGGGAAACGCGCGGCGGAGGAGGAGTTTTATAGGGGTACAACGGGGCCGAAACAAACACGGAAACGGCGCGGATTCCTCGCCGTTGTTCACGGAATCGGAGAGAGAGGGAAACAATCGGCGACGGATTCCGCGTGGATAGAGTTTCCATCGGGCGCGGGGTTTGCGGGGATGGAAACGGCGTCACGAGATTGAGCCGGCACGGGCCGACGTGGCTCGGATTCAAACAGAAAGGGGCGGAAAGGCGGCGCGCATGGCGGGCGGCCGGACCGGCCGGGCGCGGGGCGGGAGCGACGGGCGGGTCCCACCGTCGGCGACTCGCGGGCGAGGGACGCCCCGCGGACTTGCGCACTGCGGCGGGCGTTGCGGGCCTCGGCCCACGACCGGGGCGCGCGCGGGCGGCTTGGGCCGAGGAGGGGACCGGGCCGACGGCCCAAAGGAAAAGGGCGGGAGTACTGTGCAGCCCGTACGGAAAAGAAAAGAAAAAGGGAAAAAAGGATTTTTGGGGGCTTAATTAATTCCTGATTTCTTATTTAATTGATTAAAAATACTTAGAGTGCTCTAAAAATTTCAGTAAAAATCCTGTTAGCGTATTTTGACATGCGAATTCAAGAAAAATCCTACCATGTCGTTTCCATTTATTAATTGCATTTTAAAATTATTGGTTGACTCCAGGTAAATTTCAGAAATTCCGATTATTTCAGGGTAAATTATTTAAATGAATTAGGGAAAAACCCAGGGTGTGACATGGGTCCCGTAGTGTAGTCTCTCGTAGCTGACGAACCCATCGGCAAGGGTGAGTGGGATGGAGTTTCAGTCGACCCTGGTATAAGGGTTGCTGGGCTGCCGGATTCACCAAGGCACTCGGGGGCGCTGCCAACGTCCCAGGGTTCGGGAGTGGGGGCGAAACGTTGGTGGGGTTCGCTTGGTTAGCGGGGGGTTATACGAAAGGTCCTATCACAGTTTCCTTTCCGGGGTACCATGGTGGTATTCCGGTGCACGGGAGTCCGTGTCGTGAGGCTGTGTCTTGTGGGTACAGTTGCACCCCTCTGATCAGAGTAAAACTATTCGAATAGTCGTGCTCGCGGTAATTGGGCGATCGACCGAACTCACCGTGATTAGTCTCACACTATTAAACCCTGATTAATGGAACATGACTAGTATAGGTGGTTGGGTTGGGCCTGTCGCGACATGGGGATAACGTTACACAGTGTTGGATTCAAAATGCCTTAATTACTTAAATTACTACTGTTTTGATTGTGCTCAAAATTCCTATTGTTTGGAAAACCCTTGATGTTTGCGCAAAAGCAAGCCTTAGCCAAACCCTTGTCTTCCCTGCATTCATTCTCTCCCCCTTCCGGTGTGACTTGCTGAGTACGTGGAAGTACTCATCCTTGCCTCTTCACCAGAACCTGAGCAAGATGCTAAAGAAGAAGACAGAGTTGAGTAGGCTTTGTCCTGCACTCTAGAAGATGCCTGTGGAATGGTCGAAGCCACGTGGCCAGCGTCAAGCTTAGGCTTAGGCCCCCTTTTCCTTTTTTTCTGCTGCTTGTAATCTTTTTGTAATGTTTCTAAGATGAGGAACTATAATATCAACAATTATCGTATGTGTACCCTCGCTGGTCCTGGACAGGGATTTTAATACACATATAGCTTCGGAAATTCTGGTCTGAATTTTTGTGCGTGACACTAATGTGATCGGCGATCAGACATCGGCAATCGATTGTTGAGTGAGGACGGTTTCAGCCGATTACAAAAGGTGGACAATGTTAGCCAATTACAAAAGATAGTTACAATTTTTTGACCTAACATGCTATTACAATCGGCTCATTGTTTGAGAAAATCTGCTATAGCCGATAGTGTCTTGCACCTAATTTCATCGCTCGATGGCCTTGGCATCGGCTGCGTCGTCTCCGCCCACCGGCTTCACCACCTTCGTCAAGTCCGTAAGGTAGGACACGACCGCCTTGATGCTCAATCACTTATTTTCAATTTCCTTGGGCAAGATCGGCCACCGCCTTGATGCCATGTACTCCTCTTGGATGTCAAACTCATTGGTGACTTGGATAAGATCGGCCACCAGCTGATCCCTGCGCGTGCGAAGCTGCTCAAGTTTGGCAGCCGGCTCCGTCTTCAAGATATCAAATTCGGCCTTTTTCGCCATGATTTCCTCTTGATTCGACTTGATGGCGGCCATCAATGATTGGTTTGATCGGCGATCGGCAATGCGCTGTTGAGCTCGCTCGTACTTCATCTGATGTGCCTCGAGGAACATGGCTGGCACGATCACATCGGCTAAGGCGTCTGGAAGCCGCGCTTGAATATCTTTAAACCTGGAGCGAATGGGGCCGCAATCTGCTACCAACGTGTCCAAAGACACTTCTAACCGATTGTCGATATCGGCCAATGCAGCTCGGAGGTCCTCGTCGAGCGGCACCAGAGCTTTGTCGCCTCCTTCGTTCGGGTCTACGAACTTCAACAAGTCAAAACCCAGAAGATCGGCTACGTTCTGCAAGGAAAAGAACAGTTAAAAGATGGGCAAGGGTCGTCAAGCCAATTATAAAGAGTGAATAAGACTTACTAGGATTACCGGGGCAGAAGTAATTTCTTCATCGGCTTGGCCGTCACCTGCAGCCGACGGTGTACGTTCAGCATGGCCGCCACCAGCAGCCGACGGAGTACGTTCACTTGACTCGGGAGGCGTCGGTGCACGTGGAGGTTAAAAAAGTTAGTTTTAAAATCGGCTAATGAACGAGGGATGCAAGTTGAAGATTCTTACCGATGGAAGGGGAGCCGATTTCTTCTTTGTGGCCAGTTTTTTCCTCTGATAATGTAAAGATATGGTGAGGGAATGACGAATGAAAAGCATTGAAAGAACAAGTGCTGAGGTTACGTACCGCCATCGGATGAACAGGACGCCTTGGAGGACTTGGTGTTTCTCGGATGGATGCCTCGTCGGCTGATGGGGTCTGTGCATATCTTTTTGAGCTCGGTTCGGCTGCAGCTACATCGACTGCGTCTATCATCTCTTCGTTCTCTACTTCCTCGTTAAGCGCTGCTTCGACGTCTGGATCAATCGAAGAGAGGTCATCGGCTAGGGTTGGTTTGGCTTTCTTCGCCGCTCGTGTTTTCTTCTCGGCAGTAGGAGTAGCGGCAGCCGATGGTTGTGCCCTCTTCATCTGACGGAGCGGCTCACGAGTTTGGCCGTGGAGAAGCGTGCCCACCTTTGGCGTGTTGAAGCCGATGATGGACGGAGCTAGTCCACAGCCGCCTGGCAGGATCCCGAGCGCATAGTTGATTGCCACTCTTGTGTTGCTGACGTGAGGAGGGGAGTCATCAATCGTCTGCAACAAGAAATGGTTTATTAGCTGAGGGCACAAGTATTAGCCGATGAAGAGATAGTATTGAAAGGTAAAAGTGCTTACCGATGGAACCAAGTCCGGGTCGATGACTGTCAGGTACATCGAAGCCGATTGGTGGAACAGGTGTTGTTTCCATTCATTCCACCATTGGCTAAAGATAGCCGATCTGGACACCACCAGATCAATTCTGCCGATGCTGCCCAAGGGAGGACCAGGAATGTTGAGCAGCCGATGCATCATAACGTTGCTGTCAGTTTTTCCCCTTGGTTGGATCTTGTCGGCAAAGTACAAGCCGATTGGCAGCTGTCCAATTCCAAGTTGTCGTGCTGCCACCATTGGGTGATAGAATTCATAAGTCTTGATGATGTTGCGCCCCTGGTGGATGCCGACGGGGAGGATGCACGGGGTGATGGCTGTGACAAATATTTCCCTCGGCTCAGTATATTCTTCGGAGTCAAGCTCATCTAGTCGAAGATTGTCTGGTTGTTCAAACTTATCAAAATCTGTGTAGGCAAATCAGATCTTGGAGATATTTGGGAAACCACTGTATAGATGATCAAACCACTCCTTGAAGTCGTCGGTTGTTAGCTTAGATCCAGGTAAGTAGTAGCGGCTTCCCCGTATGACATACATCGCCGAGTTGTCTGCTCTTCATCATCTACGATTCTCGGCTCCATCAGAGGAAAATCGGCTTCAAGCGGAGGAGGCAGCTAAGCAACTTTGTACAGATGGAGGTTGAGCCAGAGTTGTAATAGCCACCATGGCCCTCCTGTGCCGATGGTTTGTTTAGAGGCCAGCCGAACCGAAACTGTGCCCAACACTTGGTATCGATAGCCGAGCAGGTATTTGCCTAGGGGGATATTCTTTTTTGCCACCAAGGCTTTGGCTATATGCTGCCAATTGCTGGTTGGACCGCAGCTCGATCCACAAAAGACGAATTTCTCCAACCACATTAGAAGAAAGGCTGTGTGTTCCCTGTCAGAGATCGTCCCATCACTCATGTTCATAGATATGAAGCTGCCCCAGCCGCCGATACTCTTTGTCTTGAAGATGTGCTGACATTTTATTTGGAGGTCATTAGGGCTGACAGTGGAAGTGATGTCTAGATCGGTGATCATAGCCACATCAAAGAGGGTTGGCGTCATCGGCCCTTGCCTAAATAGAAAGGCGTTGAGGGTATTGGACCAAAAGTAGCTTGCGACTAATAGAAGGGATTCATGCTTAGGGATATCGGCTATTGTCAATCCTAAACATTGGTCTATCGCAAGTTCAGTCCAGTGAGCTTGTTTCCTAGCCGACATCCTAAGGTACCAAGCCGGCCAAGATTTGTCAGTTGACGGCCAATATTTGAAAGCACTAGTCCAATATGATAGATCTGGGGTTGAGAATTTGTAGGGGATTCGATTGGTTTCGGCGTTGATAAGCTCACTAGGATCCAAGTTGCCAATCGGCCCTAAAAATACTGGTTTGGGTGGTTGAGGTCTGGGATCACGATTTGATGAGACAAGTGTTACAGGGTGCAGAAAAAATGAAGAAATTACGACAAAGCGCAATGATTAAATCGTGAGAAGAAAAGGAGCAAAGTCGATTGGGATTTACCTCGGGGAAGAGCTGTTGCGGCGTGTCGGCGGAGTGTTTGAAGACACCATTGGTGGGGGAATCGCCGCCTTGCGGGGTTATTTGGAAGGATTTGTATTCGGGTCACCGGAATCGCCGAGGAGTCACGGGAAGAAGAAGGATTTTTGTTGGCTAAGGCTTGAGTGCGCAAAGTGGCAGCGTGGCTCGTTTCGACGCCGGGCAGGCAATATATAAAGAGTTTTTTCTGGCAGCCGAAACGGACTTGAACGAAAAGTGCACGGGAATTTAAAAAAAGCGGCAAATCTGCGATATTATCTTATCACGGACTTGGGGGGCATGTGTTAACGACCAAATTTGGTAACCAAATCCTTAAGCCCAAGCCAAGATTGGAGCGGGATCGGATCGGGAAAGTGATCTGCGGAGAAACTGAGACCGCGTCGGCTACGATTCAATCGGCTGGGAAACCAGTTGGCTAAGGCCAAATCAGCTGGGAACAGCCGATAGCCGATTCTGATTCAGAGAGGAAGATGGGATCGTTTCCGGTGGAAAGCTTGAAGATAAATGGTAGATTCGGTTCCCAAATTGCGCGTTAAAGATATTGTCATCTATGGATAGAGTCCTGTAACGACAATTGTACATGTAAATTAGGGGTTTGTTTAGATATTCCTATTGTGATGCGATATGGGACTATATCCCGAGATATTGTCGTATTTTGAATAGTAGATTAGGTAGAAACCGTGGTTCACACGAATAATGTTATTCTTGGGTATAAATAGGACCCGAGATCCCTGTAAATGAGATCATCACAATCAATACAATCTTGGTGCATCGCCTCTCATTTTATTTTAGACGAGTTCTTGATCCGGCTTCGGGTTGTATCGTTTCGACCCCCGATTAAGGTAAATGCTTGTCATTAGTGGTTTGTTTCGTCGAATCTAGTGCTTCCATCATCATGATACTCTAGGTTTGATGCTTTAGACTGTGCAAGTTATCATATACAACATATAATCTAAAACAATGTCTAGATCCATCTTGCCATCGGCTTGTTCTTCTCAGGAAACAACAACCGATAAAGCTAGATCTAGATGTTGGTCTGGATTATATGCTGTATCCACCGTCTCGAGGGGTTTACATCGGTCAATTTAGATCTGATGCTATCTTTTTGTACTTAATGCTGCATCATCTATGATCTGTTAAGTCGCTTTTAGAAGTATTATTATCTATTCGGCTAGATGTAAATTTGTAGAGACAGTGCCGGGGTTTCAGCCGACCTTACCTGTTTTATTATTTCTTTTAGTATTATTTGCTATTAGATTTATTAGAGCTGCCTCTTATATTAAGATCTTAATATGGTCAAATACTTTAAATTGGTATCAATCTGTCAGCACTAGCTGACAGCCAATTGATCTAGGTTTAACTCATTTAGGTCAGATTAATATCTTTTCATAAGAAGTATCGAAGTACTAGCCGATCCACAGTTAGGTCTATAGTATCGGCTAGGCCATGAATGCATATATTTATTATCCTAGTGTATATTCAGATTAAGTGATTTATACTATCTCGGCATAGCCGATCTATCCTGATCACTTAGTTTAAATATGCTTTGGGATAGCAAATATATGTAAATTTGTTTCCTTAGCCGATCCGGTAGGATCTAACCCTAACCTTAACGCATATCTGTTTGTTTCTTGTTGGTTAACAGATCAAACCAACTGGCACGCCTGTTTACATCAGACAGCCGAGAAAGAGACCTGCACTGGAGTTAAGCAGATCTCCTAGGCCAGCGCGTGAGAGATTTTTCTCATCAACACTTCTTTATCAGACATTATGGATTCCACAAGCTGTGTAAACAATCGTGAGGTCCCACAGGGCGTGCAAAAAATGTGTTGACGCCAAATCCGTACCGCCGCTGGTGTGCCAAAAAATGTGTTGACGTTGAATCACACACTGGCCTGGGAGATCTACTTAGCTCCAGTGCAGGTCCTAAAATCATTGAAGCGCGGACATACCAGTCAGTTTGATCCTGCCACTGACAAGATATGCAAAACAGCATAGCATAAATCATATCGGCCGATAAGCCGATAATCAAAACAGTCGATCTGTTGACAACCGCATGTGTGATTCCAGCCGATGCCGATGTCCAGATAACTCGTCGGCTCAAACCCCGACGAAACCCTTATTGGTAGCCATCAGGCAGGCTAGAGACTACGGTTCTAATCACGACTTAGTAGGTTAAACTGAATTGATGCAACACTAAGTATGAAAAGAAATGCAATATCTAAACAATCAAGCCTTTGACTAATTTTCAGGGTGGTAGATGTCTAAACTAATCTAATCTAGTAAACAGTTTAGCCGGTATCAGCAGAGACCCTAAAGCGATTGGCAGCCGATAGAGCTAAATTGAGATTCTAGGACTATATTAACAGAGACATATGATAAGACCGGCTAACCCTCCGGTGAAACATTAGCATGAATCTATCAGCTTAACAAGACAGATTATCGCTAACAATCTAGTAGGTCAGACCTAACCGATGCAGCGCGAGATTGTATATGATAATCTAATACTCGAGGAGTCGATAGATCTGTCTAACATGATGGATATAACAAATCTACCTAAAAGGACATTACGTTTACAGAAACATCGACTTGATCAGAATATCGGACCTAACCGAGAAAGTCCTAACTAAGCCGATGTATCTATGAACGATAATGAAACTAAAGATAGATACGATATACCTGGGCCGGCGGGACCTTGGACTTACCCCTTCGCCGGAGATCGAAGTCGATGCAGCCCCGCGTCAGGTGCCAAGTCTCGCCGGATGATGAACAAAGTAGAAAAGTAAAAGGTGGCGATGCGTCGAGTTGTATTGATCGTGAGGATAGATTACATGAATCTCGTGCTTACATATTTATACCCATGGGCTAACAAAGATCCTAACAGATTACGACTCAATCTTTCTAAAGATAAAAGGAAACAAACCGAGTCCTTATTGGACACTAACAAACTTTTCTAAAGATAAAATAGAAAGCTAACAAATTCTTTCTAATTAATAGATACAAACCATATACTTCTTGAACTCGGTGTCTTCTGGATAAGATCTTCCCAAACTAAATATAACAAGAATCCGACTGCTGAAAATACTGATAAAGGAAAATCCCCATCGACTGACCAAAACTCTAAGCTGATACTTGCTCTGAGCCGATTTGAACCTTGAGACGATGAGGGCTTCGGAGCTTACCAAATTTTGGCGTAAAAACCGACCACTGCCACGTGGTTGGGCCCAAAGACAGATCGCTATGTAGTGAAGCCACACGATGGAAAATGGACATAGATGCAGAAAGCTATGCCCCTCTAACGTAGAATTCACTATGTTGGAGGATCTAGTTCCGACAATTAGGGGTATTACTTAAAGCTACCTAAGGTTGGAATAAGGGAGGAGACATGAGCAATATAGCCTGTTCGGAGAAAGGGGAGATGGGCAGTTTTGAGCGAAACCATGGAGAGAAGGGACATAGGGCATGATAATGTTTAGCCCATGAAGGCCTTTGTGGTTTTATTCCTAGGATTCATGTGAGAACACAAAAGTATTTTTTCTTTTAACTAGTCAAGAGCACGTGCGTTGCAGTGGAAAACAAATTGAGTTCCAAGCTTATTAAGTCAATTAAGCATATATTTAGTCCAAGTAATACTTTTATGATTTTTCTTATTGAATAAGTACGTGATTTCAAAATTTGGGAGAGCTAGCGGTGAAATGGGAGAGGACTCGTTGGAGGGTAGTGTAATAATATAGATTGTGAGGGTCCAAATGTCACTAGTAAAGGTGGTGTGATAGAACAAATATCACCACTACTAACATTTTAAGTAATACAGATAATGGGATGATTCCTTATTGTTAAAAAAATTGATGACAAGGGGACATCCCTTAAGGGAAAAAATATCTCCACGTGAGGAAACAACATGTTCCTTCCCAATAATAATTTTTAGATTATTTTTATATGTTAAAGTTATATTTTGATTATTTTTTTATTATACTTTTATATGTGTAGAGTTCCAAGTATTTAATTTTATTGTTGAAAATATAATGCTCAAAGTGTGTATCATTTAGTTGACACTTCCAATTATTAAGAGAGAGAGAGTAGGAAACAAGTTAAAGAATTTAGAAAGTCACCCAAGCCACTTGACCACTCACCTTATATGATTCCTTTTGATTTATTTTTGGGGTTGTTATAATTTGTGCCATGGTTTATTAGCTAAAGTCACATATCAATTTTATGTTCCATTATTATTTGAGTTTGACATTTTAAATCATAATTTGTAACAACATGCTGACCAATATTAATATGTCAAGACTCAAGAGATTACCTTGCAACCATCTAGAAATTATCTTTGTGGACTTTTGGTTATATTCATCTTTGGGTTGATATTCAGAAATTGTGAATACAAAATATCAGAAAAAAAAGATTGACATTTTGAGGTTACAGCACAATAAGCTTCCACAAATAAAGCTGAAAGATCTTTTGTTTGCATAAAAGAATATACAACATGTGGTTGGCCTTAGCCATTCTGAAATGAATGTGGCTGTCTAAATTTGGTGTGTAGTTTGCCTTCTCTTTATATCAACCTTTGTCTGACTCATGGCTGTATGGATAAGTATGCTTCCCATTATTGGAACTCGAATTCACAAGCTTTTACAATTTGGAACCAGCAAGCCAGCGGCTATAGAAAGCCAATGATTCTTGTGGTTTGTATTCCGGAACAGTGTGCCCAGCACCCTGCAACAAAAAGGAGGGGACAAAATTAAATGCAATTCAACCTCAATATTTTAGACTTTTTATGTTTGAATGATGCATTCATATTAGTTGACTAGCTTAGAACCCATATTTTACAACGAAAAACAAATTAAGTTTTTCTACCTTATTAAATTAATTAATAAACAATTATTTAGTGCAACTAATACTATGATTTTTCTTTGAAATTTGAGGAGAGCTAATAGTAAAATGGGAGAAACTTATTAAAAAATGGTGTAATAATAAAGATTGTGGGGTCTACATGTCAGGGATGATGTAGGAGTGGATACTATCACTACTAATGTTTTAAGTAGTATAGATATATTGTGTCCTTTTCTTATTTGAGTGGGTAATCAAATAATATTACATTCATTTTCAACCTAATTGTTATGCCCTGATTAGAAATGTAAACTCACCTTAATGGTAGCAAAGGTGAGGCCATGTTCATATCCTTGGGTGTACCTGAGGAGTTACAGAACATAATATAAGTGGACTGCCTGATGACTATCATATATATAGTTTGAGTTTCTGGAAATAAAATCCAATTAGAATCTTTCAGTTTCCTTTTAGAAAATAGCAAAAATAACAGCTGAAGAGTAAATTTACTCTGAGGGTAATTCAACTAGTAAAATTTGGGGACATATGTGTTTAATACCCAGAAACTTGGCCATTTAGGTGCCACGGTCTCCATGAATCAATAACTCCATAGCCCAAAGATCTGGTCCATGCTTCACTCCCGGTATAAGGTACACACATATCATGATCACCACTGTAACAAATATAAAACAAAATGTCATGGCCATTGGAAACACACTTTCTTTTCTAAGAGTATAGAATGTGAAATGAAAAATTCTGGCATTCATTTTCGAGTGCAATTTGAGACAAGCTTAAGGCCCTTAGAAAAATGACAATGCTACTTAGCAGAAATTAGGTTACATGTTAATATACTGTCAGTTATACCTAACAAATAGGATAAGAAAGAATTAGTGAAAACATCCTATTTTAGGCACATGTCGAACCTGTATATGAAAGCGCGATAACCCTGGCCTGTCAGGTTCTTGTGATAACTGATCATACTTCCAGCATCATGGATGAAATCCAATACATTGGTGCATATAAGCCATGAGCCGATTGAACTTACCTATCATGAGCATAATAAATTAGAGTTATAAGATGAGAATATTGTAGAATTCTAGCTAATTCTGGGGCGTCACTATATGATTGTCATACTGGTTGGGCATGAATTGCTGCTCTAACGTCATCGTTGTTCAGCCATGCTGTTGCAACTTCATCACTCTGCAGTTTATAAGCAAATTAGAGGCTGTCAGTTAAAACAGTCCTTCATGAATGCATCAGGCATTTCTTCCAGAAAATCTTCTGTAAATTATAAAAACATGTGTAGTTGTCAAGGTTAAGAGCCTCCTATTAATGACTGTTGTGCATGCTCTTAGCAGTCATATTTAAATATAAGCCAGGGATTTCTTTGTTGGAAAGGAAGGTTAAAAATATCAAAGCATACTTTCTATGTTAGCAGAAAATGGAGCAATATCTCTGCAAGACTGCAACATATCATTCTCACAATCTCACATACCACTAGAAAATACACCATACATCCAAAAAAATTCCTAGCTATGAATCTCGATACGAGTCTGTCCAGGTTAATATTTACAAGTTGATTTTTTGGGGAGAGATATTGCGCTTACCATACAAGGAACTCCGCTGGGACGGGATCCTCTGGCAAACTCCTGCCAGGATGGCACACGCCCCGCTCTCACAGGAGCTCTCAGGGGCCAAGCACGCCCATGCATTCTTGTTCTTACAGCAAGGGGCTTGTCGGTTGTACCAAGATGTTGGAAACTTTTGGGCAGTCTGCTGTTTTCTGGGGTCACTTTCTTGATGCTTTTGCTGTGGTAGCATGGCTCAAGAATGTCATAAATATTTAGGCCACTGATTAACTGCACAAGAAACAAGGTACATCATGAAGAGAACAGCGTTGATTCGATGAAATCTTAAATCAGATAAAAGTAACACGGCGGTTTATTACCGTATCAACTTTGTTCAGTGCATTTTCACACTTATCAGTGGTAGTATTCCAGTAGTTTCCGTGGCATGCAGTCTGAGCCTCCTGCATTTCGAATACATAGAATTGTATAAATGGTGTTTAAGTCCATTCAAACATTCCAAAGTAAAGTTTGTTTGAAATTGTGTGCAGAAGCACATAACAGTGATCTCCTAAAGATCAATGGAGCCTAAACAAAAATTTTTGGGAAATATCCATAGGATATGAAAAAGAGAGTCTGATTCTTTTCTCAGAATGTGTAGGGAAAAATTACTGAAATGGGGCTTTCAATCTGAATAATGGACTTACCTGGTATACATCGTCTGAGATTAGAGCCATTCCATGAGCAAATGGCACAAGAGCATTACCATCAAAAACAGTGTCGCAAACACCATTTCCGACCATGTAGCCCTGACATTCAAATACAAGTTAGATACATGTTAAACCATAGACCTCCTAATAGAAAACTTCCATTGATCAATCCATGTAGCCCTGATATTCAAATTGGTATATTAGTACCTTGAAGTTGATTGTTGGCTTCACTCCATCATGTAATCCTGCAGAACAATTCATCAAAAATAGGACCATAGGATGAATGTAAATTGTTGCAACATGAGAACAATCCTGAAGAAAATTAATACCTTTGACAACTTCATGCGAAAGAGTAGGAACATAAACCCCGGCATAGGACTCCCCAGCTATGTAAAATGGATTGCTCAGGAACTCAGGGTACAGCTGAAACCACTGCTCACAAGATAAAAGTATCAAAATTCAGCTATATATTAGTACCATATTAACATTATAGATCACACATATATTAGTACCTTCAGAAGAAAAGTATGTGAATCTGTGGCGGTCTTGAGGTCCCCGGTGTTATAATCCGAAGTGTTCTTGGAGTATGACAGCCCCACACCAGCAGGGGAATCCAAGTAGATCACACTGGATACCTAAGTCCACAACACAAAGAAAATATCACCAGTCTCATTCAGACAACAGAAAATTTCAGCTCATTATGCATGCAGGGCTAACAGATATATGGACATGGCCAACCTTGGACCAGCTATAGGGATTGAGATGAAGCTTTGGTAGGCTCTTGGCTGACCCTCCTGACTCGAAATTGAATGGTCCTGGAAAGCACAGCGCACATATGAATTGGTGCATAATAATGATCAGGTTCAACGAAACGAATCATCAAACCCCATCAATCAGTTGTGTCCTTCTAGGAAGGCTGGAGTTTCGCTAGAAATGTTGAAGAGCAGCACATCCACTTGTCTTGCAGGACTACTGAGATATTAAAAATGAATATGATCTAGAGATGAACAACACTGTATGAGACGTTCTTTTCAGCTTATTTATGAAATTATTGACGTGGATTATTTGCTCCATGTTTTTTACAAATAAATTTCTTTTACTTTATTTATTAGATCACTTGTTTAAAACAATATTTGTTACGTTCGTTTTCACAAATACTTAATATATCCTACAACTAAGTATACATAATCCGTGGCAATAATCTGGCCATTTCGGCCAAATTTCCAAACAAATGGCGAAGTCAATTCTTATCAAATGACGTAGTACAGTCAGTTCCACGCGACAGCGGTATGCTGGCTGCTGCCGTGTGCAGACTCAGATCAGAGGTTCTTCTTTTTGTTTGGCTCAAAAAAACAAATCAAAATATAGAAGCTCAACTCTCAACTATACGCTGCTGCAGCAGCTGCTTTTACGCGACCGGTTCTTCCCAGTTGGGGTGGAAACTGGAAAAGCAAACGAATATAATAATTGAGAAACAGAAGAAGTGGGGCCCACCACCTCCCCTGCTTTCCACGGCCGGCCGCCGGCCAGCCTCAACCACGACGCCGCCCCGCCGCCGCCGCCGTGGGAGGCTGGGTCCGGCGAGGGGTCAGGAGGAAGGAGGGGGGAGAATACGAAACGCACCGTGCTCGTAGACGAAGCCGTCGAAGCTGGAGCAGCCCGGGCCGCCGTTGAGCCAGAGCACGACGGGGTCCTTCACCGGGTCGCGCTCCGACTCCACCAGGTAGTAGAACAGGTTCCGCCCGTGCTGCTCGTCCACCGTCACGTACCCGGCGTAGTGCTTCGACGGGAGGAGGCCGTCGAATCCCGGGACGCTCTTCACGAGCGCGCTCGCCGGCGCGGCGTGGCAGACGCCGACGCCGAGGTAGACGGCCAGAACGAGGGCGAGGGCGACGGCCGGAGAAGCAGAGGAGCGGCCGCGTCTGGCCATTGATAGTGCGGTGGGCAGCAGCGCCGCGCAGTGGAGAGCGCGGTGGTGGTGGTGGGCAAGTTGAGGCGCACGGATAGAAAAGAGAGAGAGATTGGCGTCGAAGCCACGATGAGAGGCGAGTGGTGACGACGACGGCGACGCCATGGGGGCTTTATACCGATTTCTGGGTGGACTCGCGGCCAAATTTGGCAAATTTTAAACCGAATTCTGGCAAGATTCTCTTCGAATTTGGGAGTGTTTCGTTGGCTTCTTTCACGCGCACGGTTGCGCGGCGGCTGATTGATTGTCAGCATAATGACAACACATGTACGGTCTCACGACGTTAGCGATGAGCTCTCCAGTCTCCACTCCCGGGACGAGGAAAAACCTTCCGTCTAATGATTTCTATCACCTTCACACCGTTTATCTTGACAAACATCTGACGAAAATTAAAAAGAATACATAATAATTATTTATTTTTATGTGGCTTGGTTTTAGTCAAAGTTTGGTTTTTGTCAAAGTTACTTTTGAAAGCATTACTTATATTTTGTATAATTATATAAAATTGTAATTAAAAATGATCAAACATGTATAAAAAGTCATGATATTTATTAAAGAACGAAAGGAAATATTACGAGAAGAAAAACTCTACACTCGTATACTCAGATTTTTTTTTAATTATTCAGACGTACACCTAGTTCTTTTATTTTCTATCTTGACGATTGGTCAAACCATGAGTCGTTAATTAATAATGGTGATTTTCCTTGGGCACTTTGTCTTTTCTCTGTGGACGTTTGGGAGAACCATTAGGCGCTACTGAAGTTTTGGCGACACATCGTTAGGAAATTTTGGCTTCCAAACAAAAAATGGGGGTTTGGATTGTCTGATATACACACAAATGGTGAGTCTAGTGCCTGCGAAACCGTCAGTTGACATGTTCGAAACATGTTATGCTATTTAGGGATGTGTCTTATTGGCTCTGATTAGTGAGAAAAACCGACGAAGCATAGAAAAAAATTATAGATGCTCTCAAACTTGTATACGGTGAAAAAACCCTAAAATAAACTTAAAATAGATTCAAAATTTAAATTTTAATTTTGACTGATAAACCAACAAATTGGCGACACTACCGGAATCCCGACGTTTGCCTAGTGTCCACCACACTCGGCGAAGCAAGCATTACACTCGGCAAAGGGTTTGCCGAGGACAGCACTCGACAAACCTCTATCGGCAAACACGAAGTCGACAAAAGCCTATTTACCGAGTGCCGAGCTACGGCACTCGACAAACTCTTTGCCGAGTGCCCCGCAATCGGCAAAGTAGTAAACGTTTGCCGAGGCCGGGCACTCGGCAAAGTCTCTTCTGTTTGGAGTGTCGGGCACTCGACAAAGTCTTTTCTATTTGCCGAGTGTCGGCACTCGGCAAACATTTATTATTTTGCTGAGTACCGATACTTGGCAAACAGAAGAGACTTTGCCGAGTGCCCGGCACTCGGCAAAATATGGCAGTACTCGGCAAAAAATGACAGCACTCGGTAAATAGGCTCCAGAAATAGCTCTGGAAAGCCTCTTTGCTAAGTATTGCACTAGGCAAACCCCTCTTTGCCGAGTGCTACACTAGGCAAACAGGCATCCTGACCCACTATTGTATTTAATCCTTTCCGTAACTCATCACAAATACGCAATCATCATAAGCATTCCACAGTCGTCATCATAGGCATTCCACAATCATCATCACAGGCATAACTCGCAGTAATCATCACATGCATAACAAATATATCACAAGAAGCATCACAGGACCACAATATGTCACCTCAATATCACAAGGACCATCATAGGCAAATATATCACAACAATCATCCAGAACCATAATTTAACTCCGGTGCGACAAGTACACAACATCCAGAACCACAAATCAAGATAGGATGCTTAGTTTCACATGCAAGTAGAACTTGTTCTCTAGTAGTTTCACAACATCCAGAACCACAAATCGAGATAGGGTGCTTACATAGTTGGTGGCCTACGGTGCGCTGGCAACAAATCCATATCCTGAGGCCCAACATTCGATGTCGACGAGGTATACTGCACAATGAAAAGAAGAATGCATGTGAAATAAAACTACAGTGTTATGTTATATGAAATGAAACTACAATGTTCTCAGGTGACTCACAAGAGTGCCCATAAGAGCTGACGGAGTGACCATAACAACTGGTAGAGGCGGCAAGAGCATCGTTGGTGGAGGCGGAGGCTGACCCATGTTCTGAGAAAGAGTCTGCATGTATTGATAGAACTGCTGCATCTGGGCCTATTGCTATCGCTGTACCTCCATTAACTGGATCTTATGCGTCTATCGCATCTCCTCCCGTAGCCTTCTTTCTTCGTCTAGCTAGGCCTACATTATTAATTGCATCCCAACGATACAATGCAAATTAAACATTTGTAAAAATCAATGGACGACGAATGAAACAGAAATAACCTGTAGTGCTGCCATTTGGGACTGTGTAGGGGTCGGGCGTGACCGTATGGCCGGGCCTGACCCTGTGCTCCTCGCTTGAATCTCGGTGAGACTAGGAGTACTAGCCGTGTCGATCACGCTGTCGCCCATCCATAACTGCCCGTGCTGCCTACCCCCTTCCACCCTCATGACGATCTCACCGTCAAGGTCATGGGCGCTCGGATCGAACTCTGGCCCGTGGATCTCTCTTGCCATCGTTGAGTAATCGGTGAGGCGCTTGTGCATGCCCGAATTGCAGTACACCGAGGGCGGGTCGTCCGGGTTATAGGAGACATCGGACGTCGCCTTGCCCTTGCGGGCCAGAGCATACGCTTGGAACGTGTTAATAAGCTGGCCACCATGTGCTTTCGACTGTGAAAACAACCAATATGATTAGAAATTATATAGAATTTAGCGATACAATAAAGAAATGAATTCGCATACATATTTCTGGGCATACCATCTGAGACTCCTGTTGCCCTGACAGTGTGATGCACCTTTCATCATCAAACGCCGACCCCGGCACACGAGATGCTAGGCCTGCCAATCAGGGGAGCACCACCTGTCCACCATGGCTGCCCAGCACTCGTCTAGGCCTGCGCACCAACCCAGAATCGCCTACACGTCATCAAGTAAATGACATAAGACATCAAATTGAGTATACTAAACCTAAGGAAAAATCGGACTGTTGGCTCTATATTTACCGTCAAGTATTGTTCCTGGGTCAAGCTCTTGGTTCTTGCTTCGGTTTTGCTGATCTTATGTCCTTCATCAACCCAATGCGATATGACAATCTGGAGGCGTGCCTCATAATGCATGTCATTCACGCGGTCCTTTGCCACTTTCTCAGTCACGGCATCTACAGCGGCCTGTGTACAGCTATCATCAAGTGTGTAGAAATCCTACATATAGACACAATTTATCCAATCATTAGTTCAAGAATGTACAATAATGAATATCATGTGTTGAACAATGTAATGCGACGAAGACGTACCCACAGCTCGGCCTTGACTCGCTCCGCTCTGTTGGCGAAAACCCTGCCCAATAGATCACGAATATCAGGGGCAGACTTGTAGTGGGCCCACGTCCAGGCAGGCTCCATTTTACCCGCATGTTGCACCAAGCCAGGGAAGTATTCCTTGCACAAAAGACCGATGATGCCGTTGACGAGGCGTGTGTGATCACCTGGTCTGACCACCTCCCAATCCCTGCCCAAGTGATTAAGATAAATTATAAGTTTCCATTGTAATTTTCAATTAGAAAAAGTAATGAACACATGAAAATGTTACTTACTTATCCCCATCGGGTCGAATCACTGGTCGTTTGTGAAGAGGTGGTCGCTTTGGCAGTTTTGAGGGACCTCTCAGCCAAACAGTCGGTGATCCACTACCTGCCGCCGCCTCCTCCCCCGCCGACCCATCGTCCTTCGCCGTCGCCTCCTCCGACTTCGACTCCTCTGCATCCTGATTCGCCGCCTCCTCCGAATGCGACTCCTTCATCTCCGATCCTCCTCCTCCTCCCCCCGCCTCCTCCTCGTCCTCCTCGGTGGTGGTGGTGACGGCTCGACGCCGCGGTCGACTCTTGCCACCACCCTGATCACTGCTCGTGCCTCCACTACCACTAGAGCCACCACCACCTCCTCGTCCTGCACTCTTTTTACTGAAAAACGAACTCACCGTCTTCTTCAAACCACCACCGCCCACCATATTTGTACAATCACCTGCAATAAAAGAGTAAGTTGTCAGCACGGATATACAAATTGTACTTTGAATGAGATGTGCAAAATTAACAGAACTTAATTACAAAATAACATGGTATTACAAAATAATAAAATCAATCAGTACGGATCATACATGTATTAGAAATAGTCGTCAGGATCGGGATTAGCTAGATCATAAATCTCATCATCACTATTGTCAACAAAATCAATCTCGTACTCCGATTCCTAGTCATCAATACTGTCATTGTCTAAATGTAATCGTTGAAGTAATGCCAAGTCCTTCACATTATCAACTTCATCTTCAGTGTCATCGTCAACAACCCTATCATTATCTACTTCCATTTCGATTGCTGCAGTTAGGTCTATCTCAAAACTCCCTTGCAGCCCATCTTCTTGAAAGAACTCTCCGACGTATGTGTTTGGATCTATGTTATAATCTTCATTGTTTGGGACATGTAGTTTACCGTGTGGCTATACCTTGTGCACAATATCCCAACCCTTAAGTCGTGCTACATTTTGGCACGGGTAAGAGAGATACTAAACTTGTGTGGCCTGTTGAGCCACAATATAGACATCGTCTTCTATCATGGCGGATGATTGTCGAATTTCGACTAGCCCAAGATCAGGGGTCCGTCTCACTACTTTAGGATCAAACCAATGACATTTGAATATGACAAGCACAAGAGGTTTGCAACCATGAAACTCGAGTTCGTATATTTCTTCAATTCTTCCATAGTACTCTAGTCCATCGGAGCCCACTGTAAGGACTCCAATATTTGTGGTTCTTCGATTGGGCCGACTTTGCTCGTGCCGAGTTGTCTGAAAGATATCCATTCATGTTATAACCAGTAAATGACTTAACCTTATAGGAAAATCCATTGGCAACTTGTCTCAACTCGGCACTCTTAGAAGCATCGGTTTGGGCCTGCAAGTTCAAGCAGGAATGTACGTTATTCCAAGCGCATGGGAAAAAAACCTTAAGCATGTGAAACTAAGTGCGAACCGAGAAATTGGGTAGTACCTTCTATTTCAACCAACAAATGAAACTGAGCTTTCGATTTCTCGCACCCTGTTTTAAAAGGCTCTCAATTTCTTGCGGGGTTGGGTCCCTTGATTTACACCAGAACAAGGGGGTTGGATGGATGCATAACAGTAACTACTAGAGAACAAGGTTATTGCCAACTTACATACGGTACAGCTCCGTTTCGGGAAGGTTGAGCAACACATAGTGCATGATAGATCGCCACTCTTCATGGTTCAGGTTCTTGAAGGTCACACCACTTACACTTCCGAGTTGCCCTTGGAAAAGGCCGAGGGTTGATTCATTTTCACCAACATTGTAACGAGCGGGTGGATTATGCACATTAGGAAGGTTGTCGGCATAATACTTTGTTTGTGAAGTTTGACACCTCCTGCGAACATATGCCTCTGCGATAGAAGCTTCAATTTTGCATTTATTTTTACATTTGGTTCTAAGATCCTTTAGTTCTCTCTCAACTGGATAGCACCAACGGTACTGCACAGGGCCCCCCATTCGTGCCTCATACGGGAGGTGCAAAATCAAATGCTGCATCGGATTGAAGAAGCCAGGTGGAAAGGTCTTCTCCAACTTACAGATCAACACAGGCGCCATTTCTTCCATTTCTTTAACCACGGTCCGAGATAACTCCTTAGCACAGAGCTGGCGGAAGAAATTGCTCAACTCTGCCAGCACCCTCCAAATATGCTCAGGGACATAGCCACGAACCATCACCGGAAGAAGCCGCTCAATCCATATGTGGTAGTCATGACTTTTGAGCCCGCGATTCGCATGGTAGATAAATTCACTCCCCTCTTCCAGTTTGCTGCATACCCATCGGGGAACATTAACGTTTGGAACCATTGCAGTACCTCCTTCGTTTGGGCCCTCGTCAGGACGAAATCGGCCTTAGGCTTCCTCCATGACTTGCCGCCATTGTGAGGCGCCATGTCCAGCTTGGGTCTATCGCACAACCTCTCCTGGTCCACTCTAGCTTTAAAGTTGTCCTTTGTCTTATCAGGAATGTCTATGATTGTACCAAAGAGCACCTCGGTGACAGTCTTTTCGGTGTGTATTACATCAATGTTATGTGGAAGAAGGAGGTGCTCAAAATAAGGGAGCTTCCATAGGCCTGACTTTTGTGTCCATGCATGGTGCACACTGTATCCCGCAAAACCACCTTCTTCATTCACCACGAGAGCATCTAACTGAGCACGAACCTCGGCCCCTGTCATCATCTGTGGTGCAGTGTCTTCAATGGTGACACCTTTTTTAAAGTTCTTGATGTCTCGTCTGAATGGGTGGTCAAGAGGGAGGAATTGTCGATGTTTGTCGAACGAAGAATCTTTCCACCCTTTGTCCACAAAAAGAATTCCAGAGATTCCTTGCATACCGGGCATGGAAATTTTTTGTAAACACACCAGCCGCAGAATATCCCATAAGCCAGGAAGTCATGCAGGGAGGTATGGTACCAAACATGCATTTTGAAGTTTGTCTTCGTGGCTCGGTCGTACGTCAATACCCCTTCATCCCAAGCAAGGAACAATTCATTAATCAAATGCTCCATGTACACACTCATATTATCCTCCGGGTGTCCAGGAATTATCAACGACAAAAAAGATATTCTATCATTGAAAGATAACGTCGAGCGGGGGAGATTGAGGGGATAACGAATACGGGCCAACAAGTGTATGGGGACACCGCTATTCTGTAAGGATTGAACCCATCTGTTCCCAGCGCAACATGTACATGACAAGCCTCTTTAGTTCTCTCATGATAAATCGCATCAAACTTTGCCCATGCTTCGCCGTCGGCTGGATGTACCATCATATCAGGATTGTATCAACGTCCATTTTTGTGCCATGTCATCTGCTTCGTGGATTCCTCTGTCATGTAAAGCCGTTGGATCCTCGGTATGAACGGAAGGTACCTAAGGATCTTCTCGCCGATTTGGAGCTGCCTCTTCTCACCATCACCAAAGTCTACCTCTACGAACCGATGTACACTTTGGATAGTACTTATCTTCTGCATATTCTTTTCTAAATAAGATGCATCCCTTCGGACAAGCATGTATCTGATCGTATGGCATCTTAAGTGCATGAAGGAGTTTTTGTGCGTCATACATGCTCTTAGGCAGAATGTGACCTTCCAGAAGCAGACCATCAAATATTGACAAGATAGCATCGAAGCCGTCTCTACTCCAGCTAAATTGGGACTTTAGGGCCATTAGACGTGTAATGGCATCCAGTTGAGAAACCTTGGTATGCCCGTGAAGGGGTTGCCGCATGCAACATCTGGTAATATGTATTTGCGGTTTCCTCTGGCTCGTCCTCCATACACCCTTCATCATAGTCATTTAACATATCTCCTACCGCGGCATCCGAATCATATTCATTGATTCATTGTCTCACAACCTCCTCCTCTCGCACGATGGCGCTCACCATGTAAGGTCCACCGGGTATAGTTTGGCAAAAATCCATTCTTGACAAGATGTTCACCCAACCGCTTCTTTGATTGTTGACACTTGTTTCGACAATCAGTGCATGGACACCAAGTAGTAGGCTTTCCATTAAGCCTAGCAAAAGCCCCCTGGATGAAAGCATTGGTCTTGTTAATCCATTCAAGGGTCATCCCAGACATATTTGGGCAGCCCGTGTACATCCACTCATGGTCATCCATCCTCTAACAAATCAATGAATAATATAAGAATCGTTTGAATCTACCGAGTGTCTATACTCTCTAGTAGGTTGGGATAGGTCCTAATCCCACCTGAGGATGTGTAGATCGGGTTAGTTTTCATGCCCTACTCTGGTCCGAGACAGAATTTTTACAGCACCTCCCCGCTATTCTCCAAATACACGTCCCATTAGGGAGATTGTGTATCCGGAGAACAACAGGGATGTGCTGTCAAAACCCTATCTTGGACTGGAGTAAGGCATGAAAACTAAACCCATCTACACATCATCGGGCTGTCCAAAAAATATGTACAATTCAAAACAGATACGGTTTCAGATATGCAAAGATCTGCATATCTACTCCAATCGTATCTCTTTCGAACGGGAGATGCCTAACTAGGTTACGGGATACACCTACATTATATCTAATTAATGTAAGTGTGCAAGAGAAGCCCGGGGTCTCTCACCTAGGTGCCTCTCGGGCTAGACGGACGACGGCATCGATGAAGGCAATGAGAAAGCCATGTAGTAGAAGGAGGCGGCGACGAACTCGCAGTACACCCCCAGTATTTAAACGGTCACGGCTACACAAGTAGAGGTAGGTGCAAAGATCTGTACTGAAAAAACATAATCATGTCAAATTAAAAATTTCGGCAACACCTCCCCTGCAGGGGGAGGTTTCCAAAACCTGTAACAAACGAGACGGCACGATGACCGACAACCACATACACATATAACAAGACATATATGCACCACATATACAAATTAGCTATAAACAATAAAATCACCATATATGCACTACATCAACTACCTATATTTTATTTTGTCGAATATCACAATACTTAGTCTATACTAAATAGTTAATCTAATGTCTCTACATGTACTCTATACTAAAATCTACTTTTGCTCTATTAAACACCTACATTTTATCTAATTTTCCTCAAACTAATAGTACGTTTGAAGAGTCGGGAGGTCGGCGCCGTGCGGGGTCGGGGTTGGCCGGCCGGTGGAGAGGCCCCGCACGTGGGGACGGTGGCACGGCCGGGTGGCAAAGTCGGGGCGACGGCCGGGAGGGTCGGCCGGGGGCGGCGGTGGGCGCGACCGGAGGGCGGCCGGGAGCGCGCCGGTGGTGTGGGGTGCAAGCTAGCCGGGGGTTGCCGGGAGGCGTGGGGGCGCCGGGGGCGTCGGGTCGGGGACGGTCGGGAATCGGCGAGGGCACGGGCCGAAGGGGGTGGGGCGCGCCTATGGCGGCGTGGGGCGCCGGCCGGGTGTAAGTGTCAGACTTTGCCGAGAGGCACTCGGCAAACAGCTTGTTTGCCGAGGGTCCGAGATTATACACTCGACAAACTTCTGAGCACTAGGCAATCGTTGGGATTCTAGTAGTGCGAGTAGGAGAATGCATTTACTAGTTTGTGGTGTGTTTTAGAAGACTCTATTTATGGCATATGGGTGTCTTTGCAACGTGTTTAGGACCCTTTTACGAGTGTTTTACAGTCACAGAAACATGTTCAGGTTCCATTTGAAAAACACATGTTTATGTTTTTGTTAGGAATGCATATACAAAACATAGTGTAAAACACATGAAGGATACAAGAATGGCCATTTGTGTAGCCACAGGAAAAACACATAAATTAGACAATAAAAATAGTCTCAAATTTTTTTTTTGAAGGGAATGCGACCCGCATGCTAACTTTCCTTTGAAGTCTTCATGCATTGAGGCATTTAAAATGAATTTTGTAGGATCCAATGGTGCGCCCAATTCTTTCTTCCAAAAGGTGGTATCGAAAAACAAGTCAAATATGATTCAAATATTACAAACATCCTCGATTTATCCTCTAGAATGCCCCTAAAGGTTGACGAGCATGTGCAGAACATGTGCTTTTTTTCGCACGGATGGATTTACAAACTTAGGAATGTCTATCTATACAATTGTAGATTGCGGCTTGCTAGTGTTTTACAATTACGGGCTAGTGTTTTACATTCACGGGTAGAATGTACAACGGACGAGACTTTAGTATTATGGATTATCGTATGGCACGCACATTCTCTAACCTGCTAAACAACAATGATTTTTCCAAAATTAATTTTTTTTCAATATTCCTTATAAAACATTTTTAATCAACCTTTTAACAACTTTTATATTAAGAAGGTAGCCGCGTATTCGCGTGGGCATGCATCGTAGATTTTGTTTAAAACACTTATATAGGCGAAATATCTTAGTTTTTAAATATATAATATTTAATACATCCCTATAAACCTTTATAGAGTTAGATTTAAAACAATTATCTATGATCTCTTCTTTATAGAGTTAGATTTAGTTTGTTTGAAAAACATGTGTAACAAATTTATAAATTAAAAGTAAGATGTTTTGTCTCGTTTAATCGAATGTTTCCTGACTTTTTAACAAAACCTAAAGAAGTTAATAAATATGTTTTATCTGTACCATCAAGTTAATCATCTTTCGAGTTGGTTTAAATTGATTTAAATTGATGTAAGTTGTTACAAACTTATATATAAATTAACAAAGACATATGTTCAAATGATAGGTGTCTATATTCAAAAGATGTATTTTATTTTTATATGGTGAAATATATGTAATATGGATCTTAAATTATTTATTTAATTATAAATAAAACTACCTTTCAAATAAACTAAAAATCAGGTGTAACTTAAGAATTATAATCATTTAGATTTTTAATTATTGATTTTTACTTTAAATTGTTAATTAGTTAAAAATTAGAAGACAAAGGAATTGAATGAGGGAAGAGAGGAAGACAAACTTGAAGGAGAGATAGTACGCGTGTATATAATTATAATATATTTTCTACATATTATAGTGTTTGTGTTTCAGTTACTTTATTACCTAAAAATAGAATAAAAGCTTTATTGATTAATTAAAAATGATTTTTACTCATCTTTTGCTACAATATATTAATAGTATATATTAAAAATATGAACACTAAATATAATAATGTTATTTTGATTTATTATAATGACAGAATGGGGAGTAAATTTTTGAACGTACTCATTTTACTTTTATCATTATAAATCTAATTTAATTACCGTGAATAAATTATCATGAATACTGTGAAGTTATATATGATGATAAAATCTATATCATTATTTATTTTAATAATTTTAGAATTGTTTGGAACACAAATATCAGAAAATATAAGTTTATTTCTTTTCAAAGTTGAATTAGAATTAATATGGGTCTTTAAATATAAAATAATCTAAATAAATAAGCGGATCAATATTAGTTGTATGATTTACATGTTATAGTTGCTTATTTTTTAGCATAACTTTTGCATTCTAACTATTATATTTTGGGAACAATACTTATAGTTATTGCATTTTACTTTAATGATTGTAGATCTAATTTAATTATTTTGAAGTTATGTATGATGTTAAAATATATTATTATTATTATTATTTCATATTTTTTATAATTGCTTGTGTGGCATGCAAAATTTAGAAAATATAACCCAAAATGATATTTCTTTTCAAAGTTGACTTATAGTAATTTAGGCTTTGACTATAAATTTAGTTATAAATTATTGAAAGATATAAGCGTATCAAAAGTTAGTTGTTTGATTTAGATGTTATAGTTGCTTAATTATTTGACTAATAAAACCTGAAAATGGGAGAAGAAATAGATGGAAAAAGAGGAAGGAATTAAGAGGGGGGCTACGTTAATAATAACATACGTGTCCTTCTCGCCCAAGTAGGCCCCAGTTTAGGATGGATTTTTAAAGATAAATATAATGGTCATAAATAATGAGTTCATTAAATTTTATGAAAATGAACGATAAGATGTTTTGCTCTTTCTCAAAATTTTTAATCTCTAATTTATTAAAATACCACGTGACGGCTTAAAAGCTTCGTAGGATGCCACATGATAGCTTATGATCATTTGTAAAAAGTTTAATGGATTTTAGTGTATAATAAATATTTAATTCATTTATTTGTGTTTTTAAATAATTGTCATGATCTCACCTTCGTCTATATCATCCATCATCTACCAGCCCTTTTAGAACGCATGCACGAGGGACTATTTTGTTTTAAGTCCAATATTAGTTGTGAAAGGAGTAAGAGATACTTGGGTGGTAAGAAACCTTCGGATATACTAATCCCTATAACTAAAGTATGATGTTTGTGCCTAACGCAGTAGCTACTCTCTTTTCTATGTTGACGATTGGCCAAACCGTGAATGTCGTTAGTTAATTACACACTGGGAAAGACACACAGCTGGGGAAAGACAAAGACATGACGTCGTCTCGGTTGGTATTCCACTTATGCAACCGGAACACATAATAAAAACTAAAAATAAATATGGTTAGTCAGGGTTATTTTAACCGGGACTAAAAAATATGGATACTAAATCTATTTTAAACTGTTTTTTCTTGCTAATATATATCTATATATATATACATATATATAAGTAAATACATACATATATGATTAATATATATTTGTATATAGCATCACGTATATATAGCTGCTGGTATGTATTATTTTATGTACAATGGAAATTAAATACTTTTTGATATATGTACCTTATTGTTAATTTTTAATATTTTATCATATGTTACAAAAGCTAAGATGAAGGTTCGGATCGAGGAATAGATTGTCCATTACCATAAAATTCTCCCGTTGAATTAGCAATCTCGTCTATTATAAATCACATCAGTTGTTCTTGAACAACTTTTATGTAATCCATCGGGAAGAGTTGGTTCTTCATCCAAATAATCTATCATTTTACAAAATGAGATATAAATATATTAAATAATAAGAAGAGTGTACATAATGTATGAATGATGTTTAAGCATTTTCATATCCTTACCAGTGTTAATCTTATGTGTTATGCTTTGAATAAAGTTAGTAGCCACATAAGTTATTCTCATGTTCCTATCGTAAACAGTAAAGGATAAACGAACTTATGAAATATATATTTCTATTATAGAGTGAATGATAGATATAATTTTGGACCATGTACGTACTAAAAAGTCCATCCTCACTTCTAGTTCTTCTTTGATTACCCCGCGACGGTCATACGAAACTGTGCCCACACCGTGTAGTTGCAAACTATGATTAATAATGCTTTGATCCACATAGTAGCGAAAACAGCAATCATAATAACAGTGGAATGGATGACATTACCTGTGAATCATGTCAAAAATCATGGTGGAAGTTTCCTTTGGTTTTCATATTAAGTCCAGGACATGAATCTTGCTTATAGAAGTGTCTATGACAAAAAGGACCTAGTGAAATCTACAAATTGTGTGATACATATCATTGTATGAATATGAGAGGTATAAAAGATGGTAAAAACTCACTTTGTATTGTAAGGAAAGAGTATGAAGATCTTAAAATATTGCTGCACCAAGAATTTGTAAATGTTATCCTCTGTTTCATGTGCAAAGTCCCGTACAGTCGTCTCGTTAATTATGTAGGCGTCCATGAAACCAATCCTGAAAGCTCCCAGCCTACGGCATAGTTCAATCTCCATTCTACAATGCAAAAAAAGGATGTGAAGTATCCGTACAGGGTAAATATTCGATGTTACATACAACGAGCAAAGTAACGAAATAAAATTAAATGACACTTACAGAACCAACAACTGAGAAGAGAGACGTCAAGGACGTCTTACTAGTATATGTCGAATACATCCTTGAAGTTGACCCACATATCGTACAACCCATTAAAGTAATCTACATCTTTAATCCTCACGGCGAACATAACCCTACCATTGGCTGATTGTTCCATGTACCATTCATGGAATTGATACATATGTGTAGATAGGTTCTCGACAACCTCTGGCTTGACAAGTGGTTCGCCGAGGGTAACTATGTGTTTTAGACAATCTATTGACGCCTCTACTGACGCCTTCTTGATAGGGGCATTTCCCAGCAGTTGCTCCCTCGTAAGATTTGTGTTTGCCATAAATTGTTGTATATTGAGTCATGTTTAGATGGCATCGGTTCAACCGCTTGTTTTTTCTTGCTTTTCGAGCTGAGACACATCTTTTGTATTTCAGTCTTCTGAAAAGACTTACATATTGACTAGTCATGCTCTTTTTGTCTTGGGCTGTTATGTAAAATGTATACCCGTTGATCTCATATCCTTGGAATGTCGAGATTGAGTAAGATGGTCCCCTCGCCAATAAGGCTAGTTGTTAGTCAATCGTCCCGTTACCTATGAGATGTTGTTGCAACCAAGCGGGAAAAGTATCAATGTGATTACGTGTAATCCAGGCAACGGACTTCCCGATATTTTTGGAACGAACAATTGTCATTTGCTCCTCGATGTAAGGAGCCACCAACGAAGATTGTTGCAAAACCGTGAAAAGTGCATTATGAAATAAATCGTTGTCTATAGTCATTATTGGTTTCCTTCCAAAAGTCTCCTTTTCCTATAGTCTCCTCTCATGACTTGATTCAAGGATCCTGATGGAACGAAGGTCACCAATAAATTATATGCAAAACTCAATGACCTCCTATGTTCTATACCCCTTGGCGATGCATGCTTGGACGAACGATTACAAACGTACTTTTTTAGAATCTTGTCACACTTGTGAGGTGTTTCCCCTTTTAAAAATCATTAAAGAAAAACACAAAATAAATAATTGGAAAATTAACCTAGAGCAAAGAAATAATTTTAAAATGCAATTTCTAATTGAAAATGGCATGGTAGAATTTTTCTTAATGTCAAAATACATTAACATGATTTTAGTGAAATTTTTAGAGCACTAGAAATAATTTTTAACCAACTAAAATAAAAATCGAATTAATAAATCCCGAGAAAAACCTTTTCTCTCTCTTCCATCCTTTTCCCGCTCTTTTTTTCGGCCGTGGGCCGGCCCGAGCCGACGGCCCATCCCCCTGCGTGCGCCGCCCGCTCCCTCTCTTCCTCGTGGGCGGCCGAAGGCTGCGGCTCGTTAGCCTCGGCCGAGCACGAATAAGTCCTTTTGCCTCCTCGCCTCCTCGAGCCATTGACGGTGGGGCCCGCTGTCGGGCTCATCGCCTACCTCTAGTCGTGTCGTCGCTGTTCACGCCTCCTCGTCCCCGCGCGAATCCCGGCCACCCCGCCACTTTCGCGCGCCCTAATCGCTGCCTTAGCTCCCCCGCCCCTCCCACCGGTCGTCGCTGCCCCCGTCCGCCGCTCCCGCACCTCGTAATTGCCGGATTTAATCGTCGGCCATTATTTCCCCAATTTCCTCCTGCACGAACTCCGACGAGAAATTAATCCGCGCCCCGGCCAAAACCGACCTCCCTGAGCCCTATAAAAGTCGCCGACCGTCCTTCCCGTCTTCCCCACCTCACTCTCGAGCTCTCTCGTGCACCCCTTCACCCTAGCGCCAAGCTCCCGAGTTTTGCCACCCTCCGTTGCTGTTCGGTCACCAATTTCCATCGACTCGAGCCGCACCGAACCTCCTCACCGTCTCCATCCTCTTCGCCTGCGTCCGAACAACCTCGATCATCCCTCGCCGTCACCTCCCATCGTCCCCTTGCCACCTGCGTCATTGTCTTCATCCTCTCCGGCGTCTCGCAGTGAGACTGCCCATCCTCTCTCCCTCTCGGCCCGTACGCCTGCCGTCGCTCCCACGTGCACGCGACTTCGCCTGCGCGATTCCATGCCACACCACCGTCCCGCGTCGTCGTTCCAATGGCGTCGGCCGGTCTTCGGCCGCTGCGCCGCCCCTCGCCCGTTTCCCGGCAATGCAGTGTGGCAAGGCACGTGGCCGTCACGTCAGTGCCATGTGTGTGTCGCGTGGTGCACCGCCCGCTCTCGGCCTGTGGACCTGGTCCACCGTGGACCAGTGCTCCCACGGCCGATGATGTCAATGCTGACGCCAACCCTAGCATGGACTCAATCTTGGGATTTATTACATAATACAATATTAAGGATTTTCCTGCTTTAGTAAAAATACAATTAATCTTCTAAAATTCATATTTTTTCAATCCGAGCTCCATTTAAGTCCATTCAAATTTTATTAAATTCATAAAAATGCCAAGACCGTTAAAAATGGTTTTGTTCCCTGCTTTAGTTGATCTTTAGAACATTTTGTTGAGTGCTTTGTTTGTCGTGTAGATCTAGGTAGTTCCACCGACTCCGTTCTCTTCGAAGTCGTTGTGGAGCTTCCCCAAGTCAAAGAGCAAGGCAAGTCATGCTTTATTATTGATCATATTATACACATTTGCTAAAATACCTCGTTGATTCTGTTAAACTGCATAAATTTTCAAATGTCATTTTATGGGGAATATTACACCCTTACTATTAGTATTCAGCCCTAGATTTGACACCCTGAACCCTTGATAAACTTGGGCAATAATATGACTAGTTTTGGGCCTAGTATATGCTTAGCCCTGCTTAGACCAACTAGCATACTAAATGGGTTATTTCATCTAGATTACATTATTCTAGACACATGAAATGAAGGACTTAATCCTGTAACACTGTGATCATGGTCAACAACTAAAATATGACAAATGGTGGGCTGTGAGTGCATTGGTTTTGGATAGTCGCGTCTATGGCAATTAAGGACCGGTTCACGGGAAACCCTGGGAGAATTACCGTACAAACCACAAGCCATAATGGGCAACGGTGGGTCCCTTAGTGTGGCCTTTCCTAGCGGACAAACCCTGGCAAGGGTGAGCATGATAGAGTTGCAGTCGGCCAGAGGTTTACTGGTTGTTGGGCTGTCGGATTCACCACGGTACTCATGGGGGCTGCCCACTGCCCAAGAACGGGAGTGGGGGCGAAACCTTGGTGTGGTTCGCTTGGTTAGTGGGGGTTATGTGAAAGGTCCTATCACAGTCCTTTTCCGGGGTACTGTGGCAGTATTCCGGTGCACGAAAACGTGTTGTAGGGCTGTGTCTTGTGGGTACAGATGTACACCTCTGATCAGAGTAAAGCTATTCGACCGGATTCACCGTGATTAGTCTCACACTGTTAAAAACATGAGTAACAGAACATGGCTAGTATAGGTGGATGGTTTGGGCCTGTCACAACGTGGGGATAACGTTGGACAGTGTTGGAAATTAAATTGCTAAATTATTTATTTACAACTATTTTACTGTTTTCAAAACATCCTCGCTGTGAAATTAAGCTATTTTGTGCTAAAAAGAAAACCCTAGTCAAATCCTTGTCTCCCCTTGTATTCATACCACTCTCTTCCGGTATGACTTGCTGAGTACGTGGAAGTACTCATCCTTGCCTCTTCACCAGATCTAGTGCTCAAAGAATTCGAAGACGAGTAGGCTTGGTCCTACGCTCGGGAAGATGCCTCTGGAGTGGAAGGGGCCACACTGCAAGCGTCAAGACTAGGCTTAGATTTCTTTTCTTTTCCGCTGCTCTTTTGTAATCTTTTTGTAATGTTTTTAAGATGTGGAACTGTAATATCAACAATTGTCGTATGTGTACCCTGGCTGGTTCTGGACAGGGATTTTTAATACACATATAGCTTCAAAAATTCTTGTTTGAATTTTTGGGCATGACAAGTTGGTATCAGAGTCAAGTTCCAGACCGTAGGAAAAGCCAACCGGAAAACCCTAGGAGCCCTCTGAATTTTTTCCATATGCATAAGCTTTGCAATTGGAGTTGTTTCGGGAAAATGGGGTTCTGTTTCCTCGAGTTTGGGAAAAATCTTCATCGATTTCTAAAATGGAAAGTTTTGAAAGCCAAGTCAGCCTAAGTAATAGGACTTTTGCAAATAAATTTGAAAAAACATTGCAATCTTATTCGACCGTCAGTCAGGATTTCAAAGGGGTAGAAGTCCTAAGTCAAGTTTAGGTGGGAATGGTCGCAGATTCTATACCTAATATACCTAAGCGTTATTTTTAAGCATTATTTTATTTCCTAGATTGTGTCAATAGTATCTTTACTTGGCTTCATGAAAATGTTTCATGCATAAAACCCTTCTTTACTCATTTGTTTTACTTGACTCCTTTATTGCTTTATTTAACTTGAGCTTGAGCATGCATTGATTCCCCCTCCTTTGTCTTCTCTAGATGGCAGGCCATCCCGTTACCCACCACGGTCAGGGTCTTGAAGGTTTCGTCGCGGAGTTCGCACGGATGGCCTTGGCAGTGGGCATTCGGCAGCGAGTTGCCCCATTAGGTCCGCTTGGAGGTAGACGGTTTCATCGGCATCAACCTCCCAAACATGGTGGTTACTGCTTCGGGAGGAATGGACGAGCATGCCTGTCAAGAGGCTGCTTACCTGATGCTGGCCCGGATGAGGGAGATGCACGACTACCATCTCCGCCACTCTGCCTACCGCTTCCATCCCCCGCACAGAAGCTCATTGGTTGTCAGCTCCTTCCAGTCTACGGCGGGGGAGAATGACACCACCTTTAGTCACATGAGGACTATGATTAAAGGGTTGGACCAGATGCATGCAGAGCTTCACAAGGCAGCCAAAGCCTTGGATGACCAGAATATCCTCAAGATCAAGAGCTTGAAGGATGTGGTGGACCGCCTCAAGAAGGAGATCGCCACCCTGAAGGGACTTCCGGTTCCCAACATCCTTTAGATCAGGATCACGCCCCGGAAGACCACCAAGGCCCCTGTGCGCATGCAGCTAGCACCCAGGATTCCCCCTTCAGCTCTGCCACCGTCCCTAGCTCCTACCCCTGCCCCGACCCCTGCTCCGACCCAAGGTGGAGGAGGAAGAAAAGGTTGGATCTCCGTGTCCAGTAGCAGTGGAGGCAGCAGCAGCTCTAGCTCAAAGACTCCAGGAAGAAATGTGGAGTTTGAGGATTCCCGGAGGCGTTCGGAGGAGAAGGAAGTCGGAGACTCTCAGGAGAGTGGTTTCGACTCCACCGATCGCAGGAGTTGCTCCGATCGCTAGAGTGTCGCCTCCCTTAGTTTACCGTCTTCCTAGTTTTTATGTTTGTTAGCTGTTGTGTGTTAGGAGTGTTTTTGTGTGGGGTAGAAGTCAACCTATATCAAGTGTGGGTATCGGTTGTTCACTTAAGGATGTTGAGTGTGTTTTAAGTGTTTTAATAAAGATCAGATCAAACTAGTTATAAATCAATAACAATTCAGCTTCTAAGTCCAATCTGTTTTTCTCCTTCCCTCTCCTTGTTCGGTTTGCCCCTTCAGATGGTGAACACAAGGAATGATGGCTCCAATGCCAACACCGAGTCCGTTGAGAAGACCACCAGGGTCAACGGCAATGCTCCACCACCGCCACCCAAAAACATTACTTTGGCCCAAGTCTTGGCCAAATCAAACCCAGATGATGGCTGCGATGATGTAGCAAATGCAACAGCAGCACCAACAAAAGCAACTTCAAATGATGCAATAGTTTCAGCAGCAACAAAACAACAACAATAACCAGTTCACACCCCCACCTCCCCCTCCATCCAAGTTATCGGAGTTTCTCCGTGTCCGACCCCCAACTTTCTCGAGCACCACAAACCCCATGGAAGCCAATGATTGGCTCAATGCCATAGAAAAGAGAGGGTGTCCTTTTCCACCCACCAACTCCAACGCCCGACCTCTGCCTGGTGGGACAACTTCTTGGTTACCCGCCAAGCAGACGCACCCGCTCTCACTTGGGCAGAGTTCTGCCACCAATTCCGAAAGGTGCATATTCCTGGAGGGATTGTGGTGCAGAAGAAGAGGTAGTTCAGATCCCTTGACCAAGGCAACCGATCCGTCACAAAATATCTACACGAGTTCAATTGATTGGCATGTTATGCTCCCGAGGACGTGCGCACTGATGTCGAACGTCAGGAGAAGTTCCTGGCGGGACTCAATGATGAGTTAACGGACAAGCTCATCTTAGGTGAATACACAGATTTTGAGAAGTTGGTCGACAAGGCTATTCTCCAAGAAGACCAACGTAACAAGTTGCTTAAGAAGAGGAAGGCTGCTCAGTTCAGACCTCAACCTCAACTGGGAAATCCCCAATGGTCACGCTTCACACCCAAAGGTCAGGGTGGACGTATCACCATGATCGTTCGACAGCATCAGCCATATCACCTGGGAAATTTCCAAGCTAGTTGCAAGCGCAATGGGCAGTAGCAGCGGAATCCTGTCCCGCGTCTTTCCATGGCGCAACCGCAACAGCAGCCGAAGCCAGCACAACCAAAGAATAATTGCGAAAGTAAACACGACAATTGTTTTAACTACGGAAAGCCTGGACATTTTGCGGATAAATTTCCAAAGCCCAAGCACATACCTTGATTCGTCCAAGCAAGGGTGAATCACGCTTTGGCAGAAGAAGCCCAGGATGCACCGAAAGTAATACTGGGTATGTTCCCTGTGAACTCATTTACCGCATCAGTCTTGTTCGATTCGGGTGCAACACATTCGTTCATATCAAAGGCGTTTGTTGGGGCAAATGGGATATCAGTATTGAAACTTAAGATACCCATGCGGGTTCAAACCCCAGAAAAACACTTGAACACCGCCCATTTCTGCCCTTCGATGGCAATAGAAATCCAAGGGTCTCAATTTCTGGCCAACCTTATCCGTCTGGAATCAAAAGGCTTGGGATGGACTGGTTAACCCAATATAAGGGTGTAGACCCCCGTTTTTGTAACAGGAATCAATCGTGTTCATAGTACCATTTTCCTGGATCGAGTAGTTTGGTACCCACGAATACATTGCTGAATCATCAGGTGCACGATACATCCATCGACTTACACAAAATATTACAATATAGGGCCCGAAGGCAATGTCTAGAACATAGGACCAAACGGTCCGAAATACAACCAAAAGCAAAAAATTGATAAGGTAGCGGAGAGAAGGCAGCGGCACACCATTTCCACAGGCAACGACCGGAGCTAAGACCTACTGGACGCCATCATCCTCCACACCTCCTGGTAGTATGCGTACGGGTTTTCAGGGTCTTCCTCGCCCACATCTAAAGGTTTGTGCGTATAGCAAGGGTGACTACCAACCGTACTCAGCAAGCCACCATAACAACGATGCATATGATAGGGGATAATCAAGGAGTGGCTGTGGTTGTTTTGCATAAAGCTAGTTTTGTAATTCTTTTCACAAGCCTAAGACCTAAGACTGATCAAGTTTTACTTCCATAATTCATTTAATCAGCAACGGTTCTGTCCACTATCCATTGCGATCCCAAGGATAGTTTTCCGCCACTGGATCGTCATGATTTTCTGGGGTCTACCCCTTCTCATCTTTCAAGAAGTTGATCCACCAGTACATAAAAAATCATCATGCATGCACATCACATCATTTTAAAATTTTGAGTCTAGCCAAGCAAAAGTCTTGTCATTTGTTCCATATCCGCGAGCACAGCTATTCGAATAGATTGATTCACTCACACTGCAGTGGATGTACACTTTACCCGTACTCCGTGGTTGCCCAACAAATGAGCGCCTACGTCCCAACACATGAGACGGTCACGGCAAAGCCTTTCGATAACCTCACTTTGGCAGTACCTGCTCCATGAACTTAAATCCTCTTGTACTCTAGTCGTCCTTTCCTAGCAGTGTGAGGAGTTCTGGCGCTCCCGGGGTAAGGGAAAACTTCATTCTTTAAGTTATATTTTAGTTTTGATTTTGTCCCATCATTCCACACGTAGGCCCGCAGCCTCATCTCAATCATAAGAACCACTATGCAGGGATACTGCCTCCGCTCGGCTATCTACTCCGCTAGATCTATACCCATTCGAGAAGTACGGTTGTACTGGCTCGTTTCCCGACTATCTCATGGCTTGGTCCTTAATTGACCAGGGTCAGCACTTGTCTTTTCTAGAATCCACCCAAATCATCCAGCCGCCCCAGTCTAAAACATTTGCTTGTTTAAGTTTTTCATCAAAGAATTATTTTATCATTGTCATGGCAAAGTGGCGCTCATGTCTCCACATGTCGTATATCAACCACCTTCCCCAAGGTAGTTGCCGAAGCATATAGCATTTGATAAATATAAATATGCAAGAGTCTAATTTAGCATGATTAAGCAATTCCAAAGATTTTCTTCGGACACATCATGTCGTAGGTTACAAAGAATATATATACAGGTAATCAACGTCAAGGCATGGCATATAACAAGTAGAGGAGTTCATATGTATATAGCATGCATCTTTGACTTTAAACAAACATAAGTTCACAAATGGGTTCAACATGTTCAAGGTAGTGGTGACTTGCCTTGCTCGCAACCTTATTGGCCAGGATCCTCGGCGCACTCAACGGCACCCTCGGACTCTACACATACACGCGGAAGATCCGATTGAATTCGATTAGAATTCAAATAAAATCCTCAAAAGGCCAAATAAATCGTAAAAGTGACTCCTAAAACTAGACTACAATTTTAGACGGATTTAGGTTCAAGTTTCGACAAAATCCAAGTTAGAACGAGCGAGTTATGATAATTTGAAATTTTTGCGACCCTGATTTAGTTTATTATAGTGTGGTATCATTTTGAGTTAGTTTATTTCATTTTAGAACAAGAAATAGTGGTCGATAATTTTCAAAATATTACACCGGAAAGGAAAGGTAAAACCCAAGTTTTATCCAATTTTATCGGACCGACAAATCCGGGGTTTGAATTAATTAGATTCCAAAATAATATCACACTAGAGTTTGTCACTATTTAGAATTTTAAATTTTAGAAAATTCTTCTAACAAAACTAATATTTAATAATAAACTAAATTATAATTAAATTACTAGAGTGATAATCAATCTATGCGATAATTAAGATTTCATTCTTTAATCAATTTCAAAAATAAAGATTTTATTCCGGAAAAAGGACATCTATTTTTGCTACGAAGTTTTCCCAAATATTTTCCAAAATGTATTTTTCTTTTCTAATGTTTTCTCTTTCTTCTTCTTTCTTTTTCTTTCCTTTTTTTCTTTCCCTCCCTCTGTTTCTTCTTCCCTCCTCTTCTCTGTTTTCTTTCCCTCTTCTTCTTCTTCGGCTCGGCCAGCGCGAGCAACGGCGCAAGGTGGGGAGAAAGGAGGAGAGGGGGAGGCCTCGCCGGTTCGGGCACTACGGCGTTGACGGCGACGTGGGCGCAGCACGGCGAGGTGAACGGCGCGCACTTCAGCGGCGACAACGCCGTGGCGCGGCGGCACGGCAGCATGGCAAGAGGGGAAGGGCGCAGTGAGGGAGAGAGGGGCACGGGGTTCCATTTATAGGTGGCCGGTGGCGGGAGGGAGAAGGGAAGGTCGGAGAGAGGCGTGGGTGGCCGACACGCGGCGTGCGCGAATGGGGGCGGGCGGGTGCGGCATGGCGTGGCGATGGCGGCGAGACGTGCGGTGTGGTGCGCGAGGGCAGCACGGGAGCGCTGTGTGTGGCGCGGCGCGTGCGCGCGGCTCGGCGAGGTGCGTGTGGCGCGGGTCGGCGCGGCGCGGGCAGCGCGGCGGCGCGGCGCCAGCGCGCGAGCAAGAGGGGGCAGGGTCGAACACCGGTGCCCATGAATAGTGAAAATTTTCTTTTTTGATTTCTTTCTTTATTATTATTATTATATTATTTTTTATTTGTTCCTTTTGCATTTCACCCATAAAATTAAAAATATAATTTTGGCCCCAAATATAAATTTAATTTTAATTTTATATTCTTTATCTTGTCCCAACTTTATTATTATATATATTTTTAATACCCTTTTTATTTATAATTTAATATATATATATATTGTATTTTCCCCAAAAATAAAGTTTTGATCCAGAAGTAAATTTCTATCAACCTTAGCTTGTCCCAATTGTATATTTTTATAATTTTGTTTTATTTCTAATATTTGTTTGCAATTTTTGTTTCTTTTAGGGTTTTCGAAACCTTCCCGACTTTTTTGCCTTTTAGATAATTAATCTTTTATTTATAACACGCAACAAAACTCACGAATAAGAGGCAAATAATTATGACAAGATGCAACAATTCAAAAATTTTTGTAAGTTCGAATTTTAAATTTTTTATTTTTAAGTCTTCGATTTTTAGGGTGTTACAAAGGGACTGATTGATTGTGCAAGTCGCACGATCACCTTGACCAATGGTGATGGGAAGGAAGTTGTCTTCCACTCCCCAAAACCCTCGAAGTCTGTAGCGGGTCTGAATCAGAACTCTACCAAGGAAATATCTGAAAAGGGAGGCAAGGTCCCAAAGAAGTTAGAGGATATACCAATAGTCTGTGAGTATCCTGATGTCTTCCTAGAGGACCTAACTACGATGCCACCCAAAAGAGAGATAGAGTTCCGGATTGACTCGATCCCCGGAACTGCTCCAATCCACAAGAGATCTTAAAGGATGGGAGCCAATGAGTTAGCGAAAGTTAAGAAGCAAGTTGATGAGCAACTACAGAAAGGTTACATCCGCCCAAGCACATCACCTTGGGGTGCTCCGGTAATATTTGTGGAGAAAAAGGATAAGACCAAGAGGATGTGCATCGATTATCGCACACTCAATGAGGTTACAGTTAAGAACAAGTACCCTTTACCACGGATCGATGATCTGTTCGATCAACTAAAGGGGGCAAAGGTGTTATCTAAGATAGACCTACGATCAGGCTATCATCAGTTAAGGATTTGAGAGGAAAACACTCCCAAGACCGCTTTCATCACTCGGTATGGTTTATACGAGTATACGGTCATGTCTTTTGGACTTACCAACGCACCTGCTTTCTTCATGAACTTGATGAATAAGGTGTTCATGGAGTTTTTAGACAAGTTTGTTGTCGTATTCATCAATGACATACTAATCTACTCCAAGTCGGAAGAAGAGCATGAGCAACATCTCCGTTAGTGCTCAAGAAGTTAAGGGATCATCAGCTATATGCTAAGTTTAGCAAGTGTGCTTTTTGGTTAAAAGAAGTGCAATTCCTTGGTCACATCGTGAACGCTCAAGGAGTAGCGGTTGACCCCTCTAATGTGGAATCAGTAAACAAGTGGACTCCACCAAAGACCGTTACCCAAATCATAAGTTTCCTTGGACTTGCGGGGTATTACCGTAGGTTCATTGAAAATTTCTCTAGAATTGCGAAGCCAATGACAAAATTGCTAAATAAGGATGAGAAATTTAAATAGACCACAGAGTGCGATAAGAGTTTTGAAGAGCTTAAGAAGAAGTTGGTGTCTGAACCGGTTCTAATCCTACCAGATCAAACCAAGGACTTCCAAGTCCATTGTGATGCATCCCGACAAGGACTAGGTTGTGTGTTGATGCAAGAAGACAAAGTGGTAGCATATGCTTCTCGTCAGTTGTGTGCACATGAACCAAACTATCCAACCCATGACTTGGAACTAGCCGTAGTGAGATATGGCGACATTACCTAATCGGTAATCGTTGTGAAGTGTATACGGATCACAAGAGCTTGAAGTACATCTTCATCCAACTGTACTTGAACCTCCGTCAGCGAAGATGGTTGGAGTTGATAAAGGATTATGACCTATGCATACATTATCATCCCGGCAAGGCTAATGTGATAGCTGATGTCTTGAGCCAAAAGAGTTATTGCAACGCTATCAACACAAAAGAAATATGTGCATAGTTGCAAGAAGATCTAGAGCGCCTAACCTAGGAATTGTTGAACTTGGTTTTGTGGCCGCTCTTGAAGCCCAACCTACTCTGATAGATCAAATCCGAGCAGTCTCAGGCCTCAGATCCTAATATAGCTAAGCTTAAGAAGAACATGAGAGTTAGGAAAGCTCATGACTTTTTGGAAGATGAGCATGGAACAATCTGGATGGGTACTAGGTTGTGTGTACCAGATGACAAAGAATTGAAAAAGTTGATCATCACAGAAGCTCATCAGAGTCAGTACTCTATCCATCCATGAAGTATCAAGATGTACTAGGATCTAAAAGAGAAGTTTTGGTGGGTTAGCATGAAGAGGGAAATAGCTGAGTTTGTTGCACTTTCTGACGTGTGGCAGCGAGTGAAGGCAGAACACCAAAGACCCGCTGGATTGTTACAACCACTCCAGATCCCTGAGTAGAAATGGGAAGAAATCGGAATGGATTTCATCACCGGATTGCCTCGGACATCGTCAGGGCATGATTCCATTTGGGTTATCATCGATCGACTCACCAAGGTGGCTCACTTTATCCCAGTGCATACCACCTACTCAGGGAAGAAATTAGTATAATTGTATCTTGCAAGGATCATGTGCCTTCATGGGGTACCCAAAAAGATAGTATCATATCGAGGGAGTCAGTTCACCTCCAATTTTTGGCAGAAGTTGTAGGAAGAACTTGGTACTCGGTTGAACTTCAGTATGGCCTATCACCCACAAACCGATGGCCAGACAGAGCGACTGAACCAAATCTTGGAAGATATGATGCAAGATTGTGCCCTTGATTTTGGAGGAGCATGGGACAAGAGTCTGCCCTACACAGAATTCTCTCACAGCAACAGCTAGCAAGCCAGTTTGCAGATGGCACCGTTTGAAGCATTCTATGGATAAAAGTGTCATACACAGCTCTTTTGGGACCAGACTGGTGAGCGTCAGCTGTTTGAGACCGAAGTGTTAAGTGACGCGGAAGCAAAGGCCAGAACAGTAAGGGAAAGGTCTAGAATTGCGCAGTCTTGCCAGAAGAGTTACGCAGACAACCATCGAAGGGACCTAGCTTTCGAAGTAGGAGATTATGTGTATCTTCGTGTCACTCCGCTTCGGGGAGTGCACCGTTTCCAAACAAAGGGCAAGTTGGCACCACGTTTTGTGGGACCTTATTGGATTCGGGAACGGCGAGGAGAAGTAGCATACCGACTTGAGCTTCCATCCACCATGGCTGGTATCCACGACATATTCTATGTCTCACAACTCAAGAAGTGTCTGAGGGTACCAGAACAATAGGCAAGCCCGAATCAGATTGAGATTCAGGAAGACTTGACCTATGTATAGAGACCAGCTCGTACGCTTGAGACAAGTGAGCGGAAAACCCGGAACAAGGCCATAAGGTTCTGTCGGGTTCAGTGGACTCATCACTCGGAAGAAGAGGCCACTTGGGAAAGGGAGGATGACCTAAAGGCCGCTCATCTCTATCTCTTCGCTAGTACCTCCGAATCTTGGGGTCGAGATTCCGTTTAAGGAGGATAGGTTTGTCACACCGTGCGGTGTTTCCCCTTTTAAAAATCATTAAAGAAAATCACAAAAGAAATAATTGGAAAATTAACCTAGAGCAAAGAAATAATTTTAAAAAACAATTTCTAATTGGAAATGGCATGGTAGGATTTTTTTTAAATTCTACATGTTAAAAAACAAGATTTTTAGTGGAATTTTCAGTGCACTAAAAATAATTTTTAACAAATTAAAATGAAAATCAGAATTAATAAATTCTGGAAAAAACATTTTCTCTATCTTTCGTCCTTTTCCCACTCTTTTTTCGGCCGTGGCCGTCGGCCCGAGCCGACGGCCCATCCCTCCCCGCGCGCAACGCCCGCTCCCTCTCTCCCTCGCGGGCCAGCCAAAGGCCGCAGCCCGTTAGCCTCGGTCGCGTGCGAATAAGTCCTTTTTGCCTCTATCGCATTCCTGAGCCACTGACAGGTGAGGCCCGCTTGTCAGGCTCGTCGCCTACCTTCGACCGCGCCACCGCTATTGATGCCTCCTCGTCCCCGCGCGAATCCCAGCCACCCCGCCACTCCCGCGCGCTCTTATCACCGCCTTAACTACCCCGCCCCTCCTACCGGTCGTTTCCACCCTCGTCCACCGCTCCTGCGCCTCGTAATGGCCGGATTTAATCGTCGGCCATTATTTCCCCAATTTCCTCCCACGTGAACTCCGACGAGAAATAACTCCGCGCCCCGGCCGAAATCAACCTCCCCGAGCCCTATAAAAGTCGTCGGTCGTCCTCCCCGTCCTTCCTATCTTACTCTCAGGCTCTCTCATGCACCCCTTCGACATAGCACCGAGCTCCCGAGTTGCGCCGCCCTCCGCCGTCGTTCTGTCACCAATTTCTGCCAACCCGAGCCGCGCCAAACCTCCCCGCCGCCTCCATCCTCTTCGCCGTGGCAAGGCACGTGGCCACCACGTCGGTGCCACGTGTGTGTTGCGTGGTGCATCGCCCGCTCTTGGCCCGTGGACCCGGTCCACCGTGGACCGGTGCTCTCGCGGCCGATGACGTCAATGCTAATGCGAGCCCTAGCACCGATGCAATCTCGGGATTTATTGCGCAAGAAAATATTAAGAATTTTCATGCTTTTGTAAAAACATAGCTAATCTTCTAAAATTCATATCTTTTCAATCCGAGTTCCATTTAAGTCCATTAAAATTTCATTAAATTCATAAAAATGCCAAGAATCCGTTAAAAATGGTTTTGTTCCCTATTTCAGTAGATCTTTAGCATGTTTTGTTGAGTGATTTGTTTGTCGTGTAGATCTCGGTAGTTCCGCCGACTCCGTACTCTTCGAAGTCGTTGCGGAGTTTCCCCAAGTTGAAGAGCAAGACAAGTCATGCTTTATTATTGATCATATTGCACCCATTTTGTTAAAATACCTCGTTTATTTTGTTAAACTGCATATATTTTTGAATGTTATTTTATGGGGATTATTACACCCTTACTATTAGTATTCAGTCCTAGGTTTGACTCCCTAGTCCCTTGATAAACTTGGGCAATAATATGACTAGTTTTTGGCCTAGATATGCTTAGCCCTGCTTAGACCAACTAGCACACTAAATGGGTTATTTCATCTAGATTACATTATTCTGGACATATGAAATGAAGGACTTAATCCTGTAACACTGTGATCACGGTCAACAACTAAAATATGACAAATGCTGGGTTGTGGGTGCATTGGTTTTGGATAGTCATGCCCATGGCAATTAAGGACCGGTTCACGGGAAACCCTGGGAGAATGGGCAACGGTGGATCCCTTAGTGTAGCCTTTCCTAACCGACGAACCCTGGCGAGGGTGAGCGTGATGGAGTTGCAGTCGGCCGGGGATTTACCAGTTGCTGGGTTGTTAGATTCACCACGACACTTGAGGGGGCTACCCACTACCCAGGAATAGGAGTGGGGGCGAAACCTTGGTGTGGTTCGCTTGGTTAGTGGGGGTTATATGAAAGGTCCTATCACAGTCCTTCTCCGGGGTACCGTGGCGGTATTCCGGCGCACAGAAATGTGTTGTAAGGTTGTGTCTTGTGGGTACAGATGTACACCTCTGATCAGATTAAAGCTATTTGTGTAGCCATGCCCGCGGGTATGGGCGATCGACCAGATTCACCGTGATTAGTCTCACACTGTTAAAAACTTGAGCAACGGAACATGGCTAGTATAGGTAGATGGTTTGGGCCTGTCACAATATGGGGATAACGTTGCACAGTGTTGGACAATTAAATTGCTAAATTATTTATTTACAACTGTTTTACTGTTTTCAAAACATCCTCGTTGTGAAATTAAGCTATTTTGTGCTAAAAAAACCCTAGCCAAATCCTTGTCTCCCCTTGCATTCGTACCACTCTCTTCCGGTATGACTTGCTGAGTACGTGGAAGTACTCATCCTTGCTTCTTCACCAAAGCCAGTGCTCGAAGAAGCCGAAGAATTTCGAAGATGAGTAGGCTTGGTCCTACGCTCTGGAAGATGCCTGTGGAGTGGAAGATGCCACGCTGCAAGCGTCAAGACTAGGCTTAGATTCCTTTTCTTTTCCGCTGCTCTTTTGTAATGTTTTTAAGATGTGGAACTGTAATATCAACAACAATTGTCGTATGTGTACCCTAGGTGGTCCTGGACAGGGATTTTTAATACACATATAGCTTCAAAAAATTCTGGTTTGAATTTCTGGGCATGACAAATGCCCATGTACCTCTCAAAAGGGAACATGTTGTGTAGGTACATAGGACTGAGAATGTCGATCCTTTTGACAAGGTGACATAGAAGATACGTTATTATATTAAAGAATGATGGTGGAAAGATCATCTCAAAGCCAACAAGACAGTGCACCATGTTATTTTGTAGGGTTGTTAATCTGTCTGGATCGATGACCTTCTACGAAATTGTGTTTAGGAAAGCACAGAGCTTTATTATTGTTGTCCGGACATTATCAGAAAGGATACCCCAAATTATAACATGAAGCAATTGTGTCATCAACACGTGGCAGTCATGAGACTTTAGGTTTATGACTTTCTTCTCTTTCATGCTTATTATTCCCTTTATATTTGATGAGTATCCAGATAGTACGTTGATGTTGTACAAGCATCCAAACATACTTTTCTTCTTAGCCCTGATCAGAGTGTAGTTGTCTGTACTTAAGTAATGGCTTCCTTTCTCCTTCGGTTTCGAATGAAGGCCATCACGTTGTTTCATATGTTGCAGATCATGACATGCTTCAAGTGTATCCTTCGATTTCTCATATACACCTAAGAAGCCTAGCAGGTTGACGCAAAGGTTCTTAGTAAGGTGCATCACGTCGATTTTGTGGCAGATCTCTAAGACTTCCCAATAAGTGTGTGGCAGATCTCTAAAGATTTTCCAATAAGACACCTCCCAAAAAATAGACTTATTCTTCCACATTGCCGCGTGACCATTTTCACTTACTATTGGTTGGTTGTCAGGTCCCTTTCCAACTACTACTTTAGATCTTTCACCATAGCAAACACAGTTTTTTTGTTATGATATTTAGGCTTAGTACAGTGGTCTGCCTTCTGTTTTAAAGTGTTTGCCTTTCTTTCGTATAAGGTGGCTTGCATCAAGAAATTGACAATGACCCATGTACACAACCTTCCTATAATGTTTCAAATACATACTGTCAGTTTCATTCATACTGTGGGTGCAGGCCCTATACCCCTTGTTTGATTGTTTTGATAGGTTGCTAAGTGTAGGTCAATCGTTAATGGTTATGAACAGCAACGCTTGTAGGTCAAATTGCTCCTGTTTGTCCTCATCCCACACAGGGACATCTTCTTTCTTTCATAGTAGTTGCAGATCTTTAACCAATGGTCTTAGGTACACATCAATGTCATTATCAGGTTGCTTTGGGCCTTGAATAATAAATCGACATCGTGATGTACTTTCACTTCGTGCATAACCGGGGAAAGGTTGTAGATACATAGGGTCACAGGCCAAGTGCTATGACTACTGCTCATCTCTCCAAATGAATTCATGTCATTCATACTTAAACCAATCTTTTTTGAAGTCTTCAAATATTCTACCGATGTTTTGCCATTGTGACCCATCGGCGGGGTGTCTCAACATCATGTCTTGTTTATGTTCTTCTGCGTGCCAGCGCATCATTCTAGCATGTACTTTGTTCGTGAACAAATGCCTCAGACATGGTATTATAGGGAAATACCACGTCACCTTAGCAGAAACTTTCTTGTTCGAACGTTGTCCATCAACATCACCGGGGTCATCTCGTCTAATCTTGTATCATAATGCCTTACAAATGGGCATGATTCTAGGCTCTCGTACTCCTCACCACGATAGAGGATACAATCGTTCGGACATGTGTGTATCTTCTGGACTTTCAGTCCTAGAGAGCAAACTACCTTTTTAGCTTAGTATATTGTTTCGAGCAATTCGTTTTTCTCCAAAAGAATATTCTTTACGAGTGTCAATAACTCGCCAAATGCCTTGTCAATCACACCATTTTTTGCCTTCCATTGCAAGAATTTCTGCGTGGTATCCAACTTTTTGTGTCCCTGTTCCCAATTTGGATACAAGGACGTTTTGTGGTCCGCTAACATACGCTCCAATTTCTTGACCTCCTTTTTACTTTCGTAGTCTTTCTTTGCGTCACACAACATCTGACCATGATCGTATTCGCTGTCATTTTTCGCTGTCATTTTCTGCAACAGCTTCGTCCGCCTCGCATGTTGTACTATCTGCAAATCCACCATATTGAGCACAGTCTGGAATGTTGCCGTTTTCTTCTTCCATTGCAACCACTAACTCTCCGTGCGAGGTCCAACAATTATAGCTAAGCATGAATCTCGACTGCAACCAGTGGACATGAAGAATTCTTGATGTAGAATACTCTTTCTAGTTTTTGCACTTTTTTGCATGGAACATATAGTACCCTTAGGCTTGTGGGCATCGGCCACACTCAAAAAATAATGCATGTCATCAATAAACTCCTTGGACCATCGATCCACGTTGTATATCCATTGTTGATTCATCTACGTCAAATAAAAAATGTAAAGGAAGTCCATGAAGCTAAAAATAATTAAAGCATTTAATAATTTAAAACATCATCATTAGACTAAAAACTAGGGTGACACATAGAAAGCCCATATATGCTCCTAATGAGGAGATTCTTGTTGAGCTGACAAATCTCTATGACCATTTCTTTATTACTGTGGGGGAGTACAAGGCTAAAGAACCATGGTTAATTATATAAATTGTGGAAGTTTTAGAAAATTGTAAATATATTTTCATGTGTTATCTTTATTTTAATTATTTTTAGAAGTTTTTAAAAATTCTAAACATATTTTTAATGTATTCTTCTTATTTCTAACTATTTTCATTATTTTCAAATGGACTTAGTTTTTTTCATTTGCTGTCATTTTCCTTTGTTGTATTTTCTAACATTTTTATCCACTATCTCTTGAATTAAATTATGAAGTACTATTATTTTCTCTAAAAATTTATTCTCTCTCATCTTTTTCCATATAACTTTTTAGAGAGAATGACATATAGAAATATAGCTTAAAAATATAATACGTTAACCATATATCAATAGAGGATAAAGTTGGTAACCTTTTAGATCCCTTCAATTTGTGTAATATCACCAAAACACTTTAATAAAAAGTTTTGGCAGCACCTCTCTTTCTCCTCCTCTTGACATAAATGGTTCGGGCTGAAGAAGAAAGAAGACATATAAAAAAGAAATGATCTTCGGTTGAGGTTACCAACCGATACTAAAGAGTACCGGTTGATAACATCAACTAGTACTAAAGTTTTGATTTTTAGTACACCAAATACTAAAGAGTATCGGTTGCTAACATCAACCGGTACTAAATTGTTAATTTTTAGTACACCAACCGATACTAGAGAGCCCGAGAGGGTCTGCCACAGTCTGACATATGTCAGACTAGTTTGAACCAGAACTAAAAACAATCTTTAGTATCGGTTGGTGAGTATCGGTTGATAATAGAGCCAAGATATTTGTATTTTTGGTTACCATGATGATCAGTTCTTCAGTAGTGACAAGAGTGATACTTTGGCTCTTCTCTTTGCTTTGTTGATGTTTGACCAAACCATTAGTCATGAATTACATTTTGGCCAAACTTGCTTTAAAAAAGATTAATTAAATTGCACGGTTCTATGGAATGGTTAGCCTCCTGAGATATGCGATAGTGGGACGGCTATCAACAGTATCCATTGCCATCACGTGAAGTGGCTAAGGTTGTACTCGGTTTGAACTAATCCCTTCAACATATAAAACAAAACAACTCATTAACACATAATTAATTAGTATTAATTTATTTTTTAAAAATAAATTAATATGATTTTTTAAATAATTTTTATAGAAAATTTCAAAAAAAATTATCGTTTAGGTGTTTGAGAGTCGCGCGTAAAAAAAAAGAAAAGCAAGTTGAAAAAGGTAAGAGAAGAACACAAATTTAGATCTAGGCGATGCATAGAGCAACCACATAAAATAATTTATAAAGCAGTAACCTTGGTGTCACTTCACTGCCTCAATCACTATTGAATCAGATAGCACCGTTTAGAAAACTTTCATCTGTGGTCAATGAAAATCTTCACGACTGTTGTTTCTGCTTGTTTGCAAGTTATATAAATCCTTATATTTCTCAAACTACGAAACAAAATCTTCGAAATCATTGTACGGACTAAATTTCACACACATTGTTATTAGAAATTAATGACGAATCAAAGTGAAAGATAACAACGAATATCTTGCCATTACCACGACCATCGAAGCCGATTTTTTTTTTGGACGCGGCCACCACTGTACCTCATTGCCGTTCCTGTTGGTATCAGCATAGTGCGAGGGAAGTGCGGCATGCCTGGGTAGTAGTGCCTACTTCAGCGCTCCACTTACAGGGGATTATATGGATAAAGTCATCATATCTATACCTTTCCACCTAAATTTTGTTTTATTTTGTAAAAAATCTCTTAAGTTTTTTTAAAATTAACTCGCAGTCCGTCTGGCTATTTTAAAAAAATCTAATTAAAGAAGAAAAAATGTTATTTTACAGAAAACCCCTTGACTGTTTATAAAATTAACCTGCAATCCCAATGTTAAAAAGAAAGAGGGGTTTGGATGAAAAAAGACCTCCTACATCCCTCTCTTCTGCTCCCATCCGCGCTGCGCTTGCGCCCCTCCCTCCCATCGCCGCTCAGAGCTCCCGCGCCGCCGCCTGGACCTTCGTCCTCCGCCTCGCTTCCTCACTCGCATCGTCGTCCGCTGCAACGGACGGACATTTTGCTAGCTATCTATAAAGCAAGTAGTGTTCCTATCCAAAAATTTTATTATGCCTAACTATTTTGCAAAAAACACCTTGATTTTTCCAAAATTAATCCGGATTAGGGGTGGATACGGCTCGGCTCGGCCGGCTCGGCTCGGCTCGGCTCGGCTCGGAGAGAGTCGAGCCGGAGGCTCGACTCTCGGCTTGGCTCGGTTCGGCGGCTCAGAGAGCCGAGCCAGAGGCTCGGCTCGGCTCGGCTCGTGAGCCGGCTCGTTTAGCTCGCGAGCCACTTTAATACAGTGTAAGTTATGTACAAATTACATTTTATTTTTTTAGTCTATTAAACATATAAATATACAATTGAAAAAAATAAAAAGTGATACATTAAGTCCATAATTAACGTAATAACACTTGTCCATCGACAATTATCGATGCAAATGTAATGATGCAATTAGATTAGATATTATTACTATTATAATCTAAAGCATTAGATCCATATTGATCATCACAAAATTATAAAAATTATTGATTTATTGTCACATCAACAACAAAACAAATAAAAGAATAGAAAAACAAGCAAAACATTATGCCCTACTTTGTACATTGCATCTGGCTCGTTGAGCTCACGAGCAGCTTGTGAGCTGACTCGAGCTGGCTCATTATAGCTAACGAGCTAAACCCTTGGCGCAGCTCGTTAGCATTTCTCAATGAGCCAAGCCGAGCCATCCACGAGCCGAACGAGCTAGCGAGCCATGAGTATTTCATCAGCCCTACCTGCAGTCCCAATGCTGAAAAAAAGAGGGCTTGGATGAAAAAAAAGACCCTTCGCTCCTCCTCCTCGCGCCCTCCTCTCGTCCCCATCTCGCGCCGCGCCAAAGATCGTGATCGCGCTCCTTCCACCCATCGCTGCTCGAAGCTCCCGCGCCCCTCTGTGCCGTCCCCATCCGTGTCGCGTCTCGACTTTGCCCGTTGCAACGCACGGGCACAATTGCTAGTACTGCATAAAGTTAACAAGACCCTTGAAAAAAACATATGTTTAGAGCAATTTATGGTGATATATTATTACTGTACTAAAGAAAGCAACATTGGACCGAACTCTTTATATCGATTTATGTCTTCACAGTTCACACCGAAGGGTTCTTCTGGTAGTTGGGATTGGGTGGGAAACTCTACAGAAAAGAAATAGACATAATAAGACCACGGGAGAAGGGCTTTCTGGTAGTTTGTATAGTGGTGAAGTCATTTACATCGGAGGAGACGGGGCACGGGGGAAAACACCAAAGAATTTTGGAGCAAACGAGGTCGATTCATGAATTGGCGTCCAGTTCGGACTGGGCCAGGTTGTGTTGCCAACCCGGGGCCACACGCGCAAAACACCACGGACCATCGCCTGCCACAAATCCCACAACAGCACAACCATGAAGGGGCGAAGGGCTGGGCTGCGGCAGGCCCGTCGAGTGGCCCAACACCATCAGCCTGCTGCGCACCGATCCCAGATCCAGACGGACCCAACGATGTCATTGTTATGGAATAAGTTCACTTTAGATCCCTCATATTTGTTGCGTCTGAAATTCATCCCTAGACAAAAATACCAGATATAATAGGTCCCTCAATTTACAAAAGCAAATTAACCGAGATATCATTCAAGTAAGGGAGGGAAGCAATGCGCACACGCATACGCGTTTGCGCGCCCGCGCCAATAGAACACGCGCAGTATAATGTCCAGTTGTAGCTGACGTGACAAACTGAGTCAGCGTGAGACCCACGTGAGCCCCACATGTCAGTCACTAGCACTTTCTTCCTGCTCTCTCCCGGTTTCCCCTTTTTTCTCCACTCTCCCTTCTCTCCTCTCTTCCCAATACCCTCTAGGGTGATAGCCAACGGGAAGGACGACACGACGGGCGATGGAAAGAAGGGGCGGCACGTAGTGGCTGATGGGAAAGGAGCTGGCTGGGAGATGACGGTGCCAAGCTCAACACAACTCCTCTAAGCTTTCATCCTCGCAAGGGGGTCATTCATGGATGATGACAGCATCCGCCGGGGCGCCCCTCCAACCACGTTACCTTTGCGCGAGTTCACTGTCCTCCTTACCGGGGATGCGCTCCATGCCCTTGTGTTCAAGCACATGGTGCGTGGCTATGGCGATCATGGCATCCCCACGGAGCGCACGCTCCGAGCGGTCGCTGAGCTCGGGAGCGCCTTCGGCACTGGAGGTGTCACCACCGGGTAGGTCACCGACAAGGAGAGCGAGGGCCTCCCCTTCAGCCTCGCCGTGCTGGAGTACATCCACATGCACAAGATAGCGCGATTCCTCGTGGCCGCCGCTGTGTCCGACACCATCGTCAGTGGGGGCACGGACGCCGAGCTGGAGAGCGTCTGGCGGTATGTGTGCTACATCGGGCTCCTCTTCCAGGTAGTGGAAGACGTGCTCGACATGACAAGGACGTCGGAGCATCTCGAGAAGAGGAGGGCGCCCCGTCGTTGGTGCTGCTGCGGGAGGACACCCACACCACCGATGTGCTATGGCTCCACCTTCGACGACGACCCCGATCGCTGTGGCTCCACCACCACCGACTCTCCCTCTTCCCTCAAGCATGTGCTCTCTGATGGATTTTGGCCGATCTGAGCTCCCTGATAGCTGACGTGGTGTGTTGCGGCGGCGCAGGGCTACACTACTAGAAAATTGGTTTTTCTTGATGCCACTTCTTTTTCATTTTAGGTGGATAAAATAAAAAAACACTTGTGAACATCTAACCAGAGGTCACTAGAGGGTAACCATTTACGAAAATCTATTTTTACAAACGATCATATTAAAAAAATACTTGTAGAAATAGCCGCAGGGAAAAATATATTTTCACAAGCGTTCATCTTAGGCACTGCCTGAAAAAAATAGGCTTGGAGAGTATTGAAAAAATATACAGTATACAAAGGGAACCTTATCCCTTTTCTCGCTCCTCTCACTCCCCCCTCTCCTCTCCCCTCGCAAGAAGGTCCGAGCGGCAACGGGGTCGTGAGCACATGCCATGGAGCTAAGGCATGGGGGACGGGCGCGCGGGGGCAAGGAACACGAGCTTCAGCAGGCCTTTGGGCATAGGAGTGGGTGGCGGCGAGGCTTCGGTGGAGCTTGGGTTTAGGAGCCAGATCCGGCGATGAGGAGGCGAGTGGGCAGCGGATCCATCAGCAACGAGGAAGCGAGCGAGTGGCGGATCTGTCGGTGGCGAGGCACGCTAGCGGTGAATCTGGCGACGAGGAGGCGCGCGGGCGGCGGATCCGTCGGTGGTGCTTCGGCGGACTTCAGGTGCGGGCGGCGGATCTGGCGGCTCCCTCTCCCTACTCCAAGTCCTATGTCGGTAGTCGTGGGTGCGAGCTCGTCATGGCGGATCCAGGCACAAGTCCTTGTTCACGGTGCCGGCGAGGAGAGCTTGTCCATGGCGGCAGGTGAGCTCGTCGACTACTGCCGTTAATGCGCATTTGGCCATGTACTGCTGCTGCGGTGTTGAATGATTCAACTTGAATCTGTGTTGTTCTTGTATGCTTGTTGGCGCAGTGACGACGAACAATTCCCTGTTCATGTTATTGATTTTGTTATTGTTTGCATGCTATGACTTGTTGAATGTTGATGTGGATGTGTCCATGTTCATGTGGATCTGATATGAATTTGAATTGATGCTTTCATGCGGCAAAAATCATTTTTTTTCTTCCAAAAAACCTTTTTGCAAGCCATTGGCTTAAGGGTGCTGCATGTGAAAATTGATTCTCTCATGCGGGCGGGTCTCTTAGTGTGCGTGCCTATGAAAATTCATTTTCGTAAGCGGATGAAGGCTAGGGGTGAAAATGGAGCGGATACAATGGATAATATTTATACCATATTTGTTTTTATGTTTTTTTCCGGATATAAAACGAATACAAACAGCTTGAAATACGGGTTATCTCGAATACATACAAGGATTAAATATAATCGAATATGAATACGAAAATAAATATTTTTGAAATACAAAACCAACCTAAACTTTAATAGAAACAAATACCATCACACATAATTAAATTCGTTTAATATAAAAAGTTTAATCATAGACTAAACCGTGTTAATTATGTTCAAAATATAAAAAGTTTAATCATAGACTAAACAGTGTTAATTATGTTCAAAATGTTCAACATCGTTATGTATAAACATCTCCCCAGCCGCCCTCCTGTCTCTGCACTACTGATGACGTTGTTGAGAGGAGCTTCATGGGTGCGTGCGTTTATGGCCGCAGGCAACCTCGGGAGCGAGGAGATGAAGCTCCTCGACGCAGTGAGCGGCACCGAGTACCTGCCGACGTACGAGGACAAAGACGGTGACTTGATGCTCATCGGAGACGTCCCTTAGGAGTTAATTTTGGTTTGATTCCCTTCTCTGTTATGCTTGGAATTGGATTAAATTAAATCTGCAGATGCAGCTAGTGTGAATCATGTAATTCCTTAGCAACGGTTCGATGCTGCAGATGTCGTTTAGGGAATTGAAAAGGAAAGAAGGAAAGATAGAGGAGAAGAAAAGTGCTAGCCACTAATAAAGAAGGGCTCGTGTCGGTTTCATATACTGACTCAGGTTACCACGTCAATTAAAACTAGGCATAATACTACCTAGTATTTGGATAATCCGGTTTTATAAATGGAGGAACCCGTTATATTTGGTATTTTGATTTAGAGACGAATTTTAGACTCGACGACCAATTGAGAGACCTAAAGTGAATTTATTCTCATTGTAAATGCCATTTTACATGTATGCTGATGTGAGCTATATAATACTTGGGTACCTACGGCATGGCTTTTGGGTCGTGTGGGGTAGGGTGGGCCAAGTGTCATAGTCCCATCCGGCTTACTTGTATTTGAAGAATGAGATTAAGAATAATGCAATCAATCTCATCCCATATATAAATAGATGATAGATGTCCAAATTATAAGGGTTACCTTATTATATCTAGCCGGCCACCCTAATGTCTATATAAGGGGCGCTGGGGGGAACCCTAAGGGGGGAACGATATTATTCTCATAAGCTCTACATGCTATTTCTTAGCCGTGCTGCGCACCTACACAGATCCAATCTACATACAACTAAAGTAGGGTATTAACTCTACTGAGGGCATGAACCAGTATAGAACATCTGTGTCATCATCTCTTCTTGATCAAATGCACCCTATAAATTATATTGTCGATCATAAGAATTGACAATTGGCGTGCTAGGCAGGGAAGCGCTTGATCATAATTGTTCTAAGGAGGAGGTGGCTTCAATCTCCGACTTCGTCGGGTTTGTCATTCTGAATTCTTGTATAATTAGATCAGTCTCATTTTCTCTAATTCTAATGTAGATTGATCTATGATCATGCATGGGCATCGTTGGCTGCTTCCACGAGCGTAGCTGCTGTGTTCGCTAGTTGTCAACACAGCCACTGGTCGAGCCACAGTCGCTCTCACACTGGCCTGGCGACGTGGCATGGACCTATTGCTACCCTCGAGGACTGCGCCACCACACAACAGCCATGCAAATATTTGGTCATCTTCGTGTTGCCGAGTGGCAACCGCCTTCTCACATTGGCCACATCCGTAGACACCGCCGATTGCCTCAAAAACTTCGTGGTTGGCTGCCTCCACGTTGCCGAGCCTGATATTATGGGAGCTTAGCCTGGCTACGCTCCACGTGCTACGCTCGGGGCACGATGTTGCACACCCGGGGCTTTGACCTTCGCGCGCCTACGCCGCCTTCACAGCATGCTCGGGGACTTTGCCCTGCGTGGCTCATGTGGACCTGGCTACGCCCTACCCAGCCACGCCGCCATCACCGCACGCCGGGGGCTTCTTCCCTGTGTGGCTCACGCGGACCCGACTACGCCGCCTCCACCAACACCAGGTGACCACATTCACGGCTGGCCGGCCCATCTGATGCCGATTGGGGGACCATATCTCCGTGTCGGTTACCTTCACAGTGGCCAAGGGGCATCACCGCCTCCCCGGCTGTTCTCAACTCATGGAATACCAAGCAAGCTAAGTCATTTTCATATGGTATTTTCATCGGAGTAATTTATTTTGTTCGTGACATTCTAGTTAGTTGGTCACCTAACTAAGCATAAAGTCGAGGCCTACACCTCGTATATAGGTGCCCATACTACATGTTTGTTTCTTCCTCTTAATGGTTGCAAAAATACCTGAGTAGCACAAACTTTGATCCGTGAAGCTCTGTTTCCTCGCATGGCTCATATGGGCATGGCCATTCCACCCTCATCGCATGCCTGGGGGCTACCCCCTCGCGGCTCACGTGGACTCGGCTACGCCCTAACCGGCCACGCCGCATTCACCACATGCCAGGGGCCTACCCCCTCGCGGTTCACGCAGACTCGGCTATGCCCCACATCGTACGCCTGAGGCAAAGTGCTTAAACTTAAGGAGTCAACCACTCGAGGAAATTAATTCCGATAAGAGGAGAAACAAATATTTACATGTATTTAAACATGCTTGTATTCTTCTCGAGTGGATATTTCATCTATATAGTATACTACTCTTTTTATGTGTTTTGTGATGCAGTGGCCTAGGTCTGGATATGTGTAATAGGAACTCGGGACCATGTGCCCATCTCCTACGCTTGAGGACTGGACCAGACCGATGAATAAGTTATGCCCCCAAAGGCAACTTTACTCGGCCACCGCTCCACTAGGTTGGCTGCCTATTCCGCCGTCGACTACGGGCTACGTATCCAGGCCGACTGCCTACACCGCTGCTGGGCGACCTTGTCCTCGTGCTGGCCGGCTCCTCCGCCGCCGACTAGGGGCTACGTTGTCACACCCAGAAATTTATCCCAAATTTCCTGACTATTTTATGTATTAAATCCCTGTCCAGAAATCAACCAAGGTACACAAAATAACAAATTAATACCAAACGTAAAAACAAAGCGTAAAATAAAATACTTACTGAAGAGGCTCTTAGTCCTCACACCCAATAACTGCAGCGGAAAAGAAAGACGACACTAGCGGGGGTTCAGCTCCACTCCATAGACAAACTCAACTGGGGTCTGAGCCTTGGTCTTCTAACTCCATCTTTAACTCAGAAGCACTACACTTCTGAAAGGGGGAGCAAACGCAAGACTGAGTACAATCACCATACTCAACAAGCCACACCGAGAAATGCAGACGTGCAAGGGGAGACAAGAGTGGCTTGGGCTGTTTTGCATAAATGCGGTTTACAAACATTTAATTGTTTAAAAGTGGTAAAATAGTTGAGTAATTAAAGCAATATTAATCCTCCACTGAACAACATAATCCCCACGTTGAACAGGCCCAACCATTCCACCTGAACTAAACCAGTTTCATTAAATCAAATTATTCAGTAGTGGTACTAATCATAGTGAATCTGGTCAATCGCCCAAAACCACGGGAACGGCTATTCGAATAGTTTTACTCTGATCAGAGGTGCACAACTTTACCCACAAGACACGACTCTACATATGTTACCATGCCCCGAAGTACCACCATGATACTGCAAAGGGGAAAATCGTAACAAGACCTTTCGCATAACTCCCCCTAACCAAGCGATACCACACCAAGGTTTCGCCCCCATTCCCCTAAGGGTAATGGGCAGCCCTCCCGCGTGCCGCGGTGAATTCGAAAGCCGATCAACCCGTAAAACTGAGGCCGACCCAACTCCATCACGCCCACCCTCACTAGGGTACGTCGGCCAGAGGAAAGCTATACTACAAGTCCAGCAGTTGCTCATTCTTGCTTGTGGTAAGCGCTATAATTCTTCCAGGGTTTCCCACGAACCGGTCCTTAATTGCCATGGGTACGACAATCATAAACCATGCACCCACAGCCCACCATTAAGTCATATTTTAGTTGAGATAATTATGACCAATGAGACGTGTCCAGGTGTTTCGAGCTTGCAGCTCATCAGAGACTAGAATAAATAGTGTAATTATCCCATTTAATGAGCTAGTGGTAATTAAGCATGGCTAAGCATATAATTCTAGCTAAAATCAACATTAGTGACTAAAGCTAGTCAAGTTATCACTCAAGTTTAACAAAGGATGGATATCAAGAAGATAAGGCACAAATAAGCAGATAGGTATTCCATCATTTCATGTAATTAGCAAAGCAATGCAATTTTATTTACAAACACAAAACATTTATAAAAATAGGATCAATAAGGGAAATGTAACTTGCCTTGCATCTTCAAACAAACTTCTAGACTCTTCTCCTCGCGAGCGCTAACACCAAAAACGGCAAAATCTATACGCTGGCATGCAAAAAGAGAAAAAAATCCTAATAAAAACTAAATAATAGTACATAAAAAGTAAACAAACATGTGGAGCTCAATTTTAGATGCATTTTGTAATTTGAATAGTCCAATTTGAAATTCATATGGACTAGATATGAATTTTAGAAGTTTTGGACCATTTAAATGAATTTTGAAAATTAAAATGATTTATTGCTCAATATTTAATTGTTTTTACAAAGTAAAAGCCTCGGGATGACGTCAGCAAAACAAGGGCCGACGTCGCCGACACAAAGACGGATGACGTTAGCAAGCCGAATGCCGACGCAAGCGAGGGCCGACGTCACGGCTCAGGGCCGACATCGCCACGACGGCGGTGACACACGGGGTTCACGGTGTACTCGTTCCATGGGAACCGGTCCACGGGGCCACCACGTGGATGGCCCGGATCACCCCAAAGGGGATCGGACGGCCACGGGAAGCAGATCGGACGGCTGGGGCAACTTATGGGCGGTGGCGACCTACGGCCGGCTGGTCGGGCAACGCGACGACGGCACGCGCGCCCCGATGGTCACCGGCTGTGGCCATCAGTGTGACGGCGAGCGACGGAGAGCGGTGGATGAGCAGGAAAAGAGGAAGGGGGCCTTACTGAGCGCGCAAAGGCGAGAAGGGGCGACGCGACGAGTGGCGGCGAGCGGAGGTGGCTGTCGGTGTTTGGGCGCACGACGACATGGCGTTGCGGCGGCTTCCGAAGGCGGCGGAGAGGATGTCGAGAGGCGGAGAGGCACGACAGAGCCGAAGAGTGAAACGGCGATGCTCGGGAAGCGGCACGGCAGTTGGAAACGATGGTGGAAGGCGAGCGGGATGGCGGCTGCTCAGGAAACACGGCGGGAAGGGGGTTCCGGCTACGGCCCGAAGACGGGAGGCGGCGGCCGGGGTTCGGCGTGACGTGGGGAAGGTGGAGGTGGCCTTGGTGTGCGACGGGGACGCTTGGGATGGCGGCGACGCGTGACCGGAGCTCGACGGTGAGCGGCGGTGCGAGGAGGAGCGCGGGAAGGGCGCTTGGGTTTACGGGAAGCTCGGGCGGCGATGGGAAAACGGAGAGGAGAGCTCGGGCGGGGTTTATATGGCCTCGGGGCGCGGGGATATAGCTGGGATGCGGCGGGAAAAGCGGCGGAGCGGTTAGGCCGGCAGCCAAAAAAATTGAATCGGTCGTTCGGCAGATTTGCGCACGCGGGCGATGGGTGGGAGTGCGCGCGGAGTGCGGGGAAAGGAGGGTGGCGGTTGTGCGGTTTGGGGCGGCACAGGAGCGGCCGGGAAACAGCGGCGCGGGCGCGAGATCGGTGGCGGCGGCCGAAGAATAGAGGGGAGAAAGGGGACGACCCCGACAGGTGGGGTCCACCTGTCGGCGGCTGAGGGAGAAAGGGGATAGGCTGACGAGCGGGGCCCACACGTCAGTGGCTCGGAGAGGGAGAGGCCGGCCGAGGGACGAAAAGCAGACTTCACGCAAGGAGCGGGCCGGTGAGCTAGGCCAGACCGGGGTGGAGAAGTAACTTTTTGGGGGGAGTGGGCTTACGACGGCCCACGAACAGGAAGGGATTTAAATTTGTTTTCATTTAAATTAATACCTAAATGATTCTTTGATTTTTTATAAATACTTCCGTGCTCAAATAATTCTAGGAAAATTTCTAAAAATAGATGAACACCCAAAGTATTTAATAAAAATATCTCATGCTCATTTAGTGATTAATTTATTTATTTAAATAATTATTGAAGTGTTCTTTGTATTATTAATATTATTTTTGTAGCTTCAAAATTTCACGGAAAATTTCGAGAGTATTTCAGGGCATGAAGAATATTTTAAAATATTTCCAACCATGATTTTTAAAGGAAAATTTAAGTTCCTTAATAGTTTTACTTGATTTACTTTGCTTTTTATTTTATTTATTTTCTAGAAAATGATTTATTAAATGATCTTTAACCCCGAACGAAAATTGGGCTATGATATACGTCTCCAGCCGATCGACTACAGACTGCCCAGCGACCTCATCCCCATGTTGGTCGGCTCCTCACCGCCGACCGGGGCTACTATTCCAAGCGAGCCGCCTACACCATCGCCGGCGACCTCATCCCCGTGCCGCGGCTCCTCCGTCGTCGACCGGGGGTATGTCTCCAGGCCGGCTGCCTACGCCGTTGCCGCGCGACCTTGTCCCCGTGCTGGCTGGCTCCTCCTTCGTCGACTGGGGGTATGTCTCCAGGTCGGCTGCCTACGCCGTTGTCGCGCAACCTCGTCCCCGTGCTGGCTGGCTCCTTGGCCACCGACTAGGGGTACGTCTCCAGGCCGCCTGCCTACGCCGTTGCCGGGCGACCTCGTCCCCATGCTGGCTGGCTCCTTTGCCGCCGACTAGGGGCTACGTCTCCAGGCCGACTACCTACTCTGTCGTCGGGCGACCTCGTCTCCGTGCTGGCTAGCCCCTCAGCCGCCGACTGCGTCGACTAGGGGCTACGTCTCCGGGCTGACTGGCCACTCCGCCTTCACCGCATGTCCGGGGGCTTTGCCCCTGCGTGGCTCACGTGGGTCCGACTACGTTCTACTCGGCCACGTCGCCTACTCCACACGCCCGGGGGCTTTGCCTTTACGTGGCTTATGTGGACTCGACCTCATCGACCCGGTTTTATCGTTTGCCCATCTATCGCATTTGGAGATGACTACTCGGCTTAGAGAGTTTTACTCAGCAATATCAGGGATGAGTACTCAGCTCATCTCGTTCTTTCCAAAAGGCTTCGCCGACTTCCAAGTCTTCTTCAAGCGTAGTCTTCGGGGGCTATTATGGGGTATATAATACCTGGGTACCCACGACATGACTTTTGGGCCATGTGGCACTGGGTGAGCCATGTGCCCTAGACCCATCCGGCTTACTTGTATTTGAAGAAAGATATTAAGAATAAGATAATCAATCTTATCTCATGTGAATAGATGGTAGGTACGTGGATTATAAGGGTTGCCTTACCATATCTAGCCGACCGTCCTAATGTCTATATAAGAGGTGCCGAGGAAAACCCTAAGGAGGAACGACATTATTCTCAGAAGCGCTACGTGTTATTTCTTAGCCATGTTGCGCACCTACACAGATCCAATCTACGTACAACTGAAGTATGGTATTACCTCTACGAAGGGTCTGAAAAAATAACATATGTGTCACCATCTCTCCTTGATCTAGTGCACCCTATAAATTATATTGCTGGTCATAAGAATCAATAACTGATGTTTTTCCTTTATCCCTACTAGTGCTATTGAAGGAAATGTTACTTAAGAAAGACATACACAATTTGATTGCATTGGACTAAACTCTAGCCGTACATATCAATAATCATTCTCATATTTAAAAATACGCTAAGAGTTAGTCGGACAGTTGGGTAGTGCATAGCGCCTAATTGGTGCCATTAACAAAACACTACCGAGCAAGTTCAACAGCCTAATACGCCATCTAATGTTTCATCGCAGTGGTTACATGGTACCTAGCGCCTAGACGAAGTCCAGCATCAACTTTTAGAACACTAACCGCTATACATATATACAGAAGACAACGAGTCGTTATTTACTTACGACAAAGACCAATACCAAAACGATACTAAGACTTGGTGAAACTTAATCAATATGTTACAACACATATTGAAAAGACTAGCAAAAATTTCTTAGTTATATCTTCATGGCTTCTCTCAAAATATTCTATATCTCCTACACACTCTAATAAATTAGTCAAATTTCACTCTTTATTGATGATCCATATATCAGCCACTCAAAACTCAACGCCTCTCCTAGCTAAACTCAACTCCTCTTCTAGCTAGTAGAGCAGTATGTGCAGTAGATTGAAACATTTAGCCTTATTGTTTATACAAACGACTAGCTCTAGTTGGCTTAAAAATATGAATGAATTTTAATTGTTGCACGTTTAAGTGACTAAAACTAAAATAGTAGAGCTTCAGATCCTAGATTTTGGTGAAGTAGAGCTGAAGCCCTGCCAAATACTCTAGCTCCAAACAGATCTAGATGAAACACTTCGTAATAAGATGAAACTATCTTTCATCAGCTCAGAACCAGCTCCTTCTCCCAAACATTCGTAAGCTACATCCCTATGATATATAATACCGATTTGGTTGTTATTATAGTTATGGTTTAGATGGCTAAGCTGATAGCTAGTCCAATGAAAATGATTAAAAAGCGTAATTTTGTCATTGGGGATAACTTAAACTCGAGTTTGATGAGCAGCTCAAATCATTGAAATCGTCAAAGATAAACAAAAAAACAGTTACAGTATCACTGGGCCACTGGCCCACTGGTGCATCCAAATCTGCACAAACATTCCAGAAGCAGCCCACCCTCATCACATTCTCTTCCGTACACGCTTTCACTTCCTCCCAATCCACCCATGGACTCGCCGCCGCCGTCTCTCCCGCCGGCGAGCCCGCTCCCGCTCCCGCCGTGGCGGCCGGATCCGTCACCGGCCACCCTCCCGTGGCCCGACCTCCTCGCGGGGTCGGCCGCCGCCACGAGCCGCCTCATCGCCGCCCACTCCCGCCACTTCCTCGCCCTCTCGTCCCTCCTCCTCCTCCCGCTCTCCCTCCTCCTCCTCTCCCTCCCGGCGCCCTTCCTCTCCGCCGTCTCCCCATCAGTCTCGGTCTCGCTCCGCTCTACGCCGCCGGTGGGGCCCCTGGGGGTGCCCCTCCCGCTCCTCGCCCTGGCCGTCGCGCTCCTTTACCTCGCCGCCTTCGCCGCCGCCGCCGCCAGCGCGCACGCCGGGTTCTTCGGCCGCCCCGTCAAGCTGCTCGCCTCGCTCCTCTCCGCGCCCGCGTCCCTCCTCCGCCTCCTCGTCACTGCGCTCCCGGCCACGCCGCTGTTGCTTCTCCCGCTCCTCCCTCTCCCCATCCAGCTTACTACCGGCCTCGCCGTTCTTGGCCTTCTCCTCTTAGTCCCCTTCTGGTCCCTCGCCGGCGCGGCCGCCGTCGTCGAGTCCAGCATCGGTCTGTCCCCGCTCCGCCAGAGCTGCCGGCTGCTCAACGGTGCGCGCCTCGCCGCGCTCTCTGCGTTCTTGGTCTTCGGTGCCGGTATGGGGGTCACGCTATGGGGATTTGGTGGGGTGGCCGTAGAGACGTATGATGCCAGTGCTGGGTGGGCTGGCATGGCGCCGGTGGTGGTGAAGGCGGTGGTAGGAACGGCGGTGTTGGTGGTTCTGATGCTTTATGGAATGGTGACTAACGTTGTGCTCTATATGCATTGCCGCGCGCTTCACGGGGAGCTCACGGGGGAGATCTACAACGAATTCGCCAACTCGTATGTCTTCCTGCCGTTCGACGAGGGCAAGGATCGGCATGTACTGTCAGTGGTCACAGCGTGGCCATGATTGACTATCGCCGTGGTGGTGAGTTTGTGAATCCGAAGAACAGTTTTGATCACATCGTCTATAACTGTGTGCGCATCTCTGTTCTTCTGTTCATAGTGCCTGTTCAATTGTGCAAACGTTTGGATCAAATACTCTTCTATTAGCCTTAGGCCTTTACAGCCTTAGCCCTGGAATATAATAATATTGTTTCAATATGCACTGAATAATAAAATAGTTCTTGTGCTATTTTCGGTAAACGTAGATATAGATAAGATTAATACATAATAGTGATGATGCTGGACTTCATTTGAGATGAGATGCATGAAAAGGTTCTTTTGTTGAAAGGGGCTGAGATAGAGTGCCCTTTTCGCTTCTGTTTTACCGATAGAGTCTCAAAGAAAGTTGTATTGATTAATGTGTTTGCCAGGCACTTGTTTAGCAAATTTCCTCTTCCTTTGGCATACTGCTGGAGAAATATTCATAGCTCCAGTGCTAGTAAAAGGAGCTTCCTTTTTTTTAATGAAATTAGTCCACCATTTTTTATTCTGTTAGATTATCTGTTGCTTGTATATAATACACATATGACCCTTGAAGAAATATTGCCAGCAGTAGACTAACTACTTCTATTGTGCCTACTGATTTACTAACCTATTCTTTACTAGCTTTCTTCACCTATTCTTTATTGCCATCCTTAGCATTGCCTTAGAAGTACAACCATTCATTGTAAGCAGTAGGTATAACAGGTATATCTCTATCAGAAATGCTGATAGAGATTAATGGTTTTGAAATATTTGCAAAGACTGAAATTCTAAAACTCACTTTCTGTATCTTTATTTTTCTTTGGAAAACCCTCAGTTTCTATAGGTACATTAGTTCACATCAAACTATGGAAGATAATAGTACAGTATTTTGTGCTGGACGAAAGAATGATGCTTTCTGTTTTAAGTGTCCAGATATTCCCTTTAGCCTGTCTGGTGCCTCTGTCAACTTCTGTTGAAAAAAGTTCTCCTAATAAAAAGTTTCCAGTTTCTCTTAAATGAATAATGGAACTATGGAGTGCTCCATAGCCTCCCATAATGCAATCACATATTTGACACTTCAATGAGTTTTTTGACACTCATGTTGAAGAACACAATCAGTGTTTATGTTTCTGTTGTGGGAGTTCTTTTGCAAGAAAAATATATTCTCTTGTAAACCATTACGAAATTATCCAGTAAGAGCAGAGGATCAAACCTAAGTACCTAACTATGCTTATGAGCACCAAAAGTGCAAAAACAATATCCTTTCGTCCTAACCTGTCAAAGGATGTATGTGACTGACGAATTATTAATTTATTGACATTTCTTTCTTCAAAATAGAGAGATCAGCTGGAATTCTCCATAATATTACCCAATGTGTAAGTTTCTGAGATGGCCTCATCCGTTTGGATAGTCACAGATGAAGCTGATGTTAATGGTTAGCCCAACATGTGCCATGGCTGGGCGCCTAGGCAGCTGAAAGAGCTGATGGTTCACTATTTTTTATATTGCATTACTGTTTTGCACAGTTGCATTCTTGCATGGCAATGTGTCTTCTTAGCGTAAAATTCAGTATGCTTCAACATTGGTCTGTTCATTTGTTAAAACGGTGAAAATAATATTTTTGGTTGGTCTTGACCTGAAGATTGAGAGCTGTTTAGCAAAAACATAATTGCAAATTTTCTGATCAAGAAAGTAAGAATGGATTCAGTTATTGCTATACAGTCATGACTTGTACAAAGAAGAAAAATCTAAGATCTGTTGTGGCCATGCTGATCCTGTGCATTTGTATGCTTCGTCTGTTTCACAATATTCCTTCGAAAAAAAGGTTTTATTTCCCTTTTTATTTTTTCAGAGTACTTGTTACTTGCTACTATTCCTATTCAAACATTGATCACTCTTTTCTTATAAATATTTTTTTGAAAATAAACATTAATGCCACTGTATCAAATTATGTTGCACGATAAATACAGCTAGGTAACTTCCATTCACTGTATTATGATATTTTAAACTTATTTGTGGTCAATGTTTAAATGTTTAAATAGTACTGGTCAATAGTGACAGAGAAACGGATGAATTAGATTGTACTGTCTTGTGTGGTTTCCGCACTCTCTATGGGTTTCGCCGGTCTTTCTTTAATTACACGTGCAGGTGTATGGTTTATAGTTTCGGGCATGTTTCTTTTATAAGTTAGGCTAACTCCAATTTTCTTTAATATAAAACATAAACTTTCTGTTCTCTTTCTCGAGAATTACCCAAGGTTTCAAACTGCATGGTAACCATACGGTTATCGGGTGTGATAATGGTTTTACTTTTTCAAACTACGGTATACATCGCGATAACCGTGTGGTTTTCATGATAACCGTCTTACCGTGGGGTATGATAATATCTCAAAAACGGTTTGGAAACCTGTGATTACCTTAAAAAAGGATTGTACTGTCCTGTGAAAATTGGATGATGTAGATTGTACTGTACTGCGAAAATAGGACGCTGTGGTTTTACTTGTGCACTTTGGGCCTCGGACTAATCAGAATTCCCAAACAAACTGTTAATGCGATGTGCAGCTAGGATGAAATGAAAATAGGACGAAACTAGTACTACTATAACAAGTCCCGGGGGCGGGTGGAGTACGATCTCTTCCTCCCGCGCGCTTTCTCGATAGCTTTTTAGATTCAAGCTGGAAAGGTAAAACAAACAAAAAGCTTCAAGTTGGTTTTCGGAACCTGAAAAAGTTAGTTTGACAATGAATGAAAAGCTGAAAAACTGACTGTAACGAACTTTTGATGGCTTTTGATGTGTTAAAAAGATAAAAATTTATTATAAAAATTATCAGCAATTAGTTAGCTTTTTAGAAAAGCTAGAAAACATACGTAACTGTATATCGCCTTTAATTGTTTCGTCTTATACAGTTATGTTTGAGTGTGGCATGTCTTTCAGAATAGACCAAGGTGAGCCTAACTAAAAGGAAGGCAATCCATTATTAAAATCTGTATCTGTTTCACAGTTTGTTTGTCATATCTGATGCCTATCCTCTTCCCAACATGACAAATTTGGTTGTCATTTTTAATCACACCAAAATTTAGGAAGACAATAAATCAAACATACTTTAAACCTCAGAACGAAGCAAAATTTAGTAAATCCCTGAAGGTTTCACTCTTAAGACTACACCGAAATTCAGTAAAACCTAGTTTTACACCAAACATATCCTTGCATATGCTTACCTTATCAAAATAATTTGGTAATACAAAACCAATTTTATAATAAACCAGACATGAACGATAGGCACTAGTAGCTGCGTGTTGGTTGAGAATCTCAACTTGAGATGGCCACTCTCATTTAGCGAATTTTTGGCATTTTTAATTTTTTTTAAAGATTTACAAAAATAACTTTTGAATTTCGAAAATTACAAAACTAATCTCCTCCCGTCCTCTGGGAGGGCGTGAATGGAAAAACACCCTCCCGCAGGGCGAAATATCCGACATGGCGACGGCCGTGGGGGCCGTCGCCGCGGAAGCATATTTGCGGCGGCCCTTCCCGCCCTTGGTAAGGGCGTTTTTCACCGTGCACGGGGGCCGCCGCAAAGGTTGGCCGCCCGGCATTTTTGCAGCGGCTCCTTCCCGCCCTTGGCAAGGGCGTTTTTCACTGTGCATGGGGCCGCGTGCAAAAGGCGCCGCCCGCATTTTTGCAGGCGGCCCTTCCCGCCCTTACCAAGGGCGTTTTCACCGTGCTTACAGGGGCCGCCGCAAAATTGCCACGGCCGCCGTGGCAATTTTGCGGGCGGCCCTTTCCGCCCTCCGGAAGGGCGTTTTACCCAGCCAAGATATGCCGACTCTCAATCATTTCGACCTCATTTACACCTTCCCAAATCCAGAAAAGAACGAGAGAGAGGTGAGGAAGAGGAGGAGCGCGCGAAGCCCTACGGATTGCGTACTTCATTGGAGGTAAATGCAATATCCCGTCGTTATTTTGTTTGTTAGTTAGTATGTAAATAAAATATTAGGAAAAATATAAATTTGTAATATTTGAATAGGTATTGATTTGTTATAGATTTGTAAAATAGATGGTTTAATTTAGATCAATTTAGATAATTTAATCGACAAGTAACATAGGTAGAATAGATAGATCAACAAGGATAATTTAATGGACATTAACATAGGTAGAATAGATAGATGAACTTAGGTAGAATGTGTTTGGATCTAAGTGTAAATTATGTGAGTAGATGGTAAGCACTATAGAAAATCGTACGTATAATTTTGTTGATGATCAAAATATGTTTAGATATAAACTACGATTTAATTGAATTTAGTTTATAAATTTTGGCAAATTGAAATGAACGAGTTACGATTGGCGACGGATGGAACGAACAAATCGATTTGGGAAAATTTAAGATGTAGACTAGAGAACATATTGTTAAAGAAATTAAGTTAGGCACAGAATCATCTAGGCAATATATTCGTAGTATGGAATAAACTCGTTTCAATTTGTTTGTCGGGCACTATGGCAAGTAAGATCATATTTCGATAGTTCACGGTGAAGGCAACGTTAGATACGGTCCGAAGGTGTAGATTTGTCGAATTTAGGATGAAATCAAAGGGCATCGATAGGCCGGGCGAGAAAACATTTGAGTCGGTATAGTTGGTTGCTACGTGGATTTAAAGTGGATACAAGAGTGAACACAATGTCTCTATCCGTTGTAGTAAGTCGTGCAAATGAAGGATATTATTGGGAACTTATGCCTATTGATAACACCGAGTCGTGGAGACGTTATGTGGACATGGCACTTGAAAGGTCCCTGCCCCTTGTTATTTTTGTGGCACTGCACGAAATCGATAGCATTAATACAATGCAAACAGAGTATGGCGAAGGTCCAAGCAATGAAGCAAGCTTAGAGGAGGCGATTGGCGTGGCGGACGGGAGAGAATCGAAGCAATTGTTGAAGAAATGGAGAGGGAGGATTCGAAAATGAGCAGACGGAGGGCGATGAATCATCGGACGAGGAAGAAGATGTCATGCCCGTCGATTGGGAACAAGCCGATTTCTTTCGCTTGTTATCTCGGAAGGGCAAGCATGTTTCATTTGAATACAAAGATAACGAGGTCATCCAGGGTGCTAGGTATGCTCATAAGGAAGACATGAAAGAGGCAGTGAAGCATTGGGTGGTGTCTTTGCATAGAGAGTTTAGGGTGGTGAAGTCTACGAACTATATGTATGATGTGAAGTGTATGAAGGATGATTGTCCGTGGCGCGTTCATGCATACAAGGGGAAATAGAGTGACTATTGGAAAGTGAGCATTGTTGGTGAGCACACATGTCTGTTGCCGGGGGTAGATAAGTACCACCGCAACATCACCTCGGCGTTTGTTGCCGGTGAGATGTACAACCATGTTGTTAAAAACACGGATTTTGAACCAGGCTCCATTATTAAGCACATTGAGAACAAATTCAAGTACACTATTAGCTATGCGAAGGCTTGGAGGGCGAAACAAAAGATATTGGAGATGAGGTATGGCACATTTGAAGCATCGTATGACAATTTACCTCGTCTATTAGCCACCATTGCTCAGAGAAACCCCAATACCTACTACTACATTCGGACATTTCCATCATCTACCGATTCGAGCAAGAGCGTGCGCAAAGAGCCTTTTTCTCGATTGGTGCTTGCATCAACGCATTTGTGCACTGTCGCCCGTGCTGTGCATAGATGGAACCTTTCGACAGCAAATACGAGGTCGACATCGACGGCGATTGGAGCAGATGGGAACAACCAGTGTTACCTATGGCGTTTGCATTTGTCGAGAGTGAGAACACCGAAAGTCGGTATTGGTTCTTGGAGAGAGTTCGATGCCAAGTCGTTCGTATGAGGCCCAATGTTTGTCTCATACATGATCGTCATGCCGGCATGCCGAGGGCAATCGACTACCTTCGAATGGTTGGCCGGAGAGGGGACTTCCGCTAGGTGGCATGATGTTCGGAGTAGGTGGTGCATGCGTCATATGGGAGCCAATTTCTACAAACAATTCAAGAACAAGCACCGATGGATCTATTCAAGAGGCTATGTGGTCAAAATCAAGAGAAAAAAATTCAATGAGATGTGGAGAAGGTTGGATGAGCGACAACGAAGCAAACCGACGAGCAATCTCGTTTGCCACAGTTGACGAGCCTGCTGTACCTCTTGGTCCATTGCATAATGACCCGCCAACAATGACAAGGAGGTCGCACCATCAATACGTAATTTCTCCCACTGGATAGAGAATGAACCGAAAGAAAAGTGGTCTCTGTTGTATGACACTGACGGAGCTCGATATGGTATAATGACAACGAACCTGGCCGAGGTGTACAACTGGGTGATGCGAGGAGTTAGGGGGCTTCCATTGGTGGGTATTGTGGAATTTATCCTTCATGGCACTCAGGCATATTTTAGGGATAGATTTAAGAAAATATCCCCTTTAATGGTCGATAACAAAATTGTATTTGGCAACGTGGTGACGAAATATATGCAAGACAAAATTCTGAAGGCTATGAAGCACAGAGTAATCCCCCAAGGAACCCAAGTTCTTCTGGACGAGATCATGTGTGTCGACGGGAGAAGGCGAGGCATCAACCGTGTTCAAGCCGTGCAGAATGTGTGCTTCATGCGGATGGTGGTTTGTAGCCGCATGTATGAAGCCGAAGCTTAGACATCTCGCCTTGCTCACATGTCCTTGCCGCACTGGGACTGCGGCATAGTTCCGTATATTTATGTGTCACCGTACTACGGAAAGAATTAATTTTTCATACGTGGAAGGAGGAGATATATGGTTTTGGGATATCTGGATCGTACACAACACTCGCCACAAGTGTTCTACATTCCAGATCCATCGAAGTTAAGGATGAAAAAGGGACGTCGTCGGCCAAGACGCATCGAAACGACATGGACGAGTCCGAGGCCGGGGAAGGACCCTACGTTGCAGCAAATGCGATGAGCGCGGACATACATACAAAAAATGTCCGAAGAATTCAGAAACTTCAACCGTCGAAGGTTCAGGACTTTCCGGACAACCCTCCGATGGTAGCCGTCCATCTGGAGAAGGAACAACAACGAGGCGACCACGTCCTAGACGTGCTCGTGCATCGACTACGTCGTCCACTGGAGATGCAATGGCTTGATTATTTTGTTTGCTCCTTTTCAATCTAGTGGTGATCTGATATTTGTACTATTTGTCATGTTGTTGCCATCTGTCGTGCGTGTAATATTTATCATTGTGAGACGTAAACTGTTTTATTGTTGTTGTGATACTTATATGTTGTGTTTGTTAGTTTGAATTAAGACATGCACTTTTTTTATGTTGAGATATAATGGACCATTTATGTCATGTATTCATGTTGTTTTGATTTTTCCTATAAATTGCTTATTGTGTGCTTCATGTATTCATGCAGGTATGGCGGACGATACACCAGCGCTTTTCAGCAGACAGGTGGACAGGGCGCACAGGTCGTACTTGTCGGCAGTGCAGGGTGCTCAGCTGACCACCTTTCGTCCACGGCCGTCGCGTGAGTTGTTGCGTGTCGATCCGCGACACGTCCAGCGGTACGTTCAAACTCTTATCACTTATTGCAAGAATACTATGCTTGATACTAATATTACACTATGTGTATGATATGCAGGTTATGTGAGTCTGGCCTAATCGCTCTCTGCAGACTTGTTGAGGCGCGTGCCCACGAGCACGACCAGGCCAGACGGTGGGATGCGGACCGGTCCCTGATAGCTGCTTTGGTGGATCGGTGGTGTCCTGAGACGCACACCTTCCATCTTCCTTGTGGGGAGATGGCTCCGACGCTGCAGGACGTCTCCTACCTGCTAGGGCTACCACTAGCCGGAGAGGCCGTCGGGCCTGTGGATGCTGTTGGTGGATGGAGGGAGGACATCACCGCACGCTTTGCTCGGTGATGAGGCTACCGGGCTCCCACTGCTCGCCGATCTACCCTTACGCGACCACCGGGCCTACGAAGACTTGGATTATGCAGTTCACGTAAGTTAACTTGAAGACTTCGGTATTTTTCATTACATTTGATGTTTGTTAACATGGTTTTCTCCTTTGTAGGCCGACAAGCTCCACCCCGACGCCGACGAGTACTCCGTGCGACGCTCGTTGGAGGCGTACCTTCTTTGGTTGTTCGGCCGGGTGATGTTCACCAACACGTCGGGGAACACCGCAGAGAGGGCCTGATCCACTACGCCCGGTCGATAGCGGACGGGGAGATAGGCTTCGTGCCTCGGTGGAGTTGGGGTTCGGCGGTGCTCGCAGCCACCTACCGTGGGCCGTGCGACGCGTGCACGAAGACAGATCCGGAGCGATCTTCACAGCGCCTTCTCTTACACTGTGGGCTGCGGAGCACTCGCGATCGGCCGACCGGTCGTCGACACCTCTCCGTACGACGTAGCGCCCGCGAGAACCCGGCCGACGGGCCTACGATGGGTTCGATCGGTTTCGACGCAACGTAAGTACAAAGTCATATTTCTTTCAAATATTTAAATTGTGTTGAACAAAACTTGTAACCACTTGATTATTTTATTGTCGCAGCGTCGTTACGCCCACGCTCAGGTGAGACGGAGCTACCCGGACTTCGTGTTCGAGTTGGACCGTCTCCAGCCGTACGACGTTGTCTGGGAGCCGTACACGCAGCAGGCGGTCGCAGCTCGGGCGCCTCTAGGCCTCTCGACGTTGTGCACGCGCGACTCGGCCTACTGGATGACGCTGATCCCGATGGTGTACGACATCACCGTCGAGCCTCACCGCCTGTGCCGAGTGATGAGGCAGGCTTCGGATCGTGCTGGGATTCCCGTAGACGACGGTTGCCGTTCCTCACCAGGACCACCAGTGAGTATTTCTATTTCAAATGTACTACTATTGTGTCAAATTAAATGGAACTATAGTCGACCTTTGCGTGTACGCAGTTGTCTCGACGGGGACAGCAGGGAAGCTCCTCCGGGAACCACGTATGCAGCAATACGTGGCGATCGGGCCGATAGCCACCGAGGAGGTGATCGGCGAGATCTACGCCCACTCCGAGGAGAACTACACCGCCTACCTTCGGTGGTACCTACCGCGGACGCGTCCGCGAGTTACCTTCACACCGGCCACGCAGCAGCAACACCAGGCAGCAGTCACGGACACCTACCCCAGGCACCGAGACCAGGACTACTTCGTTGGGGTACGTCATGATTTCTCGGCATTAAAGCCTTTGTACGTCATTATGTTTTTTTATTGGAGCGAAAAACCTAACTTGTTTTGATTTTTGTAGGCCGACGCCGCACGGGCATTGAATGCCGAAATCGACTCGGTGATGCCGAGGCCGGACGCAGCATTCACCGAACGAGGTGGAACGGCGGATGACCTTCCGGCGGATGCGACGACGGCACGTTCGATCTTGCGGATCTTCTCTTGTCGTTCTGCCGTCGACGCGGTTCCTCCACAGGGTGTTACAGGTCCACGTCCACGCGGTCCAGTACCCGGATGGTCACCACACGGCGCTGGTGCTTCCACAGGTTAGTTCCACTCATTTTCATTGTGTCAACCCTACAACGTGATCTAACAAACCGAATGTCGCGTAGGTCCGACGCTACCAAGCGGGGATACGGCAGCGCGAGTGGATCGTCGATCCTCGGCTTTCGCTACTCGGCCAAGACCGCGAGCTTTGCGGAGCGAGTGGATCCTCCGTTCCTTGTCCCCTCACTCAGCCGGGAGGTGAGCAAGCGTCGTCCGATGATTAGTTCACACGTGTTAGTTTAAGTCACCGATGCTTGACATTGCTTACATACGGAGGATTCTACTCGGCGGGGATTTTCCGCTCGGGGCTTCGTCGACGCAGCGGGCGGGTCCAGGGAGGCGACGAGGGGGTCGTGCACGGGCGACGACTTCGACGACTGGAGGACCCAGATCGGGACGTTCTCGCCTCCTCTCGCTCGGTGAAGCACCTCTACCACGAGCCGGGACCCGCACGAGACGCCCGCGCCGGATGTCCGTGCTAGTCGTGGCGTGCCCCGGACAGCCGACGTACTCTCGGGGCACGTCGAGCACGCCTAGGAGGGATAGGGGTAAGAGGCCTCGTCAGTAGCTTCGTGTGCAACAGCTTGCACAAATTGTAAATATTTATTTTGTGTTTGATGTTTGTATATATCTATGTCTGTTCGTCGCACTCACATGTCATGAGATCCTTCCGTATCGTTCGCTGCATGATACTCTTACTAACGACAAAAAACTTTCGGCCCAGTTAGACATGCACGAGACATCGCTATCGCTTTTGCCCGTGATAGTCCCGCACGATACGTCGCTATCAACTTTTGCCCCGTGATAGTCCCGCACGATACGTCGCTATCAACTTTTGCCCCGTGACAATCCTACACGATACGTCTCGATCAGCTGTTGCCCCGTGACAGACATAAACGATACATAGATGTGAACCTTCACCTCCCTGCACTATATATTGCCTAGATCCGTATACGAGCTCTTCAAATCTGCATTCGTTTTCTACATTTACTTCGCAATGAGATCTTCATATCATCCATTCCTTGAGCGTCTCCACCGGCGACTCCATCCTTTGAGCGGTTTTATTCCACCATGGTGTGACCGTCCGTTATGCCATTGTGGAGATGGCTGCATACTTACGTCGTCCCTCCTCGCTGAAACCAGGGGGATATGATTTTTCCAATGCGCCAACATTGATCAGGTATGGCTTAACTGCACTGCTTTCATCTACAAAATCTTCACGCAGAAAACGCTAACTTGATTGTACATCGTGTTAACACCTCATGCAGGCATATCGTCGGGTGTGCAACTTTGTTGAGTGGATAGATACGGAGAACCCACGAACCGACGGAACATGTTACTACCCACTTAGCGAAACAAGGTCAGACTACCTTCAACGGAAGGCTGAGTACCAACGTCGAGTTCGCGCTGAAGCTTTGGACTGGCCTATGGATCAGCTGGCACTACCCACATGGCGGGAACGTCTAGAATGCCACCGTGGTCTACGTTGCCAGTGGGAAGATCCATAAGACAAGCAACTAGAGGACAAAGATGCTTCGTGTGTCCCGAGATTGCGGATGACGATTTTGTCGTGAGTATAATTTTTCTTTCTTTAACCTTTTCGCTTGTTCCATTTTTTAACTCCGACCATAAAAATGTGCAACCAGGAGGATGTACGTCGGTGTCCATACAAAGATTGGATCGATACGGTTAAACCCGCTTCGATCGGTCGACGGTAACACAACCCGAGTCGACCGAACAATTCATTCAGGCTTGGATGGAGTATGAACGTCGCGTCGAAATCGCAAGCTTAGCTTGGAGGAACAACCCACCTGGGTTTCCCTAAATGGTCGGAGCGTCCTATGTGCGGTTGTAGGGATCGTTGCAAGATGGCTACCTCATTTGAACCACGAACATATGGTCGGAGATATTTCATTTGCCCCAACTTAGACAACGACTTCGTTGTACGTCTTTCATTTTATCAATTATGCAAACGTCTTCGCTCTAGTGGCTCTCTAACCGATTACATGTGTTTCTTTACCGTGGCATTCAAAGAAGGTGTGGATTCATTAGGTGGATCGACAATGTCATTCCCCAATATAACGGCCTAAAAGTAATCGAATGTGAAACTCAAAAGGAGTACAACGCCGAGAAGGAAAGAGAAAATTGATGACAAGCTTATCGCCCTTGAACGGTTCCGTAGGTAGCCGAACCTTGACTCGTCGGGGATGAGTTAGTTGTATTGTATCATCCGTACCTAATGGGTTATGTAACACTGTGACAAACAACCGCTTAACCATTGCAACTAAGTTAACTTGGTTAAAACTATGTTCACAGTGTAATGCAAACAACATATGTACGATACCTCGAACATTTGCACTTGCAACAATATTTACATTTGCAACAATACGACGATAACATTTACATTTCAAACAATACGACAAATCACGAAGACGGTTACATTTGCAACAATACCACAAATCAAATGGATTGGTTATATTAGCAAAAATACAACGATAACATTTTACATCTCAAACAACACGAGAGAGGGTGGGTCGATGTCTACTAGGGCAATTAGGGTTTAGGCAAAAACGCCCTCGGAAGGGCGGGAAGGGGGCCGCCGCAAAGAGCGAAAAACACCCTTGGTAAGGGCGGGAAGGGGCCGCCGCAAAATGCGGGCGGCCGGCTTTTGGCGCCCCGTGCACAGTGAAAAACGCCTTACCAAGGGCGGGAAGGCCGCTGCAAATATGTTTCCAGGCGGACGGCCCCCACGGCCGTCCGTCACGCCGGATAATTCGCCCTCGGGAGGGTTTTCCATTCACGCCCTCCCGAGGGGGGGAGGATTAGTTTTGTAATTTTCGAAATCGGAAGTTATTTTTGTAAATCTTTAAAAAAATAAAAATGCCAAAAATTCCTCATTTAGCCAACCCAGGCACCTTGCTAAGTGGACTCTAATTTATGGGCCTAGGCGCAGGTTGGATGAAGCCTCATGGGAAAAAGCATGGGCTCAGTTTCAGTTTTGGCCCTTTTTTTAACAGATTTGGATATTATTTAGCCCGTGTTCGAGAGAGATTTTTTTGTACTTTTAATTTTATTTTTTAAAGATTTGCAAAACTAATTTTTTTCAAACAATTACTAAAATGGTATCCCGCTGTTCTTTGGGAGGACGATTTTTAAAAATCGCCCTCCCCAAGAACGATTTTTGTGACATGCCTCATGGTCATTGGCCTCCATCGACGGTTGAGACGTTTTTTGAATTTATAAAAAAATTCGAAGGTTTAAGTGCAAAAATCGTGTGGAGACAGCCTAGCAGAGCGTGTGTAGTCATGGCCAAATGGGCCATGCTCCCGCGGGCCGGCCCGGGCACGCCGTGAACAGTAGCGGCACGGCCCGATAGGCAAACGGGCCGTGCCAGCACGCCCCGTCCAGCCGTGCCGTGCTTGGGCCGGCCGCCGAGCCCGCGGGCCGACACGACACGGCACGTGCACTGTAGCGGCACGACAAGGCCCGTTTGCGCGTGCGGTCGAATGGGAACGCGACACGTGGCAGGATGGGAAGCAAAGCTGCACAACGGCTCTTCGGCGGTCCAATGGGAGCACGCCACGTGTAAATTAAGATTATAGTTAAGAGGATTGTCTACTATTTTATCACTTCTTGGTGATACTTTAGGTATAGATTATAGTTCTTTTTATACCGAGGTTAGAAGTAAATTATATGAAGTTTTTGGAAGATATGAACTAAAGTTTCAGGGAGTTCGACAGCAGAGACCCCCTCCTATCCCCACTACAGATAAGAAGAAGATACAGTGGGGTCGTATTTGGGGTGGATCTTCTTCAAGCCAAGGTGGTGGCAGTTCGTCGGCTACAAGTGGAGACGGCTCTTCGCATGCTGTGGCCGAAGAGTTGTCCGGTTATTTGGACAGCGACGCCATCCACCACGAAGCACAAGACTTCAACGTTCTCGGGTGGTGGAATCTGAGCAGTGACCACGTCGAAATGCTACTAAGCGTTAAAGACTGGGAGCTTGCTCGACAATATGCTCAATACACTGCGGACAACCAAAAATTGGCCGCCGGTTCGAGCAACTCTACCGGATCCGAGACCAACCCAGTAGAATTTTGTTAGACGTAGTTCGACCTTTGAGCCGTACTCTTTTCTTTGTCATAATTTTCTCGTTTCTCTACGAGTTTTTACATGACAAAGTTTTTAACGAGGCAAGCATGTATCATTGTATCCTATAATGATATAAACATCAATAAAGGTCATTACTATTTTTAACAAATTTTTTTGCAATATTTTCGTAAATGTGGATTTATTTTTAACATTACTAAGTCATTATTTTTTTTGAAAACTTTATTTTTTATTTTTTAAACTTATGTGCTGTTTATTAAAAAAATTGTAAAAAACGGCCCGTGGGCTCGGCCGGCCCGTGAGCCACCGACGTGCCGTGCCGGCATGGGCCCGGCCCGGCTCCCCACATGCCGTGCTTGGGCCGGAGCCTAGGCATGTGGGCCGGCACGACACGACCCGTTTCATGAAGCGGGCCAAACGAGCCGTGCCGGCACGGGCCCGTGCCGTGCCGGGCCGGGCCGCCCGTTTGGCCTTCACTAAGCGTGTGCAGAAGCAAGATAGGACGAAATTTTTTACTTAGACCCTTCGATTTTTTTGCAAATTTAAAAATACCCAAAACATCGACGTAGGTCAACGGTATCACAAAAATCGTCCTTTGGGAGCCTCCCAGAGAGCGACGGGGGATCATTTTTATAATTGTTTGAAACAAAAAATTAGTTTTGCAAATCTTTTAAAAAATAAAATTAAAAATACCCAGCTTTTTTTTCAGAAAATCTTTTTAGCTTTTTGACAGTACCAACCAATGCTCATGAAATAATCTTAATTATTTTTACATACCATACATGTAATGTTAAAGTTTCACAAAATTTATTTCATTTCTCCTCACTTTGTTTCTATGCCCTCCACGTCCTCGAGATTTTTTTATCCACCATGTACGCATTAGGACATTATGTTAGTTTATTGTTAATATTTTTAAAATGACCAAAATGCCCTTGTCCCATATAAGTTATCAGCCTCTCCGAGATGATCAAAAACATTTAGCAGGGCAAATTTTGTTTATTCTTTTTTGAACGAACAAAGGGGAATAACCAGAACGTGCTGGCTTCGAACTCAGCCACGCCACCTGAGCATCTCCAAATTTTGTTTATTCTCCAAATTATTAGCTACATCTCTGTTAGGCCGTGGTGTTAATTACTTGATTATATGCACCACTGGAGGGAGCTTTGATCTAAAAGCGTGTCACTTAGTGATCATATAATTTACATATCACTAGTAAAAAAAACCTAATAGGTATCGGTTCAAAACCTCCAATAGTATCGGTTTCGGACCCGACACCAATTGGTCGGCACCAGCGACCGAAGTCATAGGTATTGATTTTTCAATCGGCACCTATTCGAACAAATAGGTGCCACCTATTCGGCCTAATAGGTGCCGGTTTTAAATAAGAACCGACACATATTCGACCCTAATAGGTGTCGGTTCCTATATTTTTTCCAGCACCTATAAGACCAAATAGGCCCCGGTTCTCTACAGGAATCGGCACCTATTGCCCTGAAAACACAAAAAAATAATATTTCATAGCAATTGATTTACTAGACAAACAATGCAGCAATCCAGCAATCCAGATCAATCAAAATACACAAGTTTTGCTACAGTCTACAAGACAGAATGTACCAATCATAGAAAATATACAATGTTTACAACGTGCACAGTTTAATACTAAATGATAAACTGGAACCCCCTCTCCCCTACTAATCAGACTAATCTAATGCATTTCCTATCAAAATTCACTAATATAGCTGCATGAACAAAAATCCCCTAATCATTCTCTTGGCATTGCGTTGTAAGCCTAGAAAACAGCACCGTCGTTGAGCGTGAAGATCATACCGAAACTGAATGCATCGCGTGCGGCAGAGTGATGGTCATCTCCATCCTGAAAAAATTGGACACCGGTTAGTGCACTAACCAAACAATAGCCAGAAATGCATGATCAAATTTCTCATCAAATTCCTATCATCGCCCAGCTTTTTTGAAAACAATTAATTTTGCTCTTTGGTTGTATATATATATTCTCATACCTATCATCATCGCATCTATTTACACCAAATTAATTCATAATAGTAATGATAAATTAAACCTACCTTAGATGAGGGGTATGCATTTTTCTGATACTTTAAATCAATCAAGCCTTTATAGCTACATAGACCAACGACACACACGGATATATACCTGGTTTTGTTTGATGAGATATAGCTGAGGGAACGGCAGCTGGCACCAGGCGCTGCTGATCATCTCTTGATGATGCTCACCCGGCGACCCAGCTGCCTGCCTTCTGCAATTAAAACAACACAAACAAATGCATCATATCATATCCGGCTCTCGGTTCCCGCTAACAGCTTATCCAGTGTTATGTATCGTTACTGGCTTGTATAGAAATAAAAATTGTTTTCGCCACTGCATAAATGCATTACCTTGTCAATATATCCAACATAACAGAAATGTGTGCGCTATGAGCAAACTTATGATCATTTCGATATGCATCGTCAGCAAATCTCTTCAAGAATATCTCCTGCAGTTACAGATTTACAGGTGCAAGTGAGCAATATAACATTAAACAAATCAGATTTGGATGAGGAATGGAAAAAAATTAAGACAGATCTCCAGAATGAATATCACAGTAATTTGACAGAAAAACTAGGTGAAGCATGAAAATATATTTTTCAGATTCTATCTTCATAAGCTCTCCACAAAAATGATATATTCTCATTTTTTTTCCTCTTCCCTCGTCATATGAATGCAAATCTCATTCACTCCCTCTGCCTCAATACATACAACCAAGCTCCTAAAATTTTTGCCTCAAAAGAGTTTCCCCCCGATAGTGGATCACTTAGAGCAGTGCTTGCTAATTTATCCATATAACTGTTCTTTTTATAAAGAAAATGTTCTTGATTAACTTGTTCAGATCAGACAATAAAACTTAAAGTTGTCGCAGATATAAATTGTCAGTAGCCTTGAGCATTTTTTTCTGCAACTACCAACATTTTACACGAAATGCATAACTAGCTCATCATTGGAATTCCCCATCAATACTGAACTACTCCCCCCAGTCATATTTACATGACGTTTAGGACAGAAAAATACACTTGATAATAGTACAACTAGACTGTCCTAAACTTCAAGTATACTTGACTGGAGGGAGTAACTTTTTTTCTTTCAATGTATGTGTCCTAGCTAGTTGCAGATGTGTTTCCATGATTCTTTTCTTACGAAAGATCAATCAGCCACTTACTCAAGTGAGACAACGATTTTTTCTTTTCTTTTTGCAACAGAACGAATAAAAGTGAGACGATGATGCATAGCACAAATATAGAACTTACTCAAGTTTACTTGTGTGCTCGAGCTTCCGGCTTCCCTCCCTCCGCCGCCGCCGCTGCCTCCCCTCTCCAGATCTGGCGGAGGGAGGGCACCTCCACCGCCGCCGCCTCCTCTCTCCAGATCCGAGCGGGGAGGGCACCTTCACCGCCCTCCCGCCGCGTCCCTCCTCCCGCCGCCTCCGCCGCCGTCCCGACCTCCGCCGCCTCCTCCCGCCGCGTCCCTCCTCCCGCCACCTCCCGCCGCTGTCCCGGCCTCCTCCGCCTCCCCTCCTCCTGTCGCCTCCCGTCGCCTCGGCCTCTCGCCGCCTCGCCGCCCCTCCAGCCTAGCTCTGAGAAGAGATGAGAATGAGAAGAGAAGGATGAGAGTGAGTCCACTTGATGAGGATGAGAGTGAGATAAAGACGTCAGACCGACCGACCCGGTTTATAGTTGCGTGGCTCGGCTCGGTTAATAGGTGTCGGTTTTTATAAAATCGACACCTATAATATATTATAGGTTTTGGCTTTTAAAAAACCAACACCAATAGTATAGGTGTCGGTTTTTCTTTAGAACCGACACCTATAATATATTATAGGTGTCGGTTTTTTTTAAAATATCGACACCTATAGTATAGGTGTCGGTTTTTCTTTAGAGCCGCTACCTATTGTTTTAATATGTGTTGGTTTTTATTGAACCGACACCTATTAGGCCGACTTTTGTAGTAGTGTACGGTCATTTTCAAGAAAAAAATATAAGGTTGTCTCTTATGGTCCCTAATGGAATGGACACATATATTAGGAAAAAAGAACACGCAAGTATATGTAGATGATCCGAAACTCTTTAGAGAAGGATGCATGGAATGGATTGGGTGAAAGCTGAAGGACATGCAAGTATTTTTAGACCAACTTGTTCTAATACTTCGATTGTCATGCATCGATATATCTAACTTAATTTAGTGACACCTTGTTACGTCGTTTTCTTATTTAATGTGTTGCATTAGTGAACCTGGTCTTCGTCCGACAATTTCTATGTCGTCGTTTCTGATATTAGTGGAAATGGAGATCGGAAGATCACACCTCTTTCTTTAAAAAGAAAAAAACTACTACCTAGAGTTTTCAATAACTAGATCATATGCCCATGCATTGTATCAGAATCTGGGAGATTCAATTTTTCTGTATCATTTTTTTATTTTGGATTTTAAGCAGTTTTTTTCTAAGGCACGTGGATGGGGGTGGGAATTAGCGGTTTTTTTTCCGGAACAGTGTGAAATCATGAGAAAGAACGACTGTGATTTTATAACGGTAGAGGAAAAAATTTTAGTTCTTTCTAGCTACTTTTTTGATAATGGAATAAATCTTAACCTTTGCTTTAATTAAGCTACAGTCATGTTGTTCCACAATTCGCTTAATAGAAAACACATACAATCTTAAAGACTCACGATGCAAATATTAATACTCTAATATTTAAGAAGACATCACTAGTACATATTCTCTTCTCTGTAACAGCCCATTATATGACTGAGATTTATGGACCGTCATATCTAAGTCACCTCAAACGAGCATAAAAAGAGACCAATAAAGATATACTCACACAGATATATCGGATGTGTATAAATCTATAGTCCGTCACAGATGATATTTATCGGTGATGGGCTCAATTAAAAGCTCGACAAAGATAACCTATATATGTTATGCTCAACCTGATGGCCCGATTGAGATAACAATTATGCCCATCACTGATGAGTGCCGTCGGTGACAGGCTTGTACTTAGGCCTGACAAAGATAACTGCAATACCCGTTACAGCTGCTAGTTCGTTAGCCGTTACATATAGTTATTGCACTCTATAAATACCTCAATCATCTAGTGGAATGGTTATCCCACTATGCACTGTTTTGGTGGGAGGAGGAAGGGGGCAAATTTTTGTCTTTTTTTAAGAAAATCAAAAAGTGTAAAAGTAATTGAAAAATAGTAGTCATTTCTCATAAATCTAGTAAATACTTATCTACAAAATATTTATCTAATATTTTTCCACTTTTTTCAGCTCAGCAATGGATCAAAGTTGGATGTATGAGAAATCTATGCGATATTATAGCGAAGAGTATCAAAATGACGTGTTAAATTTTATAAATGCCGTGGAGGAGAATAGGAAAAGAAGAAAGAGCGATTACATGTGTTGTCCATGTGCAGATTGTAAAAATAAGAATATGTTTGGTAGCAAAGTGGAAGTACATGCTCATCTGATGCAACGAGGATTCATGAAGGGCTAAACATGTTGGGTGAAACATGGAGAACAAGAATCAAGCAGTGTTGTAGCTGCAGACAGAAGTGATGCACAAAATCAAGAAGATGAAGATGAACATGAAATATTTATACCTTTTTCAATGGACGGTGAAATGGTTGATGTGCATCATGATCTGCTGCAAGACATGTTACGTGACGTTGAGGACCCAGCCTACAACGAGAGAGATTCCATGAAGTTCAGCAGGTTGGTCAGTGACTCAGAGAAGCCTCTATACGCCGAATACAAGATAAAACACACCAAATTGTCAGCTATCTTGAGGTTAATGAAGGTTAAGGCAAGTAGTGGATGGACAGAAAAAAGTTCCACACAACTTTTGGGGATTTTAAAGACCATGCTTCCTTATGAGAACACATTGCCCGAGACGGCATATGAAGCAAAGCAGGGTTTGTGTCCCCTGGGATTAGAGGTCCGTATAACTCACGCTTGTCCAAACGACTGCATACTATACCACAATTAATATGCAAACTTAGATGTTTGTCCTGTCTGCAAGGCTTCTCGATACAAGAGAATGAAAAGTGCTGACGAAGGAAAGAAGTCAAAGCGAGGTGGTCTGGCGAAAGCTGTGTGGTAACTACCTACCATTAATCATTTCAAGAGAATATTTGCCAACCCCAATGAAGCAAAGTTAGTATGTTGGAATGCCACGGAGAGAAGGAATGATGGTATGCTAAGACACCTCGCAGATTCGATTCAATAGAGGAATATTGATCGAAGATACCCAGAATTCACAGCCGACCCTAGAAACATGAGAGTATGTTTGTGTACGGATGACATGAATCCTTTCAGAGACATGAGCAGTTCTCATAGCACTTGGCCAGTTTTAATTGCAAACTATAACCTACCGCCATAGTTGTGCTTCAAAACAAAATACATTATGCTATGCTTGTTAATTGAAGGACTGAAACACCCTAGCAATGACATTGATGTGTTCTTGGAGCCTGTTATCGATGACCTTGAGACTCTATGGAAAGAAGGTGTGGAAACTTGGGATGCATACAGCCAGGAGAACTTCAACCTACCATTCTATTGTTCTGCACCAGTAATGACTATCTCACACTTGGCAATCTTTCTGGACAAAACATGAAAGGAAAGATGGCATGCTCCGACTGTATGAAACGTACACGCAGTAGGTGCTGAAGAAATCCAGAAAGATGGTTTCATGGGTCATAGGAGATGGCTCACTCTCCAACACGCATTTAGAAGAAAAAAGAAACTTTTCAACGGTAAGAGAAAACTTCAGATTGCACCCAAGGATCTATCCAGAGATGAGGTCCACATCATGGTCAAGGACCTAACTACTAAGTTTGGGAAGAAATGAAAATGAAGTAAGGCAACATACAAGGGTATGTGGAAGAAAAAAAATCCATATTTTGGCGACTTCCTTACTGAAAAGATATTGAGATCCGTCATTGCATTAATCTGATGCACGTAGAAAAGAATGTGTGTGAGAGTTTGGTAGGGCTACTGCTGAATATTCCCGGGAAGACAAAGGATGGGTTGAACGCGCGCCTTGATCTACGGGATATGAATATCCGCAGCGAACTTCTGCCTGTAACAGATGCAGAGACAGACAAAGTGTACCTCTCTCCAGCTGCCACACATTGTCAAAAAATGAGAAGATCGCAATGTTATCATGTCTTAGAGATATCAAAGTTCCATCAGGCTATTCAGCAAGGATAAGTAAGTATGTCAAATTGCTATCAAAGTTCCAATTGCTATCAGAGGCATTCTACCATCCAAAGTCCACCACACGATCCAACGTCTGTGTGCCTTCTTCAATGCAATCGGTCAGAAGGTTATAGATCCCGAAGATCTAGATGGATTGCAGACCGATATTGTCAATACCCTCTGTCACATGGAGATGTTTCTTTCTCTGTCTTTCTTTGATATCATGACTCATCTTCCTGTTCATCTCGTGAAGCAAACAAAACTATGTAGCCCAGCATATCTAAGAGAGATGTATTTGTTCTAGAGGTACATGGGAGTTTTAAAGTCTTACGTGAGAAATAGAGCAAAACTAGAGAGGAGCATCATTGAAGGTTACACGACCGAGAAGGTTATTGAGTTCTTCGTTGATTATATGGCCGAGCCCGATCCTATCGGAGTACCAGCGTCTCGTCACGAAGGAAGGTTGTCAAGCACTAGCACAATAGGCAGGAAAAGAGTTGTGCCTGATCGAGCCTCCTATTCACAGGCTCATTTCGCTGTGCTCCAACATATGGCAGAAGTTGCCCCATAGTTTAAGGAGCATTTAGCGAAAATCCGACATGAGAACTTGGGGTGATCGAACATGTGGATTAACAGAGAACATAACTCTCGGTTCAACGAATGGTTCAAGAAGCATATTACAATGTCGCCGGATGATTCAAATGAGATAGTACAGTTGTTGGTGATGGGACCATGTTGGGAGATAGACACATGACAAGGATAAGATATTAACGGTTACACGTTTTACACCATACAACAAGATGACAAAAGCACAGTACAAAACAACGGAGTCCGTATAGATGCATTCTAGGATCAAGTTGGGTCGAACACATACTATGGCCACATTGAACAGATATGGGAGTTGAACTACGTGGGATTCAAAGTTCCTTTATTTCGATGCCATCGGGTGAATATATGCACTGGCGTCAAAGTCGACAAGGAAGGTTTTACTTTAATAGATCTATCCAAGGTTGGATACGCCGATAAACCATTCGTGCTTACAAAATAGGTCGAGTAGATTTTCTACATAAAAGACCCTGCAAACAAGAAGATGCACATCGTCAGGGATTACAAGCGCCGAATTATAGGGGTTGACAACGTCAGCGATGAAAAAGAATACAACCTGAATCTTCATTTAAGACCTCACATTGACCTTGACGATGATCTCCAAGAGAATGTGGCATATGCTCGATCGGATCGTACGAAAGACATAATCTTGTAACTGATGCCTTTATACTTATCTGTTTCTCTATTTTTTGTAATGAATGAACTATTTTGTATTAACAAACCTTTTGTGTAAATTATTTAGTTAATTTGCAAACTATTTTGTAACGAATGAAATAAATTTAGTGAATTATTGAACTTTATTTTAATGAATTATTTAGTGAATTATTGAACTTTATTGTAATAAATTTTGTAATGAATTATTTAGTGCATTAAATAAATTTAGTGAATTATTGAACTTTAATGAATTATTTAGTAATTTATTGTATTGTACTAAATGGAAAAATGGAGATGATGTCGGTACCAATTGGGCTTAAACTTTAAGCCCGTCACGGATGATCTCATCGGTGAAGGGCCTTAATTACGTCCCGATAGAGATGATGTCAACACAAATCGGGCTTAAACTTAAACCCGTCATAGATGACCTAATCGGTGACAGGCCTTAATTACATCCTGATATAGATGAAGTCAGTACCAATCGGTCTTGAACTTTAAGCCCATCAACGATGACCTCATTTCTATCGGGCTTGGACTAAAGCCCATCACGGATAGGATTTTTTCATCGGGCTTAGAATTTTTCCTAAGGCGCCGATTCAGATCTCATCTGTGACGGGCGTTAGGTTAAGCCCGTCATGGATGTGCTTCGAAATCTTTTAGCACGGCGCGCCGCTTCAAAATTGTTCTAAGTCCTCACTCACTAGTCTCTTGGAGCAGAACCCTAGCGTCACTGCTGTCTCTCGGAGCCCGTCGCTGTCATCCCTCGCATCCTCGTGAGCCCGACGCCATCGTCCTCCCTCGCCGCCACTGAGCGCTGCTGTCCCTAAGGCGCCGTCTTCTTTCCTCGCCGCCACCGTGCGCCCGTCGTCCCCGAGCCTGGCGCTGTCGTCATCTTTAGTCCTCGCCGCCACCGAGCGCCGCCGTCCCCGGCGCCGTCGTTGTCTTCCGCCCTCGCCACCGTTGAGCCCGACGCTGTTTTCCTCTCTCGTGCTCCAGATAAGTCTCCATCTCCCTCATGTGCCAAGTATTGAATGGTTCAAAGTATCTGAGATGCAGTCTCTTGATGAATGTTGTGTGAATATGTGTGTATAATGTTGTATAATGGGACTGTTATGTGCTGTATAATGTGTGTATAATGGGACTGTTTTAATGGGACTTGTTTGTGTATAATTTTTGTTATAATGGTTTTGTTATAACTTTTGTGTATAATGGGACTCAGACTGGTTGCACCTTATACATATTTTGCCCCTAGAATCTAGCTTTGTTTTTATATATTTTTGTGTTGTCATAAAGTGTAATGCCTATTAATTTTTGTGTAAAAAACTTATGTGTTCAAAGATTCAATATTTCAAAAATTCAAAGTTTCAAAAATAAATTCCAAATATTCATTCTATATTTCTCTTCCCTTTCAAAAATAAATTCAAAGATTCATTCTCCTCTCTTTCTCTTCCCTTTCTCCTCCCTTTCAAAAATAAATTCAAAGATTCAAAAGATCTAAATAACTTTTTCTCTAACATCTAGTGTTACAAGTTATTGAATTTTACCCCTAAAAGAGGAAATAAAATCCATCTTCTTGATTTAATTACTTTTTTCATTTGTTGAGGTTGTAAGCTATTTAGATGATGTCTGACATGATGAACCAATGTCGACGACAACTAGTGGGTCCACAAGGACACGGGCTCCTAGAAACGGAAATAAAATCCCAAATGAATGGTACACCATAATAGAGGTGGACTTCCTAGGAGTGCCGTCCGCTCCCAAGAATGTGTGCAAGAAGTTCATGTCCATCTGCGGAGTAATAGGAAGGCAAACCTTCAGTATCTTGAATGATCACATCAAGGACGTGCCGGATGTCGGGAAGAAAATTGCTTGGCTGAAGTTCAAGGAGAGCTTTGAATATATTGCAACCAACGTGGACAGTAACCTCGTGTGTGTAATCGGTAACATGCCTTAATTACACGTTTATAAGACTATTTCTCTTGTGTGTAAGTATAGTTGGAAGTGGTGTCAGAGAAATGCACCGGAAGTGGCCTTCCTGGATCCAGAAATAGTCACGTCACCAATATTCAAACCGATCAAAAGGCCATGATAGACTACATTTTTGACACCTTGTGAACCCACCAAGACAAGGAGTACATTATGTGTGCCTATAATCAATAGTAAGTGTGCGCCCTAAATGTTAGTGATATGCCCTAGGGGCAACATGGAGATGTTGGATATCATGGTCAATGTTTATGTATAAATGAATAAAGTGTTATTCCGTTTCATGAAATAGACAACTTGTATTGATCAATAAGTATATGACTTATTCATGAGACTCTTTATTTATGAATCTATTTCTAAATGATCCTTGATCATATATCATATCTATGGGACAAATATGATTCTAAGATTAGCACGTGTATTGATTGATGATCATGTCTCATGGATCATTGTATGGAGATACCAAATCAATAAACATGAACACATGTCAGAGAACATATTGTTGGATAGACCCACCTTGAGACACTATAGGGAAATAATATGCCATTAGTTGGTCTCAAGTAGTGTTGGTGCAAAGTCCTTAGACCTAAAATCATCATGAATCCCAACATGTGTAGTAGCTTATTTAGGGACTACCAAATGTTATTCCTTAACTGGGTAGTCATAAAAGTAGTCTTCGGGTTTGCTACGAAATATGTAGTGGGATGTGAATGATCAAGATGGAATTTGCCCCTGCTATGAGAGAGATATCTCTGGGACCCTCGATGTAATGGATTATGGAAGTGCATGGCCATGCCGAGTTGATTGAGGAGTCAATCAACAGATAAATAATCCAATACGAGATCGAGTGGATGATTAAGCTATTGATAGGATGCCACGAGTCTTTCCTATAGCTTAATTGATATTGTGAGGCAAAGGGATTTGTGCACACAATATAGGTTCAGCCGATTTGATCTTCTTGTAGACTTTGGTGTCAATACGTTCTACTAGGGGCCGCTATTGATGGTCGGCCGAGAAGCGTTCTCGGGTCGGAACCAAATTTGCATGAACCTACAGGGTCACACACTTAACGGGATGGAATAAGTATTTGAGTTTGACTCAGGTACAGCTTAGTTCGGATAGATATCCGATCGAATATAGAGTCCCGATGGGCCTTTAGGCCCAGTCTGTCAACTCTATATAAGGAGGGCTAGGGGTGGAGATCAAGGGGCGCAACTTCTTTAGTTGGATCAAGTTCTCCACGAGCAAACCCTAGCTGTCGCCTTCGAGCCAAACCCTAGCCATGCATCGCGTGCTAGCACACATGTGTTCGGCGTTCCTTCCCTGGATGTGTGGATATCGGTAGAGACATCGCTATGTTGCGGTGTAAGTCGGCGGCATGAATCTCCCAGAGATCCAACTAGCCGAATCTAATTCGGCGGTTGGGTCGGGCGGTCGGGTGGTCGGAGTGCCGGGCGAACTGGCACGGCGTCGTCGGCATCGGCGAATCCTAGCGGCATCGGGCGATCGGGTGGATGTCACACCTAGAAATTCAGACCAGAATTTCCGAAGCTATATGTGTATTAAAATCCCTGTCCAGGACCAGCCAGGGTACACATACAATAATTGTTGATATTACAGTTTCATGTCTTAGAAATATTACAAAAAGATTATAAAAGAGCAACGGAAAAAGGAAAAAGGGGCCTAAGCCTAAGCTTGAAGCTGGCCACGTGGCTTCACCCATTTCACAGGCATCTTCCAGAGTGCAGGACAAAGCCTACTCGGCCTCATCTTCTTCTTCGGCTTCTTGCTCAGGTTTTGATGAAGAGGCAAGGATGAGTACTTCCACGTACTTAGCAGGTCAACCGGAAGAGGGAGAGAATGAATGCAGGGAAGACAAGGGTTTGGCTAAGGTTTGCTTTTGCGCAAACAGCAAGGGTTTTCCATACAAAAGGGAATTTTGAGCACGATCAAAAGAGTAGTAGCTTAAGTGATTAAAACATTTTGCAACCAACATTGTCCAACATTATCCCCACGTTGTGACAGGCCCAACCCATCCAACTATACTAGTCATGTTCCATTAATCAGGGTTTAATAGTGTAAGACTAATCAAGGTGAGTTCGGTTGATCGCCCAATTACCGTGGGCACGACTATTCGAATTGTTTTACTCTGATCAGGGGGGTGCAACTGTACCCACAAGACACAGTCCCACGACACGGTCTCCCATGCGCCAGAATACCACCATGGTACCCCGGAAAGAAAACTGTGATAGGACCTTTCGTATAACCCCCCGCTAACCAAGCAAACCCCACCAAGGTTTCGCCCCCACTCTCGGACCCTGGGATGTGGGCAGCACCCCGAGTGCCTCGGTGAATCCGGCAGCCCAGCAACCTTTATACCGGGGCCAACTGAAACTCCATCCCGCTCACCCTTGCCGATGGTTTCGTCAGCTAGGAGAGACTACACTATGGGACCCACCTTACCTATTTTGGCTTGTGGTTTGCACGGTCATTCTTCCGAGCGTTCCCGTGAACCGGTCCTTAATTGCCATGGGCGCCACTATCCAAAACCATTGCACCCATAGCCCACCATTTGTCATATTTTAGTTATTAATCCGGTTCACCAAGTTCTCCAATTATTATTCTTCTGAACAGAGGTCCAGGAGATGCATATTAAGTGAGAATGACCCATTTAGTGAGCTAGTGAATCTAAGCTAGGCTAAGCATAACCTAGTCCTGAATCTAATCATATTATTTTCCCAAGTTTAATCAAAGGGTTTGGAGTGTCAAACCTAAGGCATAAACTAAATATGCGGTGTGCTATTTCCCATGAAATGATATTATAAAATACATGCAATTTAATAGAGGAAAACATGTGTTTTAGCAAAATGGGAGCAATATGATTAATAATAAAGCATGACTTGCCTTGCTCTTCGACTTGGGGGACTTTAGCAACAACCTTGAAATAAACCGAGTCGGCGGAACTACCGGGATCTACACGGCAAACAAGCAATTCAACAAAACAGGCTAAAAAGCTACTGAAACAAAGAACAAAACTACTTTTAATGGATTCTTGGCATTTTTATGAATTTAATGAAATTTGAATGGGCTAAAACGGAGCTCGGATTGAAAATATATGATTTTTAGAAGTTTTCGGTTTTTTACTAAAAGAAAAGTCCTTAATTAATTTATTGCGCAATAAATCCCAGGTGGTGACTTCATTGGCTAGGGCTGACGTCAGCGGCCGAGGGCTGACGTCAGCGGTCCGCGAGAGCGTCGGTCCACGGTGGACCAGGTCCACGCGCTGGACGGGAGCGGTGCGCCACGTGGCGCACACGTGGCGCAGAGGTGGCGGCCACGTGGTGGGCCACGCGGGCTCGCGGGAATCAGACGGTGCCGATCGGCCGGAGCCAATTGGATGGCCGAGAGCGGGGTGCTGCGGCACGAGTGGCCGGCGGCGACAACCGGCGGCCGACGGCGCGGGCGGAGCCGCGCGCACCCGGGCAGCGATGCGTGCACGGCCGAGAGCGGAGGGAGAGAGGCGGCTCATCGCGGGAATCGCCGGAGTTGGGGAAGACGACGGCGACGGTGGCGAGGGAGAGAGTGGGAGCTCGCGGGGAAGGGCGGTCGAGGGAGGACGGACGCCGGCGACGGAGATGGAGGTGACGGAGAAGGCTGAAACGGCTCGGGGCGGCGGGAAATCACGGCGAACTCCGTAGCAAGGGCGCATGGTGCGGGAGCAAACGAGAGCGAGAGAGGCTTGAGTGAGAGCGTGGGAGGACGGCGAGGCCACGGGGACACTTTTAAAGGGGATGGGGAGGTCGGTGACGACCGGATAAGGGCGGATTTACTCGCCGACGTTAAGGGGAGAGAGAAAAAGGGGAATAATGGCCGGCGATCAATTCCGGCCATTAAGGGACGTGGGAGAGGCGACCGGGGCGTTCAAGGCCGGCAGGAGAGGCGGGGGAGTAAAGGTGGCGAGGTCTGGGCGTGCGGGAGTGGCGGTCGGCCGAGATCCGCGTGGGAGGGCGACTGGAGATGGCGCCGGCACGGGCGGCCTAAGGTTGAAGACGACCTGAAAGGTGGGCCCCACCTTTCAGGGTCTCGTGTAAAGAGGGGAGGCAAAGTGGACTTATCGCGGCGTGAGGGGCTAACGGGCCGTGGCCTTGGTCGGCCCGCGGAGAGGAGAGAGGCATGCGCGTCGGTTGGCACGCGGGCCTCGCTAGGCGCGCGGGAAGGGGATGGGCCGTCGGCTCGGGCGGCACCCACGGCCGATTTGGGCGGGAAAAGGACGGGAAGAGAGAGAGAAAAGAAAAACCCAGGATTTAATTGCTTAAAAATTATTTCTATGCTCTGAAAATTGCACTAAAAATCCTGTTAGCGTATTTTGACATGTAGAATTTAAGAAAAATCCTATCATGCCATTTCCATTTAGAATTTGTCTTTTAAAATTATTTGATTCTCTCTAGTTAATTTCAACGATTTTCTTTTGCAATTTTTCTTTTGGATTTTTAAAAAGGGGAAAACACCTCAGGGTGTTACAGTGGAGCATGTGGAGGTCGGGATCGGGCGAGATGAACCAGAGGATGGCGGGGTTGGGCAATTTGGACCCGGGGTCGACGAGATTGGCTGGAAGGTTTTCGAGGTCGGCAAAGGCTGTTTCGACGTCGGCAAGGCTTGTCCGAGGTCGGCTAGCAATATATTGACTATTTCCGCTGCACTGCACATCAATTGGTAATGATCTATAGGCCCTTACTGGCAAGCTTTCCTGGATTACACGGTAGAAAAATTTTATTTTATGCTATCGTAGCCTCCATGTTTTCCTTCAATGGTATCAGAGCTAGACTTGCGTAGTTTGGGTTTTAGATTGGATCTGGAACATGTTTAGCACACGGGTTGATTAGATCAATCGGTTTTAGGGTTCGGTAGAGGAGAGTTGATGGAAACTGCGTTCCTTGAGATTGTCTCGGATCGACATGATGCGATTGTGTTGAAGCAGTTTCCGTAGGACTCGATATGAGTACGAGTCGGATTCGGTATGGCGTTCCTTGAGAGTGTCTCGGATCGGTACAATATGATTGTGCCAAAGCTATTTCTGTAGTCTGATCATGACTGCTGCCTTGCGCCTATGCAAACCATGTCCCTTGAGAGTGTCTCGGAACGGCATAATGTGATTATGCCGATGTGGTTTCCATAAGAGATTTCATAGATTGGATCTATGATTTTCGTGTGGTGTTCCGGGCGATGCTTGGAAGCCCGCAAGGGGGCGGCTTCCTCCTCGATCCCTGTGTCGATGTAATCTTCAATTTATAGCTTCTATAGTAGTGCTTAGTTTGAAGAAATCAAGCATCCGACACTAACCGGCTAGCCCATCGACCCCCCAAGGGGCGGCTTCCCCCTCGACCCCTCGCCCGCTAACCAGCTAGCAGGACCGTCATGTGCATACCCCCTTTTGTCATCTCGGTATCGTATCTCTGCGATAGGTAGAAAATGTTCTACGTCTAACTTGTTTTTGCAAAGAATGTTATGAGATGGTATGGTCCAATTGTATGTCTGAGATGCATGTGATGCGTGTAATATTCTTTCATACGTGCAATCCATGTAAAATTCTTTTACAACCTACGTGTCGATATAATCTTCGATTTATAGCTTCTATAGTAGTAGCTTAGTTTGAAGAAATCAAGCATCCGGTACTCGAAAGAACGGTGATGAAGATGGAGATCATCTACACCGGCATGGAGATGGAGATCACCATGAGAAAGGGCCATACTATTTCATTATTAACTGCTATTCTGCCTGCTTTCATATATGTGATATGTTTGTTTGATAGGATAGTATCTCTCAGAAAATTAAGTAGTAATGATGCCCTCCAAATGTTACACCTATCACGGTTGTGATCGTCAATTGGTAGGTCTGCCAAAGCAGAGTGTCATTGTCTATCATAACACGATGATATGTCAGACATATACATGCAACAGCATTTGGTTTACTTGATAAGACTATCAAAATAGTTTTGGGCCTTGGGGCATAGGTTGGGGCCAGGGCATGATGATGCCACCGCACTAATAAGAGTCACATAGGGATGTGATTAGCAAGGTGTTGCTTATCCATGTTACTAATCTTCTAGCAGTGATGCCAAAGCTCACTAGAAATTAATTACATGTGGATCATGACCCAATACGTAACCGAGAGAGAAGGTTTAAAACACGTAGTAGGAGTCTTTTGTTAAATTGTTTAATAAAAGACAACACATAAACATTGTGCTAAACTTCGCATATATTTTCTGTTGTAGATTATGGCAACTAATACTGCATCCAGTTCTTTTAATTTGCGATCTATACTTGAGAAAGAAAAGTTGAATGGAACAAACTTTATGGATTGGTATCGAAACTTGAGAATTGTTCTCAAGAAAGAGCTAAAGGAGTATGTTATTGAAGTTCCTTATCCTGATGATTTGTCTGATAATGCTAATGCTGTTGCATGGAGGGCTTATGAGAACACACTAAGGATTCCCTAGACATAAGTTGTCTCATGCTTGCCACAATGTCCTCTGAGCTTCAGAAGCAATATGAGAGCAGTGATGCTCACAATATTATTAAGAGTCTACGTGGCATGTTTGAGAACCAATCTAGGGCCGAGAGGTTCAACATTTCAAAGTCCTTGTTTGCGTGCAGGCTTGTAGAGGGACATCCCGTCAGTCCACACGTGATAAAGATGATTGGCTATATTGAGAGTTTTGAAAAACTAGGTTTTCTTCTTAGCCAAGAGTTGGCTACATACATAGTTCTTCAGTCGCTCCCTCCGAGCTTTGAGTCATTCATACTAAATTATCACATGAACAACATGGATAAAACCTTGGTCGAATTGCATGGGATGCTAAAGACTGCTGAGGAGAGTATCAAGAAAAACGGTCATCATGTGATGATGATGCAGAAAGCCAAGCATAAACCCCCTATCAAGAAACTTTGCACCAAAAGGAAGTTAACTTTTGATGAGATCGTGAATGCTTTCAAAGCAAAGAAAGGCAAGAAGGGGTCAGTGATGGCAGATGCTATTTGCTTTTATTGCAAGGAGGCAGGTCATTGAAAGAAGAACTGCAAGAAGTACTTGGAGGATCTCAAAAGGAAGCAAAGTGAGACTTCTACTTCTGGTATTAATGTTATAGAAATCAATCTTGCTACTTTATCTACTGACTCTTGGGTATTTGATATCGGATCAGTAGCTCATATATGCAAATCGTTGCAGGGAATGAGAAGAAGTAGAAGCTTGAGAAGGGGCGAGATGAATCTACACGTCGGCAATGGAGCAAGGGTTGCTACAGTGTTGTCGGCACTATGCCACTTCATTTACCTTCAGGATTAGTTTTGAAATTAAATAATTGTTATTGTGTTCCAACTCTATGTCAAAACGTAATTTCCGCTTCATGTTTGCAATGGTTGTTTAATTTATCTTAGAGATATGTTCTATTTTCATACTCCATTGGTGAATGGATTATACATTTTGGATCTTGAAGTGTCTCCCATCTATAATATCAATATAGAGAGGCAACTTCTAAATTATATAAAACCCACATTTATTTGGCATTGTCGCCTAGGCCATATAAATGAGAAACACATGGAGAAGCTCCATAAATTAGGTTTGTTTTACTCTTTTGATTTTGAATCATTTGAGACATGCGAGTCTTGTTTACTCAGTAAGATGACAAAGACACCTTTCACGGGTCATAGTGAGAGAGCAAGTGACTTGTTGGCACTTGTACATACTGATGTATGTGGACCAATGAGCTCAACGGCCAGAGGTGGTTTTCAGTACTTCATTACCTTTACCGATAACTTTAGTAGATATGGTGATATTTACTTAATGAGGCATAAGTCCGAATCCTTTGAAAAGTTTAAAGAATTCCAGAATGAAGTACAGAATCATTTAGGGAAAACAATTAAGTTTCAGCGATCAGATCATAGTGGTGAATACTTAAGCCAAGAATTTGGTAATCATCTAAAGGATTATGAAATTGTTCTATAGTTAACTCCGCCAAAAACTCCTCAATTGAACTGGGTGTCCGAACAGAAAAATCACACCTTGTTGGACATGGTGCGGTCCATGATGAGCCAATGTGATCTTCCACTATCCTTCTGGGGATATGCTTGTTGGCAACTTTTTTGGCAAGAAGACAAACACGATCGAAACACCTAAATGCCTTGCGGTGATATGGAGTCGTTAACCACCTCAATCTAGCAAAAACTAAACCAAGATGGGTTTTGTAGATTAAACCAGCTAGCGAAGCCGATTTGAGTAGAACGATGGATAAATACCCATCTCATGGGAAAACGGAAGGTTTTAAGGACAAACCTACAAAGAGGTGTCGTACTCTCACAGCGGCGGCGGACGATTTATAGCGTAAATCGACAATGATAGACGAACTAATGTGGAAAAAATAAAAGAACGATTCAATTAGCTAAAAACTAGAAACTAGATTGGATCATGTGTATTGTGTATGTCTATTGCCAATTGAACCGGCCTTAGCCCTTAAATAGGGGTTGGTCTTGCCTAATACAGGCCCTCCTCCATATCCAATTCGGGATAAACACCTTAGAAAACCCAAAACATATTTTATGGAGCAACGAAATCCGAGTACCGATAAAATCAACTCGGTTTTGGACTCTGCCGGTCAGACCGGGCACATGCTGCCGGTCTGACTGGCCCTTAGGCCTGGTCTGACCGACCCATACATGGCGGTCAAACCGGCCTCTCGAGGAAACCGGTAGATTTTCCAAATATTGGCAATTTTCCCTATTTCAATCCTAGGTGCCAATTTTGGGTGTAAACACATGTCCCCGTGCCTTTTATGATGAACATCATGAATTTAAAAGTATAGAACATGTTTGACTCAGGGCGGTAATCTAATTACCGGCCTTAAAACTTTCTAAGCATTTTGCCAAATACTCGGGAAGTATTTTTCAGGTATTTACGTTGATAGCTCGCTGAAAACATTCTCCTTGAAGTGTCTCCAGAAAATACGCATTCCCTCGAATGATTCCGTATATCCGATAAGGCCCTTCCCAACTTGGTGACCACTTACCGAATTCTTTAGATCGAGAACCCAAAGGCAAAATTGTTTTCCATACCAAATCTCCTACTTGGTTGCCTTCACCCTTTTGTTATATGCTTTAGCCACTCTCCTCTTCTCTTTCTCTATTTCCTCCAAAGCATTTAAACACTTGTCAATCACCTCATCGAGATTATCTTCCATTAAGGTCTTATAGTCTTCAACCGACAAATCGTCTTGCTTTATATATCGAAGAGAGCCAAGATTCACCTCAACTGGTAAAACGGCTTCTTTTTCATAAACCAACTCAAAAGGGGTTACCTTGGTAGCACCATGTTTAGATATTCTATCCGCCTATAATGCCTCAGAAAACACCTCATGTCACATCTTTGGATGTTCTTCGATCTTCTTTTTGACTAGTTTTAACAAAGTTTTATTACTCGACTCGGCTTGTACATTAGCCTGAGCGTAGTAAGGAGAAGAACTCAACAATGTGATACTAGATTCGGCAAAACTTTTCACCTCCTTGGACATGAAGGAAGCTCCTTGGTCCGAAGTCAACGTTTGAGGAATACCGAATCTATGTATAATATGCTTCAAGATAAAGTCAATTACCTTTGTATGAGTCATATTCTTGAGTGGCATGGCTTCAGCTCACTTGGTAAAGTAATCTGTCGCAACTAGCACGAACCGATGCCCTTTCGATGACAAAGGATAAATTTGACCAATGAAATCCAAAGCCCAACCTTGGAACGACCATGGTTTAATAATAGGATTCAACACCACAGCCGGTGCCAATTGAATATTGCCGAACCGTTGATAAGCTTCGCATCCTCTATAATATCTGAAACAATCAACAATCATCTTCGGCCAATAGAATCCTACTGTCCTAAGCAACCAAATCATTTTATGGGCCGATTGATGAGTTCCACAAATACCCTCATGTACTTCTCCCATAGCAACTTTAGATCAATCATTATCTAAGCACTTTAATAGCACCCCATCTATATTTTGGCGATATAAATCTCCATCAAGCAAAGTTTATTTGAATGCTTGCTGCCGATTTTTTTGATCAACCTTAAGACTAGGATCTTTCAAATATTGAACCAAAGGGATTCTCCAATCTTCTGCTGCTTCTAGGGCACAAACGTTCGAATTTAAAATTAATTTGGCCTCTGTATCAGATGAATTGTGCCCCTCAGCACCTTCTATGAACCTGGTCTGACCGGCCAAGCAACGCCGGTCAGACCGCATACAACCAGCGGTCAGAGTGGAAATAATGCACTGGTTAGACCGCCTGCCTTCCACGGTCAGCCCCGCGGCGATGCACTGGTTAGACCGCCTGCGATCTGTGTCTTCACCAATTTCGCTCAAAAAATTATAATAACCAGATGCTTGCTGAGCCAAATCATTTGCTTTAGAATTTTCACTCCTAGAAATATGTTTAATAGCAAAATCATCAAAATTGGCGATAATATCTAAACATTGATCAAGATACCTATTTAGCGACCCATCAAAGCATTTATAAACTCTGGCAACTTGTTGCACCACCAATTCTAAGTCACCAAACGCTTCCACGTGTGTTGCTCCAATGATCTCCATCACTTGCAAACCGAATAATAAAGCATTGTATTCGTCTTGATTATTTGTACAAAAATATTCTAGATGAACCGATGCTTCAAAACATTGACCATTGGGGGAAATTAAAACTACACCTATACCTTAACTTTCTTTGCATGAACAACCATCAAAATAAATCTTCCAAGGTATAACACCAAGCAAGTAAACCTCATCCTCATAAGCAATATCCACATGATGGTCTACTATAAAATCTACTACAGTTTGGCCTTTCATAGACTTCAAAGGTTCATAAGCCAAATCATATTCAATCAACATATATGCCCATTTACCAATTCACCCACTCAGAATTGGCATTTGCAACATATGTTTAATAACATTGGCCAGACAAGCAACTATGCAAGTACCAGATAACAAGTAATGATGCAACTTGGTACAAGCATAGTACAAGCAAAGATAAAGTCTCTCCACAAAAACATACCTCGTTTCGGCATCTAAAAGACGGCGACTCAAATATGTTATTATGTATTCCTTGCCATCTTCCTCTTGTGTCAAAACAGCTCCAATAACTTTGTCTTCAGCAGCAATATATAACTGAAACGGAATTTCGGCTTTAGGCGCTCGCACCACAGGCGGAGTAGATAGATGTTTCTTCAATCCCTCAAACTCCTTTTGTTGTGATGCCCCCCAAGTAAAATCGGCTTATTTTTTCAAACGTAAGATAGGAACAAAAGCATCGATTTTACCCGCTAGATTAGATATAAATATCCTCAAGTAATTTACTTTGCCTAACAATTTTTGAACTTCTCTTTTGCATGTCGTCGCTTTGAAATCTTGAATCTTCTCAACCTTCTTAAGATCAATCTCAATTCCTCTCTCCTGTACCATGAATCCTAAGAACTTTCCCCGACACACCGAAAGCACACTTGAGTGGATTCATCTTCAAACCATACCGACGCATCCTCTCAAAAGCTAACCTCAAATCGGCTATATGACCATACATGCCATCCGATTTGACAACAATATCATCAACGTAAATTTCTAGGATAAAACCTAGCAAATCATGGAAGATCAAATTCATCGCTCTTTGATACGTTGCACCGGCATTCTTCAATCCAAACGTCATGACAACCCACTCAAATAATCCAACGAACCCCGGACACCTAAAAGCCGTCTTGTACATATCCTCTTCCACCATAAAGATTTGATTGTAGCCGGCATTGCCATCCAAAAAAAATAATCACCTTATGACTCGAAGCATCATTTATCAACATGTCGGCTATAGGCATAGGATATTCATCTTTAGGAGTAGCTTTATTCAAATATCTAAAATCTATGCACACTCTAATCTTGCCACTCCCCTTCTTTTCCACCGGAACTATGTTGGACACCCACTCCGCGTATCGGCATGGCCTAATAAACCCTACCTTCAACAATCGGTCTATCTCTTCTTTGACACGATCATATATGAGGGGGGTTAAAGCGACGAGGAGGTTGTTTATGAGGCCTAAATACTGATTCTATAGGAAGCCGATGCTCAACAAGATCACGGCTAAGTCCCGGCATCTCATGGTACTCCCACGCAAAACAATAACCGTATTCTTTAAGCAACTCGATTATTTTGACCTTAGAATCTGTTTTCATGTTTTTTGTTTACAAAAGTCGGCCTTGGAATACTTCCATCTCCTATGTCCACTTCTTCTAATGGATCGGCCGATGTAAACCCTTGACCAAGTTTCTCTACTTTGTCAAAATCTTCAATAGTTTCTCCAATATTGTTCTTTGTAGACCGATATTCTTGTACCCTTCTTTGCAACCACTCTAAATTGGCTTCTTTACTCATTATATAAAGTAATACCACCAAGCCGTGCTAAACTAGCCGGCTTTACAGAAATAGGTACAAAGCCATCTTTGCAAACACTTATAAAATAAAAGTTAGAGAGATCTAACCCTAATAAGCATTGCATATTCCCATGTTGCCACCCCATCGAAACATCGGCCATTGCAAGGTCGGCCGATGCATCCGCTTGAACAACTTCAACATCATCGCCGTCCCATTGAATCAAACATTGGTGCAAAGTAGAAGGAACACAACAATTGGCATGAATCCAACAACGCCCGAAATAACACTATAATTACCTTGCACCTCGATGACGAAGAAAGCGGTAGGCAACTGTTAACGCCAAAATTTGGTAAGCCATAGAGTCTCCATCGGCTAAGTGTTCATATCGGTTCAAAGCAGAATCGGCTGAGAGTTCTGTGTCAGCCGATGGAGGATCAATATCTTTAGCAGTCGAATTCTGGTTAGATTCAGTTTGGAAAGATCTTATCCAGAAGACACCGAGTTCAAGAAGGGTACGGCTTGTATCTATTAATTAGGATAAGTTTGTTAACTTTCTATTTTATCTTTAGGAAAGTGTATTAGTATTAGGTAAGGATTCAGTTTGTTTCCTTTTATCTTTAGGAAAGTTTGAACTTTAATCTATTGGGATCTCTGTTAGCCTGCGGGTATAAATATGTAAGCTCGGGGTCCATGTAAATTAATCCTCAATATCAATACAACTCGGCGCATCGTCACCTTTAAATTTTCTATTTTGTTTATCATCCGACGAGACTTGGCACCCGATGCGGGGCTGCATCGGCTTCGATCTCCGGCGAAGGGGTAAATCCAAGGTCCCGCCGGCTCAGGTATATTGTATATATCTTTAGTTTCATTACCGTTCATAGATACATCGGCTTAGTTAGGACTTTCTCGGTTAGGTCTGATATTATGATCAAGTCGATGCTTCTGTAAACGTAATGTCGCTTTAGGTAGATTTGTTATATCCATCACATTAGACAGATCTATCGGCTCCTCGAGTATTAGATTATCATATACAATCTCGTGCTGCATCAGTTAGGTCCGACCTACTAGATTGTTATCGATAATCTAAGTCTTGTTAAGCCGATAGGTTCATGCTAATGTTTCACCGGAGGATTAGCCGGTCTTATCATATGTCTCTGTTAATCTAGTCCTAGTATCTCAATTTAGCTCTATCGCCTGTCTCTCGCTTTAGGGTCTCTGTCGATACCGGCTAAACTGTTTACTAGATTAGATTAGTTTAGACATCCACCACCCTGAAAATTAGTCAAAGGCTTGATTATTTAGATATTGCGTTTCTTTTCATACTTAGTGCTGCATCAATTCAGTTTGACCTACTAAGTCGTAATTAGAACCATAGTCTCTTGCCTGCCTGATGGCTACCAATAAGGGTTTCGTCGGGGTTTCAACTGACGAGTTATCTGGACATCGACATCGGCTGGAATCACACAATCGGCTATTTTGATTATCGGCCTATCGGCCGATATGATTTATACTTTGCTATTTTGCATACCTTGTCATGGCAGGATGCAACCTACTGGCACGCCCGCGCTTCAATGATTTTAGGACCTGCACTGGAGCTAAGCAGATCTCCCAGGCCAGCGTGTGATTCGACGTCAACATATCTTTTGGCACACCAGCGGTGATACGGATTTGGCATCAACATCAACGTCTTGTTTCCCACTGTGAGCTCTACGGACAGGATTCCCCTGGCCTCCGTCGATTCACCACTAAAGCCTTTGAGTATCATATTGGTTTTCTTCAATTCAGCTTCTTCGTGACCCAACTTCTTAAATAGCGAATACGGCATCAGGTTCACAGCGGCACCTCCATCCACTAACATCCTTGAGACCGGCTACCCATCAATATGGTCTTTAAGATAAAGAGGCTTCATATGACGGTTAGACTCATCGGCTTCTCAAAAACCGCATCTCTTGGACCTAGTAAAAGTTGAGCAACCTCAGTCTCCTCCAAGGCACAGAACTCCATGGGCAACATGCACACCATGTTAATGTCCATGCTCTCACTCAGTGATGACACCTCAGCCGGTTGTTCATTTTCTTTCCTTTCCTCTTCCTCTCGAACAACCACCGGCTCTTCACCCTTCAACGGTTTGGATCTCCATTCTTTCATTGGCGGCGGCCACAACTCATCAAATCTTCTATCTCTCCACTCTTTGGCCTTCTTTTCTTTCAACTCACAAGCCCAAAGACGTTGCGACCTTCTCCTTTGTGTAGCCTTCAAATCTAAATCCTTAGGCATCCACCTTGCCTTCAGTTGCGTACCAGGAGGTATGTAATGCCCCTCATTGTTCCTTCGCGAAGAAGAGGCAAAACCCGAACCACTTCCAGAAGACTGGCGGTTAGATCAACGCTGGTAACCGGTCGGACCGGCCTTGTGCTCGTGGTCGACCGGCCGAGGACCCGGGCCGACCGGCCAGACCTTCGGTCGACTCGGCCAGCCAGTGTCGACCGGCCGAGATCTTGGTCGACCGGCCGCAGCCCGGCTCGATCGCTCCTACGCGTAACCTATGCCGACTTCAGTTTGATCACCAAAAACCATCTTAGCTTTCTCCTCAGATGGTATCGACACATCATGAGACCCTATCTTGACAGTGACCACCTTCGAAGTCCTCTCTTTCGCCTTAATGCGCTTTTGCGCCCTCTTTTCTTCTAACCGATTCCTCGATGGAAACCGGCTTCCATTTGACAAAGATATACGCTCATGTACTGATCTCCTCTCCCTTTCCCATCCTTGATGAAATTGCATTGGAGGCATATGATCATACATTGATGGAATTGCCCCCCATGGCATAAAATAAGAGAAAGAATATCCTGGCGACGGCATTGGGCAAGGCCCCCATGGCATGACTTGAGGTGCGGGAACGGTTGCTCCAACGCCCTTGGCGAATGAGCAAATTGCTCCATGGGAGGTGATCTTGGTCTCTTGCCCTTGTTACGCTCCTTATCCATGTTTCTCTTCTCATATTTGTTCAAGAGCATATCAAAAGAGACCTTCGACTTCAGGGGGTTTCTTGAACTTGAAGCTTTACCTTCATTCTTCTTCCAAACGCCAACCTTCGGATCCTTGGGCACGAGCATCTTGGGTCTAGACTCCCCAATCATAACCCCTTTCCCCTTAGCAGATCCGGTTTGTTCTGGTCGAATCAACACTTTTCTGTCATTGAAGTCAATGACATTAATAGGAAAAGGATCGCTATCAAGCTTCATCTTGGAGCCCTCAGTAAACTTCAATCGTCCTTCCTCTATGGCCGATTGAACTTGTCGACGGAACACATTACACTCATTAGTAGAATGAGAATAAGATCATGCCACTTGCAATAAGACCGATGCTTCAATTCTTCTACTGAGGGTATGACATGGCCTTTAGGCAGTTTAATCTGGTTATCTTGAAAGAGATAATCAAAGATTTTATCACACTTGGCCACATCAAAATTATACTTAATCTCACTTTGCCGATCATTGCGAGGAGTCGGCGTCAAGCTAGAGCAAACAAAAGGCTTATTTTAATTAGTCCAGGACCACTCAGCAACATATATATCACGATCGCTCTCATCATTATCAAAATCACTATCATTGGAGCAATCAACCATACTAACACGAGGTCCTTTGTCATTAGCTCTAACAAATTTTTTACTATGCCTGACTCGGCTTTCCTCAGCCAGAGCCTTCTGCATGACTTGACTAACATCAAGAAATTGTTGGTCATTTAACCTTTCTTTAATAGGAGCAAGTAAATCACTAAAAGCAAGATCAACCAAATCTCTTTCAGTTATATTCAAACTAAAACACTGGTTTTTAGCATCTCTAAATATCTTAATATAATTAGTGACAGACTCATTATACTTTTGCCTAACCGATGTCAAATCGCATAGCCTATGCTCAGCTTCACCAGTATAGAAATAATCATGAAATTTCTGCTCTAGTTGCGCCCAAGTATGAATAGAATTTGTCGGTAAAGAAGTAAACCATGTAAAAGCAGTACCGGACAAAGATAAAAAAACAAGTGCAATTTAAAGGCATCATAAGTACTAGCTTCTCCACATTACGCTAAGAATTGGCCTATGTGCTCCCATGTAGTCCTATTATCCACATCACTAAATTTAGTGAACTCAGGAACTCTATAACCACGAGGATATGGGATATTATCGAAATAATTGGGATATGGCTTTTGGTAAACCTTAGCATGATTCCTCGTCTCAATTCCAAATGACTCTTTGATAATATTCCTAATCAGTTCCTCCATATTTTCAGGCCTCGGTGGATTGGGTACATTTGGCGACCTAAAAAGTGGTTGTTGCGGCACAATATTACCATATTGGACATACCTAGTGTCATGCGGATAACCTCTATTAGTATCATTGTATTGATTAGGCACATGTGGAGGAATTTGTGCATGAACAATAGTTTCAGGAAAGTCGTGTACAGGAACATGGTATAAAACCGAGTTACCCGTGATTGGATCTATATCCTGTACCGGCACCAGTGCACCGGTCTGACCGGCCCAGGGCCCGGTCTGACCGGCAAAGTATGGTGCAGTCTGACCAGCCATATAGCCACCGGTCAGACCGGTGAAAGGGGTGGTCGGACCGGCTTGTTGGCCGGTCTGACCGATGCAGGACGCGCCGGTCAGACCGGCTGTATGCCCATGCCCGGTCTGACCGATGTAGGGTGCGTCGGTTAGACCAATCGTAGGCCCGGTCAGAACTCTCCCTCCCGGGTTGTTGCATGATCGCCACATCGATTTTGCTAAATATTTGATGAACAGGGGCCTGGCTAGTGCTTGCAATAGAGGTAGATGGTAAATCAGCCATGAGAGAACCAAATTTAGCACTCATATAAGTATCAATCATCCTATTAAAGCAAGACTCTATAGTAGATTCAAGTTTGTTATTGACGGCGACCGTCACGGATTCATCTACTTAGCTTGCCACAAGCTTTTGAATAGGAAGAGTGATCCTTTCGGTGCTTACCTCATCATGGACGACTTTGAGAGGACTCCTGGACTTGAGAACCACGCCTTGGCGAGTTTTAATGCACGATTTGTCCAAAACCTCCTACGTGATCGCCTTGATCCGCTCCTCCATGATCTTGCACGTTTCTTCGTCAAGATCATCCAATGAAACATGCATGACTTTGGTCGGATCCACCTCATGTGCGGCTTGCTTTGACATCACGGCGTCGAAGTTGAGATGGCGTTGAACGGATCTCCCCAGCGGAGTCGCCAAAAATCATGTTGGTAACTTTTTTGGCAAGAAGACAAACATGATCGAAACACCTAAACGCCTTGCGGTGATATGGAGTCGCCAACCACCTCGATCTAGCCAAAACTAAACCAAGATGGGTTTTGTAGATTAAACCGACTAGCGAAGCCGATTTGAGTAGAACGATGGATAAATACCCATCTCGTGGGAAAACGGAAGGTTTTCAGGACAAACCTACAAAGAGGTGTCGTACTCTCACAGCAGCAGCGGATGATTTACAGTGCAAATCGACAAAGATAGACGAACTAATGTGGAAAAAGTAAAAGAACAATTCAATTGGCTAAAAACTAGAAACTAGATTGGATATTGTGTATTGTGTATATCTATTGCCAATTGAACCGGCCTTAGCCCTTAAATAGGGGTTGGTCTTACCTTCTATAGGCCCTCCTCCACGTCCAATTCGGGATAAACACCTTAGGAAACCCAAAACATACCTTATGGAGCAAGGAAACTCGAATACCGATAAAATCAACTCGGTTTCGGACTCTGCTGGTTAGACCGACCAAATGTCGCCGGTCTGATCGGCCCTCAGGCTAGATCTGACCGGCCCATACATGGCGGTCAGACTGGCCCTCTGGAGGAAACCGACGGATTTTCCAAATATTGGCAATTTTCCCTATTTCAATCCTAGGTGCCAATTTTGGGTGTAAACAATGCTCTTGAAACAGCTGCGTTCACACTAAATAGATTTTTATCTAAGTAAGTGGAAAGGACACCATATGAGATATTGATAGGGCAGCCCCCTAAATTGTCTTTTCTCAAAATTTGGGGATGTGAAGGTTATGTTAAGAATTTACAATCCGATAAGCTTACACCCAAATCTGACAAATGCTTCTTTGTGGGGTATCCTAAGGAAACAAAAGGACATTATTTTTATAATCGGGAACAAGACAAAGTGTTTGTCGCCCGACATGGTTTTTTTTGGAGAAAGTTTCTTTCAAGAAGGGTTAGTGAGAGCACGATGCATCTTGAAGAAATTCAAGAAACACCAGAAAGTGTTTCGGCTACCACCACACCACAACATGATGAATAATATGTTGTACCATCTGTTGTAGATACACCAGCCCCAGGGAGGTCCGAAAGATCATGTTGTGCGCCTGAAAGGTACACAGGTGCGGAACAACGTAACATATTATTGCTAGACAACGATGAACCTAATACTTATGAGGAAGTGATGGTGGGACCAGATTCCAACAAATGGCTTGGAGCCTTGAAATCCAAAATAGAATCCATGTATGATAATCAAGTTTGAAACCTAGTTGATCCACCTGATGGTGTGAAAACCATTGAGTGTAAATGGGTTTTTAAGAAAAAGGTAGATATGGATGGAAATGTTCACATCTATAAGGCACGATTGGTGGCGAAAGGTATTAAACAAATTCAAGGTGTTGATTATTATGAAACCTTCTCATCTGTCGCAATGCTAAAGTCTATTCGGATTATTCTAGCGATTGCTGCATATTTTGATTATGAGATATGGCAGATGGATGTCAAAACAACTTTCCTAAATGAAAACCTAAGTGAGGATGTGTATATGATACGGCTTGAAGGTTTTGTCGATCCGCAATTGCCTGGAAAGATATGCAAGCTACAGAAATCCATTTATGGATTGAAGCAAGCGTCTCACAGTTGGAATATGTGATTTGATGAGGTAATCAAAGGATTTGGTTTTATCAAAAATGAAGAGGAGGCCTGTGTTTACAAGAAGGTCAGTGGGAGCGCAATTGTGTTTCTAATCTTATATGTGGATGACATATTGTTGATTGGAAATGATATCCCTATGCTAGAATCCGTCAAGTCTTTATTGAAAAATAGTTTCTCCATGAAAGACTTAGAGGAGGCAGCATACATACTGGGCATTAGGATCTATAGAGATAGATCTAAGAGTCTAATTAGATTAAACCAAAGTACATACATTGATAAGATGTTCAAGACGTTCAACATGCATGATTCTAAGAAGGTTTCTTGCCAATGTTGAATGGCATTAATCTCAGCAAGAATCAGTGTCCTAGGACACCTGATGAGCGGAGTAAGATGAGTATGGTTCCATATGTTTTGGCAATTGGATCCATCATGTATGCTATGTTTTGTACATGTCTAGATGTATCGTACACTTTAAGTGCTACGAGTAGATACCAATCAGATCCAGGTGAAGGTCACTGGATAGCCGTAAAGAATATCCTTAAGTACTTGAGAAGAACTAAGGATATGTCCTAGTCTATGGAGGTGAAGAAGAGCTTGTTGTAAGTGGTTACACCGATGCTAGCTTCCAAACAGACAAAGATGACTATACATCACAATCTGGGTTTGTGTTCTGCCTAAACAGAGGCGCAGTCAGCTGGAATAGTTCCAAGCAAGACACTGTCGCTGATTATACAACGGAGGTCGAGTACATCGCTGCTTCTGAAGCTGCAAAGAGGCTGTTTGGATCAAAATATTTATTTCTGAGCTAGGTGTGATGACTAGTGCTACTGGTCCAATGTCCCTCTATTGTGATAATAGTGGTGCCGTTGCGCAGGCTAAGGAGACTAAGTCGCATCAGAAATCAAAACGCATTCTTCGGCAATACCATCTCATCCGCGAAATAGTGAACAGAGATGATGTAAAGATATGCAAAATACACATGGATCTAAATATTGCTGATCCATTGACAAAGTCACTCCCTCAGCCTAAACATGAGGGCACAAACGAGAGCAATGGATATTAGATACTTACATAATTGACTCTAGTGCAAGTGGAAGACTGTTAATGATATGATCTAGAGGCAACATGGAGATGTTGGATATTATGATCAATGTTTACGTATAAATGAATAAAGTGTTATTTCGTTCCAGAAAATAGATAACTTGTATTGATCAATAATCATGTGACTTATTCATGAGACTCTTTATATATGAATCAATTTCTAAATAATCCCTGATCATATATCATATCCAAGGGACGAATATGATTCTAAGATCAACACGTGTATTGATTGATGATCATATCTCATGGATCATGGTATGGAGATAACAAATCAATAAACGTGAACCCATGTTAGAGAACATGTTGTTGGATAGACCCACCTTGAGACACTATAGGAAAAAAATATGTCATTAGTTGGTCTCAAGTAATATTGGTGCAAAGTCCTTAGACCTGAGATCATCATGGATTCTAACATGTGTAGTAGCTTACTTAGGGACTACCAAATGCTATTCTGTAACTGGGTAGTCATAAAAGTAGTCTTCGGGTTTGCTATGAAACATGTAGTGGGATGTAAATGATCAAGATGGAATTTACCCCTCCTATGAGAGAGATATCTCTGGGCTCCTCGATGTAATGGATTGTGGAAGTGCATGGTCATGCCGAGTTGATTAAGGAATCAATCAACAGATAAATAATCCAATACGAGATTGAGTGAATGATTAAGCTACTGATAGGATAGCACGAGTCTTGCCTATAGCTTAATTGATATCGTTAGGTAAAGTGATTTGTGCACACATTATAGGTTCAGCCAATTTGATCTTCTTGTAGACTTTGGTGTCAATACGTTCTGATAGGGGCCGCTGTTGACGGTCGGCTGAGAAGCGTTCTCAGGTCAGAACCAAGTTTGCATGAACCTACAGAGTCACACACTTAATGGGATGGAATAGGTATTCGAGTTTGACTCAGGTACGTCTCAGTTCGGATAGAGATCCGATCGAATATAGAGTCCCGATGGGCCTTTATGCCCAGTCGACCAACTCTATATAAGTAGGGCAAGGGGTGGAGATCAAGGGGCACAACTTTTTTAGTCGAATCAAGTTCTCCACGAGCAAACCCTAGCCGTCGCCTTTGAGCCAAACCCTAGCCGTGCATCGCGTACTAGCACACAAGTGTTCGGTGTTCCTTCCCTGGATGTGTGGATACCGATAGAGACATCACTACGTTGCGGTGTAAGTCGACGACATTGAATCTCCCCAAGATCCAACTAGCCGAATCTAATTCGGCGGTTGGGTCAGGCGGTCGGGTGGTCGGAGTGTCGGGTGGACCGGCACGGCGTTGTTGGCATCAGTGAATCCTAGCGGCGTCGAGCGATCGGGTGGAGCGTGTGGAGGTTAGGGTCAGGCGAGACGAACCAGAGGTCGGTGGGGTCGAGCGATTCGGACCCGGGGTCAGCGAGATTGGTTGGAAGGTTTCCGAGGTCGGCAAAGGCTGTTCCGAGGTCGGCAAGGCTTGTCCGAGGTTGGCTAGCAACATATTGACTATTTCCGCTGCATTGCACGGCAATTGGTAACGATATATAGACCCTTACTTGCAAGCTTTCCTGGATTGCACGATAGAAGAATATTGTTTTATGCTATCATAGCCTCCGTGTTTTCCTTCACTAAATACATGCAATTGCATGACACGTATTGCTTTAGTATTTAAGTTTCACTATATTAATGTCGCAGTACCCATTGGATCCTTTTTGTCATTACGCCAAAGTGTAGTACATCTCACTATACGAACTCCAAAGCCAGTAAGTTCTATGGCTGGACCCCGATCCGAAAAGCAATCAATGAAGCGTGATGACCATATATGGAGAAAGGAGGCATGCATATCAAAGGACAGAAAAGCCTCATCCACAAAATTGACTTCCCCGTCAAACAACAAATTGGCGACCAATGCGGATTCCATGTGTGCCACAACATACTAATTTTGTGCAACAAAAAATTCAAGACTTTATTGCCCACGACATAGTGCACCCCAAAGGAATGTTGAAAATACGGGGTTAAAGTCCGCGACATGTTGAACTTTTTTTGAACATTTCAAAATTAATGTCAAAGACATGTAAATATATTACACTTATGGTATTATTAAATTACAATTTTGTCAACTATGTTTATGTATATACTTGCAGTGCTAAATAAAATTTTGTTCTAATTTATAACTTGGTTTTGCAGGTTTTGATGCTTAGCACTTGAAAATGTTAATGTGAAATATGTGAAAAATGAATGTTTATGTGAATAGATGTATGTGAATGTCATATGTATGTGAATCTCTGTTTCTCTTATTTTTGCAGCGGGCATGGCTAACAAAGACCTGAGGCTAGCCAAAATACAGAATAATTTTTTTAGAAAAAACTCATCGGTGACGGGCTTTACTTTAAGCACGATGGAGATGTAAATCATCGGTGACGAGCTTAAGTTAAAGAGATATTAGTCATCCGTGATGGGCATTAATTAGGGCACGTTTGAGATTATTTCATTGGTGACGTGTCCTTGTTTGACTGGCCTTCTGGGTCAAAACTATCGGTGACAGGCTGTAGTTTAGGCCCGACAATGATAGACGCATCGGTGACGGAACGTTTGCTCGATAGAAATGACTTCTCACGTCAGTGACCTTTGTATCGTGATGGACGTCATATCCGACACAGATGAGGGTTGCCGTTCGATTGAGATGAGACGACCGTTGAAATGCATATGTTTATTCAAGTTTTCTCTAGCTACTATGCAAGAATTGACACGTGCATGCAAATGAACCGAAAGAAAGTCTGCATGCAATGTAAATTTGTGACTTGTAATTAAAGTGATCTGTTACGTGTCTAAAACAGTTGTTGAAGCATATATGCAAACCAAGTTACTTCCATACGCTGAAAGTATTCCTTTGACAAACTATATGCACGAAAGAAGTGTCCATACGCTGCTAGCTGTCGGCATGTACTTGCATGCATCAAGCTGATACGAACAACCCAACCCTAATAAGTAATTAAGTATAGGTAGAGATAATGAAACCTGTGGACACAAATTAATGCATCCCCATCCTAGCTACCTATATAAGTATAGATATATATAGCTTTTGACAATGACAAAACTTACTCAAACTAGAAGTGGGAAAAAACGAAATTAACTCTAACCTTCTCCAAATATGTCCAAATACTATTCTACAAACGGTGTGCCATATATCGACGGTTCACGCAACAAAATTATAGGTTACCAGCACCGCACCTTGTGGATGATCAAACAGTGACCGATAGAAACTCAAATTTGACAACTAATATTATTGTTAAGTCGATCCGGCATCAAACGTACTGTCAAAAATATGCTTGCATTAATCATTTCCTGATTTCAATCTATAACTATCACTACCGGAAACTTAAAGTTTGCCTAGTGCCGAGGAGTTTGCCGTGTGCATAAAGACGGGCACTAGGCAAACAAGGGTTTTGCCGAGTGCCACTCGGCAAAGAAAAACACTAGGCAAAATTCCATGTTTGCCTAGTGTGACACTCGGCAAACAAAGGACACTAGACAAACTTTCATTTTTACCTAGTGCAGCCCTAGGCAAAAAAAGACACTTGACAAAAAATAGTAGTTTGCCGAGGGCCTCCACAAGACGCTCGGCAAAGCCTAGAGTTTGCCTAGTGTTTAACCTAGACACTCGGCAAAATTTGCTTTTGTCCCCCTACAAACTAATATATATGAATAATTGATTATAATGTGTTAAAAAATAAGACTCATGTTATTGATTCCATTTTGAGGTTATATCTAGCAAATGAAAAGTAATTTCAAAGATTTTATTCACGAAGCGCGTTTGTGGTCGTGAGTCAAATAAAGTTTTGTTGGTTTTTAAATTATTAGAAAAACAAATAAAATCTGAAAATGACGAGATTTGTCGAGTATCATGAAATTAGACATTGAGGCTATGGAAAAAAATTCGCAAGGTTTCGAATATTTTGTCACGTACAACGCTTATAAACAAAAGCATCTCGAATAGAGTTCATACTCATCTCCCACAGTTAGAGACAAAATGATGGTTAAATTTAAAATTTGTCTCCAAAACTTTTTGTGGACACAATATATAACATACATGGCACCATGCCAAATTTTGAGATCTTTCTGAATCAATTTAATTTTTTTAATTTTTTTTTCAAATCGTATGGAACCACTTTGCCGAGTGTAGCTCTTGGTAAAGTTTTTTCCGAGAGTAGCACTAGGCAAAGAAGACCTTTGCCGAGTGCCAACGTGGAGGAGCACTCAGCAAAAACTTAGTTGCCGAGAGCCTCTTGGGCCGGCACTCGGCAAAGCCAGAAGAAAAAAATTGAAAAATCTTTGACGAGTGCCATCTAGGACCGACACTCGGCAAACGCATGTGAAAAAATAAGACACCACAAAAAATACCACAGCTGAATATAAAATCTTTGCCGAGTGCCGTTGGGTCGGTACTCGGCAAAGTGGGAAGGATAAAATTTGCCGAGTGCCTACGGGTCCGGCACTCGGCAAACAAAAGTCAACATTTTGCCGAGTGTCCCTTGAGACCGGCACTCGGCAAAGCCGGAAGGGATAAAATGTTTGCCGAGTGCCTACGGGTCCGGCACTCGGCAAACAAAAGTCAATAGTTTGCCGAGTGTCCCTTGAGACCGGCACTCGGCAAAGTGAAGGGTTTGTCGAGTGCCCTTGATTCGGCTCTCGGCAAAGCCTTGCCGAGAGCCGGATCTTGGCACTCGGCAAACAATGGGACTTAGCCGTTTTAGCCCCGCACGCCATCTGCTAGATTTGCAAAAAAAAGCGCTCAAACAACAGCACCGCCCGAGCTCCTTCCGCCGCCGCCGCCGACCGGCTTCCCGCCCCGACGCCGCTTGGCCCCGCCCTCCCCGTTCCGCGCCGCCACGCCCGCCCGCCCCCGTCCGCACCGGCGCACGCGCTCCGGCCGCGCCGCTCGGCCCCGCCTCTCCCCGTTCCGCGCCGCCACGGCCGCCCCCACCCATTGTCTACGCCGGCGCACGCCGCTCCGGCCGCGCCGCTCGGCCCCCCCTCCCCATTCCGCGCCGCCACGCCGCCCCCACCCATGTCTACGCCGCGCACGCGCCCCTCCGGCCGGCGCCGCTCGGCCTCGTCCCTCCCCGTCCTACGTCGGCGCACGCCGCCTCCGGCCGGCGCCGCTCGGCCCGGCCCCCCCGTCTTGTGCCGGAGCACACCGCCTCCGGCCGACGCCGCTCGCCCCGCCCCGCCCGAGGCAGCCGCCCCGCCCCACCTCGGGCCACGGCGCCTCCCGGCTGTCGACATTCGAGAAAATTGGTAGGGATTATTCCAAACTTTGAGAGATTCCGCTTCATGGCTTCTTTTGTCACTAGTTCGTCATCAAACTTGTACCTAATTTGTGAAATTGCAAAGTAAAAAAACATTACATAAATTCATCAAATGACTGTCCAATGGGATGTTCAAAAATTGAAGATAGAAAGGTAGGGCATTATAGCAACAAAGCAATCATCTAACAAGCTTCTCTTTTTAAGTTTAGTAATGTATGTGTTTCCCTCTAATGCGAGTCAAATGTTCAACCAAAAAAATTAGTCATAAAACTGATTCAGCAACAAGTTATATGTGTATGTGGTTGTCGGCCATCGTGTCGTCTTGTTTGTTGCAGGTTTTGGAAACCTCCTCGTGCAGGGGAGGTGCTGTCGAAATTTTCAACTGACATGACTATGTTTTTCCTATACAGATCTTTGCGAGTTCGTCGCCGCCTCCATCTACTACACGGCTTCCTCGCTGTCTTCACCGACGCCGTCGTCCGTCTAGCCTGAGAGGCACCTAGGTGAGAGACCCAGGCTTTGCTTCCACATTTACATTAATTAGATGTAATACCGGTGTATCACGTAACCTAGGCGTCTCCCGTTCGAAAGAGATACGATTAAAGTAGATATGCAGATCTTTGCATATCTCAAACCGTATCTGTTTCGAATTGTCCACGTTTTTTGGACAGCCCGAGGATGTGTAGATGGGTTTAGTTTTCATGCCTTACTCCGGTCCGAGACAGGGTTTCGGCAACACCTTCTTGTTGTTCTTCGGAAACACAATCTCCCTGTCGGGACGTGTATTTGGAGAACAACGGGGAGGTGCTGCCGAAATTCTGTCTCGGCCAGAGTAGGGCATGAAAACTAACCCTGTCTACACATCGTCGAGTGGGATTAGGACCTATCCTCACCTATTAGAGAGTATAGACACTCGGTAGATGCAAATGATTCTTATATTATTCACTGATTTGTTAGAGGATGGATGACCGTGAGTGGATGTACACGGGCCGTCCAAATGTGTCTGGGATGACCCTTGAATGGATTAACAAGACCAATGCTTTCATCGAGGGGGCTTTTGCTAGGCTTAATGGAAAACTTAGTACTTTGTGTCCATGCAATGATTGTCGAAACAAGTGTCAACAATCAAAGAAGCGGTTGGGTGAACATCTTGTCAAGAATGGATTTATGCCAAACTATACCAGGTGGACCTTACATGGTGAGCGCCATCGTGCGAGAGAGGAGGTCGTGAGACAACGAATCGATGAATATGATTCGGATGCCGAGTAGGAGATATGTTAAATGACTATGATGAAGGCCGTATGGAGGATGCGCCAGGAAACCGCAAAGGCATATTACCGATGTTGCGGGCGGCACAACAACCCCTTCACGGGCATACCAAGGTTTCTCAATTGGATGCCATTGCACGCCTAATGGCCCTAAAGTCCCAGTTTAGTTGGAGTCGAGATGGCTTCGATGCTATCTTGTCAATAATTGGTGGTTTGCTTCCGGAAGGTCACATTCGCCTAAGAGCATGTACGACGCACAAAAACTTCTTCGTGCACTTAAGATGCCATATGAGCAGATACATGCTTGTCCGAAGGGATGCATCTTATTTAGGAAAGAATATGCAGAAGATAAGTATTGTCCGAAGTGTAAATCCTCTAGGTACGTAGAGGTAGACTCTGGTGATGGTGAGAAGAGGCAACTCCAAATCGGCGAGAAGATCCTTAGGTACCTTCCTTTCATACCGAGGATTCAACGGCTTTACATGAATGAGGAAACCGCGCAGCAGATGACATGGCACAAAAATGGACGTCGGTACAATCCTGATAAGATGGTACATCCAGCCAACGGAGAAGCATGGACAAAGTTTGATGCGATTTATCATGAGAAAACAAAAGAGGCTCGTCATGTACGTGTTGCGCTGGCAACAGACGGGTTCAATCCTTACGGAATGGCGGCGTCTCCATACACTTGTTGGCCCATATTCGTTATCCCTCTCAATCTTCCCCTCGGCGTTGTTTTTCAACGACAGAATATTTTTTTGTCGTTGATAATTCCTGGACACCCGGGGGATAATATGAGTGTGTACATGGAGCCTTTGATTGATTAGTTTTTCCGTGCTTGGGATGAAGGGGTTTTAACGTACGACCGAGCCACGAAGACAAACTTCAAAATGCATGTGTGGTACCATTACTCTTTGCATGACTTCTTGGCTTATGGGATATTCAGCGGCTGGTGTGTTCACGGGAAATTTCCATGCCCGGTATGCAAGGAATCTCTTGAGTTCTTTTGGTTGACGAAGGGTGGAAAGTATTCTTCTTTTGACAAACATCGACACTTCCTCCCTCTTGACCACCCATTTAGGCGAGACATCAAAAACTTTCAAAAAGGTGTCAGTGTTGAAGACACTGCGCCGCAGATGATGACAGGGGCAGAGGTTCGTGCTCAGTTAGATGCTCTTGTGGTGAATGAAGAAGGTGGTTTTGTGGGGTACGGTGTGCACCATGCATGGACACAGAAGTCAGGCTTGTGGAAGCTCCCCTATTTTGAGCACCTTATTCTTCCACACAACATTGATGTAATGCACACCGAAAAGAATGTCGCCGAGGCGCTCTTTGCTACAATTATGGATATTCCTGATAAGACAAAGGACAACGTTAAGGCTAGAGTGGACCAAGAGAGGTTGTGCGATAGACCCAAGCTGGACATGGCGCCTCCCAACGGCGGCAAGTCATGGAGGAAGCCTAAGGCCGATTTCGTCCTAACAAGGGCCCAAAGAAAGGAGGTACTGCAATGGTTCCAAACGTTAATGTTCCCTGATGGGTATGCAGCGAATTGGAAGAGGGGAGTGAACTTATCTACCATGCGAATTACTGGGCTAAAAAGTCATGACTACCACATATGGATTGAGCGGCTTCTTCCGGTGATGGTTCGTGGCTATGTCCCTGAGCATATATGGAGGGTACTGGCAGAGTTGAGCAATTACTTCCGCCAGCTCTGTGCTAAGGAGTTGTCTCGTACCGTGGTTAAAGAAATGGAAGAAATGGCGCCTGTGTTGATCTGTAAGTTGGAGAAGATCTTTCCACCCGGCTTCTTCAATCCGATGCAACATTTGATTTTGCACCTCGCGTATGAGGCACGAATGGGGGTCTGTGCGCCCGTTGGTGCTATCCAGTTGAGAGAGATCTAAAGGATCTTAGAACCAAATGTAAAAATAAATGCAAAATTGAAGCTTCCATCGCAGAGGCATATGTTCTGGAGGAGGTGTCAAACTTTACAACAAAGTATTATGCCGACAACCTTCCTAATGTGCATAACCCACCTGCTCGTTACAACGCTGGTGAAAATGAATCAACCCTCAGCCTTTTCCGAGGGCAACTCAGAAGTGCAAGTGGTGCGACCTTCAAGAACCTGAACCATGAAGAGTGGCGATCTATCATGCACTATGTGTTGCTCAACCTTTCCGAAACGAAGCCGTACCGTATGTAAGTTAGCAATAAACTTGTTCTCTAGTAGTTACTAGTATGCATCCATCCAACCCCTTGTTCTCTTTTGTATAGGGAATTTCTTGGGAGTGGTGTAAATCAAGGGACCCAACCCCACAAGAAATTGAGAACCTTCTAAAACGGGTTCCGAAATCGAAAGCTCGTTTCATTTCTTGGTTGAAACAGAAGGTACTAACTAACCAATTTCTCATTTCGAACTTAATTTCACATGCACAAGTTTTCGCCATTTACCGATGCTTGAACTTGCAGGCCCAAACCGATGCATCTATGAGTGCCGAGTTGAGACAAGTTGCCAATGGATTTTCCTATAGGGTTAAGTCATTTACCGGTTATGACGTGAATGGATATCGTTTTCACACAACTCGTCGAGCAAAGTCGGCCCAATCGAAGAACCACAAATACCGGAGTCCTTACGGTGGGCTCCGATGGACTTGAGTACTATGGAAGAATTGAAGAAATATACGAACTCGAGTTTCATGGTTGCAAGACTCTTGTGCCTGTCATATTCAAATGCCATTGGTTTGATCCTAAAATAGTACGACGGACTCCTGATCTTGGGCTAGTCGAAATTCGACAATCATCCGTCATGACAGGAGACGATGTCTATATTGTGGCTCAACAGGCCACACAAGTTTATTATCTATCATACCCGTGTCAAAATGTAGCACGACTTAAGGGTTGGGATGTTGTGCACAAGGTATCGCCACATGGTAAACTACCTGTCCCAAACAATGAAGATTACAACATAGATCCAAACACATACATCGAAGAGTTCTTTCAAGAAGATGGGTTGCAAGGGAGTTTTGAGATAGACTTAACTGAAGCAATCGAAATGGAAGTAGTTAATGGTAGGGTCGTTGATGAGGACGCTGGAGATGAAGTTCGTAATGTGAAGGACTTGGAATTACTTCAACGATTACATTTAGACAATGACAGTGTTGATGACTCCGAATCGGAGAACGGGATTGATTTTGTTGACAATAGTGATGATGAGACTTATGATCCACTAATCCCGATCCGGACGACTATTTCTAATACATGTATGATTCATACTTATATTATTTTGTAATATAATGTTATTTTGTAATTAAGTTCTGTTATTTTTGCACATCTCATTGTAAGTATAATTTGTATATCCGTGCCGACAATTTACTCTTTTATTGCGGTGATTGTACAAATATGGTGGGCGGTGGTGGTTTGAAGAAGACGGTGAGTTCGTTCTACGGGGTGGTGGCGTCCAAAGTCGGCAAAAAGTGTGCGGGACGAGGAGGTGGTGGTGGCTCTAGTGGTAGTGGAGGCACGAGTCGTGGACGGGTGGAGCCACGAGCGGTGGTCGGGTGGTCGATCGCGGCGTCGAGAGCCGTCACCACCACTCGCTGAGGAGGACGAGGAGGAGGCGGCCCAGGAGGAGGACGATCAGGAGACAGAGGAGTCGGAGTCGGAGGAGGCGGCGGATCAGGATGCGGAGGAGTCGCATCGGAGGCGGCGGAGGATGATCGGGCGACGGCGGAGGACGATGGGTCGGCGGGGAGGAGGCGGCGGCAAGTGGTGGACCGCCGACCGTTTGGCCGAGAGGTCCCTCGAAACTCCCAAAGCGACCACCTCTTCACAAACGACCGGTGATTCGACCCGATGGGGATAAGTAAGTTTTCATGTGTTCATTACTTCTTCTAATTGAAAATTACTATGAAAACTAATTATTTTTCTTAATCAATTGGGCAGGGATTGGGTGGTGGTCAGACCAGGTGATCACACACGCCTCGTCAACGGCATCATCGGACTTTTATGCAAGGAACACTTCCCTGGCTTGGTGCATCATGCGGGTAAACTGGAGCCTGCCTGGACGTGGGCCCACTACAAGTCCGCCCCTGATGTCCGTGATCTATTGGGAAGGGTTTTCGCTAACAGAGCGGAGCGGATCAAGGCCGAGCTGTGGGTACGTATTCGTTGCATTACATTCGTTCAACACACGATATTCATTATTGTGTATTCTTGAACTATTTACCTCCAAATTGTGTTTGTATGTAGGATTTCTACGCACTTGATGATAGCTGTACACAGGCCAGTGCAGATGCCGTGACTGAGAAAGTGGCAAAGGACCGCGTGAATGACATGCATTATGAGGCGCGCCTCCAAGCTGTCATATCGCACTGGGCTGATGAAGGACATAAGATCAGCAAAACCGAAGCAAGGACCAAGACTTTGACCCGGGAACAATACTTGGCGGTAAATATAGAGCCAACAGACTGATTTTTCTAAGATTTAGTATACTCAATTTTATGTTTAATGTCATTTCTTTGATAATGTGCAGGCGATTCCGGGTTGGTGCGCGGGCCTAGACGAGTGCTGGGCAGCCATGGTGGATAGGTGGTGCTCCTCCGATTGGCAGGCCCACCATCTCGCGTGCCGGGGTCGTCGTTTGATGATGGAAGGTGCTTCACACCGTCAGGGCAACAGGAGCCTCAGACGCTATGCTCAGAAATATGTATGTGAATATATTTCTTTATTGTAACACTACATTCTTTATAATTTCTAATCATATTGGTTGTTTTCGCAGTCGGAAGCACATGGTGGTCAGCCTATTAACACGTTCCAGGCGTATGCTCTGGCCCGCAAGGGCAAGGCGACGTCCGACGTCTCCTACAACCCGGACGACCCGCCCTCAGTGTACTGCAATCCGGGCGTGCACAAGCGCCTCACCGATTACTCAGCGATGGCAAGAGAGATCCACGGGCCAGAGTTCGATCCGAGCGCCCATGATCTTGATGGTGAAATCGTCATGAGGGTGGGAGGGGGCAGGCAGCACGGACGGTTATGGATGGGCGACAGTGTGATCGACACGGCTAGTACTCCTACTCGCCGAGATTCGAGCGAGGAGCACGGGGTCAAGCCGGGCATACGGTCACGCCCGACCCCTACACTCGCAGATGGCGGCACTACGAGTTATTTCTGTTTCACTCGTCGTCCATTGATTCTTACAAATGTTTGATTTGCGTATCATTTGGATGCAATTAATAATGTAGGCCCAGCTAGACGAAGAAAGGAGGCTACGGGAGGAGATGCTACAGGCGCATCAGGCCCAGCTAATGGAGGTACAGCGGCAGCAACAGGAGGTACAGCGGCAGCAACAGGTCCAGATGCAGCAGTTCTATCAATACATGCAGACACTGTCTCAGAACATGGGTCAGCCTCCGCCTCCACCTACGATGTTCTTTCCGCCTCTACCAATTGTTATGGCCACTCCGCCGCCAGCTCTTATGGGCACTCATGTGAGTCACCTGAGAACGTTGCAGTTTTCGGACACTAGACATAACATTGTAGTTTTATGTCACGTTCATTCTTCTTTCTGTTATGCAGTACACCTCGTCGGCATCGAATGTTGGGTCTCAGGATGTGGATTTGTCGCCGGAGCATCGTAGGCCACCAACTATGTAAGCACCCTAACTCAATTTGTGGTTCGGATGTTGTGAACTTGTCACGGATGGAGTTAAATTAGTGTTCGGATGCTTGTTGTGATATAATTGTCTCTGTGATGGTTCTTGTGGTATTGAGATGACATATTGTGGTCATGTGAAGCTTCCATGATATATATGTTGTGTCTGTGAAGAATATTGTGTTATGCCTATGATGACGATTGTCGAATGCCTGTGATGATGTTTGTGAAATGTCTATGATGATGATTATGGACTACCTGTGATGATTTGTGAAATGTCTGTGATATCTGTGTATTTGTGATAATTGACGAAAAGAATTAATAAAAAGGGGTTCGGGATGCATGTTTGCCTAGTGTAGCACTAGGCAAAGAGAAGTTTGCCTAGGGCAACACTAGGCAAAGAAGGGGTTTGCCTAGTGCTACCATTTTTTGCCTAGTGCTGTCATTGGTTTGCCGAGTGTATGCACTAGGCAAAGAGGAAAAGTTTACCGAGTGCACCGCACTAGGCAAAGAGTAAACTGTTTGCCGAGTGCCCGGCACTCGGCAAACAAACAACTTTGCCTAGTGCATGGCACTCGGCAAAGATAAAACTTTGCCTAGTGCCCGGCACTCGGCAAACAAAAACTTTGCCTAGTGCCTTGCACTAGGCAAAGTTTTATCTTTGCCTAGTGCACAGCACTCGGCAAATGTTTTACTCTTTGCCTAGTGCTCGGCACTAGGCAAAGCCTTGCCGAGTGCCCGCATTTGGCACTCGGCAAACACGACTTTGCCGAGAGACGCTTTGCCGACGGTTCTTTGCCAAGTGCTACCCTCGACAAATCTTTTGCCGAGTGTTTTAGAGGGTTTGCCTAGTGTCCTGGACACTAGGCAAACTTCAAGTTTCCGGTAGTGTATAAAACAAGTAATATTTTCACCTAAAATTTTACTCTGTCTGGCTATTTTGCAGAAAACTTCTTGAGTATTTTCGAAATTAACCCGTATACAATGAAGATCGTATGGATCAACTTCAAAGAGCGATGGCGTATGAGCGGTTTGGTTTTCGCGGCCCTCTAGGGCCCACGCAGAGCAGCCAGGTGTTATGAATCAACTTCAAAGAGCGATGGCGTATGAGCGGTTTGGTTTTCGCGGCCCTCTAGGGCCCACGCAGAGCAGCCAGGTGTTCCCCTCGATCAGGCGTGCACAGGTGAGCTGGGAGACCACGTGGCCGGACACCACACGGCAAGACGGCATCTCTTCGGTGTGGTGACGCGCAACGCGTCCAAGCGACCAATGCAGTTCATGCAAAACAGACAGCAAACCAATCTAATTAGCAACAAGAAAATTAGATGCATATATATCGATGCATGCATGCTTGCAACATATGCTTCTTGGTTTATTTGCCGTTTGATCTCAAGCATGCAGGAATGTAAGATGCATCCACACATGCGCATGTGACAAGGCCGACCCCAGGTCGTGCGGTCGTGCCTTGCGGGCGTGAAACCGAGAGCGAAGAGATCGTGCGTGGGGCTGCGCAAGCTGTGCTCATCGTCCATCGCTAACAAGCTGAATGGCCGGACACGCGATGCAGACGACATCGCCCTCCATTGGATCCGCGAATCCTGGTACATGCGAACCAAAGAACAACAGAGCAAATCAATCTGTCATTAAAAAATCAATCTAATATGTGTAGATTGGAACAATAAACCCGGTGAACAACAGAGTTTGCTGATAACGTGTTACAAATCAACATGCCTATTAACAATCACCAAATCCGTTCCCTATCTCTCTCACAGTAGTAAAGACATGAAAAGATGTAGAACGTCCGCGTCTTTTTCTTTGCCCTAAAGAACCGCGTCTTTTTCTTTGCCCTAAAGAATCTCTCTTATGGTAGTAAAGATGTGAAAAGATGTAGAACATCCACGTTTTTTATTTGCCCTGAACATTACAAAGGACAATGAACACAGGACAATGAACACAGATGTAGAAAACTCATCCATTCTTCTCATAAGTATATTAAGACATCCGACGCTCCAAGAGAGAGATAACTGAGATATTGCTGAGTCTTTAGCCTGCCAGTCAACTTCAGCCTGGATTGTGCCCATCAAACCATTCGATGGTGGCGACCAGATATGTTACACAATCAGGAGATTTGACATCAAATGGCTAAAAATCTACATTGTCTTAATTATTTTTAACTCATACTCATGGTTAAAACGTTCCTACCGAAAGAAACATGCTAACCACTTTCATCTGAGCATTTGATATCGGTAACTGATTAAAGGTTCACCATATAGTATTATTCAATATATATATAATCTATATCTATAACTATCTATAAAGCAAGTAATGTTTCACCCAAAATTTTCGTCCGCCTGGATATTTTGTAGAAAACCCTTGAGTGTTTATAAAATTAACCCGCAGTCTGTATGACTATTTTACAGAAAACCTCTCAAGTGTTTATAAAATTAACCCGCAGGCCCAATGCTGAAATAGGCCACAGGTGAAGACATAAAGAAAAAATAAATTAGAATTATATGAGACTTCAACTTTGAAATAATTATGATAAAATAAAATGACGTCCGTTGCAACGCACGAGCATATTTACTAGTAGTATATATAAGTTCGTATAAATATACGGTTTTGACAGATGGGCGAGGTTAATTAGCTGCACATGATATGCATGCATGATATGTACTCCCTCTTTTCTGTTTTATTTTTCTAAAAAATTTGACTAAATTTATAAAAAATCTAGCAATATCAAAAACAATAAATTAGTTTCATTATTGAATATATTTTGATAATATATTTGTTTTGTGTTCAAAACACTACTCTATTTTTTATAAACTTAATCAAACTTAAAAAAATTGACTAAAAACAAATCAAAATGACTTATAATATGAATATAATATGAAACGGAGAGTGATACTTTACATAGCTATATAGAGGGGTCTAGTTAGCTGTACTACTCTGCTACTCACTGGCATTAAGATTACCCAGATCAAGCTTGGAAATGTAATTTTGAAACTAAATAATTAACCCTATGGACTTTTGAATTACTCCCATCGGTTTAAATTATACGACGCTATTGATTTTTATATATGTTTGATCGTTCATTTTATTAAAAATTTAATGCAAATATGCAAAAGTAAGTCATACTTAAAATACCTTTAGTGATAAAACAAGTCATATAAAAAATAATATTTACAAAGTTTCTTTTTAATAAGTTGAATGGTCAAACATATTTTCAAAAGTCAATGGTATCGTATATTTAAAAATTGAGAAAGTATATTTTAGTTAATTTGACCAGATTTATGGGTCCCCAAACACTATATAGAAATCATTTTTCTGGGTGCCGCCCTTTGTTCTTTAGGGTGGCCAAAAAAGAGCGGTTGTGAAAATGGTTGAACCTGCCTATGAAAACCTACTTTTGTGGACGAATCTCTAAGAAAACCGCCTACAAAATTAGGTCTATTTCTATAGGCAGCTCCATAAGACATGAGTTTATAAAAACTCGATTTTTGTGGGGGGTTCAACATAAGAAAACTACCCTTAAAACTAGAAGCACCATTAATGTAAAAATAATCCTTAACTCATTCATATGAAGTCGGATGAGGACATATTTTATATGAAAATTATAGTTCTCGACGAGATTTGCAACTTTGCCATTGAAAGATTTTTCATTTGAGATTATTAAGGGTACCAATACTCAATTTCTCCAGGTGGTTCTATGTACGAAAACTGCCCTTAGAAATAAGAGTAGTATTAAAATATAAAATAAAATCGTAACTCTTTTAAATGAAGTCGGATAATGACAAAAATTATATAAACTTTGTAGATCTTGACGAGATATACAACTTTAAGTTTGTTTATTTGAGATCATTTTATGGGTTCAAATATTCAATTTTCGGTCTTAGATCTATTTTGAATATGTTTTTCTTATATTTCCAAACTACCTCTGTTGGACACATGTTCTATATGAAAATTGTAGCCCTCAATGAGATCTACAATATTGTGGTTGAAATCATGTTCATTTAAGATCATTTATGGGTTCAGATATTCATTTTTAGTTCTCAGATCTATTTTTGAATTTGTTTTTTAGTTCTCCAAACAACCTTGGATGGAGACATGTTATATATTAAAATTGTAGATGATATCTACAACTTTATAGTTGAAAGTTCTTATATAAGATATCGTTCATATGTCTAAATATTCGTTACATAGCTTTGGTCTATATTTTTCCTAGGGGTTCTTTGTCAAAATTTTAAAAAGTAGAAAATTCATATCAAACCTGATTGAGGTAAACTAAAGTAATATGACAGTTTTAATAATTTCATGGAATATTGTTTTTATTATGGTCATTCATTAATATCAAGTTACATAACATATTAGTTCATATAGAGACTACATGACATATGTGAACAATCATAACAAGCCTTATTAAAGAGAATATTGAAAGGACCACCTCAATCAAAGTTAAAATAAATTTTCTACAATAAAGTTTAATCATTTTAAAATAAGGGAAAAAGGTTTTGCAAGTGTATTTCTTGAAGAAAACCACCCTTAATGTTTTTCCAGCCGGACTTCTAATCGAGACCCGTAAAAATTGATTTTCACAGACAATTTTGTTTAAGAAAACTGCATGCACCACTAAAATAAGAAAAAGAATTATAATTCTTTCATATTAAGTAAGATCATGATAAACTAAAATACAAAAAACAAAAAGATCCATAACTTTGTTGTTGAATGTTTTTTCATTTGAGATCGTTTAAGGGGTCAAATGTTTGTTACAAACTTTCATATCTATTTTGAAAAGATGGATTTTTTAAAATTTTCAAATGAGCTCAGATGGAGTTATGGTATATATCAAAGTTGTATAGCTCGGCGTGATATACAAAGGTTGTAGTTGATGACTTTTTTGTTTTATGTCATTTAGAGTGTATAATATGTTTTGCAAGTTTTATGAGAGTGAAGTTAAAAGAATAGTATCCAACTCATTGTCACAAATTGCTTCATAGGTGAGATGGTTTGGTGATTTAAGGACCAAGGTTTGAATCAAATCGCACTCGTGACTTTTGAAAATCGACTGTGTATAGATGCCTACTAACCTAGGTTTGAATCAAATCGCATTCGTGATTTTTGACGAGCGACTGTGTATAGATGTCTACTAAAATGCAAAATATTTTTTCCATCTTTTTTCTATAAAATCAAAAATCAAAAATTCATTTTCACGGGTAAGTCCTTAAGAGAGCCGTTTGTGGAAATTGATTTCCAAGGGCAGTCACTATTATGCCCACACAAATCTCACGATTTTCATAGACCCTTGGTTATAGATGCATCAAAAACGCGCATGTAAATAGGTTACCAGCCGCCTCGATAAACCTTTTATAGTGATCTAAAATGTTCAGTTACGTTTTTACTATTAAAACTGCTCCAATTTTTAATATGATGTAAAGCAGAGTTGAGAAAGAGTAAATTTTATGTAACCTAAAATTTAATTTGCGGCAGCCATTTTTTATAAAAAGCAACTAGGTTTTGCCATTTGTTTTTAATAAACCCTAGGATTGTGGGTATAATGTGTTTAAGAAAGCCCAAAACCGTGAACTATATATCAAATCGAGATAAAGTACATATAATCTTTATTTCCTTACATAGATAAGTTGTGTAATCCATATTGTATCTGATGATCATATGGCTAGCTAGGCCTGTTGTTGCACTATGATAATCCTTATTTTCTCGAACAGCCAAGCAACCATGAGCTAATAGATGGTGTATATCATTGGGAGTACAGTCTCAGAGTAAAAATGATTGTCACACTAGCCAAAAGTCCTCGTTTGTGACCCCTTTAATCTTACGTTATAAACCGAGACTAAGAAAACAGGACTAAAGATCCCATTTTTCATCCGGGTAAAATAATCGAGACTAAAAATCTATTTTTCATCCCGGTTTGTAACAATAACCGAGACTAAAAATAAAAGTGCCACGTGACATATTTTAGTCCCTAGTCTACAATTTTTTTTCATTGTTATTTTTTTGTTGTTTACATATTATTTTTTTTCAATCACCACACATCAAATACATGTAAAAAATTCAAATCACAAATCTAATACAACAATAAAATCACATATCAAATATAACATCATAGATAAAAATTCATGGATCATCACTACACATCACACATCACAGATCATCAAATACATCAAAAAATACAACAAATGTTAGTGATATGCCCTAGAGGCAACATGGAGATGTTGGATATCACGTCAATGTTTATGTATAAATGAATAAAGTGTTATTCAGTTCCATGAAATAGACATCTTGTATTGATCAATAAGTACGTGACTTATTTATGAGACTCTTTATGTATGAATCTATTTCTAAACGATCCTCGATCATATGTCATATTGTTGGAACAAATATGATTCTAAGATCGGCATGTTTATTGATTGATGATCATGTCTCATAGATCATGGGTATGGAGATACCAAATCAATAAACATGGACATATGTGTTGGAGAACACATTGTTGGATAGACCCACCATGAGACACTACAGAATTAATGTGCCATTAGTTGGTCTCGGGTAGTGTTGGTACAAAGTCCTTAGACCCGAGATCACCATGGATTCCAACATGTGTAGTAGCCTACTTTGGGACTACCAAACGCTATTCCGTAACGGGTAGTTATAAAGGTAGTTTTCGGGTTTGCTATGAAACATGGAGTGGGATGTGAGTGATCAAGATGGAATTTGCCCCTCCTTTGGAGAGATATCTCGGGCCCTCGAGGTAATGGATTATGGAAATGCATGGCCATGCTAAGTTGATTGAGGAGTCAATCAACGACGGATAATCCAATACGGTTCGAGTGAATGGTTAAGCTATTGAAGGGATGGCACACATCTTGCCTATAGCTTAACCGGTATCGTGAGGCAAAGGGATTTGTGTACACATTACAGGTTCGAGCCGATATTATTCTTGTATACTATGGTGTCAATATGTGCTGCTAGGCGCCGCTATTGACAGTCGGTGAGTTAGACTCGAGCCGACGATCGGCTAAGTTAGACTATAGCCGAAACCGAGTATACCTGAACCTACGTGGTCGCACGCTTAAGGGGATAGAATAGATATTCGAGTTGGACTCGGATACGGCTCGATCGGATAGGGATCCGATCGGATAGAGTCCTATGGGCTTACGACATGTGGGGCGGCCAACTCTATGAGATACGGATGAGATCCGATTAAAAATAGAGTCCTAATCGGCCACTAGTCCCGTCGGCCAACTCTATATAAAGGAGGGAGGGGTGGAGAGCGTGACATGTCAATTGCATCGCGTGCAATAGAAGTCGCCGAGATCAATCTCCACGGAAACCCTCCCCACCTTCGAGCCAAACCCTAGCCTTGCATCGCGTGCTAGCACACGGGTGTACGGCGTTCGTCCCCGGACGTGTGGATACCGGTAGAGGCGCCGCTACGTTGCGCGCGTTGATCGGCTTCGGATCGGCTACAATCGGAGCGATCGGCCGTGGTGGAATCGGCCGCGGTCGGGCGCATCGGAGCGAGGCGTGAGAACGCGGCCGGACGACTCGAATCGGCGGTTGGCGAATCGGCTGTCTCGGAATCGGCTACACTGTTCCGGATCGGATTGCCCCGATTGGCTATTCCGCTGCACTCTACTCCAATCGGTAACGATCTATCGGCCCTTACTTGCAAGTGTTCCTGGTTTGCGCGGTAGAAAAGTTTTGTTTTCGGCTAGCGTAGCCTCCGCGTAACCCTTCGGTGGTATCGAGCTAATCTTGCTTAGTTCGGGTTTTAGATTGGATCTCGGAACAAGTTTTGCACACGGGTTGATTAGATCAATCGGTTTTACGGGATCTGTTGAGGAGAGTTAATGGTAATTGCGTTCCTTGATAGTGTATCGGAACGGCGTAATGTGATTACGTCGAAGCAATTTCCATATAACTCGGTTTGAGTTGGGTTCGAGATAGCGTTCCTTGATAGTGTATCGGAACGGTATAATGTGATTATGCCGAAGCTATCTCGTAGTCCGATCTTGTTAGCTGCCTCGCGCCTACGCAAACCATCTCCCTTGATAGTGTATCGGGACGGCATAATATGATTATGCCGACATGGTTTCCGTAAGCGAATTCATAGATTGGATCTCGATGCGTACCCCCTTATAGGTCGTCTCGATGCCGTATCTCTGCGATAGGTAGAAAACGTTTCTACGCCTAACTTGTTTTTGCAGAGAATGATTTGAGATGGTATGGCCCTATTGTATGTATGAGATGCATGTGATGCATGTAATATTCTTTCATATGTGCAATCCCCTGTAATATTCTTTCATACGTGCAATGCTTGTAATATTCTTTCACGATCTGCGAGTCGATGTAATCTTCAATTAGAGCTTCTATAGTAGTAGCTTAGTTTGAAGATATCAAGCATTCGACACTTGGAAGATGGTGCCGAAGATGGAGATCCTCGCACGACATAGAGATGGAGATCACCATGTGAAGGGGGCCATACTATTTCATTATATGCTATTCTTCTTGCTTTCATATGTGATATGTTTGTTTGATAGGATAGCATCCCTCTCAAAATTAAGTAGTAATGATGCCCTTCCAAATGTTGCACCCGTCACCGTTATGCTCGTCAATGGTGGGTGCCAAAGCAGAGTGTCATTCTCTATCATAACACGAGGGGGTATATGTCGGACATATACATGCGGGAGCATTTGGTTTACTTAACAAGGCTATCAAAACAGTTTTGGGCCTTGGGGCATAGGTTGGCGCCGGGCATGGAGATGCCACACCAACAACAAGAGTCACATAGAGATGTGATTAGCAAGGTGTTGCTTACCGATGTTACTAATTTTCTAGCGGTGATGCCAAAGCTCACTAGAAAATTAATTAACATGTGGATCTTGACCCAATACGTAACCTAGAGGGAAGGTGGAAAATACGTAATGGGAGTCTTATGTTAAATTGTTTAACAATAGACATAGCATAAACATTGTGCTAAACTTTGCTTTTTCGTTGTAGAATAAATGGCGGCTAATACTACACCCAGTACCTTTAATTTGCGATCTATTCTCGAAAAGGAAAAATTAAATGGAACAAACTTTATGGATTGGTATCGCAACTTGAGAATTGTTCTCAAGCAAGAGCGTAAGGAGTACGTTCTTGAAGTACCTTATCCGGAGGATTTGCCTAATAACGCCACCGCAACCGCACGGAGGGCTTATGAGAAGCACACTAATGATGCCCTAGATATAAGCTGTCTCATGCTTGCTACAATGTCCCCCGAGCTTCGAAGCAATATGAGAGCAGCGATGCTCACACTATTATTCAAGGACTGCGTGGCATGTTTGAGAACCAAGCTCGGGCCGAGAGGTTCAACACCTCAAAGTCCTTGTTTGCATGCGAGCTTGTTGAGGGGAATCCCATCATCCGCATGTGATAAAGATGATTGGCTATATCGAGAGTCCGGAAAAACTTGGTTTTCCCTTAGCCAAGAGTTGGCTACTAATGTGATTCTCCGTCGCTCCCTCCGAGCTTCGAGCCATTCATATTAAATTATCACATGAACAATATGGATAGGACCTTGGCTGAATTGCATGGGATGCTAAAGACAGTGAGGAGAGTATCCAGAAGAATGGTCATCATGTGATGATGATGCGTATAAAACGCAAACCACTGTCAAGAAACTTTGCACCAAGAGGAAGTTAACTCCGATGAGATCGCGAGTGCCTCCAATGCAAAGAAGGGCAAGAAGGGGTCGGCGGCATCGATGCCGTTTGCTTCTATTGCAAGGAGACAGCCACCTGGAAGAGGAACCGCAAGAAGTACATGGAGGATCTCAAAAAGAAGCAAAGTACGACTTCGCTCGGTATTAATGTTATAGACATTAATCTTGCTACTTCACCTATCGACTCTTGGGTATTTGATACCGGATCGTAGCTCATATTTGCAAATCGTTGCGGTGGAATGAGAAGAAGTAGAGGATTGAGAAGGGGCGAGGTGAACCTGCGCGTCGGCGGTGGAGCAAGCGTTGCTACAATTGCGTTCGACACGGTACCACTTCATCTACCTTCGGGATTAGTTTTGGAATTAAATAATTGTTATTGTGTTCCAACACTATGTCAAAACGTTATTTCCGCTTCATGTTTGCAAGCGGAAGGATATGATTTTAGATCAATGGACAATGGTTGTTCAATATATCTTAGAGATATGTTCTATTTTCATGCTCCATTGGTGAATGGATTATACGTTTTGAATCTTGAAGCGTCTCCCATCTATAACATTAATACGTAAAGGCAACTCTCCAATGATATAAACCCCACGTTTATCCGGCATTGTCGCTTAGGCCATATAAATAAGAAACGCATGGAGAAGCTTCATAAGGATGGATTGCTTCACTCTTTTGATTTTGAATCATTTGAGACATGTGAGTCTTGTTTACTTGGTAAGATGACAAAGGCACCTTTCACGGGACACAGTGAAAGAGCAAGTGACTTGTTGGCACTCGTACATACCGATGTATGTGGACCAATGAGCTCAACGGCCGAGGTGGTTATCGTACTTCATTACCTTTACCGATGACTTTAGTAGATATGGTTATATCTCCTTAATGAGGCATAAGTCCGAATCCTTTGAAAAGTTCAAAGAATTCCAGAATGAAGTACAGAATCATTTAGGGAAAACAATCAAGTTTCTACGATCGATCGTGGAGGGGAATACTTGAGCCAAGAGTTTGGTAATCATCGAAAAATTGTGGAATTGTTCCACGTTGACTCCGCCAGAACTCCACAATGGAATGGGGTGTCCGAACGGAGAAATCGCACCTTGTTGGACATGGTGCGGTCGATGATGAGCCAAAGTGATCTTCCGTTATCCTTCGGGGATATGCTCTTGAAACATCGCTCACACTAAATAGAGTTCCATCTAAGTCGGTTGAAAAGACACCATATGAGATATGGACAGGGCAACCCCTAGTTTGTCTTTTCTCAAAATTTGGGGATGCGAAGCTTATGTAAAACGTTACGATCGACAAGCTCACACCCAAATCGACAAGTGCTTCTTTGTGGGATATCCTAAGGAAACTAAGGATATTACTTTTATAATCGGGAACAAGGCAAAGTGTTTGTCGCCCGACACGGTGTCTTCTTGGAGAAAGAGTTTCTTTCAAGAAGGGTTAGTGGGAGCAGGGTGCATCTTGAAGAAGTTCAAGAAACACCGAAAATGTTTTCGACCACGAGAACCACAACGGAGGTGCAAAGTGTTGCGCCACCGGTTGTAGATACACCAGCCCACGGAGGTCGAAAGATCACGTCGTGCGCCCGCAGTACACAGTGCGGAACAACGTGATATATTGTTGTTGGACAACGATGAACCTAAGACCTATGAGGAAGCGATGGTGGGACCCGATTCCAACAAGTGGCTTGGAGCCATGAAATCCGAAATAGAATCCATGTACGACAATCAAGTTTGGAACTTGGTTGATCCACCGATGGTGTCAAAACCATTGAGTGTAAATGGGTTTTCAAAGAAAAGGCCGATATGGATGGAAATGTTCACATCTATAAGGCGCGATTGGTGGCGAAAGGTTTTAAACAGATTCAAGGAGTTGATTATGATGAAACCTTCTCGCCCGTCGCAATGCTTAAATCTATTCGGATTATCCTAGCGATTGCTGCATATTTCGATTATGAGATATGGCGATGGATGTCAAAACGGCTTTCCTGAATGGAAACCGAGCGAGGATGTATACATGATACAACCTCGGGGTTTTGTCGATCAGAATCGCTGGAAAGATATGCAAGCTACGAAATCCATTTATGGATTGAAGCAAGCATCTCGGAGTTGGAATATTCGTTTTGATGAAGTAATCAAAGGGTTTGGTTTCATCAAAAATGAAGAAGAGGCCTGTGTTTACAAAAAGGTCGTGGGAGCGCAATTATATTTCTAATCTTATATGTGGATGACATATTACGATTGGAAATGATATCCCTATGCTTGAATCCGTCAAGTCTTCATTGAAAAATAGTTTTTCCATGAAAGACTTAGGGAGGCAGCATATATATTGGGCATTCGGATCTATAGAGATAGATCCAAGAGGCTAATTGGATTAAGCCAAAGTACATACATTGACAATGTGTTGAAAAGGTTCAACATGCATGATTCCAAGAAAGGTTTCTTGCCTATGTCACATGGCATCAATCTTAGCAAGAATCGGTGTCCTCGGACACATGATGAGCGGAATAAGATGGGTATGGTTCCATATGCTTCGGCAATTGGATCCATCATGTATGCCATGCTTTGTACACGCCTGCATGTCTCGTACGCTTTGAGTGCTACGAGCGAGATACAGTCGAGATCCATGTGAAGGTCACTGGATCGTGCAGTAAAGAATATCCTTAAGTACTTGAGAAGAACTAAGGATATGTTCCAAGTCTATGGAGGTGAAGAAGAGCTCGTTGTAAGTGGTTACACCGATGCTAGCTTCCAAATAGACAAGGATGATTATAGATCGCAATGCGAGTTCGTGTTCCGCCCGAACGGAGGCGCAGCATCTGGAAGAGTTCCAAGCGGGATACCGTTGCTGATTCTACAACGGAGGCCGAGTACATTGCTTCGGAAGCCGCAAAGGAGGCTTTGGATCAAGAAATTCGTTTCGAGCTTGGTGTGATGACTAGTACGACGGTCCAATGTCTCTCTATTGTGATAATAGTGGAGCCATTGCGCAAGCCAAGGAGCCGAGGTCACATCGAAGTCCAAACACATACTTCGGCGATATCATCTCATCCGCGAGATAGTGGACAGAGGTGATGTCAAGATATGCAAAGTGCACACGGATCTCAACATAGCCGATCCGCGACAAAACCTCTCCCTCCCGAAGCATGAGGCGCACACAAGAGCAATGGGTATTAGATACTTACATGATTGACTCTAGTGCAAGTGGGAGATTGTTAGTGATATGCCCTAGAGGCAACATGGAGATGTTGGATATCACGTCAATGTTTATGTATAAATGAATAAAGTGTTATTCGGTTCCATGAAATAGACATCTTGTATTGATCAATAAGTACGTGACTTATTTATGAGACTCTTTATGTATGAATCTATTTCTAAACGATCCCGATCATATGTCATATTGTTGGAACAAATATGATTCTAAGATCGGCATGTTTATTGATTGATGATCATGTCTCATAGATCATGGGTATGGAGATACCAAATCAATAAACATGGACATATGTGTTGGAGAACACATTGTTGGATAGACCCACCATGAGACACTACAGAATTAATGTGCCATTAGTTGGTCTCGGGTAGTGTTGGTACAAAGTCCTTAGACCTGAGATCACCATGAATTCCAACATGTGTAGTAGCCTACTTTGGGACTACCAAACGCTATTCCGTAAGCGGGTAGTTATAAAGGTAGTTTTCGGGTTTGCTATGAAACATGGAGTGGGATGTGAGTGATCAAGATGGAATTTGCCCCTCCTTTGGAGAGATATCTCTGGGCCCCTCGAGGTAATGGATTATGGAAATGCATGGCCATGCTAAGTTGATTGAGGAGTCAATCAACGGACGGATAATCCAATACGGTTCGAGTGAATGGTTAAGCTATTGAAGGGATGGCACACATCTTGCCTATAGCTTAAGCGGTATCGTGAGGCAAAGGGATTTGTGTACACATTACAGGTTCGAGCCGATATTATTCTTGTATACTATGGTGTCAATATGTTGCTAGGCGCCGCTATTTGACAGTCGGCTGAGTTAGACTCGAGCCGACGATCGGCTAAGTTAGACTATAGCCGAAACCGAGTATACCTGAACCTGTGGTCGCACGCTTAAGGGGATAGAATAGATATTCGAGTTGGACTCGGATACGGCTTGATCGGATAGGGATCCGATCGGATAGAGTCCTATGGGCTTACGACGTGTGGGGCGGCCAACTCTATGAGATACGGATGAGATCCGATTAAAAATAGAGTCCTAATCGGCCACTAGTCCCGTCGGCCAACTCTATATAAAGGAGGGGGGTGGAGAGCTGTGACACGTCAATTGCATCGCGTGCAATAGAAGTCGCCGAGATCAATCTCCACGGAAACCCTCCCCACCTTCGAGCCAAACCCTAGCCTTGCATCGTATGCTAGCACACGGGTGTACGGCGTTGTCCCCGGACGTGTGGATACCGTAGAGGCGCGCTACGTTGCGCGCTGTTGATCGGCTTCGGATCGGCTACAATCGGAGCGATCGGCTGTGGTGGAATCGGCTGCGGTCGGGCGCATCGGAGCGAGGCGTGAGAACGCGGCCGGACGACTCGAATCGGCTGATTGGCGAATCGGCTGTCTCCGGGAATCGGCTACACTGTTCCGGATCGGATTGCCCTGATTGGCTGTTTCCGCTGCACTCTACTCCAATCGGTAACGATCTATCGGCCCTTACTTGCAAGTGTTCCTGGTTTGCGCGGTAGAAAAGTTTTGTTTTCGGCTAGCGTAGCCTCCGCGTAACCCTTCAACAAATACATACAAAATTCACGATCCGACCACTGCATGCCGTCGCCGTGCGCCGAGGGAGAGGGGAAGAAGGAGAGGTGGAGGAGGCGCGCGCCGCCGCCCGCGGCCGCTGCCCGACCCGCCCGCGCCGCGGCGCCGCCCCGCCGCACGCCCGCGGCCGCCGCCCGCCGCACACCCCCGGCCGCCGCCGCTCGCGTGGAGAGATAGAGGAGAGCGGAGGGGAGAGGAGAGAGGGGAGAGGTGAGGGGAGAGGGAGAGAAAAAGATAAGTCTGAAAGTTAGGAGATGTCGGTAGATATGCACGCCTTTAATTCGAGAGAGACGAAAGGTGCACGCGCCTTGATAAGACCTAGAATATTTCTTTGTCCCGGTTAATAAGAAGAACCGGGATAAATGTTGATCTTTAGTCTCGGTTGGTATTACCAACTGGGACCAAAAATAATAGAGATCTAACACGGGCTGTAGATTTTTTGAACCAGGATTAAAAATAAACTTTTGTCCCGGTTGATGTTAATCAACCGGGATTAAATATTTAATCAGGATTAAAAATATTTTTTAGTCTCGGTTCCTATTGAAACCAGGATGAACTTTGGCAGATGAATCAAAGATCGGTTTGTCTAGTAGTGTCACCTCTAATTTTATTCACATTATTAACTAATGAATTAAAAAGTAGCATATATAATATATTGCCTCTAATAATAATCACTTGCACCTCATCCACACTACTCTCTTCTTTGAGTTTCTGAAGAATTTGTCTCTTACATGCTAAATAACTTTTTCTTCTATCTTTTTTACTTCTTTCCTCTACTTTTTTATCTAAGTCCATGTGATATGCAAACAAAAACTCATTAACATATGATATATGATTAAGTGATTAAGTGAGTATTAATTATTTTAAATTTGAAAAAGAATTAATATGACTTATTAAAGCAATATCTTATAATTATTTTAACACGTACCTTTTAACCGTTTGAAAAGCGTGTACATGCCGAACAAACGAGTTTTCTTCCAATTCACTACTGCCGAACGCAGAGGCTAGTGCTTAGAGGCTTTCAGAGCCCAATCCGATTTTTGAAAACGTGCCAACGTTTATTACTTTGACAAAACATGGCCCGTCGGCTTGCATATACTCTGATCTGAAAAAGATTGAACAATAATAATTACAAATAACTAGGTTTATAGGATTAGTAGATTTTAAATATTAATATCTTTTAGGATTTGACATCGAAAGAAAAATCTTTTAGCTAAGATCCCTGCAAATTAAGCTGATTGAGACCAAACGTTACCTACTATTCCTTCCCCAAGGCGGCTTCTCATCATCTGTCATCAGTGGCAATATTAACAAAAACAATACTACATATATCAGCTGATACACACAATATATCCTGCTATCTGAATGTGATACATACGTGCAGTTTCATGCAGCTGATCTGACAGAGATATATATGACAGGTATGCATCTTAATTGGCCAACGTGTATTTTCGCTAGTGAGACGAGGAGAAACAGACATTTTACCCTATGATTTTTTTAGAGCACAATACAAACATAGTCATTCACAATACACTCATTTACCCTGATAAACACACGCGTACACCCTATATATAGGCTATAAACATCTTCAAAGAACTAGACCGACGTTATATTTTAAAATTGACGAAGTGCTATCAACGTTTCGCTATCAACAAATACATTATCTATCACTGAACAAATAATCATAAATACAAAAAAAATCCATGCTAAGTTTAGAACTTGAACCTAATTCTATTAAAAAAAATCCAACCAATTGAGCTGCTTTTGTTGCCTCTTGGAGTTTTTACTTTGTTTTAGACACCAACTTATGTGAAAAACGTAAAGAATCCTGAATCAACTAGTAGCATACTACTATAACTTTGTAACGGGTATACTACTGAACCAACTTTATAACGAATCATTAATTTGTTCGTTCCGTTGTCTTTGCACTGTTGAACGACAGCTCTGAAGAACAAGACGTATGCGAGGCAGGTAAAACTTGTAGAATATGCAAAAGTAAACTTTAGTTAGCGCACTGACATAACGTAGCAATTACGTGTTTTGCTTGCATTGCAAAAACCGAGCACCCCTTTGACAAAATGCTGCCGATTATAGCTTGCAGAATTGTTATGTTTATCTTGCTTTTGTGTTTGTGTCTACTGTGTGAAAAGTCTAGTCTTGTTTCAGAAAAGTCTAGTCTAGTTTCAGACATCATCTCTACAGAGTAAAAGAGAGAAACACGATTTGTTGCTTTCTGTCAACTGTTCATTATTGAAATAATGGCAGAAGTTGTTAGCCAGTAAATGACAGCGAGACAGTAATGAAATGAGCCCCTTAAGAAAATCATACCCTTCAGTTGTCGTTTAGCCTATCGTATATTCCGGACTTTTCTGAATGTTTGCTTTGATGATTATTACACCACGCTTTGTACATTTTTTTCTTCCTGAAGAAGGTGCGAAAGAGAGAATAATAATTTTTCCTTGCTGAATAAGTTCCATGAGCCAAATAATTAAACATTCAGTAGAAATGTTTGATCTATAGCACTCCTCCATTTTAAATTACTGTTTTAGTTCTATCTTAAGTCAAACATATCTTTTTCTATTAATTTTTTAAAACTTATATAGTTATATTATGAAACATATCTTTTTTCTATTAATTTTTTAAAACTTATATAGTTATATTATGAATGTATTTCTCATGGCTAATTAAAAGCATAAGTCTTATAATGTAACCTATCCAAATTTCTAAAAATTAAGAGTGAAAGATAGACACGTTTAACTTACGATAAAGCTAAAATAACAAAATAATTTAAAAATCGACAGAGTACATCATAGAATTCAGTCAATCAGCCACCATTTGATTATCTAATTTCATGGTCCATAAAAATGTTATCTTCCCTAACTCCTTGCCCATACTGTTGAAAGTACAACGAGGTTTTGTTGACTAATTCTGTACAATATATGAACTATCATATGTTAACTAATCTATAGCAGTACATATAGTCAAACATAGCCCATGAATAAATCTGAAAACTTAAATATAAGTGAACCTTAAGCGAAGGAAAAAATTGACTGTTATATGTAGCAAAAGTGAGACTTCTTTTCCCTAGGAGCAAGAGAAGAATGAAACTTTGATGAAACCACTTGAAAATTTTGAAACATGAAGATAAAAAAATGCACTACTACAGAATCAATTATTCTAAACAGCTGAAACGTATTTTCGTTGGCTGACATAGCAACCGCGTGCTCATAGGTGTCGGTAAAAATAGGAATTTTCACAGGTGGGCAGCACAACCGCGCGCAAAAAGGGATTTTTCCAAGCGAAGGTGTTATGCCGTCTGCTTGCAAAAAGAAAAATCAACAAAAAAAAATCTGAAATCCTAGCTAAAAACGGATGCAACTCTCGTGCCCGGCGGTCGTTGCCGTTGTCGCTCCAGTGCCCGGGGCTCGTGGTCGTTGCACTTCCTATCCAGTGACCATCATCATCGCCGTCACCGATGCCCTCCCCGCAGCCATCGCTGCCGCTAGAGGATCCGCGCGAGGAAGGTGGAGCCCACCAGATCTGCCCCTTTCATCATTGCCGCCGACGGATCCGTGCAGAAGGGAGGGAGGAAAGAGGCGGCGGGATCCACGTAGAGAGGGAGAGCCCGACCCACCGGATCCATGCACAGGAAGGGGAAGCGGTGGGATATGGGAGGAGGAGAGCCTACCGGATCCGCCCCTTCCATTGTCGTCGGTGGATCCGACAGGCCCTCCCTGTCATCGTTCCCCTTGCCCGTCATTGACGCACGCTGCTAGATCCATGTGCGAGAGTTGAAGCCTAAGAGGTGATGGTATCAGCGTGGAGGGCCCACCAGATCCATGTGCGAGGGAGGGGAGGTAGCGGGATCCGCGTGGAAGGGGGAGAGCCTGTTGGATCCGTCCCTCCCATCGTTGCCGCCAGCGGATTCGACGGGTTCTCCCCGCTGCCACAGTCATTGTCGCCCCTCCCCACGTCGATGTGTGCCGCCGCCGCTACGAGCCCATCGCCGCAGTAGCATCATGACCCAACACTACCGTCGCCTTTTGAAGTGTCTAGCCTATGAAGTGAAGGAGAGGAGGTAGAGTGGGGTGAGGAGAGGAGAGGAGAGAGAGGGAAGATGATAGGACTTAGATTTTTTTAAAAAAAGGAAAGTAGGCGGTTGGTCTAGACTGGACCGCTCACTTAATAGGACGCCTGTAAAAATATATTTATTTAACATGCTTATTTGTGAAAATTAATTTTTACATATGTGTTTAGTTTTTCTTTGATATTGAATTATCTTATGCAGACGATATTACGGCCCGCCTGAGGGCTAGAGGAGGGTATACATCCGTGAAAATCAATTCTGCAACAGTACATCCGCGAAAATATATTTACCGATGTGTCGCTAGCAAGATTCAACTGAAGGCAACCACAAGAAAATTACTTGCGTGTGTAGTTGTCCTATATGTTTCTAACTAAATATGCATGATTGGTCAACTAGTTACAATTAATCATGACAGCGGTCTTGCATCTCTCAAGGGCTATAAATAGCACGACTCATTGGTAAATCTCAACAACAAATCTTCTGTTCCATTATCGCAAGACCTAATCGTGTCTCTGTGCATGCACTTGTGTTTGCTACACATGCACAAGGACGGAATGGCTTGTTCTTCTTCTCTCCTCCGGCTGATGATTCTGTCGTTTGCTTTTGCTTTCTTGGCCGCTTCGGCTGCTCATGGCGCTGTTGTGGAGCACACTTTCAATGTAAGTGTGCATGCATGCATATCCTTGTATCGTCTTCTTGATTTAGCTCAAGTGTACATGATTTTCATTTCTACCTCTACTGTAAATAAGAAGCTAGTTCGTCATCATACCACTACCCGTTTAGAAGGCCTGTTCGGTTAACCGTAGGAGAAAGGGATTGAGGATTGAAGTGTGAAATGATATATTTCCCTCCATGTACTATTTAATCTCTCTGAGGGAGGGATTAATTAGCCGAATAAGATTTTAGTTTGGTTGGATCTTCAGTTGACAAATAGATTGTTTGCAATGACGATGGTAAGAAAATAGTTTTGGAATTAATTAACGTGTGATTAAAACTATACATTATTTTTATTAGGCTCATATAATAGTTGTTTAAAGGAAAACTGCCTATTAGTTTATTAACTCAAATATATTGTCGAAGCATGCTGCACTTATTAATTTACTCCCCAATTATATTTCTCCTTTTTGTTTGTTCCTATATAGGAAGCATTTTTTGAGTTAAGTTTTGTAGTATGGTGTATGGTAATATCCATGTCACAAAGTATTTTGAAAAATTTTTAATTATAGTTTGTATGGATGAATTCTAAAATCATGTAGATTAAATTAGTGTTAGGTGCTTCCAATTCTATGAAGGTAGTGATTAACAAATCCAAAAGAAAAAAGATTTGAGAAGCTAAGATATAATGTGATATAGCATCCTACAAAAATGAAATCTTAACATACAGTATCCATATAAGGAGAAACTGAAATAAAAAAATTACAAGGAGTACCATAAGAGCTTTCTAAGTAGTCTGAGATTAATTAAAGTGAGTTAAAAATAGATAATATTTTAAGTGCTCTGATAAAATATTTTTTATATGAGGAGATAAAAATAATTTAGGACGGTGAAATAGAAACTTTTATATTTAAAAATCATTGCAAAACTTGGGTATTAATTAATTACCCACAGATAAGACTGAGGCACTGACCTGCTAACTACCCTAGCTACTCCAGCATTGAGAAGTCGGTTTAATTAACCCACGTGTCTATGGAAAGTCCTAAAATTTGCTCAGAAATCAGTAGCATATCTGCTCTTTATTCTTTTTTACTCTGTCACCATCGAATCCACATGAAAAATATATCACTGTGGTGATTTTTTTTTTTTGCTAAAATTTTTTCTCGTTGCATCGTATGCCCAGGTGGGTAACCTATCCATAAGCCAGCTGTGCCAGCCGGCGATGATCATCACGGCGGTGAACGGGCAGCTCCCCGGCCCGACCATCAACGCCAGCGACGGCGACACGGTGGTCGTTCACCTCGTCAACGAATCACCCTACAACATGACCATCCACTGGTACCTGCTTATTAATCATCCTCTAGCTCACACACAAATTACTACTTGATTTCTGTTTAATTCGATGTATAAAATTCATTAATTCTGAACATACCTATAGATTATGTTTAGAACATAGATATTTTATATGAAAATTTTATAAAAAGACCAAGCTTGGTCCACAGTTTTTTCAATACCATCTCTTCACACTAGGGTCTACATTTTTTAACTGAAAATACCTTGTAGTTGTATTATATTATCATAAAAATTATTTAAAATGGTGTAAAAAACTCAGAATTACAAAGTTTGTAACTAAGAAAAACTGAAGAGCAAAGAAATTCATTCGTCCTACATAATTTCATTTCTTCTTTAGATAATAAAATAAATTACTGTCTTTGCTCAACAAGCTACAACTAATTATTAAAACATCCGCTCAGCAATGAGCACAAAACATAAAATACATAAATAGCAAAAAAAATATAGGACTTGATATGCACAAACTGTTGACTATTGACCAGACAAAGACTCGTAATTTTTGAAGCCTATTTGTAAATCTTCATTCATAGATGATATATATCTGCATAACCGTTGACTCATGGTTACGGCATGCAGTATGCATAATTTTGGTATGCATGATTTTATTGTCCTTGTCATTTCTTTATAATATTGCCAATAAAAGTAATAAAAGTACCTACATATAGGATTTAGATGGTAATTTGTTAAAAAACATATCATTTCTACTATGCCATAGATGAAATCTTCTACAGGAATAAGTTTATTGGTTTATCATCAATATCCACAAGCCAATTTCTAAAAATAGGAGATATACTATGCACAGATATAGACCAAAAGAAATATGTACTGATCTCTAAAGAAATCTGGCAAAATGACAATAAAAAAAGTGATAAATCGTCTCATTTTTCATAAAAAAATCTCATACTGCCATTCAATTTCTCTTAGCCAAATTATCTTTAGTTATCACAACTTATTTTAACCAGATATCACATAAAAATCTTAATTTAAGAAGCATAAGTTTTAGATAACCTTATTTCTCTGAATATGACCATTATTAATTAATGCTAAATGCAGAGAATGAACTTGAGAATTGACTATTTTGATGAAAATTTTATTTAAATGTATCATTTTCTTCTGTCAAACGAATATGTACAATTAAATCAACTAAATTATACCAATTGACCAAGTTCCGACGTAATAGAGCTTTTTTAAATAAAACATACAATGGAATAGAACTCATAACATTTGCAACTGATCTTTAAAGAAAATATTTCTAACCACTAATTCCCTGAGAATCTTACTTATTTTTCATTGTTAACCACATAATTTCATTTCTAAAGCAGATAAACCAACTGTCTTGATTTGTCTTCATTCAGTAGGGTTAACAATTTTAGTTTGGAATTTTCAAAATTGAGTCCCTACTAGCGCATCCCGGTACTTCTGGCCGAAATTTTAAGTTAACAGAATTTTGGTCAGTTTTCTTGTTTAAAAACATTCAAAATTCTTATTAAATTTTAGCTCCATTTGTCTTTTATTCGGAATTTTTTGAACTTGTGAACCCGCAGTTACACGCTACTCTCTCTCCGTTTCAAAGTAAATTATTTTTTATAAATAAACTTACACGCTACTCTCTCTGTTTCAAAGTAAATTATTTTTTATAAATAAATCTGGATATAGGCTATATTTAAATTTGGATATAAAAAATGATTTTTTTTAGAACGGGGGACGTAGACAATAGTACAGTACACTTGTTAACACTGTTGTTTTGGACCGATGCAGGCACGGCGTGTTCCAGCGTGGGTCGCAGTGGGCGGACGGCCCGACGATGATCACGCAGTGTCCGGTGGGCCCCACCGGCAATTACACCTACCGCTTCAACGTCACCGACCAGGAGGGCACGCTGTGGTGGCACGCCCACATCTCTTTCCTCCGCGCCACCGTCTATGGCGCCATCGTCATCAACCCCCGTGGCGGCGCCGACGCCTACCCGTTCCCCGCCAAGCCCGACGGCGAGCACGTAGTCCTCCTCGGCGAGTGGTGGAACGCCAACGTCGTCGACCTCGAGCGCATGGCGTTCCTCACCGGCATTCCCGCCAGGAACGCCGACGCCTACACCATCAACGGCAAGCCCGGTGACCTGTACAACTGCACCGCGGCGAACCAGACGTACGTGTTCCAGGTGCGGCGCAACGAGACGCACCTGCTCCGGATCATCAACGCCGCGCTCAACACGCCGCTGTTCGTCAAGGTGGCGGGCCATGGGTTCACGGTGGTGGCCGTCGACGCGAGCTACACCACGCCGTACGCGACCGACGTGGTGGTGATCGCGCCCGGGCAGACGGTGGACGCGCTCATGGTAGCTGACGCCAACGCCACCGCGTCGCCGGGTGGAAGGTTCTACATGGCGGCGACGCCCTACGACAGCGCCGTCCCGAATGGCCCGCCGTTCAGCCAGACCACGGCGACGGCCGTGGTGGAGTACGTCGGCGAGGTGGACGAGACCGTGCCGCCGGTGCTCCCGACGCGTCCCGACTACAACGACACGCCCACCGCGCACCGGTTCTGGTCCAACCTCACGGCACTGTTGCTCCCGGGGAAACCGACGGTGCCGCTCGCCGTCGACACCCGCATGTTCGTCACCGTCGGTCTCGGCGTCTCCGAGTGCCAGCCGGCGCAGCTGCTCTGCAACCGGAGCGCGCCGCCGGTGTTCTCGTCGAGCATGAACAACGCCTCCTTCGTGCCGCCCACCTCCATCTCCATGCTCGAGGCCCACTTCAATAACGCGTCCGCCGGCGTCTACACCCGCGACTTCCCCGACACGCCACCGGTGGTGTTCGACTACACCGGCGACGAGAGCGACAACGCGACGATGCAGTTCACGACCAAGTCGACCAAGGTGAAGACGCTGCGGTACAACGAGACGGTGGAGATGGTGCTGCAGAACACGAGGCTGATCGCGAAGGAGAGCCACCCGATGCACATCCATGGCCTCAACTTCTTCGTCCTCGCGCAGGGCTTCGGCAACTACGACGAGGCCACGGCGACGCCGCTGTTCAACCTCGTCAACCCGCAGGAGCGCAACACCATCGCCGTGCCCACCGGAGGCTGGGCCGTCATCCGCTTCGTCGCCAACAACCCTGGTACAACAAAATATTTTTGAAAGTGGTGGCAAAATTAATTCACGTCGAAATATGACTCTGAAAAGTTTGAATTCTGACGAAATTTGTGGAAACGTTTTGGGTATGCAGGGATGTGGTACATGCATTGCCACTTTGAAGCTCATCTTGATTTGGGTTTGGCCATGGTGTTCGAGGTTCAGGACGGACCGACGCCGGAGACATCGTTGCCGCCACCGCCGGCCGATCTGCCACAGTGTTAATGAAACTACGGGAAATCTCACTCTGCCAATAAGGGATTGATTTGTTTGTGTGTTTGCATAAATGTATTGTACGTCGTCACTTTTGACGAGGAAGTGACGATGTAATTAAGCTTCGGTACGGTTAATTATTTATTCGTTATAACTTGATTTGTCTACTTGCATTGAGTACAGGTCAATTGGTGTGCTTGTAAGTGTAATCATTGTGACATGATAGTATCTGTCATGTGTTTGTTTGTACGTAATTTGTTGAAGTCGTAATAGCGGATCAAAGCAAAATATTAGAGGTGGCGGGCCCAGGGCCCGGTGACCCTGGGCCGTTCCGTTGCCCGGGCTCGACTAGCTGCCTCGATCATTGTACCTATTTTGTGGACGGACGGACTGATGGCTCCGGCTCATCTCTATCTCATTCTTTCTCAGCCCATAACATCGGACTAGGATAACTAGCTACTCATGATTTGAGGGGCAATACTGACTTGTAGACATCGTCGCCTAGCTAGCCTAGCACAGCGTGCTACTACTAGTGCGTCGAATAATTAAGTTGTTTATGCTAACCAGTGCACTGACGTAGTGAGTGCTAGTACTGGAGTACTCTCTATGTGCTCCAAAATAAATCAATCTAAAAAAATTAAATACTTTTTTACTATAATGAATCGGAATAAAATCCTGTCCAAATACATTATATTAAAAAAATATCCATCATATTTTAGGTTGGTTTGATCAAATTGATATGAGGCGGAAGACACTCTGGTCGGTGATCATTGTCTGATTGATTCGGTGAAACGAGATGTTTCTTTAGTCAGCATTTGTGGATTCGTTCAGGTTACTAGTTCCACCACTTGTACTGGATAGTCTTAACGAGCTGCCTTCTGACCGTTAAATACACGACTCTACCATACATTTGTCTTTCTACCTATAGCATCACGCCTCAAGACGTATGTGTAAGCCTGGGCTAGACCTTGATACACCGCCACACAACGACAATAAAAAAAATAAAAAATAAAAATTGATACAATTAGCTTTTAATTTTTTTTAAAAAAACCTCTAGATTTTTCCCTATCTTGTACCAAGAGTGACAAAAATTATATGAAGTTACATCCAAAACATGTGCAACTTACATCTGAAATGTGTTAATTTACATCCATACATGTGTTAAGTTACTTTTTATTGTTTTTGTCATAAGTTACTTCGATAATTTATGTATTTACTTTTGGGTTCATTGAATTTACACCCATATATTCTTTTTCAACTGTCCCACGGTGTAAATAATTGTAATATAGGAATTATTTTTCTAGTACCGTGAAGAGTTACTTCTATTTTATTAAGTTCATTAAGAGTTACTTCTTATATAATATAAATTACTTTTCTCAAAAATAATAATAAGGGATTACTTCAAACGAAAAGAGAATGTATTTACTCTCTGTATTGAACCTAAGAAGAGATCATTATTTTAACAAGTCTATGTAATTACTTTTAATCTATAAAAAGTCACTCTTATTTTAGAGCTTAGTTATTTATACTATTTAGTACATTAATTTTTAAATATTTAAATATATTTAATATTGGTCTTATTTTATCATAATTTTAAGTGGAGTACTATGATTAAAATGGATTTCAATAATAATGCACGGTCTAAAACATATAGGACATTAAAGATTAAAAAAGTTGTACTAGTACTATAAACAAGTACCTACATGCCAAAGCCGTAAAGTGTGGGAGATATATATCTCTTTAAAAGTGTGCAAGACGGAATACCTACGGACTACTGCTCACTTTGATCACTTGGATCTACGTTGCTTAATCGGATGGTTCAAGAGACGTCACTCAATAAGACTAACCAGTTTGCGTGCACTGATAGATTTTATCCAAAACATATTATAAAATAAGCTTTCGTATATATTCATCAGTTGTCCGTACCTCTTATAGCTTAGAAAGTAACGAGAATCAATTGGACATCCAAACACATAGGTAGGATTTAAGAAGGATTTTTGGCATAGGTGCGCGCATACTCACCACACACAAACACGCCAAACTTCACATTTTCCGCCCAATCCCATTTTCCTGTTAGGCCTCGTTTCCTCAATACAACATCATTTAGTTGCCAAAATTTAAATTTTTAACCTTAATTTTGAATTTTTTTATCAAACTTTATTTTTCAACATTGTCATTTAAATAGTTAAGGACGTATATATAAAAGTTTTACCGATAAATTATTATCATTTTACTAATACGTTGAATAAAGTATTATTCGTATTTGGCCAAACGCCCTACTTTCTATTTTCAGCGCAACTAACATATGCATGAGGGCCCATTGGGCATCCACTTATTTAAACTTAGGTATATGGTTGTACCTCTTATGCAGTTATTTAGTAAATTAGAGCCTAGAGTTATTAACTCTATTTTTCTTAGTAATGGATCTCGTTTGAAAGATTATAAATTATAGTGTCATAAAAATAAGAAAGGTTATGATAAACGGAAACATTGTCTTCCATTATCATGACAATCCATCTACTAATACTCCTATTGAGAATCAACACAAGCAAATATGTAGGTCTTATCAGTTCAGGGCATGCGCTAGAAGAAGAAAATTTTACTGTTAACTAATACACATGTTTGTGAAGATTTATATTCTTCTTGAACAGTTGGACAGTTGGTACAACATTCAAGAGCAAAAGATAGACCCAAAAGGGACATTAAAGCCCCTTAAAGGTTTAATTGAAGAAACAATCATAGTTTTATATACTGTGAGTTGTGGCAGAGGAAAATCGAAGATAATACAATATATATTCTCAGGCTATTATTTTTTATGGTTATAATAGATGGATAATTGTTGTGCATGATGAGACAGAGTCAATTGAAAAGAACATTACTAAAAGAAACCTATTCATTGCTATTGTATTGCTATTGTATCTTTAAAAAAAAGATATGTATATCTTCAAGTGACGTGAGGCACGATATAAAATAAGGTATGGATGTTAAAAGGTTATAATCAGATTGTAGATATTGATTTTCATAATGTCTTGATGTGAAGTATAGTTTTATTCATATTTTATTAAATATTGTTGCAATGCATAACTATAACTATGTACTAGAGCATATCATATATATATATACACACACACATCAGTTTGCTATATTTGTAAGTTTGAAATAAAGTAGTTATAAAATCAATAATTGGACATGCAGAAAAATACTCCGTCCTTTCCAAAATAAGACAATCTCTTTTTTCTTGCCTTGCTGTGTTGGAGTTTATAAAAGTAAGGGATAAACATATTGGAACTAGTAGGAGGCAACTATATTGAGATTTGATGAAATGGAGGATATTACATATTTTTGTATTGGCATGCATGAATGAGCAAGAAATAAAATTATTTTAGGACAGATGTAGTAAATGATATGTTTTCAGGTGTTTATTTTTATTGCAGTGTTACCCTGAAACACGATTTTAATCGCACAACTATAGTTTTTTTATATGGCTATACATATAACTGAATAAAGGGCCCGACAATTGACCAGTGGACTAAAAAAATGCAATGTCTCTGTCAATTCTGTTCAACGTCTGAAAGAAATGCAACAATAGTTAAAATATGCTTTTTGGACTGGTTTGCAGATCTTTATATTTTTATATTTATATTTTTAAAGATTTAAAAAATAAATCACTGTTTGGAAGTTTTGTAGAAATGTACTTCTCCCGTTCTATCGAAGGGTGGGGGCATATAAATTATCCTATGCTAAGACAAAAAATATGATATAACAGACGACAGGAGTAACGTGCCATGAAAATGGTGGCCTTTTCTCGTCCTTTCATAGGGCTATTTATTAACCGGGAGGGCCACCTACAAAATACCTATAGCCATCCCAATAAATTTTTACAGAAACCCTTACAAGAATTGATTGCTCTAATAAAAGTCGATTTATCATGCCCTTTTGCGGTGGCATCCTGCTCGCATTTTGCAGGTCAAGGGTGACGGCCCCCTTCCGACCATAAATCGTCCTACGGGGAAGGTGAGAAGGCCACCTGCAAAATTTCCATGACGCGTGCCCTTCCACCGTCCGCCATGTCACATTTTTCATCCTATGGTAAGGCGATTTATATGCCCCGCCCTATCGTATCATAAGGCGGGAGAAGTATATTCCTACAAAACTTTGAAACAATAATTTATTTTTCTAAATCTAAATCTAAACTACTTAAAATTTTGGTAAAATTTTGATCGTCACATTGCGCCTTCGTCCGCCCGTGATGTGTCTTCCGATCACGCATGATTCGTGCGAGATGGATTAATTCTGCAGTTTCCGCCTGCTGCGACGATGTGCCTCGCACTGCTGGAGAAACGGTCTTTTCGGACGAGGCCCCGATAGGTTTCGACGGGCCATAAGTGACCACGTCGTGAAAACCGAAGATACATTATCTCGTGCGGCCCACTTAATCGGTCGCACGAAAAAATGGATTGTCCCGTGCGATCGCTTAAGTGGGCCACGGATAATGCAGCATTATCCCGTGCGGCCCACTTAAGCGACCGCATGGGATAATCCATTTTCCGTGCGACCTATTAAGTAGGGTGCACGGAATAATTCATTTTCTCATGCGGTTACTTAAGTGGGCCACACGAAATGATGCTCATATATGTTGTGATATTGAGTTAATGCTAAGGTTTGTACAAATTTGAGATACATACAAGTTCATAACTTCATATAAGGTATATAAACTTAAAACTTAAAGTTCATTTGGATGAAACTATAACAGATTAACTCCCACTTGCATATATAATGCAGTTTGTGCGCGTGTAACAAGTTTTTGTGCGCATTGTTCCCGTTTTATCCTCTAACTCGGAGTCGGTTTTAAAACAGCCATAACTTTTGCATACGGACTCGATCGAGACGGCCATAGCTTTGCCTCGTTTGGCGATTTTATTTTGCCCAAAAACGCCTCCGAAGGTTGCCTTTTCGAGCCCAAAAGCTTTTTCTAATTCGAGTGTGTCTTCGAATTTTCCACCGGCCACGTCTTTCGCTTGTTTAGGCTCAAATTTTCTATGGTTACCTCTCGTGTGCTCCTAAGTCAAGAAAAATATTAAAAAAATAAAACAAAAAAGTTAAATTTTTCCAAAAAAAAACAATATCGGATGAAAAGCAAAAATAGAGAGGGGCAAAAGAGGAACAATATATCTAGAGAAGCATATAGTCTAGGATTGCAATGTAAACTCAAGCTTCAAAAGGAATATGTTAATTATATATGAGTTGCCATGTTAATTATAGCAAAGGTATATAAACTTTGAAATGTTTAGATGCAACAGAGGTGTAACCATTTATGAACAACATATAGTCTCACTTGATCAAAGCGATTGAATTTTTATGATAGTGTTATGGAACAAAAATAAGTTGTCATGTCGATTTATAGAAATTTCGACCAAATTTAGATATTATTACAATTTTTTAGTCCATAAGGTTTATAGATTATCGCGCGCGGCGGCTTAAGAGCTCGAACGGAAAGATAGTTTTCGTGCGGGCGGCTTAACGGCCCACACGGAATGATAATCTTTACGTGCGAGCCATTAAGTCACCCGCATGGAAAGATAATCTTCCGTGCGGACGTTTAAGCCGCCCGCATGCGATGATCACCACTTGCCTATATAGGTGTGCGCGGGCTTCGAAATTTTCTAACTCCCGATGAAATTTTCTAGCGCCGCCGCCGCCTCCTCCTCCTCCTCCTCTCCTCCTCGGCCCTCCTCCACCGACCGCGGCCACCGCCTCCTCCTCCTCGGCTGCCACCTTCACCGCTGCGGCCGCCTCCTTCTCCTCCACCTCCGACCGCGGCCTCCTCCTCCGACCATGGCTGCGGACCGTGACCGCCTCCTCCCCGCCGCCGCCCGGACCGTGGCCTCCTCCTCCTCCTCCGACCACGACCGGCCTCCTTCTCCTGCGCCGCCTCCGACCGTGGCCTCCTCCTCCTCCTCCTCCTCCGACCGCTTCCGCGCGCGCACCACCTCCTCCTCCTCCTTCGCCGCCGCCGCCACCGCTGCCTCCTCCGACCGCGGACGCATCCTCCGACCGCATTTTATTGTAAAATTTATTGTATTATAAAATTTGTTGTAAAAATTATTATAAAATTTGTTATAAAATTATACATATGAATATGGTAAAATTGTGATGATGATGTGAAATTATTTTTGTGTAATTTATGATGTGATATTAGTTGTCGATTTAATTTCATAATTCAATATGTAATATAGGACATATGTATTTTCTCGTGTGGATGGCTTAAATGGCTCGCACGGGATAATCGATTTTCCTGTATGGTTAGACCGTCCGCACGAAAAATTTGATTTTCGCATACGCTCTCACGCGTGCGGATAGGTCTTTCGCTCGAAAGATGCTTTTTGATCTGTATGGAAAAATCAATTCTTTAGTAGTGTTGTGTTCGCTCATTCGATTTATTTTCGCCCGTCGGCCATCCCTGAACCCTTTCAAAGAGTGGAATCCTGGGCAGAAAGATCAACGGATGGAACGTGGTGGAAATCGCGTTCGTTTCTCAGATGAATTGCGTGTTTTTGGGAGAGAGACGAAACACGCCTGGGAGATCGATAGCATGCAGCGGCTATGAGCAGGAGAAGTTAGAGAACGTAGTACTTTGTACGTCTGTTATATGGGCTGAAATAAAATGGCCCATTCCAACATCTTAACCAGATTTAACATCTCTTTATGGATCTTAACAGTCAACTGAGAATGGTTGGTTCACTGAAAAAACCAGAGAATTCTTGGTCGTCTCGGCACAAATGTTAATGTGATCCGGATTTTTTTCCTTTCTCCCGTATAAATCTCGATGTAATATGATGGTCTACAAATTAATACAAATTAAAGTATATAATAGCAATGCAACTATGCATACTACAGTTAAATTTAAAAAGAAAACTTATAATTCTTAGTAGTTTCGTTAACTTAATTGTGGAGATTATGGCAATAGGGTATCTACATGGCAAGCTTATCCATTGGAGATAGGGATAGATTGCGCCGCCATATCGTAAACCGAACATGACTTGGGTGTTACGATTGCCGATAGAAATAAGACAATCGGCCTACAGATCACGGTTTGGTAAGATTGAGAAACCAACTTAAAATAAGATAGGGTTTCCGATCTGTAAGCCCTCCTCCCAAGACTATATAAGGGGGTGAGGGCGTCCCTTGAGGATATTAGATTTTAGATCGAAGTTAGATCAGCTTTTAGCTTTTAGCCTTAGATCACAAGATCAATAAAGACACTCGGCGGATCGAATCCGTCGAAACGGGAGTAGGGTATTACCTCACGAGAGGGCCTGAACTGTCTAAATCCCCTTCTTCTTCTAACCCATTGTGCTTGGCGATCTCGCTGCGACCCCGAAATTATATTACCGAAACCAGGTTTCGACGGTTGGCGCGCCGAGTAGGGGCCGCGCGTCGAGACTTCTTCAACAAATCTTGCCGACAAGCGTGATGAGATCTCCTTCAAGATTCGGCGACTTCGTCGCCTACTTCGTCGACGATTCCTCCTTTGACTCGGATTCGGACCGGTCGGAAGGAGAAATCCACTCGACGCCGTTCGGACTCCCGAACAGCGCCAAGATCTACAACGACATCTTGAAGACCAAGATGCAATCTACTTTCTCCGACGACGGACTTCACTCGGCACCATTCGAATTACCGAATACCGCCGAAATCTGCGCCAATCTTCCCACCTCCCGACGGAGGCAATCTATTCAGACGAAGACCTCTCGGTGTCGTTTGGGTTACCAAACGCCGCCGAGATCTACAACAAACTTCTCTCCCGAGTCGGCGGCGACCCACTCGGAGGGACCCACATCCCCAAGCTCTGACTCGGACTGGAACGATCCAGATCTGGGCTACCCAGGTTGAAGGGAGGTCGCCGTCATCCTCCCATCATTCGGCTCCTGCTCATCTTCGGAGCTCAATGGATACCTCAGCTCCCTCGGCTTCGACAACCTTTATGGCATCCCTTCTGACGAAGCCGACAACTCCGATTGCCGCATGGACTACGAGCCGAAGTGCTTTGATGTCCTTATGGCCGAGCCAGACGAGTCCGACTCAGCCATGGCCAAGAGGCTTGCTGAAGAAGAGCGAGCCAAGATCGAGCACGAGCGCAAGACGGCCGAAGAGGAGAAGCAACGCAAGGACGAGGCTGACAAGAGGAAGCAGGATCTACGTGCAGCCGGACGATCTGCCCAGGAGGCCATCCTCCAAACACGGGTCCGCAACACCAACATTTTTCAAACGCCACAGCAGAACGCCGTTGCCGCGCTCACTCTCTTGGACACCGTCATGGAGACGGCACCTGCCAATGTGACTCCGATACTCGACAAGATAAAGACCATCGTGGCTGCCACAGCCAACGGCCACACCACCACCTCGGCACGAAGGCCGACTGATCTGTGGCCGAAACCCCAGACAAGAGCCGGCTTCCGCCTCTAAGGTCAGGAGACTACAAGAGGCCCGAGCCAGATCGGTCCACAACCAGGCCAAGAGGCCCACCCCGCGAGTCCACGCAGAAGTACCAGGAGCAAATGGCCGACTCCCGCCATAAACGACACGGACGTCCACCCGTCCACCACCGCGTCCGCCACAACAACAGCTCCAGCTACCCAACCAGCCAACCGAAGACCTCGCCGAGTGATCTGCGGGAAGTCCTCGATCGCCGCTACCAAGAGCGAGACCGATGCACTCGGGAAGATCGGAGGGGATCACCCGATAGCGGCGACGACGGAGTACCAGCCTTCACTCGGGAGCTCCGCCAAGTGCACTGGCCGAGTGGGTTCAAGCCCATAGGGATTGAGAGGTACGACGACAAGACCGACCACGAATCTTGGCTAACCGTATACACCCTCGCCATCCGTCTTGCAGGCGGTGACAACAAGGCCACTGGCCAACTACACGCCCGTGGCCCTTGCTAACTCGGTCGAAGCGGCTCACGAGCACGCCAAGAGGCTCAATCGGCTCGTGGAGCGGGCGAGGGACCACTTCATCGCCAACTTCCAAGGCACCTTCGAGAGGCCCGGCACACACTTCGACCTATACAACGTCATCCAGAAGCCAGATGAGCCTTTGAAGGATTACATCCGCCGGTTCTCCGAGAAGCGCAACCAGATCCCGAACATCACCGACGACATTATCATCGCCGCCTTCCAGAAGGGAGTCCGTGATGAGCTGCTAATCGGGATGTTCGGGCGCAAACCACCGAAGACGGTGAAACAAATGTTCGAGACGGCGAATTCATACGCCAAATCCAACGACGCCATCAAGGCTGCCCGTCAAGACCGTCCCGACAGGAGGGAAGACAAACAAGCAGGAGGAAGCCAAAATCCTAAGAAGGATAATGGCAACAGCAGCAACCAGGCCCAGAAAGATCGCAAGCGCCGATCTGAGGACCTAGTGGCCGCAACCTCCAACACTCAACGCCGCCCGTCCTGGCCTCGCCTCAACCCCAGGAACCTCTGCTTTTGTACGTTTCAGCCACTCACCAAGTGGTTAGTACGGTCCTCGTGGTCGAACGCGAAGAAGAAGGACGGGCTAAAAAGATTCAGAGGCCAATCTACTTTGTTAGCGAAGTGTTGGCAGGAGCCAAAATTTGCTACCCTCAGGTACAAAAATTGCTCTATGGTGTTCTAATAACCGCGAGGAAATTGACACACTATTTTCAGGGTCACTCGGTCACCGTCGTCACTTCTTTTCCACTCGACGATGTCATCCACAACCGGAAGGCGACTGGACGCATTGCCAAGTGAGCTCTAGAGCTGATGCCATTGGACTTGACTTTTAAGGCGAGGACATCCATAAAGTCACAAGCCTTGGCAGATTTCCTGGCCGAGTGGACTGAACAACAAGAGAACGTACCTCGGGAAGACCTCCAACACTGGACCATGCACTTCGACAGATCCAAGAGGATCACCGGCTTAGGAGCAGGAGTTGTGCTAATCTCCCCGACCGGGGAAAGGCTAAGATACGTCCTTCACCTCCACTTCTCCGCCTCTCACAATGTTGCCGAGTATGAAGCCCTACTACATGGACTACGCCTCGTAGTTTCACTCGGGATACGTCGGCTCATCGTGAGAGGCGACTCCCAGCTAGTCGTAAATCAAGTAATGAAAGATTGGTCCTGTCTAAATGACACCATGGAGGCCTACTGGCAAGAGGTCCGCAAACTTGAAGACAAGTTTGACGGGCTTGAGCTCTCACACGTCTTGAGGCATAACAATGAAGCAGCCGATGAGTTGGCGCAATTCGGGTCCAAGCGCGAAGCTGCCCCAACAGACGTCTTTGTCGAGCACCTCTATGAACCAACCATCACGGCAAAGACAACTTCCAACGAAGAAGCTGCAAACGAAGTCGCCATGACCGATCCCGACTGGAGGACGCCCCTCATCAAATTCTTAACCCAGCAAGAGCTGCCGGATGACCGGGATGAAGCAGAACGCGTCCGGCGTCGTTGCCAAGCATATGTCACGGTTGACTCCGATCTATACAAGAGAAGCCCCTCCGGAATCCTAATGAGATGCATCACACCCGAGGAAGGGAAACAGCTACTACAAGACATCCACTCGGGCATATGCGGAAGCCACGCGGCAGCACGCACTCTGGTCGGCGAAGCTTACAGGCAAGGTTTCTTTTGGCTTACCGCGGTCTCCGACGCGGACAAAGTCGTACGAACCTGCGAAGGCTGCCGTTTTGCCCGACAAAGCCATGTCCCGGCCCGGGAACTACAAACAATTCCACTTTCCTGGCCGTTCACGGTATGGGGCCTGGACATGGTCGGCCCCTTCAAGAAAGCTCCAGGAGGATTTACACACCTTTTCGTCGCAATCGACAAGTTCTCCAAGTGGATTGAAGTCAAGACGGTCGCCACCATCACTGCTGACAAGGCACGGGACTTTTTCCTCAACATCGTGCACCGCTTCGGCGTCCCAAACAGAATCATAACCGACAACGGGACTCAATTCACGGGAGGCATCTTCAAGGAATTCTGCGAGGACTTCGGAATCAAGATTTGCTACGCATCAGTTGCCCATCCCAAAAGCAATGGACAAGTCGAACGAGCCAACGGCATGGTCCTCCAAGGCATCAAGGCCCACGTTTTCGATCGCCTAAACCCTTACGCGGGCAATTGGGTCCAAGAACTTCCCTCGGTCTTATGGTCGCTGCGGATCACACCCAGTCGGGCTACCGGTCAAACTCCCTTCTTTTTGGTCTATGGCGCAGAAGCCATGTTGCCAAACGAGATGGAATATGAATCCCTCCGAGTCCGCAGCTTCAACGATGAACGCTACGACCCCGACCGAGTGGAAAACCTCATCCGATTGGAAGAGGCCCGCGAGACAGCCCTCATCCAGTCGGCCAAATACCTTCAAGGGCTTAGAAGATACCACAGTCGCAACGTTCGAGCACGAGCTTTCATCGTTGGCGACCTGGTCCTACGCAAGATCCAGACCACTAAAGACCGTCACAAGTTATCCCCCTTATGGGAAGGACCGTACATAATCGCCGAGGTGACTCGGCCCAGTGCATACCGGCTAAAGCGTGAAGACGGCTCTATGGTGGAGAACTCCTGGAACATCGAGCATCTTCGACGATTTTATGCCTAATTTGACTAAGGTTTCATGTCTTCCTTGACTGCCAATCTCAAGCAAGATAACTTCTTGAGCTAGCAGTCGGGGGCTGTACATATGTCAATAAAGCTTAAGTTTCCATCATCAACTTCTGTGCATGATTTGGTTTATCATTGATTAATGTTCTTCGATTCGAGTTCAGTGTCTAAGGACTGAGAGTTTTCCGATGACCCAATCGAGCCTAGGCTTGGTGACAGTCAGACGAAAACTACTTAAGAAATTTCACACAAAAACCCGGATCGAGGCATTAGCATAAATAAACCGAAAATATCACAAGTTCTACGTCAGAGCATCATGATCATACAACATTTACAAGACAAAATAGATCCGAAAATTGTTCACTACATCAATGGATATCTTCTTTGCTGCCTCCTGCGCCTCACTCAGCATATCCAAGGCCTGCTCATCTGTGGTTCCGTCAGCGAAGCCCTCCCCGACCGAGTGGATGTCCACTCGGGGGTAAAGGGACATGGTCTGTGCAAGAGCCAGACCAGCCCCCATGTTGGCCGCCTCAGTAATGTTGGCCAGATATTGGTCAGGAACCCTTCGCAGCTTGTCAAAAATTTCTAACGGCTCTAGCGAACTGGCCCCGACTCCTTGATGGAATAAAGACAGCAAGATCGGCGCGGCAGCATTAACGACCTCCTCTCGGGCCTCCCCGGCTCGTTTGACCCACTCAAGCAAGACGTCGTATTGAGCTCGGGTCTTAACCTTGTAAGCTGCCAAAAGCATCTAATCATGCAAAGCACTCAGAAATAAAGCGACGTAAGGAATGTTACTTCAAAGAGGCTTACCTTCGAATTCGGCCTCCATCTCGGCTTTGTCGAGGCTGACTGCCTCCAGCTGGACTTGAAGCGAATGGACCTCCGAAGAATTTTCTACAAGAAACGAAGATCATCAGCAACCGGGGTCAACATAAGAATTATGAAGAAACTTGGAGAGACGGGCTTACTCCCGATTGATCCTCGGAGGTCGAGGTTCGCTTCCCGAAGCTCTACGATCTCTCTCCTTAAAGCCGCCTCCCTTGACGCGGCCTCCTCCTGAGTGGCCTTCAGCTTTCCCTGAACGTCCTCTAAGGAGTTCAGGTGAGGAACTAGCTTCTCCAGCACCTCGGACTTCGCCATGGAGCGGCACTACTCCTTCTGCGCGTGAAATCAGAAGAGTGATCGACTGAAAAACAATGATAACACAATAAAAGAGAAAGACTAAGGCTTACGTTGAGCAGCCGAGTCGCCTCGTTCAAGCTTTCGACAAGGGCATCCCTTTCATCCCTCTCGGCTTGCCTGTCCAGGATGATGCCCTGCCTTTGACCCTCCGAGTCCCGCCACTCAATCTTAATTGGGGGAACCCAGGTTTCAGAGGACTGCAACCTGGGGATTTTCTCCACTGTGGCTGGCAAATAAGAAGGGCAAATGAAGACATGAAAGATTCAAACTGAAAGAGCAAAATAATACTTTGATACAAATCTCACCAGCTTCGGTGGCTGCGCGCTTAGGAGGAGCAGCCCGGCTGGCCTCCTTTCTCTGGCTCTGCGCCGAGTGGCCCTCAGTCGGGGCTGCTCGAGCCGCGGCCGAGGTTTCTGGCCGTTGGCGACTTCCGGTCGGGACGTCCGGGCGGCCGAGGGCTCCTTCCTCGGGACATCCTTCTTCGGAGGCGAAGGTTGTTTGCCCGGAGCACTCATGCTCGGTTGCGGGCTTCGGGGCCTTGGCTCTGCAGGCTTTGGCACCTCGGGAGCTGCGGCAGGGGTCGGCCCTTCACCTCCCCCGGCAGGATCTATGTCCTGAGGCCTCCTGCGACGATGAATACAGCTGGGGTAAAAACAAAGAAAGCTTTCAGCGAAAAGGTTCAGACTTTGGTTATGGAGCATACCTCGACGACCGGCGGATCTTCGGCGCCGTCTGCGGTGATCGCCTTAGAGGAGGGGTCTCGACTGGAGGAGCCGGGACGTCATCGTCTGAATCTTCGATGATTAGCCTCCTTTTACTCGCCCGCTTGTTTCAGTCCTCACTCGGCGCCGCCCGCTTCCCGACTGGATCGCTTTGGATCTTGATCCCGCCAGCCGGCTTCTTGGCGGGGCGACGCGGCGTGTCATCGTGGGACACCTTGTACGGCTTGGAGGTAACAGAAGCATTTTCCTGCAAGAGAAGTTCGCACAACACTAAGAGACAAGATATCAAGATTGAAAGATACTGTGAAGCAACCAGTCGGCTTACCAGAGGGGAGGTCGGTGGATGCTGAAGGAAAGAACTGGCAGAATGAGGGCGCGCTCAAGTGCAATTCCAGATGAGAAGATCTTGTACATCCGGATTTTCAGAATCTCGTAGCTGAGTGGATCTGGATCTTCCCGATTGGGGTCTTTCCCGCCTTCGTACTCGAAGGCCGGCTTCGATCGTTCCTTGATCGGCGCCAGTCGGCACCTGATGAAGTGCCGAGTGATCTGTTCGCCGCGAAGACCCTTCTGTTTCATTGCCAGGATCTTCGCAAGCAGCTTATTGGCCTCGTCCCAATCTTGGGCTACTGAAACAGTGCTCCAAGTTGGCCTGGGGACAGGAGGAAGACCGACGAAGGCTGGCAGGCTGGGTTCGAGGTTGTTAATGTAGAACCAGCTCGCGTGCCATCCCTTATTGGAAGACTTTAAGGGGAGAGAGAAGTACTCCTTGCAGAGAGATCCGCGGAGTTGGAAACCTGCCCCGCCAACAACGCATGGGTGGTCCTTGTTCGGATGCGGCTTGAGATAGAACATGCGGCGAAAGAGTTGGAAGTGGGGGAAGATGCCAAGGAAGGCTTCACATACATGAATGAAGAGGGCGATGTGAAGCATTGAGTTGGGGTTCAGATGGTAGAGCTGAAGCCCATAATAATCCAGAAGCCCCCGGAAGAACTTGGAGGTGGGAAGGCTGAACCCGCAATAGAAGAAAGAAGTAAAAACAACGAGCTCACTGGTGTTTGGGGTTGGAAATTCCTCACCCGCCACCGGGCGCCAACCCACAATCTCCTTTGGCGGAAGCACGCCGTGCTTCACCATCTCTTTGAGGGTGGATTCCCTCACATCCGATGCGGCACATTGGTCAAACGGAATCCTCCTCTCCTCCGCCATGAGTGTGGTGTTGATGAGAAGTGGATCTGGTCGAAAAAGTGGGGATTTTGACAAGGAAACTTGGGAGATTTGGCTGCGGAAGCTGGTTGTTGCAAAGAGCGAGCTCTTAGATGGATGGATTTGGGAGCGCGCGTGTCTAGGGTTCTCCGCAGGGAACTGGTGAACAGTGCTGCGAAAAGGGGAAACTTTTGGAAGATGAAGAGGCGGGGACGACCTCGTGCCTTTATAGAAAGATTTGAGGGTTGCGCTAGGTTTTCTTGTGATTGGGCCGAGCCCATGAGAGAATCAGCGGCCCAGTTAAGGTGTGGCCCGATGCGTGTCCTTAGGGACTTAAGCGGATGAGCTTAACAGATTTGCCCTGGCAATATGCACGTGTCCGAATGCCCTATACCTTCTGAAATCCTTTCATACCGCGGTTTGCTTGACTTCATGAGAAGCTAGCACGATGCAACTTGAAAGGTGACCAACAGCTAGGTTTTTATAGCTACCTTGATGACAAGGGCTATTTGGTTTTTTAGCATTTGATTAAGTGATTTTATCAATGCTATTTTTCCACCTTGGTGAAGATCTTTATAGATTGAGACCAGTATTATGGCAGAAGCTATTTAATAACTTGGTCATATTTTTCATATGATTGAAAGAACTCGTTTTCCCATGAGGGACGATTAAAATATTTGTTCCGAGATGATTCGGGCAGAACCACTCAGATAAGCTTGAGCTTACCGAGTGCTTTTCACCCACGAGGATTGGTTGGGTTATTTGTTCTGAGATGACTCGGGCAAATTCACTCGGGTAAGCACGAGCTTTCCGAGTAATGAGGTTGCTTTAGCATGAGCTAAGCATTTACATAAGAATGATTTTTTATAGTTCTTGACTATATGCTTAGTCTGTTTTTGACTAACCACATAGTCGAGGGCTACACCTAATTAGATGCATCAGGAGATGCACCTAGATATTTATTTTTTGAGAATTTTTTCCAGCCCTTCACAGTCTTTGGAGCCACTCGGGAAGATTCAGGCAGAGGTGATGGAATCACTCGGCGCCGAAGCACTCGGCCAAAGAGGTTTTGGTTTGAAGTGAGGTTTGTCTCGTCGCGAAAAGGACTCGGGGCTCTTGTGGAGATTATGGCAATAGGGTATCTACATGGCAAGCTTATCCGACTGGAGGTAGGGATAGATTGCGCCTGCCATATCTGTAAACCGAACATGACTTGGGTGTTACGTGACTTGGGTGTTACGATTACCGATAGAAATAAGGCAATCGGCCTATAGTCACGGTTTGGTAAGATTGAGAAAACCAACTTAGAATAAGATAGGGTTTTCGATCTGTAAGCCCTCCTCCCAAGACTATATAAGGGGGGTGAGGGGCGTCCTTTGAGGGATATTAGATTTTAGATCAGAAGTTAGATCAGCTTTTAGCTTTCAGCCTTAGATCACAAGATCAATAAAGACACTCGGCGGATCGAATCCGTCGAAACAGGAGTAGGGTATTACCTCACGAGAGGGCCTGAACCTGTCTAAATCCCCTTCTTCTTCTAACCCATTGTGCTTGGCGATCTCGACTGCGACCCCAGAAATTATATTGCCAAAACCAAGTTTCGACATTAATTATTTATCATCGTCAGAGAGACGACTTTATCTCACTACTAGAATCAACTAATTTCCTTAGGGTATATTTTTTTCTCAATGTTTTCAAAACATCCTAGGGAAAGATTTGTTTTCCTTGGTTAAAATAACAAAACCCAAGGCAAACTTCTCTTTCCCTAGAAGGATCCTAGGAAGAAGGTTGGATGATCCACGCTGGCGTCCTTTCCCTAAAAATTTCTCTAAGGAAAGAAATTTCCCTAGAAATTTGTGGGGTCCACCGAAATCCAAATCCCTTTGCCGTGAAACCCTATCCGCGTCGCCGCCCCTCCCTCAGCTCGGTGACGCCCCTCCCTCCCTCAACTCGGCGCCGCCCCTCCCTCCGCCCATCCACGCGCAGCACGGCGTCGCCCCTCCCTCAGCTCGTTGATGCCCCTTCCTCCCTCAGCTCGGCGCCGCCCCTCCCTTCGCCCTTCCCGCGCGCAGCACCACCTGGCCCTCCCTCTGCCCATCCGCGCGCGGCGCCACCCCTCCCTCCGCTCGGGGCAGTTTTGTAGGTTTGTGTCTTTTTGCAGGTTTGTGTCTTGTTTGATTTGTTTAGGGTAATTGGCCAGTAAATATAGATAGAAGTTAATTGGCAGCAATCTCAATAATTGTGGTGAGTGCATACAGATTTGCAATTGGTTCACAAACACAAAGAATGGACAACTCACATGAACTAAATGGTGATTTGTCCTCCAAGGACCCTCGTTTCTGCCATAAGTTTGACGCTTGGCCTCCTTCCATGCAGATATAGTGTGTGTTTCAAGCTGCTCTTCTGTCAGGTTGGAGCCATGAGTTTCCAACTGAAAAAAAAGAAAAGATATTAAATGTTACTCGGTTAGAATATGCTCACAAATTGTTTCACATAACAAATCACATGGTCAGGATTAATAATCCTCTATCTGGAAGCAGAAACAGTTCAAACAGCATAACAATAAAGCGTCATGATGCACTCACTACTACTAGCATATTTATTTCTGTTTTCTAGAGTCCACCTTCCAAAAAAATGTGATTTCACATTTTTGGAGGTTCTACAAACTGAACACTTTCACCATTATTAATTAGCATGAGAATTTCGAGTTATTTCCTTCAATTTCTTGTTTTTATGGGACCTTTTGTTTCAATTCCCTAATATCAGCATGAAAAAACTATAGGTACAAACAAATAAATAGTTTCTATGTATTTGGGCTAGCGTATTAGAGTCAGTGTATCGTGTATGTGAACTTATTATTGATGAATATAACATGATGTAGATAAAATTAGAGTAGCAATTACACCTTTACTACTGAACTTGCTCTTGAGGTTGCTCTTCTTGAGGATCAGAGATGTTGAGAGAAGCAGAGTTGGAGTTTTCCAAATGCAGGGTGTGGATGGGTACTGTGAGAGGCAGCCCCTCCAATTATATGTTAGTGACAGGCGATGGTCTGTTTGGCGTTATATATATATAACCAAATCTATTTGATTATACGGAAGATGCATATATACTCTGATGGACGGGAAACATCTCATATGAATGTACTGGTACATATGAGACCATTATGTTTGTAGTGTTCTGTTACCAATACTACCTCCTAGCTAACACACCCTTTAGATGCGCAGTGGTAAATCCCTAGCCATTAAATTTTCAGTGCTATATATTGCTAACACACCCTTAAGAAAAATTTGGTTTCTATATATTGTGTATGAAAATTATATTTGTTGTTTGCGCAGCTAATATTTTTCTAACTTTCGACTTGCTTACTCTTATAGGCTAGAACCTTTGGATCATCTGTTGGAGCAGAAACTCCAGATGAAATAATAAGTAGGATCGCTTTTAGAGTTTTTTTTGGCCATATGGATGTCGGTACAAGTGCGGGGGTGAATAAAACTACAAGTGCGAGAGCAAATAGAACTACAAGTGGTGTAGGAACATATTCTCCTCCTGACATAGATCAATTTATGTTTTTAGTTGTTGTTAACCTATGAGTTACAATTGTTATTGTTTGTTGGATATTTGTTTTAAGGATGGAACTGTGGAGTTGAAACTATGAGTTAAAAATATTTGTTAAACTATAAGTTGAAACTATGGATCTGTGGTTATAGATTGGAATAAATGAGTACTTCATTACGTGTTCATGTGTGATTTTGAATTAAATATATTTTTTAACTGAATTCAAATATGAAATGTCATTTTAATTTAAATTTAAATCTGATTTTATTTTTTGTTACATATATTGTTTCCTAGGGGTTCAAGTACCTAGGAAAAGATTCCTAAGGGAATCTACTTTCCACGTAGGACAAGATGGTGCCATGTGTGAAAGTTTCCCTAGCGGATACAACTCCTAGGGAAAGAATCTTCCCCTAGGGTTTCGAACTAGCACCCTAAGGCACGGCTGTCTTCCTCGTCGAATTTGTCCCTAGGGGTTTTTCCCCACCAAATATCCTAGGGAAACAGTTTCCGGTTTTTCAGCTTTTCCTTATGATTTTAAACCCTTAAACGTGTAGATTCTAGTAGTGGATCTGTATCAAGAATTTCCTGACAAAAAAACATGGAATGATCCCTATTGCCAATTAAAAACAACTTCTTGTCATATATACTCGTAGTGATAGAGGAAACAAAAAGGAAGGTTCCATCCAACTCCGACAAAACGATCACAAGACGAAGACGTTTTTAATGATGAATGTGGTAAGCATGTCCATTGACTATTTCGACCAAATCTATGTAAAGAATATGTTATTTTAGATTAAATCATAGAAAGTAAATATTATTAATCTAATGTTTATTCTAATTTTAGTTTTTTTGGTTGCAGCACACATGCTATTTGCTAGTCTTTTAAAAAATAAATATAAAAATAAAAAAATTCCTAGTATGATGTGTGCCTTTTAGATCTGCATTTTGGGCCGGGTTTTGTGGTTTTGTGCGGGCAACATGTATCGGGCGGGCTGAAAATTTTGAATCTAACAGGCCGTTTGAGTTTTATTTTGTGCGCTTTGCGCTTGTTGTGTGGGTCATGTGTTGTAGTTGAAAACGTTGCAGCTCTCTTGTCTTCCTTTTTTTTTTGCCCAGAAACAAAAGGCGATCTTGTTTGCCTTGATTTTTGGTTTGGACGTCTGATTCCACGTGAAACAAAGATGGTATATTGAAACGAAAATGCCTCTCAAATTAACCTGATGGGCTCTTGGTACATCTAGAAGCGTGGCATCTTTTGGATGTTTTTTTTACCAAAGCCTAGACAGACACAACAAATTTATAGATGCAAAAAATCAATAGTTGCTCAATTTTGTAACTGAAGTTACACAAACTGAAAGAGCACCCATAAAACCCCAAGAAATATGAGCTGAGGCCACCCATGTGTGTTTGTGTCTCCATAGGTGTGGATTTAGGTTAAAAAAGGTGCAATGCTTCTCAAGCTGTACACTATATGATGGTCTGATGTGATAGGTTCTGTTTTAAAAAAGTACAATGCTTTATCAAGCTATACACTACAATTTTAGTTTAACCATGATGCTATATTACCTGGTAATTTAGATGGGGAACTTTCCCCCGCTCATGCAGCTCCATAACTGGAAATTAAAAAAACATTCAAAAGAAATATTGAATTTGTATGTATTCCCGGAATATTTGATCCACATTCATATATGAACAAAGAATGTTGAATCTCTTTCTGTTCCCTGGTAATTGACAAAAGAAAATGTTTAAAGGTTGATTCCTAGGGGATGTTTCAGCACAGCCATCTGAAACAGAGAATATTCCTTTCAAAGAGTCTGAAGGCTAGTAATACACTGTAAGAAGTTGGAGAATTACCTCCAGAAAAAGAAGACCTCTAATCCCACTGTGGCATTTTGTGCCCTGAAAAAATTGCAGAAAACTTATACCCAGAATACTTTTAAGCAGTAACAAAAAAAGTTTTCTTTTGAAAAGAGAGCCATACCTGATTAGATGTTGATGCATGTCGAACTGTGACACCTTGTGCCTTTTTTCTCACTTCTACACACGTCACAAGAATATAGAAAAGCTTATGTGTCCTAGGTATCTCTTTACACAGAACACAAATTTTAGATTTATGTCTCTAGACGAAGAACAGATGAATATTTAATTTTTTGTGTAAAAGAAAGGTTTAATAACTGTGTGCCTGTTGGTCTGAGAATTAGTTGTTGGATGTTCATGGTTTCAGACGGACGCTGTAAGAGTGAAAACACAAAAAAGCTCAAAAGTTGCTGATTGCATATTCTCTAAATCTGAATAATAGAGGCAAACACTCCTGCTTGAAGAGGGAAAACACGAGCAAAGCAACACTATAGATTTCATGTCAGCAAAACTTGGAGACAAGCTTGAGAAAACACACCCAATAGGTAATTTGGGCCGGTTTGACTTTAAATGTGTGGATTTATGGGCTTTTGAGACATCATATCAAAGTCACCTGGCAAAGGATTATTCTTACATGGCCAAGGTTTTGCAATTGGTTTTGACATGCAAAAGTTTAAACACTGTGCCTACCCAATCATATTTTAACACTATATCAGGCTGGTTACAATCTCATCCTTCTCACCATGAGATATCAGATACTACGAGATACCAATTAAATCCAATCATTAGTTTTAAGGATAAGATGGACCATGGAAAAACTGATCTCTTTGCTCCTCCTGACGTTTCCTCATCGGTTCCTACTCCACGACGCCCATCTCCCATGTGTTCACTGTTAAAAAGATGATCTTAAGGTCCATTTGTCAAAATCTATAATAGTCTCGGTTGTAACAGGAATCGAGTCTAGAAAATATTTTTAGTCCCGATCAAAAAAATGCAACGGCTCTATGGGATCTTTAGTCCCTAAAAATTATAGTATTTAAAGATAAAAAATCTATAGTCTCGGTTGGTGTTACCAACCGGGATTAAGATTATCTTTAGTCCGGTTAGATTTCTGTCAAAGGCTGTCGGGCGTCGATGATATTTAGTCCCGGTTGATAACATCAACTGAAATTAAAGATCCTGTCACCAACTGGGACTAAAGATTTTAATCTTTAAAATCGGCTGGTAACACCAACCGAAACTAAAGATGGATGTAGTTGTTTTTTATAATCTTCTTCTTCCTTTAGCTCGAGCCAGCAGCACTATCTTCAAACACTGTAGATATATTTAGTGAAAACGATATATATAATTTCATAGGAACCAACTCCATTGTTGTGATATAATATTTTCTCATAAATTAAACCTATGCAGTAGAACGTATTGTCAGTTTAGAATTTATATGGCACCGGAGTAATTACAGAAAAAATCATAAACAACATTGAAAGCAATCCCAAAATAATTAGAATAGTATCAGAAAATATTTCAATAAAAAATCACTCACAAATAGACATTTATAATAAAATTTCAAACGATAACATACCCATGTATATGCATGGGCTACCTCCGTTGCAGAAACTCATGTCTAAAACGGAACTCTCCTTAATTTCCAAAATGTACGTTTGAACATGGTTTAGTTAATTAAGAATATGTTTTTAAAATTAAGTTGGATACATGAAAATGACAATTCTGAATAGATTTGTCTTAAAACATAATATAATAACTTTTGGGGTTTATAAAACATACTCCTATTTGTGATGTGTGCAGTACTAATCAAAAGGTGACAAGTACGTACGAGTAGCTAATAACAACGAACAGTGTTCAATAAAATCTCAGCGCCATATTTTATTCGCGCAATATATAAATTGATGATAGTAACATTTTGATGGAATAAAGAAAATGGCGCGCGACATTATTCCAGAGAACAAAAAATGGCGATGCTAATCATTTCTCTTTTCTTTTGGTTTGGATAATTCCAGTACACACATATATATGTGTGTGGGTGGTGGATGGGGTGGGGGGGGCAGTGCTCACCAGCCCAACTGCTATATACCAACTGAAAGCTTTGTTTTAGTTGGCATATATATTTTCACCTTTAAACTATAAATAAATAAATTTCAACTACACTTAAATAAAGATATCTTAGCTGTAGTGTTTTTCAAACACTTTAGATATCTTTAGTCATGGTTATTGGCTCCAACCGGGATAAAAATCCCGATATCTATATATAGCAGAGCACGCGGTGGATCCAAACACTTAGCCTTTTTTTTGCATCCGTCTCGTCGTCTTCGTCGTGCGCAGAACCCTAAACGCTGCCACCGACGTCTTCCCATGCCGCCGCCATCCCCCGCTGTCGAGCCTCCGTCGTCGCCACAATCCCAGTTAGTTCACCGGCGCCGATTCTTTTCCTCCGTGATGCTATCGTGAAACCCTAACCCTCACCATCACCATCGCCATCGTCGTCGTCGTCGTCGTCGTCGTCGCTGCCGCCATCGTCGCCGCCTCTTGCCGCCGCATGCCCTCTTGCCGTCGCCACCTCTTGCCGTCGCCGCCCTCTTGCCGCCGCACGCCGCCCGCCGCCCGCCGCCACCCGTTGCCACCAGTTAATTTAGGGTTTATAAATGTGAATGCAATGAATGGATTTTGAATTAATGTGATGAATAGATTTTGTATGCCATTTTGTATGCGATTTTGAATGTGTATGGACATCATGTATATGGACTTTATATTTTGAGTGTGAATGGACTTTATAATTTGAATGGACTACATCTTTAATTTCGAATGTGATGAATGGACTTTACATTTAATTTTGAAAGTGAATGGACATAATTTTGAATTATGTATATGGACTTTATATTTTGAAATGTGAATGGACTTTAGATTCAATTATCGTCTCGTGAAAACGTGGGTCTCATGCGTGTTTCGGCCGATCGACCGCCCGTCCCGTGAAAACGTGGGTTTCGTGCGTGTTTCGGCCGACCGACCGCCCGTCTTGTGAAAACGTAGGTCTGGTGCGTGTTTCGGCCGACCGATCGCCCCTGTGAAAACGTGGATCTCGTGCGTGTTTCGGCCGACCAACCGCCCCTCCCATGAAAACGTGGGGCTCGTGCGTGTTTCGGCCGACCGACCGCCCATGCCGTGAAAACGTGGGTCTCGTGCGTGTTTCGGCCGACCGACCGTCCCCTCCCGTGAAACGTTGTAGTTTATAGTTTGTACGAAAAAAAGAAAATCAACCTCACCATCCTTCTCTCTTTCTCTCATCTCCTCTCCACTTCCTCTCCTCTCGACCTTATCTCCCTCACGTCATCCTCGTCTCTTTCTCTCCTCTCCTCTCCACTTCCTCTCCTCTTCACCTTATCTTCCTCACGTCATCACCGTAACATAGAGTACTATATTCAAGTGCATTCTGCAGTGGTCGAAAATAGACAAGGGATTTACGTCAAGTCCACAAGAGAAAGAAATGAATCGCAAGACAAAGAACTGTCCCAATGGAACTGTCACAATGATTCGACAAAGAAAAAAATATCATCGAAACTCGTTCTTTTTCTTATAAATACAAGTTACAGTTAAAAAATAGAATGCAATACACATCTATAATTTGATTATATATATATCTTGATATATAGTACGATGACATTAAACTGATTTAACGAGTAGCTTGATAATATTTCATCTATATTTTTCTCAGTTATATATTTAGTGTTAACACGATCTACATCTATGCATTGGGAATCATACATGTATTAACTGGATAATTTTTTCCTTGTCACAATTCCTTGATCAAGTCCTCGAACTCACAACAATCAAATGGCTGATCGTGAGGACGAACAGTTTCTCCTTGACGAGATCGCACAGGGTAGCTGTCACTGTTGACGCGAAAAACACACACTGGCCTGGGAGATTTGCTTAGCTCCAGTGCAGGTCCTAGAATTGATGAAGCGCGGGCGTGTTAGTCGGTTTGATCCTACCCCGAAAAGATATACGAGCAACAAAGCATAAAGCATATCTGCGACGAGCAATAAGCAAAACAATCGATCGGCTAAAACAGACGATAGCCAAAGCAGCCGATCGGCCGATGGGCCGATGGCGCGGTTCCAGCCGATGCCGACTGATGCACTTAGGGTTTTATTCCATCGGCCGTGTGCCAAAAGCGTGTTGATGAGCAAATATCTATATAGAGGCGATCAGCCGACGATAACATAATGATATAACAATGTAATATAGCACAAACCAATCACAGGATAAAATAGACATTGATCTGAACATTAAAGCACACATCGGCTGGAGGTCCGATGTCCTTAATTCCAAATGATTAGAAACCTTTGCTGCAATCGACTAAAACCAACTTTGTATGTAATCCTTGTAAGCTGATGCAACGTCCAGATAACTCATCGACTGAAACCATGATGAAACAATGATTGATGCCTACCAACTTAAAGAAATCTAATTTACAACCGTAACTTCATAGGTCGGACCCAAATGATTCAACATAAGGTTGATGATTGCCTGATAGATTTAAACAAGCTGATATGACACCGATCAAAGTGGCCACGTGTTAAAATTAACCAAGACGGTAAAACCGTCAAAGGGAAATTTAACACATCAGATAAGATCGGCTAACCCTCTAATAAAACATTAGCATGAACCTGTCAGCTTAACAAGACTTAGATTATTAATATCAATCTAGTAGGTCGGACCTAACCGATGCAGCCCGAGATTGCATATGATAATCTAATACTCGATGAGCCGATAGATCTGTCTAATGTGATGGATATAACAAATCTATCTAAAGCGACATTATGTTTAAAGCGACATCTATCTAAGCTGATGTAACTATAAACAGTAATGGAACTAAAGATAGAGACAATATACCAGATAGGCAACACTTGGACTTACCCCTTCGCTGGAGATCGAACCTAACCGATGCAGCCCCGCGTCAGGTGCCAAGTTCCACCGGATGACAAACAAAGTGGAAAAGGTAAAAGGTGGTGATGCACCGAATTGTATTGATCATGAGGATAGGTTACATGAACCCTGGGCTTACATATTTATACCCGTAGGCTAACAGAGATCCTAACAGATTACAATCCAAACTTTCCTAAAGATAAAAGGAAACATATAGAGTCCTTATCGGACACTAAGTATATTTTCCTAAAGATAAAACAGAAAGCTAACAAATTCTTTCTAATTAATAGATACAAGCCGCATCCTCCTCGAACTCGGTCTCTTCTGGATAAGATCTTCCCAAACCGAATCTGATAAGAATCCAACTGCTGGAGATAATGATAAGGAAAAATTTCCATCGGCTAACCAAAACTCTAAACCGATACTAGCTTTGAGCCGATTTGCACCTTAAGCCGATGAGGACTTCAGGGCTTACCAAATTTTGGCGTTAACACATGTCCCCCAGTTTTGGAGTATGAGAAGTCATGCTTCAAAATTATCCTTGCCTTGATTGCCCAAAACTGATTCTTCTCTTCTTCTTGACGTCAGCTCTCGTAAGCCGATACAGTCTGTAGTAGATGAGCCAGGCTGCCGAACTCATAGAAGAAAAATCTATCTTTGATAACTGCTGATAACCCTTGGAATGCAAGATCTGCTAGCTGCTCATCACTTATACTCAAACAATAACATCGGCTGCGAACATAACGAAACCTTTGAATGTATTCCCTAGCCGATTCTCCTTTTTGTTGTTAAACTGATAACAAATCTGCAAATGTCAACTCGCTAACCCCAGTAAAGAAGTATGAGTGAAATTGCTTCTTAAGATCGGCCCAACCTCCGATAGAATTTGGTGGCAATGACAAAAATCACGTGAAAGCTGATCCAGTTAAAGATATCGAAAAAAGTGTAACTTTCAGAGCTTCTTCAGTCGATGCCTCCCCACAATGAACTAAGAATCAGCAAATATGTTCCATTAAGAATCAGCAAATATGTTCCATTGTAGAGACACCATCCTATCCTGAAAACATAGAGAAATCTGGAACCTTGTATCAGCGTGGAAGTGGAACCCTATCAAAACACTCAGGATATGGCAGCCGATAAACAGAAATTTGATCTTTGCGTTTAATTCCAAACTGCTTCTCCATTACCTTTGAAATTATATTGGTCCAATCCTCTTTGGACAGATACCCTTGAGTTTCCTCTGGCCGATATTGCTGATGTGGCTCTTTATACTGATATTGATCAACTTGCCCCCCGAGCCAATTTTGTTGTTGCCGATAGTGTCGAGATTGCTCACCAATTTGCTCCCTAGGTTGAACTTTCTGATCAACTAGTTTAGGAACAATCTCTTCAATCAAACCATGCAACGTACTCACCAAACCTCCAGATTGATCAAATATAGCAAGATGAACAATTTTATCAACCATCTCTTGAAGCTTCTTGTCGTCCATCGGCTCAATTGATTGTTCCTCCCCGGCTCTGACTTCTTTATCAAACATTTTGTTGCAATTATGGGTTCACCGAGCCATGTAAAAAGATATGCTATCCAAAACACGGTCTCACCAGGCGTGCCAAAAATGTGTTGACGTGAAAAATACAAACTGGCCTGGAAGATCTGCTTATCTCCTGTGCAGGTCCTATAATTGATGAAGCGTGGACATGCCGGTCAGTTTGATCCTGCCACTGACAAGATATATAGAGCAGCAAAGCATAAAGCATACAGCCAACAGGCCAATAACCAAAACAACCGATCGGCTAAAACAGCCGATAGCCAAAGCAGCCGATCGGCCGATGGGCCGATGGCGCGGTTTCAGCCGATGCCGATGCCGACTGATGCACTTAGGGTTTTATTCCATCGGCCGTGTGCCAAAAGCAGGTTGATGAGCAAATATCTATATAGAGGCGATTAGCCGATGATAACATGATGATATAGCAATGTAATATAGCACAAACCAATCACAGGATAAAATAGACATTGATCTGAACATTAAAGCACACATCGGCTGTAGGTCCGATGTCATTAATTCCAAATGATTAGAAACCTTTGCTGCGATCGGTTAAAATCAACTTTGTATGTAATCCTTGTAAGCCGATGCAACGTCCAGATAACTCATTGGCTGAAACCCCGATGAAACAATGATTGATGCCTACTAAGTTAATAAATCTAATTTACAACTGCAACCTCATAGGTCGGAACCCAACCGATGCAACATAAGGTTGATGATTGCCTGATAGATTTAAACAAGCCGATATGACACCGATCAAAGTGGTTACGTGTTAAATTTAACCAAGATGGTAAAACCATCAAAGAGAAATTTAACACATCAGATAAGATCGGCTAACCCTTCGATGAAACATTAGCATGAACCTGTCAGCTTAATAAGACTTAGATTATCAATATCAATCTAGTAGGTCAGACCGAATCGATGCAGCACGAGATTGCATATGATAATCTAATACTCGATGAGCCGATAGATCTGTCTAATGTGATGGATATAACAAATCTATCTAAAGCGACATTATGTTTAAAGTAACATCAACTTGATCAGAATATCGGACCTAACCGAGAAAGTCCTAACTAAGCTGATGTAACTATAAATAGTAATAAAACTAAAGATAGAGACGATATACCAGATAGGCAACACTTGGACTTACCCCTTTGCTGGAGATCGAACCTAACCGATGCAGCCCCGTGTCAGGTGCCAAGTCCCGCCGGGTGACAAACAAAGTGGAAAAGGTAAAAGGTGACGATGCACCGAATTGTATTGATCGTGATGATAGGTTGCATGAACCCCGGGCTTACATATTTATACTCGTAGGCTAACAGAGATCCTAACAGATTGCAATCCAAACTTTCATAAAGATAAAAGGAAACATATAGAGTCCTTATCGGACACTAAGCACACTTTCCTAAAGATAAAATAGAAAGCTAAAAAAATCTTCGTAATTAATAGATACAAGCCGCATCCTCCTCGAACTCGGTCTCTTCTGGATAAGATCTTCCCAAACCGAATCTGATAAGAATCCGACTGCTGGAGATACTGATGAGAAAAAATCCCCATTGGCTGACCAAAACTCTAAATCGATATTGGCTCTGAGCCGATTTGAATCTTGAGCTGATGAGGGCTTCAGAGCTTACCAAATTTTGGCGTTAACAGTCATGCCCGGAAATTTATCCTAAATTTCCAGACTATTTCGTGTATTAAATCCATGTCCAAGAATCAATCAGGGTACACCAAATGACAAATCAATACAGATCCAAACGTAAAATAAAGCATAAATAAATACTTACAGAAGAGGCTCTTAGTCAGTCCTCACACTCGATAGAAAATAGCGGCAATAGAAAAAGTCGATCCTAGCAGGGCTTCAGCTCCACTCCAGAGGCAAACTCAACTGGGGTCTGAGCCTTAGTCCTCTAACACCGTCTTCAACTCAAAAGCACTACACTTTTGAAAGGGGAAGGAATTGCAAGGCTGAGTACAACCACCGTACTCAACAAGCCATGCCGGGAGAATGCAAATAATGCAAGAGGGTACAAAGGATTCATATATAAGGCTATTTTGCAGAAAACCAGCATTTTCAAGCATTCAAACATTTTAAGGCATTTAAATAAAACATGAGCCTATCTCTAGTAAAATTATTATCAAGCTGCGCTCCATCGCAATCTTGCCTTAACTCAGGCCAACATGTGCTAACTCCAATTCTTTCAGTTTTAAACAGAATTAAACTCTAACTTGTGTACATTGCTCGGCTTGCCCATAACCGAGGGTGTGACTATTCGAATAGATTTACTCTGATCAGAGGTGTACATCTTTACCCACCAGACATGTCTTCCTCACGTGTTGCGACGTGCCACATGCCACCATGGCATACGACGGAAGCCATGACATAACTCCTCGCTTAGTATTGCCCTAAACAAAGAAGACCAACATAGACTTTCCCTGCCAGGTGCCCTGGGTCGAGCAGATAGTCTTTGCCCCCAGGCATCTCGACTCGTTCTGAGCCTTCACTTGCCAGAGACGTCAGCCCCTGGGCTTCAACCCTTCCTAGGGCTTCATCCAACCCTATCCGTGTTTTTTTGTTTCTAACCGCACTAGTCGACGTGTTAAGCCTTACCCATTAGACAGGTGGTAGTATGAAATATGCTTTGCAATAGAGGCCCGAAGACTGGTCCTTATGATGGCCGAGGTGTGATTAGCAAAACCAAGCACCCGGTGCCTAGCCGAAAACATGTTTGGGGAATTTTGAAGGGGACATTTATTGCCACAGCTAAATAGCCAAAATTTTTCATTATTTATAAGTTATTCTTTAGTCTAATTGTTGAAAACATCTAATTGTTTCTGTTCAAGCAGGGCTAAGCATATTCCTAAGTTTGCTAGTGATTACCACATATATAAAGTGCTCACTAGTTTTATTTTTCCTAGAGTTATTAAGGATCATAATAATATAAGTAATAGGGCTATAACAAGGAGAATTGGTAAGGCTAAATAAAACAGTGATAGACACACAAATTTAATAAAGCGAAATGCAATAATTTAAATAAACATAATTTTGTAAACTGAGATAGCAATATGATCAAAATGACATGACTTGCTTTGCTCCTTCGAACAATCTTCTGAACTCTTTTCGTCGCGAGCGCGAACCTCTGAAACGACAAATTCTACATGCTGTCATGCAAAATGAGAAAAAACTCTAATAAAACCAAACAAACAGTACATGAAAAGTAAACGAACATGTAGAGTTCAATTTTAGATGAATTTTGCAATTTGAATGGCCTAATTTTGAGTTCGTATGGATTAGATATGAATTTTAGAAGTTTTGGACCATTTAAACAAATTCTGGAAATTAAATTGATTTATTGCACAATTTTTAATTATTTTTACCAGGAAAAAGGGCCGGGATGACGAAAACGGGCAAGGATGGCGGAGGGTGAAGAGGGGAAGCTCACCGTGCGCACGACGGCGAGAAGAGGCGGCACGGGCGCACGGCGGCGAGCCGAGGAAAGACCGATGCACGAGTGCCGACGCGGGCGATGATGATGACAACGGCAGCCGACAGCGGCTGCACGGGGACGAGGATGGCATGGAACATGCTGCTGCATTGCCGACGACGGAGACGACGAGGCCACAGGGCAATGTGCCGACAAGGAGGAATGGCTAGCCGAAGATTTGCATCAGCGAGGACGATCATAAGACACTGGTGACAAACGATAAACCAAGCGAAGGCCGACAAAGGAGATGACACCACGATGTCGGCGAAGGAGACAACGACGTCGAACGACACACCGGCAAGGTGGTAGGGGTTGTCGGAGTGGTGCCGACGAGGCCGAGGGAGAGGCACCACGGGTAGCGAGGTTTTGGCGGGTTCCGGGTGAAAACGGGGTTTGGCCGAGGAAGGGGAGGTGGCTGCGATGATGAGGGAGGCAGCAAGGCTCATCGGAGCAGCGGGAATGGCGAGGAGACGACGACGACGAGCTTGGCGGTGAGGAAACAGAGGATGACTCAAACTATCGTCGTTGGTGCCAGAAAAATAAACGCACTACGGCCGGGAGAGGGAGAGGAGGGAGGGTGGCGTGGGGGAAGACAGGAGGGGGCTGGGGCATCCTTTTATAGGCTGGGGACGCTAGGGAGAGGAGGAGAACGGCCGGGGAGAGAGAGGGTCATTAGCCATGGTGGAGCTCATCATTGATGAACGAAATCAAAATCCACCACGAATTGATGCGGGATTGGGTGGGAAATCATGGGGGAATTGATGAGGAGGTGAAGGGGAATCGATTTTTGCATTCAAACAGGAGGGGAAATGATTGGGGAGGCAGATCGGAGGAGGCAATGGCGCTAGGGTTTCACGGGAGAGAGACTGTGCACGCTGGCTCGAGGAGGACGACCGATCGGTAGGGGGCAGCATGGGCTGATGTAACATCCTGAAAATCGAAGAAACCGAAATCGAAACGTAAAAATCGGAACTTTCAAAAACCTTCGCTTGTTGCTTCTTTCTTGGGTTTGTTGCTTCTAATTTGCCAGCTCAGTTGTATAAACTTGGACGTGATCAATTTCCCTTTCGGTGTTTTTGGATAATTTGGAGTTATCGAAATGAAAGATGCGAAAGTCCGTATCCGGGATTTTTAAAAAGAAATCGGGGAAAGCGCGGATTTATGAAAACGCGATTTGGGAAATATAAAATAAAAATTATGGTTGGGAGAAGATAAATTAGGACACAAAATAAATAATAAAATTCTCGGGAGTCGTACTCGAAATCCGGGAAAATTTTGGAAAAAAATAAAGGGGAGGATATTGAAATTTGAAAAGAGGGATTTTAAATAAATAAATATGAAAAATATTGTGGGAAAATAAAAGTGGAGAAAAGTTGAGAATATTGCGTAAAAAATTATTTTTGAATTTTATGAATTTATTTTGGAATTTTTAGAAGCAAGAAAAATAGAAAATTAAAATGGAAAATTAAAATGGAAAATTGGGAAAATCGGAAATTGCACTGTTCATTGCGCGCCAAGTGTTCGGCGCCGTACGCGCGTGCCGCCCGCCCGCGCGCACCCGGCCCCTACCCCGCACGCGCTACGCGCCGCGCGGCACGCGCGCCCATGCCCGCGCGCGCCACGCCGCGCGTGCGCCCGCCGCGCCGGACAGCACGCGCCGCGCCGCCGCGCGCCCGCGCCGCGCGCCTACGCGCCCGCACCCTCGCCGCACGCGCGCCGCACCGGGCCCCGCGCCCGCGCCGCGCCCTCGCCGCCACGCGGCCGTGCCACGCCGGACCCCCACGCCGCGCGTGCACGCCGCGCCGGACCCCGCCCGCGCCGCGCGCCGGCCGCCGCGTTGCGCCCGCCGTGCCGGCCCATCCCCGTGCGTCGCCGCGTGTCTCCACCCACGCCCGCGCCGAGCCGGCCCTCCTCTCTCCACCCCACGCCGCGCCGAGCCCCTCGGCCGCGCCTATAAAGGCGCGCCCCGCCCTTGTTGCCGCACCACCGCCGCTCCTCTCTCCGTTCCCGAGCGCCGCCGCCGAGAGCCGCCGCCGCAACCCACGCGCCGCCGTGTGCAAGGCCTCCCCGTGACCCATCGCTCCTCCCGAGGCCGCCGTCGCCGGTATGTCCCCTGCTCCGCCCCTTTTGTCGCGCGCCGCCTCGTTTAGGCCGGACACCGGTCGAACGGTTGGCGGCCAATGAACGATGCGACAGTGAAAAGAAAAAAAAAAGAAAAATAAGGGAAAAATTAGGAAAAATTTTAGAAAATTTGGAAAAATATTTTGGGAAGACTTGAGTAAAATTTTGGGCAAAAATAAATTATTTTCTTGTATGTTTTCGCGGTGCAAAGTTGAAAATCGAAATCGGACTTTTTCCGGAATTTCGTTTCGCGTCGTTTTAAATCCGGACTTCGTTTAATTCTTTCTCGCCATTAAAATAGGCTTCTCTTTTGTGCTCAAACCTTCAAAACCTCGAGCACGAATTCCTCCGCTGACATTTCCAAACCTAATTTCTCAAATAATTACGATCGTCGTCTTTGCGAAAACCCTAGGACATCGACTTGATTTCAAAAACTCAGATTTTTCCTAGGAACCCTTGTCCTAACTCAACTAGAATTTTAAGCTAAACATTTGGAGTCGTTTTCATGGCTTTTATGGTTCTTTTCCATCTCTCGGTATTTTATTGAATTCTAATTGAATTCAATTGATCTTTCGCACGTACGGGTAGCACCTGAAGAAACCGGCATCGACCCCGTTGAAGACACCACCCCTCAAGCGTGCGAGCAAGGCAAGTCATCACTCTTTGAACATATTGATCCTACTTTGTGAAATAATGTTGATTTCAAATTACAAAATTGCATGCTATATACAAACGAGTGCCTATGCTTGATATAACCTGCCTTGTTATTTATCACCGTTAGAATTATTCTTTGTAACCTTCGACGTGATAGGACTGGAGGCTAACTTCAGTAAAAATGCTTAGCCCTGCTTATACTAGATACCTGCATACTCATGATTTTACAAGAAAGCTTTGTGCTCGGGCAACTACCTTAGGGGAGGTAGTTGAAATACGACCTGTGGAGACATGAGCGCCACATGGCCATGAGAATGTTGAACTAAGTTTGATAAAAATTGAAAATGCTATACAAATGTTTTAGACAGGGCGGCTGGATGATATGGGTGGATTCCGGAAAAGGCAAGTGCCGACCCTGGTCAATTAAGGACCGAGCCATGAGATAGCCGGGAAACGAGCCAGTACAACCGTACTTCTCGAATGGGTATAGACCTAGCTGACTAGATAGCCGAGCGGAGGCAGTATCTTTGCATAGATGGTTCTCTATGATGTGGTTTATGTGATGAGAATGAGGCTGCGGCCTTTGTTGTGAATGGTGGAATTAAATCGATATTAATTAAACTTAAAGATTGAGGAAGTTTTCCCTTACCAAGGGTGCGCCAGAACTCCTCTCACTGCTAGAAAAGGACGGCTAGAGTGCATGAGGGCTTAAGTTCATGGAGCGGGTACTGCCAAAGCGAGGTTATCGAAAGGCTTTGCCGTGACCATCTCATGAGTTGAGACGTAGGCTCATTTGTTGGGCTGTCGTGGAGTACGGGTAAAGTGTACATCCACTGCAGTGTGAGTGAATCAATCTATTCGAATAGCCGTGCTCGCGGATATCGAGCATCGTGACAAGACTTTCGCTTGGCTAGATTTTAAACTGAAAACTGCTGGGATGGGTTTGCATGATGATTTCATTCGCTGGTGGATCAACTTCTCGAGATGCGAGAAGGGGTAGATTCCCCAGAAAATCATGACGAATCGGAGGCGGGGAGCCATCCTTGGAATCACGATGGATGGTAGACAGAACCGTCGTCGGATTAATGAACTATGGAACTAAAACTTGTTTTGGCTAGTTGTTAGGCTTGTGAAAAGAATTGTGAAAATTGGCCTTATGCAAAAGAAACTACAACCATTCCTTGAATAACCCTATCATGTGCATCAATTCCGTGTTGGCTTGCTGAGTACGGTTGGTACTCACCCTTGCTATACGCACAAACCTTCAGCTGATGGGAATGAAGAGCCGGAGGATCCTTACGCATACTACCAGGAGGGTGAAGGAACTGAAGGCGCTTACTAGATCTTAGCTCCGGTCGTTGCCTGTGGCAAATGACATGCCGCTGCCTCTATTCCGCTGCCGTATTTAAATTCTGCTTTTTGTGTTGTATTCGGACCATGAAGTCCCGTGTGTTGAACATTGCCTTCGGGCCCATTGTTGTAATAATGTCGCCGTAAGACTATTCGTGCATGTGCACCTGATTGCTCGATCGTACTTCGTGGGTACCAACTACTCGATCCAGGAAATGGTACTAAGAACACGAAAGATTCCCGTCTCAAAAACGGGGTCCACAGAGCTGGTATCGAGCCATGCGACCGTAGGCTAAGACCAAATGGCGCCCTACCCCTGACTAGTTGGCTAAAGGGAAATATCCCTACATAGGATCATTTTCAAACTATTATTTCCGAAAATACAAATATATCTTTTCTGTATTTCCTTTTCTTTACCAAATGATTATAATGATAGATCTCTCCCTCTAACCCTAAGTTGCCTTCAAAAGCAGATGTCGAACCATGACGGAGCCTGGGAGATCACCATCCCACGAGACGAGGGGTTTGTGGCACAGCTTCAGTCTCTGCTGTGGTGCTTAAGATACCCGGAACCACCCACCTACCAAATCAAAAGGCATGGCTCCGAAGGATATCCAGCATGGGAGGCGGTCGTTTCCGTGGAAGCCCGCATGGGAAGTGAAACATCTTTCTGCTTCCACACCCGCTATCACCGGGACTTAGCGGAAGCAGCCATCCAAGATGCGGCCCGCGAAGCATTTCTTCGCCTTAATGCGATACATCGTGCTGAACTCACGTGACAGAGTTCGTGCACCATCCCTGTCGCGAGGAAGGCAACCCAGTTTGCACCGTGGAGGCCACCCCCTGCTGCTACAACCCGATGGTCACACGTCTATCATCTTTGGCGGAGACGGCGGATGGCTGCTACGAAGAGGCCTTGCTTGAGATCAACGACCGCGATCACGCCTCAATGATCGGTCGAGAGCCACCGGGCGTGGGGATCGAGATAAACATGCTGCAGACTTAGCTGCAAGCCAATGGTGCCCAATATGAGCAACTCTCGGACCGCTACATGGCCCATGGGGAAGCCTTGGTAGAGCTGGAGGAGCAGCTCAGGAAGAGCAAGCAGCAAGTCGACCAGCTGGAGGAGCAGCTGCGCACCCGCCCTGTCCACGCTGCAGGTACTTCCACCGAGATTGTACCAACACCTCCTGCTCCTGTGCCCGACCACTATTACCTTATGACTCCAGCATGCTTGGATACCTTCCAAGCCATGATGGAGCAAGCTTTTATGTTGAGCACAGAGCCTGCGCCGTACCTGATAGACCCCACTGCTGCCACATCCATGGGACCCACCTCGAGCTCCGTAGCAGTGCCATCCGAGCCTGGATCGGGAGAGGAGAACCCCATCCAGATCCACACCGACTCGGAGTCTGAGGCGGAACCTATGGAGGTCAAATGGGAGTCCAGCGACACCGATCCAATGGAGGAGGAAGCTCCCCCTCGTCGGCTGACTCACACTGGAGGCCCCCTCACCCGCCAGACCGCTTGCAAGAGTACACGGCCACCGAGCAGGAAGATTCGGCATGACTCCGAGGCCACCACCTCCGAGCCATGGGGACTCCGATTTGCTTCAGCGCGGACCACCCACTTCCACTTTGGCTCTTGCGGATGGTTGGACGACTAGGCAGGAGGACCACCCCAGCTTGATCTCGCTCTGGACGGCTCGGCAGCAAGGACCACACTCTATTCCCCCTTAACTAGTTAATGCAGTAAGACGATGTAGTTGTTGTTATCGTGGCATGAAGGACTGTGCATGTACAGTCCGTGTACCCCTTTGATGTAATATGATGGACCTAAGTATCGCTTTGTGGTATCCTAATTAATGAACTTATTATTATTTTACCATGCTTATTGATTGAAGATCATTTAAAAATAACTTGAAGAAAAATCCCCTAGGAACCATGACCTTAACAGGTCCGATCTCTTAATTCATCTATCTTCTTCAGATGGCGCATTGCCGCAGAGCCGCAGCAACCAACGAGAACCCGCCGGAACCCAACCCCTCCACTCTGGCGGAGGTTATGGCCTTACAAACCCAGTGCTCCAAGCAATTGCCAACAACCGGGAAGTCGAGGAGGATCAAGTTTAGGGAGTTCATGCGAGCTAAGCCACCAACCTTCTCCACGGCCGAAGAACCCATGGATCCGAGGACTGGTTGAGGTGATCGAGAAAAAGCTAACTCTCGTCCAAGTTCGAGAAGCGAGATAGAGTTGTCTTCGCCACTAACCAGCTAGAGGGTCCCGCAAGTGACTGGTGGGACACCTACAAGGAAACGCGAGCTGAAGATGCCGGAGAACCGACATGGGAAGAATTCACGGCTGTGTTCCATGAGAATTTCGTGCCAGCTGCAGTTATGAGGATGAAGAAAAATGAGTTCCGCAGGCTACGTCAAGGAAACACCTCAGTACAAGAGTACCTGAACAAGTTTACCCAGCTTGCCCGTTACGCCACAAGTGACCTGACAGACGAGGAAGAGAAGATGGATAAATTCATCGAGGGACTAAATGATGAGCTGAGAGGACCGATGATCGGACATGACCACACCAGTTTCCAAAGCCTCATCAACAAGGTCGTTCGGCTTGAACACGACCAAAAGGTGGTAGAAAATAACCGCAAAAGGAGGCTCGCTATGGCCCGCCCATTTTAGGGAGCGCCACAACGTCCCAAGGGAGCCACCCCGTCTGGATGGAAGCCAAATGTTCCGGCAGCCGGTCGTTTTCCCGCTCCCGACCATGTCAGCAGGCCAGCTACACCTCAGTTTCGTACACTAACGCCAACCCTAGCTGCTCCAGAAAGAAGGAATGTGAGCTGCTTCAATTGTGGAGAATTCGGGCACTACTCCAATAGCTGCCCCAAACCACGCAACACTCCTGTGCGCACCGGCGCCAATGCAACGCCCGTCCGGGGAACCCCCACCCCTGCTGCAGGACGCGGTCTGTTCAGGACCCCGCTACCCAACGAGGCTGCCACCGGGTTTCGACGTGGCCGGGTGAATCATGTGCGGAGCTGAAGAAGCTCGGGAGGACCAGAGCGTCGATGGGTATGTTCTCTATCAACTCTACCCCGATTAAAGTTTTATTCGATTACGGAGCCTCGCATTCATTCATATCTTCCCAAGTAAGCAAACAACACCACCTACACCAAGTAGCACTTAAGAGGCCTATGTTGGTACACTCACTGGGGAGACATAACCGTACCCCATGCTTGCATCAATGTGCCCATACGGATTAAGAGACGTGGTGTTTCTTTCAAACCTTATGGTGCTAGCACCCCAAACCATTGATGTCATACTCGGGATGGATTGGTTGACCAAGAATAATGGAATCATAGACTGCAGTCGAAGGGAAGTCACGGTATCCACCCCATGGGGATCACCAATGAGCATAACTATGGACCAAAACCCGAAGCTATGCGAGCAAGCTGCGGAGTGTTCACCATGCTACCTCTAGACGGAATGCCGTAGTACAAGAATACCCGGACGTATTTCCCGAGGAATTGCCCGGAATGCCCCCGGATCGCGACATAGAGTTTATCATCGACCTAATGCCCGGTACTACCCCATATCCAAGAGACCTTATCGAATGCCGGCCAACGAGTTAGAGGAACTCAAGAAGCAAATCCGAGAACTACAAGAGAAGGGATTTGTACGCCCCAGTTCTTCTCCCTGGGGAGCCCCAGTACTTTTCGTCAAGAAGAAGGATGGGAGTATGAGGATGTGCGTGGACTACCGATCGTTGAATGAAGTGACTATCAAAAACAAGTACCCACTACCTCGAATCGATGACCTATTCGATCAACTTAAGGGTGCGCAAGTGTTCTCAAAGATTGATCTTCGGTCAGGATATCATCAGTTGAAGATTAGAGCTGGAGATATTCCTAAGACGGCGTTCTCTACACGTTACGGCTTATACGAGTTCACAGTAATGTCCTTTGGATTGACCAATGCCCCGGCATATTTTATGAATGATGAACAAGGTATTCATGGAATACCCGGATAACTTGGTAGTGGTATTTATCGACGATATACTTATCTACTCCAAGAACGATGAGGATCATGCGGAGCATCTACACTGTGATCTTGGAAAAACTACGAGAGCACCACTGTATGCAAAGTTCAGCAAATGCGAGTTCGGCTCAAGGAAGTCGCTTTTCTTGGCCACGTGGTTTCAGCCGGAGGAGTAGCGGTAGACCCCGCCAAGGTCGAAGCTGTCACGGAATGGAAGGCACCCAAGTCAGTGACGGAAGTTCGGAGTTTCTTGGGCTTGGCCGGGTATTATCGACGGTTCATCGAAGGGTTTTCCACTGTAGCCCGACCTATGACTCAACTTCTGTAGAAGGAAAGGAAGTTTGAGTGGAACGAGAAGTGTCAAAAAGCCTTCGATCAGCTAAAAGAAAAGTTAACCACCGCTCCAATCTTGACCTTACCTGACAATCGGAACGATTTCGTGATGTACTGTGATGCGTCTCGGCAAGGACTAGGAGGCGTGTTAATGCAGGATGGGAAGGTCGTAGCGTATGCCTCGTGACAATTACGACCCCACGAGAAGAATTATCCCACACACGACCTAGAACTAGCCGCGGTTGTTCATGCATTGAAGATCTGGAGACACTATCTGATCGGAAACCAATGTGATGTGTATACCGATCACAAGAGCTTGAAATATTTCTTTACTCAGCCTGATCTCAACCTACGACAGAGACGATGGTTGGAGTTGATCAAGGATTACGATCTAGGAATCCATTACCATCCCGGCAAGGCAAATGTAGTGGCCGATGCGCTAAGCCGCAAAGCCCAATGCAACCACATGGGATTGGGAGGTATGGCCAGTGAGCTCCAAGAAGAAATGGCTCGACTTAATCTGCACCTGATTCCTCACGGAGAAGTGAACTCACTGGAAATCCAACCCCTTCTGAGGACTCAAATAGAAGAAGCCCAAAAAGGGAATGAGGAAACCCAGGAAATCAAGGAACGCATGGCCGCTGGGCGCGCTAAGGAATTTTCAATAGACGACAAGGGAATCCTGTGGTACAAGAAAAGAATCTGCGTGCCTGAACGAGGTGGTTTGAGAGGGTTGATCTTAAAAGAAGCTCATGAATCGGCATATTCGTTACATCCCGGAAGCACGAAAATGTACCAGGATTTGAAGGGAGAATACTGGTGGCCCAATATGAAGAGAGATGTAGCCGAATACGTAGCCGTGTGCGATGTGTGCCAAAGGGTGAAAGCTGAGCATCAACGACCAGCAGGCTTGCTGCAGCCGCTCAAGATTCCTGAATGGAAATGGGACGAGATAGGCATGGATTTCATAGTGGGACTACCCAAGACTGCGACTGGTTACGATTCCATTTGGGTAATAGTAGATCGGCTCACCAAGACCGCCAGATTTATTCCCGTAAAAACTAACTACAACAGTGCCAAGCTAGCGGAACTATACATGAGTAGGATTGTATGTCTCCATGGTGTACCGAAGAGGATTATATCGATCGTGGTACCCAATTCACGTCTCATTTTGGAGCAAAGTCCACGAGGCACTCGGAAGTCACCTCGCCTTCGCACCGCTTACCACCCACGGAGCTCGACGGGGGACCGAAAGGACGAATCAAGTACTAGAAGATATGCTGAGAGCCTGTGCGTTGGATTTCACCAAGGATTGGGAGAAATGTTTGCCGTACGCCGAGTTCTCCTACAACAATAGCTATCAAGCCAGTCTGAAGATGTCACCAAACGAAGCTCTATTTGGTCGCCGATGCCGAACCCCATTAATGTGGTCAGAAACCGGTGAACGAACCGTATTCGGGCCGGACATAATCAAAGAGGCCGAGGAAAAGGTTCGCCTAATCCGGGACCGATTACAAGCTGCTCAATCACGACAAAAGAGCTACGCGGACACCCGCCGAAGAGAATTAGAATTTAAAGAAGGTGACTACGTGTATTTGAAGGTCTCACCACTACGGGGAACTCAGAGGTTCAAGGTCAAAGGGAAACTCGCACCAAGATACGTGGGCCCATTCTTGATAAACGCTAGGAGAGGAGAAGTGGCCTACCAGTTGGAGCTGCCCGAGAACCTCTCCGATGTCCACCCAGTATTCCACGTGTCGCAGTTGAAGAAATGTTTGCGGGTGCCAGAAGAGCAAGCTCCTTTAGAAACCATCCATGTCCACAGTGATCTTACCTACCCGGAGCATCCAATCAAGATACTGGACGAGGCAGAAAAGAAGACACGGACCAAGTCATGGCGCATGTACAAAGTACAATGGAGCAATCACACGGAAGAAGAGGCTACCTGGGAGAGCGAGGAGTTCCTGAAGACGGAATACCCACACCTACTCAGCAACCGGTAAGAAATCTCGGGGACGAGATTTATTGTTAGGGGGGTAGGTTTGTAACATCCTGAAAATCGAAGAAACCGAAATCGGAACGTAAAAATCGGAACTTTCAAAAACCTTCGCTTGTTGCTTCTTTCTCGGGTTTGTTGCTTCTTATTTGCCAGCTCAGTTGCATAAATTTAGACGTGATCAATTTCCCTTTTCGGTGTTTTTGGATAATTTGGAGTTGTCGAAATGAAAGATGCGAAAGTCCGTATCCGGGATTTTTAAAAGAAATCGGGAAAGCGCGGATTTATGAAAACGCGATTTGGAAAATATAAAATAAAAATTATGGTTGGGAGAAGATAAATTAGGACACAAAATAAATAATAAAATTCTCGGAGTCGTACTCGAAATCCAGGAAAAATTTGGAAAAAAATAAAGGGAGGATATTGAAATTTGAAAAGAGGGATTTTAAATAAATAAATATGAAAAATATTGTGGGAAAATAAAAGAGGAGAAAAGTTGAGAATATTGTGTTAAAAATTATTTTTGAATTTTATGAATTTATTTTGGAATTTTTAGAAGCAAGAAAAATAGAAATGGAAAACAAAAATGGAAAATCGGGAAAAATCGAAAATTGCCTTTGTTCATTGCGAGCCAAGTGTTCGGGCGCCGTGCCGCCCGCCGCGCGCCGCCACGTGCCACGCCGCGCCGCGCGCCCGGCCCCTACCCCGCGCGCCACGCGCCGCGCGTGCGCCCGACCGCGCCGGACCCCACGCGCCCGCGCCCTCGCCGCACGCGCCGTACCGCCCGGCGCCGCGCCCTCGCCGCCACGCAGCCTTGCCGCGCCGGACCCCACGCCGCGCGCACGCCGCGCCGGACCCTGCCGCGCCGCTCGCCGGCCGCATTGCGCCCGCCGTACCGGCCCATCCCCGTGCGTCGCCGCGTGTCTCCACCCCATGCCCGCGCCGAGCCGGCCCCTCCTCTCTCCACCCCGCGCCCGCGCCGAGCCCCTCGGCCGCACCTATAAAAAAGGCGGCGCCCGCCCCTTGTTGCCGCACCACCGCCGCTCCTCTCTCCGTTCCCGAGCACCGCCGCCGAGGGCCGCCGCCGCAACCCACGCGCCGCCGTGCGCAAAGCCTCCCCGTGCCCCATCGCTCCTCCCGAGGCCGCCGTCGCCGTATGTCCCCTGCTCCGCCCCTTTTGTCGCGCGCCGCCGCCTCTGTTTCGGCCGGACAGGTCGAACGGTTGGCGGCCAATATCATGCGACAGGAAAAAAAAAAAAAAAAAAAAGGAAAAATTAGGAAAAATTTTAGAAAATTTGGAAAAATATTTTGGGAAGACTTGAGTAAAATTTTGGGCAAAAATAAATTATTTTCTTGTATGTTTTCGCGGTGCAAAGTTGAAAATCAAAATCGGACTTTTTTTGGAATTTCGTTTCGCGTCGTTTTTAAATCCGAACTTCGTTTAATTCTTTCTCGCCATTAAAATAGGCTTCTCTTTTGTGCTCAAACCTTCAAAACCTCGAGCACGAATTCCTTCGCTGACATTTCCAAACCTAATTTCTCAAATAATTACGATCGTCGTCTTTGCGAAAACCTTAGGACATCGACTCGATTTCAAAAACTCGGATTTTTCCTAGCAACCCTTGTCCTAACTCTACTAGAATTTTAGGCTAAACATTTGGAGTCGTTTTCATGGCTTTTATGGTTCTTTTCGATCTCTCGGTATTTTATTGAATTCTAATTGAATTCAATTGATCTTTCGCACGTACGGGTAGCACCCTGAAGAAACCGACATCGACCCCGTTGAAGACACCACCCCTCAAGCGTGCGAGCAAGGCAAGTCATCACACTCTTTGAACATATTGATCCTACTTTGTGAAATAATGTTGATTTCAAATTACAAAATTGCATGCTATACACAAACGAGTGCCTATGCTTGATATAACCTGCCTTGATATTGATCACCGTTAGAATTATTCTTTGTAACCTTCGACGTGATATGACTGGAGGCTAACTTCAGTAAAAATGCTTAGCCCTGCTTATACTAGATACCTGCATACTCATGATTTTACAAGAAAGCTTTGTGCTCGGGCAACTACCTTAGGGGAGGTAGTTGAAATACGGCCTGTGGAGACATGAGCGCCACATGGCCATGAGAATGTTGAACTAAGTTTGATAAAAATTGAAAATGCTATACAAATGTTTTAGACTGGGGCGGCTGGATGATATGGGTGGATTCCGGAAAAGGCAAGTGCCGACCCTGGTCAATTAAGGACCGAGCCATGAGATAGCCGGGAAACGAGCCAGTACAACCGTACTTCTCGAATGGGTATAGACCTAGCTGACTAGATAGCCGAGCGGAGGCAGTATCCTTGCATAGATGGTTCTCTATGATGTGGTTTATGTGATGAGAATGAGGCTGCGGCCTTTGTTGTGAATGGTGGAATTAAATCGATATTAATTAAACTTAAAGATTGAGGAAGTTTTCCCTTACCCCGGGTGCGCCAGAACTCCTCTCACTGCTAGAAAAGGACGGCTAGAGTGCATGAGGGCTTAAGTTCATGGAGCGGGTACTGCCAAAGCAAGGTTATCGAAAGGCTTTGCCGTGACCATCTCATGAGTTGAGACGAAGGCTCATTTGTTGGGTTGTCGCGGAGTACGGGTAAAGTGTACATCCACCGCAGTGTGAGTGAATCAATCTATTCGAATAGCCGTGCTCGCGGATATCGAGCATCGTGACAAGACTTTCGCTTGGCTAGATTTTAAACTGAAAACTGGGATGGGTTTGCATGATGATTTCATTCGCTGGTGGATCAACTTCTCGAGATGCGAGAAGGGGTAGATTCCCAGAAAATCATGACGAATCGGAGGCGGGGAGCCATCCTTGGAATCACGATGGATGGTAGACGAACCGTCGCCGGATTAATGAACTATGGAACTAAAACTTGTTTTGGCTAGTTGTTAGGCTTGTGAAAAGAATTGTGAAAATTGGCCTTATGCAAAAGAAACTACAACCATTCCTTGAATAACCCTATCATGTGCATCAATTCCGTGTTGGCTTGCTGAGTACGGTTGGTACTCACCCTTGCTATACGCACAAACCTTCAGCTGATGGGAATGAAGAGCCGGAGGATCCTTACGCATACTACGAGGAGGGTGAAGGAACTGAAGGCGCTTACTAGATCTTAGCTCCGGTCGTTGCCTGTGGCAAATGACATGCCGCTGCCTCTATTCCGCTGCCGTATTTAAATTCTGCTTTTTGTGTTGTATTTGGACCATGAAGTCCCGTGTGTTGAACATTGCCTTCGGGCCCATTGTTGTAATAATGTCGCCGTAAGACTATTCGTGCATGTGCACCTGATTGCTCAGTACTGTACTTTGTGGGTACCAACTACTCGATCCAGGGAAATGGTACTAAGAACACGAAAGATTCCCGTCTCAAAAACGGGGGTCCACAGCCGACTAGGCAGCACACTAGGGGAGGGGAGGGAGTCGGTGGGCCAATGAAGAGGTGGGCCGAGAGGGGATGGGGGAGGTTGGGCCAAGGAGAGGGAGGGGCGGCTGGGCCAAGGAGAGGGAGGGAGACAAGGGCCGGCGGCCCAGGAGGAGGGCTAGGGATTTTAATTGTTTTTCTTTTAATTCAATTGCATAGATGATCTTTGTATTATTTAGATTATTTTTGGAGCTCCGAAATTTCATGAAAAAAATTTAGAGAATACTTTAAGGCATGGGAAATATTTCAAAAATATTTCCAGCCATGATTTTTAAAGAAAAAATTTATTTCCTTATTAATTTTACTTGATTAATCTGCTCTTAATTTTATTTAATTTCTAGGAAATGAATTATTTAATGATTTTTAATTCTGAACGAAAATCGGGGCGTGACAGAGCAACCAATATTTCATTGAGGAGGGGAACGAGGATCCTAATCAATACTTCAACGAGGAGGATAATGAGGCCACTCGAGCCGTTGGTGAGAAGAGGGCACACGAGCAACGCGGTGTCAGTACGCGAATTGAGGGTTGGTATGTCATAACTAAAGTGGCACCGGACGGTCGACCAAGTACCCCAGCCGACGCTGCAAAGAAATTTGTGGCACACAGTGGATGGGTGGTGAGGGATCATGTGCACATCAGCGTTGTGAACTAGAGGCGATCAAGGACAGGAGGAGATGAGCTGAGCTATCTCCCAGACACAGAGAAAGAGATGCTGTGGACGACAATGCCGTAGACGTTCACCATCCCAGAGTTAGAACAGGCAAGGGTCAAGGAATGGACGTTAAAAAAGATGGCTGAGCTCTTCAGGAACTATAAGAAGGAGTTACACAAGAAATACATCCTGAAGGGCCAGAACCCATACTTTGACAAGTTCCTGAAGCTTAGAGATCACTGAGAAGCCTCTGTGCAATACAAGACATGGGAGCAAGAGTAAGTCCTCATTGAGAAAAACAAGGCCAACGCAGCCAAGAAGCAATACCATCACAAGCTAGGGTTGGGTGGCTATCAAAAGGTAGTGCAGAATGGGAGCAGATGGAAGCCAGCCTGGAAGTGCGAGATATCGTTTCGGGCACAGCCAACTGGCCGAAACAATCAAAACACTGGTTCTATGCTCACGACGGATCGCGGAATCCTGCCGATGGATCAGTAATATTCGATGCTGAAATCCAAGAAGCGGCCAGGATATTGGAAGACGCATTGGAGGCCTCTGCCTCGAGCTCGTTTAAGCCTGACGGAGAGATGGACGAGCTAATGCTCGCACTCCAAAATCCCGAGCATCCGGGACGAACGCAAGGAAAAGACATCGTTCCATGGAAATACGGGTTTCAAGAGGACGTCAACACCTACAGAAGTCGCATGAGAAAGAAGCGAGACACAGATGCAAAGCTCACAGACATGGAGATCCGTCTCTCGCAGATAGATCAGATAGTGGAGCAAAAGGTGGCCGAAAAGTTGGCCGAGGAGCGGAGCCACTTTGTTAGCCAACAACCAGATCCAACAACAGTAGTGCAAGTACAGCAGCAACGTAGCAGTTGCGCTTCAACAGGAAATGAAGCTGAGCTGGCCCCACAAGCTCCAGAATCTTCGCCATGCCCTATTGACGAGATCATGCAACGGACACCGTGCGAGCTGCATATTTCACTGAAGAACCTGTCAATCAAGGTATGCTCATAGTTTTATGTTATATATTCCCTTTAAGAACTTGACAATCAAGGTTGAGTACTAATTAACAAGCTATCTTCTCGAACAGGTGGCGTTGGGCATGGCGATATCAGTAGATCAAGCCGGGACCTACCACTGTCGGCCCGTTCCACCTGGGTACTCAAAAGTCAAAACTAAACAGGTGGAACGCAGCTATGAAGATCTCGAGCTGGATATCCCCGGAGGAGACGGAGAGACGACGCTAGGAGAAACATCCCACGGGATAATTCTATGGAGCAAGCCCTTCATCGTATTTCTGTTGCAAGAAGCGGCGCCTTTCGTTCCTTCGCCGTCGCCACGTGGACCGTCTCCTCCGCCTCCTTCGCCTCCTCCGCCTCCTGCGTCGCCTCCACGAGCACCGACTCCTAAACGGTCATCTCCCATTCCCCAGCCTTCTCCGCCTCCTTCGTCGCCACAACGAGCACCGACTCCTAAACGAACTGCCTCTCAACCTCTCCGCCTCCTCCATCGCCTCCTAAGCGCAGAGCTCGAGCCATGTGTTCAATGTCAACCTATGGACCAAGAAGCAAGATGCCAAAACTTGACCCGTTTCTGCCAGCCCCAAAGAAAACGTCATACGACAAGACTCCCGAGGAGTTGCACGAGGCCGTCCAAGCTGAGGTGAGGGCACATTTCAAGAAGAAGTCTCCTGAGAAACCTCCTTAAATCGCTCCGGAGGCCATGGCCTTCTTTAAGAAGATGTACTGTATGCCACAGCCTAAACCTCAACCGTAACCGCAGTCCGACTACAACCGGACGATCAGGAAGGCTGCTAGGAAGGCGCCAGCAAAGGGCAAAGATGTACCGGAGCTCGGGATGCAGCCTGAGAAACCCCTTGAGTTCAGCACAACACCAAATGTTCGAGCAGAGTTAAGAAAATTTATGAAATCTGTGGGAATATCGATGGACCAAGTATCCGGACGCGCACCTATCGGGAAGGCTAAGCTGAAGTACAAGTTCCAACTCGGGCAACCTCTTGTAAAGCCCGATCGGGTTAAAACTTTACCTACACAGATGTACCGCTTCCATAAGTGGTACATGCAAGAATCAAGCAAAGGTACAGAGATGGTCGTGGGAAAATACTCAATGGACTATTTGTTCGATGGAGGTGACCACTTCTTTATACGCTTCGAGGATATATTCGACCTATACCAGCTGGATGCCCTCGACGTCTCTCTTATAACCATGCGGGTTTTGTAAGTATCATTCAGTTATATTTATTTCGTTCCTTAGCTCTTTGTATTTAGCTGACTAAAATTCTTTTAACCGTTGTAGAATGACAATCCAATATTGCAAGAAGCAAGAATATACCAAATATGGATTCATGGACCCCTGGAAAATTAACACCGCGATGGTAGACCAATATCCAATGCAAACAGAGGAGAACATCACAATATGCTGGTGCAGCAGCATTACAAGACATTTATACTTCTACGATACAACACAACGTGAGTTTGTACTACTTTCCATACCAATTTCAATCTCGTGCATACATATAATTTTATATATGTCATCTCACGCAGTTTGCAGATGCCATTGGGCTCTTTTTGTAATTGACGTTGAGAGCTCGCGGATCAATGTCTTTGACTCAATGGATAAACTAGAGTCTACGTACGCAAAGTTTTTTGAAATGTTAAATAGGTAATGACATCTTACTTACTATTGCATATATGCGGTTCTCGGATAATTACTCGCTAGCTTTCAACTGCACGTAGGGCATGGGCACGGCTCCGTGAGATGGTTTGCGGGACTTGAAAAGAAAAGCTTTCTGTGAGGATGAATTTTTTAGTGAGTAACATGTTCGAAAGTTATATTGAATCATTAATTTGTTCTAAAATAGAAATGTATATTAAAATTGTCCTCATTTCTCCTTTAGTATCCAAAAAAGGTGAACGGGACAAACTCGTGCAGCTACTACATCTGCGAGTACATTAACCGCCTAGTTACCCAAGTCACAGGTCCCCAGGATCTAGATGTACGTATAACAACCATTCATACATTACGTCTTAATTTCTTATTAATTTTATATATTTATTTCTCGTTTATTCGAATGACAGCTTATGCACGTAAGGGACAAACTCCCCCATGCGAGTTTCATACGGGCTACTCAAGAAGAACTGATGGAATTTATCAACGAGCAGGTTATTGATCCCGCGGGAGAGTTCTATTTTAGTTTGAGCACCATAGACCCTGAATCCACAACGTAGAAATTTTTTTGTAACATACAATATAGAACAGTTAAAGAATGTAATATATGTAGATATTTATGTGTGTACATATTTTGGTAATATATGTATATATTTCCTTAATTAAGTGCATTTATATGTGTCATATATATGCATATTGCATATATATGTATAAATATATATGTGTGTAAAATATGTATGCATATATATAATTATATATATAATTAACAAGCAGCAAAGAGCAAAATTTAAAAAAGAAAAAAACCGTTAGTCCCGGTTGGTAACACCAACCGGGACTAAAGATGGCGGAGTCAGTCACGTGGTGCCGTCATCTTTAGTCCGGATTGGTGTTAGCAACCGGGACTAAAGATCCATCTTTAGTCCTGGTTATTTCAACGGGACTAAAGATTCCGATCTTTAATCCCGCTTTCGTTGTCTCAGTTTGATACTCGAGACAAATGGGGGTTACAAACCGGGACAAATGTGGGTTTCCCCAGCAGTGGTTCTCTTTCCCTTTCTCTCATCCCATCTCGTTTTATCCATGATGCCACCCAGATAAATTCATTTATTCCACAATGTAAAGATATTGGCCATTAATTTGTTGGTTTTTGTTATGCTCATGCATGGAGAGCTACCAAACCGCACAATACACTAAGTATACGAGGATAAAAAAGATCATCGGTTAACCTCCCTAGTATTCTTCAAAATTGATTAAATTTCGACAAAACCTCCCCAGTATTTAACCACTGAGTAAGCAATCATAGCTTGTCCAAAGCAACTATGTAGTTTGGGGTTATATAGAAGTGTCCAATTAGATGAGATTACATAGTGGCAGGACTTGGCCTGAATAAACAGAACTAATTATTCTGCATGCAAACTTCATTTGATTTGGATCCTCTAGCATCAACTTGCAGTATGTTGCACAGTACGGGGACATGGATACGGGGATATGGATACGGCGAAACGACAATACAGAATTTTAGAAAAATAGCAGTACGGGGATACACAGGATACGTTAAGCTAAAAATGTAATAGTCATAGAATAAATAAATAATATAAATAATTGATGATTATTTTAATAAAAATAGTGACAAATGATAACTAAATGTCTCATTCTCCCCCTTCTACAATCTCCCTTTCAAATTCTGCTCATCAAATGTGAGGTCGGCTCCTAAAAAGCCAATACCCACTCCACCAACATCCCACATTCGACTTGGTCCACTTTGATAATCACTAGAATTCCTTGAAAGAGGACGTAAGTTATTGTGCACATACACCAAATCTTCGGCTCGTTCAGGAGTGAGTTTATTCCTTTTCATGTTATGTATGAAAAATAAGTGCTCCAATTTCTCTCACAACAAGACGAAGATGTTGGGTGTCCTAGTAGCCTCAAAGCTAAATCTTTCAACTCAGGTATGCTAGCTCCAAAGGTCCCCCATCATTGCTTTGGCTCAAAATGGGCTCTATCCTAAATTGATTCAAGATCTTCGTAGCCACCCAAGAAAACAGAGAAATCAGCAAACTGCTTCTTAATCTTTCTTAACTTCTTTGGTTCTATGAAGAATTTTTTAAAGCATTTGTTCCTCTCAGTGTTAATTTCATTGTCGTTGTTAGGGCTAACACGACTACGGACTTCATTGAGTCAAGTTGGGCTATAGTACCTATCAATATCATCACCATATTTTTTAAATAAAAATCAGCAAGCATAGTTAATGGATAATCATTTAAATAATAATACAAGATTTACATTTGTTACCTTGGATTAAGTGAATGTGCCAAACACTGGAGAGGGGTATAGCTCTTGAGCCATCTAGCATGTAAAATACTCTCTACAACAGTTAAAAAGGTGCTAGTACCATTCACAATTCCTTCATGCCGGTAGATACAAGCTCTCACCTAAATTTTACAAGACAAAAAATTAGTAGGAATGTTAATAGAAAAAAAATCTGCAAGTATAATTTACATGCCCTCACCTGCTTTATCATAGAGTCCCACATCTCATAGATCAAATGAAGGCATGACTTCTCTGTATCGACTGCTCTTAGCATCGAAGAAATAGGGTCGGTGAAATCAACAATATATCGAATGCTATCCCACCATAAATCATTGAGAATCTTTTCTTTCACGGCTTGAGCTTTACTTTAGTCATCCTCTCTATAAGCCATCCACTTGTTGCTGACAACCATGTGCACCAATGCATCCTTGATGAGCAAGAACCTGTTCAGCATAACAATTACACTTGCAAACCTTGTATCTGCGATGGCAAGGAATTTGAGCTTGATAAACTCATTGAACATGGACAACCTCATGCTATGGTTCATGATATAGTTCTTGATGAAGGCGGCATCCTATGCGATATCCTTTATCTAAACAAGTTCTGTGTTGTCATCTTTATCATCCTTTGGAGGACAAATATTCTTCAATGCAAGGTTGAGGGTGTGTACCATGCAAGGAGTCCAAACAATATTCTTATACCTCGATTCAATCATCAATCCGACACCTTTACAGTTTGATGCATTGTCTGTGATTACTTGGACCACATTCTTTGATCCAATTTCTTCTATGACCTCCTTCAATCGATTAAAGATAAATTCCTTACTTTTGACCTACAGTTAAAATATTAAGAACATTAGAGCCTAAAAGGTGAAACGTTGAAAACTACAAGATCAAAGTACCCGCTACTAGTCACTTACCTCTCCTTCTGTGTTGATTGACCTTAGAAACATTGGACCACCCTCAGTCACAACTAGAAAATTTAAAATTGGTCGTCTTTGTGGATCACTCCACCCATCCGTTGCAATACTCACTCCGTTGAACGCCATGAAGATTTGATAGGCTGCAACATTCTCTCAACATATACCTTCTCTTTCTGGAGAAGAGTTGTTCTCAACACATTATATCCTGGGGGTACATACCCACCCAAATTGTTGTTTGCAACATACTTGAAAGATGCTCGGTAGTCAGGATTTCTTGCCACATTAAAAGAAAGCCCTGCAAAATGCAAACATTGTCATGGTTATCAAGAGAGATAAATGCAAAATAAAAGGACAACATCATTAGAAATTTTTTGAACCTGTCGTGTAGAATAGCCTTGCAATATGAGAATCAACTATATGTCATGTTTCAGCATTAAAACTAGCTGCAATATCTGTTTGCTTTGTATTTCTCCTTTTTAAAGATGGTGCACTTGAATTATCAAAAGGAGGTAAGCGAAACAGCTTATTGCTAGGTGCAGTTTTTGTAGCAGCCTCAGAAGCTTCACGATCCTCTTTTCGAACTTGCTCAAGTTGTTGGCAACTTTTTTGGCAAGAAGACGAACACGATCGACACACCTAAACGCCTTGCGGTGATCTGGAGTCGCCAACCACCTCAATCTAGCAAAAAAACTAAACCAAGATGGGTTTCATAGAAAACAGCTAAACCGGCTAGCGGAGCCGATTTAAATATCAAAATCAGTCTCCAAGCCGATTTAGATCGATATGAGGATAACTACCCATCTCGTGGGCAAACGGAAGGTTTTCAAGACAAACCTACAAAGAGATGTCGCACTCTCATAGTGGCGGCGGACGATTTACGCGCAAATCGACAAAGATGGACTAAACTAGGGTAAAATAGAAAACATGGCTGGAAAATAAAAGTAAAAGAACGATTCAATTGTAGAGATTGGGGGATAAATTGTGTCTCCTCCAATTGAACCGGCCTTGACCATTAAATAGGGGTTGGTCTTGCCTCCTACAAGTCCTCCTCCATGTCCAATTCGAGGTAGACACCTTACGAAACTCGAAACATACCTTATGAAGCAAGGAAACCCGAGTACCGATGAAAATTGACTCGGTCTCGGACTTTGCTGGTCAGACCGGCCACATGCCGTCGGTCTGACCGGCCCTTAGGCCCGGTCTGACCGGCTCATACATGGCGGTCAGACCGGCCCTCTGGAGAAAACCGGCAGATTTTCAAAATATTGGCAATTCTTCCTATTTCAACCCTAGATGCTAATTTTGGGTGTAAACACATGCCCCCTACGTTTTATGATGAACAACATGAATCTAAAAGCATAGAATATGTTGTCTTAGGGCGATAATCTAATTACCGGCCACAGAACTTCCTAAGCTTCTTGCCAAACGCTCGGGAAGTATTTCTTCAAGTATCTTCTTGAAATTATCCTGCTTTCACCCTTTTGTTGTAAGCCTTAGCCACCCTCTTCTTCTCTTTCTCTATTTCTTCCAAAGCCTTCAAACGCTTGTCGATCACCTCATCAAAATTGTCTCTCATCAAGGTCTTGTAGTCTTCAACCAACAAATCATCTTGCTTTATATATCGAAGAGAGCCAAGATTCACCTCTACCGGCAAAACGGCTTCTTGTGCGTAGACCAACTCAAAAGGAGTAATCTTGGTAGCACCATGTTTAGATATCCTGTGAGCCCATAACACTTCAGAAAACACCTCACGCTACCACTTTGGACGTTCTTCGATCTTCTTCTTGACTAACTTCAACAATGTTTTATTGTTCGACTCGGCTTGTCCATTAGCCCGAGCGTAGTAAGGAGAAGAACTCAACAATTTGATACCATAAGATTCGGCAAAACTTCTCACCTCCTTGGACATAAAAGAAGCCCCTTGATCCATAATCAAAGTTTGAGGAATGCCGAATCTATGCACAATATGCTCCAAGATAAAGTCAGTTACCTCCATGTGTGTCATATTCTTGAGCGGCACGGCTTCGGCCCACTTAGTGAAGTACTCCACCATAACTAGCACAAACCAATGCCCTTTCAATGATGAAGGATAAATTTGACCTATGAAATCTAAAGCCTAACCTTGGAACGACCCCAAGACTAGAATCTTTTCAAATACTCGATCAAAGGAATTCTCTAGTCTTCTTCTGTCTCCTGAGCACAAACGTCTGAATTTACAATTAATTCAGCCTTTGAATCAAGTGTATCGTGGCCCCAGATTCCTGTTCAAACCCGGTCTGACCGGCCAAGCAAAGCCGGTCAGACCGCCGACCATCCGTGGTCAGACCAGAAGCAATGCGCCGGTCAGACCGCCTGCCATCCACGGTCAGACCGGTGGCGATGCACCGGTCAGACCGCCTGCGATCTTTGTCCTCGCCAATTTCACCCAAAGAATCAAACATCGGCTTGTCCAAGTATTAAAATACTCCCTTTTTGATATTATAGCCGATGCTTGGTATATCAAATTATTGGACCAAAATTCCTTCTTTCTAGACATATGAAAATTATAACATATAATTAATATGCCTAGATGAATACTAATTCAAGTGGCTTTTGAAACAATAATAATTAAGGCATCAAAAACACTTAGCCACTTGAAGTATGATCCATAATGAATCACCAAAGTCATATGTCTCTCATGCATGAATTCCAATAAACTACAACTGTAAGTAATCGGCTTAAATATGTTTGCAAAATATTATAACAATGCCAATGTTTCTAAAGAAAACAACTCTAGAACAAATCATCACATTGACCATTGACATTAGCCGGATTACAAAGAAGCAAAAGTTTATGATGCAATAATTATGAAATCTATATTTTCTATACTGATTCATCAAAACATGCATGATTTGGTTTTTACAAAGACCAATGAGCCAAATCATACTTTAAATAAATTATATTCCAACTTGCCAATTCCACCACTTAGAATTGGCATTTGCAACATATATGCATAATATCAATTTGATAAGCAAAACACACATGTGCTAGATAGCAAGCAATGTTCTGACATGGCATAGGCATACTAAAATAATGAGCACGATAAACCCATACCTTGCTTTAACATCCAACAAACGGCTACTCAAAGATGTGATGTTGTATCTATCGTCGTTCATCTTTCTTGATTTCTTTCATGAGCATATTAATGTCTTGCCCCCCGAGCAAAATCGGCTTTCTTGATTGCACGATTTTGAAGGTAAGACAAACACATAGTAGCATCCATAGCAACATGCGGAGGAGAGTTTTCTCTAATGACCGAAGATTCTTCTCTCTTCAAATTGGATTTACTACTACTCTGGGAAATCACCGGTCTCTTAGCTTTTACTTTCCTGGGTCTCCACACTTGCTTATGCGTTATTCGAAGCTTCAAATCATCACATGTCTTGTTCTCCACATCTTCGGCCTTTTTTTCTTTTTGACCTATGGCTCGAAGACGTTGTAGCCTCCTCTTTTGAGAGCGAGATAAGCGGAAGGTATCCACTTCGGCTGTGGTTGTTTTCTAGGAGCCAAACAATGATTTTTGATATTTGTGGTCGAAGTGGAAGCTCTTGTGTTGCCCTCAATTTTCTTCCCACTCATCTCATATGCCCCCCGATCAGGCCGGCCTCTGGGCCCGGTCAAACCGGCTGTGAGTCGTCGGTCAGACCAGCCTGATGGCTCGGTCAGACCGATCTTAGGCTGGCGGTTAGACCGCTCAACTGTCCCGGTCAGACCACCATTGTTGGCAGTCACGATGTCGACTTCGGTCTTCTCAACTTGTAGCTCCTTTGTCACATCTCCAGTAGGTACTTGAACATCTTGAGACTCCTCCTTGATGATATCAACCTCCGGAGCTTTGACTTCTCTTCTCACCCACATATTCTTCACCTTGTTCGCCTTTGATCCACCGAACCGATTATTTTCTTGAGAAACGGCCTTGTCTTAAGTTGTATGAATGTTCTGGTACTGACCTAGGTGATTCCTTCCATTCTTGATGAAACGGCATAGGTGGTTGAGGCATCCATGACATATAATACATAAAAGGATAACCAAACGGTGGCATTGGATATGGACACCATGGCGTCACAACCGAAGGTTTGTATGGAGTTGATATTGTTGATGGTTCCGATTGTTTTGGCGTTTGACCAAATCTATTTCTAGGAAGCGATCTTGGTCTTTTTGTATCACTAGTACGATTATCAAATCGTTGACCAGCTAATCCCTTCTTGTATCACTAGTAGGATTTTTAGTCTTTACAGAACTAGATGACTCATCTTTTGTAACTTCACGATCTTCGGCCTTAGCATTATTGATCCTAATTATCTCGGACCGAGGATCCCTAAAAATAATATTTTTTCCTTTTGTAGATTTGGCTTGGCTAGACCGAATCAACACTTTCTTGTTGTCAAAATCAATAGGAACAATAGGAAGAGAATCACGAATAGTTCCGGTCTTAGCAATAGATGTAACCAAAATAGTATCACAATTGACCGATGAATTATCAACCGGTCTTTGCTCTATCAAGCTCGCATCTTTAAAATAGTAATGAAACTCATGCTCCATTTGTGACCATGTATAAATTGAATTAGGAGCAAGTAAACTAAACCATGTAGATGCAAAGTTTGATAAAGAAAGAGGAAACAACTTTACTTAAGCAAATCATCATTACCGGCCTTACCACATTGATCAATAAAATGGCCGATATGCTCCGTTGTTGTTCTAGCATCCTCATCTGTGAATTTTGTGAAGTTGGGCACCTCAAATCCTTGCGGGTATGAGACCGAATCTATATGTTCTGGATACGGTCTTTCACATGTATGCAATGTTGCTTTAAACTCTATTTCATTACTATCCTGCAAGACATTGTCACTATCTTTTCCCACATTCACATGACCGATCTGTGACTCGATCTTAGGTGACAATACTATTTCACTATCGCCTGTGATACAATCTGAACCATCATTTAGTTCGGCTATATTTTCAATGATGTCATTATCTAAGCTAGCAACATAATACGAACCAATACTTGGTTCAACTATACATGCATCATTGTCCAAACTAGTAACACAATCCGAACCATCACTTGGTTCGGCCATGCATGTTATTCTATCATTGTTCAAAGTAGTAACACAATCCGAACCAACGCTTGGTTCGGCTATATTGGTTCTTACATTATCATCCAAACTAGCATTTAAGCTATTATCATCCACTTGTCCTTCCTGAGCTAGAGCTTCATGCAACACATGATCAATATCAAGAAATATCCGGTCATTCAATCTATCTTTAATAGAATCAAGCAATCCATTATATGCAATGTTGGCCAAATCTTTTTGAGTTGTGTTCAAACTAAGACATCGGTTCTGTAACACCCTGAGGTGTTTTTCCCTTTTTAAAAAATCCAAAAGAAAATCATAAAAGAAAATCGTTGAAATTAGCTGGAGAGAACAAATAATTTTAAAACATGAAATTCTAAATGGAAATGGCATGGTAGGATTTTTCTTAAATTCTACATTTCAAAATACACTAACAGAATTTTTAGTGGAATTTTCAGAGCACTAGAGATAATTTTTAACCTATTAACATCAAAATCAGAATTAATAAATCCCGGGTTTTTCTTTTCTTCGTCCTTTTCCCGCCCAAAAATCATCCGTGGGCCGCCGGCCTGAGCCGACGGCCCAATCTCTCCCCCCAGCCGATCGGGGCGTCCCCAGCCGCGTGCGCCTCTCTCTCCCCTCTCCCGCGGGCCGGCCGAAGGCCACGGCCCGTTAGTCCCACGCGCCCGTGAACAAGTCTAATCTGCCTCCCCCTTTACCCGGGATGCGACATGTGGGGCCCACTGTCGGGGTCGTCCCCATCTCCGGTCGCCCGGCGCCATCTCCGGTGACCCGCCGCGCGGATCTCGGCCGACCGCCTCTCCCGCACGCCGGACCTCGCCGCCTTAACTCCCCGCCTCTCCCGCCGCCTTAAAACCCCGGCCGCGCTCCCGCACGCCCTAATGGCCGGAGTTAATCGCCGCCATTATTTCCCGATTCCCTCTCCCAATTCACTCCTGCGAGCAATTAATCCCTCCCCCGGCCGAAACCGACCTCCCCGCGGCCTTTAAAAGCATCGCCTCACCCTCCCCGAGCTCCCCACACCCTCACCCGAGCTCATCCCTCTCTCCGTCGCCCCCGCACCGTGTGCACTAACTCCGAACCTCGCTGCCGGTCTTCGGCCGCATTTTCTCGCTGTCCCGAGGCACCCCGAGCCCCGCCGACGCCTCCTTCCTCGTCACCGGTGCCCGCGCCACCTCGGCCACCCCTCCCCGCGCCTGTTCGGCGCCAATCTCGCCGTCGTGTCGTCGTCTTCCCCAACTCCGGCGGTACCCACGGTGAGCTCCCTTCCCACCCTATCGGTCCGAACTAGTGCCGCCCCTTTCGGGTGCACGCGGCTCCGCTCGCGCGTGAGCCCGACACTCCACCGCCCCGCGCCGTCGCCCCGAATGGCACCGGTCGGCCTCTGGCCACCGGCCGACCACGCCCCACGCCCCTTCCTCTCGGCTGTTCGATCGGCTTCGGCTGATCGGCACCATCCATTCCCCGCTCGCCCGCGTGGCACGCCATGTGGTCGCCACCTCGGCACCACGTGTGTGCCACGTGGTGCACCGCCTCGTCCAGCCCGTGGACCCGGTCCACCGTGGACCGACGCTCCCGTGGACCGCTAACATCAGCCCTCGGCTGCTGACGTCAGCCGTAGCCGCTGACACCTCCCCCACGCTTTATTGCGCAATAAATCAATTAAGAATTTTTCTGTTTTAGTAAAAAACCTAGAAAACTTCTAAAAATCATATCTTTTCAATCCGACCTCCGTTTTAGCCCATTCAAATTTTATTAAATTCATAAAAATGCCAAAAATCCATAAAAATAGTTTTGTTCTCTCTTTCAGTAGCTTTTTAGCATGTTCTGTTGAATTGCTTGTTTGCCGTGTAGATCTCGGTAGTTCCGCCGTTTTGGTTTACTTCGAAGTCGTTGCTGAAATCCCCCAAGTCGAAAAGCAAAGCAAGTCATGCTATATTTTTGATCATATTGCTCCCATTTTACTAAAACACTGTTTTACTCTATTAAATTGCATGTATTTTATAATGTCATTTTATGGAAAATAGTACAACGTATATTTAGATTATGCCTTAGGTTTGACACCCCAAGCCCTTGACTAAACTTGGGAAAATAATATTATTAGATTTAGAACTAGGTTATGCTTAGCCTGGCTTAGATTCACTAGCACACTAAATGGGTCATTCTCAATATGTCTCTCCCGGACATCTGTTCGGAAGATTGATAATTAGAGATATTGGTGAACCGGATTAATAACTAAAATGTGACAAATGGTGGGCTGTGGGCGCTATGGTTTTGGTTAGCGGCGCCCATGGCAATTAAGGACCGGTTCACAGGAACCCTCGGGAGAATGACCGTGCAAACCACAAACCAAAATGGATAAGGTTGGTCCCATAGTGTAGTCTCTCCTAGCTGATGAACCCATCGGCAAGGGTGAGCGGGATGGAGTTTCTGTCGGCCCTGGTATAAGGGTTGCTAGGCTGCCGGATTCACCGAGGCACTCGGGGGGCTGCCCACATCCCAGGGTCCGGGAGTGGGGGCGAAACCTTGGTCGGGTTCGCTTGGTTAGCGGGGGGTTATACGAAAGGTCCTATCACAGTTTCCTTTCCGGGGTACCATGGTGGTATTCCGACGCACGGGAGACCGTGTCGTGGGGCTATGTCTTGTGGGTACAGTTGCACCCCTCTGATCAGAGTAAAACTATTTGAATAGCCGTGCCCGCGGTAATGGGACGATCAACCGAGCTCACCGTGATTAGTCTCACACTTTTAAAATCCGATTATTGAAACATGACTAGTATAGGTGGATGGGCCGGACTGTCACAACGTGGGGATAACATTGGACAGTGTTGGATTCAAAATGCCTTAATTACTTAAATTACTGTTATTTTGACTGTGTTCAAAATCCTTATTGTTTGGAAAAATCTCTTTGTTTGCGCAAAAGCAAACCTTAGCCAAACCTTTGTCTTCCCTGCATTCATTTCTCTCCCCTTCCGGTGTGACTTGCTTGAGTATGTGGAAGTACACATCCTTGCCTCTTCACCGGAACTGAGCAAGAAGCGAAGAAGAAGATGAAGTTGAGTAGGTGTAACACCCTGAAAATCGAAGAAATTTAAAACCGGGAATTAAAAATTGGAACTTGCAAAAACTTTTGGTATTTTTGCATCTCGTCGTGTTTATTGCCTCTTATTTGCCACTTTGTTGCATGAAATTAATAAAGAGAAATTTATCAAAAAGCTTGAGAAAAACCAAATAATTTAAAAACCCTCGGGAGGGAAATTTACAAATAAAGGTTTGAAAATAAAAATTATAAAAGGGAAAAGAATTAAATAATATATATAATATAATAAAAATGGGCAAAAAGGTTAGAAATGTAGGCTAAAATTAAATTTTTGAATGGATTAGGTCATATCTTAATTTTAAATGTGAGAGGAAAAGAAATGGGAGAAAATGGAATTTAAATCGGGAAAAAAAGAAAATCGACACTGTTCATTGTCGGCCACGTGTTCAAAAAAAGTAAATTCAAATTTTTTGAGATAACATCAATTTGGAAATTTGTCACCTTAGTAAAAGTAAATCGGTATATCGCAAAAACCTAATTTCTACATCTCGCGTTTTAATTCGGTTTTCCCAAAACTCACACCCAAACTTAATTAAAATCTTGGGCTAAATATTTGGAGTCGTTTTTATGGTTCTTTTCGATCTCTTGGTAATTTTATTGAATTTCGATAAAATTCAATTGATCTTTCACACGTACGAATAACATCCGAGGAAGCCGCACTGATTACACGAAGACTCCATGCAACAAGCGTGCGAGCAAGGCAAGTCATCACTCGCTTTGAACATGTTGATCCTACTTGCGAAATGATATTGATTTAAACTTCAAATATGCATGCTATACACGAAATACCTATGGTTGATATGCCATGCCTTGATATTGCTTACCCTTAGATATAATCTTTGTAATGCTTGATGTGATATAACCGAAGGAAACCTTCGGTAAAATGCTTAGCCATGCTTATACTAGATTCTTGCATACACATAGTTTTACAAAAGCTATATGATTGGGCAACTACCTTAGGGAAGGTTGTTGAGATACGGCATGTGGATACATGAGCGCCACAATGCCTTGAACATGATGAAAATAGTTTTGATGAAAAAATGAAAGTACAAAACCAATGTTTTTAGACTAGGGCGGATGGATGGATTTGGGTGGATTCCAGCAAAGGCAAGCATCGTCCCTGGTCGATTAAGGACCGAGCCATGAGACTTATAACCTGGAAAGAGCCAGTACAACCGTACTTCTCAAATGGGTATAGATCTAGCGGAGTAGATAGCCGAGCGGAGGTAGTATCCCTGCATCGTGGTTCTTGGGTGGAGATGTGGTTCTGCTTGTTGAGATAAGGCTGTGGCCTATGTGTTGAGTAATGAATGAGAATCTGGTGAGTTTTTCCTTACCCCGAAAGTGCCAGAACTCCTCTCACTGCTAGGAAAGGACGGCTAGAGTGCAAGAGGGTTAAAGTTCATGGAGCGCGTACTGCCAAAGTGAGGTTATCGAAAGGCTTTGCCGTGACCATCCCATATAGAGGGATGTAGGCTCATTCAATGAGCAGTTGCGGAGTACAGGTAAAGTGTACATCCACTGCAGTGTGAGTAAATCAATCTATTCGAATAGCCATGCTCGCGGATAATGAGCGGCGTGACAAGTTTCTCCCGTGGCTAGACTCATAAATTTTAAATTGATGGGGGTGGAATGCATAATGATTTTGTGTGCTGATGGACTCAACTTCTCGAACTGCGAGAAGGGGTAGACTCCCTAGAAAGCCATGACGATCCGGAAGCGGGAAGCCATCCTTGGAATCACGATGAATGGTAGACAGAACCATCGTCGACTTAATATATTATGGAACTAAAACTTGACCTGGCTAGATGTTAGGTTTGTGAAATGATTTATGAAAATTGGCTTTGCGCAAATAACCATAGCCATCCTTTGAATGACCCTATCATGTGCATCATTCCGTGTTGGCTTGCTGAGTACGTTGGGTACTCACCCTTGCTATACGCACAAACCTTCAGATGGTAGAAACAAAGAACTGGAGGACTCCTATGCTTACTGCCAGGTGGGTGAAGAAGGAGAAGGCGTCTACTAGGTCTTAGTCCCCGGTCGTTGCCTGTGGCAATCGACATGCCGCTACCTTCCGTCTGCTATCTTATCTAATTTCTACTTTTGGTTGTATTCGGATCATTAGGTCCTGCATGTAATATTAATGCCTTTGGGCCTATTATTGTAATACTTTTGGTGTAAGACTATTCGTGCACTTTGCACCTGATAATTCAGTAATGTATTTGTGGGTACCAAACTACTCGATCCAGGGAAATGGTACTATGAACACGAATGATTCCTGTTCTAAAAACGGGGGTCCACAGAGCTGGTATCAGAGCAGTGCGACTGTAGGATAAGACCAACTGGCGCCCTACCCCTGTATAGCTGGTTAAAGCAAAATATCCCTACATAGGATTATTTTGAAAATACAGACTATGTCTACAAAACAAATATGTTTTTCCTATACAATCTTGACCCCCATTTCTCTACAAACATTTGATCTTGTCACTACCTTTCCCTTACCCTACGTTATCTTCAAAACAGATGTCAGACCGTGTTGGAGCATGGGAGATCAAGGTCCTGTGGCAGGAAGGATACGTGTCACAACTTTAGCAGTTGCTATGGTGCCTAAGATATCCGGACGCACTCACCTACCAGAGCAGAAGACATGACACTGAAGAACACCCAGTATGGGAAGCTGCGGTTTGAATTGAGGCCTGTATTGGGAGCGAGTCACCCTATTGCTTCCATACACGTTACTACCGAGATTTTTTGGAGGCGGCCCTTCAGGACGCAGTCCGCGAGGCATTCCTACGCCTCAATGCCATCCACCGTACCGAGCTTACCGTGACCGAGTTCGTACACCATCCCTACCGGGAGGAAGGCGACTCAGTCGGCACCGTGGAGGCAACCCCTTGCTGCAATAACCCCATGGTTACCCGTTTGTCCCGCTGGGTGGAAACAGCTGATGATTGTTATGAAGAGACATTACTCGAGATAGACGAGCAGCAGCGACGTATGGATGATCTGGAGGAGGAACATCATAATTGTGGAAACCAGATCGACTCTCTAAAGACCCAGCTGCAAGCTAACAATGCTCAATACGATCAGCTCTCTGATCGTTATATGGCTCGTGGAGAGGCTTTGGTTACTTTGGAGGAGCAGCTTTGGATGAGCCAGCGACAGATTGGCCCAACTGGAGGAACAACTTCGCTCCATCCCTGTCCCCGCTGCTGGCATTTTTACTTCAGCTACACCATCACCCCCTGCTCCTGTGCCCGACCACTACTATTTCATGACTCCAGCATGCTTGGCCACCTTTCGTGCCATGATGGAACAGGCCTTCATGCTAAGCACTGAGTCAGGACCATACCTGGTCAACCCTACTGCTGCTACACCATCGGAGCCCACACCGATTTCCACGGGTGCACCATCCGAGCCTAGTTCGGGAGTGGCTAACCCCATCCAGATCAACACTGACTCCAAATATGAGTCAGAACCCATGGAGGTAAAGTGGGAGCTCAGTGACACAGATCCATTAGAGGATGAAGCTCCTACCCGCCGCATGACACTCACAGGAGGTCCTATCACCCTTAGGACTGCCCGTAAGAGCACCAGGCCACCAAGCAGGAGGATTAGACATGACTCCGAGGCCACTACCTCTGAGCCATGGGGACTTCAATTCGCTTCAGCCAAGGATCAACCTCTGCCTGCACCTGGATCATGCGGATGGCTGGATGACTAGTTTGGATACCTGCAGCAGCCCTAGTCTTGCTTTGGATGGAGTTAAGACAGCAACGACCATGCCACTACCCTTATGTATTAAAACCCTAGATCGATATTAGTGATGTCGTATCATGTTGTATGGGACTACACATGTCCAATGTATCCCCATGATGTAACATCTATGAACTAATATGAAGTTCCATGTTATGTCTTAAATGAGTTTATTCCACCAAGCTTGCTTCGAAAGATCAGCTTAAACAACTTGAAGAAAAATTCCTTAGAATCGTGACGTTAGTAGATCAAGTTTCTTACCTTATCCACGTTGTTCTGATGGCGCATCTTCGCAGAGCCTCAGCAGCTACTGAGAACCCACCAGAGCCAAACCCCTCCACCCTAGCGGAAGTCATGGCTCTACAAACCCAATTGCTTCAAGCCATTGCCAACAGCCAAGGACAACGCGGAGGATCAAACCTAGGCAAGTTTATGCGAGCCAAGCCACCGACATTCTCCACGGCAGAAGAACCAATGGATGCTGAAGATTGGCTAAGAGTCATAGAGAAGAAGTTGACCCTCGTCCGAGTACGAGAGGCGGATAGAGTCATATTCGCCACCCATCAACTGGAAGGACCCGCAAGTGACTGGTGGGACACCTACAAGGAAACCTGGGCCGAAGATGCCGGTGAACCAACTTGGGAAGAATTCATGGCTGCCTTCCGTGAAAACTTCGTACCTGCTGCAGTCATGAGGATGAAGAAGAACGAGTTCCGTAGGCTGCGCCAAGGCAACACCATAGTACAAGAGTACCTAAATAAGTTCACACAACTGGCCCGATATGCCGCTAGCGACCTAGCGGACAAAGAGGAGAAAATAGACAAGTTTGTTGAAGGATTGAACGATGGGTTGTGAGGACCGATGATCAGATAAGACCACACCAGTTTCCAAAGCCTAATCAACAAGGTCGTGAGACTGGAACATGACCAGAGGACGATCGAAAACAATCGAAAACGAAGACTTGCAATGACCCGCCCAATTCAAGGGACATCCCAGCGACCCAAAGGAGCAACCCCGTCAGGTTGGAAGCCAACCATAGTGGCAACCAATCGCCCTGCCACACCCGGCAACATCAGCAGGCCACCTGCAACACTGTCTCGCACCCCGGCACCTACTTTGGCAGCTCCAGGGGCCAGGAATGTCAACTGTTTCAACTGCAGAGAATTTGGGCATTACGCCAACAGTTGCCCCAAGCCGCGCAACACCCCTAACCGCACAGGAGCCAACGCCATCGCAGTACGAGGAACCTTCGCCCTGACACCTGGACGCAGTCTGTTCAGAACGCCCCAACCAAAGGAAGCTGCAACCAGATTCCATCGTGGTCAGGTGAACCATGTGCGTGCTGAGGAAGCTCAGGAGGACCAAAGCGTGCTGATGGGTATGTTTTCTATCCACTCTGCACTAGTTAAGGTTTTGTTTGATTCTGGAGCTTCGCATTCATTTATATCATCGAGAATAAGCAAAGAGCACAACCTGCACCGGGTAGACCTTAAGAGACCAATGGTAGTGCATTCACCCGGGGGGATATAACCATACCCCATGTGTGCGTCGATGTGCCCATTCGGATCAAGGATGTGGTATTCCTTTCAAACCTTATGGTTCTACCACCCCAAACCCTGGACATCATACTAGGAATGGATTGGTTGACCTAGAACCAAGGGGTATTAGATTGTGGATGAAGAGAAGTCACCTTATCTACCCCATGGGGATCGCTGATGACTGTAGCCATGGACCAAGACCCTATGCTCTGTGACCGAGCTACGAGAATATTCACCATGCTACCCATAGTTGGAATGCCAGTAATTCAGGATTACCCGAATGTATTTCCTGAGGAACTACCTGGAATGCCCCCAGACCAAGACATAGAATTCATCATTGACCTCATGCCTAGCACCGCCCCCATAGCTAAGAGACCCTATCGGATGCCAGTAAACGAATTGGAGGAACTTAAAAAGCAAATAAGGGAATTGCAAGAGAAAGGATTTGTACACCCTAGTTCTTCACTGTGGGGAGCCCCAGTGCTCTTTGTTAAAAAGAAGGATGGAAGCATGAGAATGTGCATAGACTATCGGTCATTGAACGAGGTGACCATTAAGAACAAGTACCCGCTACCTCGGATCGACGACTTGTTTGATCAGCTCAAGGAGCCCGAGTATTTTCAAAGATCGATCTTCGGTCTGGGTACCATCACCTAAAAATTAGAGCCGAGGATATACCCAAGACTGCGTTCTCTACGCGCTACGGCTTGTATGAGTTCACAATGATGTCTTTTGGACTGACCAATGCCCCGGTCTACTTCATGAACCTCATGAACAATGTATTCATGGAATATCTGGACAAGTTTGTGGTAGTGTTCATTGATGATATCCTCATCTACTGTAAAGATGATGAAGAACATGCGGAACATTTGCGCTTGGTACTAGAAAAGTTGAGAGAGCACCAGCTATATGCTAAATTCAGCAAGTGTGAATTCTGGCTTAAGGAAGTAGCTTTCCTTGGACATGTAATCTCAGCTGGAGGCGTAGCAGTAGACCCTGCCAAGGTCAAAGCTGTTACCAAGTGGAAAGCACCCATCGATGAGGTTAGAAGTTTCTTGGGATTGGCCGAATATTACCGGAGATTTATCGAAGGATTTTCTAAGATAGCCCGGCCCATGACCCAACTGTTGAAGAAGGAAAAGAAGTTCGCATGGACTAAGCAGTGTCAAAAAGCCTTTGATCTACTCAAAGAAAAGTTAATCACCGCCTCGATCTTAGTCCTACCGAACAACCAGGAAGACTTCGTCATATACTGTGATGCATCCCGACAAGGACTAGGAGGTGTGTTAATGCAAGATGGAAAAGTTGTGGCTTATGCCTCGAGACAACTGCGACCGCATGAGGAGAATTATCCCACCCATGATTTAGAATTGGCCGTAGTGGTGCATGCCTTGAGGATTTGGAGGCACTACCTGATCGAAAACCACTGTGATATATACACGGACCACAAGAGCTTGAAATATTCTTTACCCAAACAGATCTTAACCTACGCCAGAGAATATGGCTAGAGCTAATCAAGGATTATGACCTAGGAATCCATTACCACCCTGGTAAGGCCAACGTCGTAGCCGACGCTTTGAGCCGCAAGACCCAATGCAATTACCTGAAGCTGGAATGTATGGCCAACGAGCTTCAAGAAGAAATGGCTCAGCTTAACCTTCAGTTGATTCCTCATGGACAACTGAATTCGCTGGAGATACAACCTCTCCTACAAAATCAGATTAAGGAAGCCTAGAAGGATTGCGAGGAAATCCAACTGATCAAGGAACGCATGACCGAAGGACTGGCCAAGGAATTCACAGCTGACAAAGATGGAACCCTGTGGTATCGTAAAAGGATTTACGTACCAGAGAAAGGAGGATTGAGAGGACTGATCCTTAAGGAAGCCCATGAGTCAGCATACTCGCTACACCTAGGAAGCACCAAGATGTACCTGGATTTGAAAATAGAATACTGGTGGCCCAACATGAAAAGAGACGTAGCAGAATATGTAGCCATGCGATATGTGTCAACGAGTCAAGGCTGAGCATTAGAAACCGGCAGGATTACTACAACCACTCAAGATCCCTGAGTAGAAATGGGATGAAATAGGCATGGACTTTATAGTTGGACTACCCAAAACTGCTACAGGATGCGATTCCATTTGGGTGATCGTGGATAGACTTACCAAGACTACCCGATTTTGTCCCGGTCAAGACTCGGTATAGCAGCGCTAAGTTGGCAGAACTGTACATGTCCAAAATTGTGTGCCTGCACGGAGTACCCAAGAGAATTGTGTCGGATCGTGGTACTCAGTTCACATCTCACGTCTGGGATAAGTTTCACGAGGCGTTGGGAACTCACCTCGCCTTGAGTACTGCTTATCGCCCTCAGACTGATGGATAAACCGAGAGAATAAACCAAGTCCTTGAGGACATGCTAAGAGCCTGTGCCTTGGATTTTACTATGGACTGGGAGAAATGCCTGCCCTATGCAGAGTTCTCCTATAACAACAGCTACTAGGCTAGTCTGAAGATGTCGTCGAACGAGGCTTTATTTGGATGAAGGAGCCGAACCGCGTTGATGTGGTCGGAGACCGGTGAGCGAGCCATATTTGGACCAGACATCATTAAGGAAGCCGAAGAGAAAGTTCGTCTGATAAGAGATCGGCTTAAGGTAGCCCAGTCCCGGCAGAAGAGCTATGCGGACACTCGCCGGAGAGAGTTGGAATTCAATATAGGCGACTTTGTGTACCTAAAAGTTTCGCCACTAAGAGGAACCAAGAGGTTCAAGGTCAAAGGAAAGATGGCGCCGAGATATGTTGGACCTTTCCCAATAAGCGTCAGAAGAGGCGAAGTGGCCTATCAACTGGACCTACCGGAAAACCTTTCCGATGTGCACCCTGTCTTTCACGTATCACAACTGAAGAAATGTTTGCGAGTGCCGGAAGAACAAGTTCCCTCGAAAGACATTCTTGTCAACGAAGACCTCACATACCCTGAACACCCCGTGAAGATCTTGGACGAAGCAGAGAAGAAGACTAGGACCAAGACGTGGCGAATGTACAAGCTACAATGGAGCAACCATACTCGAAGAAGAGGCCACCGGGAGAAAGAAGACTTCCTCGAAGACCGACTACCCGAACCTATTCCACGAACGGTAAGAAATCTCGGGACGAGATTTATTGTTAGGGTAGGTTTGTAACACCTTAAAATCGGAGAAATTTAAAATCGGGAATTAAAATTGGAACTTGCAAAAACTTTTGGTATTTTTGCATCTCGCCGTGTTTACTGCCTCTTATTTGTCAGCTTTGTTGCACGAAATTAATAAAGAGAAATTTATCTAAAAGCTTGAGAAAAACCAAATAATTTAAAAACCCGGGAAGGGAAATTACAAATAAAGGTTTGAAAATAAAAATTATAAAAGGGAAAAGAATTAAATAATATATATATAATAATATAATATAATAAAAATGGGAAAAAAGGTTGGAAATGTAGTCTAAAATTAAATTTTTGAATGGGTTAGGTCATATTTTAATTTTAAATGTGAGAAGAAAAAGAAATGGCAGAAAATGGAATTTAAATCGGAAAAAAAAGAAAATCGACACTGTCCATTGTCGGCCACGTGTTCGACCGGACCCGGACCCCCGGCCGCGCGCGCGCGCGTCACGCCACGCGCCGTGCCATGCCCGGCCCCGCCGCCCGTGCCGCCCGTGTCGCCCGCGCCGTGCCGAGCGCCGCTCACGTGCACACACGTCGTCGCGTCATCCGCGGGCTGTGTCGGCGCGTCGGTTGCCGCCGCCCACGCGTCCCGCGCCGTGCCCGGTCCCCTCCCGAGCGCCGCCATGCGTCGTCCTCACCGCCCGGCCCCCACCCGCACGTCGTGCTGCCCGCAGCCGCCCACGCGTGCCGCGTGCTCGCCGCCGCCCCGCACGCCACGCAAGGCGCCGTCCGCCGCCTCGTGCCTCGGGCCCCACGTTGTCGTGCCCCCGCCGTTCGCGCCCTCGCCCGGCCCCGCCTTCGCGCGTCGGCGCGTGCCGCCCGCTGCGTCGCCTCACCGCACCGGCCGCCCCTTTCTCTCCCTCTCCGGCCAGCTATAAATAGGGGCGAGCCTCCCGTTTCTTCCCCACCTCGCCGCTCTCCTCTCCCGTTTCCCTCGCTCTCTCGCCCTCGCCGTCGCTTGCCGCCGCCGTTTCGCCACCTCGAAGGCCGTCTCCGTCGTCGTCCACCGTGCGCCGGAGCCACCGCCGTCGTCCACCACACGCCCGGAGTCCCGCCGCCTCCTCGCCGTCGCCGCCGTCCGTCGGTAAGCCCCTCTCCCGGGCCGCCACCCGCGCGCCGCCGGTCGGCCGAACAGAGAGAAGGAGCGGGGAAGGGGGTAGAGAAAGAAAAAGGAAAAAGAAAAAGAAAAAAGAGAAAGGAAAGGGAAAAAGAAAAGAAAGAGAAAGGAAAAAGAAGAAAAGAAAAATAGGGAAAAAGTTTTTGGAAAATATTTGAGAATATTTCTAGAGAAAAAAATATATATTTTTCTCTAAACGAATTTGGATTTAAAAATAGGAATCCGAGGATATTTCATCGTCGCATAATTTATTCATCTAGGAGTTTATTTACGCTTAGCTCGCCATGAAATATTATTTTAACATTTTTATCTTTCGAAATTTAAAATTCAAATCTTTTTGAGATAACATCAATTTGGAAATTTGTCACCTTAGTAAATTAAATTAGTATATCGCAAAACCCTAATTTCTACAACTCGCGTTTTAATTTTCCCCCAAAAAACTCACACCCAAACTTAATTAAAATCTTGTGCTAAATATTTGAAGTCATTTTTATGGTTCTTTTGGATCTCTTGGTAATTTTATTGAATTCTGATCGAATTCAATTGATCTTTCGCACGTACGAATAGCATCCGAGGAAGCCGGCACTGACTACACTGAACACTCCGTCAAACAAGCGTGCGAGCAAGGCAAGTCATCACTCCCTTTGAACATGTTGATCCTACTTGCAAAATAATATTGATTTAAACTTCAAATATGCATGCTATACACAAAATACCTATGGTTGATATGCCATGCCTTGATATTGCTTACCCTTAGATATAATCTTTGTAACCCTCGATGTGATATAATCGAAGAAAATCTTCGGTAAAATGCTTAGCCATGCTTATACTAGATTCTTGGATACACATATTTTTACAAAAGCTATATGCTTGGGCAACTACCTTAGGGAAGGTAGTTAAGATACGGCATGTGGAGACATGAGTGCCACAATGCCTTGAACGTGATGAAAATAGTTTTGATGGAAAAATAAAAGTACAAAACCAATGCTTTTAGACTGGAGCGAATGGATGGATTTGGGTGGATTCCGGCAAAGGGAAGCATTGTCCCTGGTCGATTAAGGACCGAGCCATGAGACTTATAACCTGCAACGAGCCAGTACAATCATACTTCTCGAATGGGTATAGACCTAGCGGAGTAGATAGCCGAGCGAAGGCAGTATCCCTGCATAGTGGTTCTTGGGTGGAGATGTGGTTCTGGTTGTTGAGATAAGGCTGCGGCCTACGTGTTGAGTAATGAATGAGAATCTGGTGAGTTTTCCCTTACCTCGGGAGAGCTAGAACTCCTCTCACTGCTAGGAAAGGACGGTTAGAGTGCAAGAGGGTTAAAGTTCATGGAGCGGGTACTGGCAAAGTGAGGTTATCGAAAGGCTTTGCCGTGACCATCCCATATAGAGGGATGTAGGCTCATTCAATGAGCAGTTGCGGAGTATGAGTAAAGTGTACATCCACTGCAGTGTGAGTAAATCAATCTATTCGAATAGCCGTGCTCGTGGATAATGAGCGGCGTGACAAGTTTCTCCCGTGGCTAGACTCATAAATTTTAAAATGATGGGGTGGAATGCATAATGATTTTGTGTGCTGGTGGACTCAACTTCTCGAACTGCGAGAAGGGGTAGACTCCCCAGAAAGCCATGACGATCCGGAGGCGGGAAGCCATCCTTGGAATCACGATGGATGGTAAACAGAACCGTCGCCGACTTAATATAGTATGGAACTAAAACTTGACCTGGCTAGATGTTAGGTTTGTGAAATGATTTATAAAAATTGGCTTTGCGCAAAAAACCATAGCCATTCTTTGAATGACCCTATCATGTGCATCATTTCGTGTTGGCTTGCTGAGTACGTTGGGTACTCACCCTTGCTATACGCACAAACCTTCAGATGGTGGAAATGAAGAACTGGAGGACTCCTATGCTTACTGCCAGGTGGGCGAAGGAGAAGGTGTCTACTAGGTCTTAGTCCCCGGTCGTTGCCTGTGGCAATCGACATGCCGCTGCCTTCCGTATGCTATCTTATCTAATTTTTGCTTTTGGTTGTATCCAGACCAGTAGGTCCTACATGTAATATTAATGCCTTCGGGCCTATTATTGTAATACTTTTGGTGTAAGACTATTAATGCACTTTGCACCTGATAATTCAGTACTGTATTCGTGGGTACCAAACTACTCGATCCAAGGAAATGGTACTATGAACACGAATGATTCCCGTTTCAAAAATGGGGGTCTACAGTAGGCTTTGTCCTGCACTCTGAAAGTTTCCTGTGGATTGGATGAAGCCATGTGGCCAGTGTCGCTTAAGCTTAGGCCCCTTTTTTATTTCCGCTGCTCTTTTATAATCTTTTTGTAATGTTTCTACGACGTGGAACGGTAATACCAACAGTTATCGTATGTGTACCCTGGCTGGTCTTGGACATGGATTTCAATACACATATAGCTTCGGAAATTCGGGTCTGAATTTCTAGGCGTGACAGGTTCTTAGCATCTCTAAACCTTTTGATATAATCAATGACAGATTCATCATGTTCTTGCCTAACCGATGTTAAATTAGACAACCTTAGCTCAGTTTCAACAGCATAAAAGCAATCATGAAATTGTTGTTCTAATTAAGCCCAAGTATAAATAGAATTTGCCGGTAAAGAAGTAAACCATGTAAAAGCAGTACCAGACAAAGACAAAGAAAACAAACACAATTTGAGAACATCATTGGTACTAGCTTCACCACATTGTGCAAAAAATTGGTCTATGTGTTCTCAAGTAGACCTACCATCTTCACCACTAAACTTAGTGAATACAGGTATTCTAAAACAATGAGGATATGAGATATTATCTAAATAATCAGGATACAACTTTTGGTAAACCTCAGCACGATTCCTTGGCTCAATTCCAAATGATTCCCTAATGATGTTTCTAATTTGGTTTTCCATATTCTCATGCCTTGGTTGTGGATTTGGTCGCCTAGGAATAGGTGGTTGTGGCGGCACAATATGATTATACTGGCCATAATGCATGTTTTGTGCCAATGCATCTGGCTCATAGCAACTATTGGCACAAATAGCATGGGTATCTGGAATAACATGATTAACAGTATTAACGGGTGATGAATAATAATTAAAATCAGTACTGCTAGTCGTGGTATGAAAACCTGGCGAAATTTCTAGGGAACCGACCTGACCGGCTATAGATTGCCCGTTTTGACAGGACAAGCACCCGGTCTGGTCGGCCCATGGTCCGGTCTGACTGGTGGTTAGTGGTGCGGTCAGACCGACCGCAGGAGGCCTGATTTGGCCAAGATAGGGCACAGTCTGACCGGCTATGCTGGGCACGGTCTAACCGGCATAGTACACAGTCTGACCGGCCATGGTGGGCACGGTCTGACCGGCATAGTGTGCTGTTAGGCGGTATCATGACCGGTCACACCATCAGCTAGGTTCTGCATATAGCCGATTCTTGTGCAATCGGTTGTATAAACACCCATTGATCCCTCCATAGCATTATAAGAATATTTTATAGAAGCAAAACTAGAATTAGTAGATGCATCTACACAACGATCATTAACCTTTTGAATAGCAAAGGATGGGTCGGGCGGATTAAAGGTTAGCTTATCGTGGACGAGTTTGAGAAGAGGACCAGACTTGAGAACCATACCTTGATGGGTCCTGATGAGCGATCTTGCCAATATCTCCTCCAATGTGATCTCGTTGACCTCGTTCCCGCTCACCATGGTTGATGCGAGTGTAAATCGGCTTCGTCTGTAATAGTCGAACGCCGAAACTTTGTAGCGAAGGCAAAGATGGCACTCGGCGTAGATTGAGGCAGAAACGATAGTAGTAGCCGAAGTATAGATTGATTCCGGTTGTATGGCCAAAAATCGAAACTTTTGATTTGACGAAACAATATCTGAATATTTAAATGAAATTCAGCTGTAATATGGCCGAATAAATCGATCCCCAGCAGAGTGACCAAAAATCGTGTTGGCAACTTTTTGGCAAGAAGATGAATACGATCGACACACCTAAACGTCTTGCGGTGATCTGGAGTCGTCAACCACCTCAATCTAGCAAAAAAACTAAACCAATATGGGTTTTATAGAAAATGACTAAACCGGCTAGTGAAGCCGATTTAAATATCAAAATCAGTCTCTAAGCCGATTTAGATCGATATGAGGATAACTATCTGTCTCGTGGGCAAACAAAAGGCTTTTAAGACAAACCTACAAAGAGATCTCGTGGGCAAACGGAAGGTTTTCAAGACAAACCTACAAAGAGATGTCGCACTCTCGCAGCGGCGGCGGACGATTTACCGGGCAAATCGATAAAGATGAACTAAACTAGGGTAAAATAGAAAACATGGCTGAAAAATAAAAGTAAAAGAACGATTCAATTGTAGAGATTGGGGGATAGATTGTGTCTCCTCCAATTAAACCGGCCTTGGCCCTTAAATAGGGGTTGGTCTTGCCTCTTACAAGTCTTCCTCCACGTTCAATTCGGGGTAGACACCTTAGAAAACCCAAAACATACCTTATGAAGCAAGGAAACCCGAGTACCGATGAAAATCGACTCGATCTCGGACTCTGCCGGTCAGACCGTGTCATATGCCGTTGGTCTGATCGGCCCTTAGGCCCAGTCTGACCGGCTCATACATGACGGTCAGACCGGTCCTCTGGAGGAAACCGGCAGATTTTTCAAATATTGGTAATTCTTCCTATTTCAATCATAGGTGCCAATTTTAGATATAAACACAAGTATTTCATATATCATTTTGCTACAGCAACACCTTTTATCTTTTGAAGAAAAGATGTGCCCTCGTTCTAAAATAGGTGCCTGGGTATTTATTTTCAAAAATTGATATCTAAATCTTGCATTGCCATCCTTTGTATTTTCTAACAAATTTAAAAAAATATATTCATTAGCTGTTCATTATTTATAACCAGTTATTTCCATAATCAGAAACAATTCAGTCTATACTAATTAGCTGTTCATTTATTGTTCATTTATTAGTAGTTGTTCATTTATTAGTAGCTGTTCATTAGTAATGTATACGTAGTAAAAATATATTGAATTTTTATGAGACATTACAGTGTATACATATATTAATTTTAATGAAACAGTATATATTGAACTTTTATAAGACAGTACAAGCGCATGCATATATTGATTTTATGAACAAGTACAGCGTATCCATATGTACAGTATGTGCCAAACACAGTAGAAACATATTGATTTTATGAGACAGTGCAGGGCATGGATAGTAAAAAATTAAAACAAATGAACAGCTAAAAATTAATAGCTAACAAATGAACAACTATTAGCCTTGTACTGCCTCTGCCGGTCCTCAAATTAACAGCTAACAAATGAACATCTAGTTATCCTTATTCAGACCATATGGCCTTCGTTCGTCCAGCCACCACAGCGACTCAGCGAGCGCCTGCCTACCTGCCCACCTGCGAAGCCCCAGCGGCGAGTGACGACGTTGGACCAGCTGTGGAGCGCGGGCGCGATGGCGCGGCCGTGCGGCGTGGAGGACGGGCTGCGGTGACGGCGTGGAGGACGGCCTGCGGTGACGGCGGCGACGAATCGGTGACGGCGATGGCGAGTATATCGATTTGAGGGTGAGGTTCGAGGGTGAATCGGCGTGACGCGGAGTTACTTATACCGTATTTATTCATCTCGTATCTCCTGTTTTTGCAATTTTTTTAGTGGAAAAAGGGATATATCCCGGCGTATCCCCGTACCACCATATCCCGTGCGGGGTCACGGCGGGGGAGCGCCGTATCGGTGCATCGGAGCTGCACTACACTGGATTCCTCGTATGCTTTCCCTTCTCTGCTGAATAGGAAAAAGATGCACATGACAGAAATAAAAATTTTCATGTGTAAACACAGGGAAAATATTAGTGCAGGATCAATGCAGAGAAAACAGAGAAAACTTGTCATGTGAAAAGTGAGCACTGAGAACACAATTCAGAAAATTATCCTTCTTCCGTGTTGACAAATCAGGGTTGGGCAGGCGCTCCTCTACTTTGCTCGAGCCTTGCTAGCTGCGAGCCTTCCTACCGACTGCCGCACTGCTTTGCCGTACTCCTCCATGGCTCCCTGCTACCTTCTGAGTGGTCGCCGCCAGCCCCCTTACAAGCTCGGGAAAATCTGTCCTCGACCAAATCTGACGCCCCAACCTCCGTGGCGGCCAGATCTGTCGAAGGGGATGGCAGAATGGAGGCACTGGGAAAGGGGAAGAATGCCCAAGGATGAGGAGGGGCGGAGGAGATAGCGGCCAGTAGGGTTGGCACTCAAGCGGGAGCGAAAGAGACGGCGGCCGTCGGTGTCCGCGTCGGTGTCCGTATCCGCGCTTGACCGCGAGCGGAGATGGCATCCGGTGGCATCAGCTCGCAAGCGGGAGTAGACAAAGCGGCGACATCGACGAGCAGGAGGGGACAGTCGTCGAAGTTGGCTGTAGTTAGGTCCCTAGCTGTAGTCGGCAGGAGAAGGAAGGAGAACACGGGGGATGGAGAGAGGTGGGGAGTTTCGCTGGCGTAGATCGGGAGAAAGGGTTGATGAACCAAGCTTTCAGCAGGGTTCATTTTATCATGGGTGCATATCATACCGCCTCTCGTCGGTAAGACGGTTTTTGCGCAGGTTCCATGTCGCTCCTCGCCAATAAGGCGGTTTTCACGTAAAAACCATGAAAACCGACCGGCGATGAACGGTATCAAATTTGGATTTGAACGATTTCGTGCGTACCACGAAAACCGTGCAAAAACCATGAAAATCGCGTAAACCGCGCGAAAACCGTAATTTAAATTTGAACCAAATCTAAATCCGTGTCGTGTCGCGGTTTTCGGTCAAACCGCGTGAAAACCGCGCCACATACCGCGGTTTTCTCGACAAACCGCGCGAAATTTATTTTTTTATAAAAATATATATATTTGTGATAAAAGAAATTTTTTCAAATTTTTTGAATTCTCACGAAATTATTGAAACAAAACCGTGAGGGTGTCGTACCACACCTTTATGATACGCGCGAAAACCATAAAAATCGTGTTGGTTTTCACGGAATTGTGGACCCTGCCTTCCACCAACATATCTCAGCTGGAACCTCCTCTCACAAGGAATCGGTACCAGAGCAATTTCAGTCGTTCGATCCAGCCAGATCAATGATCAGGACATGGTATCACCTTTACTCAAGGACGGTAATAAGGCTCCTCTGAAAAACATCACGCCGAAACAAGTCGGACAATATCTGAGGTTTATAATTACCTGATGCAACATATGGCTCGAATGAAATAAAAGTATTCGAAAATCATTCTCGGAAAAAATCATGTTGCCTTCAAAGTTGTTAGGAGATTAATTAGAAGAATTGGCATTGTGTGAAGTTTATAGTTTTGTATTGAGGAACCTATGCGTCCTTAGGTGTAGTCGTATCTACGTGTAATCTTCTAATATATTTTTTCTCCTTAATATAACAGCCTGCCGTTCGGTTTAAGAAAAGGAAAAAGAAAAAAATTAAGGTTTTGACTATTATCTTTTGGTCAGCACGAACTACTGTAGTAACAGGGTGACCGTCAGCCATTACCTTCCTGTATCTTGTTACTACAAGCAACGCCTTTGGGTGGTGGCTTTCTTCTGAAGCATCATGCTGACTCAGACGAGAAAAAGGTACAGCATGCAAAGTTATGCAAGTAACTATAGTCCACATGGGAAATAATAAAAACAATTATTAAGAGGTTTCTCACATGTTGATCAGGTTAAGTTCTTTCTCAAGAACTAGTTGTCCTGCTTACATTTCTTTGTGACTTCACTTGTCAATTGCACATGCCTCTCACTTGTACTGCCTACACATTACTTTAAAACTTCACCTGTCAATTTCTACATAGCTCACATGACATCTCCATAAATGTATTTTAGATTTATTTTGGGTATATAATTCAATTTCTAAAACTGCCTATGCATATGCAAAAGAACCTTATCTACAAAGGAAGGCTACCAAATGTATAATCTATCATAAATATAGTATCGAACAATACCAAACAAATCTATCAGAGAGGGGTGAATGGTAGGGACAACCAAAACCCAAATCTTGTGCTAAAACAAAGATACGGATTAAACCGATTTACAAAATAAAGATGAACAGAACCTGTTGAAGCCTCAGCCGGTCACACAGCAGTATACCAGCCCGGTCAGACCGCCTCTCCTGGCCAATCAGATCGTCGATTCGCCTTCGGTTGGACCGTCGCCGTAACCCACCGGTCAGACCGCGTGCACACCTACGATCAGACCGTTGGGATCCAGAAAAACACCGGTAGATGAACTTTCGATGAAGTAGATCAAACTATTTCAACTTTATTACATCTAAAAGTGAAGTGTTTATGAAGTGCAACAACAGCACTCCTCATCAAAATCTCGACCTAACTCGAAACCCTAGCTATTCTCTCAAGTTTTGCTCTTGAAAATCGATGTTTAGGAGACATACCCTCCCTCTCTATTTATACAAGCAATAGGTCCACGAATTCTTCACCAAGTAGGACTCCTAATCCACATAGAAAATCCTCTCTTGCTAGCCACAAACTCATCTCTTTCCTTATCTTAATCAAACTTCCCGAATTCTGACTCCTTTCCAAATTTGATTCCACATACGATCCCTCTCGTATGTCATATAGAATCTCTATCTTTCATGTGCATTATCATCTAGCCTTTTAGTATCTCGTATGCTGGACGTCTACTTCTCTCAAGTCGACTCCGACCCGACACCGACAATACTATCCGAGGCCTCAAGCGATACCTACACATATCCAACAAAGAAACGATATACCGAGCATAAGTTTGTCCAAACTTGACTCACATTAGCTTGTCAATAGAACCATACGCATAGAAATCATCTACAAATCAAATTCACAAAGAAACAAATCCAAAACCAAGAAATCAAACCGAAATCAGAATCGGCCGTGAGAGTCGGAGTCTGATCGCAAATCGAAGCTAGTCTGATCAACTGTGAGTCAGACTCGTCCGGTTTGACCGCACACACACCTCCGGTCAGACCGTGCACATACATCGGTCTGACCGGTCTAACCGTCACAGAAAATATCACACATTCAATTCAAAGCACAAATCTAATGTTTTATCATATAAAATATAAATCAAACTCATTTGATTCAACAATCTTTCCCTTGATGAAACCATTGGCAAACCCAACAAAAATCAATTGGTTTGTGATGTTTTGTAAAGCAACCCAAAAAGCATTTCGAATGCAATAAAATTCTTTGAAAATTCATCTTTGAATATGAAAATGATACACAATTTTGTTTTCTTGTTTTTCCCCTTTTGACAATGAGTTCATCAATTATCAGAAGCATGTAAGAGCTTTGCATTATATCAAAAGTAACTCAAGTACATGTGTTGCAATAACAGGATAGAAAAAGTCACTAGCTAATTAACAAGCATGCACTAGAGTAAAAACATAAATATTACAACTAAGATCAAGTCAACATTAATGATTCATGATTTCAACGATTTAAAATGCAACATATTCACAAGTGCAAAGACTGAAAAAAACCCTAGTATATATACTTATGATATTGACACTCTTTCTTAAATTAATTCCTTCTCCAAAAATAACCGAGAGAACTTTCAGCTCTTTCTTTTTAAACCTTTTTTTTATACTTTGCTCTCAATTATTGTGGGTACATCTTTGTCGTCAAGACTGTTTTCAAGGATTCAGTACTTTTTTTATCTCACCGTGAATACGTCCTTGTCGTCAAGACTATTTCAAGGATTCAATATTCATTTTTTCTCTTATATAAATAAATATTTATGTACTCTTGCGGTGATTGAAACAAAATGATTAATATAAGGAATAACAGCTCATAAAGCATATATAAAAGCATTAATCATTCAACCTAAGCACTTGCTTCAATATTGCATATTTCATTAATTCAAATAAAAGAATTATGTGTCATGTATCATATCACTTAAAAGCAATATCAAAAGCTCAAGTAATTACTAAAATGCACACAAGCTAATATAGTAATCAAATTATCTAACAAGCATTGCTAGCAAGTACTAGAATATACTAAAGATATAAGACATAGCTCATCCATCTTTTATGTTCTTGTCCTTTTTCTTCCTTTTTTGTTTTTTTATCACATCATGCATGAATTAAAACATGAATGCAAAAGAAGAAGGAAAAGATGCATACAACAAAAGCCAACAACTCTGCCCCTCAATTGATGCCAAAAGGATGAATAACACCTAATTCTCCCCTAAAAAAAGCAAAACGAGAAGAATCCAAAGGTTTGATGAAAATATCTACGAGTTGTAACTTTGTATTCACAAATTTCAATTCAATGTCCCTCTTTTCAACATGATCCCTCAGAAAATGAAAACGAATATCAATGTGCTTGGTGCGTGAGTGTTATACAGGATTCATAGCAATATTTATATCACTGAACCTGTGATAGGGTACCTGAAATTTTGGGTCTAGTCCCTGGATTAAATTCATCAAAAGTGACTTCGCAAGTCTCAACAATTTTATTAGTTTTCAAAAAAGTACGCGGTAACCTCGTGAATGCGCAGAGTATCCCAACATAAGTCTATCAACAGAGCGAGATTCAAATTTATACAAATTGTCATATTTGAGCACAAAACATTTACATCCAAAAACACGCAACTGAGAAATCTTCGGTGAGTGTCCAAAGCAAAGCTCATAAGAAGTTTTTTCAAGTTTAGATCTCAAGAAAACACGATTGGAAATATAACAAGCAGTGCTAATATCTTCAGCCCAAAATTTTCTAGGAGTAGAGTATTCATCAAGCATAGTCATAGTCATTTCAACCAAGGAACGATTTGTTCTTTCAACAACACCGTTTTGCTGAGGAACCCGAGGAGACGAAAATTGATGTTCAAGACCCGTTTCAACACAAAATCTTTCAAAAGAAGCATTTTTAAACTCATCACCATTATCACTTCGAATAGTTCTCAAAGATTTTGAAAACTCAAGAGCCAAACGCAGATACAAACTTTTAAAGTGTTCGAAAGCTTCATCCTTAGTTACCATAAAATAAACGCAAGAATATCGAGAAAAATCATCAATAATGGACCAAAACATACTACTTTCCTCCAATGGATTGCACTCTAGCTGGACCAACAGTGTCCATATGTAACAGCTGTTCTGGTGCATCCGTTATCACAGAAAAATGAAAGTATGCGAAGAAGCAACCATCTTAGCATGACGACATGGCGAACAAACCAATTCAAGATCTTTCTTAAGTTTAGGCAAACCTCGAAAAAGATCTGAACCACTAATCCTAGAGAGATGATCAAAGCCAACATGTCCAAGTCTACGATGCCAAAACATCACATCTTTTGAAAATTTTACAACAAGACATGTAACTTTAGAAGAAATGCTATTTTTAAAATCTGCTTAAAAAACTCTTGTGTATCAAGAAATATTAAGCACAACATTACCAGATGAATCAAAAACTTTACTTCACTTTTCTTAAAAAGCACATCAAAGTCTTCATCAACAATTTGAGAAACGGAAAGCAAGTTGTACTTCAAATTTTCAACCAAAGGGACATTATTCAATGTAAACTTGTCACTTACCTTGACAGATCCAGTTGCAGTGATCGTACTAGTAGAAGCATCGCCGAAGATGATTGAATCCTTCCTTGATGCCTTTACGAGGGAGGAGAACCAACTTTATCAATGATCCACACGTTCTCCCTCCTCGCCAAAAGGGCCTACACATAAGCAGATGTCGAAGCCTCAGTACAGGAGTTAGATAATAAGAATTTGGAAATCTAGTACTGAGACACATGACCAGAACCAACAGAAATATAACCAGTAGAAAATTCAACACGTTTCCCGTTAGAAAAGTTAGCCCGAGGCTGGTCTGACTGCCGCTGTACCTGCGGTCTAACCGGAGGCTTCACACCGGTCTGACCAGAGGTATAGCGCCTGTCTGACTGGGTATAGCTCCGGTCTGACCGGGTGTGGCACTGGTCTAACCGACGGTCCATCTGCGGTCTGACCGCCTGCCTCGAGGGAAAAGCCAATTTTTGCCATCTTAGTTTTTCAAATGCTACCTCCCGTTCTTTTTTCTGTTTTCTAGCAAGTATAAAACATAAACCAACAAGATGTTCATGTTTACCACAAAATGAACAAATATATTTGTCGAAACTCGGTTTTGGCAATAGAATTTTGGGGGTGCAGTCAAGATCACCAAGCACAATGGGTTAGTGGAAAACAAGGTTTAGACAGTTTCAGGCCCTCTCGTGAGGTAATACCCTACTCCTGTTTCGGGGATTCGATCCGCCGAGTGTTTATTGATCTCAAGATCTCGTGTGTTTAGTGGCTTGTATGTACTTCGCATACCTCTGATATCCCTCAAGGGACGCCCCTTACCCCCCTTATATAGTCTTGGGAGGCGGGCTTACAAGTCGAAAACTCTATCTTACTCTAAGTCGGTTTCCTCAATCTTACCAAACCGTGACTATGAGCCGTTGCCTTATCTAATCGGCAACGTAACACCCAAGTCATAGTTGGTTTACATAAATGGCAGGCACAACCTATCCCTATCTCCAGTCGGATAAGCTTGTCATGTGGATACCCGATTGCCATAATCTCTATAGTAGCCCCCGAGTCCTTTGCAGTCAACGAGATAACTCAGCCTCGAACCAAGATAGTACACAGCCAAACAATTCTTTGGCCGAGTGCTTCTGGCGCCGAGTGATTCCATCACCTCTGCCTGAATCTCCCGAGTGGCTCCAAAGACTGTGAAGGGCTAGAAAATATCCAAAAAATTCTCAAAAAATAAATATCTAGCCGCATCTCCTGATGCACCTAATTAGGTGTAGCCCCGACTATGTGGTTAGTCAAAAACAGACTAAACATATAGTCAAGAACCATAAAAAATTATTTTCATATAAACTCTTAGCTCATGCTAAAGCAATTATAAAAAATCTCATCACTCGGCAAGCTCGTGCTTATCCGAGTAGATTTGCCCGAGTTATCTTGGAACAAATAGTTCAATCAACCCTCGTGGGTGAGAGACACTCGGTAAACTCATGTTTATCCGATTGGATCTGCCCGAGTTATCTCGGAACAAATATTTTAATTATCCCTCATGGATAAACAAGTTTTTCAGTCATCTCAAAAATACGACCAAAATATTAAATAGCTCCTGCCAGAGTATTGGTCTTTAATCTAAAAAGATCTTCACCAAGGTGGAAATATAGCATTGATATAATCATTTAATCAAATGCTTAAAAACCAAACAGTCCCTGTCATCAAGGCAGCTATGAAAAGCTTAACTGTTTGTCACCTTTCAAATTGCATCGTGCCAACTTCTCATGAAGTTACGCAAACTACGGTATGAAAGGATTTCTAAAGGTACAGGGGACTCAGACACGTGCATATTGCCAAAGCAAATCTGTTTAAGTTCATCCACTTAAGTCCCTAAGTACACGCGTCAAGCCACACCTTAGCTGGGCCGCAAGTCTCTCATGGGCTCGGCCCAATCACGAGAAAACCTAGCGCAACCCTCAAACCTCTTACAAAGCCTCGAGGTCATCCCCGCCACTTCGTCTTCTCAGAAAAAATTCCCCATTCGCAACACTGTTCATCAGCTTGCAGTAGAGAACCCTAAGCTCTTGCGCGCACCCAATCCACCGATCCAGAAGCTCGCGCTTCGTCGCCAGCTAGCCTCCGCATCCATCTTCTCAAATCCCCATCTTCCAAGCCAGATCTATTCCCCGACAAACCACACTCATGGCGGGTGAGAAAAAGATCCCTTTCGAGCAGTGGGCTACCTCGGATGTCAGGGAGTCCACCCTCAAGGACATGGTGAAACACGGAGTTCTTCCTCCTAAGGAGATCGCGGACTGGCGTCCGGCAACCGGTGAGGAGTTCCCCACTCCGAACATCGGTGAGCTCGTTGTCTTCACTTCTTTTTTCTATTGCGGTTTCAACCTCCCTACCTCTGAGTTCTTTAGGGGGCTTCTTGACTACTATGGCCTTCAGCTTTATCATTTGAACCCAAACTCCATGCTCCACATAGCCCTTTTCATTCATGTGTGTGAAGCTTTTCTTGGCATCCTCCCCCACTTTCAACTCTTCCGGCGCATGTTCTAACTTAAGCCGCATCCGAATAAGGACCAGCCCTGCGTTGTCGGTGGGACGGGCTTCCAACTCCGTGGATCCCTCCGCAAAGAGTATTTTTCTCTCCCCATGAAATCTTCTAACAAGGGCTGGCATGCGAGCTGGTTCTATATCACCAACCTTGAACCCAGCCTGCCAAACTGGAGCACCGTGCCAGTAGCCCAAGATTGGGACGAAGCCAACAAGCTGCTAGCGAAAATCTTGGAAATGAAGCAGAAAGGTCTTCGGGGCGAGCAGATCACTCGGCACTTCATCAGGAGCCGACTGGCTCCGATCAAGGAGCGATCTAAGCCAGCTTTTGAGTACGAGGGCGAGAGGGACCCCAATCGGGAAGACCGCGACTCCCTCAGCCTCAAGATCTTGAAGATTCGCATGTACAAGGTCTTCTCGACTGGGATTGCAGTCGAACGTAGCCTCATGCTGCCAGTCCTCCCATACAGTCTATATGGACCTCCTCCTCCGGTAAGCTGACTTAACTCCTTCATTGCCTTTCAATCTTGATGTCACACTTCTTAGTGTTGAAAGAATCTTTCTTGCAGGAAAATGCCTCCATCATTTCGAAGCCATATAAAATACATCATGAGAATGCGCCGGCTTGGCCTGCTAAGAAGCCAGCCGGTGGCGTGAAAATCCAGAGTGATCCAGCCGGGAAGAGGGCGGCCCCGAGTGAAGATATTAGCAAGCGAGCGAGCAAGAGGAGGCTAGTCATTGATGACTCGGACGACGATGTCCCAGCCCCTCAAGCCAAAGCGACCACTCCAAGGCCATCATCGAAAGCGGCGCCCAGGTATGTCTTATGACCAAAATCGAGCTCTTTGTTGAAAATTTCTTCGTCTTCATCCCGATTGGTCCTGTTTTTTGCTTGGCAGGAGGCCTCAAGACATAGACCCCGCTGGGCAAAGTGAGGGCCCAACACCAGCCGCAACAACCAAGGCATCAAAGCCTGCGGAGCCAAAACCCCGGAGCCCTCTCCCGAGCGAGAGCGCTCCGGGTGGAAGGCCCTCACCTCCCAGCGAAGACACCCCAAGGAAGGAGCCCCCGACTGCCAGCCGGGATACCCCAACTGGAACCCAGTGGGCCACAGAGAAGTCCTCAGCTGCAACTCAAAGGGCCCCGACTAAAGACCAGTCGGGAAAAAGCCAAGAAGAGAAGAGCAGCCGGGCAGTGCCGGTTAATGATTCGGCCACCGAAACCGGTAAATCTTGAATCAATCTCTAGCTTTTTAATCTCTAGTCAATTTTTCTGTATCTTTATCTGCTCCTTCTGATCCATTTAGCCAAAGTAGAAGACATTCCTAGGTTGCAGTCCTCTGAAACCTGGGTTCCTCCGATTAAAATTGAGTGGCGGGATTCGAAAGGCCAGAGACAAGGCATCATCTTGAATAAACAAATAGAAAATGAAGAAAGAGATGCGCTTGTCGGCAGCCTGAATGAAGCGACTCGGCTGTTAAACGTAAGTCCTGATCCCTTTCTGTTGTAGCTTCATCATCTCTTTTCAGTCGACCAACTTCAGATCTTGTATGCAGAGGGAGTACTGCCGATCAATGGCCAAGTCCGATGCACTCGAGAAGTTGGTCCCGCATCTGAACTCTCTGGAGAATATCCAGCAAGAACTGAAGACCGCTTGAGAGGAAGCTGCATCGAGGGAAGCGGCCCTAAGGAGAGAGATAGCCGCACTCCGGGAGGAGAACCTCGACCTCCAGGGTTCAGTCGGGAGTAAGCTTAACCCTCTCGGTCTCTTTATACCTTTAATTGTAATCTATGCTAATCTTGGTCGTTGATAACCTCTCTATTGTAGAAAACTCATCGGAGGTCCACTCGCTTCAGGCCTAGCTGGAAGCAGTCAACATCATCAAGGCCGAGCTGGAGACTGAGTTTGAAGGTGAGTTTTTTCAAAACAACGTTCTTTGTGTTGCTTCATCTTTGAATGCTTTGTATTATCATATGTCTTTGGTAGCTTACAAGGTCAAGACCCGAGCCCAATACAATGTTTTGATTGAGAGGGTCAAACAAGCCAGAAAGGTCAGGGAAGATGTCGCTAACGTGGCGACACTGATCTTGTTGTCACTGTTCCATCACGGAATCGGGACCAGCTCGTTGGACCCAGTCGAGGTCTTCGATAAGCTCCAGAGGGCCCCGGATCAGTACTTGGCCAATGTTTCTGAAGCAACTACCATGGGGACGGGGCTTGCCCTTGCGTATACCAAGTCGCTCTACCCCTGGGTAGATGTTGATTCAATCGGGGAAGGCTTCGCCGACGGTACTTCCGACGAGCAGGCCTTAGACTTGATTAGTGAGGCATAGGAATCGGCCAAAAAGGTGGCCGCTGATGTAGTGAACAATTTTTGGCCTTGATTGTCTTGTGAACATTTATATGCTGTAACTTTTAGACGTGACTTGTAAATATTCAGCTTATTTATGTTAATGCCTTGATCCAAGTTTTTGTGTAAGATTTCTTAAGTAATTTTCGTCCGACTGTCACCAAGCCTAAGCTTGATTAGGTCATCGAAAAATTCTCAGTCCTTATACACTGAACTCGAATCAAGGAACATTGAACAATGATAAACCGAACATGCATAAGTTGCTGAAGAAAACTATGCTTTATTGACATATGTACAGCCCCCGACTGCTAACTCAAGAAGTCATCTTGCTTGAGGTTGGCAGTCAAGAAGAGTATGAAACTTAAGGCAATTTAGGCGTAGTATCGTCGAAGATGTTTGATGTTTCAGGAGTTCTCCACCATGGATCCGTCTTCACGTTTTAGTCGATATGCTCCTGGCCGAGTCACCTCAGCAATTATATACGGTCCTTCCCATAGTGGAGACAGCTTGTGACGGTCCTTGGTGGTCTGAATTTTGCGTAGAACCAAATCGCCAACGATGAAAGCTCGTGCTCGAACGTTGCGACTGTGGTATCGTCTGAGTCCTTGAAGATACCTTGCCGACTGGATCAGGACTGCCTCGCGGGCCTCTTCTAGTCGGGTGAGGTCATCCACTCGGTCTTGATCATAGCGTTCGTCGTTAAAGCTGCGGACTCGAAGAGATTCGTACTCCATCTCGTTTGGCAACATGGCTTCTGCGCCATAGACCAAAAAGAAAGGAGTTTGGCCGGTAGCCCGACTGGGCGTAGTCCGCAGAGACCATAGAACCGAGGGGAGCTCTTGGACCCATTTGCTGGCATAAGGGTTTAGCCGGTCAAACACTCGGGCCTTGATGCCTTGAAGAACCATGTCGTTGGTACGCTCAACTTGTCCATTGCTTTTGGGATGTGCAACCGATGCATAGCAGATTTTGATCCCAAAGTCTTCGCATAATTCCTTGAAAATGCCTCCAGTGAATTGAGTCCCATTGTCGGTTATAATTCTGTTTGGGACGCCAAACCGTTGCACGATGTTGAGGATGAAGTCCCGTGCCTTGTCAGCGATGATCATAGCAACCGGCTTAGCTTCGATCCCCTTGGAGAATTTGTCAATTGTGACAAATAAGTGCGTGAATCCTCTTGGAGCCTTCTTGAAAGGACCAACCATGTCTAAGCCCCATACTGCAAATGGCCAAGATAGTGGAATTGTTTGTAGTTCTTGGGCTGGGACATGACTTTGCCGAGCGAAGAACTGGCAACCTTCACAAGTGCGGATCACCTTATCAGCGTCGGAGACCGCTGTTAGCCAGAAGAAACCTTGTCTGTAGGCTTTGCCCACCAGGGTGCGTGCTGCCGCGTGACTTCCACATATGCCCGAGTGGATATCTTGGAGTAGTTGCCGTCCTTCCTCAGGTGTGATGCATCTCATCAGGACTCCAGAGTGGCTCCTCTTGTATAAATCAGAATCAACCATGACATAAGCCTGACAACGGCGTCGGACGCGTTTTGCCTCATCCCAGTCTTTCGGCAGCTCTTGCTGAGTTAAGAATTTGATGAGCGGCGTCCTCCAGTCGGCGTCAATCATGGCGACTTCGTTTGCAGCTTGCTCGTTGGGAGTTGGTTTGGCTGCAACAGTTGGTTTGTAGAGATGCTCTATGAAAACGTCTGTTGGGACAGCTTCTCGCTTGGACCCAAACTGCGCCAACTCGTCAGCTGCCTCGTTATTATGTCTTAGGACATGAGATAGCTCCAGTCCGTCAAACCTGTCTTCAAGTTTGTGAACTTCTTGTCGGTAGGCCTCCATGGTGTCGTTTAGACAGGACCAGTCTTTCATCACTTGGTTGACAACCAGCTAGGAATCTCCTTTCACGACGAGCCGGCGTATCCCAAGTGAAACTGCAAGCCGCAGTCCATGTAGCAGGGCTTCGTACTCGGCGATGTTGTGTGAGACAGAGAAGTGAAAGTGGAGAACATATCTTAGCCTTTCCCCAGTCGGGGAGATCAGCACGACTCCTGCTCCCAGGCCGGTGATCCTCTTGGATCCATCGAAGTGCATGGTCCAGTATTGAAGGTCTTCGCGAGGTACATCTTCTTGCTATTCGGTCCACTCGGTCAAGAAGTCCGCCAGGGCTTGTGACTTCACAGACGTCCTCGCCTTAAAAGTTAAGTCCAGGGGCATCAGTTCTAGGGTCCACTTCGCGATGCGCCCAGTTGCCTCCCGGTTGTGGATGACATTGCCGAGTGGAAAGGAAGTGACGACAGTGACCGAGTGACCCTGAAAATAGTGCGCCAATTTCCTCGCGTTTATCAGAACACCATATAGTAATTTTTGTACCTGAGGGTAGCGAATTTTGGCTCCTGCCAGCACTTCGCTAACGAAGAAGATCGGCCTCTAAATCTTCTGGACCCACCCTTCTTCTTCGCGCTCGACCACGAGAGCCATACTGACCACTTGGTGAGTGGCTGAGACGTATAGTAGCAGGGGTTTCTGCGGCTGAGGTGAGGCTAGGACGGGTGGCGTCGTGAGAAATTCTTTAAAATCTTCAAAGGCCTTGTGGGCTTCCGTAGTCCACTGGAAATCGTCAGTTTCCTTCAGCAGCCTGAAGAAAGGCATGCCACGTTCGCCGAGTCGAGAGATGAACCGGCTTAGTGCCGCCATGTAGCCAATAAGCTTCTGGACGTCCTTCTGGTTACTCGGGGGCTTCACGTTCAGGATAGCGTTGATTTTTTCTGGGTTAGCTTCAATGCCGTGATGTGATACCATGAAACTGAGCAGTTTGCCTGATGGGACACCAAAGGTGCACTTCTTCGGGTTCAACTTCATTCTGAAGGCTCGGATATTCGCAAAGGTTTCTTCTAAGTCGACGATCAGGTCTTCCTTCTGCTTGGTCTTGATGATGACATCGTCGACGTAGGCTTCCACGTTCTTCCCGATCTGCATCTAAAAACATCTTTGGATCATGCGTTGATAAGTGGTTTTTAGGCCGAAAGGCATCGTGATGTAGCAGTAAGCTCCAAACGGCGTGATGAACGATGTTTTTAGGCAGTCGAATTCTTTCAAGCTGATTTGATGGTAGGCCGAGTAGCAGTCCAGAAAGCTTGAAAGTTGGCTGCCGGCTGTTGAGTCCACGACTTGGTCAATGCGAGGCAACCCGAACGGATCTTTGGGGCAGGCTTTGTTGAGGTCGGTGTAGTCAATGCACATGCGCCATTGCCCTGTCTTCTTCCGGACCAGAACCGGGTTAGCCAACCAGTCAGGATGTAGAACTTTCTTAATGAAACCAGCGGCTAAAAGCTTTGTGAGTTCTTCCTTGATGGCATCTTTTCGATCCTGAGCGAACCTGCGTAATCGTTGTTTAATTGGTTTTGCGTCATCTTTGACGTGCAAAGAGTGCTCGATCACCTCCCTAGGAATTCCAGGTATATCAGATGGTTTCCAAGCAAAAATATCTTTATTATTTTGGAGGAAGGTGACGAGCGTGCTTTCCTATTTAGGATCTAGTTCAGTGCAGATTACAGCGGTTTTTGAGGGATCCGATGGATCAAGGAAGATCTTCTTCGTTTTGGCGTCGCCTTGTCCCGATTTGGCTATCTTCTTCGCAGGGATATCACCCTATGCGGAAGTCGATGCGGCCAATCGGATTTCCTCCTGGGCACGCGATCTCTTGCGAGATTGGGCCATGTCGCAGCTTTCCTTGTCGCAGGTGAAGGCTTGCTTTACGTCGCTGCGCAAGGTGATAATGTCGTTTGGACCCGGCATCTTCATGCAGAGGTAGGTATAGTGTGGTATCGCCATGAATTTGGTGAGTGCAGACCTTCCGATGATCGCGTGGTAGGCCGTCTCGAAGTCGGCCACATCGAATGTGATATTCTCTGTTCGGAAGTTCTCGCAAACTCCGAAGGTGACTGGAAGGGCGATGTGCCCGAGTGGCGTGGACGACAGCCCCGGGATCACTCCGTGGAAGGGGACTGAGCTTGCCTTCAATTCTGCTCTTGGGATCTGCATCTCGTCCAAGGTCTTGGCGAACAAAATATTGAGGGCGTTGCCCCCATCGACGAGGACACGCTTGAGCTTGATGTTGGGGACCACCGGGCTCATGAGCCGATCGAGCCTCGTGACCACCGGGTTCGTGACCCTGATCGAGCCTCTTGGCAAGCTCGTGAGCCAGTTTCTGGTTGAGTTAGCAAGGGCAACAGGTATGTAATTGGCCATGGCCTTATTGTCGCCTCCTGCCGCACGGATGGCGAGGGTGTACACGGTTAGCCATGACTCAGGGTCGGTCTTCCCGTCGTACTTCTCGATTCCAGTCGGCTTGAATCCGTTCGGCCAATGCACTCGGCGAAGATCCCGAGTGAAGGCGGGTAGTCCATCGTCATTGTTATCGGGTGATCCCCTTCGATCTTCTCGGGAGCGTTGATCTCGTTCTTGATAACGCTGGTCAAGGACTTCCCGCAGATCACTCGGCGGAGTCCTTGGTAGGCTGTTTTGGTCATTGGAGTCGTTGCTGCGGTGGACCCGGTGGTGGATGGGTGGACGTACGTGCCGCTTCTTGCGGGAGTCGGCCGATTGCTCCTGATTCTTGTGCGTGGTCTCGTGGCGAAGGTCTCTTGACCTAGTCGCCGTCCGGTCTAGCTCGAGCCTCTTGTAATCCCTTGACCTCAGCGGCGGGAGTCGGCTTCTGTCGGGCGTTTCTGCCACGGACTCAGTCGGTCTTTGGGCTGAGGTGGAGGGAGGACCATTGGCCGTAGCCGCGACGATGGTCTTGATCTTGTCCAAGATTGGCGTTACGTCGGGGGCGCCGTCTCGATCACGGTGTCCAGGAGTGTGAGGGCAGCGACAGCATTCTGCTGTGGCGTCTGAAAGATGTTGGTGTTGCGGACTCGCGTTTGAAGTATGGCCTCTTGAGCGGATCGCCCGACTGCCCTCAGATCCTGCTTTCTTCTGTCGGCTTCCTCCTTGCGCTTCTTCTCTTCTTCCGCCAGCTTGCACTCTTGCTCAAGTCTGGCTCGTTCTTCCTCTGCGAGCCTACGGGCCATGGCTGAGTCGGTCTCGGCCACCTCAGCCATGAGGACGTCGAAGCACTTTGGCTTGTAGTCCTTGTCACAGTCGGAGTCATTGGCTTAGTCTGAGGGGATGCCGTAAAGATTGTCGAAGCCTGAAGAGCTAAGGTACTCATCGAGCTCCGAGGATGAGCATGACCCGAACGGTTGGAGGATGACCGCAACTTCCCTCGAGCCTGGGTTGCTCGGATCTGGATCGTTCCAGTCCGAGTCGTAGTTTGATGACGTGGACTCCTCCGAGTGGGTCGACCACGACTCGGGGGAGAGGAGCTTGCAGTAGATCTCAGCGGCATTTGGTAGTCCAAACGGCGCCGAGAGGCTTTCTCCCGTTTAGATTGGTTCCGACGGGGAGGTGAGAAGACAGCTGTAGATCTTGGCGGCTTCGGTAGTGTAGACCCCCGATTTTGAGGCGGGAATCTTTCGTGTTCATAGTACCATTTCCCTGGATCAAGTAGTTGGTACCCACGAATACAGTACTGGATAATCAAGTGCGCATGCACGAATAGTCTTACAATACCATTATTACATTAATAGGCCCGAAGGCATTGTTCATCCCACAGGACCTTATGGTCCGAATACAACATAAAAACAGAGTTTAGATAAGGCAGCGGAAAGAGGCGGCGGCTTATCAATTGCCACGAGCAACGACCGGAGCTAAAGTCTAATATGCGCCGTCGGTTCCTCGTCCTCCCGGTGATATGCGTATGGATCTTCCGGCTCTTCAACTCCATCAGCTGGAGGTTTGTGCGTATAGCAAGGGTGAGTACCAACCGTACTCAGCAAGCCAACACAGAATTGATGCATATGCTAAGGTTATTCAAAGAACATGGCTAGGGTTATTTTTGCGTAAAGCCAGTTTTCACAATTCTTTTCACAAGCCTATCGACTAGCCAAATCAAGTTTTAATTTCATAGTTCATTAACCCGGCGACGGTTCTGTCTACCATCCATCGTGATTCCAAGGATGGCTTCCCGCCTCCGGTTCGTCATGATTTTCTGGGGAGTCCACCCCTTCTCGTATTCTCGAGAAGTTGATCCACCAGCGAATAAAATCATCATGCAAACCCATCCCAGTATTTTTAAGTTCAAAGTCTAGCCAAGCGAAAGTCTTGTCACGATGCTCAATATCCGCGAGCACGGCTATTCGAATAGATTGATTCATTCACACTGCAGTGGATGTACACTTTACCCGTACTCCGCGACAGCCCAACAAATGAGCCTACGCCTCAACACATGAGACGGTCACGGCAAAGCCTTTCGATAACCTCACTTTGGCAGTACCCGCTCCATGAACTTATGTCCTCATGCACTCTAGCCGTCCTTTTCTAGCAGTGAGAGGAGTTCTGGCGCACCCGGGGTAAGGGAAGACATTTCCAATTCTTTAAGTTTAATTAACATTAGTTTAATCCCACCATTCATAACAAAGGCCGCAGCCTCATTCTCATCCCATAACCACATCATAGAGAACCATCTATGCAAGGATACTGCCTCCGCTCGGCTATCTAGTCAGCTAGGTCTATACCCATTCGAGAAGTACGGTTGTCGGCTCGTTTCCGGCTATCTCATGGCTCGGTCCTTAATTGACCAGGGTCGGCACTTGCCTTTTCCGAATCCACCCAAATCATCCGGCCGCCCAGTCTAAAACATTTGTATAGTACTTTCAATTTTCATCAAACTTAGTTTCTCATTCTCATGGCCATGTGGCGCTCATGTCTCCACATGCCGAATCTCAACTACCTTCCCTAAGGTAGTTGCCCAAGCACAAAGCTTTTTCATAAAGTCATGAGTATGCATAAGTCTAAGTATAGCATGGCTAAGCAGTTTACCGAAGTTATGCTTCGGTTGTTTGTATCACATCGCGAGTTACAAGGAGTAATTCTAAAGGTAATCAATAGCAAGGTATGGCATAACAAGTATAGGTAACTCTGTAAAGCATGCATGTTTAGAGTTTAAAATAACATCATTTCGCAATTGGGATCGATATGTTCAAAGGGTGTGAAGACTTGCCTTGCTCGCACGCTGGTTGAGTGGGGTCTTCCGCGTAGTCGGTGTTCACTTCTTCGGACGCTATCCGTACGTGCGAAAAGAAGGGTTGAATCCAATTAAAATTCAACAATATCAACGAAAAAGAAAGAGATCTCAAAATGATCGTGGAAAGCGGATTCCAAACACAACCTCAAACTTCGGAAATTTTAACAGTTGAATCAACGAAAAGGAGTCCAGTTAAACCGAGCGAAACATCTCGTAATAAATATATATTTTGTTCCTAAATTTGAAGATATCCTAGAATAATTAGATTTCTAATTTCCATATCTCCAATAATTTATCTTTAATGTTGCAATTATATTTGCTAGGGTTTTGGAATTCTAACGACGGATAACGTCATTCATGCTTAACTAATATTTAAAAAATCTCATGTGAACTTTGATAACAATTTAGAGGTTGGACAATATTTGAATTCATAAAAAGGGAAAATTTAATCTATAAATTATTTTCACAAAGTATTTCTTTTGGAAGGAAAAAGAATATTATACTCATTCCTAGATAATAATATTTCAAAAACCTATTTTTTTATCCTGAAATATTTCCAAAATAATCTTTTTACCTTTACCCTAATTCCTTTACCATTTTTCTTTTCCTTATTTTTTTCTTTCTCTTTCTTTTCTTTTCCCTTTCTTTTCTTTCTTCCTCTGCTTCTTCCCTCCCTTTCCCCGCTTTCTGTTTTCCACCGGCGGCCGACGGTGAGGAGAGGGTGCCGACGGCGAGGAGGGCCGGAGCTAGGGAAAAGAGGGCGTTACACCATCTTGGGACCACGAGGGCTCCATTTCTCCACTCGGCCGAGACCGGGGAGCGGCGGAAAGGGCTGGCGACGGCGAGGTGGTTCGGCGGCGGTGGCGCTCGTCGGCAGCAAAATCCGGCGAAGCTCGGCTAAAGTGAGGGGTCTACGAGTTTCGTGAACCCTAGGGATGCTAAAGGTGGGGTTGGTTCGGCCGGAGAGGCACTGCGCGGGCGGCGACGGCGAGGTGGTTCGGCGGCCGAGACAGGGAATTCGAGGGGTTCGTCGCCGGCGATTTTTCGGCGACCATTTGGCTCGGGGAGCTTAGGGGAATTAATACCTAGAGCACGGGGATGATAATGGTACCTTTAATTCGGGAAGAAATCGGCCGAGGGTGACGAATTTCGGAGTGTCGCACGGGCGGTCGAATTAGGGTTCTTCCGGCCGAGCTCCGATCTTTCCCAAAATTCGCGCAATGTAGTGGCTAATCTTTGGGGAAATTGGGGGAAAAGCACGAGTGATCACCGGGGAGTATTTTTGATGTTGGGGGCCGGGTCGGGAGGCTTCTTATAGGCGGTCGACGGCGAGGGCGACGCGCGGCAGCAATGGCGCAGCGCGGCGGCATGGCGCGGTCGCGGGGAGATCGTGCGCGACGTGCGGCAACTGCAGCCGATGTGTGTGCGTACGGTGGGCGCGGCGAGGACGGTGCGTGCGAACTGTACAGGCGCGGCGCTCACGCGGGCAGTACGGCGACGACATGGCGACGGCCTAGCGCGGCGTCGGCGGCGACGGCGACCGGAGTGGCGCGACCTACCGGCGACGGCCAGTGCGCGCAGACGGTGTCGTCGCGAGAGCACGCGTGCGCGGCGTCCTGGTACGGCGCGGCACGGCGCTCGGCGCGTGGCGCGCGCGAACGTGGCCGACGGTTTGGTCGAACACTGCGACGCGATGAATAGTGCACTTTTCCATTTATCCCGAATTTGAAATCCTATTTTCCATTTCCATTTCTTTTATCCCTAAAAATCCCAAATAAATCTTGATATTCATAGAACCATTCCTAAAATTATATTTTCCACTTTTCCCTATATTTTTGTTTATAGATATTTTCTATTTTTTTATTTTGTCTCTTCTCTTAAATTCAAGAAAATGGAATTTTGATTTAAGCCAAATTTCAAATTTTATTTCTCTTTTTCCAAAAATATTTTTGCCCTCCAATTCCAATTATTTATTATATTTCCCCCATCAATTAGAGTTTAAACATTAATATATCCCTTTTTGTAATGCTCCATATTATATACATATATATATCTATATGCTCTTTTCGGAGTACACACTGTTTATTTTGAAATTGTTTTCACCGGATGGGATTGCAAAGCTTAGGGTTGTATTCCATTTTACCTCAAGGTAATTCTAGAAGAAAATCTTATATCGCTGAACTGACAATTAAGATCGAAAAACACGATAAGAAGTAATGATTCCAAAAAGTTTTTGTGAGTTCCGATTTTCACGTTCCGAATTCTACTCCTTCGATTTTCAGGATGTTACAAACCTACCCCCCTAACAATAAATCTCGTCCTCGAGATTTCTTACCGGTTGTTGAGTAGGTGTGGGTATTCTGTCCTCAGGAACTCTTCGCTCTCCCAGGTAGCTTCTTCTTCTGTGTGATTGTTCCATTGTACTTTGTACATGCGCCACGACTTGGTTCGTGTCTTCTTTTCTGCTTCGTCTAGTATCTTGATTGGATGCTCCGGGTAGGTAAGATCACTGTGGACATGGATGGTTTCTAACGGGGCTTGCTCTTCCGGTACCCGCAAACACTTCTTCAGCTGCGACACGTGGAATACTGGGTGGACATCGGAGAGATTCTCGGGCAGTTCCAATTGGTAAGCCACTTCTCCTCTCCTAGCGCTTATCAGGAATGGGCCCACGTATCGTGGTGCGAGTTTCCCTTTGACTTTGAATCTCTGTGTTCCCCGTAGTGGTGAGACCTTTAGATACACGTAGTCACCCTCTTTGAATTCCAATTCTCTTCGTCGATTATCCGCGTAGCTCTTTTGTCGTGATTGAGCAGCTTGTAGTCGGTCCCGAATCAGGCGAACCTTTTCCTCAGCCTCCTTGATTATGTCAGGCCCGAATACGGTTCGTTCACCGGTTTCTGACCACATCAATGGGGTTCGACATCGGCGACCAAATAGAGCTTCGTTTGGCGACATCTTCAGACTGGCTTGATAGCTATTGTTGTAAGAGAACTCGGCGTACGGCAAGCATTTCTCCCAATCCTTGGTGAAATCCAATGCACAGGCTCTCAGCATATCCTCCAGTACTTGGTTCGTCCTTTCAGTCTGCCCATCGGTCTGTGGATGATAGGCGGTGCGAAAGCGAGATGACTTCCGAGTGCCTCGTGGACTTTGCTCCAAAAATGAGATGTGAATTGGGTACCACGATCCGATATGATCCTCTTTGGTACACCGTGAAGACATACAATCCTACTCATATATAGTTCCGCTAGCTTGGCACTGTTGTAGTTAGTTTTCACGGGTATAAATCTGGCGGTCTTGGTGAGCCGATCTACTATTACCCAAATGGAATCGTAACCAGTCGTAGTTTTGGGTAGTCCCACTATGAAATCCATGCCTATCTCGTCCCATTTCCATTCGGGAATCTTGAGTGGCTGCAGCAAGCGTGGGCGTTGATGTTCGGCTTTCACCCTTTGGCACACATCGCACACGGCTACGTATTCGGCTACATCCCTCTTCATATTAGGCCACCGGTATTCCCCTTTCAAATCCTGGTACATTTTCGTGCTTCCGGGATGTAACGAATATGCCGATTCGTGGGCTTCCTTTAAGATCAATCCTCTCAAACCGCCTCGTTCGTGCACACGATTCTTTTCTTGTACCACGGATTCCCTTGTCATCTACGAAAACTCCCGAGCGCGTCCGCGGCCATGCGTTCCTTGATTTCCGGGTTTCCTCATTCCCTTTTGGGCTTCCTCTATTTGAGTTCTCGTAGGGGTTGGATTTCCAGTGAGTTCACTTCTCCGTAAGGAATCGGGTGCGATTGAGTCTAGCCATTTCTTCTTGGAGTTCGCTGGCCATACCTCCCAATCCCAGGTGGTTGCATTGGGCTTTGCGGCTCAGCACATCGGCCACTACATTTGCCTTGCCGGTGATAGTGGATTCCTAGATCGTAATCCTTGATCAACTCCAGCCATCGCCTCGTCGTAGATTGAGATCAGCCGAGTAAAGAAATATTTTAAGCTCTTGTGATCGGTATACACATCACGGTGGTTCCCGATCGATAGTGTCTCCGGATCTTCAATGCGTGTACAACCGCGGCTAATTCCAGGTCGTGTGTGGGATAATTCTCTTCGTGGGGTCGTAATCGCCGAGAGGCATACGCTACGACCTTCCCATCCTGCATTAACACTCCTCCCAATCCTTGCCGGGATGCATCACAAGACATCACGAAGTCCTTCCGGTTGTCGGGTAAGGTCAAGATTGGGGCGTGGTTAACTTTTCTTTTAATTGGTCGAAGGCTTTTTGGCACTTCTCATTCCATCCAAACTTCTTTTCCTTCTTCGAAGTTGAGTCATAGGTCGGGCTACGGTGGAAAACCCTTTGATAAACCGTCGGTAATAACCGGCCAAGCCCAAGAAACTCCGAACTTCCGTCACGACTTGGGTGCCTTCCATTCCATAACGGCTTCGACCTTGGCGGGGTCTACTGCTACTCCTCCGCTGAAACCACGTGGCCAAGAAAAGCGACTTCCTTGAGCCGAACTCGCATTTGCTGAACTTTGCATACAGCTGGTGCTCTCGTAGCTTTTCCAGTACTAGTCGTAGATGCTCCGCGTGTTCCTCATCGTTCTTGGAGTAGATAAGTATATCGTCAATGAACACCACCACGAATTTGTCCAGGTATTCCATGAATACCTTGTTCATCAGGTTCATAAAGTATGCCGGGGCATTGGTCAATCCAAAGGACATCACTGTGAACTCGTATAAGCCGTAACGTGTAGAGAACGCCGTCTTAGGAATATCTCCGGCTCTAATCTTCAACTGATGATATCCTGACCGTAGATCAATCTTGGAGAACACCTGCGCACCTTTAAGTTGATCGAATAGGTCATCGATTCGAGGTAGCGGGTACTTGTTCTTGATAGTTACTTCATTCAGCGATCGGTAGTCCACACACATTCTTATACTCCCATCCTTCTTTTTGACGAAGAGTACGGGGGCTCCCGGGGAGAAGAGCTGGGCGTACAAATCCCTTCTCTTGTAGTTCCCTTATCTCGCTTCTTGAGTTCCTCTAACTCGTTGGCCGGCATTCGATAAGGTCTCTTGGATATGGGGGCAGTACCAGGCATTAGATCGATGATAAACTCTACGTCGCGATCCGGGGGCATTCCGGGTAATTCCTCGGGAAACACATCCGGGTATTCTTGTACTACGGGCATTCCGCCTAGGGGTAGCATGGTGAACACTCCCGCAGCTTGCTCACATAGCTTTGGGTTTTGATCCATAGTTATGCTCATCGGTGATCCCCATGGGGTGGATACCGTGACTTCCCTTCGACTGCAGTCTATAATCCCATTATTTTTGGTCAACCAATCCATCCCGAGTATGACATCTATGGTTTGGGGTGATAGCACCATAAGGTTTGAGAGAAACACCACGTCTCTAATCCGTATGGGCACATTAATGCAGGCATGGGGTACGGTTATGTCTCCCCCAGGTGAGTGTACCAACATAGGCCTCTTAAGTGCTACTTGGTGTAGGTGGTGTTGTTTGCTTACTTGGGAAGATATGAATGAATGCGAGGCTCCAGAATCGAATAAAACTTTAACTGGTGCAGAGTTGATAGAGAACATACCCATCAATACGCTCTGGTCCTCCTGAGCTTCTTCCGCCCGCACATGATTCACCTGGCCACGTCGAAACCCGGTGGCAGCCTCGTTGGGTAGCGGGGTCCTGAACAGACCTCGTCCTGCCGCAGGGGTGGGGGTTCCTCGGACGGGCGTTGCATTGGCGCCAGTGCGCACAGGGGCGTTGCGTGGTTTTGGGCAGCTATTGGAGTAGTGCCCGAATTCTCCGCAATTGAAACAGCTCACATTCCTTCTTCCTGGAGCGGCTAGGGTTGGTGTGGGCGTACGAAACTGAGGTGTAGCTGACCTGTTGACATGGTCGGAAGCGGAAGAACGTCCGGTTGCCGGAACATTTGGCTTCCATCCAGACGGGGTGGCTCCCTTGGGGCGTTGTGGCGTTCCCTGAAATGGGCGAGCCATAGCGAGCCTCCTCTTGCGGTTATTGTCTACCACCTTTTGGTCATGCTCAAGTCGGACGACCTTGTTGATGAGGCTTTGGAAACTGGTGTGATCCTGCCCGATCATTGGTCCCCTCAGTTCGTCATTTAGTCCCTCAATGAATTTGTCTATCTTTTCTTCTTCGTCTGCCAGGTCACTGGTGGCGTAACGGGCAAGTTGGGTGAACTTGTTCAGATATTCTTGTACTGAGGTGTTCCCCTGACGCAGTCTGCGGAACTCGTTTTTCTTCATCCTCATCACCGCAGCTGGCACGAAATTCTCACGGAACGCAGCCATGAATTCCTCCCATGTTGGTTCACCGGCGTCTTCAGCTCGTGTCTCCTTGTAGGTGTCCCACCGAGTCACTCGCGGGACCCTCCACTGGTTAGTAGCGAAGATAACTCTATCCGCTTCTCGGATTTCGACGAGGGTTAGCTTCTTCTCTATCACTCTTAGCCAATCTTCGGCATCCATAGGCTCTTCGGCCGTGGAAAAAGTGGGCGGCATAGCCCTCATGAATTTTCCCAGACTCGATCCTCCTCGACCTCCTTGATTATTAGCAATCGCTTGGAGTAACTGGGTCTGCAAAGCCATGACCTCCGCCAGGGTGGAGGGGTTAGGTTCCGGCGGGTTTTCGTTGGTTGCTGCGGCTCTGCGACGATGTGCCATCTGAAGAAGGGAGATGAATTAAGAGATCGGACTAGTTTAAGTTATAGTTCACAGGGGAATTTTTCTTCAAGTTCTTTCGAATGATCTTCAATCAACAGACAAGGTGAAATAATAATAAGCATACGAATTAAGACATCGCAAGGCGATGCTCAGGTTCATCATATTACATAAGGGGGTACACGGACTGTACACACACAGTCCTTCATGCCAGGATAGCAATAATAATTATATCGTCCAACTACATCAACTAATTAAGGGGAAATAGGAAGTGCTGCCGAGCTGGGAAGGTCCTTCCCGCCTAGTCATCCAACCATCCGCAAGAGCCAGGCGCCGGAAGTGGGTGGTCCGCTGCTGAAGCAAACCGAAGTCCCCATGGCTCGGAGGTGGTGGCCTCGGAGTCACGCCGAATCTTCCGACTCGGTGGCCGCGTACTCTTGCGAGCAGTCTGGCGGGTGAGGGGGCCTCCCGTGTGAGTCAGGCGACGAGGGGGAACTTCCTCCTCCATTGAGTCGGTGTCGCTAGACTCCCATTTGATCTCCATGGGCTCTGCCTCAGACTCCGTATCGGTGTAGATCTGGATGGGGTTACCCTCTCCTGATCCCGGCTCGGATGGTACTGGTACGGAGCTCGGGGTGGGTCCCATGGATGTGGCAGCAGTGGGGTCTACCAGGTACGGTGCAGGCTCTGTGCTCAACATAAAAGCTTGCTCCATCATAGCTTGAAAAGTATCTAAGCTTGCTGGAGTCATAAGGTAATAGTGGTCGGGCACAGGGGCAGGAGGTGATGGTGCAGGCTCGGTGGAAGTACCTGCAGCGTAGACAGGACGAGTGCGCAGCTGTTCCTCTAGCTGGTTGATCTGCTGCTTGCTCTTCCTGAGCTGTTCTTCCAGCTCTACCAGAGCCTCCCCTCGGGCCATGTAGCGGTCCGAGAGTTGCTCATACTGGGCACCATTGGCCTGCAGCTGAGTCTGCAGCATGTTTATCTGGTCTCCACAGCCTTGGTGGCTGTTGACCAGATCATTGAGGCGTGACTGCTGATCGTTGATCTCGAGCAGGGCCTCCTCGTAACAGTCGTCTGCTGTCTCCGCCCAACGGGATAGACGCGTGACCATCGGGTTGTAGCAGCAGGGGTAGCCTCCACAGTGCGTGCATCGGGTTGCCCTCTTCGCGGTAAGGATGATGCACGAACTCTGTCATTGTGAGTTCGGCACGGTGTTCCGCATTAAGGCGAAGGAAGGCCTCGCGAGCCGCATCCCGAATAGCCGCTTCGCTAGGTCCGGTGGTAGCAAGTGTGGAAGCAGTAAGATGTCTCGCTTCCCCTGCGGGCTTCTATGGATACAGCTGCCTCCCAGGCTGGATACACTTCGGAGCCATGCCTTTTGGTGTGATAGGTGGGTGGTTCCGGGTACCTCAAACACCATAGTAGGGACTGGAGTTGGACCACGAACCCCTCGTCTCGCGGAACAGTGACTTCCCAGGTTCCGTCGTGGTTTGACATCTGCTTTACAGGCAACTTAGGGTTAGCGGGAGGGAGCTATCATAATCATTTGGTAAAAAGAAATACAGATGTAGAAAAGATATATTTGCATTTTCGGAAATAATAGTTTAAAACTGATCCTACCGTAGGGATATTTCCCTTTACCCATCTAGTTAGGGGTAGGGCGCCATTTGGTCTTAGCCTACGGTCGCATGGCTCGATACCACTCGTAGACTCCCGATTTTGAGGCGGGAATCTTTCGTGTTCATAGTACCATTTCCCTGGATCAAGTAGTTGGTACCCACGAATACAGTACTGGATAATCAAGTGCGCATGCACGAATAGTCTTACAATACCATTATTACATTAATAGGCCCGAAGGCATTGTTCATCCCACAGGACCTTATGGTCCGAATACAACATAAAAACAGAGTTTAGATAAGGCGGCGGAAAGAGGGCGGCTTGTCAATTGCCACGAGCAACGACCGGAGCTAAAGTCTAATATGCGCCGTCAGTTCCCTCGTCCTCCTGGTGATATGCGTATGAATCTTCCGGCTCTTCAACTCCATCAGCTGGAGGTTTGTGCGTATAGCAAGGGTGAGTACCAACCGTACTCGGCAAGCCAACACGAATTGATGCATATGCTAAGGTTATTCAAAGAACATGGCTAGGGTTATTTTTGCGTAAAACCGTTTTCACAATTCTTTTCACAAGCCTATCGACTAGCCAAATCAAGTTTTAATTTCATAGTTCATTAACCCGGCGACGGTTCGTCTACCATCCATCGTGATTCCAAGGATGGCTTCCCGCCTCCGGTTCGTCATGATTTTTCGGGAGTCCACCCCTTCTCGTATTCTCGAGAAGTTGATCCACCGAATAAAATCAACATGCAAACCCATCCCAATATTTTTTAAGTTCAAAGTCTAGCCAAGCGAAAGTCTTGTCACGATGCTCAATATCCGCGAGCACGGCTATTCGAATAGATTGATTCATTCACACTGCGTGGATGTACACTTTACCCGTACTCCGCGACAGCCCAACAAATGAGCCTACGCCTCAACACATGAGATGGTCACGGCAAAGCCTTTCGATAACCTCACTTTGGCGCACCCGCTCCATGAACTTATGTCCTCATGCACTCTAGCCGTCCTTTTCTAGCGGTGAGAGGAGTTCGCGCACCGGGGTAAGGGAAGACATTTCCAATTCTTTAAGTTTAATTAACATTAGTTTAATCCCACCATTCATAACAAAGGCCGCAGCCTCATTCTCATCCCATAACCACATCATAGGGAACCATCTATGCAAGGATACGCCTCCGCTCGGCTATCTAGTCGCTAGGTCTATACCCATTCGAGAAGTACGGTTGTACTGGCTCGTTTCCCGGCTATCTCATGGCTCGGTCCTTAATTGACCAGGGTCGACACTTGCCTTTTCCAGAATCCACCCAAATCATCCGGCCGCCCCAGTCTAAAACATTTGTATAGTACTTTCAATTTTCATCAAACTTAGTTCCTCATTCTCATGGCCATGTGGCGCTCATGTCTCCACATGTCGAATCTCAACTACCTTCCCTAAGGTAGTTGCCCAAGCACAAAGCTTTTTCATAAAGTCGTGAGTATGCATAAGTCTAAGTATAGCATGGCTAAGCAGTTTACCGAAGTTATGCTTCGGTTGTTTGTATCACATCGCGAGTTACAAGGAGTAATTCTAAAGGTAATCAATAGCAAGGTATGGCATAACAAGTATAGGTAACTCTGTAAAGCATGCATGTTTAGAGTTTAAAATAACATCATTTCGCAATTGGGATCGATATGTTCAAAGGGTGTGAAGACTTGCCTTGCTCGCACGCTGGTTGAGTGGGGTCTTCCGCGTAGTCGTGTTCACTTCTTCGGACGCTATCCGTACGTGCGAAAAGAAGGGTTGAATCCAATTAAAATTCAACAATATCAACGAAAAAGAAAGAGATCTCAAAATGATCGTGGAAAGCGGATTCCAAACACAACCTCAAACTTCGGAAATTTTAAGTTGAATCAACGAAAAGGAGTCCAGTTAAACCGAGCGAAACATCTCGTAATAAATATATATTTTGTTCCTAAATTTGAAGATATCCTAGAATAATTAGATTTCTAATTTCCATATCTCCAATAATTTATCTTTAATGTTGCAATTATATTTGCTAGGGTTTTGGAATTCTAACGACAGGATAACGTCATTCATGCTTAACTAATATTTAAAAAAATCTCATGTGAACTTTGATAACAATTTAGAGGTTGGACAATATTTGAATTCATAAAAAGGGAAAATTTAATCTATAAATTATTTTCACAAAGTATTTCTTTTTGGAAGGAAAAAGAATATTATACTCATTCCTAGATAATAATATTTCAAAAACCTATTTTTTTTATCCTGAAATATTTCCAAAATAATCTTTTTACCTTTACCCTAATTCCTTTACCATTTTTCTTTTCCTTATTTTTTTTCTTTCTCTTTCTTTTCTTTTTCCCTTTCTTTTCTTTCTTCCTCTGCTTCTTCCCTCCCTTTCCCCCCTTTCTGTTTCCACCGGCCGACGGTGAGGGAGGGGTGCCGACGGCGAGGAGGGCCGAAGCTAGGGAAAGAGGGCGTTACACCATCTTGGGACCACGAGGGCTCCATTTCTCCACTCGGCCGAGACCCGGGAGCGGCGGAAAGGGCTGGTGACGGCGAGGTGGTTCGGCGGCGGTGGCGCTCGTCGGCAGCAAAATCCGGCGAAGCTCTGGCTAAAGTGAGGGGTCTACGAGCTTCAGTGAACCCTAGGGAGGAGTCTTTCTGTTGAGGAGTATTTTAAGGAGATGGAGAAAGCCATGATTAGAGCTGATGTGTATGAAGATGAAGAGCAAATTATTGCCCGTTTCACGGCTGGGTTACATGGCAATATTCAGCGCATTGTTGAGTTTCAACCGTACCGTCATCTCATTGACTTGGTACATCAAGCAACTAAAGCTGAACGCCAACTGCAGCAAGATGGTAAGAACATCAAGTCTTTGTCTTATGGTACGAGGACTATGATAGGAGGAAACAAGTCAAATCCGAGATTTACTGCTGCACCCTCAACAACCAAAACATCAAGTGGAGGTTTTTGTTCTAATATTCAAGGTGTTGTTGGTGGGAAGAATGCTACTGCCCCAAGCATGAGTGCTAAACCTGCAGCATCTACTACTACTTCAGTGGGTTCTACAGCAAAGAGTAGTGGAATTCAATGCTTCAAATGTGGAGGTCGTGGACATGTAATCAAGGAGTGCCCAAATAATCGTGTGATCATTGTGAATGACAATGGAGAGTATGAATCAGCCAGTGAAGAGGATGTTGAGGAAGAGCAAGATATTGAAGCCCATGAAAATGAGGAAAATATTGGGTGTGACTCAAATCTTGAGTGTTCAAATGAGAGAAGCTGAAAATGGACAGCGACATAATCTGTTCCAAACAAGAGCTAAGGTGCAAGATAAGGTTGTGAAGGTGATCATCGATGGGGGAAGCTGCCATAATCTTGCTAGTAGAGAGATGGTTGATAAACTTGGTCTGAAGCTACATCGACACCCTCATCCATACCATGTCCAATTGTTGAATGATTCAGGAGATATTAAGATTGGGTATAAGGTGAATGTTCCATTCAAGATTGGAGAATATGTTGACACCATTGAATGCGATGTGGCACCCATGTCATTGTGTCACTTGCTGCTTGGAAGACCATGGCAATATGACAGATATACTCAGCATTGTGGGAGAACAAATCAGTACACACTAGATTTGAAAGGGAAGAAGCTTGTACTCAAGCCTATGACACCTCAACAAATTATTGCTGAGCACTTGCAGAAGAAATCTGAAATTAGTCCACCAACTAAAGGAGAGAAAGAGCGAAACAAAATGAGTGCCATCCACAATTCGGTGAGTGAGAGCCACAAGCCAAATTTGAGAGGTAAAAATAAAGGAGAGGGAGAGAACTTAGTGATGATAGCCAGCAAATCTGAAATGAGAGATGTGAGGAGAAACCCGGATCAAGTCTTATTTATACTTGTGTGCAAGGACACATTACTTTCAGCTAACGACTTAACATCTGTCCCTAGTGTTGTTGCACGTGTTTTAGAGGACTATGAAGATGTTTTTCTAGAGGAAACACCTACTGGACTTCCTCCATTGCGTGGCATCAAACATCAAATTGATCTCATCCCTGGAGCAGCACTTCCAAACCGTCCAGCATACCGCACCAATCCTGAAGAAACAAAAGAAATTCAAAGGCAAGTACAAGCACTTTTAGATAAAGGTTATGTTCGTGAAAGTTTAAGTCCTTGTGCTGTTCCAGTGATTTTGGTACCAAAGAAAGATGGTTCATGGAGAATGTGTGTAGATTGTAGAGCTATAAATAACATCACCGTTCGTTATCGTCATCCTATTCCTAGGCTTGATGATATGCTAGATGAATTGAGTGGATCTATGATATTTTCTAAAATTGATTTGAGAAGTGGTTACCATCAGATTAGAATGAAAATCGGAGATGAATGGAAGACTGCTTTTAAAACAAAGTTCGGGTTGTATGAGTGGTTAGTTATGCCCTTCGGGTTGACTAATGCCCCTAGTACATTCATGAGGTTGATGAACCATGTCTTGCAAGAATTCATTAGAAAATTTGTTGTTGTTTACTTTGATGATATCTTAATTTACAGCAAGACATTAGAAGAACATGTTGTTCATATTCGGCAGGTTTTGGATGTGCTCGGGAAGGAAAGATTATTTGCTAACCTTGAGAAGTGCACATTTTGTACAGATCAAGTTGTGTTTCTTGGTTTTGTTGTTTCTAGTTCAGGAATTCAGGTTGATGAATCCAAGGTGAAAGCAATAAAAGATTGGCCGACTCCTGAAAATGTAAGCCAAGTGAGAAGTTTTCATGGACTTGCTGATTTCTACAGAAGATTTGTAAGAGATTTCAGCACCATAGCTGCTCCATTAAATGAGTTAACAAAGAAAGGTGTTACCTTCCAATGGGGTGATCCACAGGAGAAAGCGTTCCAAGAATTGAAGAAAAGGTTATCCGAAGCTCCCTTGCTTGTGTTGCCAGATTTTACTAAAACCTTTGAGATTGAATGTGATGCAAGTGGCATTGGAATTGGAGGAGTTCTCATGCAAGATGGACAACCTGTTGCCTACTTTAGTGAGAAGTTGGGAGGTGTACAACTGAATTATTCGGTGTATGACAAGGAGTTGTATGCTTTGGTAAGAGCACTTGAGACTTGGCAACATTACTTATGGCCGAAAGAATTTGTTATTCATTCAGATCATGAGGCTTTGAAGTATTTAAAAGGCCAAGCAAAACTGAACCGAAGACATGCCAAATGGGTTGAATTCATTGAAACTTTTCCATATGTTGTGAAATACAAGAAAGGTAAGGAAAACATTGTTGCCGATGCTTTGTCCCGCAAGAATATTTTGTTAAATCAACTCGAAATAAAAGTACCGGGACTTGAAAACATAAAAGAATTGTACCCTGCTGATCATGACTTTTCAGAACCATACGCAAAATGCACAACTGGAAAAGGATGGGAAAATATCACATACATAATGGATTTTTGTTTAGAGCTAACAAATTATGTGTTCCATATTGCTCTGTTAAACTCTTGTTGTTGCAGGAAACACATGCAGGTGGATTGATGGGACACTTTGGATGGAAAAAGACCTATGACCTGCTAGCTGATCACTTCTATTGGCCAAAGATGAGAAGGGATGTTGAACGACTTGTGCAGAGATGCGTTACCTGTCACAAAGCTCAGTCAAAACTGAAACCCCATGGTTTATATACTCCCTTGTCTGTTCCTAGTGCCCCTTGGGAAGATATTAGCATGGACTTTGTTTTGGGATTACCTAGGACAAAGAGGGGGAGGGATTCAATCTTTGTGGTTGTTGATAGATTTTCTAAAATGGCACATTTTATACCATGTCATAAAAGCGATGATGCTTCCCACGTAGCCTCTCTATTTTTCAAGGAAATTGTGAGATTACATGGCATGCCCAAGACGATTGTTTCAGACCGTGATGCCAAATTTTTGAGCTACTTTTGGAAGACATTGTGGGCCAAACTCGGTACAAGGCTGATGTTTTCAACCACTTACCACCCACAAACGAATGGACAAACTGAAGTTGTGAATAGAACACTTTCTATGCTACTACGAGCCTTGATAAAGAAGAACTTAAAGGAGTGGGAAGAGTGCTTGCCACATGTGGAATTTGCTTATAACAGGGCAATACACTCTACAACTAATATGAGTCCTTTTGAAGTTGTATATGGTTTCAAACCACTTGCTCCGGTCGACTTGCTGCCTCTACCATTGCAGGAAAGAAGTAACATGGAAGCCTCCAAGCGTGCATCTTTTGTCAAGAAGATTCATGAGAAGACCAAAGAAGAAATTGAGAAAAGATCCAAGTACTATGCTGAATGGGCAAACAAGCATCGCAAGAAGGTTACATTTGAGCCTGGAGAATTAGTTTGGGTACACCGTCGTAAAGATCGCTTTCCAGAGAAGCGCAAATCCAAATTGATGCCACGAGGAGATGGTCCATTCAGAGTGCTGTCCAAGATCAATGATAATGCTTACAAGATAGAGCTCCCTGAAGACTATAGTGTTAGCCCAACCTTCAATGTTGCTGACTTAACACCGTTCTTCGGATTCGAGGAATCAGAGTCGAGGACGACTCCTTTTCAAGAGGGGGAGGATGATGAGGACATCTCAACCGTGCATGCATCCTCAAGTGTCAACAACTCACGCATCAACATCAACGATACAAACCAAGGACCAATTACACGTAGTCGGGCAAAGAAACTATAACAAGAGGTGAACGCGCTACTTTCAGAGTTATATTTAAATGTTAATAAGAATTATATGCTATCTAAGTCGTGCACATTGCTATTGCTCAGGTTCACCATGGAGGGAGACAAAGACACACCAAACAATGACTACAAAGAAGAACTACTCGAGAGCCAGACTAGTTCAGCAGAAGAGTCAGAAAGAAACACTCATAACTTTTGATCCACATTAGTTATGAAGGTGAATGTGTACATTTTAGAAAGCTTATGAAGTCTAGTTTATAATGGCACTAAGATCGACTACTTTGGGTACTACATGAAGAAGTACGACTAGTTTTAGTGCAGACTGGTTAGAAGGTCAACAGTCAGTTTGAAGTCTAAGTTTCCGTGCAAAACTGTACCATTCTACAACATTTCGTGCTGCATGCTACACATGGTTGGAAGCTCCTTTAAGTCTAGTTTTCAACCCAACAAACGGATCATCATTCGACTTACCAAGATGAAGTTATTGCAAATTTACTGAAGGCTGCGCAGAAGTCCAACAACCTCGCGAGACCACTTCGGGAGTTGCTTTCATGGAAGCCTTTTCACATACTCTATCCCTTCAGTTTCATTTCGTGTTTACACCTATTTAGGAGGGTTGTTCCTAGTATAAATACCCTATGTATCTCAGAGATTAGCAAGACTTTGATAATTGAAATACAAACCCCTTTGTTCAGCTGTGTGCTAACAAAACTTGAGAGAGTGATCTCTACCCCTTTGCTCTTGTGATTTCCTTCGCGAGATTACAGAAGCGGCGGCTTCATCCGCTCCCAATTGGTGCTCCTACTCCCTTTAAGGTTTTCCTTGATTGACTGTAGGTTGTGTTGGCTGGTTCTTTGAGAGTGTGGTTGGGCGAATCCTCGATTCAGGTTGCCGGTTAAAGACGGTGGTTGGCTTCGAGTTTTATTTGCCAGGTTGCACTAGTTATCGCTGCTTGCAGCAAGTTATCAAGTGGTTCTTCCACTAGTTATCAAGTTCAAGATCCTACGTCGTGAAGATCGGGACCGAGACTTCATCACCAGGCTTACATATTTATACCCGTGGGATGACAAATATCCTAACAGATTATAAAACAGACTTCCTAAAGATAAAATAGTAAACTAATAACCTCTTTCTAATTAATAGATACAAGCCATATCCTCCCTGGACTCGGTTTCTTCTGGATTAGATCTTCTCAAACGGAATCTAACAAGAACCCGACTGCTGAAGATATGGATCCTCCATCGGCTAACACAGAACTTCTTGGCCGATTCTGCTTTGAGCCGATATGAACACTTAGCCGATTCAGACTCCAGGGCTTACCAAATTCTGCTGTTAACAGTACTCTTTTCCATAAGACAAACTCCAGTGATGCTCTTCCCTTTGTCTTCCTCATCGTCATCTGAGTACTCAACATCGCTGAATCCCTGCACGGCTGCAAAAGCTTCATCCAAGGCCTTCTGGTAGTACTTCCTCATCTTCATGTTCTTCGCCTGCTTCTTGCTCTGCTTAGCTTTCTTAGATCCATATTGAGCTTTTTTCCTCCTGTGTACCTTTTCTAGCCTTGGGACATTGGGAGAGGATGTGTCCTGGTTGACCACAGCCAAAACACCGGATTGGTCCTTCTCTTCTCCTGGACCTGACATTATTCACAGCTCGAGAAATTCGATTAGCAAGCGATACCAAGTCCTCCTCACTGATTTCTTCCAGTTGATCATCGCACATGGCAGAGAAAGAAGGAAACATCGACTGTGAAGAAGAATCAGAAGATGCAGAAGTGGACACCAAGGCAGAAGATTTCGAATCAGTCCTTTTAGAAAGAATGTTCATCTCATAGGTTTTCAATTTAGTATAAAGAACATCCAAAGTCAAGGTATTCATATCAACAATTCCTGAATTGAGGTAACCTTAACTTCTCAAACCTTCATATCAAGACCATTCATAAAATGATGGGCAACCTCAGATTGAGAATAATTATCATTATAAGAAGAATTAACAGATCTAAGATTACACAAAATTTTGTTAAAACGGCCTAGATAGTCATCCAATGATTCCCCATGTGTCATCTCAAATTTGATGTACTTCTTTTTGAAAACATCTTTTCGTAACTTTAATGTTTGAAGATCCAGTATAAAAATCATTCAAAGCTTTCCAAATCTCATTTGCAGTAGCAAGATGCGAAACACGATTAAAATCGGAGTGAGAAATTGCGTTAAGAATAATGTTCCGAGCTTTGCAATTATTTTCAAAGTCAAATTTGAGTGTAGGAGTATCAATGCGATCAGGGATGTCATAAGATTATGAAACTTTTAGCCAAATATCATAACCTTGAGATATTATGTAAGATTCCATATTTTTCTTCCAATAGTCAAAATTGGTTCCATTGAAAACATGAGGTTTGTTTGAAAACTTTTCAGCCATGGCAAAAGATCATAAAAGCAAATCAAGAACGAGGCTCTGATACCACTTGTAGGATCGAACAATACCAAACAAACCTACCAGAGGGGGGTGAATGGTAGGGACAACCAAAACCCAAATCTTGTGCAAAAACAAAGATACGGGTGAAACCGATCTACAAAATAAAGATGAACAGAACCTGTTGAAGCCTCAGCTGGTCACACCGCAGTATATCAGCCCGGTCAGACCGCCCCTCCAGACAGGTCAGACCGCCGACTCGCCTCCGGTTAGACCGCCACCGCAACCTGCCGGTCAGACCGCGCACACCTATGGTCAGACCGTTGGGATCCAGAAAAACACCGATAGATAAACTCTCGAAGAAGTAGAACAAACTATTTCAACTTTATTGTATCTAAAAATGTTTACAAAGTGCATCAATAGCACTCCTCACCAAAATCTCGACCTAACTCGAAACCCTAGTTGTTCTCTCAAGTTTTGCTCTTAAAAATCGATGTCTAGGAGGCACACCCTCCCTCTCTATTTATACAAGCAATAGGTCTACGAATTCATCACCAAGTAGGACTCCTAATCCACATAGGAAACCCTCTCTTGCCAGCCACAAACTCATCTCTTTCCTTATCTCAATCAAACTTGTCGAATCCTGACTCCATTCCAAATTCGACTCCACATACGATCCCTCTCATATGCCATATAAAATCTCTATCTTTCATGTGCAGTATCCTCTAGCCTTTTAGTATCCCGCGTGCTGGACGTCTACTTTTCCCAAGTCGACTCCGATCCGACATTGGCAATACTATCCGAGGCCTCAAGCGATACCTGCACATATACGACAAAGAAACGATATACCGAGCACAAGTTTGTCCAAACATGACTCACATTAACTTGTCAACAGAAACCATACGCATAGAAATCATCTAGAAATCAAATCCACAAAGAAACAATCCAAAACCGAGAAATCAAACCGAAATCAGAATCGACCGGTCAGACCGCGCCGGTCTGACCGACTGAGAGTCGGAGTCCAACCGTAAATCGAAGCCAGTTTGACCGACTGTGAGTCGGACTCGTCCGGTCTGACCGTACACACACCTCCGGTCAGACCATGCACATACACCGGTCTGACCGGTCGTATCCGCGACACAAAATATCAGACATTCAATTCAAAGCACAAATCTAATGTTTCATCACATAAAATATAAATCATACTCATTGGATTCAACAGTAAACATATGACTTTTGGACAAAATCTGGTACTAAAACTTCCAAGATTTTAACTATCAAGGAATTTTACTCATTCAGTCCCAAAATAAAGTATTTTGATTTTTTTCATGAGTCAAACTATCATAAATTTGAATTTGAGCGAGAACAGTAACATTTAGTAACATTTACTATCATGTCGAACAAGTAAACTATGAAAATACGCTTCATAACACATGTAATGATGACCAGATATCATATGTCAATATTATTTTTTATAAACTTTATCAAACTTTAAGATAGTTTGACTCAGGACAAAATAAAAAAGAGGTACTAGAGATAGCTATAGCGTGAAATATATTATCATTAAATCTTAAGTCCAAACTCAACTTTATTCGTGAGTAGCTGTTCATTAGTAATGTGTACGTAGTAAAAAATATATTGAATTTTTATGAGACATTACAGTGTATATCCATATCCCGTACGGGGTCACGGCGGGGGAGCGCCGTATCGGTGCATCGGAGCTGCACTACACTGGATTCCTCGTATGCTTTCCCTTCTCTGCTGAATAGGAAAAAGATGCACATGACAGAAATAAAAATTTTCATGTGTAAACACAGGGAAAATATTAGTGCAGGATCAATGCAGAGAAAACAGAGAAAACTTGTCATGTGAAAAGTGAGCACTGAGAACACAATTCAGAAAATTATCCTTCTTTCGTGTTGACAAATCAGGGTTGGGCAGGCGCTCCTCTGCTTTGCTCGAGCCTTGCTAGCTGCGAGCCTTCCTACCGACTGCCGCACTGCTTTGCCGTACTCCTCCGTGGCTCCCTGCTACCTTCTGAGTGGTCGCCACCAGCCCCCTTACAAGCTCGGGAAAATCCGTCCTCGACCAAATCTGACGCCCCAACCTCCGTGGCGGCCAGATCTGTCGAAGGGGATGGCAGAATGGAGGAACTGGGAAAGGGGAAGAGTGCCCAAGGATGAGGAGGGGCGGAGGAGATAGCGGCCAGTAGTGTTGGCACTCAAGCGGGAGCGAAAGAGACGGCGGCCGTCGGTGTCCGCGTCGGTGTCCGTATCCGCGCTTGACCGCGAGCGGAGATGGCATCCGGTGGCATCAGCTCGCAAGCGGGAGTAGACAAAGCGGCGACATCGACGAGCAGGAGGGGACAGTCGTCGAAGTTGGCTGTAGTTAGGTCCCTAGCTGTAGTCGGCAGGAGAAGGAAGGGGAACACGAGGGATGGAGAGAGGTGGGGAGTTTCGCTGGCGTAGATCGGGAGAAAGGGTTGATGAACCAACCTTTCACCAGGGTTCATATCATGGGTGCATGTCATACCGCTCTTGTCGGTAAGGCGGTTTTTGCGCAGGTTTCATGTCGTTTCTCGTCAGTAAGGCGGTTTTCATGTGAAAAATCATGAAAACCGACCAGCGATGAACGGTATCAAATTTGGATTTGGACGATTTCGTGCGTACCGCGAAAACCGTGCAAAAACCGTGAAAATCGTGTAAACCGCGCGAAAACCGTGAAAACGGTAATTTAAATTTGAACCAAATCTAAATCCGTGTCGTGTCGCGGTTTTCGGTCAAACCGCGTGAAAACTGCGCCACATGCCGCGGTTTTCGCGGCAAACCGCGCGAAATTTATTTTTTTATAAAAATATATATATTTGTGATAAAATGAATTTTTTCAAATTTTTTGAATTCTCACGAAATTATTGAAACAAAACCGTGAGGGTGTCGTACCACACCTTTACGATACTCGCGAAAACCATAAAAATCGTGGTGGTTTTCGCGGAATTGTGGACCCTGCCTTGTACCAACATATCTCAGCTGGAACCTCCTCTGACAAGGAATCGGTACCAGAGCAATTTCAGTCGTTCGATCCTGCCAGATCAATGATCAGGACATGGTACCACCTTTACTCAAGGACGGTAATAAGGCTCCTCTGAAAAACATCACGCCGAAACAAGTCGAACAATATCTGAGGTTTACAATTACCTGATGCAACATATGGCTCGAATGAAATAAAAGTATTCGAAAATCATTCTCGGAAAAAATCATGTTGCCTTCAAAGTTGTTAGGAGATTAATTAGAGGAATTGGCATTGTGTGAAGTTTATAGTTTTGTATTGAGGAACCTATGCGTCCTTAGGTGTAGTCGTATCTACGTGTAATCTTCTAATATATTTTTTCTCCTTAATATAACAGCCTGCCGTTCGGTTTAAGAAAAGCAAAAAGAAAAAAATTAAGGTTTTGACTATTATCTTTTGATCAGCACGAACTACTGTAGTAACAGGGTGACCGTCAGCCATTACCTTCCTGTATCTTGTTACTACAAGCAACGCCTTTGGGTGGCTTTCTTCTGAAGCATCATGCTGACTCAGACGAGAAAAAAGTACAGCATGCAAAGTTATGCAAGTAACTATAGTCCACATGGGAAATAACAAAAACAATTATTAAGATGTTTCTCACATGTTGATCAGGTTAAGTTCTTTCTCAAGAACTAGTTGTCCTGCTTACATTTCTTTGTGACTTGTCAATTGCACATGCATCTCACTTGTACTGCTTACACATTACTTTAAAACTTCACCTGTCAATTTCTACATAGCTCACATGACATCTCCATAAATGTATTTTAGATTTATTTTGGGTATATAATTCAATTTCTAAAACTGCCTATGCATATGCAAATGAACCTTATCTACAAAGGAAGGCTACCAAATGTATAATCTATCATAAATATAATATCGAACAATACCAAACAAACCTATCAGAGGGGGGTAAATGGTAGGGACAACCAAAACGCAAATCTTGTGCTAAAACAAAGATACGGATGAAACCGATCTACAAAATAAAGATGAACAAAACCTGTTGAAGCCTCAGCCGGTCACATAGCAGTATACCAGCCCGGTCAGACCGCCTCTCCTGGCCAGTCAGATCGTCGATTCGCCTTCGGTTGAACTGTCGCCGCAACCCACCGGTCAGACCGCATGCACACCTACGATCAGACCGTTGGGCTCCAGAAAAACAACGGTAGATGAACTTTCGATGAAGTAGATCAAACTATTTCAACTTTATTGCATCTAAAAGTGAAGTGTTTACGAAGTGCAACAACAGCACTCCTCATCAAAATCTCGACCTAACTCGAAACCCTAGCTGTTCTCTCAAGTTTTGCTCTTAAAAATCGATGTCTAGGAGGCACACCCTCCCTCTCTATTTATACAAGCAATAGGTCCACGAATTCTTCACCAAGTAGGACTCCTAATCCACATAGGAAACCCTCTCTTGCCAGCCACAAACTCATCTCTTTCCTTATCTCAATCAAACTTGTCGAATTCTGATTCCATTCAAAATTCGACTCCACATACGATCCCTCTCATATGCCATATAGAATCTCTATCTTCCATGTGCAGTATCCTCTAGCCTTTTAGTATCTCACGTGTTGGACGTCTACTTTTCCTAAGTCAACTCCGATCCGACATCGGCAATACTATCCAAGGCCTCAAGCGATACCTGCACATATATGACAAAGAAACGATATACCGAGCACAAGTTTGTCCAAACATGACTCACATTAGCTTGTCAACATAAACCATACGCATAGAAATCTTCTAGAAATCAAATCCACAAAGAAATAATCCAAAACCGAGAAATCAAACCGAAATCAGAATCGACCGGTCAGACCGCGCCAGTCTGACCGACTGAGAGTCGAAGTCCGACCGTAAATCGAAGCCAGTTTGACCGATTGTGAGTCGGACTCGTCCGGTCTGACCGTACACACACCTTCGATCAGACCATGCACATACACCGGTCTGACCGGTCGTATCCGCCACATAAAATATCAGACATTCAATTCAAAGCACAAATCCAATGTTTCATCACATAAAATATAAATCATACTCATTTGATTCAACAGTAAACATATGACTTTTGGACAAAATCTGGTACTGAAACTTCCAAGATTTTAACTATCAAGGAATTTTACTCATTCAGTCCCAAAATAAAGTATTTTGATTTTTCATGAGTCAAACTATCATAAATTTGAATTTGAGCAAGAACAGTAACATTTAGTAACATTTACTATCATGTCGAACAAGTAAACTATGAAAATATGCTTCATAACATATGTAATGATGACCAGATATCATATGTCAATATTATTTTTTATAAACTTTATCAAACTTAAGATAGTTTGACTCAGGACAAAATAAAGAAGAGGTATATGCGGTGGAAACCTCCAAATAAGTAAAAACCCGTGAAAACCAAATCTAAAAGTTTTGTAAATTAATAAAAAATTACTAGAGATAGCTATAGCGTGAAATATATTATCACGAAATCTTAAGTCCAAACTCAACTTAATTTGAAAGGAAAAAAAAAGACAAATTTCAGATAAATAGTTACATCTTAAATTTGTCTTTTTCTCTCAAATAAAGTTGAGTTTGACTGTATAATTGTATTTCATTTCAATACCTGAGATAGTAATTTTTTCATTAATTTATAAAACTTTTAAATATGGTTTTCACAGGTTTTCATTTATTTATGGTTTTCAATAGATATTTTCTCAATAAAAAATGCTTATGTTTGAGGATGGATGGAGTAGACTACTTAGTTTTTAATATAAATGGTGTATGTGGATCTGTATTGAAAAGTACATTCATAACCTCATAAATTAACTTATTACAGTTTATAAACTTATTCTAGTAAAAGTTATGGTCAAAATCAAAGATCATATATAAAAATATGAATGATATATATTTTTAGAGGGAGGGAATACGAAATATGTAGTAAATATCAGGTTGACTTTTTTATGAAAATCAGTTTGACTTTTATTTGCTTGGGCAAGTAGATTTCATGACATATTCTTATATTTTGACATATAATTTTATCTTTCCACAATCAATGATTTGTGATGACAAAATAAAATCATGAATTCATTTTTTTATTTCATTTTAACACGCTACAATCACATGGAGAAATGTGTTGAATTCAAGCCGATGCTGTACACCAAAGAACAAATTCATTCGGAAAAGGATAAGGATTAGGTTGATCAGAGCCGTGCTGAAAGCCATGAGCTATGTTTCAGCCCCTCTAAGGAAAGCAGCTATAGGATATATATTTGTCCAAAGCGATCCATTTTTTCAAGTCAAACTCTTGAAATGTATAAGTCAAACAGGTAGGTACATATATACAACATATGGTAAAATTAGAGGTGCATATGCTAGCCATGCACTACTACAAAAAGGCTCATTGGTGTCGCCCAAAAAGGTGCCGGTAAAACAAATCCGGCACCTATAATGCATATAGGTAGCATGTAAAGAATAGGTGCCGGTTCTTGTTAATAACCGTCACCTATAGTGCGAAATAGGTGTCGGGTGAACAGTAAAACCGGTACCTATAGTATAGGTGGCGGTTATTAAATGGAACCAGCACTTAGAGCATCCCCAACAAATTCTCAAAAAACAATTCTCAAAAAACCTCATTTAGAGAATTTCTAAAAAGTTTAGAGAATGAAATCAAAAATTGATACGGCAGATTCTCAAAATTGATTCTCTATTTTCCCTTTTCCAATCACAAAACTCGTGTTTGCATCAGTATTCTACATCCATAGCAGCTGAAAAATGAATAGGTTTGGAGATTTCACTATGCCTAAGTAGTAGCAGCACCGATTTTTTTACATACACGGGTGACTAAACCAAGTAGCCAACTGATGCAGGCGGTGGCATGCGCCAAGATGCAGCGGCAAGCTTTTTCGGCGAGATGTAGGATGGTGGCAGGCGGCGCAGGCACCAGACGACGCAAATATGTTTTTTTCGTGTAGGCCTCGCAGTAAAATAATTCTTACAGTGACATAAGCTATTTTAGAGAACCAAGACTCTATTCTCAGTTTTGACCATGAGATTTTGAATTTAGAGAACTTATAATTTTTTATATCCATATTGAGTCTCTGTTGGAGCTAGTTTTTTAAAGAAAATTTTCTAAAACGGAATTAGAGATTCATTTAGAAACACTCTTGGAGATGCTCTTATTTGTCCTAAATAGGTGTCGGGTCAGTAGTAAAAACCGACACCTATACTTTAGGTGTCGGTTTTGCTCTTCACCCGACACCTATAAGGTTCCTTACGCTGTAAGTTTTGTAATGTAGGTGCCGGTTGTTGTTAAAAACCGACACTATATTCCGACCACCTATAAATGCCACCTTTCAGCCACTTAGCTCATTTTTATTCGGTCTTCATGTGTAGAACGAAACAGAGGGGGGAAGGTTTTGCCAAAACTTTTCAGAAAAATTAAAGGTTAGTATATTTTAGTTGATTATAAAGTTGTGCGAAACCCAATCATAAAGTTGTGCTCGTTCTTCAATGCTATATATCAGAAGGTGATCGATCCAAGCACACTAGACAAGCTCCAGGCAGATGTAATCGTGACCATTTGCCAACTCGAGATGTGTTTTCCACCATCATTTTTTGATATAATGGTTCACCTAGTGATACATATCGTGAAAGAGATAAAGATTCTCGGCCCAGTGTATCTTCATAACATGTGGGCTTTCGAGAGATTCATGGGGATCATAAAAAAGTATGTGCGTAATAGAGCTCGACCGGAAGGGAGTATCGTAGAGGGTTATGCAATAAAATAGGTGGTTGAGTTTTGCATCGACTATATGGATCTATGTCCTACTGGTTTGCCGATGTCCCGACACGAGGGTAGGCTACTTGGGAAAGGGACTTTAGGGCATAAAGCAATATTCGCTCCTAGCCTTGAAACACTACGACAAGCACATTTCGCAGTGCTCGAGCAGTCGGCTTTGGTGGCTCCATTTGTTTATGTGCATTACAACTCCCTTCGAACCGAGAACCCAGGCAAATCAGAAGCATGGATCGCTAAGCAGCATAGACTGCATTTCGGTGATTGGTTACAGAAGCAAATCATGGCTTCGAATCCTGATAGTGACCAGTTGTATGTTTTGTCTCGAGGGCCTGCGAGCACTATTCATTCATTCCAAGGGTATGATATTAATGGGTATACATTTTACACGAGAACGCAGGATGCCAAGAGCAAATATCAGAATAGTGGTGTCCGTATAGATGCCTTCGATGGTAATGGTGTAAAACAAACTTACTATGGCTATATAGAGGCAATCTAGGAGCTTGAGTATGGACCGCTGAAGGTACCATTTTTCCAGTGTCAATGGGTCAAAATTCCAAGTGGTTTGAAAATTGACAAGTACGGGATGTTCATCGTGGACCTAAACAATATGGGTTATCAAGATGAACCTTTTGTGCTCGCAAACTCTGTAACACAAGTATTCTATGTCAAGGACCCTTCATCGGTGACTGATCGCCACGTAGTTCTCAATGGAAAGCGAAACATTGTTGGAGTTGAGAATATCACCGATGAGGAAGGCTACGATCAAATTGACGAGTTACCACCTTTTGCAACAGATGTAGACGAAGGTGAAGAAAGTCAAGAAGACGGAGAAGAAGACGAAGAAGAGGAGAAAGCCCCATATGTTCGCATTGATCATGAAGAAGGAGTAATAGTGATCGACTTATAAGTTGGAATTTGATTGTAACAAACATGAATCTGTAATTTTGGAACTGAATGAATATATTCGCGTGCAGTCCCGTTGTAACAATCAATGGTTGGATTTAATTTGCTGGATGATTATATATCAATTGATGCATACATATCAGGCCCATTGGCAGCCTAGGGTTTTGGAGAATAGGTGCCAAGTCCAACTAAAAACCGACACCTCTTTCTCCGTATAGGTGCCGGTTATATGGTAAAACCGGTACCTATTATGAGAAATAGGTGTCGGTTTTTATTGATAACCGACACCTATAAAGTTAGTATATATATATTTCCAGATCCGCCGCCTCCTCGGTGTCGTCTAGATCAGCCGCCAGCCCCGCACACCCGCCCTTCGTCACCCGCCATCGCCCGCCTCTGACCTGTCCAGTGCCGCCATCATCCAGATACGCCGCCGCCCACCCGTCCAGCGTCGCCCGCCCGTCCTCCGTCAAACCCAGCGCCTGCCGCCGTCCTCCGCCCGCCGTCATCGTCCAGTGTCTTCGCCCTACTCCGGGCTGCCTCCACCACCCGGTGATCTCGGCCCGCCTCCACATTTTTCTTTAGGGTTTTGTTTCTTTAGGGTTTTTCCACTTATTCGGTGCTAACACAAGCTCGATGATGAAGCTGTGGTCAATGTGGGGGAGGGGGGCAAGCTTCTTCAACATAATCAGGAAGTTAACAGTGCTTCTTCAACATCCCCGAAAGCCGGCTCCAGACAAGGTCTGTCTATCTGTCCTTTTCTCTCTTCTCCTGCTAGGCATGATGTTGTTCATTCATGTATGTTTATATGTATGAATCAATTCAAACTGCTAGTGGCCATTTGAAGACTGGATATTTTGCGCGTGGGTAACGATGGTTGACTAAATCAGAACAAATTAAGATTTAATTGCTTGCTTCTACCTGGCAAATTAGGGAACATAGTCCTTAGATTAATTATTGCTTGATGGAAATAGGCGATCAGAGCAGCCATAACAGCACTGCAGATTGGTGTGTTCCAACAAACTCCACAAGGACTTTGTTTGAGACTCCCCACATGGATAGCCGAAAATATTTTTTTAAAAAATATAATAGATATATAGACGTTTACAATACGTATATACTCTATAAATGCATACATGCATATCCTATTCTATAATTAAACACCCTTTACAAACTAAATTAGTTTGAGATGATGAAGTCATTACAGATACTATAGTATAGTACATACAAATATATGGTTAATTAAATAAACACTCTATAATATAGTACATACAAATATGTGCTTAATTAAATAAACATCTTATCTAGAACGTAGAGGGTTAGCATCCCTGAGGTCACACAAAGAGTCCAATCTGATGCTGAGCTATGGTTGTACCTTCCAAACTCCAAAATGTTGATCATCTTTTAGTGTTAATATGACTTATGGCACATTATATTTGACATACACACATGGCAGTGGCACATCTATATAGCATATAGCATGTGAAATCGTATGGATATTTGTCATTAGTCTCCTGTCGTTGAAAGAGATAGCAAACCGAACCTAGATGTCTGCCATTACTACACCGTAGGAAAAAAATAAGTCTGCCATTACCAACATCTATTGTATTAGCTAGTGTGCTTAATTACTTGTACCATTAATTCTTGGCTTCTAGAGGGCATATGGGTCATATTCCAAAAACTCCTATATTAAAATTAAAGTTGTTCAGTGAAATGAATGGATTATAATCACATGAGACTAGAACCGACACCACCATCTAAATATTTCTGAATTGAAAAGTTATTTGGTATAGTTTTATGAATAGTAATAATTCTTTTCTAGATCTCCAATTAATTAAGGCAAAAGTACGATCTACCCGTTAAACTTTTGGCACAATCTGATTTACCCTATACACATCAAAACCAGACGTATTCCCATTGTTCTTTCTATTCCTCTACTCGCTATTTTTTTCCATATTGAGCCATCAGCCAGCAGTCGCATCACATGCTATAACAGAAAGGGATGTTATTTATACACAAAAAAAACATGAAACATTTTATTAATCTCAAAGTGGGTTAAAAACATAGTAAATTCATAACAAAAACACTTCAAAATGATATACTTTTGTAGCACTGGTAGAGCATAAGATTGTGGCAGTTGACACCATGGGTCCATGCCATCATTCTACTTCTTAAAAAACAAAGATGTGAAATCACTTATTTTGAAGCAGCAGTATTGTTTATAGTCCAAGCGGCGTTCCTTCTTTCCTTCTATACTTCAAATATGGGCATTGTAAGCATACTTGAATCCCTAGCTAGTATTTCTAAGTTCATGTCAAGTATTAGCCTTTGTAAGTTGTCTAACTTGTTTCCTTATGCAGAATGGGGGCGCTTGAATGTAGAGCGACTTGTAACAAACTAGCATTCCTCGATCCAGCGATTGTCAACTCCAATCAAATTGATGGAGGCCCAACGTCCCAAAAAATGGTGCTGGACTACCTGTAGAGCTCCTTTGTGAAGCTTCAGGACATGAATACGATTCTTCTGCCCTACAACTTTAAGTAAGTGAGGTAGTTATCGTTCCACCTACCATTTGTCCTTACTCGGTGTTAATTGCCCTGTCCCTTTGTATGTAGGAACCACTGGATCCTTCTTGTGATCCATTTAAATGATTCCAAAATTCTCGTTCTGGATGGATTGAGGAAACCGCGAGAAGATTTCCAATCCGTAATTGACATCCTCAATAAGACACTAGTGAAGTATAAGAAGAAGTGCATTCGACACGCTCCCTGTTCAAATACATTCCGGGTAACCTGCCACCCTTGGTGCCAGCGTCAAGATCAAGGAACGAGCACATGTGGGTTCTACACGATGAAATTTATGTAGACTTTCATGGAGATCGACAAGCTGGAACATTACGGATGCGGAGGTTCGTCAATTTTTTAAGACGGAAATAAGCGTTTCTAAACTCATAGTGCGTTTTCACATATTCAATTTTCATTTGCGAAACTTAAGCTCCCAACAAGTAAGTTGTTGCCACATGTTTGCTTCGCCCTCCGAACAACTCTGCGGGTTCATCTTCGAACATGTCATCCCGGATCGGCGCATATCATGTTTCATGAGTGGGTTTCATCATTGGTTTTCTTCAAGAGTGATTCTGTTAGTATTTTATCATTATATGTTTCGCATCAAATCTTAACTTCAAACTTAATTTTATCATGGAGTAACACAAAAGACAAATTTCGGATGAACGGATTTATTTATTTATTTATTTTTACGGGTTTTTCATGAATATGATTTTTTTCATGAATATGATTTTTATTTATTTGATGGTTTTCACCGAATATTTTCTAAATAATAATTATCACAAATCACAACTATTTAGTCCTTCATCCATACTCGGTTTATGTTTCACCAACAAAAAAGTCCGAATGTGTTGGAATGCATTGGGTAGTTGCTTTGGCACTGTTGATCGAGTAGACTATTTATTGTCCTAGTAAGTTTTTTTAGAGAATATTTGATGATTTATTTCCTAATAATTCGTGTTCAAACCCAAATATTCAAGAACTTTCACATGAACCATCCCAAAAAAAAGACATAGTTACAAGAAATTAAGAAATAAAATGATTAATGGCAATGCAATACAGAATCTAAGTGGTTTAGTGGAAGCAGACAAGAATCTCGTTGAATCTAAATGATTAAGTGGTTTACTAAATCTCACCGAATCAGACAGAATATTTAATGTCCTAGTAAGTTTTTTTAGAGAATATTTGATGATTTATTTCCTAATAATTCGTGTTTACCTTTTGCGGGTTCTTCAAGGTGATGATTGGGATCGAACCCGGTAACCTTGACTAATAAACTTGGTTTAAATCCTTTATTAGAAAATCTTGACTAGTGGCTTTGTTGTTAAGTGTTACCAGATCCTGAAGTTCATTAGTGTTAACTGTATGTATTATGCCAGATAGCAAGAAGGATTGCCATTCCATACTTAGCTTTGATGTGCTACACAATTTTGATTCATTTGGGATGTTTCTGAGCAGTGACTACGACAAAGCAGTGAGCTGATCTGTGTATGAACTAGCAGTGAGCTGATCTGTGTATGAACTGTGGATATTGTATATGAGCTGTGGATTGTATGAGTTGTGGATATATCTAATTGATCCTTTTGACCGTGTGGTTTTTGTATGAGCTGTGGATATTGTCAGATCTGATGTATGAACCATCGCAAATGTTGTGTGACTGCTGTATGAAATTGGTTGTATGGAGGAATATTTATGCTAAATATAATTTTTTTGTACGTTCAGGAAAATACGTATCGGTTTTTAACAAAAACCGGCACCTATTATACCAATAGATATCGGTCTCAAACAAAAACCGGCACCTATTACGACCAATAGGTTTCAATCTCAAACAAAAACCGGCACCTATTACGACCAATACGTGTCGGTTCGAAGTTTGAACCGACACCTATTAGTCATAATACGTACCGGTTTTGTATTGAGAACCGGCACATATTAGTTGTAATAGGTGCCGGTTTTTAAGCGTGGCCGGCACTTATTAGGCCGAAGAGGTGTCGGTTCTCAATACAAAACCGGCACCTATTGGGCCTAATAGGTGCCGGGCGAAGAACCGGCACCAATGATTTTGCCTATTGGTGCCGACCAATAGGTGTCGGGTACGAAACCGACACCTATTGGTGATTCCGAACCGTCACCTATTAGGTGATCTGTATTAGTGATGTATAACTTTGATATTTGGTAATTAAGTGCTGAACGCTCAATCTAAGATGATATTTTGACATATTAGTTGATGTAAACACAAACGAATTAATATCAGTCTTTTTTATATTAATATGTTTCCGGTAAAATTTCAACTAAGCGTGTGCATAAATTCCAAGGACTTAACTGACACGTTAGTCTTGATTTAGACATGAACTTTACTTATTTTTTCGAATTGAGAATGATATATGCTCCTATAGAATAAAATGACATTTGCTAAGTGTGCATAACTTTGCAGCAGTTGTAGCAGATTTCTTATGAATAACACTTTCATACAATTATACATTAATATTTTTATAAATATATAACTAAAAAATAATAACAAGACATGCATGTGCGTTGCAGACTGCATCGATATGTCCAACCTATCAACAGTAAAAGAATGTTATTATGACTTATTCTTCAATTTCAGATAGTATGAATTCATTGATGCATGTCGGATTAGTCTGGGGAAGAAATGCAATTTTTCTTTGGAACTCAACAGTTGAATGTGTGTGAGATAGTATGAGAAAGCACTTCTGCCAAGGGCAGTCAGCCATCAACCTTTTCTTCGGTCTGTTCAGCTATCATTACATTTTTAACATTATTTTTGCATAATAAATCCCTAATATTTAATAAGTTGTTCATGTTTTACACTAGAACAGGTTTGGTTATCTCTAACGAGCTTAAAACACCATCTCTATCAGGCAGAGTCCCCGTCATCACTGACCTTTTGAGAAAATATCTCAATCGGGCATCCGCCCATCACGGATGACTCTCATTTCTGATGGGCCTAGATTACAGCCCGTAACGGATAACTCTCATCTCTGACGGGCCTAGATTACAGCCCGTCACGAACGACTCTTATCTCTGACGTGCCTATATTATAAGCCTGTCACTGATGAGTATAATAAAAAATAAATTTTATTTTTTGGTTAGCCTCTGGCCTTTGCCCTCACTCGTGTGCCTTACCTAGGCTAGCACAATTAACCCTCACTCGTGTGCCTTCCCGATAGGTCGCCCATCCTGAAATTACACAAGGGCTAGCACAATTAACCTCATTTCTTTGGAGATTGGCTTCCAAGAAAGAAATTGTAGTTTGTTGGTATAAGTATTCTATTAATCCTATTAACTCGTGGACCACGATGTCACACCCTAGCATCCCCAATTCATATACATTCATTCACATACACAATCATCAATATATTTAACACAACCACATTCATATAACATCCCTTTGTATCACATATTGAACTATAAGAAATTTGAATTTTAAAATATAAGAAATTCAAATATTTTTTCGAGTAGTAAATGATTTCAAATTGAAAAATTATCAACAACAAAGTTGTATAACTTATCAAGATATATAACTTTTACTTTGGTCTTTTTGCTATATAACATTTTTGAACAATTTGAATTTGAATTTAAAAATATGACAACTTCAAATAATATTTTTAAATATTAAATGATTTCAACTGAAAAAGTCATCAACAACAAGGTTGTATAACTCATCAATATCTATAACTTTTATTTTGTTTATTTTTCTATACAACATTTTTTTGAGCAGTTTGAATTTGAATTTGAAAATATGACAACTTCAAATAATATTTTGAAATACTAAATGATTTCAACTGAAAAAGTCATCAACAACAAAGATGTATAACTCATTAAGATCTACAACTTTTATTTTGGTCATTTCTTCATCCGGCAAAGTGATAGTAACATTGTTCATAAAATTCATATATCTCTCATTTGGTTTTATAAACTATAAGACAAATATGTAAATTTTGTGAACAATGTTACTAACACTTTGTCGGATGAAGAAACGATAAACATAAAAGTTATAGATATTGATGAGTTATACAAATTTGTTGTTGATGACTTTTTAGTTGAAATCATTTAGTATTTCAAAATATTGTTTGAAGTTGTCATATTTTCAAATTCAAACTTTAAAAAAGGTGTATAAAAAATGACCAAAATAAAAGTTATAGATCTTGATAAGTTATAAAACTTTGTTGTTGATGACTTTTTCACTTGAAATCATTTAGTATTTCAAAATGTTGTTTTGAAGTTGTCATATTTTCAAATTCAAATTCAAATTGTTCAAAAAATACGTTATATGGAAAAATGACCAAAATAAAATAAATCTTTGTAAGTTATATAACTTTGTTGTTGATAATTTTTCCATTTGAAATCATTTAATATTTAAAAATATTGTTTGAAGTTGTCATATTTAAAAAAGTCATCCGTGACGGGCTATAATCTAGGCCCGTCAGAGATGAGATGAGAGTCATCCATGACGGGCTATAATCTAGGCCCGTCAGAGATGAGAGTCATCCGTGACGAGTGCTAACTTGGTGCCCGATTAAGATATGTAATGTTATCTCAATCGGACCTAAACAACGGCCCGTCACTGATAGGTGTCATCCGTGACGGGCCTGAATTTTATGCCCATCTAACATGTCTGTGCGACCATATCTCAATCAGACGATTTTTTGGCCCGTCACAGATGACTCATCCGTGACGGCCCATTAATTCTACCATGTTACATGCCGTTACGGATGGAAGGTTCTGTGCTAGTATTAATAGCTCGAGGTTTGACGACTTTATCTTATTCTTAAGAACGGATGTAGTAATTTCTTTTATGAACTCAATGATTTGTCCCGAAGTCGTTTTCATGAGGCTTCAGTTTGTCACATCTAGGATAACCCTTTTTATCGCAGGAGTAGTTCATATGAGAACGTTATGCCATTCTTAGTTAAAGCTTTTCTCAGCAGGCCGGAACTACTTATACAAAATGTGTCCTTCTTTACTTCTAATTCCACTTAACCTCTCTCATCTGTGACGGTCTTTCACATGTCGAAGTTTTACAGGCCGTCACAACGAAGTCATCTCAAACGGGTCTAAAAACCGACAAAGAAATACTCACACATACATGTTAGATGTACAAAAACTCGAGCCCATCACAGATGATACCTATCGGTGATGGGGCCAAATCATGGCCCGATAAAGATAACCTACGATATCTTTGTCAGGTCCCAACAGAAACTTGTCACCGATAACACTCATCGGTGACAGACACTAACCTGAGACCCGATTGAGATAATAATTAGGCCCGTCATCCATGAGTGTCAGCGGTGACGTGCTCCAACCTGAGACCAGATTGAGATAACAATAAGGCCCGTCACGAATATACTTTAAAATCATTTAACCTAGCCTGAGCACCGATTCAGATCTACACATGAGCGCAAAAATTTTCTAAGTCCTCACATTGCGAACCCTAGCGCCGTCATCGTCTCTCGGAGCCCATCGCCGCCGTCCCTCGCGCCCTCCTGAGCCCGGCACCGTCGTTCTCCCTCACCACCACCGTGCGCCGCCGTCCTCGAGCTTGAGCTCCGTCATCCCCGAGCCTGGGTACCGAGCGCCACCATGCTTCAGGTAAGTCCATCTTTCTCATATGCTGTCATGCTCTCTTATGTATACATCTGAGATGAATGTCATGCGATGTATTGAATCTGAGATGAATGTCATGCCATGTATTTCCATCAAACCCTAGCCATCGTGTCTAGTTTGTGCACGTGTAACAAGTTTTTATGCATACTTTCCGTTTTGTCCTCTAATTCAAAGTTGGTTTTTAAAACGACCATAACTTTCACATACAGATTTCGATTGAGACGTTTCATATATGAAAATTGATTAGAAAAAATTTTTGGATGTGTTCGTCCCCTGCTTTGTCGGGTTCGGCGATTTTATTTTTCCCAAAAACTGTTCAGAAGATTGTCTTTTCGAGTCCAAAAGCTTTTTTTTAATTCTGAGAGCGTCTTCTGAATTTTCCACCGGTCACGTCTTTCACTTGTTTAGGCTTAAATTTTCTGTGGGTACCTCTTGTGTGCTTCTAAGTCAAGAAATAATATTAAAAAAATAAAAAGAAAAAGTCAAATTTTTTTTAAAAGGTCAACAATAGGGTAAAAGAGGAACAATATCTAGAGGAGCATAGAGAGGTGCAATGTATAGATATGAGATAATGTCATTTTTGTTTTGGTTGTATAATAAGACATGTATAGATCTGAGATAAATTCAAATTATTATTTTTGTTTGGAAAACACTCATCGGTGACGGGCCTAAACTTAAGTCCGTCACGAGATGACACTTGTCTGTGACGGGCTTAAGTTTAGGCCCGCCACCAATGAGTGTCATCTGTGACGGGCTTAAGTTTAGGCCCGACAAAGATAAATGCATCGGTGATGGGCTTATGTCCGATACAGATGACTTCTCACATCACTAACCACAGTGTCATGACGGATGTGTATTCGACATAGATGACGGTTGCCGTTTGACACAGATAAAGGTTCCTGTTGTAGTGTAAACAACAAATGACAAAGTGACCTCTTTACGTACAACATAATGTGGCCCTTCTTTTGCAGTAACATGACGACTATGACCATCGATATGCATGCATGTCAACATTAGGGAGCATCATATTCTTGTTAAATTTGCATCACATTAAGCAACCAACTCACCAATAACATTTCAATGTGACCCAAAATTTATCTTGGGATATGATTTGTATGCATAGGCAGTGCGCCATGCAGTACCACATAATCGTTAGTCACATGTGCAGGTTAACATTGATGACAGAACGGAGCTTATGACCCATATAGATATTGTCGAGCAGACTTGATGAAAAGGTGATGCACTTTTTCATCGAGTTGGCTCGTCATCAAGATCTATCTACATTTGAGTGGCTCACAAGCAGGGACGAATCTAGCATCAAACTAGAGAAGGGCTCATCTATGACTTCTGACCTCATAATACAGATGGTTTTTTTTTGGGATGCCTCTACGATGATTAACTGGTAGAGGATCAGTCTCAACCTAGTGAGTTATCGTAGACATGTCAGTTTGCTACATGAGTCTGATGTAATTTTATAACCGTAGACAAATTTTCATGTTTGAAATATATGTGTGTCACCTTTCTACTCCCTCACTACTAGAGAAACCATTTTTTCATGCGGGCCAAAAGGTATCTTTCCGTGCGGAAGGTCTACCCGCATGCGCAAAAAGGTCTGGAAAAAGACCATTTTCGCGTGCGGGTGGCCCAACCGCATGGGAAGATCTATTATCCCGTGCGGTCGGCTTAATCGCCCTGCACGGGAAGATCGATTATCCCGTGCGGGCCACTTTACACGACCGCACGGGATACGGGAAGATCGATTATCCCGTGCGGGCCACTTTACACGACCGCACGGGATAATGGATCTTCCCATGCGGTCCGTTAAATCGACCGCACGGGAGGATGGTCTCTCTTTCTCTCCTCTCCTCTCCTCTCTCTCTGTCCTCTCTCTCCTCTCATCTCCTCTCTCTCAGTAGTATTAAATGCATGGGTTGATCGATAAGATGCATGTATATATATTTTTTCACACGAAAAAACATTTAATTGTATTATTTCCTTATAAAAGATATAAATGTATATATACAGATCATGCATGCATGTTTATATACATATCAAGTTTCATCTCACGCAAATTACAGAAGTCTAGCAACAATTTACAAATCATTCATTAATGACGGTGCTCTTTTTCTCACTCCCTAAGTCGTTTGAATTTATTGTCCGTCGCCAGCTCGTTCTTCGGATCGTAGAAATCGCCCAAATGGTTGCAGACATCGCAACGGATGAAGCGACAAAGATATGCAACCAAGTTAAGCATGGTTCGATTGTTGAACCGGTTCGCTACAACTGAAACTTCCGTGATCTGTTTAAGGAAGAATAGTACACATACATATGATTAGGAAAATTATACAAGATCAATAACGTGTAGAAAGATATATTTTCTCTGAACTTACTTGTTCTAACTTAGTAGAGTATCTCCCGTAGATTCTGAGCATCTCGCACACGTAGTAGCCGCAAAGGTTAGTGCCTGGTGGTTGCTTATAACACTGTGTTGAATAAAATTTATTATGTGCGTCAGTAATTTGAAATTAAACACAGTATAAAATGTCGGCATATAGCGAGCATATAATTACCGGAAAATTTGTCCTCACAATAAGCTTCTTCTTTTGTGGATCATTCACCGGTCCACCATTTCTTACATAATGATGGTGTGCTCTATAGACAAAATAATTGCATGTTTCACTAATCAATTGTTTATTCGATAGTAAAACAGACAAAACGTATTAAATGGTGCATGATAGTACTTACAAATTTAAAATGACAAGGAACTCTTTGAATGTTTCCTGACTGTAGTGTGCTGGATCAAGCACTACGGCCACATGGTCCCGTGGATATACCAGAAATAGTATGCAGTGATCGCTGCGAAAGAAGAGATATATTAATTGCAGGTGATATTGTAGTAAAATATCAGTTTTACGGACGAATATTACGTACCGCAACGCATAAGGGACCATGAGTACATTTTTGTCTCTGTGCTCCAACATAGCCTTTCCAAGTAGAATGATACCGCGATCATCTTGTCCTTGTGCATTTGTTTGATGATCACGGCTTTTGTTTTTTTGTTTTGCCTTTGAGCTCATCGAAATCTTCACGAATATGAACTTCGTGTTCCATCCAGCATATCCTTGTTCAGTTAATGTATCTAGCTGGATAATTGGTCTTTTTCACGTCTGTGTATTGCATCCTAAGTAATGCAGCGAGTAATTAATTATTCACAAGTTAGTTTACAAATAAATTTATTAATGACATTAAGTTAGGCTGATACTTACAGACAAAACGTAGAAACGAGATTTATATCCATTTTTCCATCTTGAATAATGCGTGAAGGTCGTTGAAATCGATGACCAGTATCTCATTTGGGTCACTGGTGAAAGCATTATCCGGGACCTTCACGGTAAGCATGCTGAGCCCCAATCTGAACGTCTTTAGGTACCAGTCGTGCATTAGCCTGATCTTCCAGGGCATGTCTTTCATGACGTGCCACGGCAGGAACGGCTTGCCATACTCGTACTTTGTTGGCACTTCGTCCGAAGTCCAATTTTGCAGGTCCTCCGCTTGGTTCTTCACCGATTGTTCTGATTCTGACAACTTTGACGGTTGATCCTGCGGCTTCTCAGTCGGCCCCCTCCCCCTGAAAGCCAGGAACACTAAGTTTCTCTCGTCTTTGGCCATTAATTCCTTGTCATAGCTTGATCGAATCATCTTTGGGATAATCTGACGAGATTGAAGCTTGCTCGGACATGGAAGGCTTGTTGTTTTCAGTAGGAGGCTTTGAGGTACCCGCCAATGCTGACTGTGGTATCGGAGGAGATTGGTGAATATGTTCTATGACGACTTCAGGGGCTGACAGCATTGGCGAATCAGAACCTTTATCCTTAGGAGGGGAGCGAGGTGGGGAAGCAGGCCGAGGTGGGGAAGCAGGCCGAGGTGGAGAGCGAGGTGGGGAAGCAGGGCCGAGGTGGGGAGTGAGGTGGGGAAGCAGGCCCTGGTGGAGAAGGCGGTGCATGCACAACAGCAATCTGAGGAACCGGCTGTACTGGGGATGCTGACGATGTATCGACCAGCAGGATATCTCATCGATGCCATAGAATGAATTGATTCACCACATCTCCAAGCAATTCTATCTCTTCAGGTTCTGGAATGTCTAGCTCTAAGCCGTTATGCTCTGCATGCACTTTGGCCACCTGCACCCTGGAGTGTTGTGAAATTGTCGCCCTGGTATTGCAAGTCCTGTACCCACCTCCTTTCTCTTGCCGGCCCTTCCTATCGGCACGAGGAGGCTGTACGGCGTCGGGCCAGTTATGGTATCTACTGGATAGGGTGCGGTGTCAACTGACCCGACGCTGCTGGGCATTTGTACTGTGGGTTCTTCGGATTGCTGAAAGAAGTTAGGGAGGTCTTGGCGATTCTGTGCTACAAGAGAGTAGAAATGCTCTTCAACTTGTTTTGCTATGTTTTCTTCAAGTTTATGTTTGTACCTGTCCATTTTCTTGTAACTTACAGCTTTCCCAGGAAACCCTTCTTTCCAACTTGTCTTTGACGATACACCCCTTACTCGTCCAGAATGTTCGGGGTTGCCCAATGCAGCTGTCAACTGATCGTGTTCCCTTTTAGCAATAAATTTCCCAGTCTTCTCCTTTTCAGCAATGTCTTTTAGACTTATGGTCACACGCTCTATATCCAGATCCTCAAAAAGGATCTCTCCCTCGTCGGTGACCTGTCTCGTGCTGCTTGCCCACACCCAGTTTTTGCTTCTTTCTTTTAGTGCATCCACAAGCAGGGGCTTTCCTTGCGCGGCAAACTGTTATTTGGTTGCTCGCCACTTCTCTACGTGGCCATCGTAGCTGCTAGAGCCCAACCGGTGTGGGTACTTGTTCCTTTTCGCGAGGTCGGACATCTTCTTGCTCCGTGCTAAGGCTTCAGGGCTTGTCATCTTCGCCACGAACCTATCCCATTTGGCGGGCATAATACCACCGTAGTCTTCGAATGGGGACTTGTTCTTTTGCACGTAGTGAGTGTTCAAGTCCGATTTCCATTGCCTCCACCTCCCCTCAATCGTTTTTAATGCAAATTCTTTTCCCAGAGCCTCTGAACTAGGCGGATATACAAGCCACTTTTGCAGCTCGTTTCATATGAAGTTCTTCAAGTTGTCATCAACCTACTCACAGGAATCTACATTTAAAGGGCCGTGGGTTCTGGCCATTACCCCGTTACCCCGCAAGCGCTGCTGAACTTTGTCATTGCTACCTTGGGCTCTAATGGCTTCCCATCCTGGTTCAGAGAGGTGATATAATATGTCTCCTTGGGGGTTGGTTCTTACTTTTCTGACCACGTCTTCTTTTTTGACGTCGTCCAGCGCTCGCGGACGTGTCGATTTCTATCAGACCAGATGTTGTTGTGTCCGTCTCGACTTCGGCAGACTGGACGACAGACTTGGCGGGCTTTCTTTTTGAGCAGCGCCTTGCTTCCATCTGTACATACAATAGATAATGTTAAACGAGATCCTTCGATAGGGATCATAACAATATTTTCCCGTGCCGACAGTTAAGCCACCCGCACGCGATAATCGACCCTCCTTCAATAATTTGTATCAAATTGGATATTAATGAAATAATTATCAAACTGATTCAAAAAATTACCAAATTTTTGCATAAATCAATCTATGCTAAATATTGCCTATGGACAAATTTTTGAATTCAAACGACAATTCGGCCATCACTTTTAATCTAACCAATCCTTCTCAACACTTTTAATCTTCTCTGAAGAATCTTTGGTTTTGTGAGCGACGTATCTGATAAAATATTCGAAACCTTCTCAATTTTTTACTACAGCCTCTACGTATCATGACATCCAGACAATTTTCATGATTTTTCGACTTCGTTTGCTATTTATACAATTTTAAAATATTTCGGTCAATATGTTCCTAATCATGCTTCATAAAAAATTTCAAAATTTATTCTCATTTACAGCATAATGACTCAAGCGGGTCTAAATAACATGAATATAATTTTTTCACTAATATTATTCCATTTTTATGAAAATAAAATAAATCAAAGAAATATAGCAAAACCAATCAAAAAATTACCAAAATTTATAATTAGGAGTTACATCGGAGAAATTTTTCAAAATTTTGCCGAGTGCCGAGGCCGAAACGTATCGTAAATTCATCAAATATTAATTCATAACATATAGAAATATCAATTCATCACATAGAACCGCACATTCGCTCGTAACACCATAAGTTTGATACATTCGCTCGCAAAACATACTATACACAAAAAACAAACTAGCGTTTTACAATTTTTGGATTAACATCCTTCTGCACGGATGCAAACTTTGATTCGTCGAGGACACTCTCAATGCGTTTCATCCGCGTAGGAAGATCTGTGAATAACGAAATGGTGTCGTATTGATTATAGTCGGACGCATCTTCAATGTTGTTAATACCAATGATGTGTTGATTGCCCGATACAATAATGTCTATCTTTTCATCGGAAGGATCCTTCACATAGAAAACTTGTGCAACACGCTCGGCAAGGACCCATGGATCATCCTTGTGTCCAATTTTACTCTGTTCAGCACACATAAATCCAAATTTATCTACCATGTTGTCTTTCACCCATTGGCATCTGACAACAAGAATCTGAATGTTTAAACCGTAGTCAAGTTCCCATATTTCTTGTATGATCCCGTAGTATGATTTCTTCTGCCCTGTTGCGTCCAACGCTTTAATACGAACCCCATTGTTCTGCGCTGAGCTTTTCTTGTCTTTGTTGTTGGTGTAAAAAGAGTATCCGCCGATGTCATACCCTTGCCATTGAAGGGTTACGCGGAGGCTACGCTAGCGGAAAACAAAAACTTTTACCATGCAAACCAGGAACACTTGCAAGTAAGGGCCGATAGATCATTACCGATTGGAGTAGAGTGCAACGGAATAGCCAATCAGGGCAATCCGATCTGGAACTGTGTAGCCGATTCCCGAAGACAGCCGATTCGCCAATCAGCCGATTCGAGTCGTCCAGCCGCGTTCTCACGCCTCGCTCTGATGTGCCCGACCGTAGCCGATTCCACCACAGCCGATCGCTCCGATTGTAGCCGATCCGAAGCCGATCAACAGCGCGCAACGTAGCAGCGCCTCTACCGGTATCCACACGTCCGGGGACAAAACGCCGAACACGCGTGTGCTAGCACGCGATGCAAGGCTAGGGTTTGGCTCGAAAGTGGGGAGGGTTTCCGTGGAGATTGATCTCGGCGACTTCTGTTGCACGCGATGCAATTGACGTGTCGCAGCTCTCCACCCCTCCCTCCTTTATATAGAGTCGGCCGACTGAGACTAGTGGTCGATTAGGACTCTATTTTGAATCGGATCTCATCCGTATCTCATAGAGTTGGCCGCCCATACGTCGTAAGCCCATAGGACTCTATCCAATCGGATCCCTATCCGATCGAGCCGTATCCAAGTCCAACTCGAATATCTATTCTATCCCCTTAAGCGTGCGACCCTGTAGGTTCAGGTATACTCGGTTTCGGCTATAGTCTAACTTAGCCGATCGTCGGCCCGAGTCCAACTCAGCCAACCTGTCAATAGCGGCGCCTAGCAGCACATATTGACACCATAGTATACAAGAATATAATATCGGCTCTGAACCTGTAATGTGTACACAAATCCCTTTGCCTCACGATACCAATTAAGCTATAGGCAAGATGTGTGCCATCCCTTCAATAGCTTAATCATTCACTCGAACCGTATTGGATTATCTGTCTGTTGATTGACTCCTCAATCAACTTAGCATGCCCATGCATTTCCATAATCCATTACCTCGAGGGGCCCAGAGATATCTCTCCAAAGGAGGGGCAAATTTCATCTTGATCACTCACATCCCACTCCATGTTTCATAGCAAACCCAAAAACTACCTTTATAACTACCCAGTTACGGAATAGCGTTTGGTAGTCCCAAAGTAGGCTACTACACATGTTGGAATCCATGGTGATCTCAGGTCTAAGGACTTTGTACCAACACTACCTGAGACCAACTAATGGCACATTAATTCCTGTAGTGTCTCATGGTGGGTCTATCCAACAATGTGTTCTCTAACACATATGTCCATGTTTATTGATTTGGTATCTCCATACCCATGATCTATGAGAACAAGAATCTGAATGTTTAAACCGTAGTCAAGTTCCTATATTTCTTGTATGATCCCGTAGTATGATTTCTTCTACCATGTTGCGCCCAACGCTTTAATACGAACCCCATTGTTCTGCGCTGAGCTTTTCTTGTCTTTGTTGTTGGTGTAAAAAGAGTATCCGCCGATGTCATACCCTTGCCATGAGGTCACAAGGCTTGTTGGGCCAGCTGCAAGTCTTTCTACCGTTTTTTCCTCGAGTGATTCACCAGACGGTAAATTTTGATCCTTAAGCCATTGGGGGAAAGTGTGTTTCTGTTCTTTCAAAACCCAATCATCGGATTGCCCAGGATTGCATGCTCTGATCTCGAAAGTGTGTTGCTCAATGTAGGGCGCAACGATGGCGAGTTGTTGAAGAACACTGCTTTGTGCATCTGATACCGCTTTGTAAGCGTTGTCGTAGAAGCATTTTCTTCCCACAGTACCCTTCCCAGATAATCTTCCATCATGTCGAGGCATCGGTATCTCAATGGGGTTGGCATCTTTCATATAATCGAGGCAACACTCGACAACCTCCTCAGTTGTGTAACCCTCTATCATCGAGCCCTCCGGATGAGCACGATTACGGACATACCCTTTGAAAACAGCCATGTATCGCTCGTATGCCCACATTTGATGTAGGTATAGAGGACCAAGTTCAATAATTTGAGGGACAATGTGAACAATGAGATGTTCCATCATGTCGAAGTACGATGGAGGAAAAAACTTCTCTAGCTGGCAAGCTGTCTCGACTATGAATTTCTAAAGGGGTCCTAATTCTTCCGGATCAAAAACTTTCTGTGATACTCGATTAAAAAAATAGCATAGCTTTGTTATCACTACCTTGGTGTGCACTGGTTTCACCGCCCTTATAGCGATAGGGAGAAATACCGTAAGCATCTTATGACAGTCGTGAGCGTTGTATTCAGAAATCGACAAATCTTTCATTGATACTAGTTTTCGGATATTCGATGAGAATCCAGTCAGCACTTTCAATCCACGAAGACATTTACAGAAAGCTTTTTTCTCTTCTAGTGTCATTGAGTAGCATGCCGGTGGAATCTCAATCTTACCATTCGTTAACTCTATCGGGTGAAGATCTTTCCTTATGCTCAAATTGACCAGGTCGTTACGTGACTTCAACCCATCCTTTTTTTACTAGGGATGTCAAGTAAAGTCCCGATGGTGCTGTCGAACACGTTTTTCTCGAGGTGCATGACATCGATGGCATGACGAATCTCCAGGTCTTTAAAGTACGTCAGGTACTTAAAAAAGATTGAATGTTTCTTGAAGGGCAGTGTGTTTTCTACCACTTCTTTCTTCCTCTTGCCTGAATCACTCTTTTTCTTGCCGAACACGACCTTTATGTTCTTTGTCAGCTTGAACACCGTGGAACCATCCTTTGCTTCGGGGGCAGTACCTTCCTCAACAATTTTGTCAAAAAAGGTAGCCATCGCACGATACCTATGCTTCTATGGTAAGAAACAACGATGATGCATGTAAACTAACTTTTTTGACGAGGTCAGGTATATGTACGATGTGTTGTCCAGACATATCAAACATCCGGTCTTTCCTTTAATCTATCCAAATAGGGAAAAATTGGTTGGTAGATCGTTTATAGTAACGAATATGACAGCACGTAGAGTAAAATACTCCTGGCGGTATGCATCAAATAATCGCAGACCATCTTCCCACATTTTTTGCATATCCTCCATCAAAGGTTCAAGGAACACATCTAGGTCGATGCCAGGCTGTTTTGGCCCTTGTATAAGGATAGTCAACAAAATATACTTTTGCTTCTGACATAACCATGTCGGAAGGTTATATAGGTGAGCAGAACTGGCCAAGTGCTGTGCGAGCTGCTTAGGTCACCGAACAGATTCATTCCATCCGTGCTCAACGCAAAACTGACATTTCTCGGATCATTTGCAAATTCTAGGTGCTTCGAATCAAAGTTTTTCCATTGTCAAGCATCGGCGGGATGTCGAATCATACCATCCGTCTTTCGACCCTCTTGATGCCATCTCATCAACTCGACGTCGGTGGGGTTCGAGAACAATCGCTTCATTTGATCTTTCACTGGCAAGTACCACATCACCATGGCCGGAATCTTTTTTCCTGGCTCAACCAATGCATTTGGTTCGGCAACGTCACTATCGGCGGCACTGTTATCCTTTTTGTACCTACTCGCCCCATAAGTTGGACACTTGTCCAAGTCAGCGTATTCCTTATGATAAAGTACACAGTGATTAATACATGCATGGATCTTTTCCACATCAAGTGATAATGGACATATCAGTTTTTTGGTTTGATAGGTGTTAGCTGGCAACAAGTTAGGCTTAGGAAGCATAGCTCTCAGGAGACTCATCAAGTCGTTGAAACTAGTATCAGACCATCCGTGCCTGGCCTTCAATCTAAGAAGTTCTAGCACCGACCACAACACTGTATAATCCATATCACATCCCTTTGCTTGATCGTACAAAAGATCTTTCACTGCTTTCTGCAACGCCTCCCAATTGTTTAAATCTCTTGCTTTCTCTGTTAGGACCTCTGGTTCAGTGTGCCGCAACATATCCTCAAGATCAAGATCAATATCAACGTCTACCTCGTCAAAACCAGAGCCGCCAAAATCACCCGCCATTTCACGGGACATGTCCTCAATTATAAAATTCTCTGCCTCATCGAACCAAATATCAGAATTCTCTTCCGGAGGGGCGACTTCCCCATGATAAGTCCAAACTATGTATTTCTTCACAAATCCACGTTAAATTATGTGTCCGAGAATTACATTCGGATCTTTCAACATCTTCTAATTCTTGCAATCCACGCAAGGACAAAAAATATCATTTCTATTCTCCCTCAAAGTCTGTGCCTTAGCCTTATCAATAAATGTTGATGCTTCTCTCATGAACACCGGATGAGTTCTCCGTGTCTCATACATCCATATCCGATCCATCTAAAAAAGTGACAGCATAAATTAATATTATATTGCCGGTATTTTCTAAATAAACAAATTAAACTTAAATCCTACTTTATAACTAATACCTCATGCACAACAAATAATAATAATGAGACAAAAATAGTTGCCAAAAAATGGTTCAATAAAAAAACAAAATATTTGACCTACAAATTACAAAAATAGCTCAAAATATATAACAATTCAAACAAGTTTAAATATCTTCGTATTCAACCAATGAAATTTTACAAAAACGGAAGCAAATAAAGGAGATGAACAAGCACGTTACCTTTTATATTGATTTCAATTGAAGATTTAAAGTCTAAAGCCTCCCACAAAAATAAAATGCCTATTATTAAAGAGAGAAACCAAGTTAAAAAAGTTTAAATATCTTCGTATTTAACCAATAAAAATTTTTAAAAATGGAAGCAAATGGAAGATGAGATCAAGTATGGTACCTTTTGTATTGATTCCAATTGAAAAATTCAAGTTGAAAACCTTCCACCTATAATTGTCCTTTTTTTGAGAAAAACACCATGGTATAATATGCAACTGTCGGGTTGAGCGAGAAATTTATGACGGCATCATCGCATGCGGTCCACTTAATGGCCCACACGGGAAAATGCATTATCCCGTGCGGGTCCTTTAGTGGGCCGCACGGGATAATGCACCATTATCCGTGCGGGCGGTTATGTGGACCGCACGGGATAATCGTATTATCCGTGCGGTCCACTTGCGACCGCATGGGATAATAGCCCGTGCGTGTCGCTTAATGGACCGCACGGGATAATGCATTATCCCATGTGGTCCAATAGCCGGCCCTCTGGGACCGGTTTTTCCAGGCGCGACCTCTTATGACCCGCCTGGAACCTATTGGGGGCCTTGTCTAGGAAAATCATTTCTCCAGTAGTGCATCCTTCTAAAAATTTGATAACTTTTACTACGAATATGAACAAACACTTGTCTAAATTTATAGCTTAAAAATTATTATATTTTAGGATAGAGAAAAATTACGTTTCAATGGTTTTTTAGATAATGGAATAAATCCTGACCTTTGTTTCGAAGAAGCTATAGCCAATTATTACAACATTAATCTAACAAAGAGCATAACCAACCTCTCAATAGACAGAACATAACATCCTCTCAACCAAGAGCACAAAACAAGAAACAATGCACAAACTAATAACCACCAACACAAGATAGAGACCCAAGAATTATTGGAGCCTATTTGTAGATCTTTATCCATAGTTGGTAAAAATCTGCATAACCGTTGATTCTAGATTACAACATGCAATATGTATAAGTTTGCTGTCTTCATCACACCTTTTATAGTTGTGCCCAAAACCAGAGCCAATATGTTGTCACTTGCAAATAAGATTTAGATAGGGATTTGTCTAAAACCATATCATTTCTATAAGCGATAGAACCCAATATATAACAGATGCTCCTACAAGGATAACTTTTGTTTTGCATCAATGCCTACAAGCCAATTATGAGATACACTACGTGGAGGATGTAGAGTACAAGAAATATGGACTGCTCTTAGAGAAATCTAGCAAAATGATATTGAAAAAACAAATGATGAATCGTCTTATTTTTTTATAATAAACAGCATCTCATACTACCCTTTCAATTCCTTCTCGTCAGACTATCTTTAGATATTACTACTCTTTTAAACAGATACCACATAGAAATCTTTATTTTAAGAGGCATTTTAAGTTTTTAAATAACCTTATTGCTCTCACCATTTCTAATTAAAGCTAGACACATAGAACGAACCGTGAATTGACCATTTTAATGGAGGCTCCATTTGAATATATCATTCTCTTTAGTTAAACAAATATGCACAAATGAAGAAACTAAATTATGCCAATTGATCAAGTTTTGTCCTACCGAAGCACTTTTAAGAAAACATTCAGCGGAACAAACTCATAACATTTGCCACCGAAGAATTTCTCCTTTGAACTATGTAGTATAAAGACGGGTACTGTCCTTAGGAAGCATCTCCTAACCACTTACCTTCCAAAAACTTACTTGTTTTTCATTATTAACTACCTAGGAACCCATATTTAGGAATTTAGTTTCAACTTTCATAAGTTTTGAACAAAAATGGGAATCCTCTTGTTTCCTCTCAACTTGGGTGATTGATTGATTCCTCAAGTATTTTCTTTCCAATAAATCCAACCACACACCTCACTAATTAATTAATTTAAACAACCACTTGCCCAATAAACATTGATTTTGAATTTCTATATCATGTACCCCAAGTCCACCCTATTCTATTAGTTGACATATAATGTCCTCTCGTTAGTCTATATTTCTTTTTATGGTCATCGTATTGCGAAAAGAAACGTGACCTATAATAATTAATTTTTTGAAGAACCGCTTTTGGAATCTCAAAAAATGAAATCATAGACATCACTAAACTCAAAAGTACAGAATTTATTAAAACCAATATCCCACCTACAGAAATGTGCTTACCTATCCAGCTACTATGTTTTTTTCACTTCTTTGCTCAATTGATTTCTAGTCTACATTACTGAGCTTTCTAAAGTGCATGAGAATGCCAAGATATCTAACAGGAAAATTACCTATTCTGCAGCCAAAAGTATTAAAGTATTATTCTTGGTGTTCTTTTGCCTGGCCAAAATAGAAAATTTCACTCTCATGAAAATTATTCTTTAGGCCCAAAAGCTTCTCAAACACGGATAATAGCAATTTCATGTTATTTAGGTTTCATTGGTACATTGATCGTAGCATCATTCCAACTAGAAAATAAAATGTTTTCATCTTGATAATGCAAGATAACCTTAATGAAAATGTCCTAATTAAGAATGCAGTTGTATTGAAAACATGTTTCAAGAATTCGAACATAAACAAATTTATGTCACTACATGTTGGTTGTTGGCGGTCGTTAAGTACCAATTTTAACCATCAACTCCTGCATAAAAGAATACAACATAAAATATCAAACTTAGTGGTAGGTGTTTATTACTAACCATTTCCACAAGGTCTGGTAAATATTTTTATGTAGGAATTTTGGATGAAAATACACCTGCCATGCGATTAAATGTACCTTCGACGAATCACATGAGAGCACAAGGATTGAAGGGCCAACATGTTAGCTCAAACCAACATATTTTTGGGCTAATCCACTGAGCAACACCTTAGGGGCTCACATGGCAGCCTCTGGAGGAAGGCGGTGGAGAGAGGTGGGGCATACGAGTCGGCCGAACGCCTGGTTTGACTGAACTAATCCTGGCTCCCCTCATCTCGACCGTCCATGTGACACTATCATAACCCTTCCTAATGTGGTTAATGCACCAACCTCCGAAACCTTCATATAACCATCATTAGGAGGCTATAAAAGGAGCCCAATTCATTCTTAAATGCACAACAAAGTGGAGTATAACTCACTTTCATACTTTAGGCATCACTTTGGTAGTAGGTAGAGAGTGAGGGGAAGGTCCGAAGGAGTGCCAGAGCTATCGACACTCTCTCTTGTCTTGTAACTCAGCGAATGCATCTTTTGATAAAGTAATTGTTCGACATTTCCTTTTGGTTTTAAATTTCTAGCTTAAGTGAGATATATTCTTATCGTTGCGGGTTTGTCGCTTAGTATTTATATTGAGTGCTCTAGTACTAGGACTCTAGATGAAGAAGGACATTCCTATATGAGGCTAGAGTAGTAATCAATAGCATAGACGTGGTTAGCGGCTACCTTCCTTTGTTGTGTGCTTCACGAAAAGTAAGGTAGGTGGCAGATGGTGACAACCATGTCCATCCTTTGTATCCATCCACATTTGGGTACATCATAGAGCTACAGACCGAACTCAGCTTGGCAGACTAGGGGAGAGCTGAAGCCTGAGGCAATCAATAGGGTTTAACCTTTAACTTAAGTCTAGTTAATTAATCCTTAGGAATCTTCTCTCACTACACACGACCTACATATGGGACATTCGATCTGTTGGAAAAAACAACAATCAGTGTCAAACAGTCTATCGGTAAAGACTTTTACCGACACTCAGACTGCCAGGAGCATCTGCCAGGGATTCAGCTGTCGGGAAAAATATTTACCGACAAACTTTTTATTTACTAGCAGATGAGTGCCAACAATTTTGCAATTTTCCTGGTAGACATTGTATTTCAGATAGATCACTATTGTCTGACAGACATGTTGTTCTCCTAAGCCTAAGCCTCCTTGGATTGAATTCTTTTCCTTGATGTTCCTTGTGAATCGATACTCTTGGAATACTCTAAGCTGAAGTGCTACAGCGGTATCCATGCGCTTGCAGATTTATATGTAACCGTAACAAATACCAACACTACACTGGATCAGATCATCACTGAAGGCCTCAATTCATCATCTCCTATAGGTTTAGCCCTTGTCAAAGATAAGTTCTTAGTGATGAAAAAAAATATCATTTATGATGAGTGAACATCTATGATGGGTGTGTAAGTTATCTGTGACAGGTCGTAACTTGCAACCTGACACTGATGACTCATCTTTGTCATGATGTAACTTCCCACCTGTCACTAATGACTCATCTATGACGGGTTGTAACTTACGAACCATCACTGATGACATACCACGAAACATATTTTTTAAATTTTAAATGCATGAAAAAACTAAAAATATATATTTGAATTTTACTAGCCATTCTATACATGTTCACATATCACTACCCACAAATCCATGATTTTTCAAGCAATATAGACATGCAAACATTTGTTGGGTTTCAAACTCAAGAGCTCTCTCTATACAAAGACCACCCTTAACAACTTATCTATAGAGCACATGCCAATTACTCTTTTAATATTATTCTTTTAACGACAAATTGTATAAACCACCCCAAATATCACCCTTATAATTCACCTTAGTTTGATATTCCCCTCAATTATTATGACTCGTCCATTCTCATTGCCGTTGACCACACCCGTACTCATATGAATACTAATAGGTGAGGAATCACGGTTACCACTCACATCGGCTAGACCCGATGTCATGACCGTGGCATCCCTTCAAGCCAACACGTTGTTTGGCGGCGGTGATCACGAGTCTCTGCTCTTGGACATGGGGGTCAAAGAAGATGAGTTGTGGCGATTGTGTCATGCGGTTTAGCGGCAGATTTTTTTTGGTAGATTTAAGATGAGACAGATTAGCTCAATGCGATCATGTTGCTTTGGAAAGATATGTTTAGGGCTATGTTCATCAATAGATATGATAAGTCATATAACATATGTGGAAGAGGAAATAAACACGTGGACAATGGTAATTGGGGGAGGAATATCAAACCAATATGAATTAGGAGGGGGTATTTGTAACACTCTTAGCACCAAAATTTGGTTCGGTTTTAAGTGGATACGGTTATGGAAATAAGTCGATTAGTAGATAGAAGTTTATCTAGATAAGGCCAAGTTCAAGGACGAACCGTGAAGACCACTACAAAATAGTTTCATATTTTAGTATATCTCTTAAATAGGCATGATTAGTTATTTTTCTTTTCTTGTTAGGATATCTTGTCTCATGTTCGATTTGGACCTATACAAACTTGAGGGTATAAATATGTACACCCAGGATATTTTGTAACATCATCAATAGATCAATAAAATCAAATTTTGGTGCATCGCCAACCTCTTGATGTTTTCGAGTAGGGCTGCATCGGTTAAGTTTGATCTCTAGCGAGAAATCAAGTTCGAGGCCTTGCTCTTGAGTTGAGCTGCATCGGTTAATTTCAAACCTTCTCAATTTTTTACCACAGCGTCAACATATGATATCATGATATCCCGACAATTTTCATGATTTTCGAGACTTTGTTTGCTATTTTTACAATTTTTAAAATCATTTGATCATTAGGTTCATGATCGTTTTTCATGAAGAAAATTTCAAAATTTCTTTTCATTTACCGGATAATTCCTCAATTACAGGACTAAATAACATGAATATCATTTTTTCACTTATTTTATTTTATTTTTTTATCACTTGTAGTTCAAATTTGACACATTGCAAAAAATTCCTTTAAATACAATAAATCAAAAAAATATAACAAAACCAATCAAAAAAATAGGACATTTTATAATTAAGGAACACATGTTGTATTTATAGAGTAGAGAAAGTTTGGAGGGTGGAGGAGGAAAAATTTTTAAAACTTTGCCGAGAGCCGGGAGATGCACTCGGCGAAATGGTCATTTTGCCGAGTGCTTGGGTGAGGCATTCGGCAAAGAAGACATTTTGCCGAGTGCCTTGCCCTAGCACTCGGCAAACTTCTTGAGGAAACGGCTTTTAGAATGATGGGGTGACGACCGTTAAAATTTTGTCGAATGCCCCTTAGTGGCACTCGACAAAATTGTTTGTTTGCCGATGGCCTAACAAGGGCACTCGGTAAACTGCCATGTTTGCCAAGTGTATTTTTTTGCCGACTATTTACACTTGACAAAAGAGCTATTTTGCTGAGTGTCCACTCGGCAAACATATTGTTTGCCGAGTGCCCGATGAAAAACACTCGGCAAACACGCACGCAGTGACTTGACAACCTTAGGCTTTCCTGTAGTGTTTGTGCCAAAAGTTGTAATTCACTTTATGTGATTTGTGATGTTAGAAAACAATTTCTGATTGATGTATAAAATTTGGGATTGAAATTTTTTTACTCAAAGGATCGACTCAACTGGCTTTTATTTGTTCAAATCGTGCACCTCATCTATGCCTTTTTTGGTAATCGATTAAGAATCTGGCACCTAGCCGGCGCTGAAAGGGGGCTTTCTGTATGAGGGTCAGACAGAGCGGCAAAAGAGCACCTTCTTTTTCTCCCGGAGGAGCTTTCGCCGACTATGTTCAAGTTACTGAATATATCTAAAAGACTGACTCATGCTTCCTGCATAGAAATGGCTCGTGTTGATATTGTTGAGACGTCCAAGACCTGGCAGTGATACATTGAATAATCAGACATGCTCAATGAGGCCAATAGTTTTGCACCCACTTTTCTAGGACTACGTCATCACATGATTAGTACGACATAGAAGCCGCACCATACCAAGCTAACCTTGAAACTGTCAATTTTTTTCTATAATTTCCACCCTGTCTTCATATATACGTGTAAGAGAAATATATGTAACCCGCTTCTACTAACTAGAAACGTTGATTTATCAACCTTTTTCAGAGAAAAAAACATACATCATCTGTTTCATAAAAAAAGTTCAATTCTAACTTTTAATCTAGACATGTGCGTGTTTAGATTGATAACTAGAATTGAAAATTTTTTTACCAAGAAGTAAGCATGTGCGTAGCTAGCTAATAAAGTTAGCTTGGGAAGGAATATCTAAACATTTAGCTGTTGTCTGTCTGTCTGTTCTGGATAATCTCCATAATTACTTGTAGAAACAAAGACTTCTAAAGCCACATAAAAGAATCTAAGCACGTTTCTCTTTCTCTGTAGGCATGAAATTTCAATGTCTGTTTAACTGTCTTCCCAAATGATTGAACTGGTCAGCTCCAACATTTCTATATATAGTTCATCTTGAACCATAATTTATTTCGTTCCAGATCAACAAAGTCGCACTGCTAGCTTTTTTGCCATAAACATAGTTAAGGACAATATGGCGAGATCATGGCCGCTTCTTCTTCCATTTGCTATTGTTTTGGTTGCTTCCGTTGCTCAAGCTGCTGTTGTGGAGTACACTTTCAATGTAATATTCGACCTAATTAATTTCATATCCTTCCATTCATGCATGTAGTTTTTTTCTTCCATTTTAACTGGATATATAGACGTGAGATCATGCATGACATGAATTCCAATTTTAATATTTAGAGTAGGATATATCGTTGCAACATGACATGCGGGGGGATATGGGTGGTTAATTCATGACTTATAATCACAATACAAAAATTTTATTTTTCCTGCAGTTATCAGAACATAGACTATTATTAATGAATTTCTAAAAAAGTTAAGTTTGAAACTATGTGTGTATAGATTTTTTAACATTAACATATTATATTTTATAAAATTACTATAATAAAAAATTATTCTCAGGTGGCACATCGAAAAATATAAAAGTATTTATGTTGACGGGAGGGAGTAAACCTTTCATTTGTGTTCGTGGACGGTCAGAGGGTTACTTGCATATCAAGGTGATGAAGCTAACGGTGTTTTAATCTTCCATGTTTTGATCTGACCAGGTAGGTAATCTCTCCATCAGCCAGCTATGCGAGCAGGAAATGATCATCACTGCGGTGAACGGCCAGCTCCCCGGCCCGACGATCGTTGCCAGTGAGGGCGATACGGTGGTTGTTCATATGGTCAATGAGTCACCCTACGATATGACCATCCACTGGTAATAATTAATTATCTCCCAATATATTTTTTAAAAAAAAGAAAAAAAATCTTGATCTATGATCAACCGAAAGATAATTAATTATATCATGAACATAGGCACGGTATCTTCCAGCGTGGTACGCCATGGGCAGATGGACCTGCTATGGTCACGCAATGTCCGGTCCATCCCGGTGGCAACTACACGTACCGGTTCAACGTCACTGGACAGGAGGGCACGCTGTGGTGGCACTCTCACATCTCCTTTCTCCGCGCCACCGTCTATGGTGCACTCATCATCAAACCCAAAGGCGGTGCCAAGACCTATCCCTTCCCTAAGCCCGACGAGGAGGAAGTCGTCATCCTCGGTGAGTGGTGGAAAGACAATGTCAATGAGCTGCACGTGAAGGCCACCGAGACCGGTGTCCCGGCGCGCCATGCTGACGCCTACACCATCAACGGCAAGCCGGGTGACTTCTATGGCTGTTCTGACCCAAACCGTAAGTTCTGATGGATTAATCATAATCATGGCTCCGATCCATCTCATCGTTTGTTTATTGGCTTTATAAACTGTAATCAAAATTTAAGTTATGAGGTTTTTATCGTAGTTTATTTTTCGACATCAACTTTCTAAACCATTAAAAACATATGTATAAAAATTATATTTATAAATTATTTTTAGTTTTCTTAGTTCGTTTCAGGACACCTTATCAGCCATAGATCGAGCGATCAGAGACTTGAGCTTTTTCTTTTTCCTGCAGAAACGCACAAGTTCGAGTTGAAGCAGAACAAGACATACATGCTCCGGATCATCAACGCTGCGCTCAACACGCCGCTCTTCTTCAAGGTGGCCAACCACAGCTTCACCGTGGTGGCGGCGGACGCGTGCTACACCAAGCCGTACAACACCGACGTGGTGGCCATCTCGCCGGGGCAGACGGTGGACGCGCTCTTGGTACCGGACGCCGGCGTCGCCGCTGTCCACATGCGCTACTACATGGCAGTGATCCCGTACGACAGCGCCGTCAATAATGCCGACCCGAACCTGCTGTACAGCTTGAGCACCGGCTCGGCCATCGTCGAGTACGCCGGCGGCGCGACGTCGACCTCGCCGCCCGTGCTGCCAGTGATGCCGAAGTACAACGACACGGCCACCGCGCACCGGTTCCTCTCCAACCTGACGGCGCTGGTGCCGAACCGGGTGCCGCTCGCCGTCGACACCCACATGTTCGTCACCGTCGGCATGGGCGACACCTTCTGCGGGCCGGAGCAGACGAGGTGCATGCCCTTCCCTCCGATCAACGGGACCATCTTCGCGTCGAGCATGAACAACGCCTCCTTCATCCTCCCCAAGACCACCTCCATGCTCGAGGCCATGTACAGAGACTCCATCGCCGGCGTCTACACCCGGGATTTCCCCGACACGCCGCCGATCGTCTTTGACTACACCGCCGATGAGATCGAGCAGAACAAGACGCTGAAGCACACGCTCAAGTCGACCAAGGTGAAGACGCTGCCGTACAACTCGACGGTGCAGATGGTGCTGCAGAACACGCGGTTCGTGTCCAAGGAGAACCACCCGATGCACCTCCATGGCTTCAACTTCTTCGTCCTCGCACAGGGCTTCGGCAACTACGACGAGACGACGGACCCGGCCAAGTTCAACCTCGTCGACCCGCAGGAGCGCAACACCGTCGCCGTCCCCACCGGCGGCTGGGCCGTTATCCGCTTCGTCGCCGACAACCCCGGTATATACACAAAATTATATATATCACTTTAGTTTCTTAGTTCTTTGAACAAGGTTAAGTAAAACTTTTATTTAAAGACACTGGAACATATATAAATTTATCTTACAAAATACTTTCATAAAATTAAAAATATATATATTTATTATATATATTATAATATGTGTATCTCACATTGGTAATGCCAAATTATCCTCTGGTTAAAACTTTTGATATCAATATTTAAAAGTTTAATTACATATATACAAATGATTGCCGTAAATTTATCTTGAAACATATGCCATAATATACAATTTTATCAGAGATTTTTTATATAATAGTCAACGGTGAATTCTAAAGACTGTCGATATCTAATATTGCACGTTTTTAGTGATCATAGGGAAGATGACCCGTAACTACCACCCAGAATTTCTTTTCTTCTGATCATTTCGTTGACTACAGTCGTGAAATTAAATTTGACATTTGTGTGTTTGATGCAGGGATGTGGTTCATGCACTGCCACTTCGACGCTCATCTTGATTTCGGGCTTGGCATGGTGTTTGAGGTTCAGAACGGTCCAACGCCGGAGACATCGTTACCGCCACCACCATCGGACCTGCCGCAATGCTAGACGATCAATCATTGTTACGAGTCATACATAGCTTTTGGGTTTAGTTCTTCATTCAAGACATCTTAACACAAAAAGAAAATGCTATTTCTTCATTTATTAGTTCCATGCAGTATTTCAGTATTGTAATAAGTTGATTCAAGTGTGTGTTTATCTAAGTAGGTCTTTTGCATATTAATTGGGATGTTTCCATAATAAAATGATATGATTTCCTTAATGACATTCGGCAAAACAATTGGCGGAAATATTTACAAATTGTTCACACATGCTCATCCACCTTCACGATTTGTGCCCCTATATATACTCCATCTCTAGTTCCATCGAACTCCGCCAATCCTTTGATTTGGCATGCACTTAATTAGGGTGTAGGCGGCGCTAGGAGAAAGTGTTAGAAGGGGGTTCCGGGTTCCCAAGGTTTACAGCGAGGCTAAACCAGCAGTGGTCCAAAACGGTTGGAGGTCGATGTTTGATTTAACTTGGTAATTTATCCATTTAAATCAAATAAATTTAAAGGCTTATTACGCTAAGAGTTAGGTGGTCAATTCTTGATGAGTAATCAAGAGGAAGTTGAACCATTTCTGAGAATTAATTCTCATGTCCAAGGATTGATTAATAAAATGGTAACCACTTCTAATTGACGGAGGATTGATTATGGAGTAGTGGAGATTAACTGGTGAGATGATCAGTTACCTATTTTTCTCCTTCGTCTTCCCCAGTCCCATATGAGAAGAATATAATTAAGGTGGATTTCTCATGCTTAGAACATACAAATTTGACAATCAACTGCTGTTGCTACTGCTGAGCTTGATTCCATCCCATCATTTGCATGCACAAGCTCTAGGAGAGCAGGTCTCCGGAACATCCGCTCCTGTGTGATCTTGCAGTGAGAGGAGGAGGTGAATCAAGTTTTTGGCTAGTGCATCACGCAACTGCTCACATGAATGACGACTTCGACTACATCCACCATGACCGACGACAGCAAACGGGAACGACAACAGCCCTGGAGGTGGTAGGTGGCTCTCTCTAGAGGCGGCAACAGGAACGGCAATGGTGGTTCTGCCTCTGCTATGGCTGCACTGAATGTTTTTCTTCATCTTTTAAATTATGCTATCTTGATCATAGTTTACATTGTTTACTTGTGGATTAAATCTTATGGAACATTGCTAATATTTCTAATAATGCAAAAAATTTATTAAAGGCAATTTTTACCTAGTAGTTTTGCGGTTGCTCTCAAACCCACTGTATTTGTGGATCGAATTACAGGAGATGACATGCCAAGGTTATGCCATAATTAAAGGCCATGAACGTTTTTCACATTGCGAAGGGTAAGCATGGAGGAAGGATTACTCCCGATGATGAGAACATATTCAATGCTGCCGATAACCTCTTTTTTCTAAAACAATCACTGCATGGGAAGACTCCACAGTTATATATTCTTATTTTTTTAGGGGAATTTTCATTATTTATTGAAGAAAACAGTTTACAAGAATTACAAAGTCATAAGACAATTCTTAACTATGGCAATCTCTCTCTCATTGAGTCAAAATAGCAATAGAAGGAGGTCACCCTTGAAAAGGGCTCTCCACGAGGAAAAGGTAGGTGGCTTTTCAAAAATATAACCATTCCTCACTTTACAAATGGCCCAGCAAACTAGCAGAATCTTTTCCATGAAACAACCACCATTATGTTGTGATTTTGCAGTTTCCAACATTGCTTGAAGATTTAGGGATAAATCCCACATTATCCCAGCATGATACCGAAAATGGGCATTGAAAGAAAATGTGTAGCATGGTTTCAATCTGACCTTGATTGCACAACACACAGTCCAAATCACTATCAAGGGGAGCACAATTCTTGTGGTCAAGCATATATCGTGTATCCAATCTATCTTGCAAAAGTAGCCACCCAAAAACCTTAACTTTGGACATACACTTGCTCCTCCATATCTAAATGAAGTATTGTGAGGTTTAATTGCCAAGAAGTTTAAGCATAGAACTTTTGTGACGAGTACCTTCCATTTCCCCATATAGAGGTCCACTGATCAAGCTCTTGACAACGATGAATATTATTCATTAGAATTGACAGCTGCCTGAATTCATCATAAGCCTTCTAGGATAGAGGTAATTGAAAATTATCCTAAAGGTCCCCCCTTAGCAAATCTTGGACTGAAACATTGGCATTGTTGGCAAATGTATATAATCTTTGAAAGTGCATCCAAAGAGAAGGAAATGGCGACTAGGCATATTCCCCCGATAACCTCTTTGGAGGTGCCGTGATTAATGTTCTTAGCGAGGTAGAACCTAGTGGATACATACATGCTCATACCTTAAATGTGTGATGCACTTGAGGCCAATTTTTGGGTCTCAGACTTAGTTAGTGTGTTATATGTCATGGAGCCATTTCATGACTACAAAATGGTGCATGATCGTTTTGTAGTTGAGCAAACCTTATGAGATACAATCAATTGCCAAGGAGCTAAAAAAATTATATGTGTGTTACCAGACAAATTTAAATTTACTGTCGGTTGCATTATTAAAAAGCTTCCATCTACTTGGAGGAATTTTTCAACCTCTCTAAAACACAAGAAATAGGAGTTATTGGTTCAGAATATCATTGTGTCTGTTAATGTTGAGAACAAAGCGAGGGAAAAATACACCCATGGTAAAGTTAACAAGAGAAATTCAAGTGCCAATTTGCTACAAAAGAAAATTTTCCTATCCCACAAGAACAAGATCAAGCCTGACAACTAGAAACTCAAACAAACTACCAACTTGAAGAAGAAGATGAAGAATAAGGAAACTTGCTTTACCTGTGGTCTTGCTGGGCATTGGAGCAAGGAGTGCAAGGACCACAAGGGTAGAAAACAACAATACAATTCTACTAATGTTATTATTGTTGATAATGAGATGGGAACTTTTGGGTAGGCTAATCTACCTACAATTCTTTTAGTATGTCACTCTACTGATTTGTGGATTGACATGGATGCTAATATACATATGTGTGCTGATATTTGTTGGAAATATGAGCCTAATTATGTATTGTCCACATTTTAATTGAAGGAAAAATACATTGATTAAAAATGACGCAAGTACTAAACAAAAATGAACAAGAAACATATTGAATACAATCAAAATGCGCAAGGGAAATCACTCACTGATCCTGCGCAAAACGAAGTCGAACTCGTTGGTGCAGATGAAGCAGAATACCAAGCGGTCGCGTGTAGACGCTGCCCAAAAACCTGATTGCCGCCTCGTGCAGGAGACTTGCGGCAGTGGTTTCGGAGATCCCACTTCCTCTGAATCCGGTGCACGCCGAAGTCGAAGGTTGACGAGGTGCAGCAGCTAGAGAGTCAGAACAACGCGGCGTGTGGGGAGAGAAACTGTGTATCAACCTATCCTAGCCACTAGGATGTCTCCTAGTTTTGTAGGACTCATCAAGTGCTTCAAATTCCTGATCTAATCATCAATTAGCAGAAACTGCCCTCATGAACAGCCTCTCATCAAGTAGTAGAAACTGTCCAATTGATTGAGCAAAAATGCTACACTCAAATGCCAGAAATTGATGCACTTTACTGCCGTTAAAGACAATATTTAATCGCCCTTGACACAGCACAAAAAATAAAATTACACAAAGAATAGCTTGCTGTACATGTACGCGTCGCGCTCGTTACAAGTCACAAGTCATGCGATTTTTCACGCGAAAATGCACGCGGGCTGCACGCGCGTGTGACACAATCTACTTTTCTCTCACATTTATCTATTATGTATAGAAAGGAGACTCTCATATTGAAACAAGGCAATCTCTCCTTGAATTAGCAATATGGGACTAAACGTTGTGCATGTTTTGGAAATTCATATTGGACCATAAATGGGCCAACATCCAACAATATTTTCATGTTTTCCTCTTACTAGGTCAAAAGGACTTCATTCATGTTTAAGGGAAATGCCTCATGTGCTCTTGTTCGTGGTGTTGATACAATCGATCTAAAGATTACTTTAGGAAAGACCGTATAGTTGTTGAACATGCATCATGTCCTCTTCTTCAAAAGTAATATTGTCAGCGTCTCTTTTCTATATCGAGTAGCTATAAGTTAGTTTTTGAGTCCAGAAAGTTGTGTTGGCAAGAGTTTTTATTTGAAAAAGTTATTTGTGCCATGACTTGTTCTATTTATGTTGTCAGATTTGTGTGATAATTGCAATGAGAATGAGTCTAATTTTTAGCATTCACGATTCTATCATATTAATCTTGGTTGCATGACGTGCCAAGACAATAAGAGTTTAATCCTGAAGTTCCCAATTGTCAAAGGCTCTAAGTGTCAAATTGGTGTGCAAGCAAAGCAACCCTGTAAGCCTCACAAGGCTGTGGAGGAAAGGAACTTGGCACTATAGCTCATAGATTCAGACCTTTGTGACATGAATGGTGTGTTGAAAGAAGATGGAAAGAGGAATTTCATGTCGTTGATTGATGAAACTACTAGATATTGCTATGTGTATCTCTAAAAATCAAAGGATGAGTGCACTATTTTCAAATATGAGCTGAAACAGAAAACCAATTGCAGAGAAATATTAAGAGAGTTATGTCTAATCATGGTGCAGAGTATTTTTGTAGTGAGGATCTCTCCTTATTCACCTCAGTCAAATGGGATTGCTAAAAGTAAAAATCACACTCTAACAGAGATATTTAACAACATTTTGGAAACAGTAGGATTATTCAAGAAATGATTGGGTGGGGCTATATTGACTTCATATTATGTCCTAAATATGGTTCCCATAAAGAATAAAGAACTCCATTCAAGTACATAGAGAAGAAAGGACTAACAATCACATATTTACAGACTTGCGGTTATTTGGAAAAGATGAATGTCCCAATTGCTAACAAATGGAAATTTGGACTGAAATTCGTGGATTGTATTTTTGTAGGTTATGTCTTTTATAGCATTGTATATAGATTTGAGTATGTCACATGCATGTTGGTAGAGTAATAGAATCTAGAGATGTCACTTTCTTTGATGATATCGTGGATTGTATTTTTTTAGATTATGCCTTTCATAGTGTAGTATATAGAGTTTTGATAGTGGAATCTCGAGTATGTATATGCATGTTCGTAGAATAATAGGATCAAGAGATGTCACTTTCTTTGAGGATATTTTTTGAGAGATAAGTCCGTTTTAGCCCCCTCAACTCTTCACTTTGTGTACAATACACCCTCAAACTTCCAAACTAGGTGTTTGACACCCTATTACTGTCATTACCGGATAAATTACACCACTGGATGGTTTATAGTCCAGTTTTGGTATAGTAGGAGGACACCACGTCTTAAAAAACATGTCAGGCCACCTCTCCAATCTCTCTCTCCTCTCTTTGTCCTTCTCCCTGTCTCTTCGGCATCCTTGAGAAGCTGCCAAGCAAGCTCTCTTAGTCTCTGGCCCATTAATTTAACATCATGTTGTTGGGCCTTCACCGCTGCACTGCCCCTCTACTCCCTCCTCTATTATCCTGCCGTTGACGAGGATGGCCGAGCCAGCCCCCTTGGACGAGCTTGAAGAAGATGGGGTTGCCAACGAGCTCAACACCGTCTAGATCTGGGGCCTAAGTCGTCGATAGCTCTAGAGAGGCTTAGCTTGCTGGAGCCACATTGTGCAGCTCGAGCTCCTCCCCTTGATCGAGGGCGTCTCCGCCTACCCAAGCACACTGCCAGGAGCCCTGTGGTCCACCGTCGCTATCCTCGTTGAGTTCGAGAAGTTCAGCTGCAGGGCGAGCTCGGTGTGGTTGCCGCTGCTCTCCTCGTGCGTGTGGGTGCGACAACTAGGACCGGCGGGCGAACCATGATCTTGGACCGTGTAGGTGGCATCTGACTCCGCGGCTGCATCAAAGCTCCCCTCCACGTACGACCACTTGTATAAGAGGTGTGCGAGTTCCTGAATGGAGGCAGTGGTGGTGGACGATGGTGAGCCTCGATGGAGGAGGCCGACCGGCAGCAGTGTCCCTTGGTAGCCTAGCGGCAGCAAGCGATAACTGTTGTGAGAGAGTCCCACTGCTTTTTATACTCTTTTCTGATTGTGTTGCCACGTGGGGAAAACCATTTTGGTTTGATCAGGGGTGTAAAGCGAACAACGTTAAAAGTTTAGGTATGTCAAATACAAGGTTTTAGAGTTTGAGGATGTATTTTAGACTGAACGATTGAGGGGGTAAAATTGCTTATCGCTTTTCTAATGAGAGGGAGATGCTAGCACATCTAGTCAATAACATGTTAATTCTGATTAAAGGATGACTATATGTATGTAATTTGCTACTACCATTCATTTTCCACAGGATGAATAGATGACTATATGTTGATTACAACCTTTTTGGACGGAGGGAGCATACATCACAAAACATTGTGTCACCTTCCATAATACTCATACTACTAATTAAATATGTGAATTAATATATGACATCATGTCTTGATGAATTCTGTACTGTCAAAACTGGGATCATGGTTCGTGTCCTTCTTTATCTCTAAAGATGGGATATCCCAACCATCCAACAACTATTCCATCCCCATTATCCATTGAGCTTGCTCTGAATAATCCCCCCTTTGTCGGATTATATCCAATATAATCATAAAAGGCTAATTTTTTGAAAATTTTAGACCAAGCTTCTGATAAACTGAGATTTTCGGCTAACCCATCACTAACTCTTCAATATATTTCTTTCTAAAAGTATTCCTGATCCCACTGATGACGAGTAGGCCCAAACAATTCAATTGGGGTAGTTGCTGACCCATACCACATAGTTCCAGCAACTATGAAAGTTTCAAAAGAAATAGCAGCGATACTACTGGAAAGTTCAGTTTCAATATTGCCCATACATAATCCTTTGTATAGACATTGAGGTGCACAGACACTAAGATGGAATAGGCGAGGGTGAGAAGTGAACAAATTTATTTTTTATTTTGCGTAACTCCCAGAGTTGGCCTCAAAGCTGGTTTTCCCAAAACTAAACCAATTTTTTGATCTCTTAGAGTTTTGTTGTCCCAAACAGTCAGATATTTCCAGGGACTCCCTATCCCACTGTGTCCATGATAGCCACTTGATTTCCCAACGTCAAGTTTCCCGAACCACAACACCTTTTCCCAAAGTAGGGTAAAACAAAAACTATGCTAAGAAATCACCTCACATCCACCCATAACTGTGGGTACGGTTGTTTGAACAATTTGTTAACCTATGCAGAGGGGGTACATTTTGTCCACATGATGCTACTAACCTGGGTAACCCAGCCCGTGCAGAACAACCATGTCTAGTGACTTTGAGGTTTTCAGGACAAGACATTTCCAAAGCCGACTCAGGGTCACCTTATGCCAACAGGAGGGGTCTCACGGACCAACAATAGGTTAGGTCCTACACAATGTTGTGCCAGGAAGCCCAGGGGTCCTCCCGGACACCACCCTAGCGAATCCACTTGTTCCTTGGCATCAAGGCTTTCCTGGCCTACCTAGTTACTCAGCCAGGGGTAATCCTTGCGTGTGAATCAAAGAACACAAGCAAGAACAAGAAAAACAATAGCTCAATTGCAAATGAATGATTAATTAAGAACTCAAAGTTGAGATTCCATAAACCGAACTATCGGCGAAACTTCGATGACAAAAATAACCTAAGCAAAACCCAACCCTAACTCATTGACGGCTACTGAATATATAAATTGTAGAGTCGACCTTGGACCCATGGACGCGCCCCTATTGGACTCTGACATGATACACGACCCAATGGCCCAAAGACGGTGACACAACATCCGAACATATTCTGAACTCCTTTTTGTTTCAATGATTTCCATTGACTTGAAAAGAATTTTGATATGGGACTAGATCTGTTGGAAAGGTGATCTCGTTAGTTCTCCATATATATGTAGAATGCCGAAATCGGAGCCCGATTGCAATCTGGGTGATGATTTTAGTGTGGACTGCTTCTGGAGCCGAGGTGGACTTGAACTTGATATGAGTTGAACCTCTATCTTGGCTTGAACTTTAATACTGACCTTGTTCATCTCCTAGCCTCTCTCCAAGTACTTTATGGTGCTCTTCATAGTTTTTAATCATAATTAAATCATTAGGTAGTCATCTATCCTCAAACGCACTACTTAGGAACAAGCTCATTTGTAAATTTAATTGTTGGACGTGAGCTTTAGTAATTAGACCTTGCATAATAACTTGAGAAATAATGTTAGTGTAGGTATCAAAGAAGTGATCTCCTCGTCAACATAAAACTCTTCAAAGGAGTGACAAGTAACCAACCATGTACTCTTTCCAATTGATGAATCAGACTTGCCATCATTCTGGTTTTTTGTCACATATGCTCAGAACGGTGACATTCTTAAGTATGAATGCTTACCTGAAAATTGTGTCAGACATGTGTCAAATCCGATGCTGAACTATCTGCCACAAGGTGCAAAAAAGAGATTATATTAATACAAATGATTGTTGGGAGTCTAGATTAAAAGACTAGAGATTAAAATATCTCTTTGTTTATCCATTCAGCACTGTTCTCTCTTCTGAATGCTGCATTACGGTTTGTTATTGTCCCTTGTTACATGCACTTCGTGACCGTCTCTCCGATGGTACTCTTTCAACCATATGACCCTACGATGTCTTTTTATTGACGGGATTTTACAAGATTAATCTTGGTGTGTGTCCACAGTCAACCAGTCGTTACGGTACTCTTTAGAAAGGTCATTCACCTTAAAATATTTTGTGGGGTGAGCACAAATCGGTCGTTGTAGCTCCCGCCACGCTGAAACTTGAGCACTTACAACCATAATTTCATTTTCATTTTTGCACACCAAAAAATTACAAATAATATCCTAAAATAATTACTTGAGTAAATATACATTATACTAGCTAGCTGGGTGTTTGTGCGTTGCAACATAAGAAATAATAAATATATATATGCATCAATTTCTAGCCACACCATGCGTAAGAGCGGCAGGACGACACCGAAGAGAAGATTACCTGTTGGGCATGGCCGGCGACGCCGAAGAGAATGTCACGAGGGATTAAAGAAAGAAGAATTAAACACTTAATGATAAAAAGGTAATGATCGTACTTAACTTAGATGAGTGGTTTTAACGAGCAGGCATACGATGTTCACACGACAAATGAAAATGAACAGATGAAATATTTTTGCCTAATATTCAATTTCAACCAAATTCAATATATATATATACACACACTACGGAAAAACCCATGTTTGCCGAGTGCAAAACTGTTTGCCGAGAGCTTTATATCGGGCACTCGGCTGAGCGGGCTCTCGACAAAAGAAAACTCTTGGCAAAAAGTACACTTTGCCAAGTGTAAACTCTCGGCGAACAAAAACACTCGGCAAAAAAACAATTTTGCCGAGTGCCAACAAGTGACACTCGACAAAACAGTAACCGCCGTCAACGAACAACCGTTTGTCAACATCTCTTGCCGAGTGCCAGGGTTAGGCACTCGGCACAATGCCTTCTTTGCCGAGTGCCAAAAAGGGACACTCGGCAAAATACCTTCTTTGCCGAGTGTCTTGCCCTGGCACTCGGCAAACATGTGAAAATTTTTCCTCACATATCCTCCAAACTTTTTCTATTATGTAAATACAACATGTAATCCCTAATTATCAAATATGGAAATTTTTTGATTGGTTTTGCTATATTTCTTTGAGTTATTGTATTTTCGTGAATTTTTTTGGCAAGTCTCAAATTAGAACTGCAAGTGGTTAAAAAATTAAAAAAAAATTAGTGCAAATATTATATTTATGTTATTTAGACTCTTTTGAGTCATTATGTGGTAAATGAATAGAAATATCAAATTTTTTCTTCATGCAACATGGTTAGGAACGTGTTGACCGAATGATTTCAAAATTGTAAAAATAGCAAACGAAATCAGAAAATCATAAAATATGTTAGGATATCATGATATCGTACGTCGAGGCTGGGGTAAAAAATCGAGAAGGTTTCGAATATCTTATCAGGTACGACGCTCATAAAACCGAAGATTCTCTGAAGACGATTATAAGTGTTGAGAAGGATTGGTCAGATTTAGAGAGAAAGTGACGGCGAATTATCGTTTCATTTAAAATATTTTCCCTAGGCAATAAATATCATATAATGGTTTATGCAAAATTTTGGTAATTTTTTGAATCTGTTTGATAATTTTTAAATTATTAGAAGCATAAAAACTAAAGTTTTTTGCCGAGTGTAGCTCTCGGCAAAGTATCACATACGAAAAAAATGTACAAACCCTAGTGTGCAAAACTTTGCTGAGTGCCTGGAGTAGAGCACTCGGCGACGTTAGTATTTGCCGAATGCCCCCGATCTGGCACTCGGCAAAGCTGGTTTTTGCCGAGTGCCCAGATCGGGGCACTCGGCAAAGCTGCGACACACGGCAAATTTTTTTAATATGCCCGCCTCATCCCCGTGCCACGCTCGTTTCGGACTTAGAATAATTTTGAGACACCGCCGCCGCCTCCCGCGCCCATCCGCCGCCGCCCACCGCCGCCACCTCGCCCCTCCCCGCGTCGCTGCCCCGTTGCCAACCACCGCCCGGCCGACCGCCGCCCGCCAACCGCGCCCCGCTGCCGCCGCCTCCCGTGCGCTGCCGCCCTCACGGCCGACGGCGTCGTTCTCCGCCGACGCCCTCCCTCGTGCGGCTGCCCCCGCGGCCCGACGGTCTCCTCCTCCGCCGACGCCCTTCCCCGGCCGACGAACTCCCCACCCGGCCGACGCCGCCTCGCCCCCGCCGACGCCCATCTTTTCCCTCGCCGCCGCGCCCCCACCGGCCGACACCACCTCCCTCCTCCGCCGACGCCTCCCCACCCCCTCCGTATTTTTGGGTAAATATTGCAACATTTATTTGTTATTGTAACACTTAGTTCAAACAAAATTAGATTTGTTATTATATAAGCATTTAGTTCAAATTATGACAATATTTAGGTTATTATTGACACATCAAAATAATATCATGTATTTAGATGTTTATTAAAAGGAGTGATATTTAGGTATTTATTAGATACAAATCTATGGTAAAAACAATGCTATTTGTTAGATACATATCTATACTCCATTGATTTGAGTAGAAAATATATGCTATAGGCACGTATATATTTTTGAAGTTTATTGTATGCACATATGTTTGACCACTACGTCGCCGTCCCCGATTTCCCTGATCGAGATGGAAGGATCTTCAACAACAGGGCGGAGCGGGTGAAGGTCGAGTTGTGGGTAAGTCTTTTGTCAAACCACGTCCCTCAATACATCACATTCATTGCACATTATTGAAACAATGGCTCAATACATAATGTGTTTATGCAGGATTTTTTTAGATGCCAGACAGGATACGAGGCAAGAGCGGCTGCGGTGGCTGACAAATCCTGTCGCAAACTCGTGACTGACATGCATTACGAGGCGCGCATCCAGGCCATCATTGCATAGAACGCTGCATACAACAACCTGAAGGTCACCAAAACCGAAGCAAGAACGATGACTCTGACAAAGGAATAATACATGTTGGTAAATATAACATTGGATTTTTGAACGCTTAAATACATTTGATTTGATCTAGGTAGATCTCTTATACTTGATGACGTGTAGGTGCCTGTTTGGTGGTGTGGCCAGCTTCTCAATTGCTGGGAGCGCATGGTGGATAGGTGGTGCGCTGCCGAGTGGCAGGAGACGCACTCCGCTTGCCGAGAGCGGTGTTTGATGATGCCAGTGCACCACACCACCAAGGCAGCCTTAGCCTCAACCAGTATGCAGCTAGATGGGTACGTGAATTCTATTTTTCATTTCAACGACCAATGCTCAATAGTTCTTAACCATACTATTGTTTTGTTCGCAGTCGGCGTCGCATGATGGGCAACCTATCTCCCAGTTCAAGGCATGGGCTTTGGCCCACAAGGGCAAGGCGACGTCCGACGTCGACTACAACCCAGAGGACGGGCCCTCGGCGTACACCAACGCGACTGTCCACAGCTGCCTCAGTCAGTACACCACGATGGCAAGGGAGCTCCATGGGGAGGATTTCAATCCTACTACCCATGATATTGATGGAGAAGTCGTCATGAGGGTGGGAGGAGGCAAGAGGCATGGGCGGTACTGGATTGGCGACAACCTTCTCGACACAGCCAGTACACCCACTTTGTCCCAGCTTCGAGCAAGGAGCACGAGCGAAAGCCCGACCATACGCACACGGTCGACCGCTTCACAGACCGAAGTGCAGCAACTCCGGGTGAGAAATTTTCGGTTTTGTGCTCAATTAATTGATATTTACGATTGTTTGCTTCGTTTTGTAACATTGGGATGGAATATTGTAGTACGAGTTGGAAGAGGAGAGAAGGAAACGGCGGGTTAGAAAATTCTTTTTTTCTCAATTCATTAATATTTACTGATTGTTTGCTTCACTTTGTAAAATTGAAATGGAATATTGTAGGACGAGTTGGAAGAGGAGAAAAGGAAACGGCGGGAGATTGAGATGAGGATGACTGAGATGTACAGCTACATGCAATCAATCAGTCAAAACATGGGTCTTCCTGTCGTACCGCCACCACAGCCTGTGGTATTCACTCCTCCACATCCTTTTGTAGGCAGTCCGGTGAGTCACTTAACCTCGCATTTAATTTTTTTCTTTGCGAATGTTACTATCTTGATAACCTATACTATTCTATTTTCCTTTTGTGCAGTCTCAGTCGGCGGCATCAAATAACCCCCCAGTCATGGCCACGACGGTTGGGTGCCGTGGCCATCTCGGTAAATTTCTTTGAACAATTATAATTCTGGACTATCTACTGTGAACTACTATATTTTCTTCGAATTTCGTTTGCGAATTGTGGACTACGTATTGTGAACTACTACGATTGTGAATTATATTTATGTCTTGTGGATTGTGAATTATGGCTAAGCTGTTGTGATTGTGGTTGTCGATGTGATTATACGATTGGGGATGTGGAATGATGCTTATGGGGTTGTGGAATGATTGGCGTTGTGAATGTGATGTATATTTTGAAAATTTGTGAAATATGCGCGAGCAAATAAAACAGGGTTAAAATTTTCACTTTGCCGAGTGCAACACTCGGCAAAGAGGGCCTTCGCCGAGTGCAAAGGCCAAAACACTCGGCAAAGAGGGCAACCTGGGGATTCGGCACCCCCTTGCCATGCCCATACTTCACCGAGAGCTGTGGCAAAGTGCTCGGCGAAATTCCCCTTTCGCCGAGTGTTTTTGCAAAAGAACTCGGCGAATTTTAAACTTCGCCGAGTGTTTTATTCCGGCACTCGGCAAAATTTAGAACTTCGCCGAGTGTTTTTCCGGCCCTTGGCAAACTTTTTCGTCACCGTATACCCAACCTAACGTGTACTTTTTTTGCCGAGTGTCGAAGGGACACTCGGCGAAGATTTCGCCGAGTGCCCGATGGAAAACTCTCGGCAAAGGGCTCTTTGCCGATCCAAAGTTCACCGTGTGATCTATGTCGAGTGCAACACTCGACGAAAATTTCGCCGAGTGTTAAACAGCCTTCGCCGAGTGTCTCGGGCACTCGGCAAAAAGGGGATTTCCCGTAGTGATATATATATATATATATATATATAGTTAGCAATGAAGTTGTGTGGCATAAATATTTATGAAAAGTTACCTTTAGATTGAACTTGGTTGAAATTGAATATTAGGCAAAAATATTTCATCTGTTCATTTAAGAATCTTGTTTACCCAAGGTAGATCAAATTTAAAGAAATCCCAATAACAAGGTAGAAATATATTTAAATTTAAAATATATATTATTGGCTATAACCTAATAATTAAAACTTTTACACTAAAAAATACATGAAATCAATGTGATTATATTAAAAATGCTAAAGTTAACTCTTAACCAAAACCGTAGTAGTAGGTACAAGATTGACTACCAGGATATATTCACAAATGAAGATTTGGAATTAACTCAGTTTGATGTTGTAGATCTAACTTTTTATGGGACCATATTAAATTAAAGTTCGGTGACATACACAAAATTTAGTACTTTTTATAAAATTTGGATATTATTAAAAATAAGATACTATCGAACTAGAATGAACTCACAATAGAAATGAAAATTCCTTAATAAATCATTGATAGATTTATTTTCATTGAACTATACATATCTTAAAATACTCTCTCAATTTTATTTAGATTTTTCGAACCTTAAGAAGTAACTTTTATAATACAAACATCAATTCAAGAATTAATTTAGAGGAAAAAAATAAAATCATTGCATTAGTGTTGAGCCGATTTCGGCCCTCTACCTTCCCTCCCATCTCCTTAGAGAGATAAGGGTGGTAATGAAATGGGCCAAAATCAGCCCAAGACTTGAGGTTACTCCTCGAAAAGGGTTGAAATAAGCCCAATACTGCTGATAATTTTATTTGCTTTTATGTTTAAAATAATCGTTGAAACAATCCTTCTATAATTAAAATTAATAATGTAGCTCTGAAAATTCAACAAAAATCATATAGTATATTAGCTTATGAAGAATTAAGAAAAAATAACTAGCACCATAATTTATTAAGAAAATTTATTCCCTTGTTTACTTCATTAAACTTAATAGATTTGCACATTATTATAAACACCAAAAATATTAAGTAATTTTTAAAATGTTCAGGTCATGATGTTTTCAATGAAAGAAAGACGCTTATGATGAACCAATATTTTCATGAACTTATGATGTTTTTTAGTTGGTCTTTTATGACAAAATAACATTCGGCACTATACATCGATGGATTAGTTTATGACAATTTATTTTCGTCACTAAGCCACATCACACCCTACCAAATGACATAAAACTAAATTTCATATGAATTGCTCCGATATCATGAGGAATTCGTCGCAAAAGGTCATATGTGTTGTAGTGTTATCACATTCGTTGGATTCATCGTAATGAAGATCCTTCACTGATTTCTGCAAAGTCTCCCAATTGTCTAACCCTCACGCTGTACCAGTTAGCACTTTTTGTTCAACGTGGCACAACATATCCTGTAGATCAAAATCAGCCTCTAAATTGTCAAAACCAACCACATTCGTCCATCATATCACGGGACTTGTACTCAATTATAAAATTTTCTGCCTCATCTAAGGAAATATCAGGAGTCGCTTCAGGAACGGCGACTTCCCCATGATGTGCCCCAAAATTTCCTTGGGATATTTCAACAATTTTTTATTCTTGCAATCAAAGCACAAACAAAAATTGTCCCTTCTATTCTCCCTCATTGCATATGTACCTTAGCCTCATCAACAAATTTTGATGCTTCCTTCATGAAAGCCGGATGAGTTTTCTGTGTCTCGTACATCCATGCCTGATCCATCTATAGATAATTATAATAAAAAATAAAGCGCATGTGTTTCTTACACAATATCAAAAAAATATCTTCTAAAAATTAAACCTACAATACATTGAAGTAAAAAATTTAGTCATCTAAACATTATATTCTAGCTAAAATTTAGCAAAATAGCTCACAAAAGTCCATTTGCTAAACTACAAATTTCATCGCATTTTACCAACAAAATTTGAAATAAATGGAGAAAAATGAAAGAGGAAATCAAGCATGTAACCTTTTATATGGATGCGCAGCAAAGATTTCGAGTTGAAACTAATGTGACCATGGCTACTATGGATACAACCGTTGCTCACATCATATGTCCACAGGAAGACATCAAGTTCAAGCTTCAAAAATTCTGGAATCCAATTCGTCCATGTCTAACAACGTTGAATTCAAACGGTCATCAAATATGCATATGTGCTCCAATTTGGGTCCAAGGGTACTTGATGGAAAGCTATCAGAGTCCTCTGTCCAAAGGATCCAACCTCATCTCTATATTCCATCCCAATCAGCTGCAATCACAGAAACAAAGTTTTGCATCATTTGTAATGGGTTTATGGACTTGTAACTTCATCTGGGACCTCGGCTCAAGTGGGGCCCTAGTAGGATGAGCCCCAACCTCCAACTCCAAGTATTACCAACGTCCTCAACCACTAGGTTACCACGTTACTTTTGCCCCAAGAAAATAAAGAGATATAATCCAATACGTTTTGGTGCTAGATTCAGACTGCAGGATGGTGCCAATTTGTGATGGTTGCCACGGCTTCATACGAACTCCGATTTGGGTGTTTAAGTACTTCACGTAAAGCTTATGAAATCTAATTTCCAACGGATCTAGCCTTACTTCCATATCTATTACAAGCCGCCTGCAATCGTCAATTTAGTACAGATACCTCGTTCTGCCCGAGGTGTTGCGCTGCCGAAATTGGGCTGATGGGCCTTGTATCAAGTTGAGTCCATTATGGACGCGTCCTAGGGTTGGAGAACGACCCCAACTCATCCTCCCATCTGTATAAATACCCCATAGCTTCCATATAACAATTCGGGTTTTGTTAGATTAAAGTTTTTGCCATTACTACTTTACCTTGTAGTTACGTATGTCGGCTAGACCACCTAATTACTCGTCTTCGAACCCCAACTTATTATTTGTATTAAATTTCTATTTGCAATTCAGATTTCTTTTATCTTGTTCTTGCTTGTTTCTTTGAGTCTTGCAGGAATAAGGTTGATCTGCACCGGCAAGATGGATAACCCACGGAGAGGTGTATCGATCATTAAGGCGCAACACAACAATGTCTCGTACAATGTCTTGTACTATTGTAGCTATTTAAACGACCCCTCGAGGGGGGTGTTATAGGCACGGTAACTTATGGCCCACGTACAACCTACTGGGTGCTTGTCAAAAAAAATATTTATGTAGTAGTGATTGTTCCTAGACGGCAAGTTCGTCCATTCATCCAATTGGAAAATGCTTTTTCTTGCCACCACATCAGGATGCTTAGGGTGGTTAGCAAAACGAGCATCATTTCGAGCCGACCACAGATTATAGAGGGCCACCTCTAAGCCTGAAGTTACCTAATCTAATTGATCAGCTAGCTGGTCCAGTAACCAAGCCGCCATGCTTTTTGCACTACAACGGTCATCCTCATGTCAGTTGGACGGTAACCCTCATTTGTGTCGGGTATGGCGTCCGTCACGGAGCAAAGGTCACTGATGTGAGTAGTCATCTCTGTCGGGCAAACGCCCGTTACCGATGCACTTATCTTTGTCAGGCCTAAACTACAGCCCATCACCGATATGTTTTACCCACAAGACCAGTCAAACAAGGGCCAGACACCGATGATATAATCTCAAATGGGCCGTATTTTGTGCCCGTCATGGATGACTAACATATCAATCGGGCTTTTACTTAAGCCTATCACTGATGACTAACATCTTCATCGGGCTTAATTTAAAGCCCGTCACCGATGAGTTTTTCCCCAAAAAAATATTTTTTTTGCTAGCCTCAGGCCTTTGCTAGCCATGCCCTACAGAAATGATAGAAAAAGAGATATTTCACATACATTCACATACATCTGACATTCTCATACATCTATTCACATACATTATTCACATATTTCACATTGCAAGTATAAAACACATTTGACAAAATTGTAATTTAATAATATCAGAAATGATCATATTTACATGTATTTGACATTAATTACAAAATGTTCAAAAGAGTCCGCTATTTCATGTCTTTGACTTTAACCCTGTATTTGTACTGCACACATTCCCTTAGAATTTAATATGTCATGGACTATAAAGCCCACTATCTCTTCTCTAATCTCATCAAAGCTAGTAGGCGTAGACTTGGATATATTTTCTTACACGTACATAGTTCGAAATTAGTCGATCTATATATATATATATATATATATAATTTGAAGTAGTTAGTACATATCACAATTGAGATCACAAACCTCAAATTCTGTCATAGTCTTGAACTTGTTGTACAGGAATCGCATGTTGTGGCACACATGGAATCCGCAGTTGTCGCCTACTTGCTGTTTGACGGGGATGTCCTTTTTGTGGATGAGGGTTTGTTGAAAATTGCTATGCCGCCCTCCTTTCTCCACATATGTTCCCCACTCTTCGTTGATTACTTTTTGGATCAGGGTCCAGTCATAGGTCTTACTAATTTTGGAATTTACGTAGTGGCATGTGCTCCACTTTGGCATATTGACCAAAAGGATCCAATGGAAACTGCGACATTAATATAGTAGGCCAACATGCTGAACTTCAAGGAATCTCTCTCGTTGTAGGCTGGGTCCTCAACGTCACGTAACATGTATTGCAGCATATCATGATCCACATCAACCCTTTCACCGCCTAGTGGAGAAGGTACAAACATGTCATGTTCATCTTCATCTTCTTGATTTTGTGCATCACTTCTGTCTGCAGCTGCACCACTGCCTGATTCTTGCTTTTCATGTTTTACCCAACATGTGTACCCCTCCATGAATCCTCGTTGTATCAGATGAGCATGTATGTCCACTCTGCTACGAAACATAGTCTTATTTTTGCAATCTGCACATGGAAAACACATGTAATCGCTCTTTTTTCTTTTCCTATCCTCCTCCGCGGCGTTTATAAAATTTAACATGCCATTTCAATACTCTTCGCTATAACGCCGCACATTTTTCCCATACATCCAACTTCGACCCATCGCTGAGCTGCAAAAAAGTCAAAAAAATATTAAATTAACATTTTGTACATAAGTATCTACTAGATTTATGAAAAATGACTACTATTTTTCTATTACTTTTGCACTTTCTGATTTCCTGGAAAAAAATGACAAAAAATCGCCCTCTTTCTCCTCCCACCAAGACAATGAACAGTGGGATAACCACTCCACTCCCTGGTTAGGGTATTTATAGTATCTGTAACAGCCAATGAACCAGCAGCTGTGACGGGTATTACAGTTATCTTTGTCAGGCCTAACTTTAAGCCCGTCACCAAAGGAACTCATTTGTGACGGGCCTAATTGTTATCTTAATCGGGCCATGAGCTACAGCCGATCACCGATGACAAACATCGGTGACGGGCTTATATTGGGGCCCGACAAAGATAAGATTTGTTATCTTTGTTAGGTCGTTAGTTTGGCCCATCACGGATGTGTGTCATCTGTGACAGGCTCTAGAATTATGCACATATGACATGTCTGTGCGACTATATCTTTGTCGGTCTCTTCTTAGGCCCGTTTGAGATTAGTTAGTTGTGACGGCCCACAAAACTCAGGCATGTTATGGGCCGTCAAAGATAAAAGGATCTATAGTAGTGTTTCATTGTGGCACTCCCTTTCAGGGTAAGGAAACTCCGCCTATAATTTGTCATGTTAAACTTTACACACCCATTACCAAAAAGTACACTCCCAAAAGCGATGAGAAGCATCCTTTATTTTGTCACAAAAAATACATCGAACCCCTTGTTTGATGTTTCTTCTTTGTAACTCTGAACCCAGAGCCAAACCATTCTGGATCAATCTCCAGCAATGTACCTTCATTTTATTTGGAACACTTGCTCCCCATAGATTGTTGATTAGAGGTTGACACTGACTGGCCTGCTACGATTGCGCTCCGTTGCATATGCTAGGCTGATTTCACTGAAAACACCCCTGTTTAGGCAACAAAATCTTCTCCATCCTGTTCAGCACTAGTACAGATCCTCTCCTCTGTGACAGGCCATCACATGCATGAGATTTGTAGACCGCCATAACGAGGTCATCTCAAACTGGCCTAAAAAGAGGCCGACAAAGATATGCACGCACATACATGTTAGATGTTTATAAAATTATAGCCCATCACGGATTACAATATTGGTAACGGGCTCCATAAAACGCCCGACAAAAATGACAAATGTTATATTTGTTGGGAACCCATAAAAGCCCGTCACCGATGTGTACAATCGGTGACGGGCCCAAAACTATAGCCTGATTAAGATAACAAGTATAGCCCGACATTATGGTCTGTCACTGATGAGTACATCGGTGACGGGCTTGAACAGTGGCCCGACAAAGATAACTTTCTTAGTCTATAAATACCCCCTTCACACATTGTACTGGTTATTCCATAGTTGGGAGGTGGAGGGGGTGAATTTTTGTCTTTTTTCCAAGAAAATCTAAAAAACAGTAGGTCAGTGTCCTTGTAGCTCCATGGCCTTCTCACCCTCCAGCTTCTGTCCACATTCTTGCCGCTATCTTTGTCGCCCTTGTGATAGGTTCCTTCTTCCATGTTACCCCAAATACTCAGGATATCTTCGTCGAAGATGGTGTAAAGCTCGTCTGCATTGACAGGTAAAAATACGTAAACTTTCAAAGCTTTCTACCACATATTTGAACATCTGAGATGTTTGAAGTAGTATTTGAACATCCGAGATGTTTCAATGAGTATTTGAACATCCCGGATGTTCAAATACCGAACTGCAAAGTTTATTACTGGCTGAGACTTGTAAAATGTTGTTGCAAAAATATCTAAAAGGAAAGTTCACACCAACATGCAGCACAGAGCATAACTGAAAGTAACTGACTCTCTATTTTGAAAGAAAATTAACTGACTCCTGTATCGATTGACGAGATTAACTCTTCGATCCGCATGTTCAATATCTTTGAGCAAACATTTCTATAGTACTAAATTACTACTTTGAGGTAAATACGTACAAATATTTAGTGACAGTCCCATTTGCATGGGGGCGCTGACTTTGGTAATACCACCTCCAACACTCCATACCGCTACCAATCTCGCCAACATGTCCAAATGATTGTGATAAAAATGATCCTGAGATAGATACATACCTGTGACAAGTCAAATTTACCATTTTCTAGTAGTACCATGTAACTCAAGCTTCAAAACGCATGAAGCAAATCTCACACTCGAGTGAGTAGCGGTCAATGGAGTAGGTCATCTTAGTCATATCATCGGCATCTACACCGCATCCTGTTGCTGGTTCGTGAAAGGGCCCCGACGCCTTCTTCGCCTATCTCGGTCTTGCCTTATTCAAAATGATGGGGGTGCAATGTCTAGGATTACCATGTAAACTCGAGCTTCAAAAGGCAGGAAGCAAATGCCACACTCGAGCGAGTCGCAGTTGATGGAATCTTTATTACCTGCTGGGAGAGGATGATCCCTTTTTCACTCGCCATTTCTATACTAGTGTTCATAGTAGCTTCTTGCAAAGTAGTACAAGTCTCTGTACTGAGGAGCAATGGAACATTATGTAAGCAAGCAACCATGCGGTAGAAAGCTTTGAAAGTTTACGTATTTTTTACCTGTTAATGCATATAAGCTTTACACCATCTTCGACGGAATGTACTGAGCATTTGGGGTGACATGGAAGATAACACCTATCACAAGAGCGACAAAGATAGCAGCGAGAAAAGGAAAAAAAGCTGGTTGATGAGAAGGCCATAAGGCCATGTTCTTTTTTGAAAGCTCATCTCCAAATAACTTCGAGGTTAAGCGTGTTTGGCCCGGAGCAATTAAGGGATGGGTGACTGATCGGGAAGTTCTTCATGGGTACACATGAGTGAGGACAAAGTGCGCAGAAAAGACTGGTGTTGGTCTGTAAGGGCAGTCTAATGTCCTAGAGAGCTGCCAGGTGTAAGCGGGCCCGCCCTTGTAGGGTGGGACGTTACATCCCTCCTCTCCCCGGCTGCCGCACGTCACAGCCGCATGCCGTCGTCACCGTTGCCGTTGCTGTGAATCTTGAAGTGTTTGAATATTGAATTTTGAATTAATATATGGATTGTGTGACTGTGAATTTTGAATATATGATTATGGACTGTGAGACTGTGAAATTTGATATATTGAATTTTGAATATATATATATATATGGACTGTGATACCTCTATGTTTGAAAATTAATTTTGAATGTTAATTAACTTTGAATGTGAATGGACTTTAGATTTTTCTTATGAGCGTGAATCATATATATATATATGGACTGTGAATTTTGAACGTTAATTAATTTTTAATGTGAATAAACTTCAGATTTTTGTTATGACTATGCACATCGTTAATAATAGTGTTAGTGGCTCTACAAAATTTCACTTTAAAATGCTACCTTTATCTCCCTCGCCATTCCACCTCTCCTCTCATCGACTTCTTCTCTCCACCTTATCTCCCTCACCTCATCCTCCTCTCTTTCTCTCTCTCGACGCATCCTCCTCTATTTCTCTCTCTTGGCGTATCGTCCTCTCTTTCTCTCTCGACGAAAAACTAAAGGGTAATGACATGTAAAATATAAAATATAGTCAATATACAAAAACTTAGAGAAAAAACCTCAAGAGAAGAAGAAGAAAAAAATTATATTTTTTTCCTTTTTCTTTTCTTTAGGTTTTTTTCTCTATGTTTTTTCTCTAGGTTGGCATTAGTGCATATTAGGACATGATGGTTTAGACTTACGCTGTGATTTCTGCATGTCCTTAACACTAAATAATCTAACAGAGGAATATGTAGATGCAATCCGGCAAATACTCGATCGAATTCTGCACATTCATAATGTTAGCGTTCCTCAGAAGTCTCTTCCAGGATTGAGAGAATCAATTGTGATTTTGAATCCTCTTTCTCATCAAAAGGAAGTCATCATGGCGATGGAGAACACAGTGCCAATGGAGACTCTTTATGCGGAGTGTGGACTCTGCATGAAGAGTCCCTATTGCAACTGTGTTCTCCATCGCCATGATGATTTCCTTTTGACGAGGAAGAGGATTCAGAATAACAACTGATTCTCTCAATCCTGGAAGAGACTTCTGAAGAATATCACTATTATGGATGTGCACAATTGGATTGAGTATTTGCCGGATTTATGGATGTGCACAATTGGGTCGAGTTTTTGTCGGATCCATATTTTCCTCTATTATATTATTTAGTGTTAAGCATGTGCAGAAATCATATTGTTAATGATGACTCCTATTGTTAATTTCTTCATTTTTTTATTTTGTAAGACATTTAGAGGATGGCTCAGCACGATGAATCAATGTCGATGACAACTAGTGGGTCCACAAGGACACGGACCCTTAGAAGCCCTAATAAAATCCCAAAGGAACGTTACACCATAACAGAGGTGGACCTCCTAGGAGTGTCGTCCGCTCCCCCGAATGTGCCCACGAAGTTCAAGACGATCTACGTAATAATAGGGAGACAGACCTTTAGTATTTTGCATGATCACATCAAGGAGGTGTTGGACGTGAAGAAGGAAACTGCTTGGCTGAAGTTCAAGTAGAGCTTCGAATATCCTGTAGCTGACGAGCATAGGCTAAAGTGGACGGCTTTCCAGACGATGGGACATGCTTGAAAGAGCTTCAAGTCCAAGCTGGTCACCAACTACGTCCTCTAGACCAGCACCCCGGAGGTATTTGAGAATTATCCCTTCATCACACCAGCCATGTGGGAGAAGTTCTACGAAAAGAAATCAACTATCGAATCCCGAGCCAGAAGAGATGCTTATAGGGCGCTCCAGGCTCAGTACGTGCACCCGCATCGGCTTGGCAGCGGAGGATATGCGGGGAAACAGGAGCAATGGCAGAAAGAGGATGAGGCGGTAGAGGCATCGAGTGCGCCGCTTACATTTGCCGATATCCCGCACCCACGTTCAAGAAGCTGGACAAGGGCAAGGGCCGTGAAGAACAACGATGAGACATTCACTCTGCCAAATCCCTAGGATCAACAAGTTTATGAAAATATTGTAAGTGTCTCACCTTATTATGTTTAGTTTCTTTACACATATCGCACACTCAATTTATCCTGATCTCACTTGTAATGCAGAAAGAGTTGGTTGCCTTGAGACAGTTTTCCCAAGAGGCCTGCACCGATAGACGCGAGGATGACATCCTCATGCAAGCGTTGGGAACCGAAGAACACCGTGGACGGACAAGGGGCATTGGCTCTAATGTCCCCTGGAAATATGGTCTTCCAGAATACACCGGGCAGTATAAGAAGCGGACTGTTACGAAGAAGGCCAAAAGAGATGCACACTTGGTTGAGAGGATCCAGGAGCAGGTTAGAGCCAAACCGAGCTCAGAAATTAAAGAGCAGGTAGACCATGCTGCGGAACGGATTAGGCAGTAGATCCTAGCCAAGCAGTAAACCATCATGCACACTGTCGCTCCGCAACGAGAAAGTCCAACGCAAAGGCAGAGCAGTTGTGCATCAACTGATGCGGTGGAAAATCCAACATTGGTCCTAGTCACCGTCGACCATATAACGGTAAAATTCTAGGCCAAAATGCGTAACACTCTTAACAAATCCATTTTCTACAACTTATTTAAAAATTATGTTTGGATCTATCGCGGAACCGACTAACCTTGTGCTAAGAGTTAAGGTGATGCCCTCTTTCATAGTTCCAGCGGTCGAGGGACTAGCATCCAAGCCAAACACCGATACAAGAGTGCATGGGTTGCAACTTATGGCCCGATGCAAAAGTGCAAGTGGACACAGTGAACAATGAATGGGTCCATCTGCTGCTGTAGCATCCACCGAACGACGAGATCCTAACCCTAGGAGCTGCACGAGGAAGCTTTATCCAATGGCCGAAGGAGCTCACTGACATCAAATTAACTTCGATGTTAGCCCCTCCATCTCCCTTAGGTGATCCAACCCCTCCATCTCCCTTAGGTGATCCACAAGATGACTCGATCGAGCTACAGTATGACACCGACTTTGGCGGGTCAAGCCCTGAATGGCCTGCTCGCTCATCTCTGGAGAAGGGCAAGAAAGCAGCATCGGAGCCATCTGTGTTCATGCAGTTGAAGTACAAGACCACTTCAATCGCATGGCAAGGCCACCAACACTGGAGAAACCAATTTTGGACTATAGACGCACGATCAAGAAAAGAAAATTGCGACAATTTTCCAAGGAAGAGTTTGTGAAAGACATAGCACAAAAGTATGAGCAAGAAAGTTCGGGGGTGAAGAGTAATACTGATGTGCACAATATTGCGAAGGCCCCTCAACCTGCTAAGTTCTCTCTGGGCCCCTCGAAGTAATAGATTATGGAAGTTCATGGCCATGTCGAGTTGATTGAGGAGTCAATCAACAGAAAGATAATCCAATATGAGATCGAGTGAATGATTAAGCTATTGATAGGATGGCACAAGTCTTGCCTATAGCTTAATTGATATTGTGAGGCATAGGGATTTGTGCACACATTACAGGTTCAGCCGATATGATCCTCATGTGTACTTTGGTGTCAATACGTTCTGCTAGGGGCCGCTTTTGACGGGTCGACCGAGTTGGACTCGGGTCGGAACCATGTATACCTGAGCCTACAGGGTCGCACACTTAACGGGAAAGAACAGACATTCGAGTTTGATTCGTATAAGGCTCAATAGGATAGAGATCCAACCGGACCAGGAATCTCGATGGGCCTTTAGGCCCAGTCGGCAACCCTATATAAGGAGGCGAGCGGTGGAGGGTTCGGGATGCGCAATAGACAGCCGTGCAAACCTTCTCCATGGAAACCCTCCCACGTCCAAACTAAAACCCTAGCATGCATCGCGTGCTAGCACATGGGTGCTCGGAGTTCTCTCCCTAGATGTGTGGATACTGGTAGAGACATCGGTACGTTGCGGCGTTATTCGGCGGCATTGAATCTTGTCGAGATTCAAGTTAGCTGAATTCAATTCGACGACTTGGGTCGGGGTCGGCAGGTCGGAGGGTCAGGCGAAGCGGCTCGGCGCCGTCAGCATCGAAAACCCAACTCAGATATCGCATCAGCAAACCCTAACGCCACTAGGAAGTTGGGCGGCACGCGTGGGAATCCGCAGGGTCAGGCGGGACGCAGACGGAGTCGCCGTCGGGGTCGGACGAGACGCGTCGGGGTCGACGGGTCGGGCGATTCGGTCCTGGGGTCGGCTAGAACGTTCCGGGGTCGACAGGAACGTTTTCGGGGTCGGCTGAAGCGTTCCCGGGGTTGGCAAGACTTTTCCAAAATCGGCTAGCAACATATTGACTATTTCCGCTGCACTGCACGTCAATAGATAACGATCTATGGACCCTCACTTTCAAGCTTTTCAGGATTGCACTGTAGAAAATTTTGATTTATGCTATCGTAGCCTCCGCGTTATCCTTCAGTGGTATTAGAGCTAGACTTGCTTAGTTCGGGTTTTAGATTGGATCTGGAATAAGTTTTGCACACGGGTTGATGAGATCAATCGGTTTTATGGGATCGGTATAGGAGAGTTGATGGAAATTGTGTTCCTTGATAGTGTATCGGAACGACATAATGAGATTACGTCGAAGCAATTTCCGTAGGACTCTGTTTGAGTCGGGTTCAGAATGGCATTCCTTGATAGTGTATCGAAACGGTATAATGTGATTATACCGAAGCTATTTCGTGGTACGACCATGATTGCCGCCTTGCGCCTATGCAAACCATGTCCCTTGATAGTAGGACCGCCATGTGCGTACCCCCTTAAATGTCGTCTCAGTATCGTATATCTGCGATAGGTAGAAAACGTTCTACGCCTAACTTGTTTTTGCAGAGTATGCTTTGAGATGGTATGACCCTATTGTATGTATGAGATGCATGAGATGCGTGTAATATTCTTTCATACATGCAATCCCTGTAAATATTCTTTCACGACCTGCGTGTCGATGTAGTAGCTTAGTTTGAAGATATCAAGCGTCCGACACTCGGGAGAACGGTGATAAAGATGGAGATCCTCTACACCGGCATGGAGATGGAGACCACCATGTAAAGAGGGGACCATACTATTTCATTATTAATTGCTATTATACCTGCTTTTATATATGTGATATGTTTGTTTGATAGGATAGTATCCCTCACAAAATTAAGTAGTAATTATGTCCTTCCAAATGTTACACCTGTCACCGTTATGCTCGTCAATTGGTGGGTCTGACAAAGCAGAGTGCCATTTTCTATCATAATACGCTAGGGTATATATGTCAGACATATACATGCAGGAGCATTTGATTTACTTAACAAGGCTATCAAAACAGTTTTGGGCCTTGGGGAATAGGTTGGGTGCCGGGGCATGTGATTAGCAAGGTGTTGCTTACCCATGTTACTAATCTTCTAGTTGTGATGCCAAAACTCACTAGAAATTAATTAACATGTGGATCTTGACCCAATACGTAACCTAGAGGGAAGGTTACGGAACGCAGTGGGAGCCTTTTGTTAAATTGTTTAATAAAAGACAAAGCATAAACATTGTGCTAAACTTTGCATATATTTTCTATTGTAGATTATGGCAGCTAATACTGCACACAGTTCTTTTAATTTGTGATCTATTCTCGAGAAAGAAAAATTGAATGAAACAAACTTTATGGATTGGTATCGAAACTTGAGAATTGTTCTCAAGCAAGAGCGAAAGGAGTACGTTCTTGAAGTTCTTTATCCTGATGATTTGCCTGATAATGCTAATGCGGTTGCACGGAGGGCATATGAGAAGCACACTAATGATTCCCTTGACATAAGTTGTCTCATGCTTGCCACAATGTCCCTGGAGCATCAGAAGCAATATGAGAGCAGCGATGCTCACAGTATTATTGAGGGTCTACGTGGCATGTTTGAGAACCAAGCTAGGGCGAGAGGTTTAACACTTCAAAGTCCTTGTTTGTGTGTAGGCTTGTAGAAGGGAATCTGTTGATCCCAAATCATGCCAAAAGTGTGTTGACTTGGAAAATCACGCGCTAGCCTGAGAGATTTGCTTTACTCTAGTGCAGGTCCAAAGTTATTGCTTTTAGGTTCGTAGGCGTACCAGTTGGTTTGATCCAGCAACCAATAAGAAACAAAGAAAGAAGACAGTGTTAGTCTGTAAACGATAGCCGATCGGCTAGAGGCCGATGACGTATCGTTTGATATCAAGCCAATGCCATATGCATAGAATTGGCCAAGGGGAATTAGATATAATCGATCGGCTGTGGATATCAATAATATACAATCTAAGTCTATAAATATATTTAAACCAAGTGATTGGGATAGCTTTGTAGCGTACCGAGATAGTATAAATTACTTATGTCTAAAAATACTTTAAGACTGAGATTATACATATTTATAGCATAGCCGATGTTCTAGATCTAACACGTATCGGCTAGTACTCCGATACCACTTTATACTGAGATATTATTACAGATTAAATACATTAAACACGAACCAATCAAGTGTTAAGATGTCCTAACAGATCGATAACAAGCTTAACATATTTCATTACAATGAGATCTTAATATAAAGGGCAGATTTAACATATCAAGTAAATATATAAGAAACGAGATAGCTAAACCAGATAAGATCGGCTGAAATCCGGATACTATCTTTAATAGCAATCATAGAGTAAGATAGATCTTTATGATTCTGGATAAAACTTAATAGGTTGGATCTAACCGATGCAGCATTAAGTATAAAGAAAAGCATGAGATCTAAACAAGTCGTTGACAACTTTTCGAGATGGTGGATACACTATATAATCTAAGTCGACGATGATATCTAACTCTATCGGTTGTTATCTAATAACAGAGACTTAGGGTTATATCGCAATATCGATCTAGATTATATAACGTATATGATAACTCGACGGTTTACGTAAGCAGGATTAGAGTGTCATAATGATGAAAGCACTAATCCCGAGAGCGCAAACCGTCATAACAAGTTTTACTTTTCGCTGGAGATTGATCTCGATGCAGCCCAACTCAAAGCAAGAACTCATCAAAATAATTAAAAGGAAAAGGTAACGATGCGTCGAAGGTTGTATTGAACTGATTGTTGTTAAATTACAAGGTCATGGGTCGTATTTATACCCAGATACAAGATATGTCCTTATCGGACACGGTTCCTATCTCTATTACAATTTAAATTTCAGATAATTGCCTAAAACAGACTCTTACCGATATTATCTATAAGAAAACTATTTAAGATAACCTAATTAATAGATACGATTGCCTTCTCTGGACTCTATCCATGTATGGCAATCCTCATGAAGCACTTTAAACCGAATCCAATGATAATTCCAACGTCTTTTTATCAAGATCCGCTATATCAACTATCCTTATCGAAATCGGCTGCATTGGCTATCCTTGTCCGATTCAGTCTCAACTGATGAACACCCCTGCCGATTCGACTCCTGACTTGGTGCGCACTCCGTTTCCAACGATCACGTTCTCTTCCAAATTGACTTTCGCTTTAGTTCCAAATATGATAATTGGCTTACCAAATTTGGTTGTTAACAGAATCCCGTTAGTCCGCATGTGATAAAGATGATTGGCTACATCGAGAGTCTTGAAAAACTAGGTTTTCCTCTTAGCCAATAGTTGGCTACAGATGTGATTCTCCAGTCGCTCCGTCGAGCTTTGAGCCATTCATACTAAATTATCACATGAACAGCATGGATAAAACCTTGGTAGAATTGCATGAGATGCTAAAGACTGTTGAGGAGAGTATCCAGAAAAAATATTATCATGTGATGATGATGCAAAAGGCTAAGTGCAAACATCTTGTCAAGAAACTTTGCACAAAACGGAAGTTAAATCCCGATGAGATCGCGAGTGCCTTGAAAGCAAAGAAGGGCAAGAAGGGGATGGTGACATCGACACCGTTTGCTTCTATTGCAAGGAGACATGTCACTTGGAAAAGAAACTACAAGAAATACATGGAGGATCTCAAAAAGAAGCAAAATTCGACTTCGCTCAGGTATTAATGTTATAAACATCAATCTTGCTACTTCACCTACTGACTCTTGGGTATTTGATACCGGATCAGTAGCTCATATATGCAAATCGTTGTAGGGAATGAGAAGAAATAGAAGATTGAGAAGGTGCGAGGTGAACCTGCGTGTCTGCAATGGAGCAAGCGTTGCTACTGTTGCCGTCGGCACTATGCCACTTCATTTACCTTCAGGATTAGTTTTGAAACTAAATAATTGTTATTGTGTTCCAACTCTATGTCAAAACATAATTTTTGCTTCATGTTTTCAAGCGGAAGGATATGATTTTAGATCAGTGGATAATGGATGTTCAATTTATCTTAGAGATATGTTCTATTTTCAAACTCCATTGGTGAATGGACTATATGTTTTGGATCTTGAAGCATTTCCCATCTATAACATCAATACAAAGAGACAACTCCAAAATGATATAAAACCCACATTTATTTGGCATTGTCGTCTAGACCATATAAATGAGAAACGCATGAAAAAGCTCCATAAAGATAGTCTGCTTCACTCTTTTGATTTTGAATCATTTGAGATATGTGAGTCTTGTTTACTTGGTAAGATGACAAAGGCACCTTTCACGGGACACAGTGAGAGAGCAAGTGACATATTAGAACTCGTACATCCCGATTTATGTGAACCAATGAGCTCAACGACCAGCGGTGGGTTCCAGTATTTCATTACATTTACCGATGACTTTAGTAGATATGGCTATATCTAATTAATGAGGCATAAGTCCGAATCTTTTGAAAAGTTCAAAGAATTCTAGAATGAAGTACAAAATAATGTAGGAAAAATAACTAAGTTTCTATGATTAAATCGTGAAGGTGATTTTGAGCCAAGAGTTTTGGTAATCATCTAAACGATTATGGAATTGTTCCACAGTTGACGCCACCAGGAACTCCTCAATGGAACGGGGTGTCCGAACGGAGAAATCGTACCTTGTTGGACATGGTGCGGTCCATCATGAGCCAAAGTGATCTTTCGTTATCCTTCTGGGGATATGCTCTTGAAACAGCTGCGTTCACACTAAATAGAGTTTCATCTAAGTCAGTTGAAAAGACACCATATCAGATATGAACAGGGCAGCCCCCTAGTTTATCTTTTCTTAAAATTTGGGAATGTGAAGTTTATGTAAAATGTTTACAATCCGACAAGCTCGCACCCAATCTGACAAGTGCTTCTTTGTGGGATATCCTAAGAAAACTAAGGGATATTATTTTTTATAATCGGGAACAAGGAAAAGTATTTGTCGCCCGACATGGTGTTTTCTTAGAGAAAGATTTTCTTTTAAGAAGTGTTAGTGGGAGTCGGGTGTATCTTGAAGAAGCTCAAGAAGCATCTTGAAGAAGCTCAAGAAACACCAGAAAATGTTTTAGCTACCACGAAACCACAACAGGAGGAACAAGATGTTGCGCCACCTGTTCTAGATACACCAGCCCCACGGAGGTCCGAAAGATCACGTCGTGCGCCTGAAAGGTACACAGGTGCAGAACAACGTGATATATTATTGTTGGACAACGATGAACCTAAGACCTATGAGGAAGCAATGGTGGGACTAGATTCCAACAAATGGCTTGGAGCCATGAAATCCAAAATAGAATCCATGTATGAAAATCAAGTTTGGAACTTGGTTGATCCACCCGATGGTGTCAAAACCATTGAGTTCAAATTGGTTTTTAAGAAAAAGGCAGACATGGATAGAAATGTTCACATGTATAAGGCACGATTGGTGGCGAAAGATTTTAAACAAATTCAAGGAGTTGATTATGATGAAACCTTCTCGTCCGTCGCACTGCTAAAGTCTATTCGGATTATCCTAGCGATTGCTGCATATTTCGATTATGAGATATGGCAGATGGATGTCAAAACAGCTTTCCTAAATGGAAACCTAAGCGAGGATGTGTATATGATACTACCTGAGGATTTTGTCAATCCACAATGGCCTAAAAGATATGCAAGCTACATAAATCCATTTATGGATTGAAGCAAGCATCTCGGAGTTGGAATATTCGTTTTAATGAGGTAATCAAAGGGTTTGGTTTCATCAAAAATGAAGAGGAGGCATGTGTTTACAAGAAGGTCAGTGGGAGCACAATCGTGTTTCTAATCTTATATGTGGATGACATATTGTTGATTGGAAATGATATCCCTTTGCTAGAATCCGTCAAGTTTATCCATGTAAGACTTAGGGGAGGCTGCATACATACTGGGCATAAGGATCTATAGAGATAGATCCAATAGGCTAATTGGATTAAGCCAAATTACATACATTGCCAAAGTTTTGAAGAGATTTAACATGCATGATTACAACAAAGGTTTCTTGCCAATGTCGCATGGCATCAATCTTAGCAAGAGTCAGTGTCCTAGGACACCTGATGAGCTGAGTAAGATGAATATGGTTCCATATGTTTCGGCAATTGGATCCATAATGTATGTTATGCTATGTACACGTCCAAATGCCTCGTATGCTTTGAGTGCTACGAGCAATTACCAATTGGATCCAGGTGAAGGTCACTGGATAGCAGTAAAGAATATCCTTAAGTACTTGAGAAGAACTAAGGATATGTTCCTATTCTATGGAGGTGAAGAAAATCTCGTTGTAAGTGGTTACACCGATGCTAGCTTCCAAAGAGACAAAGATGACTATAGATCACAATCTGGGTTCGTATTCTATCCGAATGAAGGCGCAGTCAGCTGAAAGAGTTCAAAGCAAGACACTGTTGCTGATTCTACAACGGAAACCGAGTACATCACTGCTTCATGTCTCTCTAAAGGAGGCGGTTTGGATCAAGAAATTTGTTTCTGAGCTAAGTGTGATGACATCACTGGTCCATGTCTCTCTATTATGATAATAGTGGAGCCATTGCACAAGCTTAGGAGCCGAGATCACATCAGAAATCCAAACACATGCTACGGCAATATCATCTCATATGCGAGATAGTGGACAGAGGTGATTTCAAGTTATGGAAAGTGCACACGGATCTAAACATTGTCGATCCGTTGACAAAATCTCTCACTCAGTCGAAACATGAGGCGCACACCACAACAATGTGTATTAGATACTTACATGATTGACTCTAGTGCAAGTGAGAGACTGTTAGTGATATGCCCTAGAGGCAACATGAAGATGTTGGATATCATGGTCAATGTTAATGTATCAATGAATAAAATGTTATTCAGTTCCATGAAATAGACAACTTATATTGACCAATAAGTATGTTACTTATTTATGAGACTTTTTATATATGAATCTATTTCTAAATTATCCCTGATTATATATCATATCTTTGAAACAAATATGATTCTAAGATCAGCATGTTTATTGATTGATGATCATGTCTCATAGATCATAGTATGTATATACCAAATCAATAAATGTGAACATGTGTTAGAGAACATATTGTTGGATAGACCCACTCTGAGACACTACAGGGAATTAATGCGCCATTAGTTAGTCTTAAGTAGTGTTGGTGCAAAGTCCTTTGACCTGAGATCATCATGGATTTCAACATGTGTAGTAGCTTACTTAGAGACTACTAAACGTTATTCCGTAACTGGGTAGTTACAAAAGTAGTTTTCGGGTCTGCTATAAAATAGTAGTGGGATGTGAATGATCAAGATGGAATTTGCCCCTCTTCTGGGAGAGATATCTCTGGGCCCCTCAAAGTAATGGATTATGGAAGTGCATGGCCATGTCGAGTTGATTGAGGAGTCAATCAACAGAAAGATAATCCAATACGAGATCGAGTGAATGATTAAGCTATTGATAGGATGGCACAAGTCTTGCCTATAGCTTAATTGATATCGTGAGCCAAAGGGATTTGTGCACACATTACAGGCTCAGCCGATATGATCCTCATATGTACTTTGGTGTCAATAAGTTCTTCTAGGGGCCACTATTGATGGGTCGGTCGAGTTGGACTCGGGTCAAAACCATGTATACCTAAGCTTACAGGGTCGCACACGTAACAGGAAAGAACAGGCATTCAAATTTGACTCGGATACGACTCAATTGGATAGAGATCCAACCGGACAAGAAATTCCGATGTGCCTTTAGGCCCAGTCGGCAACCCTATATAAGGAGGCGAGGGGTGGAGGGTTCGGGATGCGCAATAGACATCCATGCAAACCTTCTCCATGGAAACCCTCCCACGTCCAAGCCAAAACCCTAGCCGTGCATCGCGTGCTAGCACACGGGTGTTCGGAGTACTCTACCTAGATGTGTGGATACCGATAGAGACATCGCTACGATCCAGCGTTATTCAGCGGTATTGAATCTTGTCGAGATTCAAGTTAGCCGAATTCAATTTGGTGACTTGGGTCGGGGTCAGCAGGTCGGAGGGCCAGGCGAAGCGGCTCGGCACCGTCGGCATCGAAAAACCAGCTTGGAGCCATCGGCATCTACAAACCCTAATGCCACTAGGCAGTTGGGTGGCGCGCGTGGAGATCCTCAGGGTCGGGCTAGACGCAGACGGAGTCGCCACCGGGGTCGGACAAGATACGCGTGGTCGGCGGGTCGGGCGATTCGGTCCCGGGGTCAGCAGGAATGTTTTCGAGGTCGGCTGAAGCATTCCCGGGATCGGCAAGACTTTTCCAAGATCGGCTAGCAACATATTGACTGTTTTCGCTGCACTGCACGTCAATAGGTAACGATCTATGGACACATACTTGCAAGCTTTCCTGGATTGCACATTAGAAAAATTTTGATTTATGTTATCGTAGCCTCCGCGTTATTCTTCACAAGTTTGGTGCTCCTTTGACCACACCTGAATATCACAACGTAGTTGAAAATTGCACTCAGATGAGAAGGCTAGAAGAGTAGTACCTACAGATGGCAAAAGAGGTAAAGAGACGTTTGCCGTCTTTTATAGGGACGAGGACTTCCATCACCAGAATGGTATAATCTGGGTCCAATTTGAGCAACTATTTCGGGTATACAATCTGAGGGACCTAGACACATCGCTATTTCATCTATGGGCATTGTAAGCATACTCTAACCCCTCGCTATTATTTGTAAGTTGATATCCTCACAGAGTGTCTAACTTGTTTCCTTATATAGAATGGGGACGCTGAGCAACCTATAAGAAAGTAGGATTCCTCGATCCAGGGCTTATCAATTCCAATGTTATTGACGACGGCCCAAGGTCCCAAAAATGAATGTTGGACTACCTCTACAACTCTTTTGTCAAAGCTTAAGGATATGAATACGATCCTTTTGCCCCACAACATTGAGTAAGTGTGACATTTGTTGTTGTACATACCATTTGTGCTTGAAGGTGTTAATTGCTCTCTTCCTTTGTGTGCAGCCATCACTTGATCCTTCTTGCCATCCATTTAAAAGAATCTAAGATTGTCGTTATGGATGGATTAAGAAAACAGCAAGAAGCTTTTCAATCCGTCATTGACATCCTAAATAAGGCACTTGTGAAGTATAATAAGAAGTGTCATCGGTACTTTCCATGTGCCGATACATTCCAGGTTTGGTGCCACCATTGGTGCCAACGTTAGGAACCAGGCACGAGCATATGTGGTCTCTACGTGATGAAATTTATGTGGTTTTTCGTGGAAGACTGTAACTGGCACATTTCGGATTCTGAGGTTCGCTACATTTGTTAAGATGTTGTTAACGACCAAATTTGGTAAGCAAATCCCCGAGTTTAAAGCAAGGGTTGAAGCGGAATCAAGGGAAGCACGCGATCCTCAGAAACAGAGGTTACATCGGCTGAGTCTGAATCGGCTAAGGAGTCAGTTGGCTGAGTCCGAGTTGGACAAGGATAGCCGATAGCCGATTCTGATTGGAAATAGAAGATGGGACCAATCCCGAAAGGAAAGTGTGAAGATAATCATTGGATTCGGTTTCCAAGTGCTTTGAAGATATTGCCATCTACGGATAACGTCCTATAATGACAATTGCATCTTTAAATTAGGATATTTTATATGGTTTCCTTATAGATAATGTTGGTTCATTTAGAATATTTGTAATCAAATCTGTAATAGGAATCGTGTCTGTTATGGACTCATTGTATATCCGGGTATAAATATGACCCGAGATCATGTAATCAAAACAACAGACAACTCAATATAATCTCGGCGCATCGCCACTCTTTTGTTTTTACTTTCAATCTCGACAAATTCTTGCCTCGTCTTTGGGCTGCATTGGGTTTCGATCTCCAAACAAGGTAATCTCTTGTTACAAGCGGTTTGTGTTATCGGGGTTAGTGCTTCCATTATCATGATACTCTAATCTTGATGTCACAAGTTGCTTAATTTATCACATACGATATATAATCTAGATCAATGTCTAGATCTATCTCATAATCAGCTAACATCTCCTTGAAGATAGTAGCCGATGGAGCTAGATCTAGGGGTTGATTTAGGTTATATGGCGTATTTAGCTTATATAGATCTTGCACTTCTTTTTGTACTTAATGCTGCATCAATCTGACCTGTTAATCGCTTTTAGAATCGTATAGATTTATTCGGCTCAATGATTATTATTAGAGATAACACCGGGGTTTCAGCCGGTCTTATCTGTTTTAGCCATCTTGTATATTTTATTACTGCTAGATTTGTTAAAATCGTCTTTTATATTAAGATCTTACTTCAGTTAAATCTGTTAAGCTTGGTATCAATTTGTTAAGTCATATTAATAGCCGATTGATCCTGGTTTAGTATATTTAGCTTAGAGTAATATCTTAGCATAAAACTGTATCGGAGTACTAGCCAATTCACATTAGATCTACGACATTGGCTTAGTTATAAATATGCATAATTATTATTCTAATGTATTTTTAGATATAAATGATTTATACTGTCTCGGTATAATACCGATGTATCTCAATCACTTAGTCTAAATGTGCTTTGGATTGATAATTATGTATTATGGATATCTATAGCCGATCAAGTAGGATCTAATTCCAGTTTGATTACCTATTCTTTGTCTCTTGTTGTTTACAGGATCAAACCAACTGACACATCCTGCAAATCACCAAAGGTGATCCAATTTGGACCTGCACTAGAGTTAAGCAGATCTCTCAGGTCAGTGCGTGGGAAATTTCTCATCAACAGATGTAAATACATGTTTCTAAACACATATTATGTTTTCACATATTCAATCCTTTCATTTGTAGAAATTAGATCTTCCAACAAGTTTTTTATGCCACATGTTTGCTTAGCCCTCGCTGAACAACTCTGCGGATTCATCTTCCGACATGTCATCTTACGCGGGCGGCACATATCATGTTTCGAGAGCTTCAGATGGGCTAATGTCTTTCCTTGATAGTGGCGGCCCTAGTGATACTTTAGACAGTCGATCGACGACAAAGAATAAGCATTAGAGTCGATCGACCACAAAGAACAATTTTGATAATTATTTGTAAATTATAATTTTGTCAAATGTGTTCATGAGAAATAAGTGAATAATGGATGTGTTTGTGGATAGATGTGTGAATGTCAGATGTATGTGAATTTCAGAATATGTGAATGTATGTAAAATGAGATGTATGTGAATTTCAGATATATGGCTAGCAAAGGCGAAAGGCTAGCCAAAAAAATAATATATTTTTTCTGGAAAAAACTCATCGGTGACGGGCTTTAACTAAAGCCCGATAGAGATGATAGTCATCCGTGACAAGCGTAAATGAAAGTCCGATTGAGTTGTTAGTCACCCGTGACGGGGACAATTTTAAGCCCGATTGAATAGTTCGTTATCCATGATGGACTTTAATTGTGGCCCTTTGAGATTGTATCCTCCGTGTCGAGCCCTTGTTTGACTGGTCTTGTGGATCAAATATATCGGTGACGGGCCTAAGTTTAGGCCTGACAAAGATAATGTAAAACGGTGACGAGCTATTGCCCGACAGATATGACTACTCACATTAGTGACCTTTTGCACTGTGACGAACGTCATACCCGACATAGATGAGGGTTATCGTGTTTGAGATGAGGATGACTGTTGTAGTGGAAGGTAACGGTATACTAGATACTAAGTACATCGCTGGCATCATACTCACAAAAAAACAGAAACTCTCTCACTGTCCCATTGTTCTATGCCTGGTATAAAAGGGTCTGATACTGTCTGGTCACCCACCGGCTCCAGGAGCCCACCCGTGGGATCCATTTATCCCCTTTTATTTTGATTGATTTACCATCGACATATGCTATATCAGCCCCTTGCTCAGCAGCTGATCTCTACCAAAACTAATGCTTCTTCACGTATATAAAGCCTTCCTTGGACATGTAGCTTGTCAAAATCCTCCATCCTTGGCTAGCAAGCATTGCTTGATTAAAAATCTCAAATTCCCGAAAACCCTATGCCTCCTTCTCTCTTTGATTTACACAATCTTTGCCAAGAAATCCAATGAGTCTTCTTCTGTCCCGCTGTCGCGAACTTCCTGACAATGGAGGTTAATTTAGAGCACAAAAGTTTTGGCAATCCGAAAACACTCATGGAGTAGGTTGGGACTGCTAAAAGGACTGATTTTATTAACACATCTTTCCCTGCTTTCGATATTCCTTTAAAACCTGAAACTTTTGCCCACATCCTCTCTCAGCTATTCTTGAAGGCACCCAATTTTGATCTGACTACCTGTGTAGGCAAACCCAGATATTTTTCGTTTAGTGCATCTTGTTGTATCCCAATTATTTGCTTAAGTTCCATCTTCACCTCATGCTGCCACCCCTTGCTATAAAAAAGATAGACGACTTCAACAAATTAACTTTTTGTCCTGAGCTAACTTCATACATTTGTAGCAGACCCTGCAGCCGCTGCATTTGACCGCTTTTGCTTCCATAAAAGTGATGCTATCATCCGCGAACAACATATGCGTAATATGCGGCCATGTGGCCCCATATTTTATTCCTTTTATTCGGTTCAGCTCTCTTTCTTTTTTCAACAATCCAGAGAAACCCTAAGTGCAAATGATAAACAAATACAGGGACAAAGGATCACCTTGACCACGAATTCCTTTGGTTGGAACAAAACTACCTGAGATAGCACCATTTATTTTAACCGAATATTTCACTGTTTGGACACATTTCATTATCATTTGGATCCACCCCTCCCAAAAACAAAGCTTTCTGTGAATCTGCTCCAGAAAAAGCCACTCAACTCGATCATATGCCTTCATCATATCTAGTTTGACTGCACAAAGCGGTGATTTTCTTTTCCTGCTCTGCATTGTAATGATGCACTCAAATGCGATGAACATATTATCGGTTATATGCCTCCCTGGAACAAAAGCACTCTGCTCTTCAGGCACTAGCTCCGGTAGGATATTCTTTAATATGTTCGCTGGTACCTTGCACCCAATTTTATACAAGACATTACATAAGCTTATCGTTCTAAATTGTGAAAGTCTAAATGGTCTCGTCCAGGTCATCTAGGCGCTCCTTGCCCTCCAAAACATCCTGACCTATCATCGACCAGTGCCGTTTATAAAAACTAGCCGGTAGACCATCAGGCCCCGGGGCTTTAGTTCGATCCATCTGAAACAAAGCATCATGTATTTCCTCATCAGTTACTGGTTTAATCAACTCAGTATTCATACTATCGTGAACCAGCGTTGACACAGCTTGTAGAGCTGCACTTGCCTCGTCACTCCCCTGTGAGATGAAGAGGTTTAAATAAAAAGATCGTGCCATCTCTTTCATGCCATCATCCGAATTACACAGGGAAGGGAACCGTCCTCGCGCCTCAGAGCTTTGACTGTATTTTTCCTCTTCCGATGAGTAGCCCTCCCCTGAAAATACTTTTGTGTTTCGATCACCCTCCTGAAGCCAACCCTGCGGAGAACGCTGCTTATACATAATTTCTTCTCTGTCGAACAAGACATGGAGCTTGTGTTCAACTTCTTTTACCCGATTAAAATTTTTTGAGAGCAGTGCCTCCTTTTTGCTTTAGCTAGCTCCTCTTTCAGAATTTTTGTTCCTTTCCTGACAGACCCAAAAACTTCGAATCCCCATTTCTTCATTTGCAGCGAAACGCAATTAATTTTCTGTCCAGGCCCCTTTGCTCCCCTACCTAAGTGAAACAGCCAACAGCCACGCCTCCTCCATCACCCTAGCATAATCATCGTGCCGACTCCACATTTCTTCGTAATGAAATCTCCTACCACCTCTCTGCACCTCTGGTCCGATTCTTCGGTGTCAATATGTTCTATCTGTATAGAATGAATTAAATTACTCGATGGGGCCGTCCCCACTGCTTGATCCAGACGCACTGGTACATTTGATTCCCCATTTCTCTTATTACTACACGTGAACGGGAAACCAATGAATCCCAAGTCCATTAGAGCATCCACAGCAGATATCTCTATTCATCCTCTAAACACAAATTTAGATGTTTTTATGAAAAAACTATTTGCAGTAGATCACCCTTACCATCATCTAAAATAGTCTCATCCCAAATCACAGCTCCCGGTCACCCAAACTGAGGGTACCGATTCGGTCCCCTATCTCCCGAGCGGCGATTCCGCGCGCGCCGATGTATTTTTCCTGTCTCCTGTGCACGCCGAGTTCCTTTCCTATCTCCCGTGCGCGCGAGGAAAGATTGGCACGCGTGTTTCTCCTGCTGGTGGCGACACCGCCCGCGTGTTTCTCCTGCTGGTGGCGACACCGCGCGCAAGTTTCTCCTGCTGGTGGCGACGCTGGTGGCGCGAGGAAAGATTGCCGTGTTTCTCCTGTTTCTCTGCCCCCCATCTCCGCTGCGACGCCCCTCATGCGCCGCCCACCTCTCCGCCCCCACCTCCGCTGCGACGCGCTGGCACAGCCTTCCCTCCTGCGCCACCAAAGTCTCCGCCGACCACCTCTCCCCATGCCGCGCAGGTACATCTGCACCAATCGGCTTTTGTTTAAGCTGCTATGTGGGAATCGGATTGATTTGGCACCTGGCATCGGATCAATTTGGTGCCTTTTGTTGTTTGTCTTATGCAGTGATTATCTTAATCGTTGTTATAAAAAAATTGTTAGACATATTCTCATGTGTGAAAAAATCCTCTTTTTTTATACTACTGTCATTGGAACTGATCAGTGTTATTGGATGAAATTATTGCTCATAGTTAAGGGCGCGTTCGCAAGTAAAGTTTGTATGTGATGATTAGCCGCACGAAAAACGAGAAACATGATTAGTATATGATTAATTAAGTATTAATTTATTAAAAAATAATAAATAAATTTGTTAGATTTTTTTAAGCAACTTTTATATAAAAAATTTTCATACAAAAGTACCATTTAATAGTTTGAAAAGCATGCTAACGGAAAACGAGGAGAATAGTGATTTGAAAATCACTTTCGATCGGGCCCTTAAAGTTGTTCAAACCACTGAAATTTTTTCAATTCAGTGTTCAGACTTTCCTCTACTTGTTTAGACCAGCAGGATCTGATTTGTAAATAACCTAATTTGCTAGAAAGGAATTGAATATAACGCGCAAATTCATGTCTAGACAATTTCTGATTATGTATGCTACTGAATTTTGGTATACTAATGATCATGTATGCAAATGAATTTTGGTTTTTATGCGATTGTTTTTTTTCAGCATCCATGTATCCCAATATAAATTTCACTGGACTTCTGGATGAAGAAAACAATGAACAAATTTTACTGAATCAGCTTGGTATTACTACGGAGGCCTCTCGGGATGCTCTATCACATGACATAAACATAAACATTGGTGACCCTGCTTCTACTATGCAGAAATAGAAAAGGATGAAAAATTTTAGTGAGCAAGAAGATCCCTTGTTGGTGTCAGCGTGGATTAATGTTAGTCAAGATCCTATACAGGGTACCAATCAAAATAATAGGAGTACCTACTGGGGTAGGATAGGACATGGACCACACATGCATATATTTGTGTGTACCCCATCTTTTTTTATTTCCTGATTGCCTCTCTGATATGATCTTGGATACCCTTTCAGGATACTTTAACAGATGCATCAAAACATGTGAAGCTTGGATTATTAAGTGGTGTTGTACCAAACCAAAGCATTAAATTGTACCAACTAGGACATGAACTTTTGAGCAATCAGTTGCAGAGCATGTATGAAATAGATTTACAGACATGCAGAGCATGTATGAAATATATTTACAAAGATGCAGAGCATGTATTTTGAGCAATTAGTTGCAGGGCATGTATGAAATATATTGAAAACTAGAGCTAAAGAATGTGCATACATCCATTTTTTTAGATGGTCACTATGCCTAGTATTGGTCACCATGGAAATTCCACAAATGTTCAACTAAATCTTCTGAAGATGAGCGTGGACTTCGTTGTCCTTTATTTTCTTGTATGCCTCTATGAACTCATCAATCGATGGAGAACGCTCATGTGATGCGACAACCGGTTCATTGTGACTATCAAAGTCGACATCTTCGGCCACAGTGTCCCTCTCGTCCTATACAATCATATTATGCATAATCACACATGCTTTCATAATCTGACCAAGTGTAAACTGATCCCAAAAACGAGCAGGACCACGTACAATAGGAAACCATGCCTGCAAAACACCAAAAGCTCGTTCCACATCCTTCCATGCGGCCTCTTGAGCTTTGGCAAAATACTTCCTCTTGTTCCCTTGTGGCAGTGGAATGGTTTTTAAAATGTTGCCCAATTTGGATAGATTCCATGTACAAGATAATAACCCATCGTATAATTGTGGCCATTGATTGAATAATTGACTTTTGGAGCTTGGCCTTCTGCCAACTTAGCAAATAACAGTGAATGATGCAGGACATTTATGTCGTTATGTGAGCATCCAAAAAAAAGCATGCCAAATCCATAGATCCTGTGATGCAACGGCTTCTAAAATTATTGTTGCATTCTGCTTATGGCCACAGAACTATCCATGCCATCCTGTTGGACAATTCTTCCACACCCAATGCATACAATCTATGGATCCGAGCATTCCCGGGAACCCTCGACTATTCCCAATTTCTAGCAACCTAGCTGTGTCGCTTTCGTTAGGCGACCAAATATATTCCTCCCCAAACACTTCGACAACAGCATTGACGAAGTGTCTCATTGATTCGTAAGCCATGGTCTCACCAATATGAATGTACTCATCTGTTGCATCGGCAGCCACACCATACGCCAATATTCGCATTGCCGCTGTAACTTTCTGCAAGCAGCTGAGGCTAATTTTACCAGCCGTGTTTCTTTTCTACTCAAAATAATCTTTTTCGTGTGCTTCTATTGTGTGCATGATGCGCAAGAACAGTGGACGCCTCATCCGAAACCTACGAACATCTGATAAAATGAGTGATGCTAAATAAATTAATTATTAATGATTATAGATAGTAACACAAATTATTACCTGCGTCTGAACATGTCCGGGCCATATATTGGGTCATCGGCAAAGTAATCCGCAAACAACCTACAATGACCGGCTTCTCTATTATGTTCGATAACTCGACGAGGATGAATAGAAGGCACGTGCTGCCCATCATTTTCACCATCAATTTCCTCGTCTGCGGCATGTAAAATTGCGGTGACAAACTCGACATCATCGTCGTTCAATGGGTCCTCTAGATAATATCGCATCAAAAGGCCACGCCGACTCATCGTACGAAAACAAATTCAGGATCTTGAGCTCCTTGCGAATCTGTCGTAAATAAGATGATGCATCTCAATTTCAAAGGCATACCCAGGGAGCACCTGGCTGAATCCATGCAAGGAGGTGAACTTTAGCAAACCTGGATGGGAGGTGAACTGGGTGACGACGCGGAGGTAGGAGAGTAGATCGGGGAGACGATGCGTCGTCGTGGCTGACTCCTCACGCATGCGTGATGCTGACACAGGCGCTAGCAGCGCTGCCCTACAGCGCGATGGCCATGGCGTTATTCGGTAGGCGGCCGTCCGAAGGAAAAAAAGAAGCTTGCGTCAAAAAAGGAAAAAAAAGGAAGCAATCCACAGCAGATCCACATGCTCATGAGCCAGACATGCTCCTGGGCCGCAGGAAACAATGGGCCAGGCCGCAGTGGCCCTTTTTTTTGAATTTTGATTTGAGGTACAAGATAGATGATCTGCTGTACACAACACATATATGGGTATCCTATTTACATAGATGATCTCCTATCAATCTAATATAATCTAATATAGGGTATATGATTTGGTCCATCTGTTGTGGATGCTCTCAGATTACAATCTTGTAGACAATCTCGGAAAGCCTCCATTCTTGCCTTCGATCTGTCGTTTGGGCCCTTTTGTTCCTCAACCTTAGTAATTTCATTAAAAACACCTGCACAGTGACACGGGGCATTGTCTTGTGCACTAAGAAAGCGGAGAGCTTCCCATGATTTACCCTGTAATTCTGCCCATGGCTCCCCAAAAAATCCTGTAAACCTCCACTATACCTCTCCTTCTGTCAAGCTGGCATCAATGAAATATTGAGAAACTTGTACACAATCTCTCCACATCAAAGCGGAGCCAAGCCCCCGCTTCTTCCACGACATGAAACAGGCAAACATATTTGAAAAACCCAGACTAAAACTCGACCGTCTCATTGCCCCCTCACTTTTCTTTGTCTCACTAAGAAACACCACCTCCGGGTTGTAAACTCGGATTAAATCCCTGATTTCTCCCACTACCGGGTCCAACCCCAACCCCAGCAGTTCCAACAAAGCAGCCTCATTGCGACCGGCCTCGGCACTCTAAGGCGCCGATGAAGATTCAAGATATCAATTGCCCTTTTTTATTTGCGGTGCCAATATTGTCTTCCTCCACTTCTGTTTCATCCTTTCTCTTCCAAACAAGTTTCAGGGACTGTCTCCTCAATACCGGGCTGTCCCGGGGCTGATGATGATTATCTGAATTTCCTGTGCGATGGTAGCTGTTTACCACAATCTTTTGATTTTCCCCCACAGGTCTTCTTCTGAAGTGTCCTAGTTTCACATTAAGATCATCATCAGTAGCTTGCCTTTCTTCTATACTATTCTCTCCTCGAGGACTTCTAACCTCATCTTCTCTTCCTTCTCCACTGCTGCCCACTCCCCTCAAAAGCCTATCCTTAACACTTCCTCTCTGATATAATTGTCATCTAGACAAATCACGAATCACCACATTGTAGGATCGAAATAGAGTAAACAAACCTATCAGAGGGGGGTGAATGGTAGGGAAAAACCAAACCAACAATCTTTTGCGGAATTAAAACATTACCTTTCACCAATGAAACCAATCTAGAAAAAGAAATCAAATCGTAGATGTTGATGTCGCCACCGGTCACACCGCTGTATACTGGCTGGTCAGACCACCGCCACAACTCCGGTTGGACCGCCGCCGTAACCCACTGGTCAGACAGCTCGCACACTTGCGGTCAAACCGTCGGGACCCAGAAAACACCAGTAGATGAACTCTCAAAGAAGTAGATCAAACTATTTTGATTTTATTGCATCTATAAGTGTTTATAAAGTGCAACAACAGCACTTCTCACCAAAATCTCGTACTAAATTCGAAACCCTAACTTTCTCTCAAATTTCTCTTTTGCAAAATCGATATCTAGGAGGCACACCCTCCCTCTCTATTTATACATGAAGTAAGCCACGAATACTACATGAATTAGGACTCCTAATCAGCATAGGAAACCCTCTCTTGCATGCTACAAACTCATCTCTTTCCTTATCTCAATCAATCTTCCCAAATTCGGACACCTTTCCAAATTTGACTCCTCTTTTCGTACGTACACGATCCCTCTCGTATACCATATGGATTCTCCATCTTCCACGTGCCTTATCCTCTGGCCTTTTAGTATCCCGCGTGATCTTTTGATCTCTGGACGTCCACTTCACCCAAGTCGACTCTGATCCATCACCGGCAACACTATCCCGAGGCCTCAAGCGATACCTACACATATACGACAAAGAAACCATATTTCGAGCACAAGTTTCTCCAAACTTGAGACATATTAGCATAACAACAGTAACCATACGCATAGGAACCATCTAGAAGTCAAATCCACAAAGAAACAATAAACAAAAAGATAAATCGAATTCGAAACCGAGTCAAAGTCGACCGGTCAGACCGTGCGCATACCTCCGGTCTGACCGGTCAATCTTGGCCGGTCTGACCGGTCCCACCACCGATCTGACCGTCAGGTCAGAAACGTGCACAACTTCACAAATCCAAACATGATCACTATAAACCAATATTTCACATAGTAATTATCGCAAATCACCACCAATGTTTCATCACACAAAATACAAATCAAACACATTTGATTCTACACACATGTCCCCTTAGAGCGTGTTCAGGGGAAGTTGATTGGCTGCTATAGCTGCTCCCTGTGGGCAGTGGCTTACTAGTATGACATGTCTGCTTGCGTGATTTTACTAGTTGAGCACGCAACCATTCTTCCTGTTGTTGGACACCATCTTCCATGTTTGCGAGGCACCCTTCTTCTGTGTGATATAATCCGCCCCAACTAAAACAGAAATGAGGTATTTTTTCATATTGCACATCAAACCACTGCCCTTCACCATCAGATCCACTTGCCCTTAGTTTAACTCCTCTCTGCAGTGGTTGATAAATTTAAGGAGGACCCTAATACGCAGAAATTTATCCCATGCCACACCATCTTCATCCATATCAACTGAAATCACTAGCCCAAAGAACTGACTATCTTGTCCCCATATACTTTGTTTATCAGGTTGAGGGGTAAATCATGGACCTGGATCCAAATTGGCATCTCCTCAAAAACCATATCCAAAGGCCTAGTGTTCCCCTCCCATCTCTTTTAGTAGCACTGTATAGAAGTCAAATTGCCAAGGCCCCTCGTTCATCACATGCTTCCAATCCCCCTCGGAAGAAAACTTTACAAAAAAAATCTATTATCTCCAATCTCCCTAAACAATGCATCTTTATGTAAACCCCAAGCTCGCTTCATTGCTCTCTCCAAAGACCCAAGGATTATGGTCTGAGGTGAAATAACCTTACAAACTACAAACCATCTAGGTTTGTGAAAAATCAGTTCTTCAGGATCTCTAATGATCAGACCTTCATCCTCCATCTCCATCAGAATCAGCCCTCCAAGCCTAGCTGACAATCCTGTGGGCGATGGCTTTTCTCTCAACGTCCTGGACGCCGCACTTCTCTCACCCAAGCCATCATCCCGTTCATCGCTGAGTCGTGCTATCAAAAAAACGAAACCCTCGCCTCTAATAAAACAAGCGTCGTCGCCCATTGTTGGATCAAGGAAGACCTCCAATCCCGACCTCCGTGCCTGATCACAATGTCGGCACCACCAACCACCCCCAACGGAAAAACCCTAGGCGTGGATTTGATCGCCTCTATAGAAATCATCATGTCTATACAACATTTTTAGTTTTCAATTTTCACAAATAACAGAGGCAACCAGTCTATACAACATTTCCAAATGTCCCATTTGTAAGGAGTGAATATCATGTCATATGTAATCATCGAAAAAATTCTAAGCATGGCAAAGAAAGTAGCTATATTAGTAGCTTGAATATACCCACATGGTGCTTGAATAGCACATATACCCAACCTAAGGCTTCAATAGTAAAGGTAATCAATATAACAAGGTAGTCAATGCAACAATTAGGTCGTTTCTACCAATACCAATTTATATAAAAAGCATCACATGCAATTTTGTAAATAGTAAAGCATTTGCAAAAATATAAGATTCAGTATGATCGATGGAGATATTGAATAGGACTTGCCTTGCTCAGGTGGTTCCTCAAATATCTCTTGCTCCTCCACACTCTCGTCAATGGCAACAATCGATTTGTCCTCTATTTAAATTTAAAAGTACATTCAAATGAACATCCAATAAAACTCCATGATAAAATATGCTCCATAATGCATGAAGATGTTCGGTGTATAGAGGGTGATTTAATATAAGTTTAAGAGAAAGGAACACCTAAATCTGATACCATTTGTGTAAGTTATCACGTTTCTAAAATTTAAAGTAGGTAAATATGAAAGTTACTATTCAAATTTAAATTAGTGAAATTTTAAACAACAGTGGTGATAAGTTTGAGTGTACACTATTAAAGAGAAAATTATTTAACAAAATTTTGTTCACCTAAATCGAGTTAAAATGAATTATTTATGATTTTATAAAGTTTTAGTATTTTTTTGTACAAAAGTAATTAACCAAAACCATTTTCTTGGGTTTATTAATTGGTTATAAAGGAAACTAAAGCACACTATCCATAATATGTTTTCCTACTGATAAGATGCATTTCTGTAATGTGCTTCTTTAAACAGTGGGGCTGATATATTAGTGTCTCATCATTTTGCAAACTGAACCCTAAGCTTTCTGCTATTTATATCTAGGTCCTTGGTACAAGATGTTAATGTCTCGGTCTTTTGCAGCTCAGACCCTAGGTTTTTTATTATTCGTAAATAGGTCCCTGTTGTCTTCCCCATAAAGAGAGAATGAAGGGGGAAGCGTGGAGGCAGCTCGGCTTGAGCTTGCCGGCGGCGGTTGGCGGAGGGGATGGCTCGGGGAGGCTACAGGAGGTCTCGACGACCCTATCCTGGAATGGCAGCGGTGATCCATCGACCGACACAGCAGGCGGCTAATTAGGGACGACGGTGGTGGTTCGGGACGACGATGACGGCTAGGCTAGGGCAACGGGGGCCCAATTAATTGCGAGGAAAGCACCTAGGTATTATGAGGAGGCTTACCCCAAGCGCGGTTGTCAATTCTATAGATTGGCAATCTTATTTGTGGGTGTTAACAGGAAAATTTGGCAAGATACTCAGAGTCGAAGAACAAATCGACACGCTTTTGGCGGGAGAAAGAGTTATTTTCAAATTTGATTGCACATCGGCGGAACGCTGTATCGGCCGATACAGAGTCGAATTTGGCTAGCCGATCAGGGCAAGGCACCCAATACAATTAGCTTCAGGTTCAAGTTGGTCTCGGATTGAGGATTTGAAATTATTGTCAAACAAGGATAGAGTCCATTACAAGCAGTTTTATCTATTAATTATGAATATTAATGAGTCATATTCATTAGAGATATTTTGGTAAGAGTCCTCCTGAGGGACTTGTTCGTATGTTTAAGTAACTTGGAAGTTTGAGTTGTGTCCGGCATGGATAAGTTTGTATATTTGGGTATAAATAGATGCCCAAGTTCTTGTAATAAAGGTTAACAATAGTTCAATAAACATTTTCGGCATATCTCTGTCCTAGTTTTTCAAGGTTTTTCTCCCGACGAGTTCTTGTCTCATGTTAGGCTGCATCAACTTCGATCTCCGACAAGGGGTAAGGCTTGTCATGGTAGCTTGTATCAACGGGATTAGTACTTACATCGTTTCGACATTCTAATGTATCTTATACATCTGCCTATTTCATATATCTTAATTAATCTAAGTCGACAACTCTATTTACTTGTATCGGCGAGGCCTTCTCTAGGGTTTTGCAGATATCGATTAAACTGTTTTGTCGATTTAGATTAGTTAAGATATCTACCACCCTGAAAATCAGTCAAAAGCTAGATTGTTTAGACTTTATGCTTCTTTCCATACTTAGTGTTGCATCAGTTAGGTTTGACCTACTAAGTCGTGCTTAGAATTATAAAAAGCTAAACTGGCTTGGATTGCCAATAAGGGTAGTATTGGGATTTCAGTCAATCTTATCTGGTATAACTTGTTTGCTTTAATTTACATGCTTTATTATGCTTAACTAGTTATATCTATCATCTTATTTGAGTTTATCGATCCTTTAAATCTACTAAGCTTGCTATCAGCCTCGCACCGTCTCGGTTAGGTCTGATCTATTGAGGTTATAACCTATTTAGTAGAAAATCAAGGTTGATAATCTTATATAAGGTTATATCGAAGTTTTAGCCGATATGTTATCTAATCACCCAAGCTATTTCATTGGCTATGATATAAGCCCATATAATTATTAATTTGTCTGATATTGGTTATAAGCAATTAATAATGTCTTGGTTAGGTCCGATCTATCGTAATTGGTTGCAGCTAAGAAAAATATTAAATTATTAATTACATGTTATTTATATCTATAGCTGATCATGATTGTTTTGGGTTTAATCTTTAATACATGTCTATTGGCTAGTTATTTGGATCATATAATTATATAACAATTGACTTTAATAATCTCAATTTTATGTTGCATCAACTAGGTTCGACCTATAGGATTGATTTTGTTAAGAAAAAGTTGTTTATGGTTATATCTAATCTAAATCTAGTTTATGAACAGTATCTTCGACCTTACAGCCGATTCGATCCGATCGCTTTGGTAGGTCATCACGATATGACATCGGCCTATCAGCCGATCGATTATCGTCTTCTAACGGTTGCCATGCCTTATTGGTTGCAGGATCAAACCAACTGGCATGCCCATATTCCACCGATGTTTTTGACATGCACTGGAGCTAAGCAGAATTCCCAGGCCGCAATGTTTTTGCATCGACGGGATTTTGGCACGCCCGGTGGGACATCAAAATCTTCACCATGTCAGAAATTAAAGAAGAAAACATCATCCCAGTCATCGTCGACAGGTTGTTTGACGAACAAAAGGCGCAGATGGAACAACTCACTCAGGAGTTTCAGAAGATGTATTTGGAATCCCTCATTGTTACTCGGCAATGGAAAATAATACAATAATCCAAAATTATTATACGAGGCTAGAAGATGAAGGAACTAGTAAGCAAGAAAATACAATCAATACATAATCTAAAGAAGAACCTCCTCTCATGACTTTGCAAGATAGGATTGATGCAGCTATTCATCATGCCTTGATAAATCAATCTGGAATGTTAGTCAACACATTAACATCTATGATCAAGAAGGTAGTATATGGGACTATTGTTGAAGAACAAGCTAAGGGATAAGTTTATCTTTCAAATCATATGTTTCCAGCATATAGGATGATTAAGACTGAGGATTCGGAGCAAAAGCATACAACAGGCCTCAGTTCAATGGATGCCAACAACAATCAAATCAAGCTCAATATCGGACTGCATATTATGGAAGGTAGCCGATTCAGACATCAACTGGGGGCAAATGCAACACCCAATTGAAAGTTTGTTGATTCAATCTTTAGAAAGACATCAACCACATACTGCGGGCAACCAAACGGACAACAATATGTACATGGATATCAAAGTCAATCAAATCCACATCAAAAACATGTGCATCAATATTTTAATCCTCAGCAACAACAACCATCATCACATCATCAGTATCGGCATGGAGAGGCTAACCAATATCAACCTCAGATGAATCAATTTTCTCAAAGATCTTCATCTCAGCAGTTTGAGAATCATGGGTATCAAGAATGAGTTGATATGATTGCTAAAGTCATGAGGGAGCAATTTGGGTTAAAGCCAAAGGACACTAGGATTATGTATCGACATCCTTATCTAGCATTTTGATAGAGTTCCATTACCCAACGGATACAGAATTCCAGACTTCTCAAAATTTTCAGAGCAAGATAATGTTTCTACAATTGAACATGTTAGCCCATTTTTAGCTCAATGTGGAGAAGCATCGACTAAAGAAGCTTTAAGGGTTAAGTTTTTCCCTTTATCATTATCTGGGTCGGCATTCACATGGTTTTCTTCTTTACCGCCCAATTTTGTGAGAGGATGTGCTGATCTGGAGAAACAATTCACAAGTATTTCTTTGCTGGAGTTCAAGAGATGAAGCTATCAGATTTAACATCAACCAGGGAAAGAACTGATGAATCGATTCCAGATTTTATTTAGAGGTTTAGAGATATAAGGAGCAAAAGTTATAGTTTAAACCTAATCAATTCACAATTGGCCGATTTGGCGTTCCAGGGATTGTTGGGGCCAATAAAGGATAAGTTTTCTTCATAAGACTTTGAAAGTTTATCCCAGTTGGTATAGAAAATATCAGCTCATGAACAACGGTTACAAGAATCCAAAAGAGAGAGGTTTATTAAGAAGGCCAATGTCATGCCCGGAAATTCACTAGTAATTTATGAGCTAATTTGTGCATACAATTCTCGTCCAGGAATCAACCGAGGTACACAAATCGACAATTTAATATGCACATTCATCATAAAAATAACGTTAATTACTTAAAAAAGGTACTTAGTCCTCACTAAGAACAAAACTGCAGCAGAAAAGAAAATCTAGCGAAACTTTAGCTCCACTCCCACAGGCCACAAGCAGCTCAACTGGGATCTAAACCAAAAGGTCTTCTCCTTCGAAATCCTTCTTCAACTAAGGTTGATTGGTTATTGCAAGGTGAGTACATGGAATGCTCAACAAGCCACACAACAAATATGCAAGTGCATAGGGATACAAAGGATAGCAATAATAGGGTTTCATTTGCAAAAGCAACATTTAGCAAACATTTGAGAATTTATAAAATAATATAGTAATTAAATAGCAATATTAACCAATCACTACAACAGCACAACAATGCTGCACGAGCCCAACCATCTTTGAACAACCAATCCAAAACTCTATAACAGGAGCCAATAAATTATCATCACCAATTTAATATCAATGAGTAGTGTAGGACTAATAACGAAAAACATTGCTAGGCCCACCCATAACCGTGGGTACGTCTATTCGAATAGTTTTACTCTGGTTAGAGGTGTAGAAATTTATCCACAAGACATAATCTCAACATCATGTCAATCATGCGTCGTGAAACCGAAAAGTACCCGAATAGGGATTGTGACAAGACCATTTGCATAACACGCCTAGCAGAATGACACCAACTAAGCATTTGTTTCTGGCAGGGAATGGCTTGTTACCTAACAGGGAGACTACTTAGTGCCCAAAAACTATGGACTTAGTTGGCTGCCACTTGTGGACTTAGTTGTCTGCCACGATAAGAAAACATACCACCATGGTGTTTCCTCACGAACGAAATATACTCAAGATCAAGCCGCTGCCCATTCTGGCTTGTGGTTAGTGCGGTTAATACTTCATAACAGTAGCTCGCAAACTGGTCCTTAATTGTCATAAGCACGACTAACACAACAATAGTCATGTGCTCACAACCCACCATTAGTCAAGTTTTAGTTCGAATATTATTAACCAATCACAACAGATCGTCGTGAGATACCATTAATTAACCATCATTAATCATGAGTGAATCATTAGTTTTCCCACATAAAATGACAGTAATGTTTCTAAGCATGGCTAAGCAATTATTTCTAATGTCTAGTTGAACCAATATACAAAGTCCAACTAGTGAAATTATAACCCAAGGTATCAAGGAATAGGATAAGCAATGCAAATTGGCCATAAAATCGGAAAAGGTTCATACCACTCAATGACATTCGAAAATAAATGCACATTTGAAATAAATAGAGAATTTAAATATTGGATCATCATGATCAAAGAAATGGTGTTTGGGACCTGTGTTCCTTGCCTTGCAAACAAACACCTTTAATTCGTCTTCTTGAGCTTCTCCAACAAAAGAACGAACCTCCGAAACGACAGAAAACTAAACCTAGAATGGAAAACGAGGAAAAACACTTATAAAAGCCCAATAAATAGTACAATTAAAGTTCATAAATTGGTAGAGCTTAAATTTAGATGAATTATGGGACTTAAACAACCTCATTCCGAGTTCATATGAATTATTTATGAATTTTTGAAATTTTAATCATTTAAAACCTATAGAAACAACTAAATGATTTGTTGTGTCATATTGAGTTATTTTTGAACTGGAAAAGAGGGATTAATGACATTAGCACTAGATCGGTCCACTGTAGACCAGGTTCACTGAGATGGTCCACGTGTTCACAGAGATTGGACTGCCCAGATTGGTTTGACTTAGATCAGACGGCTAGGATTGAATCCGAGTAGGGTTTTGAATGGAGACATGTCTGCAGCCGCGTGGTGACAGAGGGGATGATGCGGCGCTGAGGTGGTGGCAACGTGGCACTAACGCGGCATCCACGTAGGCACAACGGTCGGCAGCTCTGGACAGCAGTGACGCTGGCAAATGGTGACGCAGCTGGAGAAACCGAGGGCTCCGGGAGAAAGAGGGGAACACGGCGATGCTTACCGATGCAAAAACAACGACGAGCGGTGACGGAAAATGGCCAGCAATGAGCCTTGGGCGGCAAAAATCCTCGAGATGATGGGGGTGACAGTGTTGCGGCATTCTTCGGCGGAAAAGAGGCGGTGGACGGCCTCGGCTTGGCGGCAAGATGCCGACGGTGGCAATGGCGAGGTTCGACCACAACGAGGTCGACCATGGGGCCCGGCTGGAGATCAACGAGAGGCGACGATGCTCGAGTGAACGGCAACGAAGGACTTCTCTGGATCTTCAGTGAATGGGAAGCAGAGACCGGGCTTCTTCTCCTCACTGCAAACCCGACGATGGCGACGATGACCTCTGGCAACAGGCGAAGAAGCAGCACGGCTTGGCTGGAGATGTGGTAGTAGAAGATGGCATCAGTTGCATGGTGACGAGGTCCTTCCGATGGTCTTCGACGCAAAGGAACCGGCGGCTGGGATTTGCACGGGCATGGCGGTGCTTACAGTGGCAACGACACGAAATGGAGGCAACCGAGGAGATGATGCGACGTGGCCGAAGTTGACGGTGGCGGCAGAGAGAGAGAACGCGAGCTCGGGGAGAGGCGGCTAGGGCACAAGAGCTTGGGAAAATGAGGGGAACAGAAGAGGAGACCACAATGGCTCTATTTAAAGGGTTGGGAGGAGGAATAGCGGTCCAAGACGACTATTGCTGCACGAGAAAGGAAACTAGGATTAAGAAAAGAGTGGAGTCATGGAGAATTTAATAAGAATTAAATCCACCCATGTTTCATTTTGGAAATTTTACTTCTCACATTTACTCACTTGTAAATTAATGAAATTTATTATAAATTCTATAAATGATTTTTAATTATTAAAAATACTTTCGATGCTCAATTTAATGTTCAAATTTTCATTGATTTTATTCAAATACTTCCTTTAATCATTAAATAATTTCTAGAAATTCCTTTTTCACAATGATTTATATTTAGACAATTTTTACTTTGTGACAACCAATAATATTTTTAATGTTTACAATTATGATTAATACTAAGATCAGGATGAAGATCAAGAGATCGGCTTGGCACTGTGGGCAAGAAATAAGAAGACAGTTGTTTGTCAATGGGTCAAAGATAATGTGAAGATTATATTGCCTCAAAATCATGTTATTCCATCGGCTGAGGAGTTAAAGAAGAGAAAATATTGTAAATGACATAATACAGGATCTCATAGTACTAATGGATACAAGGTGTTTAGACAACATATTCAATCGATCGTGAAACAAGGCGTAATTAAGTTTGATGATAATAGAAGGTGATGAAGATTGATGGACATCTTTTTTCAATAAATATGGTTTATCCAGAGAGGTCTACAGATGAAGCCGGTGGAAGAAATTATTGGTCTAAAATCATCTCATCCAATTTGATCAATAAATATAAAAAACCGAGTGAAAGAGAAAGACAGAATTATTATGATAAGGATATGTTTTATTTTGATCCACACTAGGATTGCGAATTTTTTTGATTCTGTTGGAATAAAGGGATGAGACTGCCTTCAATTGAAGATTCCATAAGATGCAGTAATGTTGAATCTGCTGATGATTCTAGGGATTCATATAGGTCAATACAAAGGGATTTATATCGGACGATACAAAAGAAGTTGCCAGCACATCAACGATTAGGGCCAATTCATGAAGATTATTTTGAAGATCACAAAGAAAATCAAAACAGACAAGTTCAAAATCATCAATGGTGTCCATGTGGTGTATTCACTAAAAATTAGAAGAGAAGAGTTCAACGTTTGAGAAGTAAAGAGCAGATGGAAGAAGTTGAAGAAGAGATTAATCATCGGTTAAAGAATACAAGGAAAGAGTGGCAAGTAAAAGGCAAAATTGTTAAAGCCGATGACTTTGAAGCCGATAGGAAAAAGATTTTAACTTGTGCCAAAGGAAAATCTATTAGGGATGATAATTTTAAACTTCGTCTTTTATAAACATGGTGTTCATATTGCCTGAAGAATATAGGACTTCTGCATTCAATGAGGAAGTTTGTGAAGAATCGATGACACAGTTGGTTTGATCTCCTCAACAAGCAACATTTGAAACGGCTGAAGAACAAGAACATCGGCATCTAAGACCATTATATATAAAGGGATTGGTTAGCGGGAAGCCGATGTCTAAGATGTTAGTTGATGGTGGGGCTGCAATGAATTTGATGCCTCATACCACATATAGAAAGCTTGGGAAGACTCCAGAAGATTTGATTAAGACTAATATGGTTCTTAAGAATTTTGGTGAGAATTCATCAGATGCCAAAGGAGTTCTGAATGTAGAGTTGACAGTGGCCAGTAAAACTATTCCTACTATATTTTTTGTCATTGATGGAAAGGGTCGGTATAGTTTGTTGCTTGGGAGAGGTTGGGTTCATGCTAATTGTTGTATCCCATCAACTATGCATCAATGCTTGATACAATGGCAAGGAGACCAAGTAGAGATCGTGCAAGCCAACAGGTCAGTTAATGTTGCTACTGCCAATTTATCTATTTGGGAGATGGATGGAATTGATTGTTTATCAGGAAAAGTGTGAGAAGACGATTTCTTAAAAGTGTCCGATTATGATATACAACCAATTTTTGATGGAGGACCTTAATTTTTACTCTAAGGACAGTGTGGATGACTTTGGAGGCAAGTTAAGACAGGGTTTTATGTCGACCGATGAGTTAGAAGAAGTAGATATTGGAATTGGTGATAGGCCAAGGACGTCATTAGTAAGTGCTAAATTGTCTGATGAATATAAAAAGAAGTTAGTAAAATTATTACAAGAATATAGATATTGTTTTGCTTGGGAATATCATGAGATGCCACTGATTGTTGAACATCGGCTACCTATTAAACCAGGATATTGGCCATACAAACAATCACCAAGACGATTCAAACCTGAGATGTATGATGCTATCAAGGCAGATATCATAAGACTCTATGATGCTAATTTTATTAGGCCTTGCCGATATGATGAATGGACTTTTAACGAAGTGCAAGTAATGAAGAAAAACAAGAAGGGTTTGTGTTGATTTTAGAGATTTCAAACAAAGCTACTCCTAAGGATGAATACCCAATGTCGATTGCTGATTTGTTGGTTGACGTAGCTTCTGGACACAAGATTATAAGTTTTATGGATAACAATGCAGAATATAATCAAATTTTTATGGTTGAAGAAGATGTTGATACGACTGCTTTCAGATGTCAGGGGAAATATTTGAGATCTCCTCCAATTCTAATGCCACGACAAATGGGGGTTCCATTCAAGTTATATTTGTCAGCTGATGAGAAATCCATCAGATCAGTCTTGATTCATGAATTTCAACGTACAGAGAGGGATATATTTTATCTTAGCATGAGGCTTTTGGATGCTGAATCAAGGTATACCCCAGTAGAGAAATTGTGTTTATGTTTATATTTTTCATGTACCAAGTTAATGCATTATTTCTTGTCCAAGGAGTACACTATGGTCTGCAAAGCCGATGTGGTGAAATATATGCTGTCGACTCCAGTATGTAAGGAGGGGATTGGAAAGTGGATTTATGCTTTAACAAAGTTTGATTTGTGATATGAATCGGCTAAGGCAGTTAAGGGTCAAGCTATAGCTGATTTTATTGTTCAACATCAGGATGAGTCAATTGGTTATGTTGAGTCGATGCCTTGGACACTATTTTTTCGATGGGTATATTTGCACACATGGATGTGGTATGGCTTAGTTATTGTTTTGCCTCGAGGGGCAAGTTTTGAGTTTGCATTTACGATCAAGCCATATTATACAAATAATCATGCATAATATAAGGTAGTTATCAAATGACTTCAATTACTAGGAGAGGTAGAGGCCGATGCAATAGATATTATTGGTGATTCATTATTGGTAATCAAGATATTGTCAGGGGAATATGAGTGCAAAAGTGAAATTCTGAAGATTTCTAATGAGAAATGTCAAGAGTTGATAAAGAATTTTAAGATCATAACTATGAAGCATATTCCTAGAGAGCAAAATAGTGAGGTCAATGATTTAGCTCAGGGTGTATCAAGTTATAAGCCGATGTTAAAAGATGTTGAGATTGAAGTTGCTAGTCTTAATGCCGATGATTGGAGATATGAGATTGTTGAATATTTAAAGAACCCTTCTGAATCGGCACCTATGGGGGTTTGCGTACTAATGGATGTTTTTGAAGGACCAAAACTTAAATACAACAAGATGATTTAGACTAGGGCGGCTAAATGAATTGGGTGCATTCCGGCAAAGCCTAGTGCCGACTCTGGTCAGTTAAGGATCGAGTCAAGAAAATAGGAAGGAAACGAACTTAGTACGACCATATCTTCTCATATAGGTATAGACCTAGAGGATTACGCCACCATAAGGGGACGACACCTCAGTCATTTGTGGTTCAGAACCGTAATAATGTAGGTCATGTGAGAGAGCAAAACATGACAAATTCACGGCAAGCGTGAGATCTAACACTAAAATTGAACTAACTATGCTGAAGACTTCTTTCCTTAGAATCCGAGAATGCCAGAACTCCCCTCACTTCTGATTGTGGAAGCTTGATAGATGAAGGGGACACATAGTTCATGGAGCAGGTACTGCAACCTTAAGGGAACCGAAAGACTAGGCCATGACAAGTCTCATGTGTTGGGCGCGTCACGGAGTACGGTTAAAGCGTACATCCACTGCACTGTGAGTAAACCAATCTATTCGAATAGCCGTGCTCACGGTTAAAGGAACACCGGGAGTTGTATTATTCTTGATTATACTTATAAACTTTAATTTGACTAAAGGCATGGGTGAGAATGAATGGTGCATGGTGGAACTATCCAGGGTGAGGGTTGGATCCATTGAAAGAATTACGGAGAAATATGCCTAAGGATAAACCGAACCAAGTGAGGCTTGGAGAGGTGGTCACAACCCTCGGTGAATGGTTAGACATTTTTTTAAGTTAAAAAGGCTAGGTCATAGGTTTGTAAAAATGTTTATGAAAAGTGGCTTTGTGCAAAAGAACCCCAACCTCCTTTGAACCCTATGTGTATTAATCATGTTATAGTGGTGGCTTGTGAGTACTCTATGTACTAAACGTTGCTATTTTTCTCCTTTTAAACTTATCAGCAGGAGAAGAGGAAGATTCCGCTAGCAGGATGGCATACTTAGCAGATGATCAGAAGTCTGATCGAGAACTAGGTCACGACCCTAATCAACTGCCTGTGGACATCTTAGTTAGGCCTACTTCTCTATTGGTTTCCATTGATGTTTATCTAATAGCACAAGACCCTATTAGTTCTTGTAAAGGTATTAAACTCCTTTAACCTAAATTCATATTGATATATCTTATCTACTGGCTATGAAAGTGTGTACCAACTACTGATCTAGGGATTAGTACAGGAAAACACATGAGGTTTCCGATGTTCACAACTGAGGGCCGACATTAGCCTGACAATGAGGACACGCTGCCCAGCCCAACAACGAGGACAAGGAGCTCAGCCTAACAACGAGGACTACAAGCTAGTCCCAATGAAGAGGATTGTGAGCTCCTCACCGCGACTAGGACTACGAGCTTGGCCCGTAATAAGGACCGCAAGCATGGTCTGGCAAGTGTTCTCAGGGATGGAAGAGACGGTCAACGCTAGGCGACGGAGGCGGCGGTGGCCGGTGACAAGGACTATGAGCTCGGCCCAACGGGAATTCTTTGAAGCGGAGAGGGAGATGAGGAGGCAGCCAGCGCTCAGGGACGAAGGCATGGGTGGCTAGCATGGGTGGCTAGCAACGAGAGCTATGAGATCGACCCGACGAGGGTTGTTGGTAAAGGAGGAGGTGGCCAATGCTCGGGACGAAGGTTGCAAGATCCATCGCCCCTGTGGTTAGGGCGGCCACTGGCAGCCGCGCATCAACCCCCTTGTCCTCTCCAGTCAGGCCAGATCCAACGCATGAGAAAGATAGGGGAGAGGGAGAGACTGGGAGAGATGGAGGAGACAACAGGAACCAAAATAATAACCCATGAATGATATATCGTGTAGTTCGATAGTAGTGAGATTAATGAAATCATTAGAGATGTTTTACTGTCGATGAGTACATCATGTATCATAGAAAAATAATTAGCTATAGATACGAAGAATAAGTTTCACCGTAAAGAGTCTGATCAGTTAAGTCTGGCTAAGCTATGCTCGCTAGCTTCACTGTATCGACTCATTTTGAGAAAATATTAATAGAGAATTCTACATCCATACTGATTCTTTGAATGTTCGATAACTTCTGTGATCCGTTGCTGTCATTATTATAACAGTGGAAAATTCCACGGGAGTAATTAATTTCCCTTCGGACATGTAATTGTCCGTCTCTTTCTCTCCTCTTCCGTCCAAATCCTGCTACAGACAGATTTGCTACATAAACTTCTCTGTGCTTTAGCAGTAATTGTCACGCTTCCTTTTGGAGCTTTTTGCTATTGAAATCAGCCAGATATCTTATTATAATGAGCTTGACGTCGTGTTCTTGACAAAATAACTACAAATTGTCGTGTTTAAATAAAATATGACGTTCGAGTGTCCCAAAAAAAAACAGAAAAAGAAATTGAGCATCGTCTCTATACTCGATTTGGTATAGGATGCGTACAACAGTACAAGGCGTACACGACTCTTAACTATTTGGCCTTCTTGTCCGTCACGGCAATTGACGAACACACATAGACCGTATAAACTCTATTGTTGTCTTTTGAAATACTTAGTGACTCATATAAATGAAGTGGAGTGGACTCACGAATCCAGATTCGTTACTGGTAAAATTAATGGGTAACCTGTGGATTGACCCACAGCAAATTGAGCCACAGGTTAATCTATGACAAGTCGAATCAAATCATGATGAGAGTACCCGTGGATTTTAATTCATGGGTCGGCTTAATTACATCTTAAAAATAATGTTTTAAGGCCTTAGATATCGAGAAAAATGTCCGATTTTCACCGTATTTAAATCGCAGACAGAGATGGTGACTGTCCGGGGAAATGAACGAAGCAGTGCCAGTGCCACGGAGTTTGTAAGGAACATCTACACCAATATACGTATATTTGTAATTACTTTATAAAACCCTATAACTCTTCAATCTCTCTTAAGAAATTATTTATAATGTACGTTATATATGCATGTGAATTTATGGTTATATCCCCTTTTAGCTCATTTGGTTCATCACACAATATAAGATAATTGAGCTATCGTCACCAATTTATTACAACAAAAAATAATTCGTGACGATATATTATAGTGTCATAACGATAATTTTGTTATGGCAAAACATTATTGTTGCAAAAAACATGTTTTATCACTTTAAATTTTTGTGACAGTTTGCATAGTACATGATTATGGTTTAAGTTACTTTTTTACTATTTTCTATTGTCACGATCAACATATTCAGCGATAAAAAATTTTTCATCTTATACTTTAACTTATTTTTTCATATGAACACAGATTGGGACAGATTTATATGAAAATTATAGCTCTTAACGTGATCTATATTTTTATAGGTGATAATTTTTTCATTTGAAATGTTTTAAAAATCCATTATTCAAATTTCAGTTAGGTAGACTCAAATGAAAAGATATGCATTTTTAATAGAATTGATATATAAGGTGTGACAAGGTATAAAAGAAATAGTTAGGATTATAGTTTAATACGTATAACTAATGCTTGGTGGCAATAATTATTTATTGTAACGATATGAAGTGTTGCAATATGATTTTTTGCCACATCCATTTTGTGGCATATCAAAATTTGTTATCGGCTAAATAAAAATCGTTACAATAACCTATTACCAACTGTTTATTATCATGGCTAGCAACGATTTTAAAATAGTGGCAACATATATCTATTGTAATAATTTTAGCATTGATGTCACTTTTTTCATGACAACAAATTATTTTACTAGTAGCGACGGTTTTTGTCTTGCATCTTGGGGTAAGACACAAGTCACTACATAATCTGCATATCATTATTTTACCATTTCATTCTGTTGGATCTATCTCCTATCCCCTTCATTCTTGTGCCAAAAAAGGATCTTCATTATGAAAATAATAAGAAGTTTTAAGAGAAAGAGATGGGAGTACATAAGTAGGGAAACATATTATATGCACACTTCATATACACCAACTAACAAAATACTATCAAAAAATATTGTGTATTACACTTACATATCTTAACCTCAAATTCATTATATTTTAGTTGTAACAACAATGATCTAATGATATATCACTATGACTTTGTCAGAATTTTATCTTTTTCTCTTTATGTATAGTGTTTGAAGATGAAATTTTACAAGTAGATGTAATACAATTGAAAGTACATGTTTAATTTTCTCTGAAATTTTAATTTTCTCTGGAATTATATTTGTTAGTTGGTATCACGGTGTGTATACAGTAAGACTTATATATACTTATATATACAGAATATGTTCCTTATAAGTACACTTATGTATATAGAATATGTTCTTTATTACACATAGGTATTAGGTCATAATTAAAATTTTACTTGTTAATGCTATCTAGTTTCCAGGCCTTATTGCAAAACCCATGCCATTGCATGAACTGAGCTAAATTCTTTCATATCATTTGAGAACAAAAGAGCAATCAGGAAGAACGTATTTTTTATTACACAGCTGATGCACACATACGCATATATCTACACACAACATCACTCAAAAAGATAAAAACCAACAGCACTTTTCTGATTTTACTGAATTTCTATTGAAGGCTCACTTGCGTGTCTCTACGTCAGCATCTCTGCAGAGTTCTCGACGTTCTCGCCCACATTCAGACTGTGGAGGGTGCATGAGTTTTCATGAAAAAGAAGTTTCTCTAAGAACTTAACTTTCGTCACATACACTAGAACTCTGCACCTCTTGAAGTTTTGGTTGTATACATAAATTACATTTTCTCCAGCAGCTTTTTGGGAAGAACAATATCATTCAAATAAAATTGGCAAGTGTAGCTTTCTGACCAAAAGCAACAATGGATTTTTGAGAAGAAAAGGTGTTACAAATTCCAATTATAAATAAACAAAGTACTTAATTGAATGGCACCACAAAAATAATAGGCCATAATGTGGTGGGTGGAAACATAGGTAATTAATTGTGGAAGATGCTAATTTAATAACACATCAGTTTGTCCCGTCGACTGGTCCTTTTGTTGTACTAGCCTGCTAGTTTCCTTTTCTTTTGGATGGTAAGTAGACATCTAAGCAAGAACTTTACACTTCCAAGTTTACATATTTATCCGATAGCTACCCTTGCGCTACCCCTCACTAGTGACCCCGTACTTGTAAATTAACCCAAAGTGTTCTGCTATAATAAAGCTCGTTTCTCTCCTTGTATGTATTTTTTAATCAAGTCAATCTTGCTGTCCAACTTTGTTCTTTAACAGTCTCTCAATCTCGATTTTATGTCTTTCTTTCTACTAACTAGAGACTTCCTAGAAAATATGCTTAATTAGATCACACCTAGAAATTTTTACATTAATAAACAAGAAGAGTACTTGTAATCATCCAATACAATTCACTTGTACTCCCTCCGTTACGAATTTATCATCACATAACTACAAATTAGAATTTCCAAATTGATCGGCACGTAAACATAGCTCTTTCGTTCAACGTGCAGCATTTATTGTATTATTTAAGAGTAGTAAAGCGCTCGATTTTTTTATGGATAGATATGGAGTTAAAGTCTTTATGTTCCTTTATTTTTTTCTCATCATATTAAATAAAATACAGGATAATTAAGCCTTCCATCTGGATGAAAACACTTATAACACTTATATGATATGATGAGTACACTAATGACAAGATCATCAGTTTAATTGGTGTATATTGTACCGATGCCGCTAATTCATTCATTGAGTTTCAATTAAATTATATTAAGTCTCTACAATCGGCAATATGATAAAACAGATATAATCCAAACACAGTGCACAGAACCACGTGGTGACAAGAACTGTACTCGCATTGAAGAAAAACTGCACATTAATTTATACACGTACGTCCATCCACAAATATAAGAATCTTAGCTATTACATAACCAAAAATCTTTATACTAGTTTAGGTGCCGAAAAATCCTTTTATTTTTTCGCAGAGGTGGTACAACATTGAATACAAAGTTAGGATACATTTCCCATAAAATATACAAGATTAACTAATACAAACATCAAAAAAATGAATTTCTGATGTACCTATGCTAATCAAATATCGAAGCAGCTGTCATTCAAACGTTCACGTTGCTGATGAAAATTAAGGTTAATGTTTATCGATTCTACTACACCATATGATCTTTTATTCAAATAACAAAATTTAGCCAGAAAAACTAATCCATTTATCAGAGCCTTCAGGATTTAATTGTTGCTAATCTGTTGCCTCCATTTGGTTGCCGTCGTTCCTTCCCAGTACCAACCCCCAGCCCATAGGATCCGCTCTCTACTAAAAAAACAAAAGAAACAAAGAAAACAAGGATCCATTCCCATAGGAATAGGAAAGGCGCGCGCCCACTGCCCAGGCATGATATTTTATATATGCGACTTTGTTTTGTTGTTCAAAGTATTGTTTTGTTTTCTATATATTAAATAATTGTTTCTAAAGAGTATTTTTCAAACGGTATTTGTAATTTGGCAATTCAAATACATAAGAAGGTGTGTGCACATATATATATACATACTATACCATATCCAGGGTGCGTTACAAATAAAACTTAAAGCACACCTAATGTTAGTAAATTTTTTATTTAGAGTGCAATCATCATAAATTCTCATATTAAGCCTAATAGTACAATTTTTACTATTAGGTATTGGAAAACATATAATACATAGTAAAACATTTACTATGTGAAGGGTCCGTTTTAGTTATTTCTTATCAGGAAGCATTTTAGTTTATATAAACTCCCTACGTTTTTTATTGTATGATGTTTTATTGTATGATGTTGTTAACTTTTGTTGCAATATTTGACAAAATAAAATCATAGTAGCATGTAGCATATAGAGTAACAGTAACAGTAATACTACTGTTTGTGCGTCATAACTAAATTTTAAAAAAATCCCAATCTTATAGGAGTACTATTATAGTGATACTGTGTTAGGTAAGAGAGGTGCATGACCACAAGTTAGCACAACTGGTCACATTACTTCTCTTTGCACAAAGTAGTATACTAAATGATTATCTTTTAAATTATAATCTTTAAACAATGATATCTCTCACATCACATATTATGCTATCGAATCGTCTGCACCATAATGCTTTAAAAAATATTTACAAAACTAGATCCATCATTACTATATTTTGACGGCGTTATAACGATGTTACTATGAGAAACAAGTCATATTACTATACATTGACCGTCATATTACTACATCATTCCTATGAGACGAGACTGAAAAAAGGTGGCGTGGGAATGAAGGTAGTAAGTGGGTTTGATCGGGGTCTGATCGGCCTTTAACCGAGAGAGAGGTGGGTTTTGGGCCCTAGGAAGGGAGGTAGAGGTGGGTTTGGCCCAATGGGTAGGGGGTTGTAGAAAAGATTCGATATATATATATATATGTATATGTATATGTATATGTATATATATATATGTATATATAAAACATATATATATATCATGACATGTTGAAGAGACCAAGATCGGTGAAGAAGACAGGAAGAAGACGTCGGGGCCTCTCCACGGATCATCAGGAGCAGCTGGATGCGAATATGGACGAAACGACTAAGATAAGCTATTTCATTGATTCTGACTCATTGGAGTGTGAGATTTGCTTCATGTCTCTCGAAATAATGGAGCCCAGCCAAAAACATAGATAAATGCAATTTTGTCTTGCATCATGTATATGGTTAACCATGCTCATCGCTGAGAAAATTTTATAGCAGTAGCTTCTTTTGGCTGCAAGACTGTCTTTGTTTATCTATTTATCTCTTATTGATCTAACCTTTTTTCATGAACTAGCTGGTGGCCTTATTGCACTAGCCTTTGGCCTGATAGTTACCTGCTTGAGGAGGAAGCTCTCTTCTCCAGTATCTCCTTCCCGAGCTTCCATCCCCAGCCATTCTGCTCTAGTGTCATGGAAAGCAACGTTTTACAAGGTATGATTCTTTTCTTTCTACTCGGATCAATGCAAGAATGATGCTCTCTTTTTTCTAATCGAAAGGAATGATGCTTTCTGGATTTGTGTTGCTTAGACACTTGTTTCTTGCCATGCAGACGAGTTTGGTGTCATCTTTGAAGATGATGTGCTGAAGTATTGGGATGAGATGGAGCAATCGGAGAACAAGGTAGAACAAAGTGAGAAGAGATTGCCACTGCTCTACTACAGTGATGAGAACGGAGCAACCTCCAAGAGCATGAGAGACGATGTTAGACCAGAGGAGAAGGCACTGACATTCCAGCTCGCGTCGCAGTCCTTCTACATGCCAATCACGCATGCCGCATGAGGGTTTAGGGTTTAGGGTTTAGGGTTTAGGTTAAGGGTTAATGGTAAAAGGGTTTAGGTTTAAGGTTTAGGGTTTAGGATTTAGGGTTTAGGGTTTATGGTTTAGATTAGTTTTAAATACGACAAATGTTAATTATATGTTATTATTTCAATTTAATTTTTTTGAATAGGCCATATGTTAAATATATATTATTATTTAAATTTTAAATAGTTTGGAATATCTAAAATGTTAATTATATGTTATTATTTTAATTTATAATATTTTATGTTAATTATATGAACATATGTTAATTATATATGAATATATGAACATATGTTAATTATAATTATATATGAATATAACACAATATAATTGGGCACTGTAATAGTTAGTCCCGGTTTTTGAAACCAACCGGGACTAGAGATGAATTTCAGTGGGCGGGAAAACATCTCTAGTCCTGGTTGGTCGCTTCAACCAGGACTAGAGATGCCCACCTACCTGGGACACGTGGCTGCCCGCCATCTCTAGTCCCGGTTGTTGGCTTCAACCGAGACAAAAGGTATGATCTTTAGTCCCGGTTGAAGCCACCAACCGGGACTATATCATCGCTAGTCCCGATTGATGGCTTCAACCGGGACAATAGATGCCGCAACTACATATAGCAAGGGCTTCACTGGGATCCAAACACTTAGCCGTTTCGCACAACCGCATCGTCTTCTTCGTCGCCGTTGCCGAGCACAAGGACGCCACCGTAGTACGCCGTCTCCGCCGTCTTCGTCGCCGTCGTCGGAGGAGGAGGACCGCCGCGCCAAGGTCTTCGTCGCCATCGCGCGCCGCGCGGGCAGCCGCCGCCGGCCATTTCTCCCGTGATGCGTGCCAGGGTTAGCCGTCACCGTCGATGCCATCGCCATCGCCACCATTGTCGTGTCCGCCGCCGCCACCACCGTCGCCGTCGCCTCCGCCTCCCCTTGCCGCCCCTCCCTAATCCCCACGCCGCCCGCCGCCCCTAAACCCTTAAACCTTGCCTCCCCCTCCACGCCGCCGTCGGCCACCTGCATCCTCGTCGCCGCCGTCGCCTCCCCTCCATGCCGCCGCCGCCGCCGCCGCTGCCGTGCTATATGTTTAATGAATATGAATGTGACTGAATTTTGTGAATTTTGTGAATGTGAATGAATGAGGAGGATTTGAATATGATTTCGATGTGTATGTGTAAATTTGTGAATATGATTTCGATGTGTATGTGTAAATTTGTATGGACTTTATATGTAAATGGATTGTTTATTTAAATTTTAATGCATGAATATTGTGAATTTTGAATGTGTATTTAAATTTAAATGCATGAATAGATTTAAGTTTGAATGTGTATGTGACTTGTGAAGTTTGTATTTTTCAACGAATGAGAACGATAAAATCAACAAACGGATGTGAACGGACGGACGGACGAACGGACGGACAGACGGACGTACGGACGTGGCCGAACGGACGGACGCACGAACGAACACTCGTTCAGTCGGTCGGTCGGTCGGTCGTTCGTTCGTTCGGTCATTTGTTCGGTCGTTCGTTCGGTCGTTCGTTCGTTCGGTCGGTCGGTCGGTCGGTCGTTACAACGTACATAGGCATGCAACATCCTCTCTCTCCTCTCCTCTCCACTTCCTCTCCTCTCCACCTTATCTCCCTCACATCATTCTCCTCTCTTTCTCTCCTCTCCTCCAGATGATCGTACTCACGGACGTCAACGAACGTTAGAATGAACGGACGATAGTTTAGGATTTGGGTTGGATTAGGGTTAAGGGTCCGAACGAATGGACGTGAACGAACAATAGGTTAGGGTTAGGGTTGGGTTTAGGGAACTGCATTTAGGGTTTAGGGTTTAGGGTTTAGGGTGAATGAACGAACGCTGAACGGAGACGTGAACGATAGATTGAACGAATGGTCGGTCGTTCGGTCGTTCGTTTGGTCGTTCGGTCGTTCGGTGTGGATGTAATCCAGGAAGTGACTTCTGAAAAATATCACCATTGTGGATGTGCACAATTGAATCTGGTGTCTGTCGGATTTCATCTATTTTTTTCATCTTCTTCTTTTCTGACTATGTTTTTTTACGTAGACATACATGATATTCCTGAATAATTGATACATGTATTAACCGAATAATTTTTTTTAGAATTCTTTGATTAAGTCCTCAACCCACAACAATCAAATGGCGGATCGTGACGAGGAACAGTTTCTCCTTGATGAGATCGCACGAGGAACAGAGTATTACAACGAGGAGGGACACGAAGATCCAGATCAGTACCTCAACGAGGAAGGGAACGAGGGAGGAGACGAGCAGAGGAACGAGGAGGGGAATGAGGGCTCCGCCTCCGCCTCCGCCTCCGCTGGACAGAAGAGGCCACGCGGCCTCAGCAAGAAAATAGAGGGTCGACATGTCATAACAGAGGTGGCACCTGACGGTCGACCAATTGCCCAGAGGACACCGCAAGGAAGTTTGTGGCGCACAGCGGATGGGTGGTGAGGAATCACGTGCCCGTAAGCGTTGCCAACTAGAGGCGGTCTACCAAAGGAGGAGAGGAGCAGAGCTATCTCCCAGACTCAGAGAAAGAGATACTCTGGATGACAATGCTGCAGACGTTCACCATCCCAGACTCAGATCAGGCAAGGGTCAAGGAATGGACGTTGAAGAAAATTGCAGAGCTCCTCAGGAACTACAAGAAACAGTTACACAAGAAATATATCCTGAAGGGCCAGACACCAGACTTTGACAAGTTTCCAAAGCTCAGAGATCATTGGGATGCTTTTGTTGAGCACAAGACCAGTGAAGAAGCGCAATCTATCATAGGAAAGAACAAGGCCAACGCAGCAAAAAAGAAATACCATCACAGACTTGGGTCAGCAGCTATAAAAAAGCAATGGAGAAATGGGAAAAAATGGAAGCCGACCTAGAAGCACGGGATATCGTTCCAGGCACAACAAACTGGCCGGAACGATCAAAGAACTGGTTCTATGCTCACGGCGGCTCACTAAATCCAGTCGATGGCATAGTGATCTTTAGTGATGAAATTCAAGAAGCCGGACGGAGGTTAGAGGAGGCGGTGCAGACCACTTCCTCGGGCTCGTTTAGGCCCGATAGAGAGAAGGACGAGCTAACGCTCGGCCTCCAAAACCCAGAGCACCCGGGGCGTACGGGAGAAAAAGGCGTCGTCCCCTGGAAATACGGGTTCCAAGCTGACATCGACACATACAGGAGCCGAATGAGGTCAAAGCGAGAGAATGATGCTAGATTCACTGAGATGGAAATGAGACTCTCGCAGAGTGATCAGATTCTCGACGAAAGGGTGGCCGTAAGGTTGGGTGAGGAGCGAAGCCAGTGGGTTAGCCAACAGCCGGATCCAGCAACAACCGCACAACTCCAACAATAGTGCAGCAGCTGCGCGTCTACTGGAAATGAAGGCGAGCTGGCCCCACAATCTCAACCGGGTCCGCCATGCCCGATGGATGACATCACACAGCGGACCCCGTGTGATCTGCACATCCCGCTGAAAAACATAACAATAAAGGTATGATCGTACTTTTATGTTGTACGTATATTTTCTTGAATAACTTGTCAATCAACGTTCATTATTAACTAATAAGCAATCTTCTCAACAGGTCGCGTCGGGCATGGCTATTCCAGTAGACCGAAACGGCACCTACCACTCCCGGCCCGTTCCACCTTCGTACTCGAAGGTTGAAATTGAACAGGTGGAACGCGGCTATGAAGATCTGGAGCTGGATATCCCCGGAGGAGATGGGGAGACGACGCTAGGAGAAACGGCTCATGGAATATTTCTCTGGAGGAAGATCTTCATAAAATTCCCTGGACGAAAAGCGTCTCCTATCGTTCCACCGCCCTCACCTCCACGTGGGCCGTCTCCTCTGCCTCCTTCGCCGTCTCCGCCTCCTCCGCCTCCTGTGTCGCCTCCACGAGCACCGACTCCTAAACGGCCGTCTCCAACTCCACCGCCTTCCAACCCTCCTCCGTCGCCACAACGAGCACCGACTCCTAAACGGTCATCATCCAAGAGCGCGCCGTCAATATCAAGCGGTCGTCCAAGAAAGACTCAGAGAATTGAGAAGACGCCGCCACCCGCACCAAAGCGGTCGGCCTCAAGCAGGGCGAAGAAAGCGGGCAAAGAAGTACCCCAGTTTGGCATGCAGCCACGGAAGCCTATGGAGTTCAGCACGATTCCAAATATTAGACCTGATTTAAGACAATTCATGAAAGAAGCTGGAATTAATATGGATCAATTACACGGGCGTGCACCCCTGGCGAAGGCTCTGCTTAAATACAAGTTCAACCTTGGAAAGCCTCTCGTCAAGCCGGATCTTGTGAAAAGGCTTCCAACTCAGATGTACCGCTTCCATCAGTGGTACATGCAACGATCCAGCAAGGGTGAATACATGATAACATGCAAAAATTCAATTGACTATTTCTTCGATGGAGATGACTACCTCTATATTCGATTCGAAGATATATTCGAGCTGTACCAACTTGATGCCCTCGACGTCTCACTTCTAACCGCGCGGGTTTTGTAAGTATCACCCGGTTATTTTGTTTCTTACCTCCTTAAATTTAGCTGACTAAAATTCTTTTTAACCGTTATAGAATGGCGATCCAATACTGCAACAAGCACAAATGCACCAAGCATGGATTCATGGATCCACGCAAAATCAACGGCCCATTGGTTGATCAGTTTCCTAATGACACCGTGGACAACATATACAACGCGCTTGTGAAGCAACCCTTCCAGTCCTTCATCCTTCTGCCCTACAATACTGCGTTTCCGAACCAATTTCAATCCCGTGCATACATAAAGTTTCATATGTGTCATCTAAACCAATTTACAGATTCCACTGGATTCTGTTAGTACTTGACATGGGTCAGTCGAAGATCCATGTCTTTGACTCAATGGATAAACCAGAGTCCACGTACTCCGACATAATTGAACTGTTTAACAGGTAATGCCATCTTACTTTCTATTGCATATATGCGGTTCTCGGATAATTACGTGCTAACTTTCAACTGCACGTAGGGCATGGGAACGATTTCGGGGCAATGTTCGCGAAAATTGGAAAGATAAGCTCTCTATGCGGATGAAGTTTTCAGTGAGTAACATGCCTGCTCCTAATTTGAGTTGAATCATTATTATGTTCTAAAATATGAAATGCATATTAAATCTGTCGTCGTTTCTCTTTTAGTGTGCAAAACAGTCGCAGGGCACCAACCTATGTGGATATTACGTCTGCGACTACATTCACCGCTTTGTGACCGAAGTCAAAACTGTCGATGATCTAGATGTACGCATAACACCAATTCATACATTACGTCTCGATTTCTTATTCACTTCATATATTTATTTTTTGTTTATTCTAATTAATGACAGCTTATGCGAGTAAGAGGCGACCTCCCCCACGAGACTTTCATACAAGCCGCTCAGGAAGATTTGATGGAATTTATTAACGAGCAGGTCGTTGATCCCGCGGGGGAGTTCTTCATTAGTTTTAGTAGCTAAACCACAGCAAAGTAGATTAGAGACATTTTTATAAGCTAGCTAGGAAACATGTATGAATATTGTACATATTTTGATAATATATGTATATTTCCTTTCTTAAGTTCGTTTAAATATGTGTAAATTATATATTTATGTGTAATATAATATATGTGTAATATATATATATAGCAGTACTGCTGGAGAAATGGCAAATTAAAAAATTAAAAAATCTTTAGTCCCGGTTTAAGCCCCCAACCGGGACTAAAGATGGCGGAGCCAGCCACGTGGCTCCACCACTTTTAGTCCCGGTTGATGGCTTCAACCAGGACTAAAGATGCATCTCTAGTCCCGGATTCGTAGTCCCGGTTTGACAACCAGGACTACTGAGGGTTACGAACCGGGACTAGTGTAACTTTCTCCGGTAGTGGTATGTAGATGGAGGGAGGCCAGTTTTCTTGAGGAGAGGAAGGAAGGCTGGTTTTCCTGGGAAGAGAGAGAGATTGGGAGAGGAGAGAGCAAATGGATCGTGAGGGGAATGAAAGTCCGGGATTACATTTATTCTGTTACTGCTTACTTACTAGTTATATTTGTTGCTATGTTTATTTTGCTATGTTATCACGGTGTTGCAGTAACACATTGTAGTATACTTGGTGGTATAACGTGCAAGAGTAAATACTATAGTTAGAAATTGTTAGTTCTTGCACATGGAGATTACATGGCAGTGTGTCTCGTGTTACAGTAATAATCTATAATTCACATGATGATGTTACTATAGTTAGTAACAGATATGCGATAGTACAGTAACATGGTTTGAAGTGTACAATAACGACTATCCTTTGCTGTGTAGTTACTATATGTTCTGTCAAATATTACAGGGATTAGCATGTACCATATGCATGCATGGAGGATTAAAAATTTACTAACAATCATCTTTGTAGAAGTGAGTCATAGTCTAATGGCTAGTACAAGTGGACTTGAGTGAACGTCGAGTTTGACTCTCATTGGATTCAAATTTTTAATTTATTTTTTTACCAATAGAAAATAAGCTTGGGATGGGAGGATAGAGAAAGATCGTGATTGAGGGATCGGGGAGAGGTGGGAGCGTGTGGGATCGGAGGAGAGGAAAGCATGCGAGAGAGGGAGAGACCATGAGGAGGTATAGAATAGGGGTGGGATGTGGTGTGTGTATATGTATATATATATAACTAATAACTAATTATTTATAAAGCAAGTAGTGTTTCTATATAAAATTTTGTTTTGCTGACTATTTTAAAAACCCTTGAGTTTTTTCAAAATTAACCCACAGTCCCAATGCTGAAAAGAAAGGGAGGGCTTAGATGAAAAAAGACCTCCTGCGCCTCTCTCTCCCCGTGCCCCTCCCTCCCGCCCCATCCGCACCATGTCCCGCGCCGCGCCTGTGCTCCTCCCTCCCATCGCTGCTCGGAACTCCCGCGCCGCGCCTACGCCCCTTCCTACCGTCCCCATTCACGTCACGCCTCGACTTCACCCGTTGCAATATAAATAAAAATAGTATCGATAGTTAGCTAGTTTTTCCATAGGGGCGTCCTCTCCTCGTTTCCAGCCATGATGCAGCTGGAGCTAATGTCAGATTTTGATACATGGATCTCGGGAAATAGTTATAGACAAAAGGGCCAGTAACCCTAACACTATATACATATTCAAAGCCCAACTGCCGCCTCATTCTTCCTCAATCTCCGATGACGGTTTGACCTTGACCCTTAACTCGCCTTGGTGATGCGTCTCACAATCTAGTTAGTTCATCCATGTATGATGCTATGAGACATATTCACCCCAATATTTAGATAGTTTTCGCTAAATTTGGATAACTTTTTGCTAATCCTCTTTAAAAGAATTCCGCTGGTAAGATATCCCATCAGGACAACCGAAATTTTAAAGCATGCCGTAAGCCCGCAAGCAGTCGCCTAATATCGTGCTCCTCACCCCGCCGGCTTGCCTCGCCATCTAGCGATCCTTGCCAACAGCTGCCCTAGAATGCTCCTTGTCATGCTGCCAGCAACCGCTCGGCTGCTCCTCTCATCTTGTCGTCGCCTCCAACCATGAGGCCTAATCGATCACGTTCTGGGGACCAGGCGAGGCTTGGTTTGGCCCCGTACTCTGGTGCAGGGCCAGGGCCAGGGGAAGCAGTCTGAGTGTCGAGGGCAGGGCCGTTCCTGTCCATCCAGGCCCGATCTGTTTCGTTGCAAACCGTAGATAAAAGACAATGAATTAAGCTCCTTGCGGAAATAGCAGAAGCTTACTTAAAGAAGAGAAAATGAGTTAGTCATGGCCCGATGTATATTATATATAAGGGCTGAACTAACATTCATTATCGTGAAAAGGAAGAAAAAATGTGTGGATAATCATGCATGGTGAAGTTTCTGCACAATATTTATACCTATCAAACGAATAAACGATGTACTAAGAAGAATTAGATTTGTGGCATATGCAGTTCTTGACCAACCCTTTGCCCTAATATTACGAAGGACAAGATGAAGCATCCTGCATTTATGATTAGTACATGACTACAGATTTGATTCGATTCAATCTTTACATAACGACATTATTCTGCTAACTAAAACGTAATCTTGAAGTAACGATGTATTCTACTAATTAAAACGTACCTTGCATAAGCAACTCTACGGTCTATATACGGGCCATGCCTAGCAGGTGCACATCTCATCTGCAGGTAATCAGGATTGTGCATCTCCATATATCATTATTATTTTTTGCTTACAGAAAAATCAAAACCTACATTATATATAAGCCTATTCTACTGTTACATGCATGACATTTTAACAAATTCTAGTATGCTTTAAATACGATTACGCTGGAATTGTTTTTCTGCTAGTTGAACATAAACTATGTATAAATACGTATATGTTACAGTAAGCACGCCCTCTTTGTCAATGATTGTATAGGAATGTTTGTTTATGTACTAAATGTAATTTTATAGCTACCACCATATATGATTGAGTTGGGTCAAGTCGATCGAACATCTCCCTATATAACTCCTTCAATTGGACTCGTAAAGCTCACACAATTGTATGCTACCATTGTTCATACATAGTCCCCATTAATCCTCCACAAATAAAATCTCTTGTGGCTCCTAACAATCAGCTCCTGTTAGAATTAGCCAATTCATACACATTAGCATGAGTCTTCTCTGGTCTCTTCTGCTGATCATTGCCATTGCTTTGGTTTCTTCAGCTGCTCAGGCTGCTGTTGTGGAGCACACCTTCAACGTAATTAAGCTGACTCCCACTACTCGTATATGTGTGCACGCAATTCCTTGCTTCAGTTTGTCATTTTGTTTAGGCACACATATATATATATTTAATTTCATGTCATGTGTTTACATGTATTCATGTGATATTAGGATGTGAACATTAGTTCACGCATGTGATTATTTCTTGTCGTTACACTTATCTATATTGTAGTTTATATCTACTTGTTGTTTAATTAATCTCTCTCCATTGAGCTACGTACAGGTACGTGCCAACCGTTCTTTACTCTTTTTTAGACTTAAGTACGGAATACTATGCAATGGTGTATCACTCATAGTTATTTTCATATGCACTGACACATGTAGTTACAAATTCAACTTTTTTTTTTACTACAGCAACTGCAAATATCTAACTTTTAATAACTCAACTAATCACTGCTAGCTGATGAACTAAACAGTAATTAATAATATGCTAGTTAGTAAAGTTTTTTCTATGCTGGATTTCATCTGCAGGTTGGAAACTTCTCCATCAGCCAGCTTTGCCAGCCGCCGCGGATCATCACCGCCGTCAATGGCCAGCTCCCCGGCCCAACGATCTACGCTCGCGAGGGCGACACGGTGGTCGTTAACCTCGTCAACACCTCGCCGTACAGCATGACCCTCCACTGGTAATATTTTCAACCCATCATCTACGATTAATCTTGGATTTTCCTGCAATTGTGCTGCCAAATCGATGCATGATTCGATCTGGTAGTAGAATATTACCAGTCGCGAGACCATCGGAAAAAAACTCACTAATTATTACATTACTGTAGGCACGGGGTGCTCCAACGTGGCACGCCGTGGGCGGACGGTCCGGCGATGGTGACACAGTGTCCGGTGCGCCCCGGCGGCAACTACACTTATCGGTTCAACGTCGACGGGCAGGAGGGCACGCTGTGGTGGCACGCCCACATCTCCTTCCACCGCGCCACCGTCTATGGTGCGCTTGTCATCAAGCCTCGCGGCGGCGCCAAGGCCTACCCTTTCCCCAAGCCCGACAAGGAACACGTCGTCATCCTCGGCGAGTGGTGGAACACCAATGTCTATGACATGGAGCGTATGGCCTTCCTCACCGGCATCCCGGCGCCCCACGCCGACGCCTACACCATCAATGGCAAGCCCGGCGACTTCTACAACTGCTCCGCCGCTAACCGTACGTCCGTACGTCGACATCGTTGTTGGTGAAAAGCTTGGCATGATCAGCCACGGTGTGTGACATGCTGATTGTTTGCAGAGACGGCCAAGTTCGAGGTGAGGCAGAACAGGACGTACTTGCTCCGGATCATCAACGCCGGAATGAACACGCCGCTGTTCTTCAAGGTGGCGAAGCATCGGCTCACCGTCGTTGGCGCGGACGCGTGCTACACCAAGCCGTACAAGACCGACGTGGTGGTGGTCTCGCCGGGGCAGACGGTAGACGCGCTCATGGTGGCCGGCGCCGCCGTGGGGCGGTACTACATGGCGGCGTCGCCCTACGACAGCGCCATCCCGCAGGGCCCGCCGTTCAGCGACACGACCGCCACGGCCATCCTGCAGTACGTCGGCGTGCGGCACAAGACGGCGCGGCCGGTGCTCCCGCGGCGGCCGGCCGTCAACGACACGGCCATCGCACACCGGTTCTTCTCCGGCATGACCGCGCTGCTGCGCCCCGGGAAGCCCACGGTGCCGCTCGCCGTCGACAATCACATGTTCGTCACCGTCGGGCTCGGTGTCTCCGAGTGTCAGCCGGAGCAGCTACTCTGCAACCGGAGCGCGCCGCCGGTGTTCTCGTCGAGCATGAACAACGCCTCCTTCGTCGTACCCAAGTCCACCTCCCTGCTCGAGGCCCACTTCAACCGCAGGTCGGACGGCGTCTACACCCGCGACTTCCCCGACACGCCGCCGGTGGTGTTCGACTACACCGGCGACAAGAGCGACAACGCGACGATGCAGTTCACGACCAAGTCGACCAAGGTGAAGACGCTGCGGTACAACGAGACGGTGGAGATGGTGCTGCAGAACACGAGGTTGATCGCGAAGGAGAGCCACCCGATGCACATCCATGGATTCAACTTCTTCATCCTCGCGCAAGGATTCGGCAACTACGACAAGAACACGGCGGTTAGGAGGTTCAATCTCGTCGACCCGCAGGAGCGCAACACCATCGCCGTTCCCACCGGCGGCTGGGCCGTCATCCGCTTCGTCGCCGACAATCCTGGTAAATACTAATACTACTACTATTACATCAGTTTTTTTAGGTAAACAAATTACAATCGCAATATTTTGGCTCTGTCGGCTGGAAGCATAAAACCTTCTTCCAGTGACAAAATGTGTTTGGTGAGAATGAAAATAAGCGTCCCCATGTACGAAAATGACATGATAAATACAGTTCATAAAATACCTAGATAATTCCATATAGCTAGGTTTCGAACATTAATTTGAAGATGGCTGTATAATCCTCCAAAGAATAATCATTATATGTGAATGTGCGATTTATAAATATTATATAAACTTTTACGACTAATATTACACTAAACTTTGGTTGGAAAATTTGTCATCAATTATATATATGTAATAGAAATAAATATGTCAACTAATGAAGTTCCTACAATTAATTGAGTAGAAATTATGGATTTCACATAAAAGAAGTGTAAGGTACAAATGACCGATGTTACTTCCGTTAAAAAATTACTGAGTATGAAATGTTAATTAAGCGGCATATGCAAATAAATTTACTATGTGATCAATTAAAAACTTGAAGTTCAATTAAATTAATTTAGTAACCTATTTAGAATGAGAAAAAGAAATTCCAGAAATGTAGCAGCGGTCTTATGAATTATATATGACTAGCTAGTGTGTATCTACTATGTTTCTCTCGTTATACGCTACAGTGCCTTGATTATAAAACAACGGAATTTAGAATTAATTGATATATATGCTCCCAGTCTGGAGTCTCAAATTAAGTTTTAATTTCTATGCATCTGATTTTAAAATTAGATATTTGACAAACGCAAGTGCTACTTAGTTTGAAGTAATAAATAAATAAATTTATTTATTTAATAATATTAATTTTTGGAATCAGCAAATAATAAGTCGTTGTATGGTATGAAGTCTCAATTCTGGATTTTTCTGAATTTAATAATTTGAACATTATAGATTTACCATATATATACACTAGTAAATATGCTTGTGCGTTGTAACGGACATCATCTTATTTTATCATAATTATTTTAAATTTGAAATCATATGTAATTCTAATTTATGTTTTTTTCTTTATGTTTTCACCTGAGGGCTATTTCAGCATTGGGACTGTCGGTTAATTTTATAAACACTCAAGGGATTTTCTACAAAATAGCAGCAGACTGCAGGTTAATTTTATAAATACTCGAGGGGTTCTACAAAATAGCCAGGCGGATGAAAATTTTGGGTAGAAACACTATTTGCTTTATAGATATATATATGTGTGTGTTTTTTATGTCTTCACCTGTGACCTATTTCAGTATTGGATTTACGTGTTAATTTTATAAACACTCAAAGGATTTTCTGCAAAATAGCCAGATGAACTGCGGGTTAATTTTATAGACACTCAAGGGTTTTCTGCAAAATAGTCAGGTAGACTGCGGGTTAATTTTATAAATACTCAAGGGGTTTTTTTCAAAATAGCCAGACGGACGAAAATTTGGGGGTGAAAACACTACTTGCTTTATAGATATACTAGCAACTGTACCCGTACATTGCAACAGGTGAAGTCGGGGCGCGGCGTGGATGGGGACGGGAGGGAGGGGCGCAGACGCAGTGCGGGAGCTCCGAGCAGCGATGAGAGGACGGGGCGCAGGCGTGCCGCGAGGCGCGGTGCGGATGGGGATGGGCGGGAGAGGCGTAGGAGATCTTTTTTTCATCCAAGCCCTTCCTTTCTTTTCAGCATTGGGACTACAGGTTAATTTTATAAACACTCAAGGGGTTTTCTGTAAAATAGTCAGGCGGACGAAAATGTTTGGTAGAAACACTACTCGCTTTATAGATAGTTATAGATATAGATATAAATATATATACTTTGTATATGTACGTACCTATACAAAAGCGTATACACATAGGTTGAATAGCAGGCATGCTAAAAAAAGATCGATTTGGTGTGTGTGAACGAATTGGGCCGGCCTGCTAAATAATAAAGCCCATAAAAAATTACAAAAGAGAAAGTGTGAAAACGTACAACCAAAATTTGGTAACGGGCCAAATTGATCGCACAGGCTCGGGCAAAAAAGAAAATTCCCAAAACAACCAATGATTCGAAAATGGAAGTGGTCGCACGTATAGTGGGGTGCGTGTGGTCATCCATTAGGGATTTTGGGCCTGGTTCATGTTGGGCGCGAGATGACCTCAAAATTAGATTAAATCCGAGGTGGATCGTTCTTTGGGTCATGGCCCTCTATTTAAAAAAATCAAGGGGTTTTCTTATCTAGGTAGAACAAAATTTCAAGCAAGCATTATTGTAGAGTATAAGCCTAAACTGATGGAATCCAACCGGGATAAATTTCCTTTTGAAATTATACACCTTAATTATCTATTATGGAGCCAAATATTGACATCCGTAGTTGTCGTGTATTCGGCAGCAAGCACGCATTATTTGGCTTTGGTTTGGCGTGAGAGATAATTAATTAAGTTAATTATTTGGCTGTAGGGATGTGGTACATGCACTGCCACTTCGAGGCTCATATTAGCCTTGGGTTGGCCATGGTGTTCGAGGTATTGGACGGCCCGACGCCGGAGACATCCGTGCCGCCACCGCCGGCGGACCTTCCACGGTGCTCATGATATCACGCCGGCGGCGAATTTTCGTATATTTATAATATTGTGCATATATATATATATAGGCAGGTGTATGTGTTTGCATGAGATCAATCAGCGAAGCAGATGAATTATATATTTGTTGATTGCAACATACAATTTGCATAAAATTGATTATTCGGTATGATTTGAGTATTATCTCTTCTTCAACGAAGTTAATTATTGGAACGGCATGCATTTGTGTGGTTGGTGTACAACCTGTATTATTAGGTCAGGTTCATTTGTATATTCCAATTCTTTTTCGCAGTCATGTTAATAAAATTCTGTGGAGAGATCTTCCACTCTAAACGTTCAAAACTAAGTTAGAAGTGAGTGTGTGTCTATATATATAATCTATAATTAATCTATAACTATTTATAAAGCAAGTAATGTTTTTATCCAAATTTTGTTTTGTCTGGCTATTTTCGAAATTAACCCGCAGTCTGCCTGGCTATTTAAAAAACCAGTTAAAGAAGAAAAATATGTTATTTTACAGAAAACTCCTTGAGTATTTATAAAATTAACCCGTAATCTCAATGCTGAAAAGAAAAAGGATGGTTTGGATGAAAAAAGACCTCCTATGTCCCTCTCTTCCGTTTCCATCCGCGCTGCGCCTGCGCCTCCCCTCCCGCGTCGCTCGGACCTCCCGCACCGTCGCCTGGACCTTCGCCCTCCGCCTGCTTCCCTCCCTGCGTCGTCGTTCCGTTGCAACGCATGGGTATTTTGCTAGTATATATATACACACATATATACACACACAAAACCCAACAATCTTATTTTTAGAAGGTATGAAGAGTAAGGGCTAGCTACCTTCCAAATATAATTACCTTTATACTACATATATACTCCCTCCATACCACCAGGGGCAGATCAGGACGGGGTTATGTCCCTGGCTAAGCTACTCATTCATACCCAAAACAATCTGATCTTGAGCTTACTTTCTAGACATTATTTTCTCTAATTGAGATCATAGTTTTTAGGCTAAACACCATATACATTAAACGAGGGCCACAGCCCGAATAGCGTGGGCCCTAGATCCGCCTCTGCATAGCACTGTGATCATAGTAATGTGAATAATTGCATAGCAAAAGCTCTGATTTATTTTGGGACGAAGAAAGTAGATCGATCATAGTAACATGAATAATCGTACATAAGTTGCCAAAAAAAGACATTTTTGCATGTGGTCAAAACTTATTTTTTTATGCAGTTGAGCAACCGTCCACCCAAAGATGTTGGCGAAAATAGCAATTTTTTCATGCGGGTGGCGCACTCGCATGCGAAAATCCATTTTTCACGAGCGGATACTTATGGCGTCTGCATGCGAAAACAAAAAATCATGAAAAATATAAAATACACAAAAACGAAACCTGAAACCCTAGCGCCATTGTCCCCCCTCCATCGCCAGCAGCGGCAAATCAAACGACTGTCGGCTAACCGAGCTCGTCGCCGCCACCGGATCCGACTCGGCCAGATCCGCCGCCCCGCGTCTTCGCTCCTTTGGATCCGACTCGAGTTTCTCTCCTTTCCATCCTCCTTCTCTTTATGCTCTTTCTCTTCTCATTTTTTCTCTCCTTTCTATAAGTGATAATATGAGACTATTATATTTATTATATGAGACTATTATATTTATAAGTTTGTGTGAGATATAATTTACGATGGAATTTATTTTTTGACATGACATTATAAGAAGGTAATATTTACTTTTAGTTAATAAAAATTGTTTATATAGCATGTTTTTTATAGTACAACAACAGAATCCTATGCCTGTCTTATACAACAAATCTGCTGTGCTACTATAAGAATACTCCATATAAAATTTTTAATCATTAAAAGCAAATCTTTTTTATGTCATATCTAAAAAAAATTCTTCTGTAAGCAAACTAATAAATATAATAGTCTAATACAATAAATTTTGTACACTCCAACAACATACTATATAGATTTATATATTTATTCATACTAAAAAGCATAATGAACTTTTTAAAAGGAATTTAATGGTAAACTAACGGAAGTGGTATGGAAGAGATCTAAACTAAAATTCAGATATTGGTGTAGAAGGAATTGGGTAATATTTTAGTGGTACATACGAAATTTTCTCTAAATTTCTTTTTAGGGAAACAGGCAGGAGCTCTGCCATTTCATTTATTGAAGGGAAAAAAGGGACCATCCTTACAAGAGGGCCAAAAGGCCCGAGGAGAAAAACAAAACAAGATACAGCAATTTTTAGGTAACCGATGGCAACAGCATCTGTAAACGGCGGACGATGTTCATTTGTGCTTCCTCGCTTGCCTTGCACATTGCCATGATTGAATCTATCACCTGTTTCACCGTGTTGTATGCTCCATTGAAAATTGTGCCATTTCGCTGAACCAAATGCCCCAGGTCGTGTATACGATTATTCCGTCAAAAATCTTCGTTTCCTCCCTTACCATCTCCTTCTGGCAAGTTTCCCACCAGCTCAAGAAGTTCCTACTGAAAGAGGAGGTGACTGGCAGGTGGAGAACTAGGTAGGATCGAATACCCAAATTAAACCAACCAGAGAAGAGGGAATGGTTGGTATCTCCAAAACCAAATTTTTAGTGAAAATAAAAATTATCCTTGAAATTCGATGTAGATCGGTCTGACCGAAGTTGTTGCGCCGGTCGACCGTCGCCATACCTCCGGTCGACCGTCGGTGTAGATCCGGTCGACCGTCGGATGTCGCGAAGTCGCTTTCCTCGGTGTCTGGTCGACCGCAGTACTCAATCGGTCGGCGGTGAGAAACCGTCGGTCTAACCGCCAGTGTTCCTCCAGTTGGACTGCCGCACCCGAGAAAATACAAATTGAAGAAATCTGAAAGTAGATCGAAAATATATTACTTCACTCTATGTTTACAAAGTGTAACAACAGCACTCACAAAATTTCGACAAAACTCAAAAATCTAACTTTCTCGCAACTCAACTCTCTTAAAACTCATACCGGGAGGCCACACCTTCCCTCTCTATTTATACATGAGGTAGGCAGCCTAAAGCCACGAATCCTACTCATACAAAAAGTTCTAATCCACTAGGAAGCCTTTTCGTACAAGATTATAACTCCGCATTCCAATTCTCACAATTTTAAACTCCTTCCAAAACTATAACTCCGCATCCCGTACGCACACAATATCTTCATCGTATGCCATATAGAAACTTCACCAACCACGTGCATCAATCTTTAGCCTTAGTATCCCGCATGATCTCTCTCGGACGTTACCTTATCTCCAAGTTGACCCTAAATCTATCACCGGCAATACTGTCTCGAGACGTAAAGATTACCTACACATGAATCAAATAAAGAAACCATATCTGAGTACAAGCTATCTTCAACTTGACTCATTGTTAGCACACAACAATATTCATACGCATAGAAACATGAAATAATCACAGAGATCCAAAGAAACTACCCGAAACCAACAAGAAAGCGATATGGAATCGGACTGAGTCGGTCGGTCTGACCGGCAGCACAACCCGGTCTGACCACACAAAGACCTCCGGTTTGATCGGCAGCACATGCGGTCTGACCGGACCACGAAACAGCAAACCACTATTCACCGTGTGAAAATCCAATCATCTCCAAAACCACTTCGCTAATAATCTTCAAATATCAAAACCAATAATCACAGATGTCAATTGTTCATCACCATAGAAGAATCAAACACACTTTGATTTTACAATCTCTCCCTTGATGAACACATTGGCGAACCAATTAAAAATGTTTTGTTTTGATGTTTGGAAAATTAAAAAATGGTAAAAATCATCGGAGTGCTAAAAAATTCAAAAAAAATTTTCCCCCTTTTAAAAAGAAAGAAAATCCCTTGACTCTCGCACTTTCTAACTTTGTTCTTCCCCTTTTCACAATGATTTCATCAAGCATAAGAATTATATACATTAATATTCAAGACCTTAGCATTATACATAGAGCAAGTCATATTATGTGTTGCAATAATAAAATGATAAACCCATCAATTATATAGCAAATATGCATTAGAGTATAATCATGAATCAAAGATTGTACAAGTAAGATTAATAATGCAATCAAAATTCATGGATTCAAACGATTTATAATGCAACATCTTAACAAGCTCATAGTTTGAAAAATAATCCCAATCATATATACCTATTGAGACCTTTACTCTTTCTCAAATTAACTTTTTGCACAAAAGAATCAAGAGAATTTTTCACATATTTATTTGAGCCAAGTTTTTCTCATATTTTTCTCTCAATTATTCCAGGTACGTCCTTGTCGTCAAGACTGTTTCCAAGGATTTGACACTCATTATTTTTCTCACATCGAATATGTCCTTGTCGTCAAGACTGTTTTCAAGGATTTGATATTCTTTTTTTCTCTCATAGATAATTTTTATTCTCTTGCACAATGAGCAATTTTAAATCAATTTGAGGAATAACAATTCAACACAACATATATAAAAGCATTTACAATCCAAACTATGCACTAGTATCAATATTGCATATTTCATTAATTCAAGTAGGAAATTACAGTGTCATGCATCATATCACTTAAAAGTAAAATCTAGGCCTCATAAAAAGACTAGAATATATACAAGCTATGCTAGTGACAAATAAACCTTCATAGCATTACTAGCATGCACATGAAAATATTATATGTATCAATAAAGATCTCTTTTTCAATTTACTTCATTCAAAAATTGCTTGATGAAACTAAGAGCATAAAACTCCTCCTCAAACCATGCCAAAAGGATGAATAATTCAATCTAAGATACAGACTCCAAAAGTGTCCAAAAGCCTCATCCTTAGTTGTCATGAAGAAAACCCGATAATATCGGGAAAAATTGTCAACAACAACCAACACATACCACTTTCCTCCAATGGATTACACTCTAGCTGAACCAACAGTGTCCATATGTAAAAGCTGTCCCGGTGCATCTATCATCACAGAAATAATAGGAGCATGTGAAGAAGCAATCATCTTAGCATGATGACATGGTGTACAAACCAAATCAAGATCTTTCTTAAGTTTAGGCAAACCACGAACAAGATCCAAACCACTAAGCCTAGTGAGATGATCAAAACCAACATGTCGAAGTCTGTGATGCCAAAACATCAAATCTTTGTTGAATTTCGCAACCAAACACGTTACAACAGGTGAAACAGGATTTCCAAAATCAGCTTTAAACACTCTTTCATAGCGAGAAATATTCAACACATAATCACCACTAGAATCAAATATTTTACTTCCAGTTTTCTTAAAGTGAACCTCAAAATTCTCATCAACAATTTGTGAAACTGAAAGCAAATTATACTTTAAATCCTCAACCAAAGCTACTTCTTTCAATTCAAACTTGTCACTTACCTTGACGGATCCTGTAGCAAGAATGACACTTGTAGAAGCATCACCAAAGATAATAGATTCAGTTTTGGATGCCATCTTGAGGGAGGAGAACCAAGTTTCATCACCGGTCATGTGCCGCGAACAACCGAAATCCACAATCCACACGTTCTCCTTCCTTGCCACCAAAGCCTACACACAAGAGGATGTCGAAGCCTCAGTACTGGGGTTAGATAAAAGAAATTTAGGAATCTAGTACTGAGACACACGACCAGTAGATCCAATAGGCATATATCCACGTGCAAAAATAGTTTTAGAATTTTCAGAAAAATTTCTCCAAGACCGGTTTGACCGTCTTTGTACTACCGGTTTAACTCCTAACCGGTCGACCGCTGTAGTACGGTCGGTCGACCGCGGCGGTCGACCGCTGTTGTACTACCGGTCGACCGAGTGCCGAGCCGCCGATCCGAGAGACGCCTTTGCGGTCCGACCGGTCTTCCCGAGGGAAAACCAGATTTTTGCCACTTTGATTTTTCAAAAACAATTTCTCTTTCTCTTTTCTGTTTTCGTGCTAATATAAAACAAAAACCAACAAGATGACCATCTTTACGACAAAAGGAACAAGTATACTTCTCCCTAGTAGTTAATGATTTTGAAATATTAGTTTTAGTTTCTTTTAATGTGGCAGAAAGAGAGGGCATAATTCAGTAGATTTAAAAACTGTTTGCACATCATTAGGTTTTGTCAAAATTTTACCATGTTCACTCATATTCAAAACATTGGGTGGATTTTTGGTGAAATAATCATGAGCATCAAAACCTATACCCCTATTGTAGCTAGTCACTTTAGATTGATCCAAAATCATGTTAAGTTGTTTCTTACCATCAGAAAATCATTGCAAAGAACTTTTCAAATAAGAAACTTCTTTTTCCAAATTTACACAATTTTCACAATCTTCCATAACACCTTTGTTTTTACGACGTTTGGAGTAAAAAGATATTTCATCTTGTTTAACAATTTCCTCCATATACTTAACACGAGCCAAAGCATCCTTTAGTTTTATCTTATTAGCATCACATGTTAAACAAGGTTTGGTATCCAGATATCTCTAATTTTGAAATTTCAAGCATTAAAACCTCACAATTTTTGCACTCATCATCATTAGGGATGAGAGATTTTAACCTAGCAATTTTAGCATTTAGAGATTCAATTATAAATTCTTGTTTTTTATACATCTTCTCATACTTTTTATTTTTTTGCACTTAAAACAAGAATAGCTTTCTCAAGAGAACTCACCTCATTGTCCTCATCTTCAGAATCTGATTCACCACATGTCATGAAACAAACACCGGAGATGTTCTTGTCCTTCTCCTTATCTTTATTGCTATCAGAATCTATGTTGCTTAATGGCTCAAAGGCGACATAGACTTTACTCAGCACCTTCCTCACCACCTCCTTGGATTTCTTTCCTTTGAGCTTGTCATCCTTGATCTTCTCCCAAGCTTAGGACAGTTGGAACGAATATGATCTAAAGCACCACATTCAAAGCAACGAACTGATCCACCTCTTTTCATGTACCTAACTTTATTCATAGCTCGACAAAATTTGTTAGTAGCCAAAGCCAAGTCCTCCTCCTCGAATTGTTCGAGTTGCTCATCGGACATGGCATTAATCAAAGCAAGAGCAGTGGGAGTTGATGAAGAAACAACAACATTTGAGGAAGCTGAAGAAGAAACCAAGGCACTAGACTTAGAATCAATTTTTCGAGAAAGAATATTCATCTCATGAGTTTTGAGTTTTGTGTAAAGTGAATCCAAAGTCAGAGTAGACATATCAACAGACTCTTAAATAGAGGTAACTTTCATCTCCCAAATAGACATATCAAGACCATTCAAAAAGTGGCGAGAAACCTCAGATTGTGGATAATTTGTATCATAAGCACAATCAATAGATCTAATATTACTCAAAATTTTGTTAAATCTACCAAGATAATCATCCAAAGCTTTTGCAGGTTTCATCTCAAATTTTATGTACTCTTTTTTGAAATGATCTCGACGAAGATCTTTAATGTTATTAGTTCCTTGATGAAAGTTTCTCAAAGCAACCCAAATCTCATTGGCGGTATTAAGATGTGACACACGATCAAAATCCGAACGAGAAATCCCATTCAACAAAATATTACGAGCTTTGCAATTGTTATTAAACTCAATTTTCAAAGCTTCAGTATAATAACTTCAGAAATCTCATAAGGAAGAGCAACCTTTTGCTAAACATCATAATCTTGAGCCATAATATAAGATTGCATCTTACTACACCAATAAGCAAAATCCGTACCATCGAAAATATGTGGCTTAGTTAAAACTTTATCAGCCATGGCTTAAAACTCTAGAACCGTAAAAATCCAAAGAAGAAAACAAGGCTCTGATACCACTTGTAATATCGAATACCCAAACTAAGCCAACCAGAGGGGGGTGAATGGTTGGTATCCCAAAAAACCAAACTTTTAGCGGAAATAAAAGTTACCCTCGAAATTCGATGTAGATCGGTCTGACCGAAGTTGTTGCGTCGGTCTGACCGCATGTATACCTCCGGTCTGACCACCGGTGTAGATCCGGTCTGACCGCCGAATGCCGCTAAAGTCGCCATCTTCATTGTGCCGGTCTGACCGCAGTACTCCGATCGGTCTGACCGGTGAGAAGCCATCGGTCTAACCGCAAGTGTTCCTCCAGTTGGACCGCCGCACCCAAGAAAACACAAATCGAAGAACTCTCAAAGTAGATCAAAAATATATTACTTCATTTTGTGTTTACAAAATGCAACAACAGCACTCCTCACAAAATTTCGACAAAACTCGAAAACCTAACTTTCTCGCAACTCAACTCTCTCTAAAACTCATACCGGGAGGCCACACCTTCCCTCTCTATTTATATATGAGGTAGGCAGCCTAAAACCACGAATCCAACTCATACAAGAAGTCCTAATCCACTAGGAAATCTTCATGTACAAGAAACAAACATTACATGTTCCAATTCTCACAATTTTGAACTCCTTCCAAAATTATAACTCCGTATTCCATACGCACACAATATCTCCATCATATACCATATGGAAACTTCACGAACCACGTGCATCAATCTCTAGCCTTAGTATCCCGCATGATCTCTCTCGGACGTCACCTTATCTCCATGTTGACCCCAAATCTATCACCGGTAATACTCTCTCGAGGCGTAAAGATTACCTACACATGAATCAAACAAACAAATCATATCCCAAGACAAGCTATATCCAACTTGACTCATTGTTAGCACACAACAATATTGATACGCATAGAAATACGAAATAATTATAGATATCCAAAGAAACTACCCAAAACCAAAACCAAAACCAACAAGAAATCGATCTGGAATCGAACTGAGTCAGTCGGTCTGACCAGCAGCATAAGCCTGGTATGACCACACAAAGACCTCTGGTCTGACCGGTAGCACATGCCTAGTCTGACCGGACCACGAAACAACAAACCACTATTCACCATCTGAAAATCCAATCATCTCCAAAACCACTTCGCCAATAATCTCCAAATATCAAAACCAATAATCACATATGCCAATTGTTCATCACCATAGAAGAATCAAACACACTTTGATTTTACAACCCAGCCTACTCCAAATCATGTTCTAGACCTGTCTCATGAAAGCATGGTCCATAAAGAGGTTTGAAGCTGTTTCACGTTTGAGACCACACATCGCACAGGTTGGGGTGTGATCCCAACCACGAAGTTGTAGCTTAGATGAGGTTAGGGTTTTTCTTTGCACCATGAGCCAACCGAAAAATTTGCATTTGTTTTCCGTTTTCGCTTTCCAGATGTATATGAACCTGTCATCTTTTATCCTTCCAAAAAATTGGGCACTGTATGTGGACTTTGAAGTCCATCTCCATGTGATTTGTCTCCAGTTTGCTCGTCGAAATGAACTTGTTATATCAACCGCCAGAGAATTATAAATGCTCTAATGTTTTTTGAGGGAAAACAATGTAGGAGAACCCTTCACAGTAAAAATGTATTAAAAAATAAAAATAATTACAACAAGTTTATCCAATGTGAAAGGATAGCTCTCTCATCTACATTCAATTGATGCACCAAGAGGGAGAGGTCACTTTTAAATTCTCTAACTTGGGTAGTCGAATTCATCCTTCCATTTGCCTAAGCCAGAAATGTCCTCTAAGCTCCTGCGCCAGTGACCTGTTTTTTCTAGTCGCAAGCTGGTAGAGAGAAGGGGTGATCTCTTTTCATCGAGGCTCTAAATAGTTGTTTGTTGATTTTGTCATAAGAGAGCTATGATCCTATCCAAGGTTTGTCATTCGTCGTCCATTCGAGCCAAAGCCACCTTAGCCGCAAGGCATGGACGATTATTCCAAGTCGATTATACCTACGCACCTAAGTTTCTTGGGCGGCATACCCTTTTCCAATTAACCAAGCAGTGCCCATCGTGTGCTTGCTCTGAACCTGTCCATAGAAAGGTTTGTCAAATTTTGTCCATCTTTTTTGTTGCCCACTTCTTTAGAGGGAAACCCGTGAGGTGATAAGTGGGTAAGGTTGAGAGAGTGGATTTTATCAACATTGATCGACCTGTTTTAGTTAATAGCCTACCTTTCCATGTTGGTAATTGTCGATGTGTGGGTCGGCAGTCCTCCAAGGGGGCTACCCGAGGAGATGAAAGAGTGGTCGGGACGTCGCACCAACGGATCTGATGGTCGACTCAAGACCACTACGAGCCAAGATCTTTAGACAAGTTCGGTCCCCCCGAAGGATAAAAAGCCTATGTTCTGTGTGAAGGGTTACGCGGAAGCTACGCTAGCCGAAAACAAAAACTTTTCTACCGCGCAAACCAGGAACATTTGCAAGTAAGGGCCGATAGATCGTTACCGATTGGAGTATGCAGCGGAAACTTTTCTACCGCGCAAACCAGGAACATTTGCAAGTATGCACCAGGAACACTTGCAAGTAAGGGCCAATCAGGACTATTCGATCCGGAACAGTGTAGCCGATTCCCGCAAGCCGACAGCCGATTCCCGGGGACAGCCGATTCGCCAAGCAGCCGATTCGCCGAGTCGTCTGACCGCGTTCTCGCGCCTCGCTCCGATGCGCTCGACCGCAGCCGATCTGCCGCAGCCGCCTTGCTCCGAAGTACCACAGCCGATGAACAGCGCGCAACGTAGCAGCGCCTCTACCGGTATCCACACGTCCGGGGACAGAACGCCGAACACCCGTGTGCTAGCACGCGATGCAAGGCTAGTGTTTGGCTCGAAAGTGGGGAGGGTTTCCGTGGAGATTGATCTCGGCGACTTCTATTGCGGATTAGGTTCAATGCAATAATGCAGCAACTCTCCACCCCTCGCCCCTTTATATAGAGTTGGCCGACTGGGACTAGTGGCCGATCATGACTCTATTTTGAATCGGATCCTATCCGAATCTCACAGAGTTGGCCGCCCATACGTCGTAAGACCATAGGACTCTATCCAATCAGATCCCTATCCGATCGAGCCGTATTCGAGTCCAACTCGAATGCCTGTTCCTATCCCCTTAAGCGTGCGACCCTGTAGGTTCAGGTATACTCGGTTTCGGCTATAGTCTAACTTAGCCGACCGTCGGCTCGAGTCCAACTCAGCCGACCTATCAGCAGCGGCGCCTAGCGCACATATTGACACCATAGTATACAAGAATATAATATCGGCTCTGAACCTGTAATGTGTACACAAATCCATTTACCTCACGATACCAATTAAGATATAGGCAAGATGTGTGCCATTCCTTCAATAGCTTAACCATTCACTCGAACCTTATTGGATTATCTGTCTGTTGATTGACTCCTCAATCAACTTAGCATGGCCATGCATTTTCATAATCCATTACCTCGAGGGGCCCAGAGATATCTCTCCAAAGGAGGGGCAAATTCTATCTTGATGACTCACATCCCACTCCATGTTTCATAGCAAACCCAAAAACTATCTTTATAACTATCCAGTTACGGAATAGCGTTTGGTAGTTCCAAAGTAGGCTACTACACATGTTGGAATCCATGGTGATATCAGGTCTAAGGACTTTGTACGAACACTACCTGAGACCAACTAATGGCACATTAATTCCTATAGTGTCTCATGGTGGGTCTATCCAACAATGTGTTCTCTAACACATATGTCCATGTTTATTGACTTGGTATCTCCATACCCATGATCTATGAGACATGATCATCAATCAATAAACATGCCGATCTTAGAATCATATTAGTTCCAATAATATGATATATGATCAGGGATCATTTAGAAATAGATTCATACATATAGAGTCTCAAAAATAAGTCACGTACTTATTGATCAATACAAGATGTCTATTTCATGAAACTGAATAACACTTTATTTATTAATACATAAACATTAACGTGATATCCAACATCTCCATGTTGCCTCTAGGGCATATCACTAACACTGTGTTATTTGTTGGGGTGGTGTATGGACAGAGTTTGAGTACAATGGACAATGCCAGCGCCAGAGAGAGTCTAACTCCCTGCGTGCACCCTGTCCTCCCCTTTTATAGTCCGAGGAGGGGGCAGTTACAATGGATTTAGCGCACAAGAAAGCTTGCCCTAGCTTGGTCCTAGAGTACAAAGCAAGTATAGGCTAAAGCTGAAAAGCAAAATAAAAATCGCCTTGGGATTCGTCCATCGTGGACGTTTTGTGCGCAGTCCTACCTTGAGATCCGCCGCAGCAGGTACCTTGTGCGTAGTCTTGTCGGGGGACGTCGTGTTCTGTTTATCCTGCCTTGTGAACACCACCGCGTCATCTACATACAAGGCTATATTGAACCTGGTTGTTCTCCTGTGTGGTGGTTGTAGAAGACCTACTTGTGCCGTAGCGAGAAATTTTTGCAACGGGTCAATTGCCACTATAAAAAGCATTGAAGAGAGCGGATCTTCTTGCCGTAAACCTCGACCATGCTGGAAACTAGTCTCTGCAACTCCATTTAGGATCACTTTGGAGGATGTCTTGGCAAGGATGGAGGTTACCCAAGTTAGGCATATGTGCCCAAACCCAAGTTTTCTCAAGCGATCGAGAAGGTATAGCTAGTTTACCGAATCAAACATTGGTATGTCAAGCTTCAGAAGGATAGAGGGAGTTTTGAAAGTGTGGAGTTCTTAAACACATTGTTGACAAATAGAAAATTATCATGAATGTTTCTCCTCTTGATGAAAGCACTTCGGTTTTTTGAGACAAGCTGCTGAAGCCTCAGAGCCAACCTGTTTACAAGGAGTTAGGAAAAAAATTCCAAAAAGACTGGATGAGACTGATTGGTCTCAAATCTCCTACTCGGAAGGCATCTTCGTTTTTTTTGGCACTAGGGCAATATATGCGGTGTTTATGAGCCAGACGTTGTGTGTTGTGGTAGTGGATGCCTGATTTATCACCTGCGGAATATCCTCCCGTAGAATCCCCAACATTTTTTTTTTGAAAAGAGCCCCTCTGAACCAGTCTGGCCCGAGGGCATTATCCGATCTAGCTTGAAAAACCACCCTTTTTAATTTCCTCCTCTGTGAGCGGTTCCTTCAACTCAGACAAATCATGCTCTTGTTCATGCCGAAGATCAAGGTTGATGGTCGCCGAGCGCTCTCATTGTTCACCTAGATGATCCCTGAAGTACTTTGGTAGCTCGCCTTCCTTCTCTTCATGTTTATGTATCACCCCGTTATCTGTCATGAGATGTTTGATGAAATTCTTTCTTTTCTTGGCACTCACTTTTATCTGGAAGAAATGGGTGTTTGCATCCCTTGCCCTGATCCAAGTTTGTCGTGACCTTTGGCGCATTGAAACTCTGTCTAGAGCCGTGAGGTCCAACAGCTTTTGTTTTAAGAAATGCCTGGAAAGAACTTCCCCAAGTGACAGCAAGCGTTCCTCCTGTGCTATATCTAGCCGAAAAATTAATTCGCTGGGTATCTCAATCCTGAGTATTGTCCCTCCGATCCTGCTCCTGTTCTAGACTTCAAAGCTCTTGCTGTTTCTGGACAATTTGGTGTGAAAAAGTTTGATTGCATCGCTCGTGTGCACCGGCTTGGACCAGGCCTGTTGGACTGTTTCCAGGAATCCCGGTAGCCGCAACCAATATTTCTCAAACCTGAAAATATTACTTTTTTTTGCCTGTCTGCACTGGCTGTGAGAAGAAGTGGGCAGTGATCAAAGACCAAGTTATAAACAGCAACAATGAAACAATTTGGGAAGCGCTCCTCCCAACCCTATGTGCAGAAAACACAGTCTATCTTTGTTAAAGTCGGAGCGTCTGTTTTACTGGACCATGTGTAGTGCCTTCCATTTAGCTTAATCTCCATGACGTCTACAAAATTGAACGTAGCCCTAAAGGATTGCATGAGGCCTCTGTTCAAGTTTTTTTTTCCTTGTCTGCTTCCTGTACTATCAAGTTGAAATCCCCAAGCACTAACCACTTTGGTCTCACTGACTATTTGACCTATTTCAATTCTTCATGGACTCTCTTTTGTCATTATACGACTGTGGCCCATATACACATTAGTGCAAATCGATCGATTGAGTGGAAAAAAAATCGCACGGTTATCTTTATGTTTGCTACAGAAACCATGGGATATAAAACTAGTTTGTGCTTGATCCGTAGATGCTGCCCGAGGAATATAATTGCACATGCCACGCCAGTGTTAGCTACTAATAAATTTTTTATAGGTTTTGAATGGAACACTACTGGAGAAAGTCATAACTATCCCGGTTCGTAACCTCGGTAGTCCCGGTTGTCAAACCGGGACTACGAATACGGACTAGAGATAGACGATCTCTAGTCCCGGTTAAATAATCGGGACTAGAGATGTATCTTTAGTCCCGGTTGAAGCCAGCAACCGGGACTAAAGATGGCGGAGCCATGTGGCCGGTTCCGCCATCTTTATTCCCGGTTGGTGGCTTCAATCGGGACTAAAGATTTTTTTTAATTTTTTTAATTTGCCCTTTCTCCAGCCCACTGCCCTCAGATTCTTTTGTTTTTTTTCTTGTCAAAATCCTAAAATCATCACAAATACTAAAATCAAATATCACAGATTCACAAATACCAATAAATAATACATATCCCAAATGTTTTTTATTTTTTTCTCCACATATCAAATACATCTTCAAAATCCACAAAAATCACATATCAAATACTATCACATCACATATCAAAATCACATCACATATCATCAAACATCAAAAAGAATATTCAGATTTTGCCGCCATGGCCCTCCCGCCGCCCGCCTCCGTCCGCCTCGGCTCGGCGCCGCCGCCGCGGCCATCTCCGGCCGCCCGGCCTGCCCGCTGCTCCCAGCCCGTCCGCCGCTCGCGCGCGCGGGGGCGCCGCCGACCCGGTCGCCCGCCCCGCTAGCCGCTCGCGCGCGCGAGGCTGCCGCCGATCCGGCCCCGCCGGTGAGGAGATGGCGCCTCGCTGCCACCACCTCCTCCCCTGCCGCCGCCATCTCCTCCCTTGTTTGCCAAGGGAAGAGGGAGAGGGAGAGGGAGAGAGCTAAGGGGAGAGGGATATAGGGAGAGAGATCTGAAAAATATGCTAAGTGTTGGATCGGTGGAGAAGACGATGCGTGCTGGGGATATATATATAGCCCTGAATTTTTATTCCCGGTTGGTGTCACCAACCGGGACTAAAGATAATTTTCCGCTATTTTCAATTCATCTTTAGTCCCGTTTGGTGGCACCAACCAGGACTAAAGATAATTTTTCGTTATTTCTAATTCATCTTTAGTCCTGGTTGGTGGTACCAACCGAGACTAAAGATAATTTTTCGCTATTTCTAATTCATTTTTAGTGCCGGTTGATGTTACCAACCGGGACTAATTTCCCGCTATTTTTCCAAATTTATTTGGTCCCGGCTAGGGTTAACAATTAAATAATTTGTAAATAGGGCCAAATTAAATTCATTAAATATAGGTTTAAAATAATAATATTAAAATTTAATCAAACATAGATAATCCTAAATATTAATGTGCTCTTTTAGATAGTGTTCCTCTTTTGTCCCTCTCTATTTTTCATATTCATCCGAACTTGTTGTTTTTTCGGAAAAATTCGACTTTTTTGTTTTATTTTTTTATATTTTTTATGGATTTAGGAGCACACAAGAGGCAAGTACAGAAAATTTGAGCGTAAACAAGCAAAAGACGAAGCATGTGAAAAATTCGAAGACACGATCGAGTCGGAAAAGCTTGGGCTCGAAAAGGCAATCTTCGAGGCTTTTTTTGGGGAAAATAAAGTCGCCGAACGCATCCAAATTTTTTTTATCGATTTTCATATATGGAACGTCTCGATCGAAGTCCGTATGCGAAAGTTATGGCCGTTTTAAAAACCGAGTCTGAGTTAGAGGACGAAACGGGAACAATGCGCGTAAAACTTGTTAAACGCGCATAAACTGGACGTGACGGCCATGGTTTAAATGTTCTTATCAATATTATACATCCCTCCAATTCGTATATTATCACCAAAATAATTTTACACAAGATTTTGTATATTGAGAATCATTAGTTAATAATAATATGATGATATGTCATAACAAAATTAAAGCTTCCTTCTATCTTCAATCACCCACCTCCACGTAACACCACATTCTTTGAAATTACAGATCCTCTTAAATTAATTTTTGGTCATTTAAATTATGTAGCAAAATTTATATATTTTTATTAGGTTCAGTTAAAAAATAAGCACATTCACTTTTGTCCCAGTTGGTGTTACCAACCGGGACAAAAATAGTATCTCTAGTTCCGGATGGTGTTACCAACCACGACTAAAGATGGTGTGAGAGGCTATCGAACTGTCGAGCGCCGGACATATTTAGTCCCGGTTGGTAGCACCAACCGGACTAAAGATAGCACCTCTAGTCCCGGTTGGTGTTACCAACCGGGACTAAATGTGCCTGACGCTCTGACAGGCTCTGACAACATTTGAACCAGGACTAGAGGTGATCTTTAGTCTCGGTTTGTGATACGAACCAGGACTAATGTTCATAGAAATTCGTAGACTTTTTAAACCAGGATTAGAGATCATCTCTAGTCCCGAGTGTAACTCAAATCGAGACAACTTAAATCGGGACTACTGTGGTTTTTACCACTTTAACCAATGATGGTTTCTCCAGTAGTGAAATGATATAGCGATTAGTCATGTCATGGAAAATTACTGGAACATCGAAAAGGCTAAAAATACGATTTAGTCAGGGACAACTTATAAGTTGGACCCCATGAATGACATATAACAAAAAAATTTTAAAGGAAAGTTGGCATGAAACTGTGTGTTTCATTAAAGTAAATATGGTCTCGAAGGGCAGAAGAGAAAGTCCCTCAACAACGAAAAAGAAAGTTATACAAAAGTAAATAAAAACTTACAAAGATGTTTAGCACCAGCTAGCATTTAAAGCCTAATTTCCTCTTTTGATTTTGGCCATCAGAGATGGAATCGAGGGCCCCTTGTGCTCGGCATATAACAAATCAAAAAGGTAATTAAGTTTCACGGTATGTATATATAAATGCTTTGCTATCACAAGGTATTCTGTCTTGGTCCTGCACACTCAATGCACACCAATGTGCTCCCTTTTGCTACTCATCTAGGTTTACAGTATCGAAATAATCCTTGCTTCACTGGCTAAAATCCATAATAATCTCAGTTTCAATAGAAACCAAGATTAGAAAACATTTTTAGTCCCGGTTAAAAAAGACAACAGCTCTCTCTAGGATGTTTAGTCCTGATTGATATTTTTTACAAGTCCTGGATACTTATACCGTACAACACAGCGCGAGCTTTTAGTGTCTCTCATACCAATTTCCATCCTATACACATATATAATTTTATATATGTCATCTTACGCTATTTACAGATTTCATTGGGTCCTTTTCCTACTTGACCTTGGGCGCTCACAAATCCATGCCTATGACTCAATGGATAAACCAAAGTCTACCTTCGCAAATATTTTTGAAGTGTTAAACAGGTAATGCCATCTTAGTTGCTATTGCATATACTACCTTGCCACTGCACGTAGGGCATGGGCACGGCTCGGTGAGAAGGCTTGCGGGACTTGGAAAAAAAAAGCTTACTGTGAGGATGAAATTTTCAGTGAGTAACATGCTTCAAAGTTATATTGAATCATTAATTTGTTCTAAAATAGAAATATATATTAAATTTGTCGTCGTTTTTCCTTAGTGTGCAAAACAGGCGTAGGGGACGAACTTTTTCGGCTACTATGTCAGCGACTATATTCACCACCTAGTTCACTAATTCACATGTCCCCATGATCTGGAGGTACGTATAACAGTCATTTATATATTATGTCTCGATTTTTTATTAATTTTATAAATTTATTTCTCGTTTATTCAAATGATAGATTATTTGTGACATGAGGGACAAACTCCCACACACGAGTTTCATACAGACCGCTCCAGAAAAACTGATGAGATTTATCAATGAGCAGATTATTAATCCCGCGGGAGAGTTCTACTAGGATTGGGGTGTTAACCTTGGTTCCACATCATAGATTAGATTTTGTAATATATGATATAGAACATTATAAATTAATTAGAAATTTAATATATGTGTATATTTATATGTGTGTACATATTTTAAGTAATACATGTATATATATTTACTTAATTAAGTGCATATATAAGTGTGTAAAATATATATTTATACATATATATGCAGACTGCATATATTTATAAATATATATTATGCGTATATATTTACATGTATATATACATAATATATAAACAAGCGAGCAAGCAGCAGGATCAAAATTAAAAAAAACCTTTAGTCCCGGTTTGTAATACTAAAAATAACGAAGTCGGCCATGTGGCGTCACAATCGTCCCGACTATTTCAACTACGACTAAAGAAAAATATCTTTAGTCTTGTCCCGGTTTGCAACCAAAGATTTATATACCGAGACTATACAGGTTTCTCCAGCAGTGTCAGGAGGCAGCAGGGAATCGCAGCACAAGTTATTTCTGTATTTGCAACCAAATTTATTTTCCAAATACTTTGCCTCTTACTTGATTGTAATATATATCGATAAATTAGAGCTACATTTGCGCTAGACGGTAAGAGGGTTGTCGTTCACATCCATATAGGTTTTCCTTACAAACGCTTAGGAGGAACACTGCCTAACTATTAAGCAGAAGAGATATGAAAGAGGAATGTGCTTGGGCTTTTTTTTTTTTGCCTACGCCGTCTATCGATCATATAAAGAAACACTTACCCTTATCGGTTTAATCTCCTTTTTATCTAATCATGTGCCGCGTTTTCACTCCTAAAATTCATCGCATCATTCCATCCGTAAATTCATTTTGTCAAACAAACATTAACTCTTGCATGTATAATTCTTGGATTCCACATTGTTTGTTCGATTTACTTCCGAATTCTTATTCCATGTCCGTCGGTGATTCAGTTTGAAAAAATCTTCCTATTTCAGTTGTAGCATATCTTAAAAATTTCCGAAAAAGCGCTATTGTTAGCTAGAAATGGGGCTCGTCATTTTTTATGTTCACCTTTCTTTCCATTTGTAGACATATTTATGTTCCAAATTTTAGAGAGAAGAATTTCATATTTTAATCTAAGATTTGGATTTTTCATATGATATATATGTCCACCTTTAGATGCCTTCAAGATCTTTAATCAGTTTCTCTTTTTTGAATAACTATGGACATATATTAACTTGTACAACTAGCTGGCTAACAGTGATACAAACTTCCTCCATCTTAAAATATAAAAATTTTAGATGAATATGACACATCCTAAGACGGATGAGAGTATTAGCATGTTATAGTAGCCAAATAGTTTCTTTCATCAGATCGAGTCCATCAAAGTTGTTTACTGTTACGTAACTGCACCCATCAAATCTTCCTACATTCTAGAAAAGTTATAGCACAAAAGGTTTATTTCTAAAGGCGGATTATTAAAAATAGTCTGCCTGTAATGATGATGACCTCGTGTGGTTAAACCCACTGTCAGTGTCCTAATAAATATGGGATACTCTATACTTGTCTACTAAATTAGACGAAACCATCATATACCAACATTATATACCAAGTTTTATACGAAATCAAACCTCATACATATGACAAAAGACTTATAGAGACTTAGATAAGAAAAGAAAAACAGATTTCATTTGAAAGTATAAATACAAGACCATCCAGGAGTAGTGGAGACACACCAACACAATCCTAATATAAGCCAAGAGGGATTTATAGTCATCTCCAATTTTACCGAGTCCCTGTTCAACAAAACCGACAACAGCTAGCCACTGACCACTTGGTTGAGCTTTACGTCGTTGTACTGACTTGAGTCCCGGATAAAGAAAGAGAAACAAAGTCCTATTTGAATCCGATGTGGTCTATTCAGATCATATTCATACTTATCTCTCTAGTTCTACTTGAACAAACAGACATCCGAGGATATAAATACAACGCCCAGGAGAAGACAAGACACAACCATGAAACCCAACACAAGCCAATTGAGATACGGGATAATAATAAGCCACGTCCGATCTCGCTGAGTCACTTTTCAAGAAAGCCGACAACAACTAGCCATCGATCACATGCCTGAACTTTACGCTGCTATATTGGCATATTAGATTAGGTTTTCGTCCCTACTAGTGAGATTGATATTATAAGGGCAACATAAGCTCCAGCTTATAGAAGTAAGGCTATTATCCGTCATTAGGGAAGTTTAAACCTGCATAAAAATTCATGTCTTCATGCTCTCTTTACAACTTTATTTACATCTACATATCAGTCGATCTCTACATTCTCTAAATAAGCCGATACTTTGATTGTGGTATAACACGTTAACACCCACCTATGATAATTTTTATAGGCGGATACTTAAGCAGATCACGTATGAAAATGAACCTATTGTTGAATATATAACTATGACCTATTGGAGCCTTGCAGGCTTCCTAAGACAATATGGGAGCACACGTGATCTTATTGCACGACAAGCAGGCAAAATGGCAATAGACACTAGCACAAATAGTTAGCCACAAGCCATGTTCCTCCGCCATGCAAGCTACTATCTTTTATATCGTTTCCATTGTGTTGTACACTATGATCATAGGTATAGGAGGCACGAAGAGTCAAGCATACTCAGCATTATAAACTTATAGTATCGATTTGTAACCCCTTTAGTCTTGGTTGTAAACCAGAAAAATGAAAACAAAACTAAAGATGTCGATTTTTAATCCTGGATGAAATAACTGAGACTTAAAAAATAGTTTTTTAATATTTTTTTAATTTTGCTTCTGCTGCTTGTTTATATATTATGCATATATATGTATAAATATATATATATATGCATGATATATATATAAATATATTAATATATGTATTTATATATATGCAATATGCATATTTATAAATAGAAATACATATTTTACACATATATATGCACTTAAAGTAAATATATACATATATATATATAACGATTCATCTTAGTTTCTAATGTCCTATATTGTATATTATAAAATCTAAGCCATGACGTCGTCGGAAGCGCGGGGCAGCAGCAACAATTCCAAGCCACGGCCCCGCTATCTAGCGGCAGACAACGCGGCGTGTAGTCCGATGTGGCGGCGTCGGCCATGAAGAGGCGTCGGTAGTGGCGGCTTGCAGCAGCGAGGACGGCGGTGGTGGCGTGTAGTGGAGAGGGACGACATAGGCGATGACGGTGGCATAGGGACGACAACGAGCTAGAAGACGTACGGTGGCGATGATGTCGACGACGACGACGAGAGACTAAAGATACAATTATTTTAGCTCGGTTGTTGCCATAAATCAGGACTAAAGATAATTTCTCGTTATTTTCTGTTCATCCTTTGTCCCGGTTGTAGCCATCAACCAGGACTAAAAATAATTTTCCACTATTTCCTTTTTTTCTCGGCTAGGGTTAATAACCAAGACTAAAAATTAAATAATCCATTAAACCGGGCAAAATTAATTTCATTAAATATAGGTTTAAAACAATAACAAGTAATGCATTAAAATTTAATAAACTCACAAAATTAATGAGAAAATGTTTAAAATAGTTTAAAACTGTTATTAAATTGTAATAATCATAAATAATTAATATATGTCCGATTTAAAATTGTTTTAAATTGTAATAGTCATATATAATTAACATATTTCTGATTTAAAATTGTTTAAAATTATAATAATCATATATAATTAACAGATGAAGGTTGTCGAGTCAAACACATCGTAATATTCGTAAGTCTTATTCTCGACTCCAATAATTTTTCTTTTGCATGGGAGAACCACGTGATTTTTGTTGCCCCACTTCGTAACCCGGGTACATGGATGTTTTGTAGTCCGCTAACATACGCTCTAATTTTTGGATCTTCTTTCCATCTTCGTTGTCCTCCTTTACATATTAATCCACGTATTATTGTACTTAATGTATTTTAGAATTATTTTTAAAAGTTTTATTAAAGTTCTAAACATATTGTTAAATTGTCAATGTATTGTACTTATTTCTAACTATTTTAATAGTTTTTAAATTAACTTAGTTTTCTATTCTTCTATTTTAATTTTCTATATTTTTTTGTCATCTCTTTTATAACATTTTTATCCATAAGTTTTTAATTTTAAAAAGTAACAATGGCTTAAGCTGGAGGAGGAAAAAGAAGTATAAAATGTTTTTTCAGTCTCGGTTGGTGTTACCAATAGAGACTAAAGATTATTTATTTTTAGTCTCGGTTAGTATTACCAACCGAGACTAGATCTTATTTTCTTTAGTCTCGGTTGGTGTTACCAACCGAGACTAGATCTTATTTTCTTTAGTCTTGGTTGGTGTTATCAACTGAGACTAAAGATTTCCGTTGGCCTGACAAAGTCTGACAAGAAATAAACCAGAACTAAAATTATCCTTTGTCCCGGTTGGTACCAACCGTGACTAAAAATCGTAAAGTCTCATTGCACTTTTAACCGGGACTAAAAATATTTAATATTTTTAGCAACTAACCAGGACTAAAGATCGTAATGTCCCGTTATACTTTTTAACCGGACTAAAAATATTTTAGTCTCGGTTTCTATTGAAACCGAAGGTATTGTGTATTATTGTGTATTTTGACATATAAATGAAAGATCCAATTTCTTCAGTAATATTATGTCATGCCAGCTGCTTCATGCTAATTATGGTGTTTGTTGTAAGAGTATGTTGATCTCATTGGATCTTACACACTACATGTGTAAACCTCGCTTGTGCATCTTCTCTTTACAGTATATTTGAACAACTTAAGAGTCATGATCAGATGCTTGCATCCAGATACTGGCTATATGCAGCTCGGATGTAGCTTAAGTTCTTCGGTCTTTTGTAGTACTGTGTATTAACTGTTTTTGCAAGTAATTTTGCATATAAATACTTTGATGAATAAATTTCCGTATTCTGAGCTCGAGCGTAAACGAATAGGAAGGTACATACCACACTCCATCATTCATAACTTGCATGGTCAAATATTTTTTTTCATTTTTTTAATCTTGTCAAAATTTATTCGAATTTTGAATAATCCCATATATAAAATAGTTCAGAAATTTCTTAAATTTTGGTGACCCCGAAATTTCTATCTATTACGGAAGGGATTTGCTAGACAGCTGCACGTACGCTGCTTTTTTCTGATTTGTCAGCCGGATTTTTGGCCGTCAGTGCATCCGCATATCCGAATCCAAAGAGACACACTCAGTTCTTCACACAGCCATATTCCCCGTCGTCTTGCTGTGGATGGAGAGACCCAGAGTTCCACACAATCGCGCAACGGAGAGAGTGAGAGGGTGATTTGGATCGCCGGTAGCGACGCGGCGGTGGTTACGAGGCGACGTGGTCGTGGTGCCCTCACTATCTCCGAACTCCACTGCTCTGCTCCAATGGCCTGCTCCCTTCCCCTCCTCTTTCGGTCGTCCCTTGCGACAGCTACGACCTATTTCATAAACACTATTTTCTCAATCAGTATTATATCGCTTGTCAAACGAGATCAGCACCAGCTTAAATATGCATCTCTTATGTGCATGGTCAGCCAGACTCAGTTGCTCGTGCTTGTAACTCCAGCTCGCGGAGGCTAAAGAAGGCCTGCCATCAAGGTACATAGTTGCGTGGAAAAATATAATGGAATCCGGTTAAAGGAGTGGGCCCATAAAAAAAGATTGGACGTGCCTCGTTGAATGGAGTTCGATCCATATAATGGGTGCTAACCAGCACCCATAATCTATAATAGGCGTCGGTTTTATATACGAACCGGCACCTATCCTCATAATAGGTGCCGGTTCCTTAATCGACACCAAAGACTTTCGACATTAGTACCGATCAATAGGTGTCGGATTAGAAACCAATATCTATTGGGGGTTTTGAATCGACACCTATAACTATTTCTGTACTAGTAATGAATGTTAGCCAAGTTTTGCTTTTCATTAGAATTCCTTAGTTTTTTCTTCTGTTAAAATTTCAGCTAGCAGGGATAGGTTAAGTGCAAGAAGTTCTTAGTTTTGTCTGGTGCATGAAGTATTTAGTTTTGTTTGTATTACCTAGACATATTTTTGCAAGACTACTAATAGTAATTATATTGTTCCATTTACCCATTCATGGCATGCTAGCGGAGCCATCTCGCTGGTGACTCTTACCGCAGGAGGGATGCCCTTGGCACCTCTCCGGCGGATGCTTCCATGATCTTTGCGTCCCTCTCCCTGATGTATATTACTTCGTGGTTTGTTCTGGACAGTGAAGTAGCGGCGAAGGAGCGAAGTTTTCCGATGGGAGGACGGATCTTCTTAAGGACTTGTTCGGTTACTAGGGATTAAATCTCTAAGAGAAAGCAAACCAGGGAGGGATTAAGTGAATCCCTCCTATGTCACTTAAATCCTGTAAGGATTAAACGCCTTGTTTCTTCCAATTCCTCTCTTAAAACCCTGCCTTCGATTTAGCACAGGAAAAATGTCACACCCAGAAATTCAAGCCAGAATTTTTGCAGCTAATTTATGCATTAAATCCTCGTCCAGGCATCAGCCGAGGTACACAAATCGACAATTATTGATATTACAAAATCCACGTCTTAAAACAATATAAAAAAATTACATAAATGTAATGGAAAATAAAAAAGACTGACTAAACTGAAACTTAACACGCGACGGAACTCCGGAACACCACAGGCAACCTTGACAGCGGACGCAAGCCTAAACCTCGTCGACACTTCCTTCTTCTGCAACCTCTGGCTCTGAAGGAGAAAAATTAAGCAAGGCTGAGTACTCCCACCATACTCAACAAGTCATACCGGAAGAGAGAGGTATGATGCAGGATAAATATCAAGGGAGGAATAATAGGCTCATTTCCATAAATAGAAATAATAATAGTTGAAAGCAATAAAACAGTAGTAATAATTAAGCAATATTAAATAAACACTATCCAACGTTAAAACCACGTTGCAACAGGCCCATCCATCCAACTATACTAGTCAAGTCCCAATAGTTCCTTCATGTAAATAAGTGAGACCAATCAAGGTGAATTTGGTCGATCGCCCATAACCGTGGGCACGACTATTCGAATAGTTTTACTCTGATAAGAGGTGTACAACTATACCCACAAGACACAATCCCACGACACGTTACCATATGCCGGAGTACCACCATGATACCCCGGAAAGGAACTGTGATAGGACCCTTCACATAACCTCTCTCTAACCAATCGTACCATACCAGGGTTTTGCCCCTGCTTCCATCGGGGTAAGAGAAAGCCCTCTCTCGTGCCACGGTGAATCCGAAAACTGATCAACCCTTAAAACTAGGGCCGACCCAATTCCATCACGCCCACCCTCACTAGGGTACGTCGGCTAGAGACAACTACGCTACAGACTCAGCCATTACCCATGCTGGCTTGTGGTATGCACGGTAATTCTTACAGGATTTCCCGAGAACCGGTCCTTAATTGTCATGAGCACGCTAACCGATATACAACCATGTGCTCACAACCCATCATTATCATGTTTCAGTATTATTAGAATAGAGTCACAAACTTGACATCATCTGAGAATTAGTCTCTAATGTAATACTTGATTAATGTGATTCCCTTTAGTGAGCTAGTTTAGCTAAGCACGACTAAGCATGTTCTAAACTAACATCTAGTCATATTAAACCCAAGCTATCAATGGTATAAGGTATACAATTCCTATGGTTGGGTACAAAAGGTGTAATAGTTCCATGAAATGACATTCTAAAACATATGCAGTATTTGAGAGAAATGAGATATTTAAATAAAATAGGTACAATATGATCAATGTAAAGTATGACATGCCTTGCTCTGGAGAGTGGGGAACCTCGGCGACTACTTTGAGGTAGACGGGTTTGCCGGAATGATCGAATCAACACGACAAACAAGGCACTTCAACAAAACAAGCTAAAAGTCTATGAAACAATACAAGAAACTATTTATAATGGATTCTTGTTATTTTTCTAGATTTAATAAAATTTTAATGGACTGAAATGGAGCTCGAATTAAAAAGATATGAATTTTAGAAGTTTAATTATGATTTTTAAATTAAACAAAAAACTAAAAATTAATTATTGCGCAATTAAGTCCCAAGGCTGACGCAAGCATGCGCGGGAATCGGCAAGGGCTGACGTCGGCATGCGGCGGCGCGAGTCGAGCGACGCCGGTGGCGTCACCCTAGGGCTGGCGTCGGCACGGCTGATGCAAGCGGCGCGGCCGGGCTCGGTCCACGGTGGACCGAGTCCATGGCAGGGCAGCGATGGTTGCTGCCACGCGACGCGCATCCGAGAGGGTGACGGCGATCGGATGGTGGGCGTGCGCACGTGATCGGGCGGCTCGGATGCGCCCGATCCGAGCGATCCGACGGCTGCAGCGCGCTAGGGTTGGGGTTTCGGGGCGGCGGCGCGAGCTGGCTCGGCGGCCATGGCCGCACGGCGGCCGAGCTTTGGCTCGCTGGCCATGGCCGCGCGGCAGCCGGCCGAGCTCCGGCGACATGGGAAACGGTTGTAGCGGGCGATGCGGAGCACGGGAAACAGCGCGAGGAAAACGCCGCGGCTCGGGAGCGGCGTGGGATGACGACGCAAAGCGGGAACCTGAAAGAAAAGGGAGCGGCGGGGCTCACCAAAGATGGGAACGATGAAGGCGGCGACGGCGGCGAGAATTAGGCGATTGTGAATTAGGGCACAGGAAACGGCGGCACAAACGGAAACGAGCGGCGGAGCTCGCGGGGGAATTTATAGGGGAGAAACGAGACCGGATTGCGCACGGGATGAACGCGAATCGCTCGATGTTGAATTCAGACTCGGAGAGGGGATAGGAAAATGGCGGCGGTGGTTTGGATAAGATGGCGGCCGCGGCTTGGGCCATCGGGCGCGAGGTAGGCAGCCTGACAGGTGGGGCCCACCTGTCGGTGGCCCGCGGGTGTGGGGACGAGCCGCAGACTTCACGCAAGGCGAGGCCGGGTCGTGGGCCTCGGCCCACGGCCGAAAAGAAGGGAGGCGGGCGAGCTGGGCCGAAAGGGAGTGGGCCGGCGGGAAGAGCGGGAAACCCGTACAGCGCAACAGTAAAATGGAAAAATGATTTATGGGACTTAATTAAATTGCTAATTACTTATTTAATTGATTAAAAATAGTTTCAGTGCTCGAAAATTCCCGTAAAAACCCCGTTAGTGTATTTTGACACGTAGAATTTTAAGAAAAATCCTACCATGTCATTTTCATTTATTAAAATTACTTGTTGGCTCCAGATTAATTCTAGAAATTTGGATTATTTCAGGGTAAATTATGTAAACAATTTAGAGGCAGAACTCGGGGTGCGTCAGAAAACATCCATGACTAGACTTGCTTAGCATGCTACAACATGATGAAGCAAAGCACGTGTAAAATGCACATTTTAATGCACTCCTGTAATCAAGTTGCATCCCGCAGATGCAAAAGATGATGAAATTTGAAGAAAGGTTGCAGCAAAAATAAAGTGAAATTTGAAGCGAGAGCGGTCCTCAGATTGTAACATAATGTTAGGACTCAAAAGACATGAAACTCAAAATGTAACATACAATTCAGTTGGTTTTTTGAGCATCAACAGAAGTAGCCAGCTAAAAACTAAACTATAAAACAAAATGCAAGTCTTTAAGCTAAGCACTAATGCCACCATGAGCTTCAGTCACCTAGCTGCAATGTTCCCCATCTCTTAAAACAAAATGAAACGACATTAGATCAATTCCAAAAACAATCAGGTAAATAAGTTTGATCATCTAGGAAAAAATGCCTTGCACAAATGAATGGTATCCATTTTACTAATATCTTTATGAAATCTTTAGCATGTTCAAGAAAACCACAGGAGCTTTAAAAAACCATAACTATGATCATAGTTCTAATCATTTCCACATAATCCTCTTATTTCTGAACATTTGCAGAATTACAGGCATATACTGCAATCTACATCGAGCAGGGTAGGATCCTTTCAAGCAGTCGACTAATGCTACCAATGAAATTAATCCAATCGAAAGGGACCGCTAAATCAAGCTGAGAAATAACCATAGAGCTAACCGATGAATCGAATCATCCATACATCAAGCTAGCCAGCAAGCTTATAACAAATCCAAAAGAATGAAATCAGATCATCCCCCAAACCCCCATGAATCACAGGCTCCAAACCGATAGTGCTTCTGCTGCAACGGCTACTACAATCATCCTTCACAGTTAGCAAAGGTACTTTTTGGAAAAAAATATGATACTATATCATATCACAGATTTTGCATTCATACTGACTACAAACTGCCGGGAGTGTTCTCAAACTTTGAGTTCAATAAAGCTTTCATTATCTAAAAATACTGACTCCAAACTAGAATAAAAAATGGTTTATAGGAAGGAAAAGAGGCAGGCCAATATATATTTGCAGTTACAGTTAGTGCTAACATGTCAATTTCACACCATAAAAGTGGCTATCCCTTATCCTTCCATTGATCCATTAAGGGGCAGATTTTTAGACTAGTTAGGCTTCTGATTCTGAACTTCTAATCATTCATCAATCACAATCCAAGGTTAAGATTCTTTAAGGTGACCTGCAACCAAATTAGTGATAGCTCATTGGTACCATTAAGCAAAATGAAGCACAGACAATTGTAATTCTAAATGAACCACAGACCATTAATTGGTTCCATACCAATTGTAATATTATTTTGAACTGACAATTGATTTAAGTAGATAATTCTAAATAAGTTTTTTTTAGAAAGAGAGGGACTTTCTAAACACTTGGTATTTTTGTACAAGTTACAAACATGAATTCTACTGACAAGCTTTTGATCAAGAAGGCAAGCACAACCATTATGGATTGATCAGGGTATCAGGTGACGAGGGAACAGAATTCCCCCATGCAGACAGTACTAGAGCTAAAACTTGGCATTTTCAACTAAGCAATGACATGGTAAAAAAGTTAGAATAATGCTGGAAGAGTAGAGGTGAAATTATAGGTTCCTTCTGCAGTATGTCCTACACAAGAAAATTGAGTACAAGAAAGGGTAAGCAAGAAAGCATGGATATTGAAATCAAGAATTATAGCTTGTGATAGAACTAACCATCGTAAAGTTCCCCAAGGCTTCAAATAGAGGAAAAGATTTGGTGCGGAACTTCTTAGCTTTAGGAAATGACTACGCAATAAAAGTAAAATGTTGAATTGATGCATAATATAATTAACAACAGAATTAAGTAATGGTCAAGAAATAATCTTACAAGGATTATGTTGTTCCATATGGCTGGTTTAGCCTCAATCATGCATCTCTGGTTGTTCCATGAAGCTCCACTTTGTTTTCTAGACTCTTTCAGCATCCTATATTCTCTTTTTAACTCTTTCTCTTTTTCTTGGATTTGAGCCTTTGTAAAGCACACATATTTATCCTTCTCATGGAATTCCTTCACGATCTTGTTCCAAGCCTCAGAAGTCCATCCATTCTGACCCCTATACTGAGGAGTATTGTGCTCATGCAATAACTCAACAAGTATCTTCTCTAGGGCTGGGTTCCAAGAGGCTCTTGATTTTTCTACACAAGATAAGAATTGATGTATAATCTATATTTAATAATTGTCAAACACGAATTTAACATGTTCTATAGTTACATACCTATTGGAGAACCTCCATGTTTTTTTGTGGGATGACCTTTGGGAGAGTTCTTCTTTTGTGTAGCTTTTGACAAGAGCATGGTCAACCTTGGAAAACCTCTTGCAAGCATATTAGTTGTGAAAGGATACATAACACAATATTCATAACAAAAGCATTGTAGAAAAATGTATGTAAGATGAAACCATCCTAGTTTATAATATGTTCTAGTTATTACAGCCCACAAAACATAATATTTATAATATGTTCTAGTTATTACAGCCCACAAAACATCAAAGAAATATTCAGATGTACTACTTATTAAAACCCACTAAGTCCTATGTTGCCGATAGTCGTTGCACATTTGATGTGCTAACATGTCCCTGTTGACACCAAATCCGTACCGTCGCTGGGGTGCCAATAGATGTGTTGGCGTCGAATCACATGCTGGCCTGGGAGATCTGCTTAGCTCTAGTGTAGGTCCTAAAATTGATGAAGTGCAGACGTGCCAGTCACTTTGATCTTGCCACTGACAAGATATGAAAAACAGCATAACATAAAGCACATCGGCCGATAAGCCGATAAATGAGACAGTCGATCGGCTCATAAGCCGATAGAGTGATTCTAGTCGATGCCGATGTCAACCGATGCAGTTAGGGTTTGGAATAAACGGCTATATTTTCGATGTAGATTCCAACACTTGTGTAAACAATGATATAAAGACTATCAGTTGATGATAATGTAATAAGATAATAAACCAGTCGGCAGACAATGGTATGATAGAATAAATACTGATCCGATGGTTAAAGCATACATCAGCTGCAGGTCCGATGTCATTAAATCCGATAGATAAGCAATGATCGATGAATACTCTGTTGTCATTGGCTAAAAACCAATTCGTACACAATCCTTACAAGCCGATGCAACATCCATGGGATTGACAATTACTCGATCGGCTAAAGATATTAATAGCATATAGTCTAGGTCTCAGAATATATTTACACTAAGTGACTGGGATAGATCGGTAATGTACCGAGACAGTACAAATCACTTATGTCTAAACGTACCTCACGACAAAGATTATATGTATTCATAACACAGCCGATGTAATGTCCAGATAACTCATCGGCTGAAACCCCGATGAAACCCTTATTGGCACCCAATAAACAGGCTAGAAATTACGGTTCTAATCATGACTTAGTAGATAAAACTGAACTATTGCAGCCCTAAGTGTGAAGAGAAACGCAATATCTAGACAATCAAGCCATTGACCGTTTTTTCAGGGTGGTAGATGTCTAAGCTAATCTAATCTAGTAAACAACTTAACCGGTATCGGTAGAAACCCTAAATCGAGAGACAGGCGATAGAGCCAAATCAAGATACTAGGACTAGATTCAACAAAGACATTTGATAAATAATCAGGCAAAGATGTTAACTGAATCGAAGCAATCAAAGAGGTCGAATGTACTGATGCAGCCTTGGACAACGCCGATGTAGCCAATACGATTGCCTGAGCTGGCTGGACCTTGGACTTACCCCTTCACCGAAGATCGAAGTTGATGCGGCTCTGTGTCAGGTGCCAAGTTCCGCTGGATGATAAAGCAGAACAGATGAAAAAGGTGGCGATGCACCGAATTGTGTTGATTGAGAGATGATTACATGAACCTCGGGCTTACATATTTATACTCGTAGGCTGACAAAGATCCTAACAGATTACAATTCAAACTTTTCTAAAGGTAAAAGAAAACAAACTGAGTCCTTATCGGATACTAAAACACTTTCCTAAAGATAAAATAGAAACTTAACAAACTCTTCCTAATTAATAGATACAAGCCGTATCCTTTCGGAACTCGGTCTCTTCTGAATAAGATCTTCTCAAACTGAATTTAACAAGAATCCGACTGCTAGAAATATTAACAATAGAAAAACCCCCATCGGCTAAAGTAGAACTCCCAGCCAATTCTAGCTTTGAACCAATATGAACCTTCAGCCGATTGCAGAACTCTCAGCCGATTCTAGCCTTGAGCCGAAATGAACACTCAACCGATGAGGATTCTGGGGCTTACCAAATTCTGGCGTTAACACATGCCCTCCAGTTTTGGAGTATGAGAAGTCATGCTTCAAAATTATCCTTGCCTTGATCGCCCCAAAAACTGATCCTTCTCTTCTTCTTGACATCGGCTCTCATAAGCCGATACCTTCTGTAGTAGATGAGCCAGGTTGTCAAACTCATGGAAGAAAAAATTAACTTTGATTGGCACTGACAACCCTTGGAATGCGAGCTCTGCCAGCTGCTCTTCACTTAAATTGAAATTATAACATCGGTTGCGAACATTACGAAACCTTTGAATTATTCCTTAGCCGATTCCCCTTCTTGTTGTTTAACTGATAGCAAATCTACAAGCTTCAACTCATCAACCCCAGCAAAGAAGTACAGGTGAAATTTCTTCTCAAGATAGGCCCATCCTCTAATAGAATTTGGTGACAATGATGAAAATCATGTGAAAGCTGATCCAGTCAAAGACAATGGGAAAAGTCTAACTCTCAGATCTTCTTCAGCTGATGCCTCCCCACATTGAGCTAAGAATCGGCTAATATGTTTCATTGTAGATACACTATCTTGACCTAAAAACTTGAAGAAGTCTGGAACCTTGTATCGGCTTGGAAGTGGAACCCTATCAAACCACTCAGGATATGGCAGCCGATACACAGAAGTTTGATTTTTTGGCTTAATTCCAAACTGCCCCATTACTTTCGCAATTATATCAGCCCAATCGTCTTTAGACTGATACCTTTGAATTTCTTGTGGTCGACACTATTGTTGTGGCCCTCCATATTGATACTGATCATCTTGCCCCCTTAGCCAATATTGCTGTCGCCGATGATGTTGAAATCGCTCATCAACTACCTTGGGAACTATTTCCTCGATCAAACCATGTAATGTACTTGTCAAAACTCCAAATTGATCGAACACAACACAATGAATGGTTTTATCAACTATCTCTTGAAATGTCTTATCGTCCATTGGCTCGGTAGATTGTTCCCAGTCTTCATTCATCGGCTTGTGAGATTGTTCTTCCTTGGCCTTGACTTCTTTATCAGACATCTTATCGTGATTGTGGGTTCCACGAGCCGTGTAAAACAATCTGTCGGCAAAAACATGGTCCCACTGGGCATGCCAAAAAATGTGTTGACGCCAAATCCATACCGCCGCTGGTGTGCCATGAGATGTGTTGGCATCGAATCACACGCTGGCCTGGGAGATCTGCTTAGCTGCAGTGCAGGTCCTAAAATTGATGAAAGTGCAGGTGTGCCAGTCAGTTTGATGCTGCCAATGACAAGATATGCAAAACAAAAGAACATAAAGCACATCGGCCGACAAGCCGATAAATGAGACAACCAATCGGCTGATAAGCCGATAGAGTGATTCCAGCCGATGCCGATGTCAACCGATGTAGTTAGGGTTTTGAATAATCGGCTCTATTTCCAATGTAGATTCCAACAATTGTGTAAACAATGATATAAATACAATCGACTGATGATAATATAATAAGATAATAAACCAATCGGCAGACAATGGTATGATAGAAAAAATACTGATATGATGGTTAAAGCATACATCGGCTGGAGGTCTGATGTCATTAAATCCGACAGATAAGCAATGATCGATGAATACTCTGTTGTCATTGGCTAAAAACCAATTTGTACGCAATTTACAAGCCGATGCAACGTCCATGGGATTGATAATTACTTGATCGGCTAAAGATATTAATAGCATATAATCTAGGTCTCAGAATATGTTTACACCAAGTGATTGGGCTAGATCGGTAATGTACCGAGACAATATAAATCACTTATGTCTAAACGTACCTCATGACAAAGATTATATGTATTCATAACATACCTAAACCCTAATGACTCATTGGCTAAAACCTTGATGAAACCCTCATTGGCACCCAACAAACAGGCTAGAGATTACGTTCTAATCATGACTTAGTAGATCAAACTGAACTGATGCAACACTAAGTATGAAGAGAAACACAATATCTAGACAATCAAGCCCTTGACTAATTTTCAGGGTGGTAGATGTCTAAGCTAATCTAATCTAGTAAACAATTTAACTGGTATCGGTAGAAACCCTAAATTGAGAGACAACTAATAGAGCCAAATCGAGATACTAGGACTAGATTCAACAAAGACATTTGATTAATATTCAGGCAAAGATGTTAACTGAATCGAAGCAATCCAAGACGCCGATGTAGCCAATACGATTGCCTGAGCCAACGGGACCTTGGACTTACCCCTTCGCCGAAGATCGAAGTTGATGCAGCCCCATGTCAGGTGCCATGTTCCGTCGGATGATAAAGCAGAATAGATGAAAAAGGTGGCGATGCGCCGAATTGTGTTGATAGAGAGATGATTACATGAACCTCAGGCTTACATATTTATACCTGTAGGCTGACAAAGATCCTAATTGATTACAATTCAAACTTTATTAAAGATAAAAGAAAACAAATCGAGTCCTTATCGGATACTAAAACACGTTTCTAAATATAAAATAGAAAGTTAACAAACTCTTCCTAATTAATAGATACAAGCCGTATATTTCCTGAACTCGGTTTCTTCTGAATAAGATCTTCTCAAACCAAATTTAACAAGAATCCGACTGCTGGAAATATTGACAATAGAAAAACCCCTATCGACTAACGCAGAACTCTCAGCCGATTCTAGCTTTGAACCAATATGAACCTTCAACCGATTGCAGAACTCTCAACCGATTCTAGCCTTGAGCCGATATGAACATTCAACCGATGGGGATTCCGGGACACCAAATTTTGGCATTAACAGTCCCTTAGAAGGTGCCCTGATCAGTGCTTCGATCATTGCCTTGATCACGATCTGGTAGGTCAACATAATTTCTTGGATGAATATTATGTGGTTTGTTATTTAACCATTGCTCATCCCCCTTCAGTGATCGAATAATATTGCGGAATACTGTAGCAGCTACATGTATCTTCACTTGGTTATTGATTTTTTGGAAAGTGGCAACTTTGAGGATGGGGAAGCGCTTCTTTAAAACCCCCAAAGTCCTTTCAACATGATTCCTCAATATCGCATGGGATGGTTAAATAACTCCTTGTAGTTTTGAGGTCTACGCCGACCTGCACCATACTCCTTTAGATGGTACCTGACTTTACGATATGGTGCAAGGAAAGAAGGGATGTTGGCATACCCACCATCAACCAAATAGAACTTCCCCGGAGGTACTTGGAAACCCTTGTTCACTGCAGATGTAAGAACCCTGGCATCCATAACCGACCCCTGCCACCCAGTAGACATGAAAGTGATATTCAGATCAAAATCACAAGCTACCATTGCATTTTGGCTAAGAGTATTTTTATTGGGGCAGCTTTGTCACATGATATATATATGGGTATATGGGTGCCATCAATTGCACCAAGGCAATTCTGCAAAAAAAAGCTACATGTGATTTTTTGAATTTTTAAAAGCACATATTGGTCAAGATAAAAGTGTTAAAATAAGCAACTTAAAGTAGGGATATAATCTAGGATCTCTTTCAATCTTCCAAGGTACTTGATTAGGATTAGGAGGTTTTAGGAATCTCCTGGAGAAGGTAGGAATAACTGACTTGAAAAAATGCTTCATGTGACGATGAAAAGTATTATTACTATGCCCATATTTTTCTTGGAGATCCTCCTATGAAGCGTCGTGGCTAAGCATGTACAGGAAGAACCCCAACTTCTCATCAACCTTAATCCTAGTATTATGGACCAACCCTTCACATCTAAGGTAATTGGCCAAGGATTTGAATATTTCAGGTTCCATCCTGAATGCTACCCGACAGTTCTTGACATGCCCTTCAGCTCCCGAACACGTTCCTCACCTGTTAGTGCCGATGTATGCCACTTTTTCTTTTCCCTCCCTCCACTAGAACTCAATAGATGTAGTGTAGGGAAAACAAACATCATCATATCATCGTCTTCCTCCTCCCTCTTTATAATACGATCCCTTGTTCTCAACTCCATTGCAAAACTAAAAAACTCAAAATAAGTATTTTTTATGCTGACCAGATTTAAGAATAAGTCTTTCTTTCAAAAAAAAGAAAGAGAGTAAGTCAGTTGCAGCAGGATAACTAGTTGCAGTTGTTAATTTCAACAAATAAAAGGTAACAATGGCAGGGCACTAATGATACCAAAACAACATTGATTCATGGAGTGCATTTGTACATATGACAAACAATTTAGCTAACGTATTTATATGAAGATAACAACCCAAATTGAAGAGGAAATTTAGCTAAGGCTCATATTTACATGGTCTGAAAATAATCAACTTTTTTCACATGTTGCACGAAGGGAACTATGCAGGCAATGCAAGAGGCAACAAATTTACATCATATCTATCACTACTTCATCAACTAATTATACCTTATCTAGAATAAATAAGTTTTGGTTTCCTCAAGGTAATCATGCATATGAAGCGGAGACAACACGACTTTGTATCGGTGCAAGGGAAGGGATTCAAAACTAGTATTTGCTCACCAACTACTAGTCTTGAATCCTTGTATACAGATGAAGCTTCTGGATGTAGATGATATTAATTGCTTCGTATAAAAATGAAATCAGTTTTGGCTTCGTATATAGTAAAATGGTATTAGTTTCAGAACCAATTCAATGTGATGTTACGATGGAGTACATATACATATCAGGTACTAGTAATTTAGAAATATTACTTAGATACCACTGGTAACTTATATGAGTTTCTTAGAATCCTACTAATTACTCCAATCCAATTAAGTAGTCTCTTATTCCACTAGCAAGCTAGTAACATGGATATGCATAAGGTGAGAGGACAGCAGAGCAGGTCAAGGTTTTTCCCCATCTCATGCAAATTCATACTACTATTCCCTCTACTTTGCTTTACAGTTTTGTGTCAATTAGAAATAGCATTCCTTTTATTCCAGTCACAAGCTTTATAACACTTGTGTTTCTTTTATTAGAACAGTTCCTTATATTAGAATAGCATCGCATTTCTAATAGAACATGTAAAAGTTAGAACAAATTGTAAAGTGCTCCTTCATCAAGAACTACTCCCTAAGACCCATCTGCAAGAACCTATTCAAATCAATTCATGGTAGTGACCTTTGTCGGTAGCCTAACCCTAACCCTAGAAGAGGAGGGGAAACTATAACCACCAGCCGAGGTATCGTCAGTAACCCTAGAAGATGGGGCCATTCGCCAGTAGCCCCCAGCCGAGGTGTCGTCGCGGCGCAGGAAACCCTAACCCTAGAAGGGGAGGGGAGAGGGAAGGGGAGGAACTCACCAAAGATAAGGTGGCCACCGTAGGAGACAACCGTCGAAGGAGAGAGACGTTGCCCATGCCGGAGCACACCGTCGTGGCCCTTGCCAGAGTGCACCGCCGCCGCCCTTGCTGCCGGAGGGGACATACGCCGCCCTTGCCGGAGCGCACCGCCGCCGCCACCATCGCCTTCGGGTCGCACCGACGCCGTGGTGCCTATCGAGGGTTTTTTTCCACGCCTCTTGGGTCGATGTTTTCTTCTCGGACCGGGGTGAGGGGGAAAGGCTAGGATGGGATGGGATAGAATCCAAACTGGGCTTAACAGAACACACACTTTTTTGCAGGCCAAGATTTAATCCGCACCAAGCTGATCCACGGGGATTGCAGCCCAATCCCGGTTGTTCCCGGGCCAACTGAACAAGGCCTAATATGGTCGGGGAGGGAGCCTTGGCTGTTCTGGCAGTTGTCAGCGAGGCTCCCATGGAGCAATTTGCGAGGTGTGCTGATGCAGCCATCGGTATTGTCTCTATCTATCTATATTTGTACCTCTATCTATCTATCTATCTATCATCTATCTATCTATCTATACCTATACTAATTGAGCACTTCCTACGAGCTTCCATGTTAATCAGAGATTTTTGTCTGTAGATCAAATAAGTGATTTAATTTAAACCATAGACCTTCACGTGATATGCCATTAGTTTTAATTTTGTGGGATAGGTTTAATCTCCACGTGATATGCGTTTAATTTTAGTTTTGCGGGCTTGGTTCTACTCAAAGCCCACCTCTCATATATGACGGTCTCTCAAATGCCTGGGTTTTGTGGGCCGTCATAATGAAGTTCTCTCAAACAGGCCTAAAAAGGCCGACAAAAAAATACTCATACATACATGTTAGATGTACAAAAAATTTGAGCCCGTCACGGATGATACCTATCGGTGACGGGCTCAAATCAAGGCCCGACAAAGATAACCTATGATATCTTTGTCAGGCCCCGACAGAAGCCCGTCACCAATGACACTCATCGGTGACGGGCACCAACCGAAGGCCCGATTGAGATAACAATTAGGCTCGTCAACGATGAGTGTCATCGATGAAGGGCTTCAACCTGAGGCCCGATTGAGATAACAATTAGGCCCGTCACTGATGAGTGTCATCACTTTAAGCCCGAGCGCCGATTCAGATCTACACATGAGTGCGAAAATTTTCTAAGTCCTCACATTGTGAACCCTAGACTGCCATCTCTCAGAGCCCTAGCGTTGCCGTCGTCTCTCGGAGCCCATCGCCATCCCGCACGCCGTCGTTGTCCCTCACCGCCACCGAGCGCCGCCATCCCCGAGCCCGGCCACTGAGCGCCACCGTGCTGGAGGTAAGTCCATCTCCCTCATGTGCTGCCGTGCTCCCTCATGTGTTTGCCCCCTTTGTTTCCATCAAACCCTATCCGTCATGTCTAGTTTGTGCATGTGTAACAAGTTTTTGTGCACATTGTTCCTGTTTTGTCCTATAATTCGGAGTCGGTTTTTAAAACTGCCATAACTTTCACATATGGACTCTGATTGAGACGTTCCATATATGAAAATCAATCAGAAATTTTTCTAGATCCGTTCATACCCCACTTTGCGGGGTTTGACGATTTTATTTTCCCAAAAAGAGGTCACAAGGTTGTCTTTTCGAGCCCATAAGCTTTATTTTAATTCTGAGTGCGTTCCACGTCTTTCACTTGTTTAGGCTCAAATTTTCAATGGTTATCTCTTGTGTGATCCTAAGACCATAAAAAATATAAAAAATAAAAATAAAAACTCAAATTTTTCCAAAAAAACAACAACCCAAAAAAAAAGAAAAGAAGAGAGGCAAAAGAGGAACAATATCGAGAGTAGCACATAGAGAGGTGCAATGTATTATCTGAGATAATGTCACTTTTGTTTTGGTTGTACAATAGGACATGTATAGATCGTAGATAATGTCACTTTCATTTTGGTTGTATAATGGGACATGTATAGATTTGAGATAATGTCACTTTCGTTTTGGTGGTATAATGGGCCTGTTGTATAATTGTATATATGAATGGGAATGTTGAGAATCAGAATGAATATCTCTATTTCTCTAATTTCTCAGCGGGCATGGCTAGCAAAGCCTGAGGCAAGCCAAAAACAGAATTTATTTTTTTTGTTTGGGAAACACTCATCGGTGACGGGCTTTAACTTAAGCCCGTCAGAGATGACATCATCTATGACGGGCTTAAGTTAAAGCCCGTCACCGATGTTAGTCATCCATGATGGGCATTAATTGGGGCCCGTTTGAGATTATTTCATCGGTGACATACCCTTCATTGACTAGGCTTCTGGGTCAAACCTATCGGTGACGGGCTTTAGTTTAGGCCCGACAAAGATAAGTGCATCGGTGAGGGGCTATTGCCCGACAGAGATGATTTCTCAAATCACTTACGTTTGCACTGTGACGGGCGTCGTACCCGACACAGATGAGGGTTCCCATTGTAGTGGCCCATATATCCACATAAGGCCATTTACTGATTTTGAGCCAATAAGGTAGACCTTATCTTCAACCGCAAAGGAGATATGCAGGAGCAACATTGGTCAGCTAGGTATCCAGCTCTCCTTATCTCCGTGCTACTGACGAGTGCGAGTTGGGCAGCCATGGGATAGTCATGACCGGCGAGTGCTACTGACGGCGCGAGTTGGAGACCATCGATTCTCGTGGAGACGACTCTTATCAATGAACCAACAATCACCGATTTGAGCTCTGGCTTAGGTGCTTCTCTTCCCTAATCTAAATCGGTTTCTCATATTTAATGATACCGATCTAGACTTCGATTTGAACTCCAGCTCAGGTGCTATATGTCATTAATCAAAATTGGTTTCTCGTAGGAAACGATGTCGATCCTACTTAGACTCAGCTACGCCATCGATAATAATCATATTAATTTCATGGGCCAATATGTTGTTCCACAGTTCGTCCATTTTCGCATATTCATCATTCCGATGGCAAAAACTAGCAAACTTGCATCAATCAATGTCAGATCTGTAGTACACAAAGGTATTTTTTCGATTTGTGATTTTGATTGGAATTAAAAAATTATTTACTCTAAAATTCTATGTTATTGATTTGTGATTTAGACAATTGAATAGAGTATTTTAATAGTAGAAGATAAATTTTATAGGTAATTGTGGGGGTATCACCCCGGGGTACCTCACAGAGCGGACTCAAGGATAAGTGAAGTCAGATCGGAAGTCCTCGGGATGGGGTCGAAAGCCCGACCTCCTCGAGGGGTCGGACACCCCGACCTCCCATAGGTCCGACCTTGGCGTCCCTTCTCGATCTCATCTCGACAGCCCAACCTCGAAAGTCGTCGGGAAGGAAGTCTTGCTTTGCAAGGCTCACAGAGAAAGTGAGGAGGGGACAATCTGGCAAAAGAATATATCACCCAAGAAGGTTGCACAGATAGTACCTGCGAAGGACGGATCCCAAGGCAGGATAAGGCACGAGATGCCCACGGCGCACAGGACCCGGAGGGATCTCTATGTATCTTTTCAGATGTTGTTTCTACTTACTTTTTAGGTCTGTAGTTTTAGCTTTCTTGGCCTCCAAGTCCTCTTGTAATTGCCCCCCTGGACTATAAAAGGGAGGGCAGGATGAATGGGCCAAGGGGAAAAAGAGAGGATCAATCGATCAATCTCTTAGACTGTTCTTGGCAAGCTTCTTTCAAAGCCCCAAGAACTCTAGCTATTGTAATCCTAGTTCATACTCCACCACATCAAAGAGCACCACACACTTGACGTACGCCTATTATCCTTTGGGAGGGCTATACCAGTATAAACCCTCTTGTCTTTTGGCTCGTTTGATACTTGAGTCGACCATCAGATCTATCGGTGAGATGCCCTGACCATTCTCATTCACCTTCTTGGGTAGCTCCCTCGGAGGAGTGCCAACCATCCCGTCGATAGTTGGCGCGCCAGGTAGGGGCGCTTCTTCACAGTTTCAAGCCGTCAGATAGCTGTTGTTTTCTCTACCGACTTCACGGTGCCCGCCGGGACGACGTTCATCTTTGGGTGCCTAGTATTCTACGCCGACGACTTCAGCTACCTCACCCTCTCTCAGGAGACCTCTAGCGCGCTGGGGTTCATTTGTGCGCGGGACAAGTTCATGCAGATTCCACTTTTGGACAGCTAAGTACTCTTCACTTAGCTCTTTTTATAAAGCAGCTTTGATATCTCTCCTTTTATCGCTTGTTGCTTTCCACCCCATCACCGAGCAGACTATGTATACTCAATAACTTCCACGCTATGCTTATGGTCAGCCCTAAGCAACACAGCTCCGACCTGCAATGGTTGGGGTTCCCAGGTAGGAAGTCTATTGAGTACTCCCAAGCTGCTTGGGGGCTCGACGGATTCTCCCGACCACCGGATGGCATTTGTACGCCCAATAACTTCTTCATTGCACTTATGATCTGCTCTGGGCTGCACGGCCCCGACCCGTTATGGTCGAGGTTCCTCGGAAGGATGCCTATCGAGTGCGACTGTGTTATTTGGCGGTTCGACGCCCCCCCCCCGAGTACCTAGTCGATGCACCCTGGCCTAGTGCTGTGGCTCGGCCTCATTGCCCACCGGTCAGAGAATGGGCCTGTCCCCTCTAGGGGATGGCTAGGGTTAAGTTCCGATGCAAGTCAGCAGGATGCAATGCCAAATTACTTGGGGGGCTCGGTCGCCAGCGACCTCTTTGTCCACCTATTCACAAGTAAATGACTACTTGTGTCTTGAAACCCGTTGGGTCCTGGTCAAAGCTTTCTCCCCATCACTACGGGCTAAGATAGTGACCCGACATGCGGTAGTTGGATCCGTCTGTTGGGTCCACCTCTTTCATAGTCGTTCGAGCTTGACTGGGTAGTTCTCCGGATCCGTTTGTTGAGTCCCTATATCACTCGGCTTTGAGGGTTGGACACGAGGTCAATGGAAGGCAGTCTCTTCGCACACCGACCCTTTATGAAAGAAGTGGCCTTGCTCGAGCTCGACCAGGAGACGGATTCGATCCGTTGAAGGCCGAGGTTGCTCGGCACGATCTATCCATAAGGATATACTTGCTCGAGCTCGACCAGGAACCCTCCGGATTCGTTTTGTTGAAGGCCGAGGTAGCTCAGCGCAGTCTGCCACATAGCAGAAGGTCAATTATCCAAAAAAATAAATATATAGTACGTATCAGACATTTCATGAATCGAAGATTGCGTTCTAAAGAACTAATAAAGTCTTTACTACAAACGGGGTTGAAGACCATACATACGGTTCGAGGTCCCCGAAACTACAGATCCATGTCAGCGATGATCTTCTCCGCTGTTGGCTCCATCGCGGCAAAAATACCGTCAACGTCGGCCTCAGCAATGGCGACCGGCCACCCTTCGGTGACCACCTCGATCTCTGCGCGAGGGTACAATTTGTGTACCAACCCGAGGACGTGCACTGCAGCGGTCTTCGCCATGCCCCGGACATAGGCTCGGAGAAGCTTCCGACCATTTTGGAGACGCGCCATGAGCGCGTCCTTGGTTGACCCGGCCGACGATGTTTCGGGGTCGATCTCGGTGAGGAGCTCTCGAACTCCGTTCGCGCAGTGCGTCCAATGTGCCTCAGCCATCTTGGCACGAGTCCTTACCCGCCGACCTGTCGGTGGAGGGTCGCAAGTTGGTCTGTTCAAAAAGGGGTCGGTCAAAACACACCCCGAAAAAATGATGAAAGCAGGACAATACTTACGGACAGCCTCTCGCCTCTGCCAGCTTGGTCACAACCTCGGCCCTTGCCGCTTCAGCGATCGCCAACCTTTGCTCCACCTCGGCTCTTCCTACCTCCGATGCCGCCAATTTTGCCTCGGCATCGTCAAGCGCAGCGGCCAAGTCTTGGAGCAGGCCCTCGGCATGCTCCCGCTGAGCCGCTAGCTCCTCGGCACCAGCAAGGGAGGATGACCCCCCGAAGCGGGGGTCGATGTCTGATGCCTCCCTGTTCGAAGCTGCTAGTCAGCCCATTCAACATTAATAAAGGGAAGTACACAGTAAAACGCCAGGACTCACCTAGTGGACGCCGTAAACTTGATGACGCCCCAGCGTGGTATCTTCCTCACGGGCTCCGACGATCCCATTTCCGGAAACCCGTGAAAACTTGGCCCTGCTTTGGGAGAAGCGGTTATCTTCCGTTTCCCCCTTGTGTCAGTCATCACGATGGGGATACGGAGCTCCACAACGTCCAGCCCCGATAGAACGGCGTGGGTGCCAACATCCTGCCATGTCATCAACACCTGGCAGGTGAGGCTTCAATAGCAAAACTAGAAAGGATGAAAGAAAGGTGAAAGCAAGGCGCATCCATGCAAGGATCAGATCCGGGACTTTACCGGCCACGGACGATCGCTGCTGCTCCCGCTCCAGTTCTCACTCTCACTCCATGAAGAACTCTGTGAGGGCTCCATGAGTTAACCTAGGGTTTGAGGTGGCGGAAGGCTAAGGAGCAGATGCCGGAGCTCGGAGATAGAAGTCTTGGAAAATTTTTTGGCAAAATGAAGGCATGAAGAAGGAAGAAGGCAAGATGACTGAGTTTAAAAGGGGGCAATGATGGGCCTGGAAAACATGCGGCACCATTAATAGTGTGCACGGGGCATCCGAGATGATTTGGCCTATTGTCTCCTTAACCGCCGCATCGTCTTGACGAAGGATCAGAGTCGTTGATTACTTGGAGCCAGTTAATGGCGCCCGCGCGGTTTTCGTTGCACACCCTAGATAAATTGTTGCTACACACCACTTTCCTCGAAGGACAAATCTCGACTGTTGGATCCGTAAGCCGTTGGGAAAAGTGAGGAATTTGCACTTTGATCAGCCGTTACGTGCTCCCAATTTTGATGACCTTAATGAGACGTGATTGGTGCTCTGTTCAAACTGACAAGGGCCCACGTGCACAGCGCACACTCAGGGTCTAGCGACCGTTCGATAACCAAATTTTTTGGCATCTTCCTTCTACTCCCGTTGACCGCCATCAGCTTTCAGGCTATGGCCTTACCAACTCCGTCATTAGACTCTGGATTATGACCGAGTTGACCTTAGGACTACCGCGAGCCTCCGAGCGGTAGTCCCGATGACCTCGGCAACCACCAACAGCCTCTAGGCAGTGGGTTTGCTGAGCTCTCCATCCACCGTCAGCCTCCAGGCTATGGCCTCGCCAAAGTAGCCACCTGCCTCCGAGCTATGATGGGCCGACTTCGCCGACTACCATCGGTCTTCGAATAGGGATTTAGTCCGAAGATGAATGATGTCACATACCCAAATTCTAGGGTCAACGAAATTTTTGTCCAAATAAAATAAAAGTAAGGTTCCTCAATTTTGTGAACAAAAAAATTTCATTTTCTAACTTAGGTCAAAGAACCTCAACCTATTTGTACGAATTAAAATTTGAGAACTAAAATTTTTCTTTTCTAATTAGGTGAGACCAACCTAGACCATTGCATGATAGACTAGATTTTAAAACAAGTTAAAACTTTTCCATTTCTAATCTTGAGCATTGGTACATTCATACATGTGAAGATATGCATGTGAAAAATATAAATGTTTTGACAAAATGAGTCCTTTGTTTTGTGCTATTGGATTTGGTCTTGCATTTCATATTAGGACTCATAAGCATAGCTAGAAAGTTTTCTAAACAAATATACAATTATTTTGGGTACTAGCATGTTAACTTAAAATACAATTCAATGTTCACCTCCTTAGCCCAAGAGAAAAGTTAATACGAATCCAGAGAATATAATAGTGCATGCGCTTAGGGTAGACACCTAAACCTACGAAGGCTACCCTAATTTTCTAGATTAAACCATATAAGATAAAATCATGGAAAAATCCATGTAGGTGCCAGATGTTATACCCAACTTAATATAATTTTTGTGCAATTTAAAAACTACGTTTGATGCCCCCAAACAAATTAAACAAGGCAGTCCAATATTAGGCTAACTAGTATCTTTAATTGGCTAAAATAACAACTTGCCTAAAAGGTCATTTAAGTGCACATAAGTATATACATGAAATAATTTATTCAAATACTAGTTTAACTAACATGAACAAATATAATTTGTCTAGAATTTTTCTCCTTTGTTAGGCCTTCTAAAAATTCAAACTATTTTCAAAATGGGCCTTATTTGTTTAATTTCTGGGAACAAACCACTAAGTATTTTTGAGTGAAACCAAAACAAATGGAACCTAGGGATGATTAACTACCTCTAGTAAAAATTTCATGAATTTACCATGGCCACAGATTAAACTATGAAGCTACCAAGATTAGAGGGTGAGAAATAATATGAAAATCTGCTTTAAACCATTTTCACGTGTGTTTCTATCCATACCTCTGTCCCTTGCCTTGCCCTCTTCGCCCTGGACCCACTGAAAGCCGCTCCAGCTAGCTCCATCCAAGTACAAAACGTTCCACCGCTTAGAAACTACCAGGGAAGAAGAGAGACAGCGAGGGAACGTGTCCACCACACCAGCAGCCACCTCGCCATGCACCGCCAGCTCAAACTCTCACCATTTGAAAAACCATCTCGCCACCATGCTACTCATCACTCCCTCATTGCGTTCCACAAAGAAAACCAGGGAGAACACCTCGGAATCGTCGGGAACGCCTCGTCTTCATCCATGCCGGAGGGTGTTTGATTCTTGTTGTGTCTTCACTGGTGAGCTTCGCCACAACCTACTCTCGGGAACGCGATCCTCTTCCTAGGCCTAATCCATCCCTGCCTTTTACTTCCTAGGTTGCGGTGGTAGAGATCCCCGGAGTGTAGCCGCCTCTGTCCTCGCTGACCCGAGCGCCACCGCCGTGACGTCGTCGCCATTTTGGACGTCGTGGACCAAATCAGGCCGATCTGCTACGCCATCAGCATCGCCTCGACTCCCTCATCGTTTCCCCTCAAGAATCTCAACAAACGGCGCACCAAGGAGGGAGATCAACCTCCATCTTCCTCGGCTTCGGCCAAACCACCACCGCTGGTGGATTGTTCTCCCCTGTGAGCTAGAGCCCTATTCCTTGCACCAGAAGCATCCCCAAGGTATCAGTGAGCCACCCCTTTCTTTTTCCTAGCAGATTGAAGGCCGAAACGCACTGGTGACGATGACCCGAGGATTTCCGCCGACGTCGGGCCGTTCCTCGCGCCGTCGCTGATACCCAAGCTTCGCTAACCTTTGCCAGCCATTCAGTGAGTCCCCTAGGCACCCAAGAACTCATATGCATGCATCCTCTTGGGTAGAACCGGCCCCTAACCCTATGCGCACCGCAGCCCTGAAGCCGTTGCCGCTCGCGGTCCTCACCTGCATGACTTCGACCATCGCCAGTGATGAAACCCCCACCACCAGGTTCGCAACAAACCAATCAACCTCTTTGTTTCTGGTTGCTCCCCGAGAAACCCAGCCGTTCGACGCCGACGCCGCCATCAAACTCGCCGTCGCGCCGGGCTCTGCCTCCCTCAGCCACTCCCTGTCATGCGGGGCTCGTGTCATTATGTGCCCGAAAAACCAATTAGGAGGAAGTTCAAAACAAGATGAACTTTATTTTAGAGGTATGAAACTTGGCCCTCACTATGCAGATTTTATCCTTAAAATTCAAATAAGGAAAATCACCCATAACACTTGAACAAACTTACAAAATCCCTAGGAAATTCAATCTAACTTATTTTTGGACAAACACAATTTCTATACACTCCTCACCTCACACTATCTGATTAGGGAAAATAAAAATATACACTTACCTCGAACCAAATGCTTGCAAAACTAACATTGGGAAAATGATGAATTTTAGATGAACTGAACTCTAGGGATTTATTTAAAATTCATTCTAACTCCTTTTTGAATAAACTCAAATTATGTAGAATCACCAAAGTATGTACTTTCAAATTGTAAAATACAAATACATGCTCACTGTATAGTAAAATCTTTTAAATATTTATTTAAGGAATAAACAACCTTGAGCACCCCTCAAACTTGCAAAATTTGTATAAAATTCATCTTGAGTCCACTTGGGGTGAATTAAATTTTTATAAAACCAGCAGATCAAAAACTTAAATTAGGTTAAATAAAATATGTCCAGTCATATACAGAAAGTGTCAATAAACTTTAAATAGACAACTAGGGTGCTAATCACTACAATAGAAGTTAAGCACTATATACGTGTAAATGTGTATACACACACTTTAGCTCCAAGTAAATCGAGTTAAAACTTGTCAAACCAGAGAGGCCATAGTTCCATCCGTGTACACTAAGATTTAGAGCACTTAGCTCATATCACTAACCCTAGGTTGATATGCTAGATAGCTAATATGAGAGCACTCTCTAGTTTATAAAATATGTAGTGAAGCAAATTAAACTCTAAAAGTTTGAACAAAGATTAGATGTGCCACCTAAATTATTTATTTTTTTCTACATCACTAGCAAATAGAACAAGTTCTGGACCTAAACCTCCAAAGCCATATACACATAGGGCTAAATGCCTAGGACCCGTTATAAATTATAAAATCTATAAGAAAATCATAGTAACTCCAAAAATTATATAACCAAATGTGACAATCCTATAAAACATAACCCTTCACCCCTGTGAAGTCAAATTAATAAAAATCAGATTATAGAAACACTGTCCAAACATTACCTAGCCCGATACCGATAAAACTTCTAGAATCAATAACTCTCAATGGGGATGGGATAAATTAAAAATTCTAACACCTAAAATCATTAGAGACCAGTGCCTACTCAATATACAAAAATCATGCATTTTAGAGCATTTTGGATTTTTCGCCTCTTTTTGGTGTTTAATTTCATATCGTAATTTTGTTTAGATAATTGCATAAATGGTGATGGAGTGGATTAGGTGCTAACATTTCTCCAGACCAAGGCAAGTTCTTCCCCTCCTTCCTTTCAACATATTGAATCCTATGTTTTTAGGGATGAAATTATTAGTTTGCAAAACTTGCATGTGAATTTAGATGGTATCGGTATTTTAAACTTGGGAATGATAGATATGACCTACTTGCTGCATTTTCCTTCCTTGATAATTTAAATCATTGCTGTTTTTATCCCTAGAAATGGTTAGGGTACTTACCTTGTGCTCCAATGGGTTTAATCATGTTTTCTGCAATACTTGCTTAGCCCTGCCTAGAGATTTTGCAAATACTCGTTCCATCTATATATTATAAGTGAATTTTATCAAAAGGAACCCTTGCTGAAATGGGTTTAAAATGAGGAGTATTTGCAAAATAAAATGTGTGAAAAATAAGATTTTGACTTGGACGTCAAGTGGCATGCAATTGATGTATCTGCATTGCCGATAGGGGGAGTGTTTGCCCGAGTACTTAAGGACTAAACTTGTGTCACCAACTTAGAGTTACCCGTACATCCACATGTGTTAGTATGGGATGACCTTAGGTGAATAATCTACTTAGCACCTAGCCTTGTATTATGGTAGGCACGGTGAGTATGGGTTCAGATAACCCATAGGAACTTCCTATTTACCATCGATGTGGTAGATTAGGCGACTAAGTCTGTCCAATACAACGGTATTGTGCCACGTGGGTGGGTTCCTGTCGTGTCCGCCACCCCGGCGTCAAGTTTAAGGCGGGGCCACGCTGCTTGACGGTTCTAGGTTATATTCCAGTATACCTAGAATGGAGGAACACAAGTCGTGCTGGTGCAAGGCTAGGGATTACGTAGTGTAAAGGCTTCGTTATGACCTCTAGACCACATTCAACATGAAGAGTGTGGTAGTGCGTCGCGAGCACGAAATAAACTAGAGTGTTCATATCATGTGAGTAAAGTTGTACAAACTCTACAGAGTTAATAAAGCTAATCAATTAGTCGTGCTCACGATCAAGAGCGCTTTGCTGAAGTGTCATGAGTATAGACTATGTTGTTTTAAAACTTGTGGATTTGCAACTTGATTTTGAAAGTAACAAAATGTGTTGAGTTGTGTGAGCAGGGTGATATTTATATATATATATTGTGACTTGTTGTCATGGAGGACGACGAGATGTTGATTATGATGGAACCATAATAAAATTAATAATGAAACTTAAGACTTGTCTTTGTTAATTGAATTGTCAACTCCTTTGTAAACAAATTGCGAAATAAAATTTGCTTTATGCTGAAAATGAACTACACAAATTGTGCTCTTGCCAGTACATTATTTCGAATAATGTGCTGACTCTTGCAATTGGAATATTCATTTTGTTGCAGGACTTAGATTTAGCTTTTGAGAGATGCGGGGATCGATTGCTTCTTTTAGGATTCTGAACCTAATGGGGTAAACCCCTAGTTGGTGTGCTTATGAGTGGGTTGTCAAGCTACCGTTGTTCACTATACTCTGATTTATATTTTTATTTGGCCGGTCGGCCTATGTAATCAATGATGTTGATGTAATCCGTAGTTACTTATCAATCTAGATGTATTTTTTTGTATGCTCATGCTTGGGAAGAAAGTGTGAATCTAGCGCTCATCCTGGGAGTTAGATTCACACGAGTATGAGTTAGAAATATTTGAGATGCTGTAGATCTTTAGCCAATTTCATCAAGTCTCCTGAATGTGTAACACATCTGGTCGCCACCTTCGAGTGGTTTGACGGGCACATCTCAAGCTGAAGTTTACTGGCAGGCTAAAGGCCCAGCAATGTCTCACATATCCCTCTATCGGGACATCGAATGTTTCGTTATGTTTTTTAGATGAGCTGAAGCGTTTCACCTCATCTTGCAAATATAATGGGAGGTCCGGGCGTCTCTGGCATATAAAAATAAAAATAGTACATTTGCTTTGACCCTAGGACCGGATGTCCCATCCGACCCCAGGCTCGGGGGCTACACCTAGCAGGTGCACCTGTTAAGAGGCTTTAGGAATTTGCTGGAGTCTGCGACCAGGAAGAAACTTGGACACTAAGAAAGGATGTATTATTCATTCTTAGGCTCGGGGGCTGCACCTGCTCATGCCGAATCAAAATACTTTGGGAACCTGTTGAAGATGGCGGCCAGGAAGAACTTGAATCCTAAGGATGGATGTTTCATTCACCCTTAAGCTCAGGGGCTGCTGTGGGGGGTATCACCCCGGGGTACCTCACAGAGCGGACTCAAGGATAACTGAAGTCGGACCGAAAGTCCTCAGGACAGGGTCGGAAGCCCGACCTCCTCGAGGGGTCAGACACCCCGACCTCCCCCAGGTCTGACCTTGGAGTTCCTTCTCGATCTCATCTTGACAGCCCGACCTCAGAAGTCCTCGGGAAGGAAGGCTTGCTTTGCAAGGGTCACAGAGGAAGCGAGGAGGGGACAACCTGGCAGAAGATGACGTCACCCGACAAGGCTGCAGAGATAGTACCTGCGGATGACGGATCCCAAGGAAGGATAAGGCACAAGATGCCCACGACGCACAGGACCCGGAGGGATCTCTATGTACCTTTTCAGATGTTGTTTGTACTTACTTTTTAGGTCTTTAGTTTTAGCTTTCTTGGCCCCAAGTCCTCTTGTAACTGCCGCCCATGGACTATAAAGGGGGGGTAGGATGAACGGGGCAAGGGGAAAAAAGAGAGGATCAATCGATCAATCTCTAGATTGTTCATGGCAAGCTTCTTTCAAAGCCCCAAGAAGTCTCGTCATTGTAATCCTAGTTCATACTCCACCCCATCAAAGAAGACCACACACTAGACGTAGGCCTATTATCCTTCGGGAGGGCTGAACCAGTAGAAACCCTCTTGTCTATTGGCTCGTTTGATACTTGAGTCGACCATCAGATTCATTGGTGAGATGCCCTGACCATTCTCATTCATCTCGTTGGGTAGCCCCCTCGGTGGATTGCCGACCATCCCGTCGACAGTAATTTTTTGAATAGCGTCATATTAGACGGAAAACATACACTACTAGAGAACCGGTCTTTGATCCATCTGCCAAAATCCGAAATAGTTTTGGTTCCAATAGGAACCGAGACTAAACATTTTTAGTATCGGTTAAAAAGGGCAACAACTCTTTATGAAGATCATTTTAGTCCCGGTTTAGAATCTGTCAGGCCGCCAGGGATCTTTAGTCCCGATTAATGACACAATCCGGGATTGTATTATTAACCGGAACTAAAGATCTAGATGATCTTTATTCTATGTTGGTAACATCAACCGGGACTAAAGTGAAGGTCCTTTTTGTACTTCTTCTGACTTCTCCAGCTCAAGTCATTGCTATAAAAGTTTGGAGGAGTAAGGGATGTGCTGCCAAAGTTTTTTGTGAAATTGTTTTGGTGATAATATATAACTTGGAGGATATAAAATGTTAGCAACTCCATGATGTATGCTTAGCATATTACATTTGTAGGTATATCTCTATACATTTTTATCTCTAAAAAGATTCATGGAAAATGATGAGAGAGAAAATTTGTGTCTACTTCAAGTATTGTCTCTGAAGTGCTTATATGTTACCTTTTAAAATTAGAAACTACATACTCTAATGATGTGTGCTTAGCATATTATATTTGTAGGTATATTTATATATATTTTTATCTCTAAAAAGGTTTATGGAAAATAATGAGAGAGAAAATTTGTTTAGGAAAAAATATGTTACTTTCGAATTAGAAGCTTGTGGATAAAAATGTTATAAAAGAGATGACAAAAAATATAGAAAATTAAGATAAAAGAATAGAAAACTAAGTTAATTTAAAAATCACTAAAATAGTTATAAATAAGTACAATACATTAAAAATATGTTTAGAACTTAAAAAAATTAAAAATACTTCTAAACTTTATTAAGTTGTATGTGGGATTATTATATAATTATTGTATTATTATTTACATATAATTATTGTATTATTATTTAATTAGTTTTACTTTCGTGGATTTTCTTTTTACGATTTTTGTGCATTTCAGGTAATTGGATCGGCAATGGGTGTACACCATGGACCGACGGTCGACAGAGTTTATTCAAGACAGAGTTTATTCAAGACGTGCATTATTTTTTGACTGTGACTAATCCTAACAAGTACAAGGGCTTTATATGTTGTCCATGCAAAAAGTGCAAAAACCAGAAGGAGCATTCTACATCAAGAACTATTCATGCCTACTTGTTTGAGTCAGGATTCATGCCAGACTATAATTATTGGACATCACACAGGAAGGTTGGGATTGCAATCGAGGAAGATAAATAAGAAGATGACAACATTCCGGACTTTGGTCAATACAGTGGATTTGAAGAAAATACAACCGGCAAGTCAGACGATACTGTTGAAGATAACAACAGTGCATATGATCTTGGCCAGATGTTGTGCGACGTAAGGGAGGACTGCGAAGATGAAAAGGAGATCTAGAAATTAGAGCATATGTTAGCGGACCACAAAATATCCTTGTTTCCAGGGTACAAACAGGGGCACAAAAAGTTGAGTACTATGCTGGAATTCTTGTAATGGAAGGCCAAAATGGTGTGAGTGACAAGGCATTTGGCGAGTTGTTAAAACTCGTAAATAACATTCTTCCGAAGGAAAAAGAATTGCTCGAATCAACGTTAAGCTAAGAAGGTAGTTTGCCTTCTATGACTGGAAGTACAAAAGATACATGCGTGTCCGAACGATTCTATCCTGTATCGTGGTGAGGAGTACGATAACCTAGAAGCATGTCCAATTGTAAAGCACTACGATAGAAGATTAGACGAGATGATCCAGACGAAGTTTTTTTTTATCGTTAAAAACTGGGGGGAGGTCCCCACAGTTACGAGCAAATTTTATAGAAAAGATAAACCCGGGAAGGAGCTTTAGAGTACAACCTTTAGAGACTGGGCAAGGAGGCCCTGAAAGTCAAAGAGACTAGACGACTCAGGGGCGAACTAGTGGAGCTAGAAAACCAACCAAGCGGCTAAACAGAAGAAGGAGCTATATAACCAGCTCGGAAACTAGGCCATCGAAGACCCAAAGCCTCCTAGTCCCCTGGGCCCCTATGTCTCTAGGCCCCTAGGCCCCTAGGCAATCTCCTCGTCAATGTTACCATGCGCTGCAGAGACTATTCTTATAGCAGCCTGGGAAATTTGGAAGATCAGGAATGACAAGGTGTTTCAAAGATCCAGCCCTACCTTTCAACTATGGAAGTCGAACTTCAAGCAACGATGTTCCCTTCAGATTATCAGACTTCAAATGCAAGACAAAGCTTCCTTCTGTGCTTGGCTTGACACCTACAGTTAAGTTTCTCCCTTTAGGGGCCTAGGGATCCAGACGAAGTTGACACACAGCCTTCGAAGAAGAGAGTTCTTGCTAAGGTGATGTGGTATTTTCCTATAATACCACAGCTTAGTCGTTTGTTCAGGAACAAAGACCATGCTAGAATGATGTGCTGGCATGCAGAAGAACGTCAACAAGACGGGATGGTAAGACACCCCGCCGATGGGTCGCAGTGGCGAAACATCGACATAACATTTAAAAACTTCGAAAAGGACGCACAAAACGTAAGGTTCGATTTAAGTACGGATGGCATGAATCAATTTGGAGAGATGAGTAGCGACCATAGCAGTTGGCCTATCACGATGTGTATGTACAACCTGCCCCCTTGGTTATGCATGAAGCGAAAATACATCATGATGTCGATTATTTATTCAAGGCCGAAAACAACCTGGTAACGACATTAATGTGTACCTAAGACCATTGGTCGAAGATCTAAAACTGTTGTGGAAGAAAGAAGGTGTCCCCGTGTTGAATGAGGACAAACAGGAGCAATTTAACCTACGAGCGTTGCTGTTCGTAACCATCAACGATTGGCCTGCACTTAGCAGCCTATCCAGAAAGTCTAACAAGGGGTATAAGTCTTGCACCCACTGTATGGATGAAATTGAAAAACATATCTGAAACGTTGTAAGAAGGTTGTGTACACGGACCATCGTCGATTTCGTGTTGAAAGCCATCCTGTCCGAAAGAAAGGAAAACATTTCGAATAGAAGGCAGACAACCAAACTAAGCCAAAACATCATAACGAAAAAGTCATGTTTTCTATGGTAAAGATGGTCAACCTATAGCAAGTGAAGATGGTCACATGGTAATGTGGAAGAAGAAGTCTATTTTTTTGGGAGTTACCCTATTGGGAGCTTTTGGACGTCTGCCACGCAATCGACGTGATGCACCTCACTAAGAACATTTGCGTCAACCTGCTGGGCTTCCTAGGTGTATATGGGAAGTAAAAAGATACACTTCAAGCATGTAATGATCTCAAGCATATGCAACAACACGAAGGCCTTCACCCAGAACCAAAGGAGAAAGGAAGCCATTACCTGAGCCCAGTCAGCTACACTCTGAGCAAGACAGAGAAGAAAAGCATGTTCGAATGCTTGGAGAGCATCAAGTTACCGTCTGGATACTCCTCGAATATAAAGGGAATAATAAGTATGAAGGATAAGAAGTTCACAAACCTAAAGTCTCATGACTGCCACATGCTGATGACACAACTGTTTTCTATTATAATTCGGGGTATCCTTCCTGATAATGTCCGGGCAACAATAACAAAACTATGTGCTTTTATGGACATAATTTCACAAAAGATCATTGATCCAGACATATTAGAAGGCCTTCAAAATGATGTGGTGTGATGTCTTGTCAGCTTTGAGATGATCTTTTTACCTTCCTTCTTCAATATAATGACGCATCTTCTATGTCACCTTTTCAAAGAGATCCGTATTCTTGATCCTGTGTACCTACACAACATGTTCCCTTTTGAGAGGTACATGGGCGTTCTACAGAAGTATGTTCGTAACCGTTCTCGTCCAGAGGCAAGCATCGTCAAGGAGTATGGAACAAAATAGGTCTTTGAGTTCTATGAAGAATTTAGTGAAGACCTTCGTCCAATCGGGGTGTCCGAATCAAGCCATAAAGGGGAGACTACGGGGAAAGGGTACTCTCGAAAGGAAAGCAATAATGACTATAGACAACAATTTATTTCGTAAAGCACATTTCACGTTTTTGCAACAATCTTCATTGGTGGTCCCTTACATCGAGGAGCACTTGTCGATTGTCCGCTCCAAAAACATCGGTAAGTCCAATGCTTGTATTACACGCCATCACATTGATACTTCCCCCGCTTGGTTGTGGCAACATCTCATAGATAACGAGACGATTGACCAACAACTAGCCTTCTTGGCGAGGGGGCCATCTTCTAGACGATTGAGTTTTGCGTCGACTTTATTGAAGACCTTCGTCCCAGCAGGGTGCCTGAATCAAGCCATGAAGGTAGACTACGGGGGAAGGGAACTCTTGGAAGGAAGGCAATAATGACCATAGACAATGACTTGTTCAGGAAAGCACATTGGATCGTGTTGCAACAATCTTCCTTGGTGGCTCTTTACATTGAGGAGCATTTGGCGATTGTTCACTTGAAAAACATCGGTAAGACGGATGCCTGGATTACATGCCATAACATTGATGCATTCCCTGCTTGGCTGCGACAACGTCTCATGGGCAACGCGAGCATTGACCAACAACTAGCCTTCTTGGCAAGGGGGCCATCTTGCTCGATCACGACATTCCAATGATATGAAATCAATGGGTATACATTTTACACAAGAGCCCAAGACAGAAAGAGCATGAACCAGAACAGTGTTGTTCGTATCGATTCCATGAGATACGATGGTACAACGAGCACGTATTACGGTGGCATCGACGATATATGAGAACTTGACTATGAACCTCTGAAGGTCCCTTTGTTTCGTGCCAATGGGTCAGGCTGTTTGGTGGAGGCGTAACGATTGATGACAGTGGGATGACAATGGTTGACCTTAACAAGGTTGGATACTCAGACGAACCCTTTATCCTAGCCAATGATGTAACACAAGTTTTGTACGTGAAGGACATGTCGAGCAAAGCAAAAAAAGGGAAAGGGTCCAACGAGCCAAAGCGCCAAGTGGTTCTCCCAGGCAAAAGGAAAATCGTCGGAGTCGAGGATAAGACCGACGAAGATTATGATCAGTTCGATGGGAAACCTCCGTTCGTGGTGGTGGTTGACCCGAGGATCCTTCTATCAAATGAGGCCACCCCTTACTCACACATCGATCATAACTAAGGAACATTAGTGAGGAGAAACTGTTAATGATATGCCCTAGAGGCAACATGGAGATGTTGGATATCATGGTCAATGTTTATGTATATATGAATAAAGTGTTATTCAGTTCCATTAAATAGACATCTTGTATTGATCAATAAGTACGTGACTTATTTATGAGACTCTTTATGCATGAATCTATTTCTAAATGATCCCTGATCACATGTCATATTATTGGAACAAATATGACTCTAAGATCGGCATGTTCATTGATTGATGATCATGTCTCATAGATCATGGGTATGGAGATACCAAATCAACAAACATGGACACATGTGTTAGAGAACACATTGTTGGATAGACCCACCATGAGACACTACAGGAATTAATGTGCCATTAGTTGGTCTCAAGTAGTGTTGGTACAAAGTCCTTAGACCTGAGATCATCATGGATTCCAACATGTGTAGTAGCCTACTTTGGGACTACCAAACGCTATTCCGTAACTGGGTAGTTATAAAAGTAGTCTTTGGGTTTGCTATGAAACATGGAGTGGGATGTGAGTGATCAAGATGGAATTTTCCCCTCCTTTGAAAAGATATCTCTGGGCCCCTCGAGGTAATGGATTATGGAAATGCATGGCCATGCTAAGTTGATTGAGGAGTCAGTCAAACAGACAGATAATCCAGTACGGTTCGAGTGAATGGTTAAGCTATTAAAGGGATGACACACATCTTGCCTATAGCTTAATTGGTATCGTGAGGCAAAGGGATTTGTGTACACATTACAGGTTCAGAGCCGATATTATATTCTTGTATACTATGGTGTCAATATGTGCTGCTAGGCGCCGCTGTTGACAGATCGGCTGAGTTGGACTCGAGCCGACAGTCGGCTGAGTTGGACTATAGCCGAAACCGAGTATACCTGAACCTACAGGGTCGCACGCTTAAGGGGATAAGAACAAACATTCGAGTTGGACTCGAATACGGCTCGATCGAATAGGGATCCGATCGGATAGAGTCCTATGGGCTTACGAAGTCCGGCCAGCAAGCAATATGAGATTCGGATAGGATCCGATTCAAAATAGAGTCCTGATGGGCCTCTAGGCCCAACGGGCAACTCTATATAAAGGGGCGAGGGGTGGAGAGTTGCTGCATCGAATTAAACCGAATCAATCTGATTTGGCACAACAGAAGTCGGCGAGATCAATCTCCACGGAAACCCTCCCCACCTCCGAGCCAAAAACCCTATCCTTGCATCGCGTGCTAGCACACGGGTGTTCGGCGTTCTGTTCCCGGACGTGTGGATACCTCCAGATCGGATAGTCCTAATTGGCTATTTCCGCTGCATACTCCAATCGGTAACGATCTATCGGCCCTATCTTGCAAGTGTTCCTGGTTTGCGCAGTAAAATTTTTGTTTTCGCTTAGCGTAGCCTCCGTGTAACCCTTCAGAAAGTACGTGGAGGTCAACCATCACGCTGTAAATTATGTTAAATGGACGATGTAAATTATTTTGGATTAACTAAAAATTTATCTATGAATTATTTGTGATTATTACAATTTAAAATAATTTTGAATCTAGCATATGTTAATTATATATGATTATTACAATTTTAAACAATTTTAACTCGGTCATATGTTAATTATATACGACCATTATAATTTTAAACAATTTTAAATCGGACATATGTGAATTATTAATGATTATTGCATTTTAATAACGGTATTAAACTATTTTGAAATGTTTTCTCATTAATTTTGTGATTTTATTAAATTTATAAATTGATTATTTATTAAATTTTATTAAACTAATGCATTAAACTTAATATTGTTTTGAATCTATATTTAATGAAATTAATTTGGCCCCGTATGATGGATATTTTAATGTTTAGTCTCGGTTGTTAGACTTAGCGGGGACAAAAAAAGAACTGAAAATAGCGGAATTTATCTTTAGTCCCGGTTGGTGGGTATAATTGGGACTAAAGATTTCCACCTACCAGGGTACGACGATATCTTTAGTCCTGGTTGTTGCCACCAACCGGGACTAAATATTGTATCTTTAGTCCTGGTTGTTGCCATCAACCGGGACGAAGATATCTTTAGTCCCGGTTGTTGGCTTCAACCGGGACTAAAGATATATTTAGTCCTAGTTGATGTTAACAACTGGGACAAAGATCCTGGGATCTATATATATCATAGGGCGCACCGTGATCCAAACACTTAGTGTTTCTTCTTCTTCTTGCGCCAAGCAGAGTTTTGCCTTAAACTGTTGTCGCCGCTGTCGTCTCGTGTCGCCGCCATTGTCTCATGTCGCCACCGTCATCTTGTGCCGTCATCTCATCGTCGCCGCTTCCGTAAGGTAACCAATTCATCTTTGTAGATCTCCTACGTCGTTCTGTCTTCTCGCCGCCGCCATCCTCGTCGTCGCCGTAATACACCGCACTTGTTGTCGCCATCGCTGCTGCACGCCGCCTCGCACTCGCCGCCGCCATTGAATGTGTGGATATATGCATGATATATGAATTAATGTGTTGATCTCTCTGCTGGCCAAACTGTGTTTTTGATATATGCATGTGAGATATATGAATGTGTTGATCTCCTCTGCCAACTTGTGTTTTTGATATACATATACATACATATATATATATGAATGAAATCTAATTTTGCTTTCTTAATTTGAATGTGTGGATGATTTGTTAATTTTGCCTATGAAACAAAATTGACTGTGTGGCCTGTGAGATTGTGAATTGTAAATATATATGACTGTGAATTGGGGAGAAATTTGAATGTGTGAATTGGAGAGAAATTATAAATATATGACTGTGAATTGGGGAGAAATTTAAATGTGTGAATTGGTACTGTGATGTCTGTGAATATATGTGTGTGAACTGGGACTGTATAATTTTTTAATTCTTATAAGCTAATGATTAATTGATCATGTGGTAATAGATTAGCTTGTTTCTTTTATGTAGAAGAGATGGTTACAAACCTTGTGGTTCGAACACAGCCTTATACTCAATCACCTTGCCAAAAGCCAATAGAAAAACCCATGAATCAAATGACATGTAAATCCTACCAAAACAGAAAACACATGAACTATTTAACCTGTTTGCATACTCAATTGTTTTATAGAAAAATATTATCAGAAAAGAGTTGAGATGAGAGACGAAGAGAGACTATGCATTGAACTTGTCAAAGGAAATCTAAGACTGTGAGTTTAAGAGGTATTGCTCGATAAAATCCTCAAAAAACTGAAGGACGGAGCGTATCCCCATTAAAAAAACTTTTACACAGTATCCTGAGTCACTATCTCTGACATAAAAATGTACATATGCGTTGGGAATTTAGACTTAGGACCTTTGTCTGAAAAACAATGGATAGTGGTTCAAGATATTGGCTAGAAACAAAATTTCAAAACAAACTTGGTCTTGACTCCTATCCATTGGAAGTAAAAAACAAAATTTTGTCTTTACTCCTATTCAAAATTTTGTCTTTACTCCTATTCAATGAATCAAGACAAAGTTTGTTCGGTTGTTTTCATCCAATATCCTGAGTCACTATCTCTCACGTAACGATGTACATATGCATTACTTACATATCAGACTTAGGAACATTATACATGTACTAACTAAATAATTTTTTCTTGTCAGAATTACTTGATCCGGTTGTTGACAGCCGCCGTCGCTCAAGCTTAAGGGGTCCCAAGTCGTCCAATTAAGCTAACAAATGGTATATCGCTCGGACAAACAGATCATCTTCTATGAGATCATAGAGGAGAGCAGCCAGTACTGGGTAGCTGAGGAGGGGAACGAGGATCCCAACTAGTACCTCAACGAGGAGGGCAACAAGGAGGGGAACGAGGGCACCCCAGCCGTTGGAGAGAAGAGGGCATGCGGACAACGCGGTGTCACCAACAAAATTGAGGGTTGGCATATTATAACTAAAGTGGCACAGGACGGTTGACCATGTGCCCTAGACGACGCCGCAAGGAAGTTTGTCGCACACAATGGATTGGTATTGAGGGATCACGTGTCCATCAGCATGGTGAACTGGCACCGAACAAAGACAGGCGGGGATGAGCAAAGCTATCTCCCAGACATAGAGAAAGAGATGTTATGGTCCACAATGCTTGAGACCTTCACAATCCATGAGACAGAACAGGCCAAGGTGAAGGAATGGAAACATAAAAAAAAGGCTAAATTGTTATAGTTATAAAAAACAACAAATTAAACTTCAATATATTCGAAATTAAATTTGTTATTTTTCTTACAACTTGTACAAGTGAAATTTAAACTTACATAATATTACATATTAATATATCTTTTCATTTTTTGAATTTTTTCGTAACCAATTAAATGACATGTAAGAAACAGTAGGCGTTCACCAGAGTGTTTAAAAGAGTTTCCCTCGGTGGGAGAGGCTGAAGACTTTTTTGTCAGATCTTGCTACTGAGCTCTGGTACCTAAACCAGTAATCAACGCCGACGCCATTTTGATCTCCAAGGTGAGCCAATATGACGAGGACATTAATACCACCGATATATCCACGTCTGCATAAGTATAACTTCATGATCAACTTCATGGTCCTATTACCGCTCTCGTGCACGTCAACTTAATTATCAAGTGAGTTCATTCATGAGTTCATGTTCATCTTATTTATATGCTGAAGACATGTGCACTCTTGTTTTACTTAGGAATGATGGAGAGGATCAAAAAGGAAAAGGATTCGTGCGGGTTGGATTCGACTGCACAATAACACCAACTTGTGACAACCACCATAATTTCATACGGACTCTATTTTGGACGGTACTTGATAAAAAGCTTGTCAAGTATACTTTCAAATGTATCCAGTCTCATATCCATATCTGTTCTGGAGAGTCCCATATTCCGTGCGTGTATGAATTGTGTGTTGTATTTTTGTTTAGATCTACCCACAGAAATCAACATCTGAGCCCACATTTTTTTATAATGTTATATGTGCTAAAATATTAAAATATTATAGTGAAAATCACTAAATCTGTTCATTGGAGGTAGTCCTCGATTGTGTTTCGATTAAAAAATGGAAGTGCTCATGTATAGCTTCACTTATCTATGTCTTTGAAATCTTTTTTGGTTTTGTTGTCTGATAATTATATGTGTATGGCTGTGAAATTTCATCAGATCTGATCATGTGCCCTGTTTTGATGTTAACTAGTAGTAATTTCTTTGACAGTGGCAAGTACTAATCAGTTTTGTCCTGAAAATTTAGAGGATTTTATTAACTAGTTCTATTTTATAAATTATTTTTCTTCATATACTACTTAGTTTTCAGAGGAATTAATAGGACTTAGTTTTTTTAGAACCTCATATAGCAGAGGTACAAAACTCATTTGACTACTTAGTCGTCTACTAGCCATACCTTGTTTTGTCAGTACCAAATACTAATGACAGTTCGTTTTGTTAGATTAGGAATATGAACCTAAACGAGTCCTGCAAGTTTTGTCTGCTATTTGAGTATCAGCTAGGTGACAGCGAGTTATGCAATTTTTATTTGATGCTATAAAGTTCTATAAACTTCAATATTAAATAATATATTTTTTTCATAGGGTACGTAGTTTTGTTAGCCACTGATAGTACATAAATGTTAAATATAGTTTTTTTTGCCAAATTGAAGTTAGCCATGTTAAAATTAATTTTAGGTTTTGTCAGATACTTTGTGAATTTTTTAGATGCTAGAAGTACACGGTTTTGTGAATTTTGCAGATTTATGTTTTGTTTTGTCTTTATTTGTCATAATTGTTTTTTTCAGTTTTTGAAATTTCGCTACATATTGATCAAGCTTATGCGCTATCTACATGATAGCACCTATAAAATCATATTATTTATATCATAGCCTATCTTTCGTTGGTTTTTGTATTTTGTCAGTGTTTATCATATTTATGTTTTTTCTGTCAGTTGAGATTTGTTAGCCAAGTTATAATTGACATGCCTCGTTTTGTACACTGTTGGACAACCCTATAATAGTCTCGGTTCGTAACCCCTCGTAATCCCGGTTCTCGAACCGAGACTACGCAAGGACTAAAGATCAACGTCTTTAGTCCCGGGTGAAATAACCAGGACTAAAGATGCATCTTTAGTTCCGGTTGGTAACACCAATCGGGAGTAAAGATGGTGGTGCCACGTGGCAGGCTCCGTCATCTTTAGTATGTAATATGCATATATATGTATAAATATATATTTTATACACATATAAATGAACTTAATAAAGGAGATATATACATATATTACCAAAATATGTACACACATACAATATCCATATATATTTGGTATGTTACAAAAAATTGTCTACTTTGTGGATCCAGTGGTAAAGTTACTCAAACTAAAGTAGAACTCTTCCGCGGGATCAATGATCTGCTCGGTTATAAATCCCATCAATTCTTCTTGAGTAGCTTGTATGAAAGTCGCGTGGGAGAGGTTGTCTATAAATCCCATCAATTCTTCTTGAGTAGCTTGTATGAAAGTCGTGTGGGGGAGGTTGTCTCTTGCTTGCATAAGCTGTTATTAATTCGAATAAACGAGAAATAAATGTATGAAATGAATAAGAAATTGAGACGTAATGTATGAATGGCTGTTATATGTACATCTATATCGTCGAGACTTGTCACTTCGGTAACAAAGCAGTTATTGTAATTGCAGACGTAGTAACCACATAAGTTGGTCCCTGCGCCTATTTTGCACACTAAAGGAGAAACGACGATAGATTAAATATACATTTCATATTTTAGAACAAATTAATGATTCAATACAACTTTGGAGCATGTTACTCACTAGAAAATTCATCCTCACAGTGAGCTTATCTTTCCAATTTCTGCGAACATTCACCCGGAGCTGTGCCCATGTCTTATGTGCAGTTGAAAGGTAACTAGTAATTATCCGAGAACCGCATATATGCAATAGCAAGTAAGATGGCATTACCTGTTTAACAGTTCAAAGATCTTTGCATACGTGGAGTCTGGTTTATCCATTGAGTCAAAGACATGGATCCGTGAGTGATCCATGTCAATTACGAACAGAGCCCAGTGGAATCTACAAATTGCGTGAGATGGCACATATGAAACTTTATGTCTGCATGGGATTAAAATTGGTACGGAAGGTAGAAAAAACTCATGCTGTGTTGTAGGCCAGCAGGATAAACATCTTGTAGTGGTGCTGCACCAGCACATTATATATGTTATCCTCTGTTTGCTCCGGATATTGATCAATCATCACGGTGTTGATTTTTCGTGGGTCCATGAATCCATGTTTGGGAGATTCTTGCTTGTTGCAATATTGGATCGCCATTCTACAACGGTTAAAAAATTTTAGTCAGCTAAATACAAGGAGCTAAGGAACGAAATAAATATAACTGAACGATACTTACAAAACCCACGTGGCTAGAAGAGAGATGTTGAGGGCATCCAGCTGGTACAGGTTGAATATGTCGTCGAATCGGATAAAGAATTGGTCATCTCCATCGAAGAAATAGTCCATTGAGTATTTGTCCACGACCATCTCTGTACCTCTGCTAGATTCTTACACGTACCACCTATGGAAGCGGTGCATCTGTATAGGTAGATGTTTAACTTGATCCGGCTTTACAAGAGGCTTTCCAAGTTTGAACTTGTACTTCAGTGGAGCCTTCGCGAGGGGTGCACTCCCGGATAATTGGTCCATTGATATTCTAGCAGATTCCATAAATTGTCTTAACTCGGTTTGAACAGTTGGAATCGTGCTGAACTCCAGGGGTTTTTGAGGCTGCATGCCGAGCTACGGTACATCTTTGCCCTTTCTTTGCGCCTTGCCAGCAGCCTTCCGGATAGTCCTGTCATAGTTGGACTGCGGTTGCGGTTGCGATTTAGGCTATGGCGTTAGGTACGTCTTCTTAAAAAAGTCCTTGGTCTCTTGGGCGATTTTAGGAGGCTTCTCAGGAGTCTTTTTCTTGAAATGTGCCTTGACCTCGGCTCGGACGGCCTCGTCCAACTCCTCTTGAGTCTTGTCGTACGTCATTTTCTTTGGGGCTGGCGGGAGCAGGTCAAGTTTTGGCTTCTTTCTTCTTGGTCCACTGGTTGACATTGACCGCGTGCTCCAGCTTTGCGCTTAGGTGGCGACGGAGGAGGCGGAGGAGGCTGAGAGGTAGTCCGTTTAGGAGTCAGTGCTCATGGAGGTGACGCAGGAGGTGGAGGAGGCGAAGGAGGCGGAGGAGACGGTCCACATGAAGGCGACGGCGGAGGAACAAAAGGTGTTGCTTCTCGCCCGGGAAATATGATGAAGGGCTTCCTCCAAAGAAATATCCCGTGAGTTGTTTCTCCTAGTGTCGTCTCCCCGTCTCCTCCGGGGATATCCAACTCAAGATCTTCGTATCCGCGTTCCACCTGTTCAATTTTGACTTTTGAGAACCCAGGTTGAACGGGCCTGCAGTGGTAGGTGTCATCTCGGTCTACTGGAATCGCCATGCCCGACGCCACCTGTTCGAGAAGATAGCTTAGTAATTAGTAATGAACCTTGATTAACATGTTATTCAAGGAAATAAGTAACATAAAGCTACTAACATACCTTGATTGTTATGTTCTTGAGTGGAATGTGCAGCTCACACAGTGTCCGCTGGATATCATCAACAAGGCATGGCGGACACACTAGAGCATGTGGGGCCAATTCGCCTTCATTCCCCATTGAAGCGCAACTGCTGCGCTGCTGCTATAGTTGAGTTATTGTTGCTGGATCTGGCTGTTGGCTAACCAAGTAGCTCCGCTCCACTGCCATCCTTTCGGACACCTTTTGGTCTACTATCTGATCGATCTGCGAGAGACGGATCTCCATTTCTACAAACCTCGCATCCGTCTCTCGCTTCATCCTCATGCGGCTCCTATATGTATCAACGTCCGCTTGAAACCCATATTTCCAGGGAACGACGCCTTTTCCTCGCGTTCGTCCCGGATGCTCGGGGTTCTAGAGTGTGAGCGTTAGCTCGTCCTTCTCTCTATCGGGCTTGAACGAGCCCGAGGTAGAGGCCTCCAGCACTTCTTCTAATATTCTACCGGCTTCTTGGATTTCAGCGCCGAATATTACTGATCCATCTGCGTGATTAAGCCATCCGTCATGAGCATAGAACCAATGTTTTGATCGTTTCGGCCAGTTGACTGTGCTCGAAACGATATCTCGCGCTTCCAGGTCGGCTTCCATCTTCTCCCATTTCTGAATGGCCTTTTGATAGCCGCCCGACCCTAGCTTGTGATGGTATTTCTTATTGGCTGCGTTGACCTTGTTCTTTTCAATGAGAGCTTGCGCTTGCTCCCTAGTCTTGTGTTGCACAAAGGCCTCTCAGCGATATCTGAGCTTTGGAAACTTGTCAAAGTCTGGGTTCTGGCCCTTCAGGATGTATTTCTTGTGTAACTCCTTCTTATAGTTTCTGAAGAGCTCAGCCATCTTCTTTAACATCCATTCCTTGACCTTTGTCTGTTCGGAGTCTGGGATGGTGAATGTCTGCAGCATTGTCGTCCACATCATCTCTTTCTCTGTGTCCGGGAGATAGCTCTGCTCATCTCCTCCTATCCTTGATCGCCTCCAGTTCACAATGCTGATGGGCAAGTGATCCCTCACCACCCATCCGCTGTGTGCCACAAACTTCCTTGCGGCGTCGGCTGGGGCACTTGGTCAACTGTCTGGTGCTACTTCCGTTATGACATGTCAACCCTCAATTCGCTTGCTGACACCGCGTTGCCCGCGTGCCATCTTCTCTCCAACGGCTGGGTTGTCCTCATCCCCCCCCTCGTTCCCCTCCTTGTTGAGGTATTGTTTTGGATCTTCTTTCCCATCCTCAATATAATATTGGTTGCTACCCTCGGCGATCTCATCAAGGAGAAACTATTCGTTCTCACGATCAGCCATTTGATTATTGTGAGTTCAAGGACTTAATCAAGGAATTCTAACAAGGAAAAATATTCAGTTAATACATGTATCAGTTATTTAGTTAAATCATGTATGTCTACCTACAAAAAAACATAGAGAATGAACAAAGAGAAGAAGATGGAAAAAATGTGCTGGACTTCATCTATATTTTCCTTCATCTCTTTGTTTCTCTTTGTTAGAACACGACCGAACGAACGAACGAATGACCGACTGACCAAACAAATGAACGAACGAATGTACAAGTTTATTCTATATAATCCTTGTAACGACCGAACAAACAACGGAATGAACGTCCGAACGAACGACCGAACAAACAAACGAACGACCGACCGAACGAGTATATTCGTTCGGTTAGTCGTTCATTCATTCATTCGTTCGGTCGTTCGGTCGTTCCATTGTTCATGCTATCGTGCAGAGGAGAGGAAGATAAGAGGAGAGGAGAGAAAGAGAGGAGGATGACGTGAGGGAGATAAGGTGGAGAGAAGAGGAAGTGGAGAGGAGAGGAGGGAAAGAGAGGAGGATGCACGACGAGGTACGTTGATTCTATATAATCCATGTAACGGCCAAACGAATGACGGAATGAACGTCCGAATGAACGACCGGATGACCGAACGAACAAACGAACGAACGACCGAACGACCGAACGAGTTTATTCGGCCGGTCGGTCGTTCGGTTGGACGTCGTTCGTTCGTTCGGTCATTTGGTCATGCGTTGTATCGTACGGTCGTTGCGGTTCACGTCCGTTCTATCGTTTTACTGTTCTTGTTCATTTGTAAATACAAAATTCAAATTCAGAATTCACATTCACAAGTTTACATTCACATTCAAATTTAAATCTATTCATGCATTCAGATTTAAATAAAAAGTCCATAAGTCCATTTATACACATTTAATACATAACTCCATTTAATACATAAGTATACACAAAATTCACATTCACATTTATAGTCCATTCAAATATATACACAAAATTCACATTTAATACAAATTTGTTGACGAGAAAAATCAACACGCCGGCCTGGGAGATCTGCTTAGCTCCAGTGCAGGTCCTAGAATAGATGAAGCGTGGGCGTGCCAGTCAGTTTGATCCTGCCACTGACAAGTTATGCAAAACAGCAGAACATAAATCACATCGGCCGATAGACCGATACCCAAAAACTAACTGATCGGCTGATAAGCCGATGGTGCAATTCCAGCCGATGCCGATGCCAGCCGATGGTGTTAGGATTTGAATCCATTGGCTGTACGCTGAGCGAATATTTATATAAAGGCGATCGGCCGATGATAACATGATGATATAGCAATGTAATATGACACAAAGCAATCATATGATATAATAAGTACTGATTTGAAGGTTAAAACATACATCGGCTGAAAGTCCGATGTCATTAAATCGAAATGGTTAAACATTCAATGAAGCCTCTGCTGCAATCGGCTATATCCAACTTGTGTATATTCCTTGCAAGCCGATGCGATATCCAAATAGCTCATCGGCTGAAACCCCGATGAAACCCCTAATGGCAGTCAACAGGCAGGCTAGAGATTATTGTTCTAATCACGACTTAGTAGATACACTAAGTATGAAAAGAAAAGCAATATCTCGACAATCAAGCCCTTGGCTGATTTTCAGGGTGGTAGATGCCTAAACCAATCTAATCTAGTAAACAGTTTAGCCAATAATGACAGAGACCCTAAAACGAGAGACAGCCGATAGGGCTAGACTGAAATACTAAGATTAGATTAATAGAGACATATGATAAATAGTCAAGCAAGCATGCTAACTAAACCGGAGCAATCCAAGAGATCGAACGGACTGATGCAGCCTTGTACAACGTCGATGTAGTCAATATGATCGCGTGATCCGACAGAACATTGGACTTATTCCTTTGCTGGAGGTCGAACCTAATCGATGCAACCCAGCGTTGGATGCCAAGTTCCGTCGGATGTTGAACGAAGATAAGGAATAAAAGAGTGGCGATGCGTCGAATTGTATTGATCGAGAGATTGATTACATGAACCCTGGGCTTACATATTTATACCCGTAGGCTGACAAAGATCCTAACAGATTACAATCCAAACTTTCCTAAATATAAAATAGAAAACTAACAATCTTTTCCTAATTAATAGATACAAGCCGTATCCTCCCTGGACTCGGTTTCTTCTGGATAAGATCTTCTCAAACCGAATCTAACAAGAATCCGACTGCTGAAGATATGGATAACAGAAAACCCCCATCGGCTGATGTAGAACTCCAAGCCGATATTGACTCTGGGCCGATCCTAACCCTTAGCCGATAAGGACTTTGGGGCTTACCAAATTTTGGCGTTAACAAAATTCACATTTAATACATAAGTCGATCCATTTAATACAAATTCACATTTAAGTCAAAATTCAAAATTTACATTCAAAATTCAAATATATATAATTCACATTTGTGTATATATATATATATATATATATATTCACATTTGCATATATATTCAGATTTACAAATATATTCACATTTGCATTCAAAATTCACATTTGTTGCGGCGACGGCGATCTGCGCGGCGGAGGGCGGCGGCGTCGTCGAGGGGAGGCAGGGGGTGGCGCCAAGGGATCTCGGCAGGGGACACACGGTGTCAAGGGCGGCAGTGGCGGCGTCAAGGGAGGCAGGAAGGGGTGGCGGCAACGGTGACGGCGGTGGTGATGACGTGGCGGCACACACAGAGAGGAAAAATGGGAGAAGGGCCGGATCGACTAATCGATTGGGGCGGCAGCGGAACCCGACGACGGCGGCTCCTGGCGACGACGACAATGGCGCTGGTGAAGATGGCGACGAAGACGAAGAGCGCGGATGCAAAAAACGGCTAAGTGTTGGATCCCCCGTGGTCCCTGCTATATATAGTCATCGGGCTCTTTTGTCCTAGTTTAAGCCACGAACTGAGACTAAAGATACATTAGTTCCAATTGGTGGCTCCAAACGGGACTAAAGATTTATCCTTTGTCCCGATTGAAACCTTGTCCCGGGACTAAAGATGGCGGAGCAGCCACGTGTCCCCTAGTAGGTGAGCATCTTTAGTCCCGGAAGCCACCAACCGGGACTAAAGGTGTTTTCCTGCTCTTTCCAAATTTTTTTGTCCCGGTTTGTGTTAAATATCAAGATTAAATATTTAAATAGTGTCCTATTATAATGTATTTTAAACTAAAATAATCACATAGAATTAATATTTGCCCTATTCAAAAATATTTTAAATTCATATATAATTAACATTTGCCCTATTTTAAAACTATTTTAAATTCTAACAATCATATATAACATTTGCCTTAAATTCAAAAAATAACATTTTAAAGAATTAACATTTGCCTTATTCAAAAATATTTTAAATTCATAAATAATTACCATATGGCCTATTTGAAAAATATTTTAAATTTAAATAATAAAAATGTTATTAACATTTGCCCTATTCAAAACTATTTTAAATTCTAACAATCATATGTAATTAACATTTGACCTATTCAAAAGTATTTTAAATTTAAATAATAATATATAATTAACATTTGCCCAATTCAAAAGTATTTTAAATTATAACAATCATCGTAATTTACAATAATATTTAATTTATAATAATTTACAATAAATTCAAATGCTTACAATAAATTCAATAATTCAATCTAATTTACATCGTATATACAAAAATTTAGCTAAGTGATGGTTGTCCTCACGTACTTTCTCCGCACAATTGTTCTTTCGTTATGATCGTTGTGTGAGTAAGGGGTGTCCTCATTTGATAGGAGGATGCTCGGGTCAACTGCCACCGCGAACGGAGGTTGCCCATCAAACTAATCGTAACCTTTGTCAATTCTATCCTCGATTCCCACGATTTTCCTTTTGCCTGGGAGAGCCACGTGGCGCTTTGGCTCGTCGGACCCTTTCCCCTTCTTTGGTTTGGTAGCCATGTCCTTGACATAGAAAACTTGTCGTACATCATTCGCAAGGACGAAGGGTTCGTCTGAGTATCCAACTTTGCTCAGGTCGACCGTTGTCATCCCACTTGCATGAATGGTTACGCCTCCACCACTGAGCCTAACCCACTGGCACCGAAACAGAGGGACCTTCAGAGGTCCATAGTTCGGCTCCCATATGTCATCGATGATCCCACGGCATCGATGCGGATAGTGTTGTTCTGATTCATGCTCTTTATGTCTTGGGCCCGTGTGTAAAATATGTACCCATTGATTTCATATGCCTAGAATGTGGTGATCGAGCAAGATGGTCCCCTTGCCAAGAAGGCTAGTTGTTGGTCAATGCTCGCGTTGCCCATGAGACGTTTTCGCAGCCAAGCAGGGAATGCATCAATGTTATGGCGTGTAGTCTAGGCATTCGTCTTACTGATGTTTTCCGAGCAAACAATCCCCATGTGCTCCTCGATGTAAGGAGTCACCAAGGAAGATTGTTGCAACACGGCCCATTGTGCTTTCCAGAAAAGTCATTGTCTATGGTCATTATTGCATTCCTTCCAAGAGTTCCCTTCCCACGTAATCTACCTTCATGGCTTGATTTAGGCACCCCCGATGGGACAAAGGTCTTCAATAAAGTCGATGCAAACTCAATCACCTCCTCTATTCCATATCCCTTGGTGATGCTGGCCTCTGGATGAGAACGGTTATGGACGTACTTCTTTAGAACGCCCATATTCCTTCAAAAGGGAACATGTTGTGTAGGAATACCGGACCAAGGATACGGATCTCTTTAACAAGGTGGCATAAGAGATGTGTCATGATATTGAAGAAGGAAGGCGGAAAGATCATCTCAAAGTTGATAAGACATTGGACCACATCATTTTGAAAGTCTTCTAGTCTGTCTGGATCAATGATCTTCTGTGAAATTGCATTTAGGAAAGCACATAGCTTTGTTATTGTTGCTTGGATATTATCGGGTAGGATACCCCGAATTATAACGGGAAGCAGCTGTGTCATCAACACGTGGAAGTTATGGGACTTTAAATTTGTGAATTTCTTATCCTTCGTGCTTATTATTTCCCTTATATTCGAGGAGTATCTAGACGATACCTTGATGCTCTTCAGGCATTCAAACATTATTTCCTTCTTTGCCTTGCTCAGAGTGTAGCTGGCTGGACTTAGGTAGTGGGATCCTTTCTCCTTTGGTTGCGGGTGAAGGTCATCACGTTGTGCCATATGTTTCAGATCGCTATGTGCCTCAAGTGTATCTTTTGATTTTCTATATACACCTAGGAAGCCCAGCAGGTTTACACAAAGATTCTTAGTGAGGTGCATCACGTCGATTGCGTGGCGGACGTCCAAGACTTCCCAATAAGGAAACTCCCAAAAAATTGACTTCTTCTTCTACATCGCCGCATGACCACCATCACTTGCTATAGGTTGGCTGCCAGGTCCCTTTCCAAATACTACTTTGAGGTCTTTCACCATGGCAAACACGGCCTTTCCGTTGCGATGCTTTAGCTTAGTACGATGGTCTGCCTTTTGATCAAATTGTTTGCCTCTTCTCAGGATAGGGTGGCTTGCAACAAGAAAGCGACGATGGCCCATGTACACTACCTTCTTATAGTGTTTCAGGTACGTACATTCGGTCTCATCCATACAATGGGTGCAAGCGTTGTATCCCTTGTTTGACTATCCGGATAGGTTGCCAAGTGCATGTCAATCGTTGATGGTAACAAACAGCAACCCTCATAGGTTAAATTGCTCCTGTTTATCCTCATCCCACACGGGGATACCTTGTTTCTTCCACAACAGCTTTAGATCTTTGATCAGCGGTCTCAGGCACACATCGATGTCGTTACCAGGTTGCTTCGGGCCTTGAATAATAACCGGCATATGAATGTACTTCCGCTTCATGCATAGCCAAGGTGGGAGGTTGGAGATAGACATCGTTGGCCAAGTGCTATGCCCGCTGCTCATCTCTCCAAAAGGATTCATGCTGTCCGTACTAAAGCCGAACCTTAGGTTCTTGCATCCTCGCCGAAGTCTTTAAATGTTCTATCGATGCTTTGCCACTGTGACCCATCGACGGGATGTCTCAGCATGCCGTCTTTTAGGCATTCTTCCGCGTGCCAGCGCATCATCCTTGCATGCTCTTTATTCCTGAACAGACGCTTCAGCCGTGGTATTATAGGAAAATACCACATCACCTTATTAGGAACCCTTTTCTTTGAAGGCCATCTGTCAACTTCGCCTGGATCATCTCGTCTGATCTTGTATCGAAGTGCTTTACAAACTGGACATGATTCTAGGTTCTCATACTCCTCACCACGGTAGAGGATACAATCGTTAGGACATGCATGTATCTTCTGTACCTCCAGTCCTAGAGGGTAGACTAACTTCTTAGCCTCGTACATTGATTCCGGCAATTCATTTCCCTCTGAAAGAATGTTCTTGACGAGTTTTAGTAACTTGCCAATCCCTTGTCACTGACATCATTTTTGGCCTTCCATTGCAAGAATTCCAGCGTCGTACCCAACTTTTTGTGCCCCTATTCCCAGCCTAGGTACAAGGACATTTTATGGTCCGCCAACATACGCTCCAATTTCTATGCCTCTTTTTCACCTTTGCAGTCCCCCTGTACGTCGCGCAACATCCGACCAAGGTCATCGACACCGTTATTTTCTTCAGCATCCCCGCCCGCCTCGCCTGCTGTATTCTCTTCAAACCCACCGAATTGACCACAGTCTGGAATGTTGTCATCGTCTTCTTCATCTTCTTCCATTGCAACCCCCACCTCTCCGTGCGATGTCCAACAATTGTAGTGAGGCATGAATCCCGACTGAAACAAGTGGGCATGAATAATTCTTGATGTAGAATACCCCTTCTCGTTTTTGCACTTTTTGCATGGACAACGTATGAAACACTTCTGCTTGTTGGCATCGGCCACACTCAAAAAATAATGCACACCTTGAATAAACTCTGTCGACCGTCGATCCGCGTTTTACATCCATTGCCGATCCATCTACATGGAGTAAAAAAATCGTAAGAAAAACCCACGAAAGTCAAACCATTTATTACAATAATTATATATATATGTAATAAGATAATAATTATATACTAATCCAACATACGTAATGTGTTGTACTAAAAAAATTAGAATTATTTTTAAAACTTCTTTTAAAGTTGTAAACATAAAATTAATACATTATTTTAAGTTATAACTATTTTAACGATCTTTAAATTATCTTATTTTTTGAATCTACTATCAAATTTTCTATATTTTTCCTTTGTCATCAATTTCATAACTTTTTTGTCCTAAAGTTTCTCTCTTATCATTTTCCAGAAACATTTTTTGAGATAAAATTGTAAGTAATAAATTCCTGCAATGTAATGTGCTTAGTAAAATAATTAGTCCCAAACAAATTTTCTCTCTCTTTATTTTTGCATAGCATATCTAGAGATAAAAATGTATAGAAAACAACCGTAAAAATCAAATTGCTAAGCATAGATCATAAGAGAAAAAAGTTGCTAACATTGTAGATACCAAAGATTTGTGTATTATCACAAAAAAATCACAAAAAATTTTGGCAGCACCTCCTCTCTACCTAGAGCAAAAGTTTGAAGACGAATGCAGCTGGCTCGGACTGGAGGAGGAAGAAGAAGTATAAAAAACAACTCAATCTTTAGTCCCGGTTGGTGTTACAAACCGACACTAAAGATCAAAATTATCTTTAGTCCCGATTGGTGTTACCAACCGGGACTAAAAATAACATCTTTACTCCCAACCAAAGATCCACGGCGCTCTGACATGTTCTAACAGGAATCTAACCGGGACTAAAGATCATCTTTAATTTGGGTTCGTTTCACGAACCGGGACTAAAGATCCTAGAGAGTCATTGCCTTTTTAAACCGGGACGAAAAATATTTTTTAGTCCCAGGTACAACTCCAACCGGGACTATTATGGATTTTGGCGCTTCAACCAAAGATTGTTTCTCCGGTAGTGGTAGGATGGAAATATAGGCATTCTCCATGACTTCTCAGGTTTTTATGTCTAATGGAAGCTATTTTCATTACCGGATTTCTACTATCATCAACATACTAATTTTGTTTTATTTGTGACGGTTCTTTTACTAGGGGAGTTCTTTTGTGGTGCCCATCCTCGATTGACCTCAACGATCGTCTGAACACTTGTGCACAATGTCTACTATAGATCTTATACAAGCTGAGCATAGCGAAGTAGATGGTCGAGCTTAGGGTTCAAGGAAGTCAGAAGTTTGCATGCTATGGTGACTATATTTCATTGTACATTTGTGCTGATCATTGGTATTTCTCAGACAGGAAGATACAAGAGCCCCAGAGAGCATTCTTTCTTCCCTGAGCATTTGCTGGAGCTGGTGTTGCCGTCTGTTCAATATAAAAATGCAAATACTGAACATAGCACTGCAATTTATTTTTTTTGAAAGGAAATTGTCGAAACTTGGTTTCGGCAATAGAAATTTGGGGGTGCAGTCAAGATTGCCAAGCACAATGGGTTAGATTGGAGAAAGGAATTTAGACAGGTTCAGGCCCTCTCGTGAGGTAATACCCTACTCCTGTTTCGGTGGATTCGATCCGCCGAGTGTCTTTATTGATCTCGTGATCTAAGGCTGAAAGCTAAAAGCTGATCTAACTTCTGATGTCTGCTATCGCATATCCATCAAGGGACGCCCCCTACCCCCCTTATATAGTCTTGGGAGGAGGGCTTACAGATCGGAAACCCTATCTTATTCTAAGTCGGTTTCCTCAATCTTACAAAACCGTGACTATGGGCCGTTGCCTTATCTCAATCGGCAACGTAACACCCAAGTCATGTTTGGTTTACAGATATGGCAGGCGCAATCTATCCCTACCTCCAGTCGGATAAGCTTGCCATGTAGATACCCGATTGCCATAATCTCCACAGTAGCCCCCGAGTCCTTTTCAGTCGACGAGACAACTCAGCTTCAAACCAAAACAGTACGCAGCCAAAAATCTCTTTGGCCGAGTGCTTCTGGCGCCGAGTGATTTCATCATCTCTGCCTGAATCTTCCCGAGTGGCTCTAAAGACTGTGAAGGGCTAGAAAATATCTAAAAAATTCTCAAAAATAAATATCTAGGTGCATCTCCTGATGCACCTAATTAGGTGTAGCCCCCGACTATATGGTTAGTCAAAATCAAACTAATCATATAGTCAAGAACTATAAAAAATCATTATCGTGTAAATACTTAGCTCATGCTAAAGCAATCATAGAAATCTCATTACCCGGCAAGTTCATACTCATCCGAGTGAATTTGCCCGAGTCATCTCAGAACAAATAATTCAATCAACCCTCATGGGTGGAAAGCACTCGGTAAGCTCATGCTTATCCGAGTGGGTCTGCCCGAGTCATTTCGAAACAAATATTTTAATCGTCATGGGAAAACGAGTTTTTCAATCGTATGAAAAATATGACCAAGTTATTAAATAGCTCTTGCCATAATACTGCTCTCAATCATTAAAGATCTTCACCAAGGTGGAAAATAGCATTGATATAATCACTTAATCAAATGCTAAAAAACCAAATAGCCCTGCCATCAAGGCAGCTATAAAAAGCTTAGCTGCTGGTCACCTCCCAAATTGCATCGTGCCAGCTTCTCATGAAGTCAGGCAAACCGTGGTATGGAAGGATTTCCAAAGGTATAGGGCATTCGAACACGTGCATATTGCCAAGGCAAATCTGCTTAAGCTCATCCGCTTAAGTCCCAAGGACACGCGTCGGGCCACACCTTAGCTGGGCCGCAGATTCTCTCATGGGCTCGGCCCAATCACAAGAAAACTTAGCGCAACCCTCAAATCTTTCTATAAAGCCTTGAGGTCATCCCCGCCACTTCGTCTTTCCAAAAATTTCCTCTTTTCGCAGCGCTGTTCACCAGCTCCCTGCGAAAAACCCTAGATTCACGCGCACCCAAATCCATCCACCCAGGAGCTTGCTTCTTGCCACAAACCAGCTTCCGCAGCCAATCTCCTAAGATCCCTTGCTCAAATCCCCATCCTTTCCGACTAGATCCACTTCCTATCCAAACCACACTCATGGCGGATGAAAAGAAAATCCCCTTTGATCAATGGGCCACATCGGATGTGAGGGAATCTACCCTCAAGGAGATGGTGAAGCACGGCGTGCTTCCCCCCAAGGAGATCGTGGGCTGGCGCCCGACGGCGGGTGAAGATTTCCCAACTCCGAACACCGGTGAGCTTGTTGTGTTTACCTCTTTCTTTTACTGCGGATTCAGCCTCCCCACTTCCGAGTTCTTCCGAGGGCTTTTGGAATATTATGGTCTTCAACTCTACCATCTGAACCCCAACTTCATGCTTCACATCGCTCTCTTTATTCATGTATGTGAAGCTTTCCTTGGCATCCTCCCCCACTTCCAACTCTTCCGCCGCATGTTTTACCTCAAACCGCATCCGAATAAGGACCACCCATGCGTCGTTGGTGGGGCGGGTTTTCAACTCCGCGGATCTCTCCGCAAGGAGTACTTCTCTCTTCCCTTGAAATCTTCCAACAAGGGATGGCATGCGGGCTGGTTCTATATCGCAATCTCGAACCCGACTGCGGCCTTTGTCGGCCTTCCCCGTACCCGGGCAAACTTGGAGCAACATTACGGTGGCTCAAGATTGGGATGAGGCCAACAAGCGCTTGCGAAGATCCTAGCGATGAAGCAGAAAGGTCTTCGCGGCGAGCAGATCACTCGGCACTTCATCAGGTGCCGACTGGCTCCAATCAAAGAGCGCTCGAAGCCGGCCTTCGAATACGAAGGCGGGAAGGACCCCAATAGGGAAGATCAAGATCCACTCAGTTACGAGATCCTGAAGATCCGGATGTACAAGGTCTTCTCAGCCGGAATTGCAGTCGAGCGCGCCCTCATTCTGCCGGTTCTTCCCTTCAACATCCATCGGCCTCCTCCTCTGGTAAGCCGACTGACTTCTTTGTATTGTCTTGCAACCTTGATGTCATGCCTCTTAGTACTGTGAGAATTTCTCTTGCAGGAAAATGCTTCTATTATCTCAAAACCGTACAAGGTGCCTCACGATGACGTGCCGCTTCGCCCTGGCAAGAAGCCGACTGGCGGGGTGAAGATCCAAAGTGGCCCAGTCGAGAAACGAGCGGCCCCGAGTGAGGACACCAACAAGCGGGCGAGCAAGAGGAGGCTCGTTATCGACAACTCGGATGATGACGTCCCGGCTCCTCCAGTCGAGACGCCCCCTCCAAGGCCATCGCCGAAGGTGGTGCCGAAGATCCGCCGGTCGTCCAGGTACGCTTCATGACTGAAGTCCGAACTTTTTTCGTTGAAAACTTTCTTTGTCTTCATTCCAGCTGTATTCGTTGTTGCAGGAGGCCCCAGGACATAGATCCTGCCAGGAAGGGTGAGGGGCCTACTCCAGCTGCTGCTCCCGAGGCATCCAAGCATGCGGAGCCAAGACCCCGGAGCCCGCTCCCGAGTGAGAGTGCTCCGGGCAAAAAACCCTCGCCTCCCAAGAAGGATGTCCCGAGGAAAGAGCCCCGACCGCGGCCGGGACGTCCGTGGCCCGACGGAAGCCGGCAATTGGGGAAACCATAGGCCGTGGCTCGCCAGCCCAGTGAGGATCGGTCGGCGAAAAGCCGACGAAGGAGGCCAGCCGGGCTGCTTCACCCAAGAGTGCAGCCACCGAAGCCGGTAAGTCTTGAATCAAAGTCTTGTCTTTACTCTTTAGTTTGAATCTTTTGTGTCTTCATCAGTTCTTCTTAATCCGCCAGCCACAGTGGAGGAAATCCCCTGGTTACAGTCTTCTGAAACCTGGGTTCCCCCGAACAAGATCGAGTGGCGGGACTCGGAAGGCCAGAGACAGGGCATCATCTTGGACAAGCAAGCCGAGAGCGAAGAAAGGGATGCCCTTGTCGACAGTTTAAACGAAGCGACTCGGCTACTCAACGTAAACCTTGGTCTTTTTCTCTTATTATATTATCATCTCTTTCCAGTCGGTCACTCTTCGGATTTTGCGTGCAGAAGGAGTATTGTCGATCCATGGCCAAATCCGAGGTGCTGGAGAAACTGGTTCCTCATCTGAACTCCTTGGAGGATGTCCAGCAGAAACTAAAGACCACTCAGGAGGAGGACGCGTCGAGGGAGGCGGTCCTGAGGAAGGAGATAGCCGAGCTCCAGGAGGAAAACCTCGACCTCCGCGGTTGAGTCGGGAGTAAGTCCAATCTTCCCAGTTTCCTTATAGGTTTTGTACTGATCTCAGTCGCTAATAGCCTTCTATGTTTGTAGAAAATTCGTCGGAGGTCCATTCGCTCCAGGTCCAGCTGGAGGCAGTCAGCCTCGACAAGGCCGAGTTGGGGGCCGAGTTTGAAGGTAAGCTTCTTCAAAGTAGCATTCTTTGTGCTGCTTTATTTCCGAGTGCTTTGCGTGATCAGATTCTTTTGGCAGCTTACAAAGTCAAGACCCGAGCTCAATACGACGTGCTTCTTGAGCGGGTCAAACGAGCCGGAGAGGTCCGGGAAGAGATTGCCAACGCGGCAACGCCGATCTTGCTGTCCCTATTTCATCAGGGGGTCGGGGCTAGCTCGCTGGAGCCGCTGGAAATCTTTGACAAGCTGCGAAGGTCCCCGACCAATATTTCGTGAACATTACCGAGGCTATGTAACATCCCGAAAATCGAACAAACTGAAATCGAAACGTAAAAATCGAAACTTTCAAAACCTTCGCTTGTTGCTTCTTTCTCGGGTTCGTTGCTTCTTATTTGCGCTCGGTTGCATAAATTTAGTTGTGATCAATTCCCCTTTTGGTGTTTTTGGATAATTTGGAGTTGTCGAAATGAAAGATGCGAAAGTCCGTATCGGGATTTTTAAAAAAGAAATCGGAGAAAGCGCGGATTTATGAAAACGCGATTTGAGAAATATAAAATAAAAATTGTGATTGGGAGAAGATAAATTAGGACACAAAATAAATAATAAAATTCTTGGGAGTCGTACGCGAAACCCGGAAAATTTTGGAAAAATAAAGGGAATATTGAAATTAGAAAAGAGGGATTTTAAATAAATAAATATAAAAAATAATGTGGGAAAATAAAAGTGGAGAAAAGTTGGAAATATTGTATTAAAAATTATTTTTGAATTACAGAAATTTATTTTGGAATTTTTAGAAGAAAGGAAAATAGAAATGGAAAATCGGAAAAATCGGAAAATGCACTGTTCATGGCGCGCCAAGTGTTCGACGCCGTACGCGCCGTCGGCCCGCCCGCGCGCTCACGCTTGCATCGGCCCCTACCCCCGCGCGCGCCACGCGCGCGCGTGCGCCCGCACGCGCCGGACCCCGCGCGCCGCGCGCCGCGCCCGCGCGCGCCGCGCCCTCGCCGCCACGCGGCCGTGCCGCGCCCGGACCCCCACGCGCGCGCGCCGCGCGCCGGACCCCGCCCACGCCGCGCGCCTCGCCGCCGCATCGCGCCCGCCGTCCCCGGCCGTCCCGCGCGTCGCCGCGTGTCTCCACCCGCGCCCGCGCCACGCCGGCCCTCCCCACTCCACCCCGCGCCCGCGTCGAGCCCCTCGGCCGCACCTATAAAGGGCGGCGCCCCCTTTTGCCGCACCGCCGCCCTCTCTCCGTTCCCGAGCGCCGCCGCCGAGAGCCGCCGCCGCAACCCAAGCGCCGCCGAGCGCAAATCCTCCCCCCGGGCCCCATCGCTCCTTCCCGAGGCCGCCGTCGCCGGTAAGCCCCCTGCTCCGCCCCTTTTTGTCGCGCCGCCGCCGCCTCTGTTTCGGCCGGACTTCGGTCGAATACTTGAGGGGTAATGAACAGTGCGACAGAGAAAAAGAAAAAAAAGAAAAATAAGGGAAAAATTAGGAAAAAAATTTTAGAAAATTTGGAAAATATTTTGGGGAGACTTGAGTAAAATTTTGGGCAAAAATAGATTATTTTCTTGTATGTTTTCTCGGTGCAAAGTTTGAAAATTGAAATCGGACTTTTTCCGGAATTTCGTTTCGCGTCGTTTTAAAATCCGGATTTCGTTTAATTCTTTCTCGCCATTTAAATATGCTTCTCCTTTGTGCTCAAACCTTCAAAACCTCGAGCACGAATTCCTTCGCTGACATTTCCAAATCTAATTTCTAAAATAATTACGATCGTCGTCTTTGCGAAAACCCTAGGACATCGACTCGATTCCAAAACTCGGGTTTTCCTCGCAACCCTTGTCCTAACCCAAGTAGAATTTTTAGGCTAAAAATTTGGAGTCGTTTTCATGGCTTTTATGGTTCTTTTCGATCTCTCGATATTTTATTGAATTCTAATTGAATTCAATTGATCTTTCACACGTACGGATAGCACCTGAAGAAACCGGCATCGACCCCGTTGAAGACACCACCCCTCAAGCGTGCGAGCAAGGCAAGTCATCACACTCTTTGAACATATTGATCCTACTTTGTGAAATGATGTTAATTTCAAATTATAAATTGCATGCTATACACAGACAAGTACCTATGCTTGATATACCCTACTTTGACGTTGAACACCATTATAATTATTCTTTGTAACCTTCGATGTGATATGACTGGAGGCTAGCTTCGGTAAAAATGCTTAGCCTTGCTTACACTAGATCCCTGCAATACTCATGATTTTACAAAGAAGGTTTGTGCTCGGGCAACTACCTTAGGGAAGGTAGTTGAAATACGGCCTATGGAGACATGAGAGCCACATGGCCATGAGAATGATGGACTAAGTTTGATGAAAATTGAAAATGATATACAAATGATTTAGACTGGGGCGGCGGATGATTTGGGTGGATTCGGAAAAGGCAAGTGCCGACCCTGGTCAATTAAGGACCGAGCCATGAGATAGCGGAAACGAGCCGATACAACCGTACTTCTCGAATGGGTATAGACCTAGCGACTAGATAGCCGAGTGGAGCGAGTATCCTTGCATAGATGGTTCTCTATGATGTGGTTTATGTGATGAGAATGAGGCTGCGGCCTTTGCTATGAATGGTGGAATTAAATCAATATTAATTAAACTTAAAGATTGAGGAAATTCTCCCTTACCCCAGTGCGCTGAACTCCTCTCGCTGCTAGAAAAGGACGGCTAGAGTGCATGAGGGCTTAAGTTCATGGAGCGGGTGCGCCAAAGCAAGGTTATCGAAAGGCTTTTTTGTGACCGTCTCATGTGTTGAGACGTAGGCTCATTTGTTGGGCTGTCGCGGAGTACGGGTAAAGTGTACATCCACCTGCGGTGTGAGTGAATCAATCTATTCGAATAGCCGTGCTCGCGGATATCGAGGATCGTGACAAGACTTTCGCTTGGCTAGACTTTAAACTTAAAACTGCTGGGATGGGTTTGCATGATGATTTCATTCGCTGGTGAATCAACTTCTCGAGATGCGAGAAGAGGTGGATTCCCCAGAAAATCATGACGAATCGGAGGCGGGAAGCCATCCTTGGAATCACGATGGATGGCAGACAGAACCGTCGCCAGATTAATGAACTATGGAACTAAAACTTGATTTGGCTAGTTGATAGGCTTGTGAAAAAAATTGTGAAAATTGGCTTTATGCAAAAGAACTCCAGCCATTCCTTGAATAACCCTATCATATGCATCAATTCCGTGTTGGCTTGCTGAGTACGGTTGGTACTCACCCATGCTATACGCACAAACCTTCAGCTGATGGAAATGAAGAGCCGGAGGATCCCTACGCTTACTACCAGGAGGGTGAAGGAACTGATGGCGCTTACTAGGTCTTAGCTCCGGTCGTTGCCTGTGGCAAATGTCATGCCGCTGCCTCTATTCCGTTGCCGTATCTAATTTCTGCTTTTGTGTTGTACTCGGACCATGAGGTCCTGTGTGTTGAACATTGCCTTCGGGCCTATTATTGTAATAATGTCGCCGTAAGACTATTCGTGCATGTGCACCTGATTATTCAGTACTGTATTTCGTGGGTACCAACTACTCGATCCAGGGAAATGGTACTAAGAACACGAGAGATTTCCGTTCCAAAACGGGGTCCACGAGAGCTGGTATCGAGCCATGCGACCGTAGGATAAGACCAAATGGCGCCCTACCCACGACTAGTTGGCTAAAGGGAAATATCCCTACGTAGGATCATTTTCAAACTATTATTTCCGAAAATACAAATATACCTTTTCTACATCTGTATTTCCTTTTCTTTACCAAATGGTTATAATGATAGCTCTCTCCCTCTAACCCTAAGTTGCTTTCAAAAGCAGATGTCGAACCATGACGGAGCCTGGGAGATCACCATCCCACAAGACGAGGGGTTTGTGGCACAGCTTCAGTCCCTGCTGTGGTGTTTAAGATATCCGGAACCACCCACCTACCAAATCAAAAGGCATGGCTCCGAAGGATATCCAGCATGGGAGGCGGCCGTTTCCGTGGAAGCCCGCATGGGAAGTGAAACATCTTTTCGCTTTCACACCCGTTATCACCGGGATTTAGCGGAAAGCGCCATCCAAGATGCGGCCCGCAAAGCATTTCTTCGCCTTAATGCGATACATCGTGCGGAACTTACAGTGACAGAGTTCGTGCACCATCCCTATCGCGAGGAAGGCAACCCAGTTTGCACCGTGGAGGCCACCCCCTGCTGCTACAACCCGATGGTCACACGTCTATCACGTTGGGCGGAGACGGCAGATGACTGCTACGAAGAGGCCTTGCTTGAGATCAACGACCAGCAGACACGCCTCAATGATCGGTCGAGAGCCACCGGGCGTGGGGATCGAGATCAACATGCTGCAGACTCGTTGCAAGCCAACGGTGCCCAATATGAGCAACTCTCGGACCGCTACATGGCCCGTGGGAAGCCACAGTAGAGCTGGAGGACCAGCTCGGGAAGAGCAAGCGGCAAGTCGACCACTGGAGGAGCATGCGCACCCGCCCCGTCCACGCGAGTACTTCCACCGAGATTGTACCAACACCTCCTGCTCCCGTGCCCGACCACTATTACCTTATGACTCCAGCATGCTTGGATACCTTTCAAGCCATGATGGAGCAAGCTTTATGTTGAGCACGAGCTGCGCCGTCACGATAGACCCCACGCTGCCACGTCCATGGGACCCACCTCGAGCTCCGTAGCGGTGCCATCCGAGCCTGGATCGGGAGAGGAGAACCCCATCCGATCCACACCGACTCGGAGTCGAGGCGGAACCTATGGAGGTCAAATGGGAGTCCAGCGACACCGATCCAATGGAGGAGGAAGCTCCCCCTTGTCGCCTCACTCACACTGGAGGTCCCCTCACCCGCCAGACCGCTCGCAAGAGTACGCGGCCACCGCGCAGGAAGATTCGGCATGACTCCGAGGCCACCACCTCCGAGCCATGGGGACTCCGATTTGCTTCAGCAGCGGACCACCCACTTCCCGCACCTGGCTCCTGCGGATGGTTGGACGACTAGGCAGGAGGACCACCCCAGCTTGATCTCGCTCTGGACGGTTCGGCAGCAAGGACCACACTCTATCCCCCTTAAATAGTTAATGCAGTAAGACGATGTAGTTATTGTTATCATGGCTTGAGGGACTGTGCATGTACAGTCCGTGTACCCCTATGATGTAATATGATGGACCTAAGTATCGCTTTGTGGTACCCTAATTGATGAGCTTATTACTATTTTACCATGCTTGTTGGTTGAAGATCACATAAAAACAAATTGAAGAAAAATCACCTAGGAACCATGACCTTAACAGGTCCGATCTCTTAATTCATCTATCTTCTTCAGATGGCGCATCGCCGCAGAGCCGCAGCAACCAACGAGAACCCGTCGGAACCCAACCCCTCCACTCTGGCGGAGGTTATGGCTTTACAAACCCAACTGCTCCAAGCAATTGCCAACAACCAGGGAAGTCGAGGAGGATCAAGTTTAGGAGAGTTCATGCGAGCTAAGCCACCAACCTTCTCCACGGCCGAAGAATCCATGGATGCTGAGGACTGGCTGAGGGTGATCGAGAAAAAGCTAACTCTCGTCCGAGTTCGAGAAGCAGATAGAGTTATCTTCGCCACTAACCAGCTAGAGGGTCCCGCAAGTGACTGGTGGGACACCTACAAGGAAACGCGAGCTGAAGATGCCGGAGAACTGACATTTGAAGAATTCACGGCTACGTTCCGTCAGAATTTTGTGCCAGCTGCAGTTATGAGGATGAAGAAAAATGAGTTCCGCAGGCTGCGTTAAGGAAACACCTCAGTACAAGAGTACCTGAACAAGTTTACCCAGCTTGCCCGTTACGCCACAAGTGATCTGGCAGACGAGGAAGAGAAGATGGATAAATTCATCGAGGGACTAAATGATGAGCTGAGAGGACCGATGATCGGAGAGGACCACACCAGTTTCCAAAGCCTCATCAACAAGGTCGTTCGGCTTGAACACGACCAAAAGATGGTAGAAAATAACCGCAAAAGAAGGCTCGCTATGGCCCGCCCATTTCAGGGAGCATCACAACGTCCCATGGGAGCCACCCCGTCTGGATGGAAGCCAAACGTTCCGGCAGCCGGTCGTTTCCCCGCTCCCGACCATGTCAGCAGGCCAGCTACACCTCAGTTTCGTACACCGACGCCAACCCTAGCCGCTCCAGGAAGAAGGAATGTGAGCTGCTTCAATTGTGGAGAATTCGGGCACTACTCCAACAGCTGCCCCAAACCACGCAACACTCCTGTGCGCACCGGCGCCAATGCAACGCCCGTCCGAGGAACCCCACCCCTGCTGTAGGACGTGGTCTGTTCAGGACCCCGCTACCCAACGAGGCTGCCACCGGGTTTCAACGTGGAAAGGTGAATCATGTGCGGGCTGAAGAAGCTCAGGAGGACCAGAGCGTACTGATGGGTATGTTCTCTATCAACTCTACCCCAGTTAAAGTCTTATTTGATTCTGGAGCCTCGCATTCATTCATATCTTCCCAAGTAAGCAAACAACACCACCTACACCAAGTAGCACTTAAGAGACCTATGTTGGTACACTCACTGGGGAAGACATAACCGTACCCCATGCTTGCATCGATGTGCCCATATGGATTAGGGACGTGGTGTTTCTTTCAAACCTTATGGTGCTAGCACCCCAAACCATTGATGTCATACTCGGGATGGATTGGTTGACCAAGAATAATGGAATCATAGACTGCACTCGAAGGGAAGTCACGGTATCCACCCCGTGGGGATCACCAATGAGCATAACTATGGACCAAAACCCGAAGCTATGCGAGCAAGCTGTGGGAGTGTTCACCATGCTACCTTTAGGCGGAATGCCAGTAGTACAAGAATACCCGGACGTGTTTCCGAGGAATTGCCGGAATGCCCCCGGATCGCGACATAGAGTTTATCATCGACTTAATGCCCGGTACTGCCCCCATATCCAAGAGACCTTATCGAATGCCGGCCAACGAGTTAGAGGAATTCAAGAAGCAAATCCGAGAACTACAAGAGAAAGGATTTGTACGCCCCAGTTCTTCTCCTTGGGGAGCCCCAGTACTCTTCGTCAAGAAGAAGGATGGGAGTATGAGGATGTGCGTGGACTACTGATCGTTGAATGAAGTGACTATCAAAAACAAGTACCCACTACCTCGAATCGATGACCTATTCAATCAACTTAAGGGAGCGCAAGTGTTCTCAAAGATTGATCTTCGGTCGGGATATCATCAGTTGAAGATTAGAGCTGGAGATATTCCTAAAACGGCGTTCTCTACACGTTACGGCTTATACGAGTTCACAGTAATGTCCTTTGGATTGACCAATGCCCCGGCATATTTTATGAACCTGATGAATAAGGTATTCATGGAATACCTGGATAAATTCGTAGTGGTATTTATCGACGATATACTTATCTACTCCAAGAACGATGAGGAACATGCGGAGCATCTACGGCTGGTGCTGGAAAAGCTACGAGAGCACCAGCTGTAGGCAAAATTTAGCAAATGCGAGTTCTGGCTCAAGGAAGTCGCTTTTCTTGGCCACGTGGTTTCAGCCGGAGGAGTAGCAGTAGACCCCGCCAAGGTCGAAGCTGTCACGGAATGGAAGGCACCCAAGTCAGTGACGGAAGTTCGGAGTTTCTTGGGCTTGGCCGGATATTACCGAAGGTTCATCGAAGGGTTTTCCACTGTAGCCCGACCTATGACTCAACTTCTGAAGAAGGAAAAGAAGTTTGAATGGGACGAGAAGTGTCAAAAAGCCTTCGACCAACTAAAAGAAAAGTTAACCACCGCCCCAATCTTAACTTTTTCTGACAACCGGAAGGATTTCGTGATGTACTGTGATGCGTCTCGGCAAGGACTAGAAGGCGTGTTAATGCAGGATGGGAAGGTCGTAGCGTATGCCTCGCGACAGTTATGACCCCACGAGGAGAATTATCCCACACACGACCTGGAATTAGCCGCGGTTGTTCACGCATTGAAGATCTGGAGACACTACCTGATCGGGAACCACTGTGATGTGTATACCGATCACAAGAGCTTGAAGTACTTCTTTACTCAGCCCGATCTCAACCTACGACAGAGACGATGGTTGGAGTTGATCAAAGATTACGATCTAGGAATCCATTACCATCCCGGCAAGGCAAATGTAGTGGCCGACGTGTTAAGCCGCAAGGCCCAATGCAACCACATGGGATTGGGAAGTATGGCCAGTGAGCTCCAAGAAGAAATGGCTCGACTTAATCTGCACCTGATCCCTCACGGAGAAGTAAACTCACTGGAAATCCAACCCCTCCTGAGGACTCAAATAGAAGAAGCCCAAAAGGGGAATGAGGAAACCCAGGAAATCAAGGAACGCATGGCCGCTGGACGCGCTAAGGAATTTTCGATAGACAACAAGGGAACCCTGTGGTACAAGAGAAGGATCTGCGTACCTGAACAAGGTGGATTGAGAGGGTTGATCTTAAAAGAAGCACACGAATCGGCCTATTCGTTACATCCAGGAAGCACGAAAATGTATCAGGATATGAAGGGAGAATACTGGTGGCCCAATATGAAGAGAGATGTAGCCGAATACGTAGCCGTGTGCGATGTGTGTCAAAGGGTGAAAGCTGAGCATCAACGACCAGCAGGCTTACTGCAGCCGCTCAAGATTCCCGAATGGAAATGGGACGAGATAGGCATGGATTTCATAGTGGGACTACCCAAAACTACGACTGGTTACGATTCCATATGGGTAATAGTAGATCGGCTCATCAAGACCGCCAGATTTATTCCCGTAAAAACTAACTACAACAGTGCCAAGCTAGCGAAACTATACATGAGTAGGATTGTATGTTTCCACGGTGTACCGAAGAGGATTATATCGGATCGTGGTACCCAATTCACGTCTCATTTCTGGAGCAAAGTCCACGAGGCACTCGGAAGTCACCTCGCCTTCGCACCGCTTACCACCCACGGGCGACGGACGGGCGAAAGGACGAATCAAGTACTAGAAGATATGCGAGAGCTGTGCGTTGGATTTCACCAAGGATTGGGAGAAATGTTTGCCGTACGCCGAGTTCTCCTACAACAATAGCTATCAAGCCAGTCTGAAGATGTCACCAAACGAAGCTCTATTTGGTCGCCGATGCCGAACCCCATTAATGTGGTCAGAAACCGGTGAACGAACCGTATTCGGGCCTGACATAATCAAAGAGGCCGAGGAAAAGGTTCGCCTGATCCGGGACAGATTACAAGCTGCTCCATCACGACAAAAGAGCTACGCGGATACCCGACGAAGAGAATTAGAATTTAAAGAAGGTGACTACGTGTATTTAAAGGTCTCACCACTACGGGAACTCGGAGGTTCAAGGTCAAAGGAAACTCGCACCAAGATACGTGGGCCCATTCTTGATAAACGCTAGGAGAGGTGAAGTGGCCTACCAGCTGGAGCTGCCCGAGAATCTCTCCGATGTCCACCCCGTATTCCACGTGTCGCAGTTGAAGAAATGTCTGCGGGTGCCAGAAGAGCAAGCTCCTTCGGAAACCATCCATGTCCACAGTGATCTTACCTACCCGGAGCATCCAATCGAGATACTGGACGAGGCAGAAAAGAAGACGCGGACCAAGTCATGGCGCATGTACAAAGTACAATGGAGCAATCACACGGAAGAAGAGGCTACCCTGGGAGAGCGAGGAGTTTCGAAGACGGAATACCAACACCTACTCAAGAACCGGTAAGAAATCTCGGGGACAAGATTTATTGTCAGGGGGGTAGGTCTGTAACATCCTGAAAATCAAAGAAATTGAAATCGGAAAATCGGAACGTAAAAATCAGAACTTTCAAAAACCTTCGCTTGTTGCTTCTTTCTCGGGTTCGTTGCTTCTTATTTGCCAGCTCAGTTGCATAAATTTAGTCGTGATCAATTCCCTTTCGGTGTTTTTGGATAATTTGGAGTTGTCGAAATGAAAGATGCGAAAGTCCGTATCAGGATTTTTAAAAAAGAAATCGGAGAAAGTGCGGATTTATGAAAACACGATTTGGGAAATATAAAATAAAAATATTGATTGGGAGAAGATAAATTAGGACACAAAATAAATAATAAAATTCTCGGGTCGTACGCGAAATCCGGAAAAATTTTGAAAAATAAAGGGGAATATTGAAATTAGAAAAGAGGGATTTTAAATAAATAAATATGAAAAAAATAATGTGGGAAAATAAAAGTGGAGAAAAGTTGGAAATATTGTATTAAAAATTATTTTTGAATTATAGAAATTTATTTTGGAATTTTTAGAAGAAAGAAAAATAGAAATGGAAAATTAAAATGGAAAATCGGGAAAAATCGGAAAATGCACTGTTCATGGCGTGCCAAGTGTTCGACGCCGTACGCGCGCGTCCGGCCGCTCGCGCGCGCATCGGCCCCCTACCCGCGCGCCCACGCGCCGCGCGAGCACACGCGCTGCGCGCCGCGCGTACGCCCGCCCGCCGGACCCGCGCGCCGCGCGCGCCGCGCCCTCGCGCGCACGCGGCCGTACGCCCCGCGCCCGCGCCCGCGCCCTCGCTGCCACGCGGCCGTGTCGCGCCCGGACCCCCACGCCGCGCGCCTCGCCGCGTCGCGCCGCCGTACCCGGCCGTCCCGCGCGTCGCCGCGTGTCTCCACCCCGCACCCCGCCACACCGGCCCTCCCCACTCCACCCCGCGCCCGCGCGAGCCCCGTCGGCCGCGCCTATAAAAGGGGGCGCCCGCCTTTTGCCGCACCGCTGCCGCTCCTCTCTCCGTTCCCGAGCGCCGCCGAGAGCCGCCGCCGCAACCCAAGCGCCGCCGTGCGCAAAGCCTCCCCCGTGCCCCATCGCTCCTCCCGAGGCCGCCGTCGCCGGTAAGCCCCCTGCTCCGCCCCTTTTGTCGCGCCGCCGCTGCCTCTGTTTCGGCCGGACTTCGGTCGAACACTTGAGGGTAATGAACAGTGCGAGAGAGAAAAAGAAAAAAAGAAAAAAAGGGAAAAATTAGGAAAAAATTTTTAGAAAATTTGGAAAATATTTTGGGGAGACTTGAGTAAAATTTTGGGCAAAAATAGATTATTTTCTTGTATGTTTTCTTGGTGCAAAGTTTGAAAATCGAAATCGGACTTTTTGAATTTCGTTTCGCGTCGTTTTAAAATCCGGATTTCGTTTAATTCTTTCTCGCCATTTAAATATGCTTCTCCTTTGTGCTCAAACCTTCAAAACCTCGAGCACGAATTCCTCCGCTGACATTTCCAAATCTAATTTCTCAAATAATTACGATCGTCGTCTTTGCGAAAACCCTAGGACATCGACTCGATTCCAAAACTCGGGTTTTTCCTCGCAACCCTTGTCCTAACCCAAGTAGAATTTTTAGGCTAAACATTTGGAGTCGTTTTCATGGCTTTTATGGTTCTTTTCGATCTCTCGATATTTTATTGAATTCAATTGATCTTTCGCACGTATGGATAGCACACTGAAGAAACCGGCATCGACCCCGTTGAAGACACCACCCCTCAAGCATGCGAGCAAGGCAAGTCATCACACTCTTTGAACATATTGATCCTACTTTGTGAAATGATGTTAATTTTAAATTATAAATTGCATGCTATACACAGACAAGTACCTATGCTTGATATACCCTGCTTTGACGTTTAACACCATTAGAATTATTCTTTGTAACCTTCGATGTGATATGACTGGAGGCTAGCTTCGGTAAAAATGCTTAGCCTTGCTTACACTAGATCCCTGCAATACTCATGATTTTACAAAGAAGCTTTGTGCTCGGGCAACTACCTTAGGGAAGGTAGTTGAAATACGGCCTGTGGAGACATGAGCGCCACATGGCCATGAGAATGATGGACTAAGTTTGATGAAAATTGAAAATGATATACAAATGATTTAGACTGGGGCGGCCGGATGATTTGGGTGGATTCCGGAAAAGGCAAGTGCCGACCCTGGTCAATTAAGGACCGAGCCATGAGATAGCCGGGAAACGAGCCAGTACAATCGTACTTCTCGAATGGGACCGAGTGGAGGCAGTATCCTTGCATACATGGTTCTCTATGATGTGGTTTATGTGATGAGAATGAGGCTGCGGCCTTTGCTATGAATGGTGGAATTAAATCGATATTAATTAAACTTAAAGATTGAGGAAATTCTCCCTTACCCCGGGTGCGCCAGAACTCCTCTCACTGCTAGAAAGGGACGGCTAGAGTGCATGAGGGCTTAAGTTCATGGAGCGGGTACTGCCAAAGCAAGGTTATCGAAAGGCTTTGCCGTGACCGTCTCATGTGTTGTGACGTAGGCTCATTTGTTGGGCTGTCGCGGAGTACGGGTAAAGTGTACATCCACTGCAGTGTGAGTGAATCAATCTATTCGAATAGCCGTGCTCGCGGATATCGAGCATCGTGACAAGACTTTCGCTTGGCTAGACTTTAAACTTAAAATTGCTGGGATGGGTTTGCATGATGATTTCACTCACTGGTGAATCAACTTCTCGAGATGCGAGAAGGGGTGGATTCCGCAGAAAATCATGATGAATCGGAGGCGGGAAGCCATCCTTGAAATCACGATGGATGGCAGACAGAACCGTCGCCGGATTAATGAACTATGGAACTAAAACTTGATTTGGCTAGTTGATAGGCTTGTGAAAAGAATTGTGAAAATTGGCTTTATGCAAAATAACTCCAGCCATTCCTTGAATAACCCTATCATATGCATCAATTCCGTTTTGGCTTGCTGAGTACGGTTGGTACTCACCCTTGCTATACGCACAAACCTTCAGCTGATGGAAATGAAGAGCCGGAGGATCCCTACGCTTACTACCAGGAGGGTGAAGGAACTGATGGCGCTTACTAGGTCTTAGCTCCGGTCGTTGCCTATGGCAAATGACATGCCGCTACCTCTATTCCGCTGCCGTATCTAATTTCTGCTTTTGTGTTGTACTCGGACCATGAGGTCCTGTGTGTTGAACATTGCCTTCGGGCCTATTGTTGTAATAATGTCGCCGTAAGACTATTCGTGCATGTGCACCTGATTATTCAGTACTGTATTTCGCGGGTACCAACTACTCGATCCAGGGAAATGGTACTAAAAACACGAGAGATTCCCATTCCAAAAACGGGGGTCCACAGGCTGCCACCATGGGGGCTGGTCTGGCTCTTGTGCAGACTAGGTCTCTCTACCCCCGAGTGGATATCAACTCAGTCGGAGAGGGCTTCGCGGACGGCACTTCAGACGAGCAAGCGCTGGACATGCTTAGTGAAGCGCAGGAGTCGACGAAGAAGATTGCCGTCGATGTAGTGAACAACTTCCGGGTTTAATCTGTCTCATGAACATTGTCTTGTACGCATTGTATGGCTATGACGCTGTGATGTAAAACTTGTGAATATTCAGTTTATTTATGTTAATGCCCTGATCCGAGTCTTTATGTGAAGTTTCTTAAGTAATTTTCGTCCGACTGTCACCGAGCCTAGACTCGATTAGTCCATTAGAAAACTCTCAGTCTTTAAACATTGAACTCGAATCGAGGAACATTAAGCAATGATAAACCAAATCATGCACAAAGGTTGATGAGGAAAACTATGCTTTATTGGCATATGGTACTGCCCCGATTGCGACTCAAGAAGTCATCTTGCTTGAGGTTGGCGATCAAGAGAAACATGAGACTTTAGTCAATTTAAGCATAAAATCGTCGAAGATGCTCGATGTTCCAGGAGTTCTCCACCATAGATCCGTCTTCACGTTTTAGTCGGTATGCGCCTGGCCGAGTCACCTCAGCGATTATGTATGGTCCTTCCCATAAGGGGGATAACTTGTGACGGTCTTTGGTGGTTTGAATCTTGCGCAGAACCAAGTCGCCAACGATGAAAGCTCGTGCTCGAACGTTGCGACTGTGGTATCGTCTGAGCCCTTGAAGATATTTTGCCGACTGGATGGGGGCTGCCTCTCGGGCCTCTTCCAGTCGGGAGAGGTCGTCCACTCGATCGGGGTCATAGCGTTCATCATTGAAGCTGCGGACTCGGAGGGATTCATACTCCATCTCATTTGGTAACATGGCTTCTGCGCCGTAGACCAGAAAGAAAGGAGTTTGGCCGGTAGCCCGACTTGGTGTGGTCCGCAGAGACCATAGGACCGAGGGAAGCTCTTGGACCCACTTGCGTGCGTAAGGGCTTAGACGATCGAACACGCGGGCCTTGATGCCTTGAAGGACCATGTCGTTGGCCCGTTCGACTTGTCCGTTGCTTTTGGGATGTGCGACTGATGCATAACAAATCTTGATTCCGAAGTCTTCGCAGAATTCCTTGAAGATGCCTCCCGTGAATTGAGTCCCATTGTCAGTTATGATCCTGTTTGGGACGCCGAAGCGGTGCACGATGTTGAGGAAGAAATCCCGTGCCTTGTCAGCAGTAATTGTGGCAACCGGCTTGGCTTCAATCCACTTGGAGAACTTGTCGATTGCGACGAAGAGGTGTGTAAATCCTCCTGGGGCTTTCTTGAAAGGGCCGACCATGTCCAAGCCCCATACCGCGAATGGCTAGGATAGTGGATTTGTTTGTAGCTCCTGGGCTGGGACATGGCTCTGTCGGGCGAAAAATTGGCAACCTTCACAGGTTCGTACCACTTTGTCCGCGTCGAAGACCGCGGTAAGCCAAAAAAAACCCTGTCTGTAGGCTTTGCCTACCAAGGTGCGTGCTGCCGCGTGGCTTCCGCATATGCCCGAGTGGATGTCTTGGAGCAGCTGTCTCCCTTCCTCGGGTGTGATGCATCTCATTAGGATTCTGGAGGGGCTTCTCTTGTATAAGTCGGAGTCAATCATGACATATGCTTGGCAACGACGTCGGACGCGCTCTACCTCATCCCGGTCTTCTGGCAGCTCTTGCTGTGTTAAGAATTTGATGAGTGGTGTCCTCCAGTCGGCATCAGTCATGGCGACTTTGTTTGCAGCTTGTTCGTTGGAAGTTGTCTTTGCCGTGATGGTTGGCTCATAGAGGTGCTCAACAAAAACGTCTATTGGGGCAGCTTCGCGCTTGGACCCGAACTGTGCCAACTCATCAGCTGCTTCGTTGTTGTGTCTCAAGACATGTGATAGTTCGAGTCCGTCAAACTTGTCTTCAAGTTTGCGGACCTCTTGTCGGTAGACCTCCATGGTGTCGTTTAGACAGGACCAGTCCTTCATTACTTGGTTGACGACCAGCTGGGAGTCGCCTTTCACGATGAGCCGACGTATCCCGAGTGAGACTGCGAGCCGCAGTCCATGTAGCAGGGCTTCGTACTCGGCAACGTTGTGCGAGACGGAGAAGTGGAGGTGAAGGACGTATCTTAGCCTTTCCCCAGTCGGGGAGATCAGCACCACTCCTGCTCCCAAGCCGGTGATCCTCTTGGATCCGTCGAAGTGCATGGTCCAATGTTGGAGGTCTTCCCGAGGTACGTTCTCTTGTTGCTCAGTCCACTCGGCTAGGAAATCTGCCAGGGCTTGTGACTTTATGGACGTCCTCGCCTTAAAAGTCAAGTCCAGTGGCATTAGCTCCAGAGCCCACATAGCGATGCGCCCAGTTGCCTCCCGGTTGTGGATGACATCGCCGAGTGGAAAGAATGTGACGACGGTGATCGAGTGACCCTGAAAATAGTGTGCCAATTTCCTCGCGGTTATCAGGACACCATAAAGCAATTTTTGTACCTGAGGGTAGCGAATTTTGGCTCCTGCCAACACTTCGCTAACAAAGTAGATCGGCCTCTGGATCTTCTGGACCCGTCCTTCTTCTTCGCGCTCGACCACGAGTACCGTACTAACCACTTGGTGAGTGGCTAAAACGTACAGCAGCAGGGGCTCCTGGGGCTGAGGCGAGGCCAGGACAGGCGGCGTTGTAAGGAATTCCTTGAAATCTTCAAAGGCTTTGTGGGCTTCCGCAGTCCACTGGAAGTCATCCATTTTCTTTAGCAATCTGAAGAAGGGCATGCCTCGTTCGCCGAGTCGAGAGATGAAGCGGCTTAGCGCCGCCATGCAGCCAGTGAGCTTCTGGACGTTCTTCTGGTTACTCGGGGGCTTCATGCTCAAGATAGCGTTGATCTTCTCTGGATTGGCTTCAATGCCGTGATGTGACACCATGAAGCCGAGCAGTTTGCCTGACGGGACGCCGAAAGTGCACTTTTCCCGGTTCAACTTCATTCTGAAGGCCCGGATGATTGCGAAGGTTTCTTCTAAGTCAGCGATCAGGTCTTCTTTCTGCTTGGTCTTGATGACGACATCGTCGACATAGGCTTCTATGTTTTTGCCGATCTACGTCTGGAAACATCTCTGGATCATGCGTTGGTATGTGGCGCCGGTGTTCTTCAGGCCGAAAGGCATGGTGATGTAGAGAGGCCCCAAACGGCGTGATGAACGATGTCTTCGAGCGGTCGGATTCTTTCAAGCGATCGGTGATAGCCGAGTAACAATCCAAGAAGCTCGGGAGTTGGGCCTTGTTGAGTCTACGACTTGGTCGATGCGAGGTAACCCGAATGGATCTTTGGGACAGGCTTTGTTGAGGTCGGTATAGTCAACGCACATGCGCCATTGCCCCGTCTTCTTGCGGACCAGGACTGGGTTGGCTAACCAGTCAGGATGTAGGACTTCTTTGATGAAGCCGGCAGCCAAGAGCTTTGTGAGCTCTTCCTTGATAGCGTCTTTTCGGTCCTGCACGAATCTGCGTAATCGTTGTTTTATCGGTTTGGCGTCATCTTTGACGTGCAAATTGTGCTCGATCACCTCCCTAGGAATTCCAGGCATATCAGATGGTTTCCAAGCAAAAACATCTTTATTATTTTGGAGGAAGGTGACGAGCGCGCTTTCCTATTTGGGATCTAGTTCAGCGCCGATTACAGCAGTTTTTGAGGGATCCGATGGATCAAGGGAGATCTTCTTGGTCTTGGCGTCGCCGGATCCTGATTTGGCTATCTTCTTCGCGGGGACTTCGCCCTCTGCCGAAGTCGATGCAGCCAATTGGACTTCTTGCTGGCCACGCAATCTCTCGTGAGACTGGGCCATGTCGCAGCTCTCCTTGTCGCAGGTGAAGGCTTGTTTCACATCGCTACGAAGAGTGATGACGCCGTTGGGACCCGGCATCTTCATGCAGAGGTAGGTGTAATGTGGGATCGCCATGAATCTGGCAAGCGCAGGCCTTCGATGATGGCGTGGTAGGCCGTTTCGAAGTCGGCCACCTCGAAGGTGACGTTCTCCGTTCGGAAGTTCTCTCGGGCCCCGAAGGTGACTGGAAGGGCGATGTGCCCGAGTGGTGTAGATGATAGCCCCGGGATGACTCCATGGAAGGGGGCTGAGCTTGCCTTTAATTTGGCCCTCGGGATCTGCATCTCGTCTATGGTCTTGGCGAACAGAATATTGAGGGCGCTGCGCCCATCGATGAGGACGCGCTTGAGCCTGATGTTGCGGACCATGGGATCCAGGACGAGTGGATAGCGCCCCGGGTGAACCACTCGGTCAGGGTGATCCGAGCGGTCAAAAGTGATGGCCACTTCCGACCATCGCAGGTACTGAGGGACTTCGGGTTGAGCCGCGTTGACCTCTCGGTCGGTTAGCTTCTGTTTCCTCTTGGATTCGTAGGCTAGCGGCCCCCCGAAGATGTGATTGAGCTCTCCCACAGGGTCTTGGAAAGGTTCGGCATTCTCAGCTGCGTTGTTTTTCTTGGCGCCCGATGGACCAGCCTCATCAGTCGGCTTCTTATTGAGTTGCGCCGCGTACTGCTCGACGAACTGTTTGTAGATGAAGCAGTCCTTAGCCGTGTGTTTGTGATTGGGATGATGAGTGCATTGAGCGTTCATGATGGTGTCGTAAGCGGTGACTCGGGGACGGTGTTGAGTGTTGGAGGTTGCGGCCACTAGATCCTCGGATCGGCGCTTGCGGTCTTTTTGGCCCTGGTTGTTGTTGTTGCCGTTATCCTTCTTAGGATTCCGGCTTCCTCCCGCCTGTTTGTCTTCCCTCCTGTCGGGCTGGTCCTGGCGTGTCGCCTTGATGGCGTCATTGGATTTGGCGTAGGAGTTCGCCGTCTCGAACATTTGCTTCACCGTCTTCGGTGGCTTGCGTCCGAACTTCCCGATTAACAGCTCATCACGGACTCCCTTCTGGAAGGCGGCGATGATGATGTCATCGGTAATGTTGGGGATCTTGTTGCGCTTCTCGGAGAAGCGCCGGATGTAATCCTTCAGAGGCTCGTCCGGCTTCTGGATGACGTTGTATAAATCGAAGTGTGTGCCGGGCCTCTCGAAGGTGCCCTGGAAATTGGCGATGAAGTGGTCCCTCAGCTCGCTCCACGAGCCGATTGAGCCTCTTGGCAGGCTCGTAGCCAGTTCCTGGCCGAGTTAGCGAGGGCTATGGGCAGATAGTTGGCCATAGCCTTGTTGTCACTGCCTGCTGCGCGGATGGCGAGAGTATAGACGGTAAGCCACGACTCAGGGTCGGTCTTGCCGTCATATTTCTCTATCCCTGTTGGCTTAAAACCATTCGGCCAGTGCACTCGGCGAAGCTCCCGAGTGAAAGCTGGCACTCCGTCGTCGCCGCTATCGGGTGATCCCCTCCGATCTTCCCGAGTGCGTCGGTCTCGCTCCTGGTAACGGCGATCGAGGACTTCCCGCGATCACTCGGCGGGGTCCTCGGTTGGTGGTTGGGTAGCTAGAGCTGTTGTTGCGGCGGACGCGGTGGTGGACGGGTAGACGTCCATGTCGTTTGTCGCGGGGAGTCGGTCGTTTGCTCCTGGTACTTCTGCGTGGACTCGTGACGTGGGCCTCTTGGCCTAGTCGTGGACCGATCGGCTCGGGCCTCTTGTAGTCTCCGACCTTAGAGGCGGGAGTCGGCTTTTATCGGGCGTTTCAGCCACGGACTCAGTCGGCCTTCGTGCCGAGGTGGTGGGATGGCCGTTGGCTGTGGCTACGACGATGGTCTTGATTTTGTCGAGTATTGGAGTCACGTCGGCGGGTGCCGTCTCCATGACGGTGTCCAAGAGTGTGAGTGCGGCAACAGCGTTCTGCTGTGGCGTCTGAAAGATGTTGGCGTTGCGGACCCGCGTTTGAAGGATGGCCTCCTGAGCGGATCGTCCAGCTGCGCGTAGATCTTGCTTTCTCTTGTCAGCCTCTTCCCTGCGTTTCTTCTCCTCTTCGGCCGGCTTGCGCTTACGCCGATCTTGGCTCGCTCTTCCTCGGCAAGCTGCGGGCCATGGCTGAGTCGGACTCGTCCGGCTCAGCCATGAGGACATCGAAGCACTTCGGCCCGTAGTCCTTGTCGCAGTCGGAGTTGTCGGCTTCGTCTGAGGGGATGCCATAGAGGTCGTCAAAGCCGGCGGAGCTGAGGTATTCGTTGAGCTCCGAAGATGAGCATGAGCCGAACGGCTGGAGGATGACAGCGATCTCTCTCGATCCTGGGTAGCTCGGGTCTGGATCGCTCCAGTCCGAGTCAGAGCTTGGTGATGCGGGCTCCTCCGAGTGGGTCGACCTCGACTCGGGGGAGAGGAGTTTGCTGTAGATCTCGGCGGCGTTTGGTAATCCAAATGGCACCGAGTGGTCTTCTTCCGAGTAGATCGTCTCCGTTGGGGAGACGAGAAGATCGGTGCAAATTTCGGCGGTGTTCGGTAATCCGAACGGGGCTGAGTGAAGTCCTTCATTGGAGAGGGTGGATTGCATATTGGACTTGAAGATGTCGTCGAAGATCTCGGCGCTATTCGGGAGCCCGAACGGCACCGAGTGGATCTCTCCTTCCGACTGGTTTGAATCCGAGTCAAAGGAGAAGTCGTCGAAGTTGTTGGCGGCGAAGTCGCTGAATCCTGAAGGAGATCCCATCACGCTTGTCGGCGAGATTGTTGAAGAGGTCTTGACGCGCGATCCCCTACTTGGCGCGCCAACTGTCGAAACTTGGTTTCGGCAATAGAAATTTGGGGGTGCAGTCAAGATCGCCAAGCACAATGGGTTAGATTGGAGAAAGGAATTTAGACAGGTTCAGGCCCTCTCGTGAGGTAATACCCTACTCCTGTTTCGGTGGATTCGATCCGCCGAGTGTCTTTATTGATCTCGTGATCTAAGGCTGAAAGCTAAAAGCTGATCTAACTTCTCATGTCTGCTATCGCATTTCCCTCAAGGGACGCCCCCTACCCCCCTTATATAGTCTTGGGAGGAGGGCTTACAGATCGGAAACCCTATCTTACTCTAAGTCGGTTTCCTCAATCTTACCAAACCGTGATTATGGGCCGTTGCCTTATCTCAATCGGCAACGTAACACCCAAGTCATGTTTGGTTTACAGATATGGCAGACGCAATCTATTCCTACCTCCAGTCGGATAAGCTTGCCATATAGATACCCGATTGCCATAATCTCCACAGAAATATGGTATGAGACTGTGCCTTTTCATTAAATAGAGCAGAAATAAATACAGCCCCTAAGGGTAGAGGGTAAGGCCCTCAAAAAAGGAGAAACAAAAGACAACTTATACGAAATTAGGTAGGCACTCGTGCAGACATTTGGTGCCCACCAGCATCCAGAGCCTGCTTTCCTCCTTGATTTTAGCCAACAAGAACGACACCACCAATCCCCTATGCTCAAAGATTCGTTGATTCCTCTTCTTCCAAATTTCCCAGACAGCGAGTAGGATGAGCGTGCGCAACTCCTTTTTATGTACTCCTGACGTGTCAGCCATCTTTTCCCACCATTCGTGAACTGATTGCGTAGTCCCCCAACACTCAGGGCATAACTGTTGGTTGTCCACCCAATTGGCTATGTTCGCCCAGATTCTTTTGATGTATCTACATTCGGCCACTAGGTGCAGGGCTGTCTCATCTAATCTTCTGCATAGGGGGCAACATCCATTGTTCTGCCAACCCCTCACTGCAAGTCTGTCAGACGTCCAAACTCTGTTCTGAATAACGAGCCAGGCATGGAGCTTGCATTTACCCGGTGCCCAGACCTTCCAGATGAGAGAATCAAAGTTTGTGTTGGGCGCCTCCAAACACTGCACTTGGTAAGCTGAAGATGCTGAGTAATTGCCATGGCTTGTAAACTTCCAAGTTATTTTATCGGAGAGCTCTTCATTGAACTGCACATTACGAATCGCCGTCCATAAGGCTACAAGTTGCTCAATTAGCTCTAGCGATATTAGCTGGCTATTTTGTAAGTCCAGGTCCTCCACCCATGCGTCATTATCCATTCCTTGGCGTATAGTCTTTCCTTTTTTCTTGTCGATTGCATAGACAAGCGGCATGACATCCCTTGGTATGCACCGTCCTGCCCAAGGCGAATCCCAGAAACTTGCTTTCCTCGCATCTCCGATTGACAACTTTATTGTTGCTGCAAAAAGGGTCTTATTGTTATCATCACAAGGTGTACCTAACCCCACCCAAGGCTTGGTCGGGTCTTTCCATTGCTGGCATAGCCAACGCAATCGCAGTGCTCTCATGAAATTTTCCAAATTAAGCACCTCAAGGCCTCCCTGTTTAGTTGGCCTACATGTCCTTGCCCAGTTCACCTTGCATTTGCCTCTAGTAATATCTCCCATGCCTGCCCAAAGGAAGCGCCGCCGTTGCTTGTCCAACTGCTCCAGGGCCCTTTGTTACTTTCAACACCGTTAACATGTAAATGGGTTGTGCCATTACAACCGACTTGACAAAAGTTGTTCGCCCTGCCAGGCCCAAATTCTTTCCTCTGCACCCTCCCACCTATGCTGAAATTTTGTCGAAGACCGGCTGCAGATCCGAGCTACGTATTCTTCAGAGCAGGAGGAGAAGCCCTAAGTATTTAGCGGGAATTGGGCACGTATTGCAGGAACTCCTTCCAGAACTTCTTCCAGGTCTATGTTTTCGCACCTGGTCACTACAACTTGGGATTTTGGAGATTGTTGACTAGTCCTGTTGCGGTACCAAAGTGCTTTGAAATGTTAGTCACATCCTCTCTTACGAGGTTAATGAATAAGACTGCATCATCTGCATACATGAAAATTCGTAACTGATTTGCTCTTCCCCTAAGCTTTGAGATTGCACTCATTTCTGTTTCTTTGTCCATGATTCTCTAGATGGGGTGTATTGCTAGAACGAAGAGGAGTGGTGAGAGGGGGTCCCCCTATCTCAGGCCTCTACCATGACGAATTCTCTGACCAAGGATACGATTAAGAAGGACTTGGAACGTGGAAGATGATAGGATGGACCAAATCCAGTCAGTCCATTTTGTAGGAAAACCCCTCCTTTGTAGCAGAGCCATGAGGTAGTCCCAGCGCACCAAATCAAAAGCTTTTGTTATGTTCAGCTTGAAAAGTAGCATTGGCCGCCTTGTACGGTGAAATCTTCTTGCAACATTTCTGACATACAGGAAATTATCATGAATACTTCTCCCTTTAATAAAGGCGTTTTGGTTACTGGAGATGAGGGAGTGCATGTGCGGTCTTAGGCGCAGGGCCAATATATTTGGAAAGATCTTAGCTATGCTATGAATCAGACTGATCGGTCGGAAGTCAGCGACTTCCTTTGCACCATCCTTTTTAGGGATTAGGACAATGTTTGCTGAGTTAATCAGCCCCAGACTAGCGCATCTCAGGTTATTGATTGAGTCAAACACTGGAATGATGTCGACCTTCACGATGTCCCAACACGACTTGAAGAAAGCCCCATTGTACCCATCTGGCCACGGCGCTTTATCTGTTGGCATTTCTTTGATGGCCTTGAAGATTTCCTCCTCTGTGAAAGGTTCTGCCAGCGATGCTAGATCGATAGCCTCAATACCTAAGGCCTCCCAATTCAACTCATTAGGTCTTGGCCCCGACCGCCACATGACTCGTTCAAAGTGATTAAAAATAACTTCTTTTTCATCAAGTTGGACGGCCCCGCCGCCCTCATTGTGCAGTCTTTGGATGCAGTTTTTTCTTTGTCGAGCATTTGCTCTGAGATGAAAATATTTGGTGTTAGCATCACCTTCCCTTAGAAAAGTTATTCTAGAGGCGTGCCTCTTCCTTGCATGCTCGATCGTTGCCAACGCGATGATTTTGCGCTTTAGACCTACTTTCAAGGTATTCTCCTGCACAGACAGCTTCCTATGCTCCTGCGCTATCTCCAGTCTCTGAATAACGTCAAGCGCCATATGGAATTGAATTTTTGCTTCAATGCAGAGGTCTGCTGCCCAATTCCTTAAGTCGATTGTCGTACGTTGCATCTTATGAGTAAGGCGATGAATAGGCTCAGTGTGCAGCAACGGCTGATTCAATGAGGCCTTCACTATATCCTGAAAGCCTAGGAGCCTCAACCAGTAGTTCTCAAACCTGAAGGTTCACAGCCTAGGTGGGCAAAGAGGATTTGCGAGGATAAGAGGCCAGTGATCTGAAAGCCCTGTTGGTAAGGCGTGCAAGGTATGGTCATGGAAATCCATGTCCCATGTATCGTTGCAGAAGCAACGGTCAAGTTTAACCATAGTTGGTATTTGCCTCTCATTACTCCAAGTGAACTTCCTCTTCATTAGGGGGATTTCATGGAGTTCACAGTGATCGATGGTCGCTCGGAAGCGTCTCATACTTGCACGATTGATTCTGCTATTATTTTTGTCCCGTGCACGGTAAATCATATTGAAGTCCCTGAAGATTAACCAACCTTCGCCCTGCGGAGGTTTAAGCCGGCGAACGTGTCTGAGGAAATCCTCCTTTAAATGGTGCCTAGTTGGCCCATAAACGCCTGTAATATGAAAGTTGGCCCCTGATTGAACAATCGTTACTTTCGCCGTAATCGAAAACCGTCCAATGCGGATGTCCTAGAGCTCGAGGACACTGCTGTTCCATAAGATAAGAATTCCCCCTCTTGTGCCTCTGGACGGCTTTAAGGCGAACTTATCAGTTTTGTAGCCACCTGGAAAGCGGGCTAAATCATCATCTATATTTCGCAGCTTCGTTTCTTGGAGGCACAAAAGGTTGCACTTGGTGTCGAGCATCATCTCGTGGATCGTGTTGCACCGTGCAAGCGAATTAAGGCCTCTTACAGTCCAACTTATCAAATTTAAGCTATGCGACATAAGGACGATTACTAATCACTTGTGTTGGCCACCTGCCAAAGCAATTAGCAGCAGTGTGCCTTTCACCAAGCACCCGACCCATCTTGGCTTAATGAGGCGCCTACCCATCCTGCCGCTGTCCAAGGGGCTGTGGCACACGCACGGCGATAATGGTGGCGGTGTTGGCGGCGTCAGCAGCAGGGGCATTTCAGTGGTTGAAGCGGCATTCAGGGCGGGTCCAATCTCCGCCGGCGACGAGCAGTATAATCTGCGCGTGTTGAAGGCCTTCCCGAAATCGGCTCCCAAAGGCAATATCTTCTCATGTCGTGAGCTCCAAGCCGCTTTGTTATGCCGTCGGCACTTATGCAGCGTTGTGCCTGCCATAGCCGGCGTTGGGTTCGGAAGCGAACTGGACGGGTGACGAGCAGCACTGCAATTTCTATTACACATGAATATACTGAACATGGCCGTTTGTGTTTATGTGTGTTGCGCTGGGCTCTTTCAATTATCTTATGTTGGACTTTTTTTAAGACAACAAAACAGGCCTAGATGGGGCGTTGACTTGCTGGGCTCGTTTCGAATGATTCCTTGGCTTTTTCTTCATTGACAAAACGCCCAGAGCTTTTTGTGTGTGATGGGCTTTGTTTTCACGGGATCAGAGAAAACGTTGGCCTTTTTTCACCAACAAAAAGAGTTTCTGCGCAGCGCATGGATGAGATATGTGTTTGATCGTACGGTTAGAGAAAAAAAAGCTCAAACAACAAAAATTTTCAGCTGGCTGTTGACAGTCTCTTACGTAATTGTAAACCCTGTCAGTGCAATCTTTTTAGTCCTAATTAAGATCCATTTTCCATTAGTATTTTTATTACGTTTTTTTTGTGTATGTGGCTCTGTTTTGGTTCAAAAAAAAAGGAAAGTTTGATCACACGTCATTTACAACTGTACATAGCTGCTGTGTTATGGACAACGTGAAGTCCAATAGATCCTTTGGATGTAAAAATGGATATTATCTAAATCAAATCTCACAGTGGATAATAAAATGCGCACTTCTCACGAATTCACAATCATAACTGGATGGACTGAATTTCTCTTGCTCTATGACATGAAGCATCTAAGATTGCTGCACAGGCCTTAGAAATGATGTTATTGGCCCAACATTTCCTCTGGCATGGAAAAGAATCATATCCTACTGTAGACAATGCTGGCCAATAAAAATAGATGTTGGGGGAGCATATATAACTCTGGTCTGGCTTTCTCAATCATGCATGATTTTAATAGTCCACTCAGTTCCACATTTTCCATCGTGTTGTATGAACTTAGGTTTAGGAGGCATCGAGGTGTCTCTCTACTAATTGAATTGGTTGTTTCTTCTGAAGGTGGAAGATGGGCTACTGTGGACTGTATTTATAATTGATGGAGAGTTGGAGACGACTCTATAGTCTATAGGTTGCAAATGCTACTCAACATAACAAACCATAAAGCAGCTAGGACGACAACTTTTAATGTTACAGTAATTTAGTGATGAACCGTCGTGGAAGGAATTGAATACCGTGTCACACGATGTTCTTCCGTAGAGCATGGATGTGCTACATGAGAAATAAATCTCAATGATACAATTCAGCCTCCCTATTTGTCCTGTTATTCATCTTGATTTCCCCATAAATCATAAATTAATTAATAGGAATTTAGCAGTATTTTTCACTAGAGCAAGTACTCCCTTCATCCTTTTAAAAAAGTAGTAGTAATAAAGGGTGCTATAGGGCATAAGTAGTCATCAACATCAAGGCCGGCCATGCACATCTTGCTTAGACCATGTGTATTTTACTCAAAATTTTACATAGGTCGTAAAGAGTACCGACTGTAGAACATGGAAGAGGGCTTAAAAAGACAATACACACGAGACGGGAGGAGCAAAGTCCTCTTTTCACTACTGGAAAATTGTTATAGTCTCGGTTATAAAAATAAGACTTAAAAATATATTTTAGTCTCGATAAAAAAACAATGACTCTTTATCATTAACTTCATTAACTGAGACTAAAGATCATTTTTAGTTCACCGAGGCTAAAGTGAATGCCCTTTTTATTCTACTTCTTCTTCTTCTAGGCCGAGTCATTGCTACAAAGGTTTGGAGGAAGGGAGGTGCTATCAAAATTTTTTGTGAAATTATTTTGGTGATAATATACAAATTAGAGGGATCTAAAAGACAACTCCATCATCTAATGATGTATGCTTAGCGTATTATATTTGTAGGCTCTATATATTTTTATCTTTAAAAAAAATTGTGTCTGCTTCAACTATTATCTCTGATGTGCTTGTATGTTGGTTTTCAAAATTAGCAACTCTAATGATGTATGCTTAGCATATTATATTTACAGATAAACCTATATATATTTATGTCTAAAAAGTTTTGTCAAAAATGATGAGGGAGAAAATTCTCATCCCTCCCTTATTTTTTCAGTTAGCTTCCACACTCTCCTCTTCTCCCTTAATCCAGCTCTCCCTCCCCCTCCTCATCTCTCTTTCCTCCCTAGCCTTAGATTTGAGGGTGGCACAACGGGAGTAACGGCCACGGAGAAGGGCAGGGACGGCATCGAAAGGGGAGCAGTGGCAGAGGAAGTAGTAGAGGAAGGAGCTCCATATCCAAGGCGGCTGGGCTCAGCTGAGAGGAAGTGAGAACGCGGATCCAAGACGATGCTGCACATCGGGGCGAGGGTGCTGCACAAAACCCCCGATGTGATTATGAAATTCTTAGCATTTTTAATTTTTATTTTTAAAGATTTGTAAAAATAATTTTTGGTTTAAAAATATTATAAAACTAATCGTCCACCGTTCTTCGGAAGGACGAGATTTAAAATCATCCTCCCAGAGGCGATTTTTGCGACGTGTGCAGACAGCCGTTGGCCCGTCGCCGCACCACGCGTGTATTTTTGTATTTTGCCTCCTTATCACCCTTGTAAAGAGTGTTTTTTTCCTGTGCAATAAACAGCACAATGAATAGTGCAATAAATAATGATATACAGTATGATAAACAATGATGAACAAGTAGTGAACAGTAAAAATACCCTTTGTAAAGACGATAAGACGGTAAAATGTAAAATTACATGCGCGTGTAGGCAAGCAGCCAATGACCGTCTACCACGTCGGCAAAATTGTCCTCGAGAGGCGAGTTTTAAATCTCGTCCTTTTGAAGGGTAATGGGCGATTAGTTTTACAATATTTTCAAATAAAAATTATTTTTATATATCTTTAATAAAAAAATTAAAAATCTAAAAAGTTCTGTCATTAAGGGCGGCAGCGGGGAGGGCATCTGATCCGCACGGTGCTCGGGAGCCCTTCATGCAGTTAAGGGTGATAGCGGTGGCTAAGAACAGCGGCAGGGGCGGTGGGCCGGTTGGCCGGTGGCGGTGGAGGCGCTGGATCCTGGATGCGCTGTAATGGTAGACTTTTTCTTGGTAATTGTTATTGGTCTATGGCCCATGTAGCTCACAGGCTGTGAAGCATCTTTCTTTTTCTTCTTATTGCCAACCCTCCAATTATTTACGTACGCCTAGTTGCAAGCTTGTATCTTACTGCTTCTTTATTCGAGAGGTGTTTCTCTATGAGACTTCCTATCAGGCACCCAATTTCTCAAAAAAACCGGGCATTGTTTCATAGTGAAAATTAATTTATCACTTTCAACTCACTTGGTCTAGTATTTAAAAGTGAATGCAAAATTCAAGAAATACTGATAATTGCAACACCTAATACCCACTACGTGAAACATTTAGTCCCAACGGTTGTTTAACATAAGAAAGTTTGTAAAATAAAAAAAACTTTAAATGTGGAATAGAGTCAAATTCCAATTGAAACATTCGCTTCGTGCATGGAAAACATCAATTTTTGACGGTTGATGCATATATCTATTTCATCTAATAATATTCATGTGAGATCTTTTTGTCTGATTTAACCTTAATTAACGAATATAATGGGACAGTCGCATCATTGATCGAATGAATAATTTCGAAAAAAACATTTAAAGTTTAATTTGATGGCTTGTGATATCACTACTACATAAATGCAAAAAAGAACGGCATTATAGATGACGAAAGTGCTAAAACTTATACCTATAGATCTTTTCCCACATCTACGCCTCGAAAACATATACAAATGACACCTTTCAATAATTATAGGTGTTGGTTCTAGAAAACCAACACAACAGCATATTTAATTTATCATAGGTACTAGTTAATTAAAAACAAACACCTATAATATATTATAGATACACGTTTTTAAAAAAAGACACCTGTAAAACCGAGCTGAGCGGAACCGGTGGTGGAAGGCGGATATTTTTACTCGGCCTTATCCTCTTCTTCTCCTCCTCTATCTCCCGTCCCCATCCTCCTCTTTTTCTCCTCTCATCCTCCTCTTCTCCTTCGCCCACACCCATCGTTGACCGCAACCGAGATCCACGAGCCATCGATCTCCCTTCCTCATCCTCCTCTATCTCTCCCGTCCTACCCATCCTATCACACTCTAAAAATTACTTAATTTAATAAATCATTTCTCAATGCCTTTTTGGAATTTTATTTAAAATCCTAAAAGATAAGCATTAATAAAACCTTAATAAGTCTCAACATACAAATGGGCTATATAAATTTTTTACTAAATACTCTGTTTGTTTATCTATTCTCTGGATTTTTCTAGAAATTATTTGAGCAAGGGAAGTGTTTTTAACAAATGAAATAGCATTTCATGAATTATTTAAATTGAAAAAGGTTTTATCACCCCAAGGTCACTGGGGCAAAAGTTGGCCCAGTCCTTTGCCTCTGGCCACTCCTTTGCCTCTAGACACGCGCGCTGTGCCATTTGGCCCATGCCAGCCCAATCCAAAATGTTTCGCGGCCTCTTCCCTATCTCACCGACATGTGGGGCCCACATATCGGCACCGTTTTCAACCTTCGGCCGACATTACCTGACACAGCCACCACATCCCCTTTCCAATCTCGACGCCCTTTCCTTCTTTGGTCGAATTAAGTGAGGGAAAATAATCCTCCAGATCCCCTCTTCCTTTTATCTTTAGGAATCTAGAGATAATCATTAGGAAATCGATCCTGATTTGAGATCGAATCAAATCCCCTCTTTCAAAAACCCTATCTCCTTCCTTCTCGTCGTTGAGCTCGATTCGGGCCCGAACTCCATCCCTCGCCGCTATAAATAGCTCCCTCTTGTCGCCCTCTACCGCTGCCATCTGCGCCTTCATCCGCCATCACCCATAGTGGCACCGCCACCTTCAACCCTAGTGTCGCTGCCGTCCAGCCAAGCTGTGCCACGGCTCTTGTCGCCGTCTTTCTTTGCCGGTGCTGCCTTTTGAATCGCGAGGAGGAGACACACGAGGAGGAGACACACCCCGTCTACCCCTTCGCTCTCGCCATTTCTCACAGGAGCATAGTCGTCATCATCAACCAAAGGCCGCCACCGCCTGAAGCTCATCGCTGGTTGCCAATCGTCGTCATCTGCCATCGCACCACCCCTCGGTGAGTTCCTCTCGCTATGCTCGTTCTCTAGGTGTCCTCGGTTCATGCCGCCGAGCTGTAGATTGCCAGCAACCATGGGGTCCCGTGCCGCAGGCGGTGATGACCTCGTCCACTGCGTCAGCCACCTTGTCAGCTGTTGTGTCACCACGTGGTAGATTTGATCAATCTCGGCCGTCCAATCCGATCAAGTCTAGGTCAAATATATCTCGGTTGTTGGTTTTGTGGACCGTCTCAGTTAACCCTGTCTACTTTGGACCAATCATGGATGACGCAATAAATCCAATTTTCTTTAAAACATAATTAATTATTGCATCATAATTCCAATATAACTCGTGTAAATGATTTAAATCTGTTTATGCAAGGTTCAATGGAGTAATCATTCATAGGAAGAAGCTACTTGGGAGTGAGGGGATGAATTGAACTCAACCCATCCCATCTCTTTGCCAGATTTTATGGATCTCGAGGATGAGATTCCCTTAAAGGGGGTTGGTTTGTCACATTGTAAAAATTGCTGAATTTAACAAATCATTTCTCAATGCATTTTTAGAAATTTATTTAAAAGCCTAAAAGAGAAGCATTAATAAAACCATAATAAGTCTCAACATAAAAATGGGATAGATAAAATTTTACCAAATACTTTGTTTGTTTATGTATTTCCTAGATTTTCTGGGAATTATTTGAATAAGAGAAGTATTTTCATAAATGAAATAGCATTTCAAAAATTATGTAAATTGAAAAAGGTTTTTAAAAAAATCACCCCAAGGTCACTAGGCCAAAAGTTGGCCTAGTCCTTTCCCTCTCGTCACGCGCGCTGCATCCTTCGACCCACGCAGGCCCAGTCTGAGCCGTCCTGCGCCTCTTCTCTCTCATGGACATGTGGGGCCAATATGTTGGGACCGTCTTCAACCTCCTGCCGACGCTACCCGACGACACCGCCGCATACCCTTTCCAATCTCAGCGCCCTTTCCTTATTCTGCCAAATCTAGCAAGGGGAAATAATCTTATGATCCCCTCTTCCTTTTCTCTTTAGGAATCTAGAGCTAATCTTTAGGAAATCGATCCTGATTTGATATCGAATCGGATCCCCTCTTTTCAAAACCCTATCTCTCTCCTTCTCATCATCGATCTCGATTCCTCATCAAACGAAGGCCACCACTGCTGCTTCCCGCCAGTTGGTGATCGTCGTCATTCGTCATCGCACCAGTCCTCGTTGAGTTCCCCGCACCACGCTCGTTCTCTAGGTGTCCTCGATCCGCGCCTCCGAGCCATAGATCGCCGGTGACCATGGGGTCCCATGCGATCGTCGGTGATGACGTCGTCCGTTCCATCAGCCGCCATGTTAGCATCGTCGTCTGCCACGTGGTAGATTTTGATCGATCTCCGCCGTCCGATCCGATCAAGTCTAGGTCAACTAGATCTCGGTCTTTGGTTTCTTGGACCGTCTCAGTGAACCCAGTCCAGCGTGGACCAATCATAGAGATGCAATAAATCCAATTTTCTATTAAAAATAATTAATTATTGCATCATAATTCCAATATAACTACTGTAAATGATTTAAATTATCTATATTTAGAAAATTCATAACTAATTCATATGAAGTCAGAATGAGTTCGTTCAAGTCTCATAATTCATTTAAAATCAAGATCTATCTATTAAAATTATCCACATCTAGTGTTCCTGCTTGTTCATGTACTGTTTTGTTGATTTTTTTCATTTTTCTTTAGTTTTCGACGTTTCCGAAGAGGTCTTTCTGCAGGAGAAGGTTCAAAAGTTTTCGATGACCAGCAAAGGAAGTCACACAAATCCTAAACACCCTTTGAGCATGTTGAACCCATTTAAAGCTATTGTTTCTATTCAACTATTGCATTATTTCTTTTGAATGTTATCGGGTGGTGTGAACCTATTCCTTTGTATGACCAATTTGCATTGATTACCCTATTCTGGTTATAATTTGACTTGTTTGGACTTTACACATTGATTCAACTAGATATTAGTATAATTGCTTACCTATGCTTAGAAACATTGGTATTATTTTATATGGGAATAACTAATGCTTCACTCTTGCTTAATGATGGTTATTTAATGGTAGCTCATGATGGCTAATCGTGATTGGTTAATAATATTAGAACTAAAGCTTGACTAATGGTGGGTTTCGAGCATATGGATGTGATGGTCATGCTCATGATATTTAACGACCAGTTCGTGAGCTACTCGTGTGAAGTATTAACCGTACTAACCACAAGCCAGCGTGGTTAACGACTGTACCTTTTGTATAGTGCGGTTCGGGGCACCAAACCGAGAAGTGGTGATATGTCACGCCCAAAAATTCAAACCAGAATTTTCGAAGCTAAACGTGTATTAAAATCCCTATCCAGGACTAGCCAGAGTACACATATGATAATTGTTGATATTACATAATCCACATCTTAGAAACAATATAAAAGATTACATAAATGCAACGGAAAAACAAACGACTGGCTAAACTGAAACTTGACTCTTGCGAAGAAGCACCAACACACCACAGACAACCTTGACATTGGACGAAAGACTACTCCTCGTCGAAACCTTCCTCTACCTCGATCTCTAACTCTGATGGGGAGATAGAGCAAGACTGAGTACTACCCACTAGACTCAACAAGTCATACCGAAAGAGAAGGTATGATGCAGGATAATTCACAAGGAAGGCTAGAGTTTGATTGCATAAAACAACATTTCAAAATAATAGTTGAAAGCTAAAACAGTAGTATATAATTAAGTAGTATTAAAATAATTGTTGTCCAACGTTACCACACGTTGCAACAAGCCCAACCAACCATCTATTCTAGTCAAGTACCATTAATCAAGTTATTTGCTAGAATGAGACTAATCACAGTGAATCTGGTTGATCGTCCATAACCACGGGCATGGCTATTTGAATAGTTTTTAACTCTAACCAGAGGTGTACATATGTACCTTGTAGGATCAAATGCCCAAAGAAAAGCCAACCAGAGGGGGTGAATGGTTGAGTACCCCAAAAACAAAGTTTTAGCGGAAATAAAACTTTACCTCTGTTTTTCTGAAGCCGGTCTGACCGCAAGTGTCGTTTCGGTCTGACCGAGTAGCCTTGCCGGTCTGACCGCCCGATGAGCTTCGGTCTGACCATCCGTAGCCGATCGCCTCAGCCGATTGCTCGATGCAGCCGATGACGATGAAGTCCGATGCCAGCCGGTCTGATCGCCGATGTACTTGCGGTATAACTGGGAAGAAGGCTCGGTCTGACCGGTTAGCAGATCCGGTTGAAGCGACAATTACGCCGCCGCACCGAGGAAGAAGAAGACACAAAGAATTCTCAAGAAAATTGATCTTTATTGCAACTCTCTATGTTTACAAAGTGCAAACAAAGCACTCCTCACAGAATCTCAATCTAAACTTGAAACCCTAAATTGAGAAACTCTAAAACTTGAACTCAAAAGTGATACCGAGAGGCCACGCCTTCCCTCACTATTTATACCCAAGATCCGCAGCCAAGAGCCACGAATCCTACTCATACAAGAAGCCCTAATCCACTAGGAAACCTTCCTGTACAAGAAACGAACTATACATAAACTAACCATAACAAACTCGGTTTTCCTAAAACCAAAATTCCGCTTTTCATACGCAACAATATCTCCATTGTATGACATATGGAAACTTCCCAATCATGTGCACTAATCTCTACCCTTCAGCATCCCGCATGATCCCCATCTGGGATGTCACCTTATCTCCAAGTTGACTCCGACTCGATCACCGGCAACACTTTCCCGAGACGTAAAGAATACCTGCACACAATTAAACAAAGAATACCATATCCGAGCATAAGCTATCCAAACTTGACTCATTGTTAGCATAAACAACCAGACACGTGCATAGGAACACGAAACTTTCATGTATATGCAAGGAAACAAACCGAAACCAAAACCGAAACGAAGGCAACCGGCCGGACGCTCGGCCGGTCGACGCAGCAACGCCCGGTCGACCGCCAAAACCTCCGGCCACCGCAAGATAAGCTGGTCAAACCAGTGGCATGACGAACACTGTTCATCATACGAAAATTCAATTATCTCCCAAAACCAATTTGTCAATAATCTCCAAAGATCAAAACACACAAACCAAAAACCACAGCGACCAATTGTTCATCATCCAATAAGAATCAAACACACTTTGATTTTACAATCTCCCCCTTGATGAACACATTGGCAAACAAATAAAAAGTGTTGTTTTGGTGTTTGGAAAATTAAAAACAAAAATGGTAAAAAGCATTTGAGTGCTCAAAAATCAAAGAAAATTTATCTCCTTTGTTTGTCCTCTTGTTTTCCCATGCAAACAACATTATTTTCTCCCCGTTTTGACAATGAATTCATCAAGCATAGGAATTATGTTTATAAATATTCAAGAGCTTAGCACCATACATAAAGCAAATCATGTCATGTGTTGCAATAAAAAGAAGATAAACATATCAATTATATAGCAAATATGCACTAGAGTATAATCATGAATCAAATATTTTATAATTAAGTTTAATAACACAATAAAAGTTCATGGATTCAAACGATTTATAATGTAACATCTTTACAAGCACTAGGTTGAAAAACAAACCCAAATATATATACCTATTGCAATTTTTATTCCTTCTTAAATTTACCTTTTTGCACATATAATTCAAGAGAAAAATTTTTCATTTTGATTCGAGCCATCTTTAGTGCTCATATATTTTTTCTCTCAATTATTCCGAGTACGTCCTTGTCGTCAAGACTGTTTCCAAGGATTTGGTACTCATTATTTTTGCTCACATCGAATACGTCCTTGTCATCAAGACAGTTTCCAAGGATTCGGTATTCATTTTTTTCTCTCATAGATAATACTTTATTCTCTTTTCACATTGAGCAATTTTAAAGTAATTTGATGAATATTAAAGCAACATAATATATATAAGCATTTAAAATCCAACACAAGTACTAGCATCAACATTGCATATTTCTTTAATTCAAGTAGGATTAAAGTGTCATGCATTATGTCACTTAAATATAATAACTATATCACATAAAAATACTAGAATACATATAAGCTATGCTAGTGAAAAATAAATCTTCATAATATTGCTAGCATGTATATGAACAACAATATGTATGGATAAAGCTCTCTAATTTAGTTTAATCATGTAGCTTGATAAAACAAAGAGCACAAAAACTCCCCCTCAAAACATGCCAAAAGGATGAATAATTCACAATTCCCCTCGAAGAAAAGCAAAGCGAGAAGAATCCAATTGTTTTGTAAAAATATCAGCAAGTTGCAATTTTGTATCCAAAAATTTCAATTCAACATCTTTCTTCTTAACATGATCTCGCAAGAAATGAAAGCGAATATCAATGTGTTTAGTGCGTGAATGTTGAACAGGATTCTTAGCAATGTTAATGGCACTTGTATTATCACAATAAAGAGGCACATTTTCAAAAACAAATCCATAATCTTTTAAAGTAGAAATCAGCCAAAGAATCTATGAACAACAACTTGCAGCAGCAACATATTCAGATTCAGCAGTGGATTGAGCTACACTAGATTGTTTCCTAGAAGACCATGCAATCAAAGAAGTTCCAAGAAAATGACATGTTCCACTAGTACTTTTTGTATCTATTCTACAACCCGCAAAATCAGCATCTGAATAACCACTTAAGCAGATAGAAGATGAAGTAGAATACCAAATGCCAAACTCAAGTGTATGACTCAAATACCTCATGATGCGCTTGACTACTTGACGATGAGAAGCACGTGGAGAAGCTTGAAAGCGCGCACACAACATACAGCAAATTGTATGTCTGGCCTAGAAGCAGTTAAATACAACAAGGATCCTATCATGCTTCTATACTCCTTTTGATCCACAGCTTCACCATCTTTATCGGGATCAAGAACAGCAGTAGATCCAATGGGTGTTGATATTGGCTTGCAGCTCTCCATCTTGAACCTGCGCAAAAGATCTTTGGTGTACTTTGTTTGATGGATAAACATACCTTGAGGTGTTTGCTTGATTTGCAATCCCAGAAAGTACGACAGCTCACCCATCATACTCATCTCAAATTCTCTACGCATAGTCTCAGCAAATTCTACAACCAAAGAGTGAGTTGCACAACCAAAGATAATATCATCAACATATATCTGAACGAAAAGTTGATTTTCACCATGCTTAAGAACAAAAAGCGTTTTGTCAATATTTCCCATTTGAAAACCTTTTTCAAGCAAAAAGTTCTTAAGTCTGTCATACCATGCTCTAGTTGCTTGTTTCAAACCATATAAAGCTTTTGAAAGTTTAAAAACATGGTTGGGAAAATCAGGATTTTCAAAACCCGGTGGTTGTTTAACATAAACTTCTTCCTATATAAAACCATTTAGAAAAGCACTTTTAACATCCATTTGAAACAATTTAAAACCTTTGGAAGCAGCAAAAGCTAACAAAAGCCTAATTGCTTCAATCCTAGCAACAGGAGCAAAAGTTTCATCAAAATTTAAACCCTCCACCTGAGTAAAACCCTGAGCAACAAGCCTAGCCTTATTTCGAACAATTGTTTATTTTTGAAAACCCACTTGGTTCCAATAATATTATGTCAAGAAGGAGGTTCAACTAAAGACCAAACTTTGTTTCTTTCAAAATTTTCAAGTTCTTCATGCATGGCGTTAATCCACGATTCATCAGTTAATGCATGAGTAACATCTTTGGGTTCAAAAGAAGCAACAAAAGCAGAATTCGCTAAATCATGCGCAGTTACCTTAGATATGGTCGTCCGCTCATTTAAATTACCTATTATTTATACCGACGGATGTCGTCGCTGAATGTGCAAAGGTGCAGTGATCTCAAAAGTTGATTCACGTTCTGGTTCAGCACTGGTCGTGATCCCTGAAGAATCTTCGTGATTGGAATTAATGGAGTCTGCAAGTGGTCGGCCGCCTGCCTCGACGGTCTCTCGGCTTGTCTCGACCGAGCAGCTCGCCGGTCGACCGACGGCACCCGGCCGGTCCGACCGCAGGTCGACCTCATCGTCGTCGTCGTCGCTTTCGTCTTCAAAGATTCGACCATACTCCCCCTAAGCCTGTGGCAGTGTACCTGAAAGATCTGGTCTAGTACCGGGACTAGCCTCATCAAAAGTGACTTGACAAGTCTCGACAATTTTGTTAGTTTCTAAAACAAGTACACGATAGCCACGAGTGTGTGCAGGGTAACCAAGAAATAAACCATCAGTTGAACGTGATTCAAACTTGTCCAAATTTCTAGATTTTAACACAAAGTGTGGAGATTATGGAAATCGGGTATCTACATGGCAAGTTTATCCGACTGGAGGTAGGGATAGATTGCGCCTGCCATATCTGTAAACCGAACATGACTTGGGTGTTACGATTGCCGATAGAGATAAGGCAATCGGCCTATAGTCACGGTTTGGTAAGACTGAGGAAACCAACTTAGAGTAAGATAGGGTTTCCGATCTATAGGCCTTCCTCCCAAGACTATATAAGGGGGGTAAGGGGCGTCCCTTGAGGGATATCAGATTCTAGATCAGTTTTAAGCTGTCAGCTTTAGATCACGAGATCAATAAAGACACTCGGCAGATCGAATCCATCGAAACAGGAGTAGGGTATTACCTCACGCGAGGGCCTGAACCTGTCTAAATCCTCTTTTTCTTCTAACCCATTGTGCTTGGCGATCTTGACTGCGACCCCAGAAATTATATTGCCGAAACCAAGTTTTAATAGTTGGCGCGCCAGGTAGGGGACCGCGCGTCGAGACTTCTTCAACAATCTCGCCGACAAGCGTGATGGGATCTCCTTCAAGATTCGGCGACTTCGCCGCCTACTTCACCGACGATTCCTCCTTCGACTCGGATTCGGACCAGTCGGAAGGAGAAATCCACTCGACGCCGTTCGGGCTCCCGAACAGCGCCAGCATCTACAACGACATCTTGAGGACTAAGATGCAATCTACTTTCTCCGACGACGGACTTCACTCGGCACCATTCGGATTACCGAATACCGCCGAAATCTGCGCCAATCTTCTCACCTCCCCGACGGAGGAGATCTATTCAGACGAAGACCTCTCGGTGCCGTTTGGGTTACCAAACGCCGCCGAGATCTACAGCAAACTTCTCTTCCTCAAGTCGACGGCGACCCACTCGGAGGAACCCACACCCCCAAGCTCTGACTCGGACTGGAGCGATCCAGATCCGGGTTACCCAGGATCAAGGGAGGTCGCCGTCATCCTCCCATCGTTCGGCTCCCGCTCATCTTCGGAGCTCAATGGATACCTCGCTCCGCCGGCTTCGACAACCTTTATGACATCCCTTCGACGAAGCCGACAACTCCGACCGCCGCATGGACTATGAGTCGAAGTGCTTTGATGTCCTCTGGCCGAGCCGGACGAGTCCGACTCAGCCATGGCCAGAAGGCTTGCTGAAGAGGAGCGAGCCAAGATGGAGCATGAGCGCAAGACAGCCGAAGAGGAGAAACAACGCAAGGACGAGGCTGACAAGAGGAAGCAGGACCTACGTGCAGCCGGACGATCTGCCCAGGAGGCCATCCTCCAAACACGGGTCCGCAACACCAACATCTTCCAAACGCCACAGCAGAACGCTGTTGCCGCGCTCACCCTCTTGGACACCGCCAATGTGACTCCGATACTCGACAAGATCAAGACCATCATCGCAGCCACAGCTAACGGCCACCCCGCCACCTCGGCACGAAGGCCGACTGAATCTGTGGCCGAAACGCCAGACAAGAGCCGGCTTCCGCCTCTAAGGTCAGGAGACTATAAGAGGCCCGAGCCAGATCGGTCGACGACCAGGCCAAGAGGCCCACCCCGCGAGTCTATGCAGAGGTACCAGGAGCAAACGGTCGACTCCCGCGACAAACGACATGGACGTCCACCCGTCCACCACCGCGTCCGCTGCAATAACAGCTCCAGCTACCCAACCAGCCAACCGAAGACCCCGCCGAGTGATCTACGGGAAGTCCTCGATCGCCGCTACCAAGAGCGAGACCGACGCACTCGGGAAGATCGGAGGGGATCACCCGATAGCGGCGACGACGGAGTACCAGCCTTCACTAGGGAGCTCCGTCGAGTGCACTGGCCGAGTGGGTTCAAACCCACAGGGATTGAAAGGTATGACGGCAAGACCGACCCTGAATCTTGGCTAACCGTATACACCCTCGCCATCCGTGCTGCAGGTGGCGACAACAAAGCTATGGCCAATTACCTGCCCGTGGCCCTCGCTAACTCAGCCAGAAGCTGGCTCACGAGCCTGCCAAGAGGCTCAATCGGCTCGTGGAGCGAGTTGAGGGACCACTTCATCGCCAACTTCCAAGGTACCTTCGAGAGGCCCGGCACACACTTCGACCTATACAACGTCATCCAGAAGCCAGACGAGCCTCTCAAGGATTACATCCGCCGTTTCTCCGAGAAGCGCAACAAGATCCCCAACATCACCGATGACATCATCATCGCTGCCTTCTAGAAGGGAGTCCGTGATGAGCTGCTAATCGGGAAGTTTGGGCGCAAACCACCGAAGACGGTGAAACAGATGTTCAAGACGGCGAACTCATACGCGAAGTCCAACGACGCCATTAGAGCTGCCTGTCAAGACCGGCCCGACAGGAGGGAAGACAAACAGGTAGGAGGAAGCCGGAATCCTAAGAAGGATAACGACAACGGCAACAACCAAGGCCAGAAAGATCGCAAGCGCCGATCCGAGGACCTAGTCGCCGCAACCTCCAGCACTCAACGCCGTCCCCGAGTCGCCGCCTACGACGCCATCATGAACGCCCAGTGCACCCATCATCCCAATCATAAGCACGCGGCGAAGAACTGTTTCATCTACAAGCAGTTCGCCGAACAGTACGTGGCGCAGCTCAACAAGAAGCCGACTGACGAGGCCGGACCGTCAGGCGCCAAGAAGAACAACGCGGCTGAAAACGCCGAACCTTTTCAAGACCCAGTGGGGGAGCTCAACCACATCTTCGGGGGGGCGCTAGCCTATGAATCCAAGAGGAAACAGAAGCTAACTGACCGAGAGGTCAACGCGGCTCAACCCGAAGTCCCTCAATATCTTCGACGGTCGAAAGTGGCCATCACTTTTGACCGCTCGGATCATCCTGACCGAGTGGTTCACCCGGGGCGCTACCCACTCGTCCTGGATCCCGTGGTCCGCAACATCAGGCTTAAGCGCGTCCTCATCGACGGGGGCAGCGCATCCTGTTTGCCAAGACCATAGATGAGATGCATATCCCGAGGGCCGAACTAAAGGCAAGCTCAGCCCCCTTCCACGGAGTCATCCCGGGGCTATCATCCACACCACTCAGGCACATCTCCCTCCCGGTCACCTTTGGGGCCCGAGAGAACTTTCGGACGGAGAACGTCACTTTTGAGGTGGCCGACTTCGAAACAGCATACAACGCCATCATCGGAAGGCCCGCGCTTGCCAAGTTCATGGCGATCCCTCACTACACCTACCTCTGCATGAAGATGCCGGGTCCCAACGGTGTCATCACTCTTCGCAGCGATGTGAAGCAAGCCTTCACCTGCGATAAGGAGAGCTGCGACATGGCCCAATCTCGCGAGAGATTACGTGGCCAACAAGAAGTCCGATTGGCTGCATCGACTTCGGCAGAGGGCGAAGTCCCCGTGAAGAAGAATGCCAAATCAGGATCCGGCGACGCCAAGACCAAGAAGATCTCCCTTGATCCGTCGGATCCCTCGAAAACTGCTGTAGTCGGCGCTGACCTAGATCCAAAATAGGAAAGCGCGCTCGTCACCTTCCTCCAAAATAATAAAGATGTTTTTGCTTGGAAACCATCTGATATGCCTGGAATTCCTTGGGAGGTGATCGAGCACTCTTTGCACGTCAAAGATGACGCCAAACCGATAAAACAACGATTACGCAGATTCGCTCAGGATCGAAAAGACGCTATCAAGGAAGAACTCGCAAAGCTCTTGGCTGCCGGCTTCATTAAAGAAGTCCTTCATCCCGACTGGTTAGCTAACCCAGTCCTGGTCCGCAAGAAGACGGGGCAATGGTGCATGTGCGTTGACTAAACTGACCTCAACAAAGCCTGCCCCAAAGATCCGTTCGGGCTCCCTCGCATTGACCAAGTCGTTGACTCAACAGCCGGCTGCCAACTCCTGAGTTTCCTGGACTGTTACTCGGGCTATCACCAGATCAGCCTAAAAGAATCTGACTGCCTGAAGATATCGTTCATCACGCCATTTGGGGCCTACTGCAACATCACCATGCCTTTCGGCCTGAAGAACGCCAATGCCACATACCAACGCGTGATCCAAAGATGCTTCCAGACGCAGATCGACAAGAACGTAGAAGCTTATGTCGACGACGTTGTCATCAAGACCAAGCAGAAAGAAGACCTGATCGCTGACCTAGAAGAAACTTTCGCAAACATCCGGGCCTTCAGAATGAAGTTAAATCCAGAGAAGTGCACTTTCGGCGTTCCATCAGGCAAACTGCTCGGCTTCATGGTGTCACATCGCGGCATTGAAGCCAATCCAGAGAAGATCAACGCCATCTTAAGCATGAAGCCCCCGAGTAACCAGAAAGACGTCCAGAAGCTCACGGGCTGCATGGCGGCGCTAAGCCGTTTCATATCCCGACTCGGCGAACGAGGCATGCCCTTCTTCAGATTGCTAAAAAAAGCAGACGACTTCCAGTGGACCACGGAAGCCAACAAGGCCTTTGAAGATTTCAAAGAGTTCCTTACAACGCCGCCCGTCCTGGCCTCGCCTCAGCCCCAGGAACCTCTTCTACTATACGTTTCAGCCACTCACCAAGTGGTCAGTACGGTCCTCATGGTCGAGCGCGAAGAAGAAGGGCGGGCTCAGAAGATTCAGAGGCCAATCTACTTTGTTAGCGAAGTGTTGGCAGGAGCCAAAATTCGCTACCCTCAGGTACAAAAATTACTCTATGGTGTTCTAATAACCGCGAGGAAATTGGCACACTATTTTCAGGGTCACTCGGTCACCGTCGTCACCTCTTTCCCACTCGGCGATGTCATCCACAACCGCGAGGCAACCGGGCGCATCGCCAAGTGGGCTCTAGAGCTGATGCCATTGGACTTGACTTTTAAGGCGAGGACATCCATAAAGTCACAAGCCTTAGTGGACTTCCTGGCCGAGTGGACTGAACAACAAGAGAACGTACCTCGGGAAGACCTCCAACACTGGACCATGCACTTCGACGGATCCAAGAGGATCACCGGCTTGGGAGCAGGAGTTGTGCTGATCTCCCCGACCGGGGAAAGGCTAAGATACGTCCTTCACCTTCACTTCTCCGCCTCACACAACGTCGCCGAGTACGAAGCCCTCCTACATGGACTGCGCCCGCAGCCACTCGGGATACGTCGGCTCATCGTGAAAGGCGACTCCCAGTGGTTGTCAATCAAGTAATGAAGGACTGGTCCCGCCTAAACGACACTATGGAGGCCTACCGGCAAGAGGTCCGCAAGCTTGAGGACAAGTTTGACGGGCTCGAACTCTCACATGTCCCGAGGCATAACAACGAAGTGCCGATGAGTTGGCACGTTCGGGTCCAAGCGTGAAGCTGCCCCAAAGACGTCTTTGTCGAACATCTCTATGAACCAACCATCACAAGAAAGACAACTACCAACCAAGAAGTTGCAAACGAAGTCGCCATGACCGATGCCGACTGGAGGACGCCGCTCATCAAATTCCTAACTCAGCAAGAGCTGCCGGAGGACCGGGATGAAGCAGAACGCGTCCGACGTCGCTGCCAAGCATATGTCATGGTTGACTCCGATCTATATAAGAGAAGCCCCTCCGGAATCCTAATGAGATGCATCACACCCGAGGAAGGGAAACAGCTACTCCAAGATATCCACTCGGGCATATGCGGAAGCCACGCGGCAGCACGCACTCTAGTCGGCAAAGCTTACAGGCAAGGTTTCTTTTGGCTCACCACGGTCTCCGACGTGGACGAAGTCGTACAAACCTGCGAAGGCTGCCAGTTTTTCGCCTGACAAAGCCATGTCCTGGCCCAGGAGCTTCAAACAATCCCACTTTCCTGGCCGTTCGCGGTATGGGGCCTGGAGATGGTTGGCCCTTTCAAAAAAGCTCCAGGAGGATTCACACACCTCTTCGTCGCAATTGACAAGTTCTCCAAGTGGATTGAAGCCAAGCCGGTCGCCACCATCACTGCTGACAAGGCACGGGACTTTTTCCTCAACATCGTGCACCGCTTCGGCGTCCCAAACAGAAAACTGACAACGGGACTCAATTCATGGGAGGCATCTTCAAGGAATTCTGCAAGGACTTCGGAATCAAGATCTGCTACGCATCAGTTGCCCATCCCTAAAGCAATGGACAAGTTGAACGAGCCAACGGCATGGTCCTCCAAGGCATAAAGGCCCGCGTTTTTGATTGCCTAAACCCTTACGCGGGCAGGTGGGTCCAAGAACTTCCCTCGGTCTTATGGTCGCTGTGGACCACACCCAGTCGGGCTACCGGCCAAACTCCCTTCTTTTTGGTCTACGGCGCAGAAGCCATGTTGCCAAATGAGATGAAGTACGAATCTCTTCGAGTCCGCAGCTTCAACGACGAACGCTACGACCCTGACCGAGTGGATGACCTCACCCGATTGGAAGAGGCCCGCGAGGCAGCCCTCATCCAGTCGGCCAAATATCTTCAAGGGCTTAGAAGATACCATAGTCGCAACGTGCGAGCACGAGCTTTCATCGTTGGCGACCTGGTCCTACGCAAGATCGAGACCACCAAAGATCGTCACAAGTTATCCCCCTTATGGGAGGGACCGTACATAATCACTGAGGTGACTCGGCCCGGCGCGTACCGGCTAAAACGAGAGGACGGGTCTATGGTGGAAAATTCCTGGAACATTGAGCATCTCCGACGATTCTATGCCTAATTTGACTAAGGCTTCATGATTTCCTTGACTGCCAATCTCAAGCAAGATGACTTCTTGAGTTAGCAGTCGGGGGCTGTACATATGTCAATAAAGCTTAAGTTTCCCTCATCAACTTCTGTGCATGATTTGGTTTATCATTGTTCAATGTTCCCCGATTCGAGTTCAGTGTCTAAGGACTGAGAGTTTTCCGATGACCTAATCGAGCCTAGGCTTGGTGACAGTCAGTCGAAAACTACTTAAGAAATTTCGCACAAAAACTCGGATCAAGGCATTAACATAAATAAACTAAATATATCACAAGTTCTACGTCAGAGCGTCACGATCACACAACATTTACAAGACAAAGTTTGAAAGGCAAATCAGATCCAAAAATTGTTCACTACATCAATGGATATCTTCTTTGCTGCCTCCTGCGCCTCACTCAGCATATCCAAGGCCTGCTCGTCTGTGGTTCCGTCAGCAAAGCCCTCCCCGACCGAGTGGATGTCCACTCGGGGGTAAAGGGACTTGGTCTCGTGCAAGAGCCGACCAACCCCCATGTTGGTCGCTTCGTGATGTTGGCCGATATTGGTCAGAGCCCTTCGCAGCTTGTCAAAAATTTCTAACGGCTCTAGCGAACCGGCCCCGACTCCTTGATGGAATAAAGACAGCAAGATCGGCGCGCGGCATTGACGACCTCTTCTCGGGCCTCCCGGCTCGTTTGACCCGCTCAAGCAAGACGTCGATCGAGCTCGGGTATTAACCTTGTAAGCTGCCAAAAGCATCTTATCAGGCAAAGCACTCGGAAATAAAGCGACGCAAGGAATGTTGCTTCAAAGAGGCTTACCTTCAAACTCGGCCTCCATCTCGGCTTTGTCGAGGCTGACTGCCTCCAGCTGGACTTGAAGCGAATGCACCTCCGAAGAATTTTCTACAAGAGAAGAAGATCATCAGCAATCGGGGTTAACGTAAGAATCACGAAGAAACTTGGAGAGACGGGCTTACTCCCGATTGATCCTCGGAGGTCGAGGTTCGCCTCCCGAAGCTCTGCGATCTCTCTCCTTAAAGCCGCCTCCCTCGACGTGGCCTCCTCCTGAGTGGTCTTCAGCTTTCGCTGAACATCCTCTAGGGAGTTCAGGTGAGGAACTAGCTTCTCCAGCACCTCGGACTTTGCCATGGAGCGGCAGTATTCCTTCTGCGCGTGAAATCAGAAGAGTGACCGACTGAAAAATAATGATAATACAATAAAAGAGAAAGACTAAGACTTATGTTGAGCAGCCGGGTCGCCTCGTTCAAGCCTTCGACAAGGGCATCCCTTTCATCTCTCTCGGCTTGCTTGTCCAGGATGATGCCCTGTCTTTGGCCCTCCGAGTCCCGCCACTCAATCTTAATTGGGGGAACCCAGGTTTCGGAGGACTGCAACTTGGGGATTTCCTCCACTGTGGCTGGCGAATAAGAAGGGCAAATGAAGACATGAAAGGTTCAAACTGAAAAAGCAAAAGAATACTTCGATGCAAATCTCACCAGCTTCGGTCGCCGTGCGCTTAGGTGGAGCGGCTCGGCTGGCCTCCTTCCTCTGGCTCTGCGCCGAGTGGCCCTCAGTCGGGGCTGCTCGAGCCGCGGCCTGAGATTTCTCGGCCGTTGACTGGCTTCCAGTCGGGACATCCCGGCTGGCGGCCGGGGACTCCTTCCTCGGGGCATCCTTCTTCGGAGGCGAAGGTTGTTTGCCTGGAGCACTCACGCTCGGTTGCGGGCTTCGGGGCTTTGGCTCTACAGGCTTTGGCACCTCGGGAGCTGCGGCAGGGGTCGGCCCTTCATCTCCCCCGGCAGGATCTATGTCCTGGGGCCTCCTGCGAAAATGAATACAGCGGGGGTAAAGATAAAGAAAGCTTTCAATGAAAAAGTTCGGACTTCGGTTATAGAGCATACCTGGACGACCGGCGGATCTTCGGCGCCATCCGCGGGGATCGCCTTAGAGGTGGGGTCTCGACTGGAGGAGCCGAGACGTCATCATCCGAATCTTCGATGATCAGCCTCCTTTTGCTCGCCCGCTTGTTTGAGTCCTCACTCGGAGCCGCCCGCTTCCCGACTGGATCGCTCTGGATCTTGATCCCGCCAGCCGGCTTCTTGGCGGAACGACGCGGCGCGTCATTGTGGGACACTTTGTACGGCTTGGAGGTAACAGAGCATTTTCCTGCAAGGGAAGAATGCACAACACTAAGAGACAGGATATTAAGAATGAAAGACATTATGAAGAAGTCAGTCGGCTTACCGGAGGAGGAGGCCGATGGATGCTGAATGGGAGGACCAGCAGAATGAGGGCACGCTCAACTGCAATGCCCGACGAGAAGATCTTGTAAATCTGGATCTTCAGGACTTCGTAGCTGAGTGGATCTGGATCTTCCCGATTGGGGTCCTTCCCGCCTTCATACTGGAAGGCCGGCTTCGACCGTTCCTTGATCGGCGGGAGTCGGCACCTGATGAAGTGCCGAGTGATTTGTTCGCCGCGAAGACCCTTTTGCTTCATCGCCAGGATCTTCACAAGCAGCTTGTTTGCCTCGTCCCAATCTTGGGCTACTGGAACAGTGCTCCAAGTTGGCCTGGGGACAGGCGGAAGACCGACGAAGGCTGGCAGGCTGGGTTCGGGGTTGCTAATGTAGAACCAGCCCGCGTGCCATCCCTTATTGGAGGACTTTAAAGGAAGAGAGAAGTACTCCTTGCGGAGAGATCCGCGGAGTTGGAAACCTGCCCCGCCAACGACGCATGGGTGGTCTTTCTTCGGATGCGGCTTGCGATAGAACATGCGGCGGAAGAGTTGGAAGTGGGGGAGGATGCCAAGGAATGCTTCGCACACATGAATAAAGAGAGTGATGTGAATCATCGAGTTCGGGTTCAGATGCTAGAGTTGAAGCCCATAGTAATCCAGGAGCCCCCGGAAGAACTCGGAGGTAGGAAGGCTGAACCCGCAATAGAAGAAAGAAGTAAAAACAACGAGCTCACCGGTGTTTGGGGTTGGAAATTCCTCACCCGCCGCCGGACGCCATCCCACGATCTCCTTTGGCGGAAGCACGTCGTGCTTCACCATCTCTTTGAGGGTGGATTCCCTCACATCCGATGCGGCCCATTGGTCGAACGGGATCCTCTTTTCCTCCGCCATGAGTATGGTGCTGATAAGAAGTGGATCTGGTCGGGAAAAGTGGGGATTTTTGACAAAGGAGCTTGAGAGGTTTGGCTGTGGAAGCTGGTTGTTGCAAAGAGCGAGCTCTTAGATGGATGGATTTGGGAGCGCGCGTGTCTAGGGTTTTCCGTAGGGAACTGGTGAACAGTACTGCGAAAAGGGGAAACTTTTGGAAGATGAAGAGGCGGGGACGACCTCGTGTCTTTATAGAAAGATTTGAGGGTTGCGCTAGGTTTTCTTGTAATTGGGCCGAGCCCATAAGAAAATTTACGGCCCGGTTAAGGTGTGGCCCGACGCGTGTCCTTAGGGACTTAAGCGGATGAGCTTAAGCAGATTTGCCCTGGCAATATGCACGTGTCTGAATGCCCTGTACCTTTGAAAATCCTTCCATATCGCGGTTTGCTTGACTTCATGAAAAGCTGGCACGATGCAACTTGGAAGGTGACCAACAGCTAAGTTTTTATGGCTGCCTTGATGACAAGGGCTGTTTGGTTTTTTGGGCATTTGATCAAGTAATCTTAATCAATGCTATCTATTTTTCCACCTTGGTGAAGATCTTTATAGATTGAGACTAGTATTATGGCAGAAGCTATTTAATAACTTGGTCATATTTTTCATATGATTGAAAGAAATCGTTTTCCCATGAGGGACGATTAAAATATTTGTTCCGGGATGACTCGGGCAGATCCACTCGGATAAGCATAAGTTTACCGAGTGCTTTACGCCCTGAGGGTTGATTGAATTATTTGTTCTGAGATGACTCGGGCAAATTCACTCGGATGAGTATAAACTTGCCGGGTGATGAGATTCATATGATTGCTTTAGCATGAGCTAAGCATTCACATGAGAATGATTTTTTATAGTTCTTGACTATATGCTTAGTCTGTTTTTGACTAACCACATAGTCGGGGGCTACACCTAATTAGGTGCATCAGGAGATGCACCTAGATATTTATTTTTGAGAATTTTTTAGATATTTTCCAGCCCTTCACAGTCTTTGGAGCCACTCGGGAAGATTCAGGCAGAGATGATGGAATCACTCGGCGCCAAAAGCACTCGGTCAAAGAGGTTTTTGGCTGTGTGCTGTTTTGGTCTGAAGCTGAGCTGTCTCATCGACTGAAAAGGACTCGGGGGCTACTGTGGAGATTATGGCAATCGGGTATCTACATGGCAAGTTTATCCGACTGGAGGTAGGGATAGATTGCGCCTGCCATATCTGTAAACCGAACATGACTTGGGTGTTACGATTGCCGATAGAGATAAGGCAATCGGCCTATAGTCACGGTTTGGTAAGATTGAGGAAACCAACTTAGAGTAAGATAGGGTTTCCGATCTGTAGGCCTTCCTCCCAAGACTATATAAGGGGGGTAAGGGGCGTCCCTTGAGGGATATCAGATTCTAGATCAGTTTTAAGCTTTCAGCTTTAGATCACGAGATCAATAAAGACACTCGGCGGATCGAATCCACCGAAACAGGAGTAGGGTATTACCTCACGAGAGGGCCTGAACCTGTCTAGATCCTCTTTTCCTTCTAACCCATTGTGTTTGGCGATCTTGACTGCGACCCCAGAAATTATATTGCCGAAACCATGTTTCGACACAAAGCACTTGCAACCAAAAACACGCAAATGTGAAACTTTGGGCTAGCGACCAAAACGAAGCTCATAAGGTGTTTTGCCAAGTTTATAACGCAAGAAAATGCGATTAGAAACATAGCAAGCAGTGTTAATAGCTTCGGCCCAAAATTTTCTAGGTGTGTGATACTCATCCAGCATTGTTCTAGCCATTTCAACCAAAGAGCGATTTTTTCTTTCGACAACACCATTTTGTTGAGGAACACGTGGAGAAGAAAATTGATGTTCAATTCCTTTTTCAACACAAAAATGTTCAAAAGAGGCATTTTTAAATTCACCACCATTATCACTTCTAATTGTTTTCAAAGAGTTGGGAATTTCACAATTTAAGCGAAGAAAAAGACTTCAAAAAATGTCCAAAGGCCTCGTCCTTAGTTGCCATGAAGAAAACCCAAGAATATCAAGAAAAGTCGTCAACAATAACTAACACATACCATTTTCCTCCAACAGATTGCACTCTAGCTGAACCAACAGTGTCCATGTGTAAAAGCTGTCCTGGTGCATCTTGACGGATCCGGTAGCGAGAACGGCACTTGTTGAAGCATCCCCAAAGATTATCGATTCCGTCTTGGATGCCATCTTGAGGGAGGAGAACCACTTCTTATCTCCGGTCATGTGCCACGAACAACCGGAGTCCATGATCCACACGTTCTCCTTCCTCGCCACGAAAGCCTACAAAACAAGAGATGTCGAGGCCTCAGTACTGGGGTTAGTTAAAAGAAATTTAGGAATCCAAGATCGAGACACACGACCGAGATCCAATAGGCACAAAACCACGAGAGAAAACAGTTTTGGAATATTCGAAAAATTCCGTCTGGGGCCGGTCGACTGGGTACCGCCGGTCGCCGGCGCCATCGCCGGTCTGACCGAGGCAGTGTCGTCGGTTTGACCGGGTGCCAGGGCCGGTCTGACCGGTGGACCAACTACGGTCTGACCGACCTTCCCGAGGGAAAACCAGATTTTTGCCACTTTGATTTTGCAAAATTATTTTCTCTTTCCCTTTTGTGTTTTAGTGCTAATCTAAAACAAAAACCAACAAGATGACCATCTTTACCACAGAAAGAGCGAGAAAACTTTTCTTTAGTAACAGATGGTTTTGAAAATTTTGGTTTAGTTTCTTTTAGATAAACAGAAAGGGATGACAAATTTCCAGCATACTTAAAAACTGTCTTCATGGTTTTAGGTTTTGTCAAGATTTCACCATTTTCAGTCATTCCTAAAACATTTGGAGGATTTTTGGTGAAATAGTCATGAGCATCAAAACCTATTCCTTTATTGTCGCTACACACTTTAGATTTGTCCAAAATCATGTTAAGTTGTTTCTTACCATCAGAAAATTTTTGCAAGGAACTTTTCAAGTAAGAAACTTCTTTTCCAAGATGTTCAGAAAATTCTTAGCACTTAAAACAAGAATTGCATCCTCAAGTGAGCTTACCTCATTTTCTTCATCTGACGAATCTTCATCTCCACGCGTCATGAGACAAACGCCGGAGATGTTCTTGTCCTTCTCCTCCTCACTGTCAGAATCTATGTCGCTGAGTGGCTCAAAAGCGGCATAGACTTGACTCAGCACTTTCTTGATCATCTCCTTGGAGCGCCTATCCTTGGGCTTGTCATCTTTTGTCTTTTCGGCGCTCTTGTCCTCCTTCTTGCTCCTCCCGAGCTTGGGGCAGTTGGAGCGGATGTGATCCAAGGCGCCGCACTCAAAGCAACGCATTGGTCCTCCTTTCTTCCTGAACCTAACTCTGTTCATAGCTCTGGAAAGTTTGTTAGTAGCAAGAGCCAAATCCTCCTCCTCGAATTACTCGAGTTGTTCATCGGACATGGCGTTAATTAAAGCAAGAGCATTTGGAGATGATGAAGAAGCAACATCTGAAGAAGTTGAAGGAGAAATAAAAGCACTTGACTTATAATCAGTTTTTCGAGAAAGAATATTCATCTCATGAGTTTTGAGTTTTGTATAAAGCGAATCCAAAGTAAAATTTGCCATATAAACAGATTCTTGAATAGAAGTTACTTTCATCTCCCAAACAGACATGTCAAGACCATTTAAAAAGTGGCGAGAAATCTCGATGTGGATAATTAGTGTCATAAGAAGAATCAACGAGATCTAAGATTGCTCAAGATATTATTAAACCTACCAAGATAGTCATCCAAAGCTTCAGCAGGTTTCATCTCAAATTTTATATATTCCTTTTTAAAAGGATCTCGATGAAGTTCTTTTATGTTTGTAGTTCCTTGATGAAAGTTTTTCAAAGCGTTCCAAATTTCATTTGCGGTTTGAAGATGAGAAACACGATCAAAATTAGCAAAATGTTTCGAGCTTTGCAATTATTATTAAACTCAGTTTTCAAAGTATGAGTATTAATGGCATCGGGTATGGAGTAGGGAAGAGCAACCTTTTGCGACACATCATAGTCTTGAGCCATGATGTAAGATTGCATCTTACTACACCAATACGCAAAATCGGTGCCATCAAAAACATGTGGTTTTGTTGAAAATTTATCTCGACATGATGAAAAAACTTTAGATCGAAGAAAATCCAAAGCAGAAAAACGTGGCTCTGATACCACTTGTAGGATCGAATGCCCAAAGAAAAGCCAACCAGAGGGGGGTGAATGGTTGAGTACCCCAAAAACAAAGTTTTAGCGGAAATAAAACTTTACCTCTGTTTTTCTGAAACCGGTCTGACCGCAGGTGTCGCTCCAGTCTGACCGAGTAGCCTTACCGGTCTGACCACCCGATGACCTTCGGTCTGACCGCCCGTAGCCGATCGCCTCAGTCGATTGCTCGATGTAGCCGATGACGATGAAGTCCGATGCCAGCCGGTCTAACCGCCGATGTACTTGCGGTCTAACCGGGAAGAAGGCTCAATCTGACCGGTTAGCAGATCCGGTTGAACCGATAATTACGCCGCCACACCGACGAAGAAGAAGACACAAAGAATTCTCAAGAAAATTGATCTTTATTGAAACTCTCTGTGTTTACAAAGTGCAAACAAAGCACTCCTTACAAAATCTTAATCTAAACTTGAAACCCTAACTTGAGAAACTCTAAAACTTAGAACTCAAAAGCGATACCGAGAGGCAACACTTTCCCGAGGCGTAAAGAATACCTGCACACAATTAAACAAAGAATACCATATCTGAGCACAACCTATCCAAACTTGACCCATTGTTAGCATAAACAACCAGACACGTGCATAGGAACACGAAACTTCCATGTATATGCAAGAAAACAAACCGAAACCAAAACCGAAACGAAATCGGCAACCACTCGGACTGGCTCGGCCGGTCTGACCGCAGGCAACTGCCCGGTCTAACCCGCAGTAACCGAGTCGGTCCGACGCCGAACACCTCCGATCAGGCCAGCATAACCCATCGGACCGGCCAGTGGCAATGATCGAACACTTTTCATCATCGAAAATTTAATTATCTTCCAAAACCAATTTGTCAATAATCTCCAAAGATCAAAACACACAAACCAAAAACCACAGCGACCAATTGTTCTTCATCCAATAAGAATCAAACACACTTTGATTTTATAGAAACCTTCCTCTACCTCGATCTCTAACTCTGATGGGGAGATAGAGCAAGACTGAGTACTACCCACTGGACTCAACAAGTCATACCGAAAGAGAAGGTATGATACAAGATAATTCACAAGGAAGGGTAGAGTTTGATTGCATAAAACAACATTTCACAATAATAGTTGAAAGCTAAAACAGTAGTATATAATTAAGTAGTATTAAAATAATTGTTGTCCAACGTTACCACACATTGCAACAGGCCCAACCAACCATCTATTCTAGTCAAGTACCATTAATCAAGTTATTTGCTAGAATGAGACTAATCACAGTGAATCTGGTTGATCGCCCATAACCGCGGGCATGGCTATTTGAATAGTTTTTAACTCTAACCAGAGGTGTACATCTGTACCCATAAGACAGAACCCCACGACACGTTTCCACGTGCTGGTGTACCATGATGATACTCCAGAAAGGGACCGTGTCAGGACCCTTCGCATAATCCCCTTCTAACCAACCATACCACACCAAGGTTTCGCCCTCACTCCCATCAGGGCAATGGGCAACCCCCTGAGTGATGCGGCAAATCTAGCAGCCGATCAACCGGTTTAACCCCAGCCGACTCAACTCCATCACACCCACCCTCGTCAGGTTACGTCAGCTAGAGGACAGCTACACTACACATGCTGGCCTGTGGTACGCACGGTATTTTTTCTAGGGTTTCCCGCGAACCGGTCATTAACTGCCATGGGCACGACTATCCAAACCATTGCACCCATAGCCCACCATTATCATGTTTTAATTGAATATTAATATCACAGTGTCTCATACTTGACATTATATGTATAAAGTCTCCTCTAAAATGATTAAGTGAAATGATCCCCTTAATGAGCTAGTTGATCTAAACCAGGCTAAGCATGTCCTAAAAAATATCTAATTATATTAAACCCAAGCTATCAATGGTACAAGGTAAACAAGTCATATGGCTGAGTACAATAGTAAAATAATCCCATAAAATGACATTCCAAAATATATGTGATATTTGAGGGAAATAATACATTTAGAAAAATAGACACAATACGATCAATGTAAAGTATCACTTTCCTTGCTTCGAAGATTGGGGAACTTCTGCAACTACTTCAAAGTAAACGGGATCGCCGAAACTACTGGAATCTACACGACAAAGAAAGCACTCAACAAAACATGCTAAAAGTCTACTAAAACAGTACAAAGAACTATTTTTAATTGATTCTTGACATTTTTTGGATTTAATGAAATTTGAATGGGCTAAAACGGAGCTCGGATTAAAAAGATATGAATTTTAGAAGATTATCTATGTTTCTTACTAAATCAGAAAAAAACCCTAATGATTTATTGTGCAATTAAGCCCAGGATGACGCAAGCAGGTAGGGCTGATGTCAGCAAGGCACGCGTGATGTCAGCTGGGCACGGGACGCCGGTCCACGGTGGACCGGTTCCATGGTAGCGGGCACGCCGGTGTGCCACGTGGGCACACATGGCGCCGACACGGCACCGACGTGGAGACATGTGGGCGTGCGGGGATGAGCAGTCCTGATCTGCCGCTCGGCAGATCGGACAGCTAGGATTTGCGGGCGGCGGCCGACCTAGGCACGGCCGGTCGGCTTGCCGGCGACGCAAGCGGCGGCGCTGTGGGACGCAGCGCGGGGTGCAGCGGCGAGCAGCTCTAGGGCTCAGGATGGCGGCGCGGGGTTGTGGGTAGGGGTGGCGCATGCACGGGAGTGAGAAAAAGAGAGAGAGGGCCTCCCCGGAGTCGGGGACGACGGCAGCAGAACAGCAAGATGACATGTTAGGCCACGATTTGGCTCAGCGAAAAGGGAAACACGGAGAGGAGGAGCTAGGATACATTTATAGGTGGGCAAGAGGCCGGATAACACACGGATGGCCGCGAATTTCTCGACGTTTGTTCGGAATTGGAGAGAGAGAGGGCGGTGGGTTTGTTTTCGACTTGGCCGAGATACGCACACAGATAAGGGCGGCGCGGCGTGCGAGATAAGGGCAGCGCGGGTGGCCAAGATGTGGCGGCGGCGCGGGCTCGGCGGTGACGCGGCGTGGGGAGGATTGTCCCGACGAGTGGGCTCCACTGTCGCGCCCGAGAGCGGGAGGGATGGGTGGTGGACTTTGGCGTGGTGTAGGAGCGGCTCGTGGGCGACGGCCCATGGGCGGAGACAGAGGGGGTGCACGCACGTAGCTAGCTTGGGCCGTCGGGATGGGCCGGTGGCCCAGGATGCCAAAAAGAGCAGGAAAAACATTTAAGGAAAAGGAAAAGATTTTCCTAGGGACTTAATTAATCTTGAGAATTGATTTAATTGGTTAATAATTATTTCTAGTGCTCTAAAAATTCCACTAAAAATCCTGTTAATATATGTTGACATGTAGAATTTAAGAAAAATCCTACCATGCCATTGCCACTTATAATTTGCATTCTAAAATTACTTCTTTCCTCTAGGTTAATTCAAAAATTAAATTTCTTTTGGGGAATTATTTAAATGATTTTTTTAAAGGGCAAAACTTAAGGGTGTGACACGATAAGTCCATGGGGGTCACTGGGGAGTCCATACCTTGTTAAAGGGGGTGACCATGATCCAGGAACGTTGCACCGATTTGAATTGTGTTATGTGGATGGTACCATCACAGCTCCTTTCTGAGGTACCATGGTGGTATTGAGGCGCATGGCAACATGTTGTGGGGTTGTGTCTTGTGGGTAAATTTGTACATCTCTGGCCAGACTAAAACTATTTGAATAGTCATGCCCATAGTTATGGGAGGGCCAGACAATGTTCGCACGAATACGAATCTTATGCAATCCTACACAAGGTAAATCCATCTTCTTTCTAACTCGGCAAAGGGGAAAGGGATAATTCGGATACAGTGGTAAGAAAACCATGTCCTTACTTAAGTTAAAGATCATGTGAATAAACTCTCATTCTCTAATAGAAGGGTTTTATTGTCTTAGAAGATTCAGATAGGCTGATAGCTGGAAAATTAGGTATTGCACAATTGATATAACTTTAGAATTTATCATTAAAGTCTGCATCTTGGCTTGGAGGATGTTTCGGTAGGCTCTAGTCATTTGTCATTATCCAATACTGGACATATGGTGAACGCCAAATGGGGATATCACTCAGTCCAACACTTCTCATTAATAGCAATAAGGTGATAATTGATGATAGTTTGTTAGCGCTTGGTATGGAATGGTTAGTTCTTGTTTGGATATAGATCTATGCAATCGGGAATGGTTGTCCAGAGGGAGTTGGGCCTATGTAGTATTGGCATGTTGTTCAGTGATCGGTTAATATTATTATTGAATAACCCTCCTGTTTTAATTCTCATATGTTTGCTAAATGTTGCTTTTGCAAATGAACCCTATATTATTTCCATCCTTTGTGTATCCTATGTACTTTCATATTTGATGTGTGGCTTGTTGAGTATTTCATGTACTCATCTTGCAATAATCAATCAAACCTGAGTTGAGGAATGTTCTGAAGGAGAAGACATTTGGCTTATACCCCAGTTGAGCTGCCTATGGGAGTGGAGCTGAAGCCATCGCTAGATCATTTTTCTGATGCTATTTTGTTTTCTTTTGTAAGTATTTAACATTATTATTTTGATGGATTTGTACATTAAATCGTCAATTTGTTTACCTCGGCTGATTCCTGGACTAGGATTATATGCACATATTAGTTCGAAAATTACTAGTGAATTTTCGGGCATGACAAGTTGGTATCAGAGCCATCTCGACTCTAGGATAAGCCAAATAGTCAAACCTTAAGGACAAAGTTTGTGAAAACTTTATTTGTGAAAATTTTTCCTTTCTTCCTTCGCGGGAATTCGATGCAAATTATTTTATCAGTCTCCCCATTCCTCCTTCAACTTGAATAGTGGTCAAACTTGCTAGAGAAACTCAAAGATGTTAATGTTGTATGCTTATGGAAGTAAGTCAAGTGGATCGAGGAATAAGAAGATGATGGTCGGACTAAAGTGTTAAGCTTTCGAGATGGAATAAAGTTTGGAACCTACCCTAGAACCTAAACCGCCAAAGTGACTTTGTGGAGTAGAACATTTGTTGCTTGCTTGTGTGTGGGTATGGTTACATTCCTGTCATTGATGTAGTTCATTGATGAGTGTGTAACTGTACTAGGCTGTTTGTCTAATCAACTTGAACAATAAAATAGTCTACCCACATCAGACAAGTGGTAACAAGGTTATGGTCTTGTCTTTCATGTAACCTCTCTCCTTCTATCTTCTCCAAATCCGCAACTGTTAGTCAACACAAGGAAAAGAAGTTATAGTGGAAACAATAATGCCAGTGGATCAAGAAGTTCAGCCAATGGACCAGTTTAGGACAACCAATTACTTGGATTGACTTCACGGAAGAATTCAAGAAGACACACATACCTGCAGGAGTTGTTGCTTTGAAGAAGTGTGAGTTCAGAACACTTACATAGAGATCTCGTTCTGTCACCAAGTTATTGCATGAGTTCCATTGTTTGGTCCGTTATACTTCTAAAGATGTCCGCACAGATCAAGAACGTCAGGAGAATTTCTTGGAGGGTTTGAATGATGAGTTGTCTATCCAGCTGATCTTTGGGGATTATTCTGATTTCCAGAAGTTAGTTGACATGGATATTCATCAACAAGACAAGTACAACAGGATGGAGTATAACAAGCACAGGATTGCTTATTTCAAGGCTCAATAGGGAAGTAGTCAGAAGCCACGTCTTGCCATCAGACCTCAAGCAGCACAGTAGGGAGGATTCTCTTCAACAGCATGCCCTCAATGCTAGTTCTACAACACCAATCCTAAAGTGGCAACAACAATCTCAGCTTTGTTCTATGTCTAGCTACAGCTTCGGTTAAGAACTAGCAAGTTAAGAGGCAACAGGGAGGCAGGCCTGTGGTGTGCTTCAACTGCAATGAAACAGGTCACTATGCCGATAAGTGTCCAAAGCCCCGTCGCATCAAGACTGCCCCAGTACTGAGTAATCCTATTGTACCAATGGTGTCCGGCGAGCATAGATTCTTGAGCGGCGGCCCGCAGAGGCCCGGGTTGCCGACGAACATCGTCGGTCCCCGGTTCTCCAACGCCCCATTCTGCGGAATCGGCCCGGACAAATTGTTGTACGTGAGATCAATGTAGACCTTCTCCATTCTATGGTGTGCATCAAGACTGCCCCAGTACCGAGTAATCCTAATGTATAGAGACTGCCCCAGTACCGAGTCAATAATGTTGTTGCCGAGGAAGCTCAAGTTGCCTCAGATGTGGTTGTGGGTACATTTCATGTTAACTCAATACCTGCAACAATACTTTTTGATTCTGGTGCTACACATTTGTGGAGATTATGGCAATCGGATACCCTCATGGCAAGCTTGTCCGACTAGTAATAGGGATAGGTTACGCCTAATGATTATGTAAATAGGCTATGACTTGGGTGTTACGTTGCCGATTAGATAAGGCAACGGCTTATAGTCATAACTTGGTAAGATTGAGGAAACCGACTTAGAGTATGATAGGGTTTCCGACTTATAAGCCCGCCCTCCAAGGCTATATAAGGGGGGTAAGGGGCGTCCCTTGAGGGATATCAGATTCAGGAGATCTGACATATGCAACACAAGAGCAACAGATCTTGAGATCAATAAACACTCGGCGAAACGAATCCCCGAAACAAGAGTAGGGTATTACCTCACGAGAGGGCCTAAACCTTGTTTTCCACTTAACCCATTGTGCTTGGCGATCTTGACTGCACCCCCAAATTTCTATTGCCGAAACCAAGTTTCAACAGTTGGCGCGCCAGGTAGGGGCCCGTGCATCAAGACTTCTTCTTCAATCTCGCCGGCAAACGCGATGGGATCTTCACCAGGCGTCGACGATTTCACCGCCAAAGGACTCAACAAACTCTCCTTCCCCGACTCAGATTTGGACCAGTCGGGAGGGGGAACCCGCTCGGCGCCGTTCGGGTTACCGAACAACGCTAAGATCTACGACAAAGTTCTGACTTCCGAGTTGGAGTCCATTCACTTGGAAGGAGGAATCCACTAAGCGCCGTTCGGATCACCAAACGCCGCTGAGATCTACAGCCACCTTCTGACCTCCATGTCGGAATCCATCCACTTGGGAGGTGAAACCCTCTCGGCACCGTTTGGGTTACCAAACGCCGCTGAGATTTATTGCAATCTCCTTTCTTCCGAGTCAAAATCAACTCACTCGGAAGAACCACCGTCATCAAGCCATGACCCGGACTGGAACGATCCAGATTCAAGCGATCTAGGCTCAAGGGAAGTCGACGTCATCCTCCAACCATTCGGGTCATGCTCATCCACGGAGCTCGATGAGTACCTCAGCTCTTCAAACCTCGACGACCTCTACGGCATCTCCACGGACGAGGCCAACGACTCTGACTTCGACAAGGATTACGAGCCCAAGTGCTTCGACATCCTCATGGCTGAGCTGGCCGAGACCGACTCGGCCATGGCCCACAGAATCGCAGAAGAAGAGCAAGCCAGGCTTGAGCAGGAGTGCAAGCTGGTGGAGGACGAGAATAGGCGCAAGGAGGAAGCCGACAGAAGAAAGCGTGACCTGAGGGCGATTGGGCGATCTGCTCGGGAGGCCATACTTTAGACACGAGTCGACAACACCAACATCTTCCAGATGCCTCAACAGAACGCCGTTGCCGCCCTCACCCTCCTCAACACTATTATCGAAGCGACGCCCGCTACGGTAACACCAATCTTGGACAAGATCAAGACCATCGTCGTGGCTACAGCCAATTGCTCTCCCTCCACCTCAGCACGAAGATCGACTGAGTCCGTCGTAGAAACGCCCGACGGAAGTCGACTTCCGCCGCTACGGTCGAAGGATTACAGGAGGCCCAAACAAGCTCAGACAACCACTAGGTCAAGAGACCCCCGCCACGAGACCACACGGAGGCATCAAGAGCAATCGGCCGACTCCCGCAAAAAACGACATGGACGACCACCCATCCACGACCGGATCCGCCGCAGCTACAACTCCGACTACCATAGCAGCCTACAAAGAACCCCGCCGAGTGATCTACGGGAAGTCCTTGACAGGCGCTATCAAGAGTGCAAGCAGCGCTCCTACGAAGACCGAAGGAGGTCGCCCGACTGCAACGACGACGGAGTGCCCACGTTCACTCGGGACCTGCGCCGAGTGGTTTGGCCGAGTGGTTTCAAGCCCACAGGAATCGAGAAGTACGACGGAAAGATCGACCCCGAGTCGTGGATGACCGTGTACACCCTCGCCATGCGTGCAGCAGGAGGAGACAACAAGGCCATGGCCAATTACTTGCTTGTCGCCCTCGCCAACTCAGCCAGTAACTGGCTCACGAGCTTGCCGAGAGGCTCAATTAGCTCGTGGAACGAACTCCGGGACCACTTCATCGCCAATTTCCAGGGCACTTTCGAAAGACCTGGGACCCACTTTGATCTCTACAACATCATCCAGAAGCCAGACGAGCCGCTGAAGGAGTACATCCGGCGCTTCTCAGAAAAGCGCAACAAGATCCCCAACATCACCGACGACATCATAATCGCCGCCTTCCAGAAGGGAGTCCGTGATGAATTGCTAATCGAAAAGTTTGGGCGCAAGCCACCGAAGATGATAAAGCAAATCTTTGAGACGGCGAACTCCTACGCCAAATCCAACGACGCAATCAAGGCGGTGCGGCAAGATCGGCCTGACAAAAGGGACGATAAGCAGTCGGGAGGAAGCCGGCATCCTAAGAAGGATAACGGCAACAACAATCATGGCCAGAAAGATCGCAAGCACCGGCCCAAGGACCTGGTTGCCACAATGTCCAACTCTCAACACCGTCCCCGGGTCGCAGCCTACGACACGATCATGAACGCTCAATGCACGCATCATCCAAATCACAAGCACGTGGCCAAGGACTGCTTCATTTACAAGCAGTTCGCTGAACAATACGCGGCACAACTAAACAAGAAGCCGACTGACGAAGCCGGCCCATTGGAAACCAAGAAGAACAACCCGACTGGAAATTCATAGCCTTTTCAAGACCCCGTGGGCGAGCTGAATCACATCTTCGGGGGGCCGCAGGCTTATGAGTCCAAGAGGAAGCAAAAGCTAACGGACCGCGAGGTCAACGCGGCACAACCCGAAGTCCCACAATATCTACGGTGGTCAGAAGTGGCCATCACGTTTAACCGCTCGGATCATCGTGACCGAGTGGTTCACCCGGGCCGGTATCCCCTGGTACTAGACCCGGTGGTTCCAAACATAAAGCTGAATTTTGTCCTCATTTATGGGGGCAGCACCCTCAATATTCTGTTCGCCAAGACCCTGGACGAGATGCAAATTCTAAGATCCGAGCTTAAGGCAAGCTCAGCCCCCTTCCACGGAGTCATCCCAGGGCTGTCATCTATGCCACTCGGCCACATCGCCCTCCCAGTCACCTTCAGAGTTCGAGAGAACTTCCAGACGGAGAACATCACCTTTGAGGTGGCCGACTTTGAAACGTCCTACCACACAGTCATTGGAAGGCCTGCACTCACCAAGTTCATGGCGATACCACACTACACCTACCTCTGCATGAAGATGCCCAGCCCCAATGGCGTCATCACCCTGCGCAGCGACGTCAAACAAGCCTTCACCTGCGACAAGGAAAGCTGCGATATGGCCCAATCTTGTGAGAGATCACGTGGCCAGGAAGAAATCCGACTGGCTGCATCGACATCTAAAGAGGGTGAAATCCCCACAAAGAAGATAGCCAAGTCGAGCCAAGGCGACGCCAAAATGAAGAAGATCCCCCTTGATCCATCGGATCCTTCCAAAACCGCTGTAATCGGCGCTGAGCTAGATCCTAAATAGGAAAGCGCGCTCGTCACCTTCCTCCAAAATAATAAAGATGTTTTTGCTTGGAAACCATCTGATATGCCTGGAATTCCTAGGGAGGTGATCGAACACTCTTTACATGTCAAAGATGACGCGAAACCTATTAAACAACGATTACGCCGTTTTGCTCAGGATCGAAAAGATGCCATCAAGGAAGAGCTCACGAAACTCTTAGCTGTCGGGTTCATCAAAGAGGTCCTCCATCCCGACTGGCTGGCTAACCCGGTCTTGGTCCGGAAGAAGATAGGGCAATGGCGCATGTGCGTTGACTACACCGATCTCAACAAAGCCTGCCCTAAAGATCCATTTGGATTGCCTCGCATTGACCAAGTCATAGATTCAACAGCCGGCTGCCAGCTCCTAAGTTTTTTGGACTGTTACTCGGGCTACCACCAGATCAGCTTGAAGGAATCCGACTGCCTGAAAACATCATTCATCACGTCGTTTGGAGCTTACTGCTACATCACGATGCCCTTCAGTCTGAAGAACGTCGAAGCCACATACCAGCGCATGATCCAGAGATGCTTTCAGACGCAGATCAGAAAAAACGTGGAAGCTTACATCGACGATGTCATCATCAAGACCAAGCAGAAGGAAGACCTGATTGTGCGACTTAGAAGAAACCTTCGCAAACATTCGGGCCTTCAGAATGAAGTTGAACCCGGAGAAATGCACATTCGGCGTGCCATTAGGCAAACTGCTCAACTTCATGGTATCCCATTGCGGCATCGAAGCTAACCCAAAGAAAATCAACGCTATTTTGAACATGAAGCCCCTGAGTAACCAGAAGGATGTCCAGAAGCTCACTGGCTGCATGGCGGCGCTAAGCCGATTCATCTCCCGACTCGGCGAGCGAGGCATGCCCTTTTTCAGGTTACTGAAGAAAATCGATGACTTCCAATGGACCGTGAAAGCCCACAAAGCCTTTGAAGATTTCAAAGAGTTTCTCACGACGCCGCCCGTCCTAGCCTCACCTCGCCCGCGGAACCCCGTTGTTGTATGTCTCAAGAACTCACAGTGGTCGCACGCTCGTCATTGAGCGTGAGGAAGAAGGACGAGTTCGAAGATTCAAAGGCTAATCTACTTTGTTAGTGAAGTGCTGGCAGGAGCCAAAATTTGCTACCCCCAGGTACAAAAACTATTATATGGTGTTGTGGTAACCGCGAGGAAATTGGCGCACTATTTTCAGGGTCACTCGGTCACCGTCGTCACTTCTTTTCCACTCGGCGATGTCATCCATAACCGGGAGGCGACTGGGCGCATTGCAAAGTGGGCTGTGGAACTAATGCCGCTAGACTTAACTTTCAAGGCGAGGACGTCTATAAAGTCACAAGCCCTGGCGGATTTCCTAGCCGAGTGGACCGAACAACAAGAAGATGTACCTAGGGAGGACCTACAATACTGGACCATGCACTTTGACGGATCCAAGAAGATCACTGGCTTGGGAGCGGGAGTCGTGCTGATCTCACCGACTGGATAAAGGCTGCGATATGTTCTTCACATTCATTTCTCTGCCTCACACAACGTCGCCGAGTATGAAGCCCTGCTGCATGGCCTACGGCTCGCTGTTTCACTCGGGATACGAAGGTTGGTTGTGAAAGGAGATTCCCAGCTGGTTGTCAACCAAGTGATGAAAGACTGGTCCTGTTTAAACGACACCATGGAAGCCTATCGGCAAGAAGTTCGCAAACTTGAAGACAGGTTTGATGGACTGGAGCTATCCCATGTCTTGAGACACAACAATGAGGCATCTGACTAGTTGGTGCAGTTTGGGTCCAAGCGAGAAACCACCCCAACAAACGTTTTCGTAGAGCATCTCTATGAGCCGACTATTGTAGCAAAGCCAACTCCCAACGAGTAAGCTGCAAATCAAGTCGTCATGCTCGACGCCGACTGGAGGACACCGCTCATCAAATTTTTAACTCAGCAAGAGCTGCCGGAGGACCGGGATGAGGCGGAACGAGTCCGACGTCGTTGTAAGGGCTATGTCATGATCGACTCCGAATTATACAAGAGAAGCCCTTCTGGAGTCCTAATGAGATGTATCACGCCTGAGGAAGGACGACAACTACTCCAAGATATCCACTCGGGCATATGCAAAAGTCACGCGGCGGCACGCACCTTGGTAGGCAAAGCCTATAGACAAGGTTTCTTCTGGCTCACAGCGGTCTCTGACACCGACAAAGTGGTTCGCACATGTGAAGGTTGCCAGTTCTTTGCTCGACAAAGCCATGTTCTAGCCCAAGAGCTGCAAACCATTCCATTATCTTGGCCGTTTGCGGTATGGGGCTTGGATATGGTCGGCCCTTTCAAGAAGGCTCCAGGAGGATTCACACATCTGTTCATCACAATTGACAAGTTTTCCAAGTGGATCGAGGCTAAACTGGTTGCTACGATCACTGCTGACAAGGCATGAGACTTCATCCTCAACATCGTGTACCGATTTGGGACTCAATTCACTGGAGGCGTTTTCAAGGAATTTTGTGAAGACTTCGGCATCAAAATCTGCTACGCATCAGTCGCACACCCTAAAAGCAACGGACAAGTTGAACGTGCCAACGGCATGGTTCTCCAAGGCATCAAGGCCCGGGTGTTCGACAGGCTAAATCCTTATGCCGGCAAATGGGTTCAAGAATTACCTTCGGTCCTATGGTCTCTACGGACTACGCCCAGTCGGGCCACCGGCCAAACTCCTTTCTTCCTGGTTTATGGGGCAGAAGCCATGTTGCTGAATGAAATGGAGTACGAATCTCTTTGAGTACGCAGTTTCAACGACGAGCGCTACGATCAAGATCGAGTGGACGACCTGACCCGACTGGAAGAGGCCCGTGAGGCAGCCTTGATCCACTCGGCAAGATATCTTCAAGGACTTAGATGATACCATAGTTGCAATGTTCGGGCGCGAGTTTTCATTGTCGGCGATTTGGTTCTATGCAAGATCCAAACCACCAAAGGCCATCACAAATTATCTCCACTATGGGAAGGACCATACATAATCGCTGAGGTGACTCGGCCAGGAGCATATAGACTAAAGCGTGAAGATGGATCCATGGTGGAGAACTCCTCGAATATCGAACATCTTCAACGATACTATGCTTAAATTACTTTAAGTTTCATGTTATTCTCGACTGCCAATCTCAAGCAAGATGACTTCTTGAGTTGACAGTCGGGGGCTGCACATGTGTCAATAAAGCATGGTTTTCTTCGACAACTTGTGTATATTTGGTTTATCATTATTCAATATTTTGATTCGAGTTCAATAGACAAGGACTGAGAATTTTTTGATGACCTAATCAAGTTTAGGCTTGGTGACAGTCGGATGAAAATTACTTAAGAAATTTTCTATAAAGACTCGAGTCAAGGCATTAACATAAATAAGCCACATATTTACAAGTTTACATTAGAGTTTATAAACAATACTCACAAAGCCATCATGATCGAAAGTTGTTAACTACATCAGCAGCTACCTTTTTAGCCGACTCTTGTGCTTCACTAATCAGCTCTAAGGCCTACTCATCCGAAGTGCCGTCGGCGAAGCCCTCCTCGACTGAGTCAACATCTATCCGAGGATAGAGTGACTTGGCCTGCGCAAGGGCGAAGCCTGCTCCCATGGTGGCCGCTTGTGAGATATTGGCTATGTATTGATCTGGGGCCTTCCTGAGCTTGTCGAAGACCTCGACGGCATCCAATGAACTGGTCCCGAGCCCATGCTGGAACAGTGACAAGAGAATCGGTGTGGCCGCGTTGGCAACATCGTCCCTTACGCTTTCGGCCCTTTGGACCCTTTCAACGAAGACATCAAATTGTGCTCGGGTTTTGACCTTATAAGCTACCAAAGACATATGATTACACAGACACTCGAAGATGAAGCAAAATGAAGAATGCTATCTTAAGAGAATTTACCTTCAAACTCAGACTCCAACTCCGCTTTGTTGGCGTTAGCCTCTTCTAGCTGGGCCTGGAGCATGTGGACTTCTGATGAGTTCCCTGCAACAAGAAAATTTGTTGACGTCAAGATCAAGACAGATTACAAATAGAGGCACAAAGAGACCGAGAGGATTAAACTTACTCTCGACTGAACCCCGGAGGTCAAGTTTCTCCTCCCGGAGCACGGCAATTTCTCTTCGCAAAGCAGCTTCTCTTGATGCAGCCTCTTCCCGGGTGGCCTTCAGCACCTGCTGGATGTTCTCCAGGGAATTCAAGTGTGGGACCAGCTTCTCGAGTGCATCAGATTTAGCCATCAACCGGCAATATGCCCTCTGCACGCGAGTTCAGAGTTAATCGACTAAAAGAAACCATAAGGCTAAAACAGAGAAGAGTGATGCTTACATTTAGCAGCCGAGTAGATTCACTCAAGCTGTCAACAAGCATGTCTCTTTCTTCATTTTCCTTCTGCTTGTTCAAGACAATGCGCTGTTTCAAGCCCTCGGAGTCGCGCCACTCTATTTTGATCGGAGGGACCCAGGTCTCAGAAGACTGCAACCTGGGAATCTCCTCCTCTTTTGCTGATCGATTTAAAGAAGATAAATAAAGACAAAGAAAAGACAGATTGAAGACTAAAGTCAGAAGAGTGCTTTAAAGCTTACTAGCATCAGTGGCCAAACCCTCGACTGGTACTTCCCGGCTGCCTTTTTCTTCTTGGTTCATGCCCAACTGGCTCTCAGTCGGGGCACCTTGAGCAACAGTTGGGAGGTCTTCTTCAGCCGACTGGTTTCTAGCAGGGGTTTCTTGACTGGCAGTCGAGGACTCCTCCGCTAGGACATCTTCACTGGGAGGTGGGTGCTTCCCACTTGGAGCACTCTCACTCGGGAGAGGGCCCGGGGTCTCTTGTTCTGCAGGCTTTGTCACTTCAGCCGCTGCCGATGGCTTTGGGCCCTCACTCTGCCTAGTGGGGTCTATGTTTTACGGCCTCCTGCAAGGAAAAGGATGGAGACAATCGGGACAAAGGCAGAAAGATTTTCAACAAGGACATGATTTCAGTGATGAGACATACCTGGTTGATCGGCGAATCTTAGGTGCGGATTTGGGGGGTGGCCTCGTAGGGGTCACTTCAGCTTGAGGAGCTGGGGCATCATCGTCCGAGTCATCAATCACCAGCCTCCTCTTATTCGCCCGTTTGCTGATATCCTCATTGGTAGCAGCCCTTTTGCCAGACTAGATCGTTCCTGATTTTGACACCGCCAGCTGGTTTCTTGGCGGGCCGAGCTGGCGCATCGTCATGATGCACCTTGTACGGCTTTGAGATGATGAAAGCATTTTCCCGCAAGGAAGATTTTATATGCACTGAGAGGTGCAATATTAAGATTGAAAGACATTAAAGAAGTTAAGTCAGCTTACCGGAGGAGGAGGACGGTACAAGCTGAATGGGAGAACAGGCAACATCAGGCTGCGCTCGACTGCGGTCCCAGAAGAGAAGATCTTATACATACGAGTCTTTAGGGTCTCGTAGCTCAAGGAGTCACGATCTTCCCGATTGGGGTCCCTTTCACCCTCATACTTAAATGCGGGCTTGGATCTTCCCTTGATAGGTGCCAGTCGATTCTTGATGAAGTACCGAGTGATCTGTTCCCTCGAAGGCCTTTTTTCTCCATCTCCAGGATATTGGCCAAAAGTTTGTTGGCTTCATCCCAATCTTGGGCTACTGGCATGGTGCTCCAATTAGTCCTTGGAATGGGTGGAAGGCCGACAAAGTTGGGCAAGCTGGGTTCGAGATTTGAGATGTAGAACCAGTTTGCATGCCAGCCTTTGTTGGAGGACTTCAAGAGGAGAGAGAAATAATCTTTGCGGAGAGTTCCGCGGAGTTGGAAGCCGGTCCCACCGACGACGCAGGGCTCATCTTTGTTTGGATGTGGCTTAAGATAAAACATGCGGCGGAAGAGTTGGAAGTGGGGAAGGATGCCAAGAAAAGCTTCGCAGACATGGATGAAGAGCGCAATGTGAAGCATGGAGTTGGGATTCAAGTGATAGAGTTGAAGACCATAATACTTGAGAAGGCCTCGAAAGAAATCAAAGGAGGGAAGGCCGAAGCCACAGTAGAAAAAGGAGGTGAAAACGACGATCTCACCGGTGTTCGTAGCGGGGAACACCTCACCGGTCGTCGGACGCCAGCCGATGATCTCTTTAGGCGGAAGAACTCTGTTCTTCACCATCTCCCGAAGAGTTGATTCCTTGACATCTGAAGTCGCCCATTGCTCGAAGGAGATTTCCTTCTCTCCCGCCATGGATGCGGTTTGGGGGAAGCAGATCTGGCTCGGGAAATGGGGATTTGAGAAGGAGATCTTCGGGGCTTGATGCGGAGGCTAGCTTGTGGTGAAATGAGAGCTCCTAGATCGATGAATTTGGGCGCGCGCGAGCTTAGGGTTTTCCGCAAAGAGCTGGTGAACAGTACTACGAAAGAGGAAATTTTTGGAAAGATGAAGTGGCGGGGATGACCTCGAGGCTTCCTCTAAAGACTTGAGGGTTTTTGTTAAGTCGTCTCGCGATTGGGCCGAGCCCATGAGAGACTTGTGGCCCAGCTAAGGTGTGGTCTGACACGTGTCCTTAGGGACTTAAGTTTAAGCAGATTTGCTCTGGCAATATGCACGTGTCTAATTGCCCAATAACTTTAAAATTCTTTCATACCGTGGTTTGCGTAACTTCATGAGAAGTTGGCACGATGCAATTTGAAAGGTGACAAACAGTTAAGCTTTTCATGGCTATCCTGATGACAGGAGCTGTTTGGTTTTCAAGCATTTGATTAAATGATTATATCAATGCTATTTTTTTACCTTTGTGAAGATCATTTAAGAATAAGACCAATATTATGGCAGGAGCTATTTAATATTTTAGTCATATTTTTTAGATGACTGAAAAATTTGTTTACCCATAAGGGTCGATTAAAATATTTGTTTCGAGATGACTCGGGCAAACCAATTCGGATGAGCATGAGCTTGTCGAGTGATGTGATTTTTTATGATTGCTTTAGCTTGAGCTAAGCATTTATATGAGTACGATTTTTTTATAGTTCTTGACTATATGCTTAGTCTGTTTTTGACTAACGACATAGTCGGGGGCTACACCTAATTAGGTGTATTAGGAGATGCACCTAGATATTTATTTTTTGAGATATTTTCCAGCCCTTCATAGTCTTTGGAACCACTTGGGAGATTCAGGCAGAGATGACGGAACAACTCGGCAATAGAAGCACTCGACCAGGGAGTCATTCAGCTGTTTGTTGCTTTGGTTCGAGGTAAAGTTATCTCGTCGACTGCGAAGGTCTCGGGGGCTACTGTGGAGATTATGGCAATCAGATATCCTCATGGCAAGCTTGTCCGACTAGTAATAGGGATAGGTTACTCCTAATGATTTTGTAAATAGGCTATGACTTGGGTGTTACGTTGCCGAACAGATAAGGCAACGTCTTATAGTCATAACTTGGTAAGATTGAGGAAACCGACTTAGAGTATGATAGGGTTTCCGACTTGTAAGCCCGCCCTCCAAGGCTATATAAGGGGGGTAAGGGGCGTCCCTTGAGGGATATCAGATTCAGGAGATCAGACATATGCAACACAAGGGCAACAGATCTTGAGATCAATAAACACTCAGCAGAACGAATCCCCGAAACAGGAGTAGGGTATTACCTCATGAGAGGGCCTGAAGCTGTCTAAACCTCGTTTTCCACTTAACCCATTGTGCTTGGCGATCTTGACTGCACCCCCAAATTTCTATTGCCGAAACCAAGTTTCGACAACATTCTTTTTTATCCAAGAGTTTTACGAGAAACCATGGGATGGAAGTTGAGTTTCTCAGAACACCTTTGATGGTTAGTACTCCGGGTAGTAAGGTACCTTCAACTTAGTACAACCCTTCTGTTACCATCGAGATCCAAGGAGTCCCTTTTCTATCCAAGGAGTAATAGACCATGCCACTAGAAAAGTGACCTTAACTAGTAACCTTGGACAAAAAGTAACCTTTCATTCTCCATCAACTAAACCGCATAGAATGCTTTTAAACCAAGCCACACTGGAGGAGATCCCAATTGTACAAGACTATCTATATGTGTTTCGAGATGAGCTGTCGGGAAGACCACTCAAGAGAGATATAGAGTTCATAATAGATTCGGTACCAGGGACCTCACCGGTACACAAGAGACCTTACCAGATGGCAACTAATGAATTGGTTCAAGTAAAGAGGCAAGTGGATGATTTGCTACAAAAAGGTTACATTATACCTAGTACATCACCGTGGGGATCCCCAGTCATCTTTGTGGAAAAGAAAGATCATACCTAGTAGATGTGCGTAGACTATCGTGCGTTGAATGATGTTATCATCAAGAATAAATACCTTCTACCTAGAATTGGTGATCTGTTTGATCAGCTTGAATGTGCTATGGTCTTTTCGAAGATTGATCCGTGTTCAGGATACCACCAGTTAAGTATTAGAGATGAAGATATACATAAAACAGCTTTGTTTGAGTGTATCGTCATGTCTTTTGGACTTACCAATGCCCCAGCTTTCTTCATGAACTTGATGAACAAAGTGTTTATGGAGTACCTAGATAAATTTGTGGTGGTTTTCATATATGACATTCTAGTCTACTCTAAAACCAAGGAAGAACATAAAGAGCATCTTCGCCTTGCCCTCGAGAAGTTACGACAGCATTAGTTATATGCCAAGTTTAATAAGTGTGAGTTTTTGTTGTCCTTGTGTTAGTGATATGCCCTAGAGGCAACATGGAGATGTTGGATATCACGTCAATGTTTATGTATAAATGAATAAAGTGTTATTCAGTTCCATGAAATAGACATCTTGTATTGATCAATAAGTACGTGACTTATTTATGAGACTCTTTATGTATGAATCTATTTCTAAACGATCCTCGATCATATGTCATATTGTTGGAACAAATATGATTCTAAGATCGACATGTTTATTGATTGATGATCATGTCTCATAGATCATGGGTATGGAGATACCAAATCAATAAACATGGACATATGTGTTGGAGAACACATTGTTGGATAGACCCACCATGAGACACTACAGAATTAATGTGCCATTAGTTGGTCTCGTGTAGTGTTGGTACAAAGTCCTTAGACCCGAGATCACCATGGATTCCAACATGTGTAGTAGCCTACTTTGGGACTACCAAACGCTATTCCGAATCGGGTAGTTATAAAGTTAGTTTTCGGGTTTGCTATGAAACATGGAGTGGGATGTGAGTGATCAAGATGGAATTGGCCCCTCCTTTGGAGAGATATCTCGGCCCCTCGAGGTAATGGATTATGGAAATGCATGGCCATGCTAAGTTGATTGAGGAGTCAATCAATGACGATAATCCAATACGGTTCGAGTGAATGGTTAAGCTATTGAAGGGATGGCACACATCTTGCCTATAGCTTAACCGGTATCGTGAGGCAAAGGGATTTGTGTACACATTACAGGTTCGGAGCCGATATTATATTCTTGTATACTATGGTGTCAATATGTGCTGCTAGGCGCCGCTGTTGACGGTCGGCTGAGTTGGACTCGAGCCGACGATCGGCCAAGTTAGACTATAGCCGAAACCGAGTATACCTGAACCTACTGTGGTCGCACGCTTAAGGGGATAAGAACAGCATTCGAGTTGGACTCGGATACGGCTCGATCGGATAGGGATCCGATCGATAGAGTCCTATAGGCTTACGACGTATGGTCGGCCAACTCTATGAGATACGGATGAGATCCGGTTCAAAAATAGAGTCCCGATCGGCCACTAGTCCTAGTCGGCCAACTCTATATAAAGGAGGGAGGGGGTGGAGAGCTGCAACATGTCAATTGCATCGCGTGCAACGAAGTCGCCGAGATCAATCTCCACGGAAACCCTCCCCACTTTCGAGCCAAACCCTAGCCTTGCATCGCGTGCTAGCACACGGGTGTACGGCGTTCGTCCCCGACGTGTGGATACCGGTAGAGGCGCCGCTACGTTGCGCGCCGTTGATCGGCTTCGGATCGGCCGCAACGGAGCGATCGGCTGTGGTGGAATCGGCGCGGTCGGGCGCATCGGAGCGAGGAGTGAGAACGCGGCCGGACGACTCGAATCGGCTGATTGGCGAATTGGTCGTGTCTAGGAATCGGCTACACCTGCTCCAGATCGGATTGCCCCGATTGGCTATTCCGCCGCACTCTACTCCAATCGGTAACGATCTATCGGCCCTTACTTGCAAGTGTTCCTGGTTTGTGCGGTAAAAAGTTTTGTTTTCGGCTAGCGTAGCCTCCGCGTAACCCTTCAAGTGGTATCGAGCTAATCTTGTTTAGTTCGGGTTTTAGATTGGATCCGGAACAAGTTTTGCGCACGGGTTGATTAGATCAATCGGTTTTACGGGATCTCGTTGAGGAGAGTTAATGGTAATTGCGTTCCTTGATAGTGTATCGGAACGGCGTAATGTGATTACGTCGAAGCAATTTCCATATTACTCGGTTTGAGTTGGGTTCGAGATAGCGTTCCTTGATAGTGTATCGGAACGGTATAATGTGATTATGCCGAAGCTATCTCGTAGTCCGATCTTGTTAGCGCCTCGCGCCAACGCAAACCATCTCCCTTGATAGTGTATCGGGACGGCATAATATGACCGCCGTGTGCGTACCCCTTATAGGTTGTCTCGATGCCGTATCTCGCGATAGGTAGAAAACGTTTCTACGCCTAACTTGTTTTTGCAGAGAATGCTTTGAAATGGTATGGCCCTATTGTATGTATGAGATGCATGTGATGCATGTAATATTCTTTTATATGTGCAATCCCCGTAATATTCTTTCATACGTGCAATGCTTGTAATATTCTTTCACGACCTGCGAGTCGATGTAATCTTCAATTAGAGCTTCTATAGTAGTAGCTTAGTTTGAAGATATCAAGCATTCGGCACTCGGAAGAACGGTGATGAAGATGGAGATCCTCTACACCGGCATGGAGATAGAGATCACCATGTGAAGGGGGCCATACTATTTCATGCTATTCTACCCGCTTTCATATATGTGATATGTTTGTTTGATAGGATAGCATCCCTCGCAAAATTAAGTGGTAATGATGCCCTTCCAAATGTTGCACCCGCACCGTTATGCTCATCAATGGTGGGTCCGCCAAAGCAGAGTGCCATTCTCTATCATAACACGAGGGGTATATGTCGGACATATACAGAGCATTTGGTTTACTTAACAAGGCTATCAAAACAGTTTGGGCCTTGGGGCATAGGTTGGGGCCGGGGCATGGAGATGCCACACCAACAACAAGAGTCACATAGAGATGTGATTAGCAAGGTGTTGCTTACCGATGTTACTAATTTTCTAGAAGTGATGCCAAAGCTCACTAGAAAATTAACTAACATGTGGATCTTGACCCAATACGTAACCTAGAGGGAAGGTGGAAAATACGTAATGGGAGTCTTATGTTAAATTGTTTAACAAAAGACATAGCATAAACATTATGCTAAACTTTGCTTTTTCTCGTTGTAGAATAAATGGCGGCTAATACTATACCCAGCACCTTTAATTTGCGATCTATTCTCGAAAAGGAAAAATTAAATGGAACAAACTTTATGGATTGGTATCGCAACTTGAGAATTGTTCTCAAGCAAGAGCGTAAGGAGTACGTTCTTGAAGTACCCTATCCCGAGGATTTGCCAAATAATGCCACCGCAACCGCACGGAGAGCTTACGAGAAGCACACTAATGATGCCCTAGATATAAGCTGCCTCATGCTTGCTACAATGTCCCCCGAGCTTCGTAAGCAATATGAGAGCAGCGATGCTCACACTATTATTCAGTGGACTGCGTGGCATGTTTGAGAACCAAGCTCGGGCCGAGAGGTTCAACACCTCAAAGTCCTTGTTTGCGTGCAGCTTGTTGAGGGAATCCCGTTAGTCCGCATGTGATAAAGATGATTGGCTATATCGAGAGTCCGGAAAAACTAGGTTTTCCCTTAGCCAAGAGTTGGCTACGATGTGATTCTCCGCCGCTCCCTCCGAGCTTCGAGCCATTCATATTAAACTATCACATGAACAATATGGATAGAACCTTGGCTGAATTGCATGGGATGCTAAAGACAATGAGGAGAGTATCCAGAAAAACGGTCATCATGTGATGATGATGCGAAGGCAAAGCGCAAACCACCGTCAAGAAACTTTGCACCAAGAGGAAGTTAACTCCCGATGAGATCGCGAGTGCCTCCAATGCAAAGAAGGGCAAGAAGGGGCGGCGACATCGATGTCGTTTGCTTCTATTGCAAGGAGACAGCCATTGGAAGAGGAACTGCAAGAAGTACATGGAGGATCTCAAAAAGAAGCAAAGTACGACTTCGCTTAGTATTAATGTTATAGACATTAATCTTGCTACTTCACCCTCGACTCTTGGGTATTTGATACCGGATCGTAGTTCATATTTGCAAATCGTTGCAGGAATGAGAAGAAGTAGAGGATTGAGAAGGGGCGAGGTGAACCCGCGCGTCGGCAATGGAGCAAGCGTTGCTACGCTTGCTGTCGGCACAGCACCACTTCATCTACCTTCGGGATTAGTTTTGGAATTAAATAATTGTTATTGTGTTCCAACACTATGTCAAAACGTTATTTCCGCTTCATGTTTGCAAGCGGAAGGATATGATTTTAGATCAATGAACAATGGTTGTTCAATATATCTCAAAGATATGTTCTATTTTCATGCTCCATTAGTGAATGGATTATACGTTTTGAATCTTGAAGCGTCTCCCATCTATAACATTAATACGTAAAGGCAACTCTCTAATGATATAAACCCCACGTTTATCCGGCATTGTCGATTAGGCCATATAAATAAGAAACGTATGGAGAAGCTCCATAAGGATGGATTGCTTCACTCTTTTGATTTTGAATCATTTGAGACATGTGAGTCTTATTTACTTGGTAAGATGACAAAGGCACCTTTCACGGGACATAGTGAGAGAGCAAGTGACTTATTGGCACTCGTACATACCGATGTATGTGGACCAATGAGCTCAACGGCCGAGGTGGTTATCGTACTTCATTACATTTACCGATGACTTTAGTAGATATGGTTATATCTACTTAATGAGGCATAAGTCCGAATCCTTTGAAAAGTTCAAAGAATTCCGAATGAAGTACGTAATCATTTAGGGAAAACAATCAAGTTTCTACGATCGATCGTGGAGGGGAATACTTGAGCCAAGAGTTTGGTAATCATCGAAAGATTGTGGAATTGTTCCACGCTGACTCCGCCAGAACTCCACAATGGAACGGAGTGTCCGAACGGAGAAATCGCACCTTGTTGGACATGGTGCGGTCGATGATGAGCCAAAGTGATATTCCGTTATCCTTCTCGGAGATATGCTCTTGAAAGCATGCGCTCACACTAAATAGAGTTCCATCTAAGTCGCTTGAAAAGACACCATATGAGATATGGACAGGGCAACCCCTAGTTTGTCTTTTCTCAAAATTTGGGGATGTGAGGCTTATGTAAAACGTTTACAATCCGACAAGCTCACACCCAAATCGACAAGTGCTTCTTTGTGGGATATCCTAAGGAAACTAAGGGATATTACTTTTATAATCGGGAACAAGGCAAAGTGTTTGTCGCCCGACACGGTGTCTTCTTGGAGAAAGAGTTTCTTTCAAGAAGGGTTAGTGGGAGGAGGTGCATCTTGAAGAAGTTCAAGAAACACCGTAAAACGTTTCGCGACACGTAACCACAACAGAGGAGCAAAGTGTTGCGCCACCGTTGTAGATACACCAGCCCCACGAAGGTCCGAAAGATCACGTCGTGCACCCGATGTGACACAAGTGCGGAACAACGTGATATATTGTTGTTGGACAACGATGAACCTAAGACCTATGAGGAAGCGATGGTGGGACCCGATTCCAACAAGTGGCTTGGAGCCATGAAATCCGAAATAGAATCCATGTACGACAATCAAGTTTGGAACTTGGTAGATCCACCGATGGTGTCAAAACCATTGAGTGTAAATGGGTTTTTAAGAAAAGGCCGATATGGATGGAAATGTTCACATCTATAAGGCGCGATTGGTGGCGAAAGGTTTTAAACAGATTCAAGGAGTTGATTATGATGAAACCTTCTCGCCCGTCGCAATGCTTAAATCTATTTGGATTATCCTAGCGATTGCTGCATATTTCGATTATGAGATATGGCAGATGGATGTCAAAACGGCTTTCTGAATGGAAACCTAAGCGAGGATGTATACATGATACAACCTCGTGGTTTTGTCGATCCAGAATCGCTCGGAAAGATATGCAAGCTACGTAAGTCCATTTATGGATTGAAGCAAGCATCTCGGAGTTGGAATATTCGTTTTGATGAAGTAATCAAAGGGTTTGGTTTCATCAAAAACGAAGAAGAGGCCTCGTGTTTACAAAAAGTCATGGGAGTGCAATTGTATTTCTAATCTTATATGTGGATGACATATTACCGATTGGAAATGATATCCCTATGCTTGAATCCGTCAAGTTTTCATTGAAAAATAGTTTTTCCATGAAAGACTTAGGGAGGCAGCATACATATTAGCATTCGGATCTATAGAGATAGATCCAAGAGGCTAATTGGATTAAGCCAAAGTACATACATTGACAAGGTGTTGAAAAGGTTCAACATGCATGATTCCAAGAAAGGTTTCTTGCCCATGTCACATGGCATTAATCTTAGCAAGAATCAGTGTCCTCGACACATGATGAGCGGAATAAGATGGGTATGGTTCCATATGCTTCGGCAATTGGATCCATCATGTATGCCATGCTTTGTACACGCCCGCATGTCTCGTACGCTTTGAGTGCTACGAGCAGATACGATCGCCGATCCAGTGAAGGTCACTGGATCGCAGTAAAGAATATCCTTAAGTACTTGAGAAGAACTAAGGATATGTTCCTAGTCTATGGAGGTGAAGAAGAGCTCGTTATAAGTGGTTACACCGATGCTAGCTTCCAAACAGACAAGGATGATTATAGATCGCAACGGGTTCGTGTTCGCCCGAACGGAGCGCGCACTGGAAGAGTTCCAAGCGGATACGTTGCCGATTCTACAACGGAGGCCGAGTACATTGCGCTTCGAAGCCGCAAAGGAGGCCGTTTGGATCAAGAAATTCGTTTCGAGCTTGGTGTGATGACTAGTACGATCGGTCCAATGTCTCTCTATTGTGACAATAGTGGAGCCATTGCGCAAGCCAAGGAGCCGAGGTCACATCGAAGTCCAAACACATACTTCGGCGATATCATCTCATCCGCGAGATAGTGGACAGAGGTGATGTCAAGATATGCAAAGTGCACACGGATCTCAACATAGCCGATCCGCCGACAAAACCTCTCCTCACCGAAGCATGAGGCGCACACAAGAAGCAATGGGTATTAGATACTTACATGATTGACTCTAGTGCAAGTGGGAGATTGTTAGTGATATGCCCTAGAGGCAACATGGAGATGTTGGATATCACGTCAATGTTTATGTATAAATGAATAAAGTGTTATTCGGTTCCATGAAATAGACATCTTGTATTGATCAATAAGTACGTGACTTATTTATGAGACTCTTTATGTATGAATCTATTTCTAAACGATCCTCGATCATATGTCATATTGTTGGAACAAATATGATTCTAAGATCGGCATATTTATTGATTGATGATCATGTCTCATAGATCATGGGTATGGAGATACCAAATCAATAAACATGGACATATGTGTTGGAGAACACATTGTTGGATAGACCCACCATGAGACACTACAGAATTAATGTGCCATTAGTTGGTCTCGTGTAGTGTTGGTACAAAGTCCTTAGACCCGAGATCACCATGGATTCCAACATGTGTAGTAGCCTACTTTGGGACTACCAAACGCTATTCCGAATCGGGTAGTTATAAAGTTAGTTTTCGGGTTTGCTATGAAACATGGAGTGGGATGTGAGTGATCAAGATGGAATTTGCCCCTCCTTTGGAGAGATATCTCTGGGCCCCTCGAGGTAATGGATTATGGAAATGCATGGCCATGCTAAGTTGATTGAGGAGTCAATCAACAAACAGATAATCCAATACGGTTCGAGTGAATGGTTAAGCTATTGAAGGGATGGCACACATCTTGCCTATAGCTTAACCGGTATCGTGAGGCAAAGGGATTTGTGTACACATTACAGGTTCGAGCCGATATTATATTCTTGTATACTATGGTGTCAATATGTGCCGCTAGGCATCGCGTTGACGGTCGGCTGAGTTGGACTCGAGCCGACGATCGGCCAAGTTAAACTATAGCCGAAACCGAGTATACCTGAACCTACGTGGTCGCACGCTTAAGGGGATAAGAATGGCATTCGAGTTGGACTCGGATACGGCTCGATCGGATAGGGATCCGATCGATAGAGTCCTATAGGCTTACGACGTATATGCGGCCAACTCTATGAGATACGGATGAGATCCGGTTCAAAAATAGAGTCCTGATCGGCCACTAGTCCTAGTCGGCCAACTCTATATAAAAGGAGGGAGGGGAGGTGGAGAGCTGCAACATGTCAATTGCATCGCGTGCAACAGAAGTCGCCGAGATCAATCTCCACGGAAACCCTCCCCACTTTCGAGCCAAACCCTAGCCTTGCATCGCGTGCTAGCACACGGGTGTACGGCGTTCGTCCCCGGACGTGTGGATACCGTAGAGGCGCCGCTACGTTGCGCGCCGTTGATCGGCTTCGGATCGGGCCGCAACGGAGCGATCGGCCGTGGTGGAATCGGCCGCGGTCGGGCGCACGGAGCGAGGAGTGAGAACGCGCCGACGACTCGAATCGGCTGATTGGCGAATTGGCTGTGTCTAGGAATCGGCTACACTGTTCCGGATCGGATCGCCCTGATTGGCTATTCCGCTGCACTCTACTCCAATCGGTAACGATCTATCGGCCCTTACTTGCAAGTGTTCCTGGTTTGCGCGGTAAACAGTTTTGTTTTCGGCTAGCGTAGCCTCCGCGTAACCCTTCACCTTGGACATGTCATCTTAGCCAGAGGAGTTGCTATGAATCCAAGTAATGTGGAGTCAGTAACCAACTGGAAGCAACCAAAGACAGCCTCTGAAATCCGAGGCTTTCTAGGGCTTGCAGGGTAGTACCATATATTCATAGAGAACTTCTCAAAAATCACCAAGCCTTTGACTCGTTTGCTTCAGAAAGATGTGACATATAGGTGGTCAGAAGAATGTGAGCAGAGTTTCCAAGAGTTAAAGAAGAATTTAGTGTTGGCACCAGTATTGATCTTGCCAGATACAAGGAAAGGTTTCATGAATATTGTGATGCATCCCGACTTGGTTTAGGTTGTGTTCTGATGCAAGGTGGTAAGGTGGTTGCCTATGCGTCTTGTCAGTTACCCATGAGAACAATTACCCAACTCATGATCTAGAGTTACCCACAATGGTTCATGCTTTAAAGATTCTGCGTCACTATCTATTTGGAAATCGTACGGAGATGTACACCGATCACAAAAGTTTGAAGTATATCTTTACCCAGCTGGATCTGAACATGCGGCACTAGAGAAGGTTTTAATTAATCAAGGATTATGATACGGAGATTTAATATCACCCAGGAAAATCGAATATTGTAGCAGATGCCCTAAGTAGGAAGAGCTATTGCAACGTTTCCAAAGGACAATAGTTGCCTTTGGAGTTATGCAAGGAGTTTGAAAAGTTGAACTTGGGAATAGTCAGTACAGGTTTCGTGGCAGCTTTGACGGCACTACCTACTCTCATGAAGCAAGTTAGAGTATCTCAGGTCAATGATCCTGATATTCAAGAAATCAAGAAGAATATGAGAAGAGGGAAAGCCATCGGATATTTGGAAGATGAGTAGGGGACTGTATGGTTAGGGGAGAGAATATACATACTCGATAACGAGGAGTTAAAAGATACTATGATGAAGGAAGCTCTTGATACTCTATCCTCCATTCACCCTGGTAGTACCAAGATGTATCAAGTTTTGAGGAGCAGTTTTGGTGGGCTAGCATGAGACGAGAGATAGTAGAATATGCGGTAGTGTGCGATGTGTGTCAGCGAGTTAAGGCAGAGCATCAGAAACAAGCAGGATTGCTACAACTGTTGAAGATACCAGAATGGAAGTGAGAAGAAATTGGGATGGACTTCATCACTGGTCTACCAAGAACTTCATCGGGCCATGATTCCATCTGGGTAGTAGTAGATAGGCTGACTAAAGTCACTCACTTTATCGCCATCAAGACAACATATTCGGGTAGTAGACTAGCGGAATTATACATGGCAAGGATTGTGTACTTACATGGTGTACCAAAGAGAATAGTGTCAGATAGGGGCAGTCAGTTTATTTCAAAGTTCTGGTAGAAGCTTCAGGAAGATATGGGTACTCGCTTGAATTTTAGTACTACCTATCACCCTCAGACTGATGGTCAGATTGAAAGAGTAAATCAGATATTAGAAGACATGTTGAGAGCTTGTGCCTTAGACTTCGGTGGAAGCTAGGATAAGAATTTACCTTAAGCAGAGTTTTCTTACAACAACAGTTATCAAGCTAGTTTTCAAATGGCTCCATGCGAAGCATTGTATGGTCGGAAGTGTCATGGTCCACCTCTGTGGGATCAAAAGAGAGAATTTTAAGTTTTTGGAACTGACATCTTAAGAGATGTAGAATAAAAGGTGAAGATTATCCATGAAGTATTATGTGTAGCTCAGTCACGTCAGAAGAGTTATGTTGACAACACTCATAGAGATTTAAGTATTAAAGAGGGAGATTTTGTGTATCTTCGAGTCACACCACTTCGAGGAGTTCATCGTTTCCAAACCAAAGCAAAGTTGGCACCACGTTTCGTTTGACCATGTAAGATTGTTAATTGTAGAGGTGAGGTTGCCTATCGCTGGAGTTGCCTCGCCTATGGCGGGATTCATAATGTGTTCCATGTGTCTCAATTGAAGAAGTGTTTGCGGGTGCCTATAGTGGAAGCAAACCGAGCAGATAGAGATTCAAAAGGATTTGATATATGTTGAGAAGCCGGTCTGCATTCTGGAAACAAGTGAGAAAAATACAAGGAATCATGTCATTCATTTCTGCAAGGTTCAATGGAGTTATCATTCAGTAGAAGAAGGTACTTGGGAGCAAGATGATGAATTGAAGTTAGACCATCCCCATCTCTTTGGTAGATCTTTCGAATCTCAAGAACAAGATTCCATTTAAGGGGGGTAGGTTTTTCACGCTCTAAAAATCGCTTAATTTAATAAATCATTTATCAATGCATTTTTAGAAATTTATTTAAAAGCCTAAAAGAGAAGCATTAATAAAACCTTAATAAGTCTCACGTAAAAATGGGCTAGATAAAATTTTATTAAATACTTTGTTTGTTTATCTATTTCCTGGATTTTTCTAGGAATTATTTAAGGGAAGTATTTTTAATAAATGAAATAGCATTTCACGAATTATTTAAATTGAAATAGCTTTTAAAAAAATAACCCAAAGGTCACTGGGCCAAAAGAAGGCCCAGTCCTTTTTCTCTCACCATGCGCGCTTCATTGTTAGGCCCACGCAGGTCCAGTCTGAGCCATCCTGCGCCTCTTCTCTCTCCCGTCGACATGTGGTGCCCATTTGTCGGGAACGTCTTCAACCTTCGGTCGACGCCGTCACTCCATCCCCTTTCCAATCTCGGCCCTTTCCTTCTTCACCAAATCTAGTGAGCAAAAATAATCCTATGGATCCCCTCTTCCTTTTCTCTTTAGGAATCTAGAGCTAATCTTTAGGAAATCGATCCCGATTTGAGACTGAATCGGATCCCTTTCTTTCCAAAACCCTATCTCTTTTCTTCTTGTCGCCGAGTTTGATTCATCATCAAACGAAGGCCGCCACCGCTTGAAGCTTGCCATGGATCACCGATTGTTGTCATCCGTCGTCGCGCCACCCCTCGGTGAGTTCCCCATGCCACGCTTGTTCTCTAGGTGTCCTCGGTCTGGGCCTCCAAGGCATAGATCACCGGTGACCATGGGGTCCCGTGTCGCCGCCGGTGATGATGTCGTCCACTGCGTCAGCCGTCTCGTCAATCGCTATGTCAGCCTTGTCGTCTACCATGTGGTAGTTCGGATCGATCTCGGCAGTCCGATCCGATCAAGTATAGGTCAACTAGATCTCGGACATTGGTTTCATGGACCGTCTTAGTGAACCTGGCCTACCATGGGCCACTAATGGGTGACAAAATAAATCAAATTTCTACTAAAAATAATTCATTGTTGTATCATAATTCCAATATAACTCCTGTAAATGATTTAAATCTGTTCATAATTATAAAATTCATAACCAATCCATATGAAGTCGGAAAAAGGCCGTTCAAGTCTCATAATTCACCTAAAATCAAGATCTATCTATTAAAAAGATCCACATGTACCGTTCCTGCTTGTTCATGTACTGTTTTGTTGATTTTGTTATTTTGCCTTTAGTTTTCGACGTATTCGGTGAGGTCGTTTTTGCAGAAGAAGGTTCAGAAGTTTTTGAAGACTAGCAAGACAAGTCACACAGATCCTAAACACCCTTTGAGCATGTTGAACCCATTTAAAGCTACTGTTTCTATTCAACTATTGCATTATTTTTTTGAATGTTATCTGGTGGTGTGATCCTATTCCTTTGTATGGTCAATTTATATTGATTACCCTATTCCATGTTACCTTGGGTTATAATTTGACTAGTTTGGACTTTATACATTGATCCAACTAGATATTAGTATAATTGCTTAGCCATGCTTAGAAACATTAGCACTATTTTATATCGGAATAACTAAAGCTTCATTATTACTTAATGATGGTTATTTAATGGTAGCTCACGATGGCTAATCGTAATTTTGTAATAATATTTGACCTAAAACTTGATTAATGGTGGGTTGTGAGCACATGGATGTGATGGTCGTGCTCCTGACATTTAAGGACTGGTTAACAAGCTATTGTTGTGAAGCATTAACCGTACTAACTACAAGCCAGCATGGGCAATGGCTATACCTTTTGTATAGTGTGGTTCACTGTGGGGCACTAGACTGAGAAGTGGCGATAAGTCCATGGGGATCGTTGGGGAGTCCATAACTTGGTTAACAGGGGTGACTATGATCCAGGAATGGTGCACCGCTTTGAATTGTGTTATGTGGAGGGTACTATCACAACTCCTTCATGAGTTGCCATGGTGGTATTAAGGAGCATGGCAACATGTTTTGGGGCTGTGTCTTGTGGGTATATTTATGCATCTCTTGTTAGGGTAAAACTATTTGAATAGCCATGCCCGCGGTTATGGGAGGGCCTGACAATGTTCCCACGAATACGAAACATACGCAATCCTACGCAAGGTAAATCCATCTTCTTTCTAACTCGGCAAAGGGGAAAGGGATAATTCCGTTACAGGGGTAAGAAAACCAAGTCCTTACTTAAGTTAAAGATCTTGTTTGAAGAAGCTCTTATTCTCTAATAGAATGCTTTTATTATCTTGGACGATTCAGATAGGCTTATAGCTGGACTATTAGGTGTCGCATGATTGATATAACCCTAGCATTTATCATTGAAGCCCGCATCTTGCCTTGGAGGATGTACCAGTAGGCTCCAATCATTTGTCATTTGCCAATACTGGACATTTGGTGAAGGCTGAATGAGGATAGCGCTCAGTCCTACACTTGTCATTAATAATAATAAGGTGATAATTGATGATAGTTTGTTAGCGCCTGGTATGGAATGGTTAATTCTTGTTTGGAGATGGATCTGTACAATTGGGAATGGTTGTCCAGAGAGGGTTGGACATGCTATTCAATGATTGCTTAATATTGTTATTTAATAACCCTACTGTTTTGAAATTCTCATATGTTTACTAAATGCTGATTTTGCAAATGAACCCTATATTATTGCCCTCCTTTGTATATCGTGTGCATTGGCATGCTTGCTGTGTGACTTGCTTAATACTCCATCTACTCACCTTGCAATAATCAATCATCAAACCTCAGTTGAAGAAAGTTCTGAAGGAGATGACGTCTGGCTTAGACCGCAGTTGAGCTATCTGTGGGAGTGATGCTGCAGCCATTGCTAGATCATTTGTCCGCTGCTATTTTCTATTCTTTTGCAAGTATTTAACATTTTTATTTTGATGGATTTGTATATTAAAAAGTCGATTTGTGTACCTCAGCTAATTCCTGGATGAGGATTATATGCACAAGTTAGTTCAGAAATTACTAATGAATTTCTGGACGTGACACTTTCTCATCCCCCTCTTCCCCACCGGCGACAACTTGCACGCGCTGCTCCCACTCCTGGAGGGGTTCGTGGAATGCACAGCGGTGAGCGTCAGGGACACGGTGATCCATGGGTGGGTGCCATAGCTGTCCATGCTGTGGCACCGAGCGGCTGCTGGTGGACGAGCTCCGCGCCACCGTGTTGCTCTCATGGGGATGCGTCATGATGCCACTGAGCACCAATGATGTAGCTCGCGTGCTCGAGGCGACCATCGTCCTGGCTGCAGATGGTAGAGGCTAACCACAACTAGTGGAGTAATGTGGTCGTGCTGGTGGAGGAGCTCGCCGTGAAGGCTGCGGTGGCGACACAAGAAGGTTACAGCTCGTGGCTGGAGGTCGATGGACTGGCACGGGAGTTCGTGGGTTTCAGGAGGGAGATGACAGGACGCGGGATCCACCGACGGTTTCTGCCGTAGGCGGCAGCTGTGTTTGTAGCAACGGCTGGTCGATCCGGTAGCGGCGGCAGCGGCTCCTCCCATCCGATGACGGCGGCTGAATCTTATTATGTGATTTGTGTTCATGATTTCGGCGGTAACAGTGATGGATTGTGTTTATGATTTTTGTTTGTGGATGTTTGTTTTGTTCTTATTCTATGATTATGTTCTTAGATGGAGATCTCATCGCTGATTGGGAGTTGCTCCATGCATCGGCTCGATTTGAGCCGATGCATTGAGCTGTTTGTTTATTCATGAAGCCTTAAAAGTATCGGTTTCTAATCCGGTATCTTCGCGACCACCTCAAACGTGCCACCTGATGGATGCAGGTTGAGAAATCTGACATCGTAGGAGCTTTTCAACTGGCATCGATGATACTTTCTATAGTAGCGCATATACTTAGGGAGAACAGATCCGCTATAACACATTTTTTTTCTTGTATGTATACAGGTGCTGGTGCTTTTTTTTTCTTGCATAGTTGTATATATACAGCTGCTCCTGCCGATCCTTTGGATCACGTCGAGCACCGGCAGGAAGGATTCTCTGTTCGAGTAGCAAAAGCACCATCACCACCACAGCAAAGTGCGGCTACATTTTCAGTGCTCTGTTCTCCCTTAAAGTCTGCCCGTCTGATTGAAAAAAAATACATGGATCAGTAGTCACGATTATTTTCAATTTGCTATTTGGATCATATGGAGCATAAAATTACTTTGTGTGCTAGACCCGTAGATGTCAACAACTGCGCATGCCACTAGTTTTAGTTACTATATGTATACAATTTTATAAATCAACTGGTTATATATTACTGAAAGCATGGCAAGTCTTGCTTGGGCAATTACTGAAAGCTCCAATAGGCTAAAAAGAAAAATGACTGCAGGCAACTCTTCTTGCTCAATCCACTTACGCGAACTCCCTTCTGTCAGAGCATACGTATTAGGTCTAGGATGCATCAGTAAGTCCAACAAAATAAGAACCGAATCTACATGCTTTTGCAGCCAACTTGTAACTCTCGTCCTTAGATATCATATCAACAAAGATATATGTACATATGAATTCCGAAAAAGCTTACCTCATGTTTTATCTTTCTCTTGCCTTGTCGCGTTACACTTTTTTTCTCAAACTCATCTGTTCACATTCCGTCCCAAATTCATCGATAGAACAAAATAAACTAATTAATTCCCGTGTATGTTATATTTGGATCCTCCGTTATGCATCGAACCTTATGTTCCATTTATTTCCTTATTCCAGGTTCCATTATCAACTATTTGGTTCAAAGAAGTGCTCCTGTTGTAGTTGCAACACTGTATAAGTTTCAAACACGCTTATGTTCACTCAAAGTGACAGAGGGTCATTTTGCAGGTTCACATTTTTGTTCAAAATCAACCCAAATTTATGCTCTAATGTTTTGAAAAGTGCTCATGTATAATATAAGATCATGATTATGTATCGAATTTAAACCAACTATGTTTCCATAAAAAATCAAAAGAGGAGTAGTAGGTCATGCATTTTGCTGTCTTGTGTATATGGTGGAAAGCATTCCAAGAAAACTGCATGCATTGGTATACTACCAAATGACTCAAGTAAAAAAATTATATTTTAAGAAAGATTTTGATTTTTCACCTAATATGTTCATCTTTATAGGTTCCACTATGAATAATGAAGGATATTAGCTTGTGCTATCTTGACAAAGTGAGTAATCCTATTAATATATATATGTTCATTAATAGCATTTCCCCAAGTGTTAAAAGTTGAAGTTACTGTTACCTTAAAGCATTCATCAAATATTGGTACTTTCAAAAAAAGGTGTATCAAATATTTCCACTACTACAAAACTCTCATTGGGACCGGCTTACACCTATTGATGTTTTTTCACCTCCCGTGGACTAAAAAATAAAAAACCGACACCTTTAAACAACAATAGGTGTCGGTTCTAAAGAAAAATCGGCAAATATAATTTTGGTACTGTTTTTTAACAAAAACCGACACCTATAATATAACAATAGCTGTCGGTTCTAAAGAAAAATCAACACATATACTATTGGTATTTTTTTAAAAAAACACATAAAATATATTATAGGTACGAGTTTTCTTAAAAAACCGGTACCTAAGATTTGAACCGAGCCGACGCGTCGGCCCACGAGGAGATGAGATCCTCTCGATCTCTCTCGATCCCTCGATCCTCTTTCTCTATCTCTCCTCTCTCCCTCTCTCCCTCTCTCCTTCTCGCTCTCGTCAATCTCTCTCTTGATCCGCCCTCTCCCTCTCTCTCTCTCTCGGTCCCCTCGCTCAGCAACGGTGGCCAGGCCGGCGGTGGCGACACCCTCCCATCCGCCAAATCCAGGGGGAGGGAAGGCGACGCCCGAGGGAAGGTGACGGCCGATAGACGACGGCGCCGGAGGAGCGGCGAGTGGCGGGCGGCGAGCAGCGCCCTCTCCTCCGCCAGATCTGGCGGGATGGCATCAGAGATAGGCAGGGCAACATCGGTAGCGGCTCCTGTAGTGGATCCGATGTCGGCAGTGGACGGGGCGGTGGTGGCGACTCCCGCGTTGGATCTAGCATCTGCGACGGTGGACAGGACGACATCGACGATGGGCGATGTGGTGTCAGTTGCTCCCGCGGTGGATCTGGCATCAGTGGTAGCTACAACATCGGATCCAGTGTTGGCGATGGGCGGGGCGGCGGATCTGGTGGCGGCGGCGGCTCCCGCGGCGGATCTGGCATCGGCAACGGGCAGAGCAATGTTGGCAGCGGCTCCTGTGACGAATCCGCGTCAGCAGCGGGTGATGAGGTGATAGGGTGATGGGTCTAGGCCACATCTTTTTTGATTCTGGAGACCTCAAAGATGTCGGTTCCTAAACTGGCACCTTTTGAGATAACCACAAAGGTGCTGACTAACAGGTGTCGGTTGGGAAACCGACATCTATGGAAGTTTCACAACCGACACCTATAGCTATTTCTGTAACAGTGTTCTGCATAGAAAACTAATGGGCCTTGCCTTGGAGGTTTGCCAAGACAACGAGAGATATAAAAAGGGAAGAACAGAGGAAGCTCTACCATATATGGAGTAAGGGACTCAGGGCACCCCAAGATGTATAGAACCATTTTGCATATTATGAAGTAAGCTTTGAAGGGTTACGCGGAAGCTATGCTAGCCGAAAACAAAACTTTTCTACCGCGCAAACCAGGAACACTTGCAAGTAAGGACCGGTAGATCGTTACCGATTAGAGTATGCAGCGGAAACAGCCAATCAGGGCTATCCAATCTGGAACTATGCTGGCCGATGACAGCCGACTCCCGCAAGCCGACAGCCGATTCCTGGGGACAGCCGATTCACCAATCAGCCGATTCGCTGATGTAGCCGATTCGCCGAGTCGTCTGACCGCGTTCTCGCGCCTCGCTCCGATGCGCTCGATCGTAGCCGATCCGTAGCCGATCAACAGCGCGCAACGTAGCAGCGCCTCTACCGGTATCCACACGTCCGGGAACAAAACGCCGAACACCCGTGTGCTAGCACGCGATGCAAGGCTAGGGTTTGGCTCGAAAGTGGGGAGGGTTTCCGTGGAGATTGATCTCGGCGACTTCTGATTCGGTTCAATGCAATACTGCAACTCTCCACCCCTCGCCCTTTTATATAGAGGTTGCCGACTGGGACTAGTGGCCGATCAGGACTCTATTTCAAATCGGATTCTATCCGAATCTCATAGAGTCGGCCGCCCATACGTCGTAAGACCATAGGACTCTATCCGATCGGATCCCTATCCGATCGAGCCGTATCCGAGTCCAACTCGAATGCCTGTTCTTATCCCCTTAAGCGTGCGACCCGTAGGTTCAGGTATACTCGGTTTCGGCTATAGTCTAACTTAGCCGATCGTTGGCTCGAGTCCAACTCAACCGACTGTCACACAGCGGCGCCTAGCAAGACATATTGACACCACAAAGATACAAGAATATAATATCGGCTCGAACTTGTAATGTGTACACAAATCCCTTTGCCTCACGATACCGTTAAGCTATAGGCAAGATGTGTGTCATCCCTTCAATAGCTTAACCATTCACTCGAACCGTATTGGATTATCCGTCCGTTGATTGACTCCTCAATCAACTTAGCATGGCCATGCATTTTCATAATCCATTACCTCGAGGGGCCCAGAGATATCTCTCCAAAGGAGGGGCAAATTCCATCTTGATCACTCACATCCCATTCCATGTTTCATAGCAAACCCGAAAACTACCTTTATAATTACCCAGTTACGGAATAGCATTTGGTAGTCCCAAAGTAGGCAACTACACATGTTGGAATCCATGGTGATCTCAGGTCTAAGGACTTTGTACCAACACTACCTGAGACCAACTAATGGCATATTGATTCCTGTAGTATCTCATGGTGGGTCTATCCAACAATGTGTTCTCTAACACATATGTCCATGTTTATTGATTTGGTATCTCCATACCCATGATCTATGAGACATGATCATCAATCAATAAACATGCCGATCTTAGAATCATATTAGTTCCAATAATATGATATATGATCAGGGATCATTTAGAAATAGATTCATACATATCGAGTCTCATAAATAAGTCACGTACTTATTGATCAATACAAGATGTCTATTTCATGGAACTGAATAACACTTTATTCATTTATACATAAACATTGACGTGATATCCAACATCTCCATGTTGCCTCTAGGGCATATCACTAACAAGCTTGGCACGGAGGCTCTACTCATTTCGATAAAAAAGGGCTCTACTCGCTAGTTACAAGCCTAGACTGTTATTTAGCAAAACAAGCTCTTCATGCTCAACTCACTCTTTTTTTTCTTTACTTGTGTTATATATTAGAGGTACATATCATGTGGAAACGAGCTAAATATTGAAAACTCATGAAAATCATACCTAAAAATTTTATAAATTTATGAAAAAATTACTAAAGATATATATGATATAGATATGAGATACGTTCTCACCAAATCTCAACTCTAAAATCAACTCCGTTTGAGAGAAACAAAAGTGACAAATTTTAGATGAGTAGTGTTCTGTTACTATTTACCCAAAATTTTTCTTTTTGTTACTTCCAAATAAAGTTGATTTTGAACTTAGGATTTGGTGAAAATGTATTTCATATCTACATCTGTCTCTACTTTTTTTCATGAATTTATAAAACTTTTATATATGATTTTTATGAGTTTTTAACATTTAGGTTGTTTTCACCGAATATGTCCTCGTATATATAAATATAGGAGGCATTGAGAAGCTAGACACCTCAGCGTAAGCACATCTTTATCGCAGAGTGTCATACTGCTTCCTTCTAATTGTTGTAAAATCCTGAGATTCAGTTCGTCGATGATGCTATAGCAAACTCTGAAGCATTTTGAGTTCTATACAATCTTGTGGCTCATGTGTTCTTGCATGCATTTTTTCAGCTGGATATTATGATGAATGAATTTTAGTACACTTTGTTCAAGCGTCTTGCGACATGGATGAATAGGAGGTACCTTATCATAACATTCATGGCTCAAATTCTCAATGATGATCATATCACTGTATATAATTGGTGTCCTTGAATCATGTCCAAAGATCCATTTGCTTTAGCATATTTTTCTTGTTTTGTGATGCAAAGTTTACATGTGTATTATGTTTGTTCAACACATGTTTCTTCTGTATAAATTCAAAATGTCTTTGATTAATTATATTGTGATGAACGATCGGCATGGTAGATTATTGGTTTTGTTATTTGGTGATACTTGGTAAAGTGGACTTTACGATCAATAGTGATCTGATGATGAACAGAGCTTTCGACTGAGTGGAGTCAGTTAGACTGGGCTATGGCCACTGGTTAAACCGGCGTGTGTTCTGCGGTCCAATCGGTCAGCTTGACGGTCTGATAGGCCGGCTTTGAGTCGGTTTCAGTTTCGGTTTGTTTATTTGAATACTTATGTTTAATTCATGTTTATAACTTCTAGATGGATATTATTGTGTGCTAATATTGATAAAAGTTGGAGAGAAATTGTGCTCGGATATGGTTTCTTGTTTGATTCATGTGTAAGTGTGTCTTGATGCCTTAGAAGAGTGTTGCCGGTGATGGATCGATAGTCACCTTGGGAAAAGATGATGTCTGGATGATCAGGATATCATGCGGGATGCTCTGACTAAAGAATAATGCATGTGGTTGGTGACGATTTCATGTGGCATACGATAGGGAGATTGTGTGTGTATGGGACGTGAAGTCAAATTTGAAAGGTGTCTAAATTTGGTATGATTGGAGTTTGTAATGTTTGTTTCTTGTACAGGAAGGTTTCCTATGAGATTATGACTTCTTATACAAGTTGGATTCTTGGCTTTAGACTGCCTACCTATGGGTATAAATAGAAGACAGGTTGAGGCCTCTCTGCATCGATTTAGTGTGAGTTGAGTTTAGAAAAAAGTTAGTATTTTGAGTTTAGTCAAATTTTATGAGAGGAGTGTTGTTGTTTTACTTTGTATACATCAATAGAAGTAATAAAGTTCAATCAACTTTTGAGAGATCTTCGATTTGTGTTTGCTCGGGTCCGACGGTCAGACCGACGGCGGTGACAGGTAACAGCGATGCGACATGTGGTTAGACAGAAGCTACAGCTGGTCAGACCGGAGGTCTTTGTTCGGTCAGACCGGCGCATCTATTTTGGTTAGATCGATCTCCATCAAGGTTAGAAGGTAACTTTTAATTTTCACTAAAAGTTTGGTTTTTTTGTTGATACAACCATTCACCCTCTCTCTGGTTGGCTACTTTATTATTTTTCCTTCCTACAAGTGGTATCAGAGCCTTGTTTTCTTATTTAGATCTTTATCGATCCTGAGTTTTTGCCATGGCTAATAAATTCACAATCAAGCCACATGTTTTCAATAGACTTGATTTTCCTTATTGGTGTAAAATGATGAAAGTCTTAATGATGACAGAAGATTATGATATTTGGCTAAAGGTTACAAATCCTTATGAAATTTCTGCTTAGATCAATACTGCTGCTTTGAAAACTGAATTTGTAGAGCTCATAACTTTTAACTTAATGGTATTTGTCGTTCAGATTTCGATCGTGTTACTCATCTTGACACCGCGAATAAGATTTGGATAGCTTTGAACAATTTTCATCAAGGGACTTTCAATATCAAGGAACTTTGCAGAGATGTATTTAAAAAGGATTACATGAAATTTGAGTTTAAATCTAGAGAGAATTATTATCGTATGTACTTTAACAAAGTTTTGAGAAATTTTAGATATGTTGATTCATCTTTTGATACAAATTACTCACAATCTTACGATTCTCGGCACTCCTTGATTGGACTTTGTATGTGTTGGTATTTCTTATGATCAGAGATAAATCCGCAAGGGCACGGATAGCGCTATATCATTTTACCCAGGAGTATTCCAAGGGTATCATATTTATATTTCCGCAGGGAAGAAGGCGATATAAAGATAAAGTTTATACATCATTAATCAATATATAATTAACTCACCATAGTCCTAAACGGGGTTAGAAGGATAATGATAATAAGGTAGTGTGATGCCAGAGATTCATCTCTATATTAATGTATAGTAAAAAAGGACATAAGAGAACTACCATTCATATTTATTTATATATTACTAATATCTAGTATACACTTAACACAAACATGCTTACAAGGCTAGGACTTAGTTCTAGGCACCCAGGTACTACCAAGATACCACTCCCTGCTAGTCTGTCACCGTGGTTATGACATTTTACGAACTCTTACATCATACCCGAATGTGGAGGAATACAAAGGACAGACACGACTATTACCACTTGCCACCTACCTCACTTTCTGTGGGGCACACCCGCATCCAACGGTATTTAACTAACCTAAGAACCATGCTTATGTTAATAAATAATATCAATAATTTCGCCAGGACTCCTACCCTTCGGATGGACAAATAAGAACTAGTGTAACCCGTTAAAGTCATTGGACCATTACCGTAGTACAGATCGATTATCCTAATCAAGTCAAGCTATAAATGGAGTATATCCTAATCATAGAACATATAACTAATAAAGTAGTATATGAACTATGAACATAATAATATATAACTAATAAAGTAGTATATGAACTATGAACATAATAATATAAAGAAGATAATTTTATTAATTCAACTATTGCCATACAAGAAAACTAAAGTACTAAAGACATAACGAAATCTCCAAAAAGACTATAGGACCAAAGATTACTCTAAGCGTATTTCTCCTAATATTATAGAGAATACAATGTAGATAGAGGAAATTGGTCCTTGAGTGTGTGTTGTGAAGTGAGAGAGCTCTTCCTTTTATAGTTGCTAATGGTGGTTGCCAATGTCGGTTAATGCCCATAACCACCATTAGAAGCCAACCAGTAGTCGCCACGTGTATAGATGTACAGAAAGCATGCAGCCCGAAAGCACGGCATGAAGCCCACATTTTAAGCCCGACCCGAGCACGGCCCGGCCCGGTTCCTATTGGGCCCGGGCTAGCCCGACCCGCTATTCAGTGTCATGCTTAGGCTCACCGCAGGCACGCGGGCGGCACGGCCCGGCACGCTAAGGGGAGTCGGCCCGCTTGCGGCCCGTTAGCCGTTGCACCCCAACCCCGTCCCCAAGCGTCGGCCGGCCCAGCCCATTGCCCCGCTCCCCGTATAAATTCTCCCGCATCGGCGCCCCAAACCCTAAACCTAATCCCCTCCCTCCTCGCACCACACACCACATCTGCCGCCGTCCTCTCAGTCTCCGCCACCCACCTTGGCCGCGTCGCCTCTGCACCGCAGCGCAACTTGTCATAGGACCACAGTCGCCGCCACCGCCTCCATCTCCGCCTCCGGCGACGCTGATCTCTCCTCTCCCTCCTCCTGTCCTCCACATCTCATGATCTCATCCGCGCTGCCATCGGAACACTAATCAATCCCCTTCTTGTTCTTCCCATCTTCTCTGTTCCTCTTCCTCTTCCCGTCGCTCCGGATCTGAGGCTGAGGCCCGTCGGCCATCGTTGTCCGGTGGTCCGTGGTCGTGGTCATTTTCTCCTTCTCTGAGTTCTCTCTAAGTGACCCGTCGTGCTCGGCTCTGGCTTCGGGCTCCGGTTGCACAGCGGCGCAGGTAAGTCTCATTCCTTTCTCTTATTTTTTCATTTCAATGTTTATTTTAATCTTGATCTGATTCTTTATCTGATTCTAGTGTTGTAGGCTCCTCTTTCTTTCTTCTGTTGCTTGTGCCCTGTGTGCCGTTGAGGTACAGAGCACCGAGCCGACGAGGTCGCGATGGAGGACGTTGATGGCGCTCATCCGCGTACCATCAACGAAGAACTCATCGAGCTCGGCATGACCCCGGACGACCAAGACGACGCAAGCGCTGATGCTGCTTTGTTGTTTGGTTCCAGTGTGGATCCAATCAATTTAGATGGCGGCGAGGAAGGGGATGGAGGGGGCGATGGTGGCGGCGTTGGTGGCACTGGCACGGGGGGGATGGCGGTGAGCTCCAACAGCACCGTCGACACAGATGCTGGTTCTTCTAGCTGCAAGCGAAACACGTCAGGTGTCTGGTTGATTTTGAGGAAATTTTAGACACTTCCAAATGGTAAGAAGATTCGAATTGCTGCAAGATGCAATTTATGTAAGCATGAACTCCCTGCTCGTTCTAATGTTGGTACTGGTCACTTGCTTAGGCATCAAAAATCTTGTAGACAGAAAGCTGATCATGCTGATAAGCCAGATGTTGCTCGATCAGAGCTTTGTCGTTTAATTGCTAGACTAGTTTTCGTAATTGGGATTATAAGCCAGATGTTGCTCGATCAGAGCTTTGTCGTTTAATTGCTAGACTAGATTTGCCCTTATGTTTTGGTGAGACAGCTGCATTTGAGGAGTATATCCGGCGTGCTCATAATCCTCGTTTTTCTAAAGTCTCTAGGCAAACCACGACTAGAGACTTGTCCAAATTATTCTCTACTCAACGTGGTAAGCTTAGGAACTCTTTCTCTGATGTTTCTTTTGTTGCATTAACATCTGATATTTGGTCTGGAAATGCAAAGAAAGATTATATAAGTGTGGTTGCTCATTTTATTACTAATGATTGGCAAATCCATAAGAGAGTGATATGGCTTAGGCTTATTCAGATCTCACACTCTGGAGTTAATATTCCTAAGCGTGTTGCTGCTGTAATAGAATAATATTGTTTGATTGACAAGGTTTTCTCTGTGACACTTGATAATGCTTCTTCTAATGCTTCTGCCATGAATAATTTGAGACCAATGTTTGCTGGTTACTTAGGTCCTGATCCTGATCCTGTTCATGCTAATAGACCTCATAGGCCTAGTTTACTGCATCAGAGATGTGCATGCCATATTATTAACCTTATTGTGAAATCTGGTTTGAAGAGGCTAAAGCCTTGCTTAGAGGCTTTTAGAACTGATATTTCTTTCTTGAATTCCTCTAATCAAAGAATTGTTGCATATAAAACTTTTTGTGAAGCTAAAGGAGTTAGGCCTAGAAAGTTTGGCTTGGATATGGATGTTAGATGGAACTCCACATACCTTATGCTTAAGCATCTCATACCATATAAGAGTACATTTTCTGTTTTCATTGCAACTCACTATGGTTTGCAAGAAGGTCAGCCATTACTTACTGATACTCACTGGTATGTTGCTGAAAAGGTACTAGATTTTTTAGAATTGTTTTATGACTCAATTGTTGCTTTATCTGGTGTGTATTACCCAACTGCTCCTTTGATGCTGCACCATATTCTTGAGATTGCTAGCCATTTGCATTCATTTGACAATGATGCTGACATGAGGAATGTTGTTATTCCTATGAAACAAATTCCTCAAGTACTGGCATGATATACCTTTCTTATATTCATATGCATTCATTCTTGATCCTAGAGCTAAGATGAGAGGTTTTAATAATGTTTTGCAATTGATTTCTGAAGCTATTGATACTAATTACAATGCTTATCTTGTGGAAGTTAGGACAGAACTTTATAAGTTGTTTACTAAATATGAAAATAAGTTTGGTTTAACTAGGTTACAGAGGGTATCGCCATTGACAGGAACTACAGGTAAGAAATAACAAGAATGGGGCAGAATATTTGGTGGTTCTGGATCTAGTGTAGTTGGTCCCTCACCTGTCTCAACCTCTACTTCCTCCTCTATATCTTCAACTGCAACTACATCATCTCCATGTCTCTCTGAACTAACTGCATACCTAGATAGTGACACTGTCACATGCAATGAGGATGATTTCAACATCCTAAGTTGGTGGCATGAGCACAAGTTAACATATCCCATTCTATCTATATTGGCTAAAGATATCATGGTTGTTCCTGTTTCAACTATATCCTCAGAATCTTGCTTTAGTCTTACTGGCAGAGTGATAGAGGAGCGGCGAAGGCGTTTGACACCAGAGGCGGTGGAAATGCTGACATTGATCAAGGATTGGGAGTTAGCAGAAGCAAGAGCACAGCACAATGTGGAGAACCAAGAAGTTGAAGATTCTTTCAAGAATCTTTGGCTTGATAATGGTGATGAAGATCCTGCTCCTGATGCTGCCTCCTGATAGTGATCATGTGATCTATTAAATTGAAAATGCTGACATTTTTGTTGGACTGTTGAACTTTACATTGAGTTGGCTGAACTCTTTTTCCTTTTTAGGGTTTTCTCACAAGGGTGAGTTTTTACCTAAAAAGGTTTTTAATGAGACAGCCATTGCACAACTCAATAATAATAATAATAATAACATTACTATATGCTGAGTGCAACTGTGCAAGTGTGTATTGGACTATATAATATAATTGGACTGTGAATCTGTGATTTGGAGTTGATCTGACTCTGTTGGTGACTTTGTATAGACTTTGTATAGTTAGAATTTATAAACTTAAACTTGACTTGAGTTGTTGATCTGAGTAGTGAGTACTTTGTTTGATCTGATCTGAGTTGATCTAAGTATATTGTATAAATTGTAATGTATTATGTACATATTCTCACTTGAATACTTGATCTATAACTAAATGTATTCTAAGTTTGAGTTTGTACTTTGAGTTTGAGTTGATTTGAAGACTCTGAAATAAAGATGATTGTTTCTGTTTACATAATTACATACATTAGACTTGGAGTTAAAAAATAAAAAAATTACCAAATTCAACACCCTCGGGCTCGGGCTGGCACGACCTGCTAAAAATATCGTGCTTTTTTGGGCCGGCCCGGCATGAACTTAGCCTGACAGGCCGTGCTTGGGCTAGGGCGAAGCCCGCAGGCCTTTTTGGCATGGCCCGGTGGCCCGCAGGGCCGTGCCTGGCCCGGTACAATCGGGCCGAGCTTCTTGCGGGCCCGAGCCAGGCTGGGCGGCCCGAATGGCCATCTATAGCCACGTGGAAGCTGGGGCTGAGGGGTGCCAACCCTGGTTCTGGTTTGGCGAAACCGAGCAAACCGCCTTTCCCCACCGCCTTTGGTCAGGGGATGACAAGTGGACCCTTTGGTCAGTGCACAGGTGTTTGGCCTCACTTTAAGTTGGTTTGGTCTGACTTGTGGGCCTGTCAATCCGTGTGCTCGCACATGATTCATCGAATGAGTGTTTCTTTGTATCCGGCTCATTTATCCTTCACTTTGATGCATAATCTCTGCATACATATTACTTCTTCAAGAAGAGTGAAACTACATTATTTTTCATTGATATATGTGCAAGAAATGCTAGTTCTCCTTTTATTTATTATTGTAGTTGACGGTCGAAATCAGTACTTAATGACCGTCAATAGCATGTCAGTTTGGAAGATGAAAATTACTTTGATTCAAGAGTCTGTTAATATGTATGCTTTGACTTTAGATTCATTTTACACTAAACTCAAAACTCATACTCTTCTTCATTGGCTCATAATGCTTTGTCTAACCGGCCGACTTTGAGTCGGTTTCGATTTCAAGTTGTTTATTTGGGTATTCATGGTTAATTGATATTTATGACTTCTACATGGATACTATATATGTAATACTATTGTGTGCTAATGTTGAGTTAAGTTGGAGAGAACTTATGTTTGGATATGGTTTGTAATTTGATTCATGTGTCGATATATCTTGATGCCTATGAAAAGTGTTGCCAGTGATGAATTGGGAGTCAACATGGGAGAAGATGACGTCCGAAAGATCAGAATATCATGCGGGATGCTTAGGCTAGAGAACAATATACATGGTTGTTAAAGATTCCATATTACATATGATAGAGAGATTGTGTGTTTATGGGATGCAAAGTCGAATTTGGAATTCAAAGTTTGTAAAGTTTCTTTCTTATACGGAAAGGTTTAAGGGATTAGAACTACTTGTATGAATTGGGTTCGTGGCTTTAGGCTGTCTTCCTATGGGTATAAATAGAAGAGGGGTTGAGGCCTCTCTGTATCAAAATTTTGTGTGAGTTGAGTTTAGAAAAAAGTTAAGGTGTCGAGTTTAGTTGAATTTTATGAGAACAGTGTTGTTATTGCACTTTGTATATATGAATAGAAATAATAAAGTCCAATCTATTTTTGAGAGATCTTTGATTTATGTTTCCTCGGGTTCGATGGTCACACCTGCGGAATATCGACGGTCAGGCCAGAAACAATGCATTGGTCAGACCAGCAGCACCATGGCGATTAGACCAACGGCGACGATAGATGACCCCAGCACGATAGGCGGTCAGACCGAAGAGGGCTTCATGCTGTCATACTGATCTCCATCAAGGTCAGAGGACAACTTTTTTATTTCTGTTAGAAGTTTAATTTTTGGCAATACTGGATGATAGTTCTTGTTGTTCGATCATATATTTTCAGCTACAATAACCATGTTTTGGATTAAAAAACAGAAGGATAGCAAGGTTCTTGTGGTACAAGGCTTCGTTTCATTTAGCTAACGGGTTGGTTTTTCTCCAGCATAAAAACCACGTATTAATTATTACAAGATTTAAAAATAAATTTATTTAATTTTTAAATTAATTTTATATTAAAAAGTTTTTTAAAAAACGTAGCGAAAAATGGGATAGCAGCAAAACCTATCAACACAACCTAAGCCTATCTTATTTTTGTGCTTATTATAGCTTATGAGCCGTAACGCAAGTTTGAATTTTAAATTTTGATTTTAGAGTTGACGTTATAGTTATTTATTTATTGATCGTAATCTATGTTGCAGCATTCGATATTAAACCGGCAATACAAAATTTTACAAATAATTAGTCTTGGTTGCTTTGTTAACTTTGTACGGCTTATAAGCATTGCTCAAAACGGTGGATAATAAAATGTGCACTGATATAAAAAATCACAACAATAACTGGATTGACTGAATTTCTCTTGTCCTGTGAACTGAAGCATCTATGTTTACTCAAGAAGCCCTAAAAACCACTATTAACATATCCATACTAACCCTATATTAATATAATTGATCACTCTTTTTTAAATCCAAGTATGCATGCAAGCAAAAAAATAACAAATCTTGGATAGCCTATATGCATGCGAGCCAGAAGAAAGAAACAAATCTTGATAACCTCTCGTAATTAAATCTATGTATACATGTATATAATAAAAATAAAAAATAATATAAAACAAAAAAATAGACTGATTTTTGTTCGTTGGATTATGAGTAAGTAGAAAAAAAAGGTTAAATCTAAATCGTTACTAACCGTTGCTAAGGTGCATTATAAGTGGTAGATAGATAGATATATAATTGACCTGAAGCATGAAGCATCTATGTGGACTATGATTTTTGCCGTGTAAAGTGGTCTCACGTTCTACGATACAACAAAAAAATATAGCCTTATGTGATAATTGGATTATGTCATAAAACATATTTTTTCTTCACTGCTTATGATCTATGACATTTTAGAGACGAATTGCATCGACGAATTGCATCGTCACAAAAGGTGCGTCTCTAAACATATTCTATGACAAACCAACGAAAACATCGTAATCTAGTGATAAATCAAAATCGTCATAAACCATGATGAAAATGTCATAAACCGACGAGAGGGTGCGCTGCCATATGTCATGCCACGTGGCGAATGACGTGGCGACTCACGTGGCAAGTGACGTGGTGACGACTTTGTGACCAATATAATCGTCATAATTTAAGGGTTAGCTCAAGAGGATCCGCTGCATTTATGGGTTATTTTTGGACCTAGTCCATTTAATTGTCCAGTTTAGATTGGGTTGAAGACCTGATTTTTTTACTGAAATATAATATAAAATTCTTAAAAATAGGAGGCTTGTCTCATTTGGAGGCCCATTTTAGTTTGAGCTAGATTTCTTTTCTAGCCCAATAGTAAATTAATTAATCTAATTTTCAATGCATACAATAATATTCACACTAATATCGAAATTACAATTGACACTAACAATATCCATAATATTATGGCATCATAGTAATATTCACGTGATTTTCATATAAAAAAACAAGTGACAACTAAGATAATGACAGCTTAACAGAAGCTGCAATAGCTGCCCCTATTGATGATCCAGGTCTTGAGCACATCGATGTTTTGGTGAGATTAAGATGATCAAAAGATCCATTATGCCAAAATGGAAATAAAGTTGCTTTAGTTTCTTATGCATGGTACTAATAGTGTAATTCAAATAGGATTAATTTACATAATATTTGAATCTTGACATGTTTAACCGAAACAATTAAGTCTGTGAATAAGCAAGAAGACAAAGCGCAACAGAATTTATTTTGTACTACCTCCATATGTTAGGAAACCATGTAAAAAACAACAGATGAAGTATTAAAGAAATGAAATCCCACTGAACAAGAACTTCTGTAAACCATTTAGTGACTTGTGAAAGTTATACAACTACTCCAAAAAAGATTGCATCTAACAATTCATTGTGATAGTTCCAAAATCTGCCTACTCAGCTGGCCTTACCATTTGTCAGAACAATTTCAGGGATCTGTTTTTTTTTCTGAAAATGTAAAAGATAAAATTCCATGCAAACTATTTCATACAAAAATTTAAAAGAACATTGAATATCTCCACGAACTGCCAATGCTTCCATCTTCTAGTACTAATAGCTCTTAATTTTATTTATTAGATAAACAAAACGAGCAACACCCAATTAAAATTGTTGTTCAAATAACTTGAAATTGAGGGAGGTGAGTTGGGAAAATAGGCCAAAGAACACAGCCTAAAAGGTAGAACAAAGCATATCTAGATGTAGAGTTTACTACTTAATCAACTATACGGAGAGTTTACTCTTTATGTGCCATTTGAGCAATAGACAAGCTAGCAACCCTGCCTACAAACAATTATCAATGCAGCGGTGGCAGCCATGGCAACAACCACAACATTATGGTTTTAGCTTCTTAGTATGCTCATTGTGCGATATGGTTATACAAGACGTAAATGTCTAAGCATCACTTGGGTGGTTGTAATATGTTTTCCGTCTGTTACAAGTACTGCACACATATCCTTTGAAACATAAACCTGCTGCCTTCAACAATTGTACCTTCACATAGTCAAGTTATCGTGCAACAAAAACAAATCTTACTTGATAGGAGCTTTATAACACTAAACAGTCATTATATCTACAAAATTCTGCAATCTTTCCTATTCAATATTCCAATTGGCATTTGAATTTAACTCTGCTACATATAATACTCAATTCAACTCGTGCAGCGCTAGAAACATCCTTAGTTCCTTACCTCTTCTCGTAGAGGAGCACAGAGACGGGGCTAGCGAAGGTCTGGGGCTTCATGCCCCTATCCTCCTGCAGATAATACAGCTTGTGCCTGAACACCAATCGCTGGTACCTGCACACCGACGTGCCAGGACCTGGGAGGGAGGGTGGAGCAGTCGGCGGTGGCGCGTCGAGACTCGGGAGGGAGGGGGACTCGGGACCTGGGGGAAGGAGGAGGCGGAGGAGGGTGGGTGGAGCGGTCGCTGGCGCCGCCGGGACCCAGGAGGGCGGAGAGGCGGAGGGGCGGCGGCGCGACGGGACCTGGGGGAGGGAAGGCGGTGGGGCGGCGGGGCAGGCTAGGGTTTGCTTTATATGCAAACCTAATGGATCGTGGCCGTTGATGCAAATCCAATGGCTCACACGCGCTACGATTGTAAGTTGGACTGAATTGGGCCGGAAATAGTGAAAAACGGCCTAGTATAAGATTTTTTTATCGATTTTTTATTAGTATTTTCAGTTTACAAATTAATAGGTATAAATATAATAATCTTAAAAATATATGTTCACATAAATTTTTACATGGAGTAGAATACGTATATGTTGTTTCATAGGAGTTTCAATTTCTTTTGAATTCATCTACTATTTTTTAACAATTAAATGAATTTATGTGTGCTTTTCGAAATTAATTCCGAATTGAACTGCGAGTACCCCAAATAAGGTTTAAAAAATAATATATATATATATATGCTCCTATATTTCATTCTGTCCCATATCGAAGAATTAAATGGAGAATTCAAGAGGTTGCTATAGATAATTAAAACCTTACATCTCTAAATTAGTTTATAAAAATTATGATAACTAGTATAGCATCCGTGCTAACGCCACGGTTTCATTTAACGGATGAACTTAAAACAACCAGACGGTAAAATTCTTTTCATAGTTTTTTTTGTCTCATGCAATTGTATATGACCGTAAATATAATTCGGGATATATTCATGCATTTCCCCGGTGATCTCATGCACCATGGAACAATAGCAGTCTGATGATAATCCTGAAATATTATTGGGCTTCTTCTAGATTGCTAACAGGGAAAATAAAGCCTCACCCATGAGCTTCTTCTAGTCCAAAGCGGATCGATCGGAAGCACCCAGCCAGAAATGAGACATACATGGATTGTGATAGGCTCTTAGGAAGTAAACCCTAGTAGAGCAAAAGCAGATGTGCTATTATTATTAGGGCTATTCAAAACTGGGTTAACTGGTTTTGCACAACCCAATCAATGCAAAATTGCATGCAGATGGTGCTCATGCAATGTGCAGTTCACACAGTTTCTAAGTAGTAATAACAACACAAACGAGGATATAGGCAAATGAAAATTTGCTTATGCATTCCTGATGTGCATATACAACAATAACAGGATTTGGCTGCCTGGTCTTGACTAAGCTAAGCGCCATGGTAGCTTAATAATTGATGAAAGCAACTGACCTTTTTAATAAGAACAGTTTTTAATGCTTGTATTGCTTCACCATGCATCCCACAGCCTGATATCATCCCATTCCAAGTAACAACATCCCTTTCGAGCATGCAATCAAACATTTCTCTTGCGATGCCAGGTTGCCCTCATTTCGTATACATGTCAACAAGTGTTGTGCTAATTGATAAATCACACTCCAGCCCCATATCTTTCACATAAGAATGTCTGAGCTCTCCACGTTCCAATGCAGCCAAATTTGCACAAGATGAAATGACAGAGACCAAAGTTGCTAAGTTGGGTTTAACACCTTCAGTGAGCATCTGATCATACAGTAACAAAGCATCCTTTGAATGCCCCAGGTGAGAATAGCTGGAAATCAATGCACTCCATGTGACAACATCCTTTGTTTTGACCAAACTGAATATTTTCAGTGCAACGTCAAAATTCACACACCTTCCATACATGCTAATCAATGCATTTGCAACTGATGAATTTTCACTGATTACGTGTTTGATTGAATAACAATGTGATGATTGACCTAATCGTAGTCTACCAAGCCTTGAACAAGAAGAAATTATGGAAATCAAACTGTTGGTGTCATATTCAAACTCATCCTTGTCTCTGAACTGCATTTCTCGATACAACTCCAAGCATTTCAAATCAAGTCCAGCTTTGAAATATGCTACAACCATTGAACTCCATGAGTCTGTGTCTCGTTGATGCAATATTCTAAAAACCGTGGCTGCAGTATCAACCTGTTTGCACTTTGCATACATCGAGATCAAAGCATTCCCAATCAAAACACTATTTCCAAAGTTTCTTCTCACTAAAGCGGTATGAAACGTCTTCCCTCTACGCACATTAGCATTATTACCCAACCCTGCAAGCAAACAACTGACAACAACCTCGAATGGTTGCAGACCAGAATCCTCCATGTCCAGGAACAACTCCACAGCCTTCTCAGCATGGCCTCTCTTACAGTACCCTCCAATCAAGCTGGTCCAGGAAACCAAATCTTTCTTTGACAACTCTGGGAACAAAATCCATGCATCCTCAGTGTTGTTGCACTTCGTGTACATAGAAAAAAGCGATGAAACCACCAAAGAGCAGTGTCCAACCCCATTCTTCACCCCAAACCCATGCAAGCATGTCCCAACAGAGAGCTCCCCTAGCCCCCCGCAGGCCTCCAACCCACTCCCCATTGTCCGCGTGTTTGGCCTCGCCCCGCCATCACCTGCAGACATAAGCATTCGCACCAAGCAGCTCAGCCCTCCACACACTCCCCGTTATGCACGCATCCGAAGATCACGATGGTCCACGCGACCACATCCCTCTCGGGCATTTCATCGAACAGCCTCACGGCATCGCAAACGCTGCCGAACCTGGCGTACATGTAGATCAGCGATGACGCGACCGTGACTGAACCATCACCTTCCAGGAGGCCTAAACTGACAGAGTACGCGTGGACGGCGGCGCCTACTAGGAGGGCGCCGAGCTCCGTTGCGGCGGAGGCGCGCTCCCGAGGCGAGCATGAGGCGGTGCGTGGAGAGCGCGGAGGTGAAGTCGGAGACGCGGTGGTGGGAGCGGAGCAGGGAGTTCCAGAGGAAGGTGTCTGGGCAAGGAGAGGCGTCGAAGGCGAGCGCGGCGAGGCCCGGGCGGCTGGCGGAGGAGTAGGCAGAGACGAGCTTGGCAGCGAAGTCGGGGCACGGTGAGAGGCCGGAGGTTACGGCAAGAGCGTGGAGGGTGAGCAGCGAGGGGGACGGCGAGGCGAGGAAGCGGTGGAGGGCGCGCGACGTCCGCGGATGGGGGCGGCGGCGCGCGCTGCGGCGGAGCGAGCGGCACGATGCGTGCGCGATAGATGGCAATGGCGCACGGGGCGCGGGGATGGCGCAATGGGCGATAGGGATGGGGCGCAATGTGGATGATTTCGTCCGTCAGATGATGAGTGAGTGAGAGAAAGAGGTTGGATCTGAACCGTTAATAAGGTACATTATAAGTGGTATAGATATAGATATAGATATCTGAATTTGGTCACAAATTCTATAAATTGACATGACAACTTAATTTTGGTCTGAAAAATTTTAATCGATTTCGGTCAAGTCATAATATATATTATTATTATTCATAGATGGTTACACTTCTCACATAATCTCATATAACTTAACTAAAAGAATTAAAGTTTGCATAAGATATAATATTTTTGAACTCGTATGCACCTCAAATTTGGACATAAACTTAACATTGCCTCAATCTTACGACATATGAAGTTATATTGCCACTTGTTTCAAAAAAATATTTTTTCTATTTTCTAAGTAATTGCATAATGGACTCTTGTAAATGAACCTATAGAAATATTTTATTACATACTCCTATAAAATTTTTTACATGGATTAGATAGCTTATATGTTCTTGGAGAGAAATTTCAACTTTTTTTAAGTAATACTATCTTTTAACAATTAAATGTGTTTCTGCGTGCCACGACAGGGAGCTACAGCAGACTTTTTCTTTCTAAACAGTTCTGGGCTGAAAAGAAATGGGAAAAGAAAGACTTAAGATAGAGGCAGACCAGGCCAAACCGAATAGATAGAGGGGAAATAGACTTCTAGAATTTTGTCCAAATCTAGAAAGAGGATTTTAAATTACTTTTCTATTCAAATTAATCTTTAAATAATCTTTGAATTTTCATATATACTTTCAATGCTCAATTCTGAAAATAGATGGACACTCAAAGTATTTAATAAAAATATAACTATAGAGCTTAATGATTAATTTATTTATTTAAATAATTACTAAAATAGCAATGCTATTTGTAGCATTAAAATTAATATTTAAGCTCTGAAAAATTTAAGAAAATTTCAGAGAGTATATTTAATCATGGAGAATTTAATAAAAATTAAATCCCCCATGTTCCAATTAAGAAATTTTATTTCCGACATTTACTTCATATGTAAATTAATAAAATTTATTATAGATACTTTTGATGCTCAATTTGATGTTCAAATTTTCATAAATTTTACTCAAACAATTTCTTCAATTATTAAATAGTTTCTAGATTTTCATTGATGTTTATTTAATTATTAAATAATTATCATAGTTTTTTTACTTAATTCGTCCAGACTTAGGCGGGACCCGGTCGCATGATTTTCTTCCCATTTTTGGTGAATTTCGCCCAAATGACACGTGGGAGCCTCTAGTGAGTAGGATACACATGTGGCATTAGTTGCCATCTAGGATAGTTGTCACGTAGGACACTAGACTTCTAAAGTGTAATGACAAAGCAAACGTCATAGAAATTTGTCACTAATAGGTTGGAGACAACAAAGTGTGACATTTTCTAATTGGATTTATGACGCTAGTTTTTTCGTCACTAAGCGACCTTGACCCACATAAAACATCATAAACAAAATAATTTAGCGACGAATATCTATAATGTCGTTCTAAAATTGTCATAGAAGACCACATGTTGTAGTGATGTGAACGGGAGCGATAATGGGCTGGATTAGGGTGGGCCGCATGGGCTGGCCCAAAGAAGTTAGAGGATCGCGTTTATAGATTTTCGCAAGGGAATTTGCGTAGTCAAAGTCGTGGAGCCTCCTCTCGCCACTGTTTATCTCGCACTCTTCACATTCATCCCTCTCTCCTTTCCAACTCGCGGTCTCCCATAGCCCAACAAAGACACCATGCATCATAGATGGGGATTTTGTCACCGAAACTTCATGTTCATCAGAAGAACAGATTTGATGGTTTCCTTCATTTATCTTCTAAACATTTTCTTCGAAATACTTTCTCCATCTCATAGAAAACTAATTTCTAGAAATGAACCTGAACAAATATAAATGCAAATACTTGTTTAGATTCATTTTCAGAAATTGTCTTCTTTTTACGGAGGGTGTACACCTCAATTTCGTAAAGACATACGTATACATTATTGGATTTTAGGGTATTCAAGCACGAAGATTTCGTGCTGCAGTAACATATTATAATCAAATATTTGATGCAGTCACACGGCTTGTACATACAATTATATTACTCCCATCGTCGGTGATGCTGACTGAATTGATCACGGTTTTGATCCTAACTACTACCACTACGCCAGCTGCAGGTTTTATCCATGGCCGGCCGCACTACTAAAAAAAATGCACCTAGAGATCCGCAGTATAGATGCCAGAACATCTAAATTTTACCTATAGTGTTTTTTCACCTCCATTGACCAAAAATTCAAAAATCGACACTTTTAAACGATAAGTGTTGGTTTGGAGAAAAACAGACACCTATAATATAGATTTCAGTTTTTCTAAAAATACCGACACCTATAATATAGTATAGGTATCGGTTAATAAAAAATCGGCACCTATAATATATTATAGGTACCTATATATTATATATTATAGGTATCGGTTTTTTAAAAAACCGACAAAAAAATCTGAGCCGAGCCGGTTTAGCCGAGCAGCGGTTTATATTCCCCTCTTATCCATCTTATCCCTTCCTCTCTCCTTATCTGTTCCTCTCCATCTTATCTCTTCCTCTCTTCCAGGCGGCAGGTGGGGCGGCTGCGTGGGTCGCGGGAGGCGGCGCTGCCGCGCAGGAGGCGGTGCCGGCTGCGCGGGAGGGGGCGTCGGCCGCGTGGGAGGGGGCGCGGCCGCGGGAAGCAGTGTCGTGAGAGAGGCGGCGCGGCCGTGCAGGAGGCGGCGACAGTGGCTGTGCGATGAGGACTACGACGGGTGTGCTACTATGAGGACGACGAAGGTACTTTTTGTGATCTGTGGATCTTGATTTTTAGGTTATTTGTGGTGTATTGATCTGTGGAATGAAGATGGATATGTTGATTTTTCTGATCTGTGGATCTTGGATTTTTTTGTGATTTTTGTGGTGTATTGATCTGTGGATTGAAGATGGATATCTAGATGAATCGTTAGTTAATCTTGTGTTTCTATGAATAGATTGTTGTGGATGGATATGTGGATGATGTGTTGTCGTGGATTGAATCTGGATGAGCCGAGATTTGTGGATGAGCCGATGCAGGATTTTTTTATTTCTTAAACCTTAAAGGTGTTGATTCTTTAGACCGACACCTATTAAATTTTTTATAGGTACCGACAAATAGTTGCTGATTGGAAAAACCGATACCTAATAGGGTTTACGACCGATACCTTTTAGCAGTTTTTGTACTAGTGCCATATTGATTTTGTAATAGGCGTGGCGTAAAATTTGATATGTTTTCAAACAGTTATGTCGCCAAATACGTTATCGACCATGCTCTCGCATACAACTGGTGTTGTCTTATGCTAGTTGGTGCCCTTTCAGTCAACCTAACATAATTTCTCTACAGGAAGAAAAAAAATTGAAGTGTGAATAGTATGATTGGATAGTAGTATTTTTTATGGGCTTGATTTTTTTCTTTTTATTATCTCGATGTACTAGTTGATAGTTGAGTATGGACTTAATATTTTATGAATTGGTATTTTATATATATGCTGTTTGAATGTAGTCAAATTTTTTATAATTTTACATAACAATTTGGATAGTATTTTAAACATAGGATGAGAGACATCTCCTTCAAGTATCATAATACTTTTCCACATCTTAGGATAAACTAGAGTAGAAAAATCTCTTAAATTATTAAAAGGGAAAAAGTACATGCTTACATAAAGTTAAAAACTCGTCTCTTTGTTTAAAAATATAAAAACTTATGATTAAATAAAATATTTTTAATACTATGAATCTGAACGTACCATTCAATTGGCCGTCAGTATAGATTAGTAAAACTAGAAAATATTTCATCGAATTTTAATTCTTATATTTTAAGAGAGTAAGGTAGCAGTAACTATTCTCACATCACAACACCGACGAGAACACACCGCCACAGCATCTTTATTTCAACGACGTCAACAACAAAATTAATTACGGCGCTGACAACCACGACACAGGCACATGCATGTATGCATGGCACCAGCCATCCAAGTTCAACGCGCCGGCGTGTTCCCCGCTCCTTTGTGCACCGAGTAGCCGGCGTCGACGACGATGTTGTGCCCGTTCACGTACCTGGCGTCGTCGGAGGCCAGGTACACCGCCGCCCTCGCGATTTCCTCCGGCTCGAGCACCTGAAAGGCGTCGGTCGCATCCTCCTCCACCATCCGCTTCAGCTCCCTGCTCAAGCTGGGGAACACCTCGGCGAGGCGCGGGATCTCGTTCAGCATCATCGGCGTCCTGGTCGGCCCCGGCGAGATGGCGTTCACCCGCAGGCCGTGGCGCGCCAGCGGCTCCGCCATCGCGCGCACCACGGCGATGACGGTGGCCTTGGAGACGGAGTACATGGCGAACGCCGGCGTGGGGACGACGCCCGCGGCGCTGGCCGTGCAGAGGATGCAGCCGCTGCGGCGAGGCGCCATGACTCGCGCGGCGTGCTTGATGGCCGCGAGCGTAGGGCGGGCGTTGACCGCCATCACGCGGTCGAAGCCGTCGAGGTCCACGGACAACACGTCGTCCTGCGGTAGCCCTCCCGGGATGCCGGCGTTGCTGTAGAACACGTCGAGGTGGCCGTGCCGCCTCACGGCGAGCTCCACGGCCGCGGCGACCTGCGCCTCGTCGGCGACGTCGCAGCGCGTGTACGCGGCGTCCGGGCCGAGCTCGGAGGCCACCAAGTGGCCGAGGTCATCCTGGATGTCGGCCATGATGACCTTGGCGCCATTCTTGATGAACTGTGCTGCCGTTGCCTTGCCGATGCCGCTGGCCGCGCCGGTGATGACAGCCACTTTACCAGCCAACCTGTGCACACGCCCGAATGCATCCATACATCTCAATCTCATCACAAACAACGTTACATGATTGCAACAGATCATCCAACAACTGATGAAATTAACCTCTGTAAATTACATGCCGTGGAGAAGCCACGCGAAGTTGTTTTTGGGCCAGAAATTCTCTTCGTCTCCCTGCAACAAAACCGGATCACAGCAATTCTAATTCTTTCAGCTATATGTAATTAGCACTCGCGTACACACTGGTAAGTAATTAATGTATACAATACCTGAGGAGTAGCGGTACTCTGAACATCGTGCTGGAAAAAGAAATTATATGCCTAAAGCTAGAGCTAGTTCTACAACTAGAGCTACTGCTTTAGCGAGCTTATTGCCTTATTAGCAAATGCAGAGCAGAATCTAGGTGAGATGATCGTCGTTGTACGCTCAGGTGTGGTAACACAAGGCAGTGGGAGCATCCTTAAGAAGGCAAGCAGCGAGAAAAAAAACTAATTCTCAAAATAAAACTGATCCACAAAATTTTGAAAATGCGATGGAAAGTTCGATGAAAATTGTTCTAAAACAGGTAAATTGTTGTACTTTATTTAAATTGGCAACGTCACGGTAAAGGAGACTCAAAGAAAACCTTTAATATTCTATAGACCTGTTTAGAGAGTCGCATGGAATGTTTAAATATTATTTTAAAATATTAAATACAAATTATATATAACTTATTCATAATTGGTAAATAATTCGCGAGACGAATTACATCATGATTTAACGATATAATACTTAGTAAATATTTGCTAATCGTAAATTAATTAGGTTTAATAGATTCGTCTCACATATTATTTTATTATTATATAAGTATTTTTATAATTAATTTATGTTTAATTTTTTAAATTAATGTGAAACATCAGACATAAACTATCCCCTCATCTAACCATCCTCTACACATGCTGGAAACATCGTAGCAGGCCGTCAATTAATTAAAGGCCTCCAGCTCATAGCATGGGAACACACATATATATCGATTGAAAAAGCGCACATGCATGTTATAATTGTGTACTGAAAAAATTTGGCAGACATTAATTAACGTCAAATCAACGATTTAAACTCAGTACTTCCTTTATTTTCTAGTTTTTTAACGATGTCATTGACTTTTAAAATAAAATTTGTACGTACGTACATTCGTTTTTATTTAAAATCGGTATAAATATGTTAAAAATATAAGTTGTATTTAAAGTTTTTTAATGATAAAACATATAAAAAACATAACAATTTATATATAATTTTTTAATTGGATGAATAGTTAAAATAATGTTAAAAATTAAGGGCGTAAAAAATGAACAGAGTATTATTTATGAAGCAAGCAAAGAAACTACGACTAGGATAAGCAATTCCAACAGGATAAGAGAGCATCCACTCTCTGACTACCGGTTTTGCGTTCATGGACAGTTAATTTTGCAACGTTATACTCTGATGAAAAACTACACATATGGAATGAATATTAATGATTTAATAATATATACTAGTGAATAATATATACTAGTGAAGAAACCATCTTTGATTGAAACGACAAAAACCATAAAAGTCCCGGTTATAGTTATACCTGAGACTAAAAAATATTTTTAGTCCCGGTTTAAAATGGCTACGGCACTCTAGGAACTTAGATGATCTTAGTCCCTACTTAAATCCTATCAACACCTGTCAGAGCGTCTCGGATCTCTAGTCCCGGTTGGTAACACCAACCGAGACTAAAGATGCTATTTTTTGTCCCGGTTGGTATTATCGACCGGTACTAAAGATTATTTTGATCTTTAGTGCCAGTTGTTAATACAAACCGGGACTAAAGATGGAGTTGCTTTTTATACTCCTTCTTTCTCCTTCAGCTCGAGTCATCTTCACTTGTCTTCAAACTTTTGCTCTAGCTACAGGGGAGATACTGCCAAAATTTTTTGTGATTTTGTTTTGGTGGTAATACATAAATCTTTGCTATCTACAAGGTTAGCAATTACTTCCTCTTATGATCTATGTTTAGCACTTCACATTTTACAGTTGTTTTCTATACATACATTTCCATCTCTAGATTTTTATAAAAATATGAAGAGAGAGAAAATTTGTTTGGGACTAATTATTTTACTAAGCACATTACATTATGTTGAGAAAATGTTTGGGAAAATAAAGAGGAAGAAAAGTATGCTTAGCACGCTACATTTGTAGGAATTTATTATGTATAATTTCATCTCAAAAATGTTTATGGAAAATTATGAGAGAGAAACTTTTGATCAAAAAAGTTATAAAATAGATGACAAAAAAAATATACAATATTTGATAGTAGATTAGAAAAGTAAGGTAATTTTAAGATCGTTAAAATAGTTAGAAATATATACAATACGTACATTAAAAAGAACTTGTAAATAATTAATTAATTTTATGTTTACCACTTTAAAAGACCTTTTAAAAAGAATTTAAAAAGAATTCTAATTTTTTCAGAACAACACATTACATATGTTGGATTAGTATATAATTATTGTCTAATTATATATATATATAATTATTGTAATAATATTTAAATGGTTTAAATTTCGTGGATTTTTGTTATGATTTTTGTGCATTCCATGTAGATGGATCGACAATGGATGTACAATGCGGATCGACAGGCGAAAGAGTTTATTCAAGGTGTGTATTATTTTTTGAGTGTGGCCGATGCCAACAAGCAGAAGGATTTCATATGTTGTCCATGCAAAAAGTGCAAAAACGAGAAGGTGTATTCTACATCAAGAATTATTCATGCCCACTTGTTTCAGTTGGGATTCATGCCTCACTACAATTGCTGGACATCGCACGGAGAGGTGGGGGTTGCAATGGAAGAAGATGAAAAGACATGACAACATTCCGGACTGTGGTCAATACGGTGAGTTTGAAGAGAATACAGCAGGCGAGACGGGCGGGGATGCTGTAGAAAACGACGGTTTCGATGACCTTAGTCAGATGTTGCGCGACATACAGGGGGACTGCGAAGGTGAAAAGGAGGTGCAGAAATAGCAGCGTATGTTGGCGGACCACAAAACGTCCTTGTACCCAGGCTGTGAACAGGGGCACAAAAAGTTGGGTACCACGCTGGAATTCTTGCAATGGAAGGCCAAAAATGGTGTCAGTGACAAGGCATTTGGCGAGTTACTAAAACTTGTGAAGAACATTCTTCCAGAGGGAAACGAATTGCTGGAATCAATGTATGAGGCTAAGAAGTTAGTGTGCCCTCTAGGACTGGAGGTACAAAAAATACACGCATGTCTTAAAGATTGTATCCTCTATCGCGGTGAGGAGTACGAGAACCTAGAAGCATGTCTGGTTTGTAAAGCACTTTGATACAAGATCAGACAAGATGATCCAGACGAAGTTGACGGACGACCTTCGAAGAAAAGGGTTCTTGCTAAGGTAATATGGTATTTTCATATAATACCACGGCTGAAGCGTCTGTTCAGGAACAAGGAGCATGCAAGGATGATGTGCTGGCATGCGGAAGAACGCCTACAAGACGGCATGCTGAGACATCCCGCCGATAGGTCACAGTGGCGAAACATCGACAGAACATTTGAAGACTTCGGCGAGGATACAAGAAACCTAAGGTTCGGCTTAAGTACGGACGACATGAATCCTTTTGGAGAGATGAGCAGCGGACATAGCACTTGGCATGTAACGATGTGTATCTACAACCTCCCACCTTGGCTATGCATGAAGCGGAAGTATATTCAGATGCCGGTTATTATTCAAGACCCGAAGCAACCTGGTAACAACATTGATGTGTATCTGAGACCGCCGATCGAAGATCTAAAACTGCTGTGGAAGAAAGAAGGTGTCTCCGTGTGGGATGAGGATAAACAGGAGCAGTTTAACCTACGAGGGTTGCTGTTTGTTACCATCAATGATTGGCCTGCACTTGGGAACCTATCCGGACAGTCAAACAAGGGGTACAACGCTTGCACCCATTGTTTGGATGAGACCGAATATACGTACCTGAAACACTGTAAGAAGGTAGTGTACATGGGCCATCGTCGCTTTCTTCTTGCAAGCCACCCTGTTTGGAGAGGAGGCAAACATTTTGATCAAAAGGCAAACCATCGTACTAAGCCAAAGCATCGCAACGAAAAGGCCGTGTTTGCCATGGTGAAAGACCTCAAGGTAGTATTTGGAAAGGGACCCGACAACCAACCTATAGAAAGTGAAGGTGGTCACGCGGCGATGTGGAAGAAGAAATCAATTTTTTGGGAGTTGCCCTATTGGGAAGTCTTGGACGTCCGCCACGCAATCGACGTGATGCACCTCACTAAGAACCTTTGCGTAAACCTGCTGGGTTTCCTATGTGTATACGGAAAATCAAAAGATACACTTGAGGCACGTAACGATCTGAAACATATGGCACAACGCGACGGCCTTCACCCGCAACCAAAGGTGAAAGGAGCCCACTACCTAAGTCCAACCAGCTACACTCTGAGCAGGGCAGAGAAGAAAATAATGTTTGAATGCCTCGAGAGCATCAAGGTATCGTCTGGATACTCCTAGAATATAAAGGGAATAATAAGCACGAAGAATAAGAAGTTCACAAATCTAAAGTCCCATGACTTCCACGTGCTGATGACACAGCTGCTTCCTGTTATAATTCGGGGTATCCTTCCCGATAATGTCCGAGCGACAATAACAAAACTATGTGCTTACCTGAACGCAATTTCATAGAAGATCATCGATCCAGACAGACTAGAAGACTTTCAAAATGATGTGGTCCAATGTCTTGTCAGCTTTGAGATGATCTTTCCATCTTTCTTCTTCAATATCATAACACATCTCCTATGCCACCTTGTCAAAGAGATTCGTATCCTCGGTCCGGTATTCCTACATAGCATGTTCCCTTTCGAGAGGTATATGGGCGTTCTAATGAAGTACGTCCGTAACCGTTCTCGTTCGGAGGCCAGCATTGCCAAGGGATATGGAACAGAGGAGGTGATTGAATTTTGCATCAACTTTATTGAAGACCTTGGTTCCATCGGGGTGCTTGAATCAAGCCATGAATGTAGACTACGGAGGAAGGGAACTCTTGGAAGGAAGGCAATAATGAACATAGACAATGACTTATACAGGAAAGCACATTGAACCGTGTTGCAACAATCTTCCTTGGTGGCTCCTTACATCGAGGAGCACTTGGTGATTGTTCGTTCGGAAAACATCGGTAAGGCAGATGCCTGGATTACATGCCATCACATCGATGAATTCCCTGCTTGCTACGACAACGTCTCATTGGCAACGCGAGCATTGACCAACAACTAGCCTTCTTAGCGAGGGGACCATCTTGCTCGATCACCACATTCCAGGCATATGAAATCAATGTGTACACATTTTACACACGGGCCCAAGACTTGAAGAGCACGAATCAGAATAGCGTTATCCGCAACGATGCCGTGGGATATGATGGTACGACTAGCACATATTACGACAGCATTAAAGATATATGGGAGCTGGACTATGGACCTTTGAAGGTCCCTCTGTTTCGGTGCCAATGGGTTAGGCTTAGTGGTGGAGGCGTAACCATTGATGCAAGTGGGATGACAACGGTCGACCTGAGCAAGGTCGGATACTCAGACGAACCCTTCGTCCTTGCCAATGATGTACAGCAAGTTTTCTATGTCAAGGACATGGCTAGCAAAGCAAAGAAGGGAAAAGGGTCCGACGAGCCAAAGCGTCAAGTGGTTCTCCCACACAAAAAAAAATCGTGGGAGTCGAGGATAAAACTGGCGAAGATTACGATCAGTTTGACCGGTAACCTCCGTTCGCGGTGGCGGTTGACCCGAGCATCCTTCTATCAAATGAGTACACCCCTTACTCACGTAACGATCATAACGAAGGAACAATTGTGCGGAGAAAGTACGTGAGGACAACCATCACTTAGCTAAATTTTTGTATGAACGATGTAAATTAAATTGAGTTTTTGAATTGTAACCATTTGAATTTATTATAAATTATTGTAAATTATTGAATATTATTGTAAATTATAGATCAAATGTTATTGTAAATTATTGAATAGGTCAAATGTTAATTACATATGATTGTTAGAATTTAAAATAGGTCATATGTTAATTACATATTTTATTTGAATTTAAAATAGTTTTGAATATTACAATTGTTAATTATATGTTATTATTTAAATTTAAAATGTTTTAAAATAGGCCATATGTTAATCATATTTAACATATTTAAAATATTTAATCATAGATGACTTTAGAATTTAAAATACTTGTCATTAGGGCAAATGTTAATAACATATTATTATTTAAATTTAAAATATTTTTCAAATAGGCCATATGTTAATTATATATTATTATTTAAATTTAAAATAGTTTTGAATATGATAAATGTTAAGTATATGTTATTATTTATATTTAAAATACATTATAATAGGGTAGAGTTGAAATATTTAATCTCGGTTTTTAAGAAAAACTGGGACAAAAAATAAATTTGGAAAGGCGGGAAAACATCTTTAGTCCCGGTTGGTGGCTTAAACCGGGACTAAAGATTCTCACCTACAAAGGCCACGTGGCTGCTCCGCCATCTTTAGTCCCGGTTGGCGGCTCCAACCGGGGCTAAAAGATTTATCTTTTGTCCGGTTGAAGCCACCAACCGGGACTAATGTATCTTTAGTCCTAGTTCATGGCTTCAATCGAGACTAATGTATCTTTAGTCCCGGTTCGTGGCTTCAACCGGGATAAATGAGCCCGATGACTATATATAGTAGGGGCCGCGGGGATCCAACACTTAGCCGTTTTTGTGCACAACTTCATCGTCTTCGTCGCTGTCGCCAGCCCTAAAAGCCGAAGCCACCACACCGCCGTCGTCGTCGCCGGGGAGATGCCATCGCCAGCCGCCGCCACCGCAGGTTAGCCGCCGCCGCCCCTCTTTTCCCCCCTCTGTGCGTGATCCGTACGGTTTAGGGTTTCATTTGTTCGTTCGTTCGTTCGGTCGGTCGTTCGTTCATTCGTTCGGTCGTTCGTACGTGAACGAACGAACCGACATGAACGAACGAATGAACGAGTTTCGTTCGTTCGGTTGGTCGATCATTTATTCGGTCATTCGTTCGGTCGGTCGGTTGTTCGTTCGGTCGTTACAACATACCTCTGCATGCATCTTCCTGTCTTTCTCTCCTCTCCTCTCCACTTCCTCTCCTCTCCACCTTATCTCTCTCATGTCATCCTCCTCTCTTTCTCCTTTCCTCTTATCTTTCTCTCCTCCAGACGAACGGACATGAACGTATGATAGAACGAATGATAGAACATACAATAGACGAACGGACGTGAACGAACGAACGTGAATGAACGAACGAACCATAGTTTCGTGTGTTCGTTCGGTTTAGGGTTAGGGTGGAGCGCTGGGTATCTCAACGGGTGGCTGTCACAGCGGACGGCGGTGTTCGGGCTTTGCCTCTCGGTGCTCATCGGCATCGCGTCGGCACCGACATCGTTCTCGTTCTTCTGCCGTCCATCATCCACGTTGCCGCCCCCATCCACGTTGTCGCCGCCCCCATTCGTTCCATCTCCCCATCTGTGTCGCCGCCACAGCAGCCACGACCACCACCACCGCCTCCTCTTCCTCCTCCCCTTGCCCCTCCCATCCTCTTCCTCCTCCCCTTGTCCCTCCCTCGCGTCTAACAAAGAGAAACAAAAATATGAAGAAGGAAGATATGACGGATTTCATCTAGTGTTTGACGGATTTCATCTATTTTTTCATCTTCTTTTTTTGTCTATGTTTTTTCTAGGTAGACATACATGATTTTCCTGAATAATTGATATATGTATTAACCGAATAACTTTTTGTTGTCAGAATTCTTTGATTAAGTCCTTGAATCCACAACAATCAAATGGCTGATCGTGACGACGAACAGTTTCTCCTTGATGAGATCACACACGGTAGCACCCAATATTACACTGAGGAGAGGACCGAGGATCCAAATCAATACCTCAACGAGGAGGGGAACAAGGGAGGGGGAACGAGGAGGAAAACGAGGAGGGGAATGAAGGCTCCTCATCCGTTGGACAGAAGAGGGCACGCGGGCAACACGATGTCAGCAAGCACATTGAGGGTCGACATGTCATAATGAAAGTAGCAAAGGACTGTCGACCAAGTGCCCTAGCGGACGCTGGAAGGAAGTTTGTGGCACACAACGGATGGGTGGTGAGGGATCACGTGCCCATCAGCGTTGTGAACTGGAGGCGATCAAGGACAGGAGGAGATGAGCAGAGCTATCTCTCGGACACAGAGAAAGAGATGCTCTGGACGACAATGCTACAGACATTCACCATCCCAGACTCCAAACAGACAAAGGTCAAGGATTGGACGTTAAAGAAGATGGCTGAGCTCTTTAGGAACTATAAGAAGGAGTTACATAAGAAATACGTCCTGAAGGGCCAGAACCCAGACTTTGACAAGTTCCCAAAGCTCAGAGATCACTGGGAGGCCTTTGTGAAACATAAGACTGGGGAAGAAGCACAAGCCCTCATTGAAAAGAACAAGGCCAATGCAGCCAAGAAGAAATACCATCACAAGCTTGGGTTGGGCGGCTATCAAAAGGCAATGCAGAAAATGGAAGCAGATGGAAGCTGACCTGGAAGCACGAGGTATCGTTCTAGGCATAGCCAACTGGCCGGAACGATCAAAATATTGGTTCTATGCTCACGGCAGATCGCTTAATCCCAGAGATGGATCAATTATCTTCGGTGCTGAAATCCAAGAAGCCAAACGAAGATTAGAGGAAGCACTGGAGGCCTCTGCCTCGGGCTCGTTCAAGCCCGACAGAGAGAAGGACAAGCTAACGCTCGCACTTTGGAACCCAAAGCATCCGGGACGAACGCGAGGAAAAGGTGTCGTTCCCTGAAAATACGGGTTTCAAGCGGACGTCAACACATATAGGAACCGCATGAGGTTGAAGAGAGAGACGGATGCGAGGTTCGCAGAAATGGAGATGCGGATCTTGCAGATTAATCAAATAGTGGACCAAAGGTTGACCCAAAGGTTGGTAGAGGAGCGGAGCCACTGGGTTAGCCAACAGCCAAATCCAGCAACAACAGCTCAACCACAGCAGCAGCGCAGTAGCTGCGCTTCAACAGGAAATAAAGGCGAGTTGGCCCCACAAGCTCAAGCATGTCCTCCCTGCCCCATGGATGATATCACGCTGCGGACATCGTGTGATCTGCACATTCCACTCAAGAACATAACAATAAAGGTATGTTCGTAGTTTTATGTTGTATATTTCCTTGAATAACTTGACAATCAAGGTTCATTACTAAGTAATAAGCGCCATTCTCGAACAGGTCGCGTTGGGCATGGCGATTCCAGTAGAACGAGACGACACCTACCACTGCAGGCCCGTTCCACCTGCGTACTCAAAAGTGGAAGTTGAACAGGTGGAACGTGGATACGAAGATCTCGAGCTGGATATCACCGGAGAAGACGAGGAGACGACGATAGGAGAAAACAACTCACGGGATATTTCTTTGGAGGAAGCCCTTCATCATATTCCCAGGACGATTAGTTTCTCCTTTCGTTCCACCGTCGTCGCCTCCACGTGTACCGTCTCCTCAGCCTCCTTCGCCAACTCCACCACCTTCCCTTCGCCTCCTGCGTCGCCTCCACGAGCGCCGACTCCTAAACGGCCGTCTCCCACTCCACCACCTGCTCAGCCTCCTCCGTTGCCACAACGAGCACTGACTCCTAAACGGTCAGCAACTCATCCTACTTCGCCTCCTCTGTCGCCTCCTAAGCGCAGAGCTCGAGCCAAGCGATCAATGTCAACCAGTGGACCAAGAAGCAAGAGGCGTAAACTTGACCCGCTCCCACCAGCCCCAGAGAAAACGACGTACGACAAGACTCAAGAGGAGTTGGACGAGGCCGTCCGAGCCGAGGTCAAGGCACATTTCAAGAAGAAGTCTCCTGAAATCGCCCAGGAGACCAAAGACCTTTTTAAGAAGACGTACCTAACGCCACTGCCTAAACCGCAAGCGCAACCGTAGTCTGACTATGACAGGACTGTTCGAAAGGCTGCTGGCAAGGCACAAAGAAAGGGCAAAGATGTACCGCAGCTCAGCATGCAGCCTCAAAAACCCCTGGAGTTCAACATGGTTCCAAATGTTCGAATGGAGTTAAGAGAATTTATGAATCTGCTGGAATAACAATGGATCAATTATCGGGACGTGCTCCCCTCGCGAAGGCTCCGCTGAAGTACAAGTTCAAACTTGGAAAGCCTCTTGTAAAGCCGGATCAAGTTAAACAACTACCTACATAGATGTACTACTTTCATAAGTGGTACATGTAAGAATCCAACAGAGGTACAGAGATGGTCATGGGCAAATACTCACTCGACTATTTCTTCGATGGAGGTGACAACTTCTTTATCCGATTCGAAGACATATTCGACCTGTACCAGCTTGATGCCCTCGACGTCTCTCTTCTAGCCACGCGGGTTTTGTAAGTATCGTTCAGTTATATTTATTTCATTCCTTAGCTTCTTGTATTTAGCTGACTTAAATTCTTTTAACCGTTGCAGAATGGCAATCCAATATTGCAACAAGCAAGAATCTCCCAAACATGGATTCATGGACCCACGAAAAATCAATACCGCGATAGTTGATCAATATCTGGACAAGCAGAAGTAACATATACAATGTGTTGGTGTAGCACCACTACAAGACGTTTATCCTTCTATCCTACAACACAACGTATGTTTTTTTCTACCTTTCGTACCAATTTCAATCCCGTGCATACATGAAGTTTCATATGTGTCATCTCAACCAATTTGCAGATTTCACTAGGCTCTATTCGTAATTGACATGGATCACTCGCGGATCCATGTCTTTGACTCAATGGATAAACCAGAGTCCACATACGCAAAGTTATTTGAACTGTTACATGTCATCTTACTTGCTATTACATATATGCGGTTTTCGGGTAATTACTAGCTATCTTTCAACTGCCGTAGGGCATGGGAACGGCTCCGGGTGAATGTTCGCGGGAATTGGAAAGATAAGCTTCTGTGAGGATGAACTTTCCAGTGAGTAACATGCTCCAAAGTTGTATTGAATCATTAATTTGTTCTAAAATATGAAATATATATTCAATCTATCATCGTTTCTCCTTTAGTGTCCAAAACAGGCACAGGGGACCAACTTATGCGGCTACTATGTTTGCGACTACATTCACCGTTTTGTTACCGAAGTCAATAGTCTCGACGATATAGATGTATGTATAACGTCCATTCATACATTACGCCTCGATTTCTTATTCATTTCATATATTTATTTCTCGTTTATTCAAATTAATGATAGCTTATACAAGTAAGAGACAATCTCTCCGACGCGACTTTCATACAAGCTGCTCAAGAGGGATTGATGGGATTTATAAACGCGCAGGTCATTGATTCCACGGAAAAGTTCTACTTTAGTTCGAGTAATTTTACTGCTGGATCCACAAAGTAGATAATTTTTTGTAACATACGAAATATATGTGGATATTGTATATATGTGTACATATTTTGGTAATATATGTATATATTTCCTTTATTAAGTTCATTATATGTGTGTAATATATATATTTATACATATATATGCAAGTTGCATATATATATATAAATATATGTGTGTAAAATATGTATGCATAATATATAATTGAAAGGCAGCAAGCTAGCAGCTAGAAGAAAAAATTAAAAAAATGAAAAAAACGTTAGTCCCGGTTGGTGTTCATCTTTAGTCCCGGTTATTTCAACCGGGACTAAAGATGCCGATCTTTAGTCCCGCTTTCGTATTCCCGGTTCAAAAACCGGGACTATAGGGGGTTACATATCGGGACAATAGTGGGTTTCTCCAGCAGTGATAGTATATTCCTTAAACTTTGGTATCACTGATAAGTTCATATAATATGGCAGAATAGCAGCACCAGAATTTGAAAATGCATGCATTTTAGCTTCTGAACCACACCACTATGTTAATATGGAAAATCTAAGCTTTGCTGTTCTCAAGTGATTGATCATACAAATTGTCATCGACAAACATGCGTTTAAAAAATGCCATAGCACAAGCATATTTTTCTCTCTTTTACCATCTCCATCGGTTGATCTGCATTAACCTTATGAAGAAAATCAATTTTAATGCAATATCTCCCTAAGGAGTACTTCCAATATTTTTAAGGTAAAATTGACTTTTTGCATGGGGTGAAAAAAACCCACAACAAATGGTCCACCGAGGCGATGGCAAAAAGATGAGAAAAACACTTGTGCAATGGTATTTCGTAGAACTTGCGTTTGGCGATAGCAACGTGTAGAACCGGTTACCTATCAATGGAGAAACTTAGAATTTCTCTTATTAATTAATATTCTGACTGCAAACATCTAATATCTCTCTGTTTACAAAAATTATCTTAGAAATAATATTGGTGTTTTTAGTAAGCATTTGTGAGCACCATGATCTAAAATATTCCAATTATAAAGTAGCCATGAGAAATATTATACTAATACCTTGGAATTTTATAAAAAACAAGCGGGGTAACAAAGGTTTACATTGTAAATTAGGAGCGAAAGTGGAGTAGATTCGTCGGGATAGGGTTATACCATATCCTACAACACATTTTTCAGGCGGACTCCAAGTGGGTGATGCAGATGCGGAGAGCATATAGTTTTTGTACGTCAAAAACTGTAATGACTGTCAGGACCAGATTGAAATTGCTAGATGTTAAGTAGTGGTCTGGCCTTCACTAGGGTAGGTCTAACCAATGTTAGGAGACATCTAACATCTAGCATAACCGGTCCGACCGGCAGACAACTTGCAGAGAAGATGGAGGTGAATACTATTGGAGAAAGCGGCTTTAGTCCCGGTTTGTAACTCTTTTAGTCTCGGTTTTAGTTTTAGGTTTCAAACCAAGACTATAAAAGCGCGACAAAAGATCGCTTTCTTTAGTCCCGGTTGAAATACCCGAAACTAAATATGCATCTTTAGTCTCGGTTGATGACACCAACAGAGACTAAAGATGGTGGTACCACGTGTCTGGCTCCGCTATCTTTAGTCCCGGTTGGTGTTACTAACCGGGACTAAATATTTTTTTCTTTTTTAATTTTCCTCCTCCTGCTAGCTTGCTGCTTGTTAATTATACATATATATGCATACATATTTTACACACACATATATTTATACATATATATGCAATATGTATATATATATATAAATATATATTTTACACATATATAACTGCACTTAATTAAGTAAATATATACATGTATTATCAAAATATGTACACACAAATAAATATACATATATATTATATTTCTAATTAATTTTTACTATTCTATATTATATATTACAAAATTTTCTTTATGATGTGGATCCACGACCACTCCAATCCTAGTATAATGCTCCCACGGGATCAATAACTTGCTCGCTGATAAATTCCATCAGTTGTTCTTGAGCAGCCTGTATGAAACTCGTGTGGGGAAGTTTATCCCTTATGTCACACATAGTCTGTCATTTGAATAAAATGAGAAATAAATATATAAAATCAATAAGAAATCAAGACGTAATATATAAATGACTACTTCCAGATCATAGGGACATGTGACTTGTTGAACTAGGCGGTGAATGTAGTCGTAGACGTAGTAGCCACACAAGTTTGTCCCCTGCGCCTGTTTTGCACACTAAAGGAGAAACGGCGAAAGATTTAATATACATTTATATATTAGAACAAATTAATGATTTAGTATAACTCTGGAGCATGTTACTCACTGAAAAGTTTATCCTCACAACAAGCTTTTCTTTCCAATTCATGTGAACCTGCTCATGTAACCATGCCCATGCCCTACGTGCAGTTGCAAGCTAGTGAGTAATTATTCGAGAACCGCATATATGCAAAAGCAACTAAGATGGCATTACCTGTTTAACACTTCAAAATTTTTTGCGAATGTAGACTCTGGTTTATCCATTGAGTCATACACATGGATCCACGAGCTGCCAACGTCAATTACGAAGTGGACCCAGTGGAATATGCAAATTGTGTGAGATGACATATATGAAACTATATATGTGTACGTGATTGAAATTTTTATGGAAAGTAGTAAGAACTCACACTGTGTTGTACGACAGAAGTATCCATGTCTTATAATGTTGTTGCACCAGCATTCGGTAGATGTTGTCCTCTGTATCTGCCGGATATTGATCTAATGTCTGCGTGTTAATTTTGCAGCGGTCCATGAATCCTATGTGGTTCCATCCCCGCCTGCTGCAATTGTGAATCGCCATTCTACAACAGATTAAAGAATTTTAGTCAGCTACATACAAGGAGCTAAAGAACGAAATAAATTTAACTTAACGATACTTACAAAACCTGCATGGTTATAACAGAGACGTCAAGGGCATCCAGCTGGTATAGGTCGAAGATGTCCTCGAAGTGGATATACATTACATCATCTTCTGCTTCAAAGAATGTATCATTTCTGATCCGTGCCATGATCATCTCTGTACCTTTGCTTGTAGCTTGCATGTACCACTAGTGGAAGTGGTACATATGTGTGAGGGAGCTTCTTCACCTCATCCGGCTTTGCCAAGAGGCCGTCCGATTGTATACTTGTATCTCATCTCAACCTTCTCGATAGTTGCATGTTCGGATAATTGGTCAATCGATATTCCCGCTACCATAAATTTTCTTAAATTAGCTCTTTGTGCTTGCACCACCAACTCAACGGGTTTTTGAGGTTACATCCCGAGCTACGGGACCTCTTTGGCCTTTGCTTTCGCCTTGTTGTGCGCCTTCCTGAGCGTCCTATCATAGTCCGACTGTGGCTCTGGTTTAGCTGGTGGCGTACTATACATCTCCTTGAAGAAGGCCTTGGTCGCGGGTTCAATTTGAAGAGGCTTCTCAGGAGACTTCTTCTTGAAATGTGCCTTCACCTCAGCTTGGACGGCCTCTTTCAACTCCTCAGTAGTCTTTTCGTACGACATCTTCTTTGGGGCTGGCGGGAGAGGGTCAAGTCTTGGCATTTTGCTTCGTTGTGAACTGGTTGACCTTGACATTGACAACGCAGTGCGAGCTTTGCGCTTAGGAGGCGACGGAGGAGGCGGAGGAGGCTGGGGAGTGGGGGACCATTTCGGAGTTGGTGCTCGTGGAGGCGATGGAGGAGGCGGAGGAGACGGATGCGGAGGAGATGGTCCAAGGGGAGGAGAGGGTCCACGTGGCGGAGATGGAGGAACAGAAGCGGCTTCTCGTCCGGGAAAGACGATGAAGGGCTTGCTCCATAGAATGATCTCGTGGGCGGTGTCTCCTAGTGTCATCTCCCCGTCTCCTCCGGGGATATCCAGCACAAGATCCTGAAAGCCATGTTCCACCTATTCAATTTTGACTATTGAGAACCTTGGAGAAACATGCATGCAGTGGTAGGTCCCGTCTCATTCGACTGGTATCGCCATGCCCGACGCCACCTTCACGAGAAGAGAGTTTATTAATTAGTAATCAACCTTGATTGACAAGTTCTTGAAGAGAATATATATCATAAAACTACGAGCATACCTTGATTGAGAGGTTCTTGAATGGAATATGCAGCTACAAGGTGTTCACTGTGTGATCTCGTCGACGGGGCATGGCGGGTAGGCTGGAGCTTCTAGGGCCTGTTGAGCCGCTTGGCCTGTAGAAGCGCAGCTGCTGTGCTACTGCTGTAGTTGCGGATCAGGTTGGCTTGCATGCTGGCTCCGGTCCCGTTGGGCCATCGTTCGGCCACCTTTCTTTCAACTATTTCATCGATTTGTGAGAGACAGAGCTTCATGTCTGCTAGCTTCGCATCCGTATCTCTCTTCTTCCTCATGCGGCTCTGATAGCTTATGATGTCCTCTTGGAATCTATATTTCTAGGGAACGACACCTTTTCCTCACGTTTGTCCCGGATGCTCTGGTTTTTGGAATGCGAGCGTAAGCTCGTCCTTCTCTCTGTTGGGCTGGAATGAGCCCGAGGCAGAGTCCTCCATTGCGTCTTCTAATCTTCTAGTGGCTTCTTGGATTTCATTGCCATAGATTATGGATCTATCGGCATGATTGAGCGATCCGTCGTGAGCATAGAACTAGTGGTTTGATCATTTCGGCCAGTTGGTTGTGCCCGTAACGATATCTCACACTAGGAGGTCAGCTTCCATCTGCTCCAATCTCGGAACTACCTTCTGATAGCCACCTGACCCTAGCTTGTGATGTCTGTTTCTACTTGGACAGGTAGCTCATATTGAATTTGGTTTGAGATAGCCTGCAATTCTCAGGGGACAATAGATAGGGGTTCAGAATTCCTTTTTTCACAGCTTAATTTCTTTCCTGTTGCTATTTGAGGTTGAATTTGGTCATACATTGATGGTAATTTATAGTCTATGTAGAAGTTAGTCATGGACTACCAAAATGCATTCTGATGAAGTGCAAGCTTATACTACACAATGTATTCACACGGGGAGTGTTATAGGTTATCAGTGAACTGAACTGAACTGAACACAAAGGTATTGTTTTTCTCAATATGTGCTTGCGCTTGCTCTCCTGTCTTGTAATCCACAAAAGCCTCCCAGTAATCTCTCAGCTTGGGAAATTTTTCAAAGTCAGGCGTCTGGCCCTTCAGGATATACTTCTTCTGTAATTCCTTCTTAAAGTTTCTGAAGAGCTTGGCCATCTTCTTTAGTGTCCATTCCTTCACCCTGGCATGTTCTGTCTCAGGGATGGTGAAGGTCTGGAGCATTGTGGACCACAACATCTCCTTCAGTGTCCGGGAGATAGCTCTGTTCATCCCCTCCTGTCCTGGTTCGCCGCCAGTTCACTACGTTGATGGGAACATGATCGCTCACTACCTATCCGCTGTGTGCCACAAACTTCCTTGCAGCATTGGCTGGGGCACATGGTTGACCATCCTGTGCTACTTCCGTTATGACATATCGACCCTCAATTTGCTTACTGACACCGCATTGCCTGTGTGGTCTCTTTTCTTCAACGGCTGGAGTGCCCTCATTCCTCTCCTCGTTCCCCTCCTTGTTGAGGTATTGGTTGGGATCCTCGTTCCCCTCCTTAATGAAGTACTGGGAGCTCCCCTATGTGATCTGGTCGAGGAGGATTTGTTCATCCGAGCGATCAATCATTTGATTATTGTGCTTCGATGACTGGATCAAGTAATTCTGACAAGGACAAAATTATTCAGTTAATACATGTATGATTCCCAATGCACAGGAGTCATCATTAACAGTATGATTTTTGGACATCCTTAGCACTAAATATATAACTGAGGAAAATATAGATGAAATCCGACAAATACTCGATCCAATTGTGCACATCCTTAATGGTGACATTCTTTAGAAGTCTCTTCGGATTGAGAGAATCGTTGTGATTAGATCCTCTTCCTCATCAAAAGAAAATCATCATGTCGATGGAGAACACAGTGGCAATGGGCTCCATTGCCACTATGTTCTCCATCGCCATGATGATTTCCTTTTGATGAGGAAGAAGATTTAGAATGACAACTGATTATCTCAATCTAGGAAGAGACTTCTGAAGAATGTCACCATTATAGATGTGCACAATTAGATCGAGTATTTGCCGGATTTCATCTATATTTCCCTGTTATACTATTTAGTGTCAAGGATGTGCAAAAATCCTAGCGTATGTCTAAACCATCATGCCCTAATACGCACTAATTCCAACCTAGAAAAACATAGAGAAAAAACAAAGAGAAGAAGAAGGAAAAAAATTATAATGTTTTCCCTTCTTCTTGTCTTTGGGTTTTTTCTCTAAGTTCTTCTATATTGACTATATTTTAACTTGTAAAATAAACTTATATTTATATTTTATATTTTACACATAATTACCATTTAGTCTTTCACCAAGAGAAAGAAAGAGAGAAGGATGCACCGAGAGAGAGAAAGAGAGGAGGATGAGGTGAGGGAGATAAGGTGAAGAGGAGAAGTGCATGAGAGGAGGTGGAATGGCGAAGGAGATAAAAGTCATTTTTGAAGTGAAAGTCGCATTTGAATGTTAATCTAAAGTCCATTCACATTCAAAATTAATTAACATTCAGAATTAATCAAATTCACATTCAAAATTAATTAACATTCAAAATTCACAGTCCATATATATTCACAATCCATATATATATATATATATATTCAATATTCAATATTCAAACACACAGCTCACGGTCCATATTCAAAAATCAGTATTCAAATTCACACAGTCCATATATATTCACAATCTATATATATATATTCAAAATTCACAGTCCATATATATTCACAGTCTATATATATATAAATTCAAAATTCAATATTCAAAATTCACAATCAATATATTAACATTCAAAATTCATAGTCCATATATATTCACAATCCATATATATAAATTCAAAATTCAATATTAAATACACAAGTCACGGTCCATATTCAAAATTCACACAGTCCATATATATCATAGCTCAAGATGCGACGGCGACGACGACAACGGCGACGATGACAGTGATGGCGATGGTGTGCGGCATGCGGAGGTGTGCGGCATGCGGAGGCGATGGCGACGGCGGTGACGGCGACAGTGATGGCGACGACGTGAAGGGGTTAGGGTTCAGCGAGATCGTGCGGGGGTTAGGGTTAGGGTTAAGGTTAGGATGTTACCTTGGAATGCTGGACGAGCGAGACGGCGGGAGACGGCGGTGGCGGAGCGAGATGACGATGGCGGCATGAGAAGACGACGGCGGCACGAGAAGATAATGGCCGCGCAACGGCGGTTTAAGGTTCTCGGCGATGAAGACGAAGAGATGATGGAAAAACGGCTAAGTGTTTCGATCCACTACGCGCTCTGCTATATATAGATACCGAGATCTTTAGTCCCGGTTAAAGCCAACAACAGGACTAAAAGATATATTAGTCCCGGTTGGTGGCTTCAACCGGGACTAAAAATCCAATCTTTAGTCCCGGTTGGTGGCTACAATCAAGACTAAAGATCTTTGTACCACTGGCGGTGAGAATCTTTAGTCTCGGTTGAAGCTAACAACCGGGACTAAAGATGTTTTTCCACTATTTCCAAATATTTTTTGTCCCGGTTGTTGTTAAAAACCAAGAGTAAAAATTTAAATAGGGCCAAATTTATTTAAATGTGAAAACATTTAAAATTAACATGTGGCCTATTAAAAAGTATTTTAAATTCTAATAATTATATATAATTAACATATGCCCTATTAAAAAATATTTTAAATTTGAACAATAATATATAATTAACATAAGCCCTACTTGAAAAATATTTTAAATTCTAATAATAATATATAATTAACATATGCCCTATTGAACAATATTTTAAATTCTAACAATAATATATAATTAACATATGCGACCGAGAAAACATATAGAATTACATGGTAATCCTAGCAATGGTTGATGTTATCTCCAGCGATGGATGGCTTACGCTTGCTCTTAACGCAATGGAGTTGAGTCAAATGGTGACACAAGACATGTGGGATCGTGATTCCGTTCTTCTACATCTTCGCACTTCAAATGGTTCTAATAAATTCAATAATTTACAATAATTTATAATAAATTCAATAATTTACAATAATTCAATAATTTACAATAAATTAAATAATTTACAATAAATACAATAGACTCAATAAATTCAATTGGTTACAATAAATTCAATAAATTCAATCTAATTTACATCGTCCATACAAAAATTTAGTTAAGTGATGGTTGTCCTCACGTACTTTCTTCGCACTTTTGTTGCTTCGTTATGATCGTTGCGTGAGTAAAATGTGTCCTCATTTGAAGGAGGATGCTCGGGTCAACCGCCATCGCGAACGGAGGTTGCCCATCAAACTGATTGTAATCTTCGTCAGTCCTATCCTCGACTCCCATGATTTTCCTTTTGCCTGGGAGAACCACGTGACGCTTTGGCTTGTCGGACCCTTTCCCCTTCTTTGCTTTGCTAACCATGTCCTTCACATAGAAAACTTGCCGTATATCATTCGCAAGGACGAAGGGTTCGTCTTAGTATCCAACCTTGCTAAGGTCGACCCTTGTCATCCCACTTGCATCAATGGTTACGCCTCCACCATCAGCCTAACCCACTGGCACCGAAACAGAGGGACCTTCAGAGTTTCATAGTTAAGTTCCCATATGTCTTCGATGCTACCATAATATGTGCTTATCATATCATCGTATCCCACGGCATCGATGCAGACAACGATGTTCTGATTCGTGCTCTTTAAGTCTTGGGCCCATGTGTAAAATGTATACCCATTGATTTCATATGTCTGGAATGTGGTGATCGAGCAAGATGGTTCCCTCGCCAAGAAGGCTAGTTGTTGGTCAATGTTCCCGTTGCCCATGAGATGCTATCGCAGCCAAGCAGGGAAAGCATCAATGTGATGACGTGTAATACAAGCATCCGTCCTACCGATGTTTTCCGAGCGAACAATCACCAAGTGCTCCTCGATGTAAGGAGCCACCAAGGAAGATTGTTGCAAAACAGTCCAATGTGCTTTCCTGAACAATTCATTGTTGTAACACCCCTCGCACCCCGCGCCCCTCCCTGCCCACGCCGCGCTCGTCCCGTCCCCGCGCCGTGCCGACCCGTCGCCCATCGCCGCCCGTCGCATCGCGTCGCCATCTCCTTCTCTCCCATGCGCCTATAAAACCCGCTCCAATCCCTCTCTTCCTCCCCATGCCAATTCCCCCATTCCCCTCTCCCCTCTTCCCGCGCCGACTCGTCCCCGTGCCGCTGCCGCCCTTGCACCGCTGTGACGCCGTCCTCGCCACCGTATCGCGCCGACCGGTGAGTCCCCTCCCTCCCCTTCGCATCCATGCGCCAGCTCGGCCCAGGAAGAAAACAGAGAGAAAGAGAGAGGGAAGGGAAGAGAGAAGAAGGAAGGAAGAAGGGAGAAGAGAACAAAGGAGGAAGAGGAGGGAAAAGAAAAGAAGGAAGAGGAGGGAAAAGAAAAGAAGGAAGAGGAGGGAAAGAAAAGAGAAAAAGAAAGAAGAGAAAAGAGAAAAAAAGGGAAAAGAAGAAAAGAAAGAAAAAGAAAAATAGGAAAATATTTAGGGAAAAGTGTTAAAATAAAAATATATTCTTTTCGTGAAATTAAATTTGGTAGGGGTTAATTATAATATAGATAATAATTATAATATTAGGAATTTAATTGTGATTAAACCCTAATTCCATCGTATGAATTTTGCTTTAATTCAATTCTTAAATTATTAAATACAATATTAAGTTTAGAGTGAATTATTTAGGTTTTAATTAATTTTAAACCTAGAGCTTGTCGGCCCGATAAAATTTGGAATAAAATTTGAGTTAACCATTTCTTTAATATTTTTGGATCATCGATCGCAATACTTCTAAAATTTAAAGTGAATTAAATTGAAATATTACCACCTCATAGTTAATCAAGTCGGTTTGGATGCAAAGCTTCAAATTATTGTAACTCGTTTATTTTAACCCGGATTTTAGCGAAACTTGAACACAAGTTCACCTAAAATTGTAGTCTAGTTTTAGGAGCCACTTTTGTGATTTATTTGGCGTCTTGGTGATTTTAATTGAATTCTAATCGAATTCAATAGGATCTCTTGCACGTATTTATAGAGCCCAAGGAAGCCGTTGAGTGTGCCGAAGACCCAGTCCAACAAGGTTGCGAGCAAGGCAAGTCCTCACTACCTTTGAGCATGTTGAACCCTTTTGCGAACTTATGTTGTTTTTAATCAAATATGCATGCTATACACATGAGAACTCTCATACTTGTTATATGCCATGCCATGATGTTGAATACTTATATATTCTTTGTACCCTATAGTATCATGCGTTCGAAGTCATCCTTCGACAATGCTTAGCCCATGCTAATTTAGATTCATGCATGTTCATATTTATCAAATGCTATATGCTTGGGCAAGTACCCTGAGAACGGTGGTTGATATACGGCATGTGGAGACATGAGCGCCACATTGCAATGACAATGACGAAATAGTTTTGGATGAAAACTAAACAACCAACAAATGTTTTAGACTGGGGCAGCTCGATGACTTGGGTGGAATCCGGTAAAGGCAAGTGTTGTCCCTGGTCAATTAAGGACCGAGCCATAAGATAAACATGAAACGAGCTAGTATAGCTGTACTTCTCAATGGGTATAGATCTAGCGGAGTAAATAGCCGAACGGAGGAGGTACCCCTGCATAGTGGTTCACTTGGGTGTGTGAATAGGTGGGAAGCCTACAGGGCGGGAAGCCTACAGATGGTGTAACCATCGGTGGGTAACCGAACTGAAACTAAAACTTGACTTAATCACAACTTATAGAATGTGTGAGTTTTCCCTTCTTGGGAGCGCCAGAACTCCTCCCACTCCTAGAAACCATGTACGGCTAGAGTACATGAGGGCTCAAGTTCATGGAGCGGGTACTGCCAAAGTAAGGTTATTGAAATGCTTTGCCATGACGTGTCTCATTCGTTTGGACTTTGGCTCATGTGTTGGGCAAGTCACAGAGTACGGGTAAAGTGTACATCCATTGCAGTGTGAGTAAAGCAATCTATTCGAATAGCCATGCTTACGGGAGCATCGGGACAAGTTTTTCGCTTGGCTAGACTCTAAATTGTAAAATGATGGGATGGGCATGCATAATTATTTTATGTATTGGTGGCTCAACTTCTCGGGAAGCGAGAAGGGGTGGACTCCAGAAAAGCATGACGATCCAGTGGCTGGAAGCTATCCTTGGGATCACAATGGATGGTGGACAGAACCGTTGCTGATTAAACAAACTATGGAAATAAAACTTGACCAGTCTTAGGTCATAGATTTGTGAAAAGCATTGCAAAACTAGCTTTATGGAAAAGAACCACAGTTGTTCCTTGATTATCCCCTATCATATGCATCGTTGTTGTGGTGGTTTGCTGAGTATGGTTGGTACTCACCCTTGCTTTATGCAAAACATTCCGAGATGGGCGATGAAGACCCTGAAGATCTGTACGAGTACTACTAGGAGGGTATGGAAGACGATGGCGCTCAGTAGGTCTTAGACTCGGTCTTTGCCTGTGGCAATGGCGTACCGGTGCCTTCTCTCCGCTGCCTTATCTATATTCTGCTTTTGCTTGTATTCTGGACCGTTTGGTCCTATGTTCTAGACAATGCCTGCGGGTGCTATATTGTAATATTTCATGTAAGACAATTGATGTATTTTGAACGCTTGATGATTCAGTAATATAATCGTGGGTACCAGACTACTCGATCCAGGGAAATGGTACTATGAACACGGATGATTCCTGTTACAAAAATAGGGGTCCACAATTGTCTACGGTCATTATTGCCTTCCTTCCAAGAGTCCCCTTCCCCCGTAGTCTCCCTTCATGGCTTGATTCGGGCACCCCGATGGGATGAGGTCTTCAATAAAGTCAACATAGAACTCAATGACGTCCTCTGTTCCATATCCGTTGGTGATGCTGGCCTCCAAACGAGTACGGTTACGAACGTACTTCTTTAGAATGCCCATATACCTCTCAAAAGGGAACATGTTGTGTAGGAATGCAGGACCGAGGATACGGATCTCTTTGACAAGGTGGCATAGGAGATACGTCACGATATTGAAGAAGGAAGGCGGAAAGATCATCTCAAAGTTGACAAGACATTGCACCACATCATTTTGAAAGGCTTCTAGTCCATCTGGATCTTTGATCTTCTGCGAATTTGCATTCAGGAAAGCACATAGCTTTTTTATTGTTGCCCGGACATTATCGGGAAGGATACCCCAAATTATAATGGGAAGGAGCTGTGTCATTAGCACGTGACAGTCATAAAACTTTAGGTTTGTGAACTTCTTATCCTTCGTGCTTATTATTCCCTTTATATTCGAGGAGTATGTAGATGGTACCTTGATACTCTCCAGGCATTCAAACATGATTTCCTTCTCTGCCTTGCTCAGAGTATAGCTGGCTGGACTTAAGTAGTGGGTTATTTCTCCTTTGGTTGCGGGTGAAGGCCGTCGCGTTGTGCCATATGCTTCAGATCATTACGTGCCTCAAGAGTATCTTTTGATTTTCCATATAGACCTAGGAAGCCCAGCAGGTTTACGCAAAGGTTCTTAGTGAGGTGCATCACGTCGATTGCATGGCAGACTCCAAGACTTCCCAATAGGGTAACTCCCAAAAAAATGGACTTCTTCTTCCACATCCTCGCGTGACCACCTTCACTTGCTATAGGTTGCCTGTCAGGTCCCTTTCCAAATACTACTTTGATGTCTTTCACCATGACAAACACATCCTTTCCATTGCTATGCTTTAGCTTAATACGATGGTTTACCTTTTGTTCAAAATTTTTGCCTTTTCTCCGGACAGGGTGGCCTGCAACAAGAAAGCGACGATGGCCCATGTACACTACCTTCTTATAGTGTTTCAGGTACGTACATTCGGTCTCATCTATACAGTGGTTGCATGCATTGTACCCCTTGTTTGACTGTCCGGATAGGTTGCCAAGTGTAGGCCAATCGTTGATGGTAACGAATAGCAACACTCATAGGTTAAACTGCTCCTGTTTATCCTCATTCCACACCGGGACACCTTCTTTCTTCCATAGTAGTTTCAGATCTTCGATCAACGATCTCAGGTACACATCGATGTTGTTACCAGGCCTTGAATAATAATCGACATCTGAATGTACTTCCACTTCATGCATAGCCAAGACGGGAGGTTGTAGATACACATCGTTACAGGCCAAGTGCTGTGCCCGCCACTCATCTCTCCAAAAGGATTCATGCCGTCCGTACTTAAGCTGAACCATATGTTTCTTGCGTCCTCGCCAAAGTCTTTAAATGTTCTGTCAATGTTTCTCCACTGTGACCCATCAACGGGATGTCTCAGTGTGCCGTCTTGTTGGCATTCTTCTGCGTGCCAGCGCATTATCCTTGCATGCTATTTGTTCCTGAACAGACATTTCAGCCGTGGTATTATAGGAAAAATACCACATCACCTTAGCAGGAATTCTTTTCTTCGAAGTCCGTCCGTCAACTTCACCTATATCATCTCGTCTGATCTTGTATCGAAGTGCTTTACAAACTTGACATGCTTCTAGGTTCTTGTACTCCTCACCGCGATAGAGGATACAATCGTCAGGACATGCGTGTATCTTCTATACCTTCAGTCCTAGAGGGCAGACTAACTTCTTAGCCTCGTACGTTGATTCTGGCAATTCGTTTCTCTGGAAGAATGTTCGTCACGAGTTTTAGTAAATCACCAAATGGCTTGTCACTGACGCCATTTTTGTCCTTCCATTGCAAGAATTTTAGCGTGGTACCCAACTTTTTGTGCGCCTGTTCACAACCTAGGTACAAGGACGTTTTGTGATCCGCCAACATACGCTCCAATTTCTGCACCTCCTTTTCATCTTTGTAGTCCTCCTGTACGTCGCACAACATCTGACCAAGGTCATCGACACCGTCGTTTTTTTCAGCATCCCCGTCTGCCTCGCCTTCTGTATTCTCTTCAAACCCACCTGACCACAGTCCGGAATGTTGTCGTCGTCTTCTTCATGTGTCTACCATTGCAACCCCTACCTCTCTGTGCGATGCCCAACAATTCTAGTGAGGCATGAATCCCGACTGAAACAAGTGTGCATCAATAATTCGTGATGTAGAATACTCCTTGTTTTTGCACTTTTTGCATGGACAACGTACAAATCCCTTATGCTTGCTGGCATTGGCCATACTCAAAAAATAATGCACGTTACTCAAAAAATAATGCACGTCTTGAATAAACTCTGTCCACCATCGGTCCGCGGTTGTCAAGCCCTGAGGTGTTTCCCCTTTTTAGAAATCATTAAAGGAAATCACCAAAGAAATAATTGGAAAATTGACCTAAAGAAAAGAAATAATTTTAAAATGCAATTTCTATTTGGAAATGGCATGGTAGGATTTTTCTTAAATTTGACATGTCAAAACACACTAACATGATTTTTAGTGGAATTTCATAGCACTAGAAATACTTTTTAACCAATTAAAATCAAAATCAGAAGTAAATATATCTGAGGAAATTCCTTTTCTCTCTCCTCCTGTCCTTTTCTTGCTCTTTCTCCGCCTTGGGCTGCCAGCCTGAGCTAACAGCCCGTCTCACCCGCGCATCGCTCTTTGCTCCGTCTCACCGGCCATTATTTTCCCTTTTTCTCTCCCTCTTTACTCCGACGAGCAATTACCACCATCTCGGCCGATCCTAAGCCCTCTCTCCCCTGTGTTTACTGTTTTCAAACCTCCTTGCTGTGAAAATAAGCTATTTTTGCTAAAAATAAAACCTAGCCAAACCCTTGCTCCCCTTGCATTCATACCCCTTTCTTTCGGTATGACTTGCTGGTACGTGGAAGTACTCATCCTTTCCCCTTCTGTTAGTGATATGACCTAGAGGCAACATGAAGATGTTGGTTATCATGGTCAATGTTTATGTATCAATGAATAAAGTGTTATTCGGTTCCATGAAACAGACAACTTATATTGATCAATAAGAATGTGACTTATTTATGAGACTCTTGATGTGTGAATCTATTTCTAAATGATCCCTGATCATATATCATATCTATGAAACAAATATGATTCTAAGATCAGCATGGTTATTGATTGATGATCATGTCTCATAGATCATGGTATGAAGATATCAAATCAATAAACGTGAATATGTGTTAGCGAACACATTGTTGGATAGACCCACCTTGAGACACTACAAGGAATTAACATGCCATTAGTTGGTCTCAAGTAGTGTTGGTGCAAAGTCCTTAGACCTGAGATCATTATGGATTCCAACATGTGTAGTAGCTTACTTAGAGACTACCAAACGCCATTTCGTAACTGGGTAGTTATAAAAGTAGTCTTCGGGTTTAATATGAAACATGTAGTGGGATGTGAATGATCAATATGGAATTTGCCCCTCCTATGGGAGAGATATCTCTGGGCCCCTCAATGTAATGGATTATGGAAGTGCATGGCCATGCCGACTTGATTGAGGAGTCAAACAACAGATAGATAAACCAATATGAGATCGAGTGAATGATTAAGCTATTGATAGGATGGCACAAGTCTTGCCTATAGCTTAATTGATATCGTGAGGCAAAGGGATTTGTGCACAAATTATAGGTTCAGCCGATATGATCTTCTTGTATACCGTGGTGTCAATACGTTCTACTAGGGGCCGCTGTTGATGGGTCGGCCGAGTTGTACTCGTGTCGGAACCAAGTATACATGAACCTACAGGGTCGCACACTTAACGGGATGGAATGTGTATTTGAGTTGGTCTCAGGTATGGCTCAGTTCGGATAGAGATCCGATTGAATATAGAGTCCCGATGGGCCACAAGGCCCAGTCGGCCAACTCTATATAAAGAGGCGCTTGGGGTGGAAATCGGTACGAGAAGAGACGTAACAGAAAACTAGCGCAACTTCAAGTCGCCGGGTCAAGATTCTCCACGAAACCCAAGTCATCGACTTCTGAGCGAAACCCTAGGCGGGCGTCGAGTGCTAGCACACAAGGTGTTTCGGTGATTTCCATCCCTGGATGTGTGGATACCGGTAGAGACAACGCTATGTTGTGGTGTTATTCGGCGGCATTGAATCTCATCGAGGTCCAACTAGCCGAATCCATCTCGGCGGTTGGGTCGGGTGGTCAGGAGATCGGAGGGCCGAGCGAATCAGCACGGCCCTGTCGGCATTGGCAAACCAGCACGCAGTCGTTGGGCGAGATGAACCGGAAGCGCCATCGGGGGTCGGGCGATTCGGACACGGAGTCGGTGAGGTCAGCTGAAGTATTCCGAGGTCGGCCAAGGTCGGCTAGCAACAGTTTGACTATTGTAGATTATGGCAGTTAATACTGCTCCCAGTTCTTTTAATTTGTGGTCTATAATTGAGAAAGAAAAGTTGAATGTAACAAACTTTATGGATTAGTATCGAAACATGAGAATTGTTCTCAAGCAAGAGCGAAAGGAGTACGTTATTGAAGTTCCTTATCCTGATGATTTGCCTGATAATGCTAATGCGGCTGCACGGAAGGCTTATAAGAAGCACACTAATGATTCCCTAGATATAAGCTGTCTCATGCTTGCCACAATGTCCTCTGAGCTTCAGAAGCATTACGAGAGCGGTGATGCTCATAGTATTATTGAGGGTCTACGTGGCATGTTTGAGAACCAAGCTAGGGCCGAGAGGTTCAATGCTTCAATGTCCTTGTTTGCGTGCAGGCTTGTAGAGGGGAATCTCGTCAGTCCGCATGTGATAAAGATGATGTGCTACGTTGAGAGTCTTGAAAAATTAGGTTTTCCTCTTAGCCAAGAGTTGGCTACAGACGTGATTCTCCAGTCGCTACCTTCGAGCTTTGAGCCATTCATACTAAATTATTACATGAACAACATGGATAAAACCTTGTTCGAATTGCATGGGATGCTAAAGACTGTCGAGGAGAGTATCAACAAAAACAGTCATCATGTGATGATGATGCAGAAAGCCAAGCGCAAACCCCTTGTCAAGAAACTTTTCACCCAAAAAGTAGTTAACTCCTGATGAGATTGCGAGTGCTTCCAAAGCAAAGAAGGGCAAGAAAGGGTCGACGACAGCAGATGCTGTTTGCTTTTATTGCAAGGAGGTAGGTCACTGGAAGAGGAACTGCAAGAAGTACTTGGAGGATCTCAAAAGGAAGCAAAGTGAGACTTCTGCTTCACGTATTAATGTTATAGAAATCAATCTGGCTACTTCATCTACTAACTCTTGGGTATTTGATACCAGATCAGTAGCTCATATATGTAAATTGTTGCAGGGAATGAGAAGAAGTAAAAGCTTGAGAAGGGGCGAGGTGAATCTGCACATCGGCAATGGAGCAAGGGTTGCTACAGTTGCCATCAGCACTATACCACTTCATTTACCTTAAGGATTAGTTTTGGAATTGAATAATTGTTATTGTGTTCCAACTCTATGTCAAAACGTAATTTCCTCTTCATGTTTGCAAGCGGAAGGATATGATTTTAGATCAGTGGACATTAGTTGTTTAATTTAGCTTTGAGATATGTTCTATTTTCATACTCCATTGGTGAATGAATTATACATTTTAGATCTTGAAGCATCTCCCATCTATAACATCAATACAGAGAGGCAACCCCCAAATGATATAAACCCCATATTTATTTGGCATTGTCGCCTAGGCCATATAAATGAGAAACGGATGGAGAAGCTCCATAAAGATGGTTTGCTTCACTCTTGATTTTGAATCATTTGAGACATGTGAGTCTTGTTTACTTGGAAAGATGACAAAGGCACCTTTCACGGGTTATAGTGAGAGAGCAAGTGACTTGTTGGCACTCATATATACTGATGTATGTGGACCAATGAGCTCAACGGCCAGAGGTGGTTTTCAGTACTTCATTACCTTTACCGATGACTTTAGTAGATATGGCTATATCTACTTAATGAGGCATAAGTCCGAATCCTTTGAAAAATAGTTAAGTTTCTATGATCAGATCGTGGTGGTGAATACTTAAGCCAAGAAAATTTGGTAATCATCTAAAAGATTGTGGAATTGTTCCATAGTTGACTCCGCTAGGAACTCCTCAATGGAACGGGGTGTCAGAATGGAGAAATCACAACTTGTTGGACATGGTGTGGTCCATGATGAGCCAATGTGATTTTCCACTATCCTTCTGGGGATATGCTCTTGAAACAGCTACGATCACACTAAATAGAGTTCCATCTAAGTCAGTGGAAAAGACACCATATGAGATATGGACAGGGCAACCCCCTAAATTGTCTATTCTCAAAATTTGGGAATGTGAAGCTTATGTGAAGTGTTTACAATCCGACAAGCTCACACCAAATATGACAAATGCTTCTTTGTGGGGTATCCTAAGGAAACAAAAGGATATTATTTTTATAATCAGGAACAGGGCAAAGCATTTGTCGCCCGACATGGTGTTTTCTTGGAGAAAGAGTTTCTTTTCAACAAAGGTTAGCGGGAGCAGGGTGCATTTTGAAGAAGTTCAAGAAACAACAAAAATCGTTTCAGCTGCCACAGGACCACAACAGGAGGAACAAGATGTTGCGCCACCTGTTGTACATACACCAGCCCCACAGAGGTCCGAAAGTTCACGTCGTCCGCCTGAAAGTTACACAGGTGCGAAACAACGTGATATATTGTTGTTAGACAACGATGAACCTAATACTTATGCGGAAGCGATGGTGGGACCAGATTCCAACAAATGGCTTGGAGCCATGAAATCCAAAATAGAATCCATGTATGATTATCCTAGCGATTGCTGCATATTTCGATTATGAGATATGGCAGATGGATGTCAAAACGGCTTTCCTAAATGGAAACCTAAGTGAGGAGGTGTATATGATACAGCCTGAAGGTTTTGTCGATCCACAATCATCTGGAAAAATATGCAAGCTACAGAAATCCATTTATGGATTGAAGCAGGCATCTCGGAGTTGGAATATTTGTTTTGATGAGGTCAAAGAGTTTGGTTTCATCAAAAATGAAGAGGAGACCTTTGTTTACAAAAATGTCAGTGGGAGCGCAATTGTGTTTCTAATCTTATATGTGGATGACGTATTGTTAGTTGGAAATGATATCCCTATGCTAGAGTCCGTCAAGTCTTCATTGAAAAACAGTTTATCCATGAAATACTTAGGGGAGGCAGCATACATACTGGGCATAAGGATCTATAGAGATAGATCTAAGAGGCTAATTGGATTAAGCCAAAGTACATACATTGACAATGTGTTGAAGAGATTCAACATGCATGATTCCAAGAAAGGTTTCTTCCCAATATTGCATGATATTAATCTCAACAAGAATCAGTGTCCTAGGACACCTGATGAGCGGAGTAAGACGAAAATGTTTCCATATGCTTCGGCAATTTGATCCATCATGTATGCTATGCTTTGTACACGTCCAGATGTCTCGTACGCTTTGAGTGCTACAAGCAGGTACCTGTCGAATCCAAGTGAAGGTCACTGGATAGCCGTAAAGAATATCCTTAAGTACTTGAGAAGAACTAAGGATATGTTCCTAGTCTATGAAGGTGAAGAAGAGCTCGTTGTCAGTGGTTACACCGATGCTAGCTTCCAAACAGATAAAGATGACTATAGATCGCAATCTTGGTTCGCATTCTGTCTGAACGGAAGCACAATTAGCTGAAAGCGTTCCAAGCAGGATACTGTTGCTGATTCTACAACGAAGGCCGAGTACATCGCTGCTTCTGAAGCTGCAAAGGAGGTTGTTTGGATCAAGAAATTTGTTTCTGAGCTAGGTGTGATGGCCAGTGCAACTGGTCCAATGTCCCTCTACTGTGATAATAGTGGCGCCATTGCGCAAGCTAAGGAGCCTAGATCGCATAAAAAATCCAAATACATACTTCGGCGATACCATCTCATCCATGAGATAGTGGACAGAGGTGATGTAAAGATATGCAAAGTGCACACGGATCTAAATATTGCCGATCCGTTGACAAAGCCTCTCCCTCAGCCGAAACATGAGGCGCACACCAGAGCAATGGGTATTATATACTTACATGATTGACTCTAGTGCAAGTGTGAGACTTTTAGTGATATGCCCTAGAGGCAACATGGAGATGTTGAATATCATGGTCAATGTTCATGTATCAATGAATAAAATGTTATTCGGTTCCATGAAATAGACAACTTATATTGATCAATAAGTATGTGACTTATTTATGAGACTCTTTATGTACAAATCTGTTTCTAAGTGATCCCTGATCATATATCATATCTATGGAACAAATATAATTCTAAGATCAGCATGGTTATTGATTGATGATCATGTCTCATAGATCATGGTATGAAGATATCAAATCAATAAACGTGAATATGTGTTAGAGAACACATTGTTGGATAGACCCACCTTGAGACACTACAAGGAATTAACATGCCATTAGTTGGTCTCAAGTAGTGTTGGTGCAAAGTCCTTAGACCTGAGATCATCATGGATTCCAACATGTGTAGTAGCTTACTTAGAGACTACCAAACGTTATTCCATAACTAGGTAGTCATAAAAATAGTCTTCGGGTTTGATATGAAACATGTAGGGGGATGTGAATGATCAAGATGGAATTTGACCCTCCTATGGGAGAGATATCTCCAGGCCCCTCGATGTAATGTATTATGGAAGTGTATGGCCATGCCTAGTTGATTGAGGAGTCAATCAACAGAGACATAATCCAATACAAGATTGAGTGAATGATTAAGCTATTGATAGGATGGCACGAGTCTTGCCTATAGCTTAATTGATATCGTGAGGCAAAGGGATTTGTGCACACATTATAGGTTCAACCGATATGATCTTATTGTATACTTTGGTGTCAATACGTTCTGCTAGGGGCCGCTGTTGACTGGTTGGCTGAGTTGTACTCGGGCCGAAACCAAGTATACCTGAACCTACAGGGTCGCACACTTAACGAGATGGAACATGTATTTGAGTTGGACTCAAATACAGCTCAGTTCGAATAGAGATCCGATTGAATATCAAGTCCCGATGGGCCACAAGACCAAGTCGGCCAACTCTATATAAAGAGGTGTTTGGGGTGGAAATCGGTACGAGAAGAGACATAACAGAACACCAGCACAACTTCAAGTCATCGGCCAGGCGAATTGGCACGACGTTGTCGGCATTGGCAAACCAGCACGAAGTCATCGGGCGAGACGAGCCTGAAGCGCCATCGGGGGTGGGGCGATTCGGACTCGGAGTTGGCGAGGTCGGGTGAAGTATTTTGAGGTCGGCCGAGGTCGGCAAGACTTGCCCGATTTCAGCTAGCAACAATTTGACTATTTTCACTGCACTAAATGTCAATTGGTAACGTTCTATAGACCCTTACTTGCAATCTTTCCTGGATTGCGTGGTAGAAAATTTTTGTTTTATGCTATCGTAGCCTCCGCATTTTCTAACACCTTTACCAGAGCCTGAGCTCAAAGCTGAAGAAGTCAAAGATGAGTAGGCTTGGTCCTACACTCTGTAAGATGCCTGTGGAGTGGATGAAGCCGCGCTGCAAGCATCTAGACTAGGCTTAAATTTCTTTTCTTTTGTGCTGCTCTTTTGTAATCTTTTTGTAATGTTTTTTAGATGTGGAACCGTAATACCAATAATTGTCATATGTGTACCTTGGCTGGTCCTAGACAGGGGTTTTTAATACACATATAGCTTTAGAAATTCTGGTTTGAATTTCTGGGCATGACAAGTTACCATAGGAAAAGCCAACCGGAAAAACCCTAGGAGCCCTCTGAACTTTTTCCATATGCATAAGTTCTTGCAGTTGGAGTTGTTTTAGGAAAATGGTGTTCTGTTTCCTCGGGTGTGGGAAAAATCTTGATCATTTTGTAAAAACAAAAAGTTTTAAAAACCATGTCAGTCTAAGTAATAGGACTTTTGAAAATAAATTTGAAAACCATTGCAATCTTATTCGACCGACAGTCGGGATTTCAAAGGGATAGAATTCCTAAGTAAATATTAGGTGGAAATAGTCGCAAATTTTATACCTAATATACTTAAGTATTAATTTTAAGCATTATTTTATTGCCTAGATTGGGTCAATAGCATCTTTATTTGGCTTGATAAAAATGTTTCATGCATAAAACCCTTCTTTACTCATTTATTTTGCTTGAGTCCTTTATTGCTTTATTTAACTTGGGCTTGAGCATGCATTGATTCCCCCTCCTTTGTCCTCTCTAGATGGCAGGCCATCCCGTTACCCACCACGGTCAGCGTCTAGAAGGTTTCGTCGCGGAATTGGCAAGGATGACCTTGGCAGTAGGCTATCCTGGTGCACCAGAGTACACCACCATCTCACCATTCGGCAACAATTTGCACCATCAGGCCTGCTTGGAGGTGCACAGTTTTATCGGCCCACACCTCCCGAACATGGTGGACACTGCTTCGGGAGGAACTGACGAGCATGCCTGCCAAGATGCTACTTACCTAATCCTGGCCCGGATAAGGGAGTTGCACGACTACCATCTCTGCCACTCTGCCTACCGCTTCCATCCTCGGCGCAGAAGCTCATCGGTTGTCAGCTCCTTCCAGTCTGCTGCGGGGGAAAATGACACCACCTTTACTCACATGAGGACTGTGATTAAAGGGTTGGATTAGATGCATGCGGAGCTTCACAAGGCAGCCAAAGGCTTGAACGACTAGAAGATCCTTAAGATCAAGAGTCTGAAGGACGAGGTGGAATGCCTCAAGAAGGAGATCGCCACCCTGAAGGGACTTCTGGTTCCCAACATCCTCCGTATCAGGATCATGCCCCGGAAGACCACCAAGGCCCCTGTGCGTATGTAGCTCGCTCCGAGGATTCCCCCTCCGGCTCCGCCACCGTCCGTAGCTCCTGCCCCTGCCCCAGCTCTGGCCCCTGCTCCAACCCAGAGCGGAGGAGGAAGAGGAGGTTGGATCTCCGTGTCCAGTAGGAGCGAAGGCAGCAGCAGCTCCAGCTCCAAGACTCCGGGAAGAGATGTGGAGTTTGAGGATTCCCGGAGACGTTCGGAGGAGAACAAAGTCAGAGACTCTCAGGAGAGTGGTTTTGACCCCACCAATCACAGAAGTCGCTCCGGCCGCTAGAGTGTCGCCACCCTTAGTTTACCGTCTTCCTAGTTTTCCTGTTTGTTAGCTACTATGTGTTAGGAGTGTTTGTGTGTGCGGTAGAGGTCAACCTATATCAAGTGTGGGTATGGGTTGACCATTCAAGGATATTGAGTGTGTTTTAAGTGTTTTAATGAAGAACAAATCAAATTAGTTATAAATCAATAAAGTTCAGCTTCTAAGTCCAATATGTTTTTCTCCTTCCCTCCTTGTTCGGTCCGCTCCTTCAGATGGTGAACACAAGGAACGGTGGCTCCAATGCCAACACTGAGTCCGTTGAGAACACCACCAGGGCCAACGGAAATGCTCCACCACTGCCACTTGAAAACATCACTTTGGCCCAAGTCTTGGCCAATCAAACCCAAATGATGGTTGTGATGATGTAGCAGATGCTACAGCAGCACCAACATATGCAGCATCAAATGATGCAGCAGTTTCAGCAACAACAAAACAACAATAACCACTTCGCACCCCCACCTCCCCCTCAATCCAAGCTGTCAGAGTTCTTCCGTGTCCGACCCCCAACTTTCTCAAGTACCACAAACCCCCATGGAAGCCAATGATTGGCTCAATGCCATAAAAAGGAAGATGGATCTGCTTCAATGTTCGGACCAAGAGAGGGTGTCCTTTGCGACCCGCCAACTCCAAGGCCCACCTCTGCTTGGTGGGACAACTTCTTGGTCACCCGCCTAGCAGACGCACCTGCTGTCACTTTGGCAAAATTCTGCCACCAGTTCCGGAAGGTGCACATTCTTGGAGAGATTGTGGCATAGAAGAAGAGGGAGTTCAGATCACTTGAACAAGGCAACCCATCCGTTACGAAAAATCTACACAAGTTCAAGGTTGGCACGTTATGCTCCCGAGGATGTGCACACCGACGTTGAATGTTAGGAGAAGTTCCTAGCAGGACTTATGATGAGTTAACGGACAAGCTCATCTCGGGTGAATACACAAATTTTGAGAAGTTGGTCAACAATGCTATTCGCCAAGAAGACCAGCATACCAAGATGCTTAAGAAGAGGAAGGCTGCTCAGTTCAGGCCTCAGCCTCAACTGAGACATCCCTAACGGCCACGTTTCACGCCCGGAGGTCAGGGTGGACCTACCACCATGATCGTCCGACAGCATCGGCCATATCACTCGGGAAATTTCAAAAATGGTAGTAGTCACAATGGGCAGCAACAGGGGAATCCTGTCCCGCGTCTTCCCATAGCGCAACCAACCTAAGCCAGCACCGCTGAAGAAGGACGGCGGAAGTAAACGAGACAACTATTTTAACTGTGATGAGCCTGGACATTTTGCGGATAAATGTCCAAAGCCCAAGCGCACACCACGATTTATCCAAGCATGGGTGAATCATGCATCTGCAGAGGAAGCCCAGGACGCACCAGAAGTAATACTGGGTATGTTCCCCTGTGAACTCATTTACTGCATCAATCTTGTTTGATTCGGGTGCAACACATTCGTTCATATCAAAGGCTTTTGTTGGGACAAATGGGATATCAGTATTGAAACTTAAGATACCCATGCGGGTTCAAACCCCCAGAAAACGCTTGAACATTGCACATTTATGCCCTTCGGTTGCAATAGAAATCCAAGGGTCCCAATTTCTAGCCAACCTTATCCTCCTAGAATCAAAGGGGCTGGATGTCATCCTTGGGATGGACTGGTTAACCCAATATAAGGGATGAATCGATTGTGCAAGTCGCACAATCACCTTGACCCATGGTGATGGGAAGGAAGTTGTCTTCCACTCCCCAAAACCCTCGAAGTCGGTAGCGAGTCTGAATCCGATCTCAACCAAGGAAATACCTGAAGAAGAAGGAAAGATCCCAAAGAAGTTAGAGGATATACCTATAGTTTGTGAGTATCTTGATGTCTTCCCAGAGGACCTAACCACGATGCCACCCGAAAGAGAGGTAGAGTTTCGAATTGACCTGATCCCCGGAACTGCTCCAATCCACAAGAGACCCTATAGGATGGGAGCAAATGAGTTAGCAGAAGTCAAGAAGCAAGTTGATCAGCAACTGCAGAAAGGTTACATTCACCCGAGCACGTCACCTTGGGGTGCTCCGGTACAATTTGTGGAGAAAAAGGATAAGACCAAGAGGATGTGCATCGATTATCGTGCACTCAATGAGGTTACAGTTAAGAACAAATACCCCTTACCACAGATCGATGATCTGTTCGATCAACTAAAGGGGGCAAAGGTGTTCTTAATATAGCCATGCGATCAGGCTATCATCAGTTAAGGATTCGAGAGGAAGACATTCCCAAGACCGCTTTCATCACTCGGTATGGTTTATCCGAGTGCACGGTTATGTCATTCGGACTTACCAACACACCATTTTTCTTCATGAACTTGATGAATAAGGTGTTCATGGAGTTTTTAGACAAGTTTGTCGTTGTATTCATCGATGACATACTAGTCTACTCCAAGTCAGAAGAAGAGCACAAGCAACATCTCCGTTTAGTGCTCAAGAAGTTAAGGGATCATTAGCTATATGCTAAGTTTAGCAAGTGTGCTTTTTGGTTAAAGGAAGTGCAATTTCTTGGTCATATCGTGAACGCTCAAGGAGTAGCGGTTGACCCCTCCAAAGGGGAGTCAGTAACCAAGTGAACTCCACCAATGACCGTCACCCAAATCAGAAGATCTCTTGGACTTGCGGGGTATTACCGTAGCTTCATTGCAAATTTCTCCAGAATTGCGAAACCAATGACACAATTGCTAAAGAAGGATGAGAACTTTAAATGGACCGTAGAGTGCGATAAGAGTTTTGAAGAGCTCAAGAAGAAGCTGGTGGCTACATCGGTTCTAATCCTACCAGATCAAACCAAGGACTTCCAAGTTTATTGTGATGCAACCCGCCAAGGACTAGGTTATGTGTTGATGCAAGAAGGCAAAGTGGTAGCATACGCTTCTCCTCAGTTGCGTCCACATGAATCCAACTATCCAACTCATGACGTGGAATTAACCGTCTGGTTCATGCTTTGAAGATATGGCGACATTACCTAATCGGTAATCGCTGTGAAGTGTACAAGGATCACAAGAGTTTGAAGTACATCTTCACCCAACCGGACTTGAACCTCCACCAGCGAAGATTGTTGGAGTTGATAAAGGACTATGACCTAGGCATACACTATCACCCCAACAAGGCTAATGTGGTAGCCGATGCCTTGAGCCGGAAGAGTTATCGCAACACTATCAACAGAAAAGAAATGTGTGCATAGTTGCAAGAAGATCCAGAGCACCTAAATTGAGGAATTGTTGAACTTGGTTTTGTGGCCACTCTTGAAGCCCAACCTACTATCATAGATCAAATCCAAGCAACTCGGGCCTCAGATCTTGATATAGCTGACCTTAAGAAGAACATGAGAGTTGGGAAAGCTCGTGATTTTTCAGAAGACGAGCATGGAACAATCTGGAAGGGTACTAGGTTGTGCGTACCATACGACAAAGAACTAAAAATTTTGATCCTTACAGAAGCTCATCAAAGTCAGTACTCTATCCATATAGGAAGTACCAAGATGTACCAGGATCTAAAAGAGAAGTTTTGGTGGGTTAGCATCAAGAGGGAAATAGCAGAGTTTGTGGCACTTTGTGACGTGTGCTAGCGAGTGAAGGCAGAACACCAAAAACCCGCTGGATTGTTACAACCACTCCAGATCCAAGAGTGGAAATGGGAAGATATTGGGATGGATTTCATCACCGGATTGTCTCGGACATCATCAGGGCATGATTCCATTTGGGTCATCATCGATTGACTCACCATAGTGGCTCACTTTATCCAAGTGCATACCATCTACTTAGGGAAGAAATTGGCAGAGTTGTACCTTGCAAGGATCATGTGTCTTCATGTGGTACCCAAGAAGATAGTATCAGATCGAGGGAGTCAGTTCACCTCCAAGTTTTGGCAGAAGTTGCAGGAGGAACTTGGTACTCGTTTGAATTTCAGTACGGCCTATCACCCATAGACCGACGGCCAGACCGAGTGAGTGAACCAAATCTTGGAAGATATGTTGCGAGCCTATGCCCTTGATTTTGTAGGAGCATGAGACAAAGTTTGCCCTATGCAGAATCTCTTACAACAATATCTATCAGGCCAGTTTGCAGATGGCACCATTTGAAGCATTGTACGGACGAAAGTTTCGTACCCCGCTCTTTTGGGATCAGACAGGTGAGCGTCAGCTATTTGGGAACAAAGTGTTAAGTGATGCAGAAGCAAAGGTCAGAACAGTAAGGGAAAGGTTGAGAATTGCGCAGTCTCGCTAGAAGAGCTACGCAGACAACCGTCAAAGGGACCTAGCTTTCAAAGCAGGAGATTATGTGTATCTTCGTGTCACTCCGCTTCGGGGAGTACACCGTTTCCAAACGAAGGGCAAGTTAGCACCATGTTTGGTGGGACCTTATCGGATTCGGGAACGACGACGAGAAGTAGCCTACCAGCTTGAGCTTCCATTCACCATGGCTGGTATCCATGATGTATTCCACGTCTCCCAACTCAAGAAGTGTCTGAGGGTACTAGAAGAACAGGCAAGTCCGGATCAGATTGAGATTCAGGAAGACTTGACCTATGTGGAGAGACCAGCTCGTATGCTTGAGACAAGTGAACGGAGAACCCGAAACAAGGTTATAAGGTTCTGTCGGGTTCAGGGGACTCATCACTCTGAGGAAGAGGCCACCTGGGAAAGGGAAGATGAGCTAAAGGCCGCTCATCCCTATCTCTTCGCCAGTACCTCTGAATCTCAGGGTCGAGATTCCGTTTAAGGGGGTAGGTTTGTCACACCCTGAGGTGTTTCCCCTTTTTAAAAATCATTAAAGGAAATCACCAAAGAAATAATATGAAAATTAACCTAAAGCAAAGAAATAATTTTACAATGCAATTTCTAATTGGAAATGACATGGTAGGATTTTTCTTAAATTCTACATGTCAAAACACACTAACAGAATTTTTAGTTGAATTTTCATAGCACTAAAAATAATTTTTCACCAATTAAAATCAAAATCAGAATTAAATAAATCCTGACAAATTCATCTTCTCTCTCCTCCCATCCTTTTCCCGCTCTTTCTCGGCCTTCGGCCGTCGGCCAGAGCCGATGACCCATCTCACCGTCATGCCCCTTCCTTCTCTCTCTCCCTCGTGGGCCGGCCGAAGGCCGCGACTCGTTAGCCTCGGCCGCACGTGTTTAAGTCCGTTTTGCCTTCCTCGGCTCCCGGGATACTGACAGGTGGGGCTCGCCTATCAGGCACGTCCACTACCTCCGGCCGCGCCGTCGCTATTCATGCCACCCCATCCCCGCGCGAATCCCGGCCGCCCCGCTTCTTCCGCGAGCCTTTACTCCCCGTCCCTCCAGTCGGACGTTGCCGTCCCCGTCCATCGCTCCTGCGGCTTGTAATGGCCGGAGTTAATTGCCGGCCATTATTTCCCCTTTTTCTCTCCCTCTTTACTCCGGCGAACCCCCGGCCGAACCCGAGCCCCTCTCTCCTATAAAAGCCGGCAAACACCTCCCCGTCCTCCCCATGCTCTCACTCAAGTTCTCCAAGCACCCCACTTCCCTAGCGCCGCTCAACCCGAGCTTGCCGCCCTCCGCTGGCCATCGGCTATCGTTTCCCGCCATCCCGAGTAGTGTCGCCCCTCTCTGCCGCCTCCATTCTCATCGCCGGCATCCGAGCTCCGTCGGCCGCCCCGCTCTGTCGCCTCCTGCCATCCCATTCGCTGCCCACGCCATTGTCTTCCCTACCTCCGGAGTCCCCGCGGTGAGCCACCCCCTCCCTCTCCCCTCTCGGTCGAGCCCCGTGCCATCGTCCTGTGTGTGCACGGCTTTGCCCGCGCGCAATCTGCACCACTCCACCGCCCCGTGCCGCCGCTCCGATGATGCCGGCCGGACTCGACCGCCATGCGCTCGCCGGCCGCTCCCCGGCCGTCCGATCTCGCCTTGACAGATCGGGGTCGCCCGCTCCCGCCGCCCGCATGGCACACCACGTGGCTGTCGCGTCGGTGCCATGTGTGCGCCACGTGGTGCACCGCCTGCTCTCGGCCCCTGGACCTGGTCCATCGTGGACCGCTGCTCCTGCGACCGATGACGTCAGCCGCCGGTGTCAGCACTAGCGCTGATGCAATCTCGGATTTATTGCGCAATAAAATATTAAGAATTTTTCCTGCTTTAGTATAGTTAATCTTTTGAAATTCATATATTTTCAATCCGAGCTCCATTTGAGTCCATTCAAATTTTATTAAATTCACAAAAATACCAAGAATCCATTAAAAATAGTTTTGTTCCCTGTTTCAGTAGGTTTTTAGCATGTTTTGTTGAGTGCTTTGTTTGTCGTGTAGATCCCGGTAGATCTGCCGACCCCGTTTTCTTCGAAGTCGTTGCGGAGTTTCCCCATGTCGAAGACCAAGGCAAGTCATGCTTTATTATTGATCATATTGCACCCATTTTTCTAAAATATGTCATTTATTCTATTAAACTACATTTATTTTCCACTGTCATTTTATGGGAATTATTACACCCTTACTATTAGTACTCAGCCCTTGGTTTTGACACCCTGAACCCTTGATAAACTTGGGAAATAATATGACTAGTTATTGGTCTACGATATGCTTAGCCCTGCTTAGACCAACTAGCACACTAAATGGGTTATTTTCATCTAGATTACATTATTCTGGTCACATGAAATGAAGGATTTAATCTGGCAACATTGTAGACTGGATTAACAACTAAATATAGCAAATGGTGGGCTATGGGTGCAATGGTTTTGATAGTCGCACCCTTGGCAATTAAGGACCGGTTCACGGGAAACCCTGGGAGAATTACCGTATAAACCACAAGCTAGAATGGGCAACAGTGGGTCCCGTAGTGTAGCGTTTCCTAGCAACCGAACCCTGGCGAGGGTGAGCATGATGGAGTTGCAGTCGACCGGGGGTTTACTGGATGCTGGGTTGCCGGATTTACCGTGGCACTTGGGAGTGGCTGCCCACTGCCCAGGAATGGGAGTGGGGGTGAAACCTTGGTGTGGTTCACTTGGTTTGTAGGGGTTATATGAAAGGTCCTATCACAGTCCTTTCTGGGGTACCGTGCTCCGGCGCACGAAAACGTGTCGTAGGGCCGTGTCTTGTGGGTACAGATGTACAGATCTGATTAGAGTAAAGCTATTTGAGTAGCCGTGCCCGTGGTTATGGGCGATCGATCGGACTCACCGTGATTAGTCTCACAATGTAAAAAACCTGAGTAACAGAACATGAGTAGTACAGGTGGATAGTTTGGGCCTGTCGCAACGTGGGAGTAATGTTGGATAGTGTTGGACAATTAAAATCGCTTATTTGTTTAATTACAACTATGTTTATTGTTTTCAAACCTCCTTGCTGTGAAAATAAGCTGTTTGTGCTAAAAAGAAAACCCTACCCAAATCCTTGTCTCCCCTTGCATTCATACCCCTCTCTTCCGGTATGACTTGCTGAGTACGTGGAAGTACTCATCCCAACCCCTTCACCAGAGCCTGAGCTCGAAGCTGAAGAAGTCGAAGATGAGTAGGCTTGGTCCTACGCTCCGGAAGATGCCTATGGAGTGGATGAAGCCGCGCTGCAAGCGTCAAGACTAGGCTTTACCTATTATTTCTAAGCCGCATGTTTTCAATTGAACTGATTTTGCTTATTGGTGTAGCAAGATGCAATCTTACATCATGACTCAAGACTATGATGTGTGGCAAAAGGTTGCTATTCCCTATGAGATCCCTGAGGTTATTAATACTGAGGCTTTGAAAACTGAATTTAATAACAATTGCAAAGCTCGTAATATTTTATTGAATGGGATTTCTCGTTCGGATTTTGATCGTGTTCCGCATCTTCAAACTGCAAAGGAGATTTGGATTGCTTTGAGAAATTTTTATCAAGGAACTACGAATATAAAAGAACTTCGTCGAGATCTTTTAAAAAAGGAATACATAAAATTTGATATGAAACCTACTGAAGCTTCGGATGACTACATTGGTAGGTTTAATAAAATTTTGAGTAATCTTGGATTTGTTGATTGTTCTTATGACACAAATTATCCACAATCTGAGATTTCTCGTCACTTTTTGAATGGTCTTGACATGTCTATTTGGGAGATGAAAGTTACTTCAATTCAAGAATCTGTAAATATGGCTACTTTGACTTTGGATTCTCATTATACTAAACTCAAAACTCATGAGATGAATATTCTTTCTCGGAAAATTGATTCCAAGTCAAGTGCTTTGGTTTCTTCTTCTTCAACTTCTTCGATGTTGCTTCTTCATCAACTCCTAGTGCTCTTGCTTTAATTAACGTCATGTCCGATGAGCAACTCGAGCAATTCGAGGAGGAGGATTTGGCTTTGGCTGCGAACAAACTTTCTCGAGCTATGAACAAAGTCGGGTTCGGAAAAGAGGAGGACCAGCTCGGTGTTTTGAATGCAGCGCTTTGGATCACATTCGCTCCAACGCCCCAAGCTTGGGAGAAGCAAGAAGGAGGACAAGAGCGGGGAGAAGGCGAAGGACGACAAGCCCAAGGGGAAGCGCTCAAAGGAGATGATCAAGAAGGTGTTGAGCCAAGTCTATGCCGCTTTTAAACCACTAAGCGACATAAATTCCGATAGCGAGGAAGAGAAGGGCAAGAACATCTCCGACATTTGCCTCATGACGCGTGGAGATGAAGATTCGGAAGATGAAGGCAATGAGGTAAGCTCACTTGAGGAAGCAATTATTATTTTAAGTGCTAAAAATAAAAAATGTGAAAAGATGTTTAAAAAAACAAGAATTTGTGATTGAGTCTTTGAATGCTGAAATTGCTAGATTAAAATCTCTTATTCCTAATGATGATGAATGCAAATATTGTGAGGTTTTAATGCTTGAAATTTCAAAAAATAGAGATACCAATGATTCTCAAGTTTTGGCTACTAAAGCTTGTTTAACTTGTGATGCTAATGAATTGAAACTAAAAGATGCTTTAGCTCGTGTTAAGCACATGGAAGACATTGTTAAACAAGATGAGGTAGTTTCTTGCTCTAAATGTCGCAAAAATAGAGATGTCATGATTGGTTATGAAAATTGTGCAAATCTTGACAAAGAAGTTTCTTATTTGAAAAGTTCTTTGCAAAAATTTTCGATGGTAAGAAACAACTTAACATGATTTTGGAACAATCTAAAATGTGTTGCGACAATAGAGGAATATGTTTTGATGCTCGTGACTATCTCACCAAAAATCCCCAAATGTTTTGAGAATGACTGAAAATGGTGAGATTTTGACAAAACCTAATGATGTGAAAACAGTTTTTAAATCTGGAAATATGCCATCTCTTTTTGTTTATTTAAAAGAAACTAAAACTAATATTTCAAAACCATCAACCACTAAGGAAAAGTTTTCTTGCTCGTTTTGTGGTAAAGATAGTTATTCTTGTTGGTTTTTGTTTTAGATTAGCACGAAAAAAAAAAAGGAAAGAGAGGTTAATTTTGTAAAATCAAAGTTGCAAAAATCTAGCTTTCCCTCGGAAGGCCGGTCGGACCACGTTGGTCAACCGGTCGACCGCCATGGCACCCGGTCGACCGACAAGACGCCTCGTTCAGATCGGCAATGGCATGCGGTCAGACCGACAGTACCCCAGCGGTCAGACCGGCCCTGAAGGAATTTTTCTGAAAATTCTAAAACTGTTTTTGCACGTGGATATATGCCTATTGGATCTGTTGGTCATGTGTCTCAGTACTGGATTCCTAAATTTCTTTTGACTAACCCAAGTACTGAGGCTTCGACATCTTCTTTTGCGTAGGTGTTGGTGGCGAGGAAGGAGAATGTGTGGATCGTTGACTCCGGTTGTTCGCAACACATGACCGGAGATAAAAATTGGTTCTCCTCCCTCAAGATGGCATCCAAGACTGAATCAATCATCTTTGGAGATGGTTCTACAAGTGTCGTTCTCGCTACCAGATCTATCAAGGTAAGTGACAAATTTGAATTGAAAAAGGTAGCCTTAGTCGAGGATTTAAAGTATAATTTACTTTCAATTTCACAACTTGTTGATGAAAATTTTGAAGTTCATTTCAAGAAAACTGTAAGTAAAATATTTGATTCTTGTGGTGATTCTGTGTTGAACATTTCTCGTTATGGGAGTGTTTTTAAAGCTGATTTTGGAAACCCTATTTCTCCTTTTGTAACATTTGTGGTTGCGAAATTCAACAAAGATTTAATGTTTTGGCATCGTAGACTTGGACATATTGGTTTTGATCATTTGACTAGATTAAGTGGTTGGGATCTTGTTCGTGGGTTGCCTAAACTTAAGAAAGATCTTGATTTGGTTTGCGTACCATGTCGTCCTGGAAAAATGGTTGCTTCTTCACATACTCTAATTCTTTCTGTGATGACGGATGCACCAGGACAGCTTTTACATATGGACACTGTTGGTCCAGCTAGAGTGCAATCCGTCGGAGGAAAATGGTATGTGTTGGTTGTTGTTGACGATTTTTCTCGATATTCTTGGGTTTTCTTCATGGAAACTAAGGATGACACCTTTGGACATTTTCGAAGTTTGTTTCTTCGCTTGAATTGTGAAATTCTGGCTCTTTGAAAACTATTAGAAGCGATAATGGTGGTGAATTTAAAAATGCTTCTTTTCAACATTTTTGCAATGAAAAAGGCATTGAACATCAATTTTCTTCTCCTCGTGTTCCTCAACAAAATGTCGTTGTTGAAAGAAAAAATTGTTCTTTGGTTGAGATGGCTAGAACAATGCTTGATGAATATCACACTCCTAGAAAATTTTGGGCCGAAGCTATTAACACCGCATGCTATGTTTCCCATCGTATTTTCTTGCGATCTCAACTTGGAAAACACCTTATGAGATTCAATTTGGTCGTCAGCCCAAAGTTTCACATTTGCGTGTTTTTGGTCGCAAGTGCTTTGTGTTAAAATCTAGAAATTTGGATAAATTTGAATCACGTTCAACCGATGGTTTATTTCTTGGATACCCCGCACACTCCCGTGGCTATCGTGTACTTGTTTTAGAAACTAAAAAAATTGTCGAGACTTGTGAAGTCACTTTTGATGAGGCTGGTCCCGATACTAGACCAGATCTTTCAGGTACATTGCCACAGGCTCATGGGGAGTATGGTCGAATCTTTGAAGACGAAAGCGACAATGACAACGACGAGGTCGACTGCCTTGGCCGACCGGCCAGCGCTTGGCCGACGGAGGAGGCGCCCTGGCCGACCGGCCAGAGACCCGGTCAGACCGACAGGGGATGACCCCTTGGGATTCCGTTGATTCCAATCACGAGGTTTCTTCAGGAACCATGACCAATTTCTTGGTCATATGTGGAGTCAGTTACTAAGTGGACCCTACCAAAGACTGTTTCTCAGATACGAAGTTTTCTTGGACTCGCGGGTTATTATCGCCGATTCATTGAGAATTTCTCCAGAATCGCAAGGCCAATGACACACGTTGTTAAAAAAGAGGAAAAGTTTAAGTGGTCTCCGAGTGCAATGAAGCTTTGAAGAGCTCAAGCGTAAATTGGTAATCGCACCGGCCTTAATCTTGCCGGATCAAACCAAGGATTTCACAGTTTACTGTGATGCATCTCGTCACGGGTTAGGATGTGTGCTGATGCAAGACGGAAAAGTGGTTGCATATGCTTCACGCCAGTTGCGACCTCATGAGACTAATTATCCTTCTCATGACTTAGAGCTAGTAGCAGTGGTTCACGCCCTGAAGATTTGGTGGCATTATCTCATCGGTAATCGTTGTGAAGTTTACACCGATCACAAGAGTCTGAAGTATATCTTCACCAGCAGATCTAAACCTTCGTCGGCGAAGATGGTTGGAGTTGATCAAAGACTATGACATGGGGATACACTATCATCCCGGCAAAGCCAATGTGGTAGCAGATGCTTTGAGTCGAAAGAACTACCGCAACGCCACACATACGAAAGAACTATGCAGTGAACTACAACGAGAGTTTGAATGTCTGAACTTGAGAATTGTCAATCATGGTTATGTGGCTGCTCTCGAGACATAGCGGACACTCGTGGAGCAAGTCTGTCGGGCTCAAGCTAATGACCCCGGCATAGCTAAGGAAAAACATGAGGACTGGTAAAGCCAGGGATTTCTCTGAAGACGAACATGGAACATTCTGGATGGGAGAAAGATTGTGTGTACCGAGAACAAGGAGTTGAAAGATTCGATTCTTAGCGAAGCTCATCAATCCAGACTCAATTCATCCCGGAACCACGAAAATGTATCAAGATCTCAAGGAAAAATTCTGGTGGGTTAGCATGAGGAGAGAAATCGCCGAGTTCGTTGCTTTGTGTGTGTCTGTCAACGAGTCAAGGCAGAACATCAGCGACCCGCAGGATTGTTACAACCTCACAAGATTCCGGAATGGAAATGGGAAGAAATTGGAATGGACTTCATCACTGGTCTGCCCAGAACCTCTGCTGGTCATGATTCTGTTTGGGTAATTGTGGACCGACTCACAAAAGTTGCTCACTTCATACCCGTGAATACAACTTACTCGGGGAAGAAACGCGAGCTCTATTTGGCAAGGATCATGTGTTTACATGGGGTACCAAAAAGATTGTATCGAGATCGAGGGAGTCGGTTTACCTCAAAATTCGCGCGAAGTTGCAAGAAGAATTGGGAACTCGTTTGAACTTCAGCACCGCTTACCATCCTCGACCGATGGTCAGACAGAAAGAGTTAATCAGATTTTGGAAGATATGTTGAGAGCTTGCGCACTTGATTTCGGTGGACCTTGGGATAAGAGTCTACCTTATGCCGAGTTCTCGTACAATAACAGTTATCAGGCGAGTCTTCAAATGGCTTCGTTCGAAGCATTGTATGGCAGAAAGTGCCACATGCCACTTTTCGGGATCAGCCGAAGAACGCCGTTGTTTGGTACGATGTCTTGAATGAAGCCGAAGAAAAGTCAGCCGATCCGTGAAAGATTGAAAACCGCTCGCCTCGTCGGAAAAGTTGACAACCGTCGAAGGGAGTTAAGCTTCGAGGTTGGAGACCATGTGTACCTTTGTGTCACTCTGCTTCGGGAGTGCATTGTTTCCAGATGAAAGGAAAGTTGGCACCACGTTTTGTGGGACCATACCAAATTCTGGAACGCCGCTGAGAGGTTGCCTATCGGTTGGAACTTCCTCCTTCCATGGCAAGCATTCATGATGTGTTTCATGTGTCTCAGTTGAAGAAATGCTTAAGAGTGCCCGAGGAGCAAGCAAGTCCAGATCACCTTAACATTCAAGAGGACTTGACTTATGTTGAGAAACCAGTTCGTATCCTCGACACCGGTGAAAGGAGAACCAGGAACCGAGTTACCAAGTTTTGTCGTGTGCAGTGGAGTCACCACTCAGAAGAAGAGGCAACTTGGAAAAGAGAAGATGAGATGAAAGCCGCTCACCCGCACCTCTTCGCAAGCACTTCCGAATCTCGGGTCGAGATTCCGTTTAAGGAGGGTAGGTTTGTCATGCTCCGCTTTTCTCTCTAGGTTAAAAATTATCGGTGAAAAATCGTAAAGAAGAAATTGCCGAAAAATCTAAAGAAAATCAAAATCCTAAATTAAAAATCCATTTAATAATTGGAAATGGCTTGGTGGATTTTTTTCTTAAATTCCCCGTGTCAAAATACGCTAACAGGATTTTTTATCGGAGTTTTCAGAGCATCGAAAGCAATTTTAAAAATTAAATTAGGCTAACTTAAATTAATTTCCTTAAGGAAAAGGGTTTTTCTTTTTCTTTTTCTTTTTCTTTTTCTTTTTCTCCCTTTTTCCTTTTTTTTTCCTCCGTGGCCTCCACCCACTTCTCTCTCTCTCTCTTTTCCCCTCCTCCCGTCGGCCCAGCCGGTTGTTGGCCCAGCCGACCGGCCCAAGCCCCCTTCTTCCTTCTCTCTCTTTCCTTTCCCTTTTTGGGCTGGCCCAGCACTATTTCTACCGCATGTGCTAAGTCTGCTCGCCCTCCTTCCGGCCTGGGGCAATGACAAGCGGGGCCCGCTTGTCATCCCCAAGCTTTAGCCGCCCCAAGCAGCAGCCGCACATGCCGTGCGAGCCGCCACATTTCCGGCCATGTTCCCATGTCTCCCGGCCACGTTCTCCCACATTTAACCGCGTCATCATGTGTTACCGGCTTTACTCCGCCGTTTCCCCCACTTTCCCCATTCCTCCGTTCATCATGTGCATCTGAACGGCCGAGTTAAACTCCATTATTCGCAGCCGCCATTAGTGCCAAGCCTCGATGGTTTCCGTCCGTTCCCCGCTTCTCCCGGCCATGCCCGAGCTCCCTTGCCGGCCTATAAGTTTCCCCGCACCTCGGAACACGTCTCACACTCGCACTCGCTCGCGTTCGCTCATTCCCTTGCTCCCGCATCGTGCGCCGTCCATTTTTCGCCGCCGAGCTCACTGTTTCCGCCATTCCTACCGAACCGCCACTCCTTTCGCCGAGCCACCGCCACCTCCACCTTCGCAATCAACGAGAACACATTCCCGTTGCTTTTTCCCAATTTTCGATCGACGAATCGCACCGTTGCCGTCTTCCTCCCCGAGTTCGACCGACGGTGAGAAGCGCCATTTTTTCCCTCTCCTTTTTCCCCCTTGCCGAGCCGGCTCCGCTGTGCACCGCTGCTCGTGCGCCCGCCCAGCGTCGCCGCCGCCGCCGGAGCAAGCCGCCGCTGCCGCCCGGGCCGCCGGTCGGCCAAGCCGTGCGCCCTCCTGTGTGGCCGATCCAAGCCGGCCAATCCGAGGCCGCCACATGGCGCGCCCATTCCCAAGACGGTGGACTCGGTCCACCGTGCACCCATGGTTTTCTCTCTCTTGCGTCACTGTTCAGTGGGTCCCACAGTGATGTCAGCCCTTAGACGCTTGCGTCATAAATTGTTTTTCTTTTTCTTAACTAGTAAAAAGACTGAAACTTATAAAATTCGCAGAAAATTCATCCGAACTCCGTTTGAGTCTGTTCAAGTTGCAGCGGATTCGTAAAAATGTCAAGAATATATTAAAAATGGTTTAATTTCCTGTTTTAGCTGTCAAATAGCCTGTTTTTGCCGTGCTTTGTTTGTCGATAGATTCTGGTTTCGAGGACGCTCCGGTTTACTTTGAGGTTGTCGCTGAGTTTCCGTTGGATCAAGATCAAGGCAAGTCATTTTCCTTTGAACATATTGTACCTATTTTGTAAATTCCTATTATTTTATCTATTGCATTACATTATTTTATAATGCAATCGGGATGGGACCTATAGTATTAAGCCTAGGTTGTTTACCCTGTTTTTTTGATCACCTGGGAATCAATTTGACTAGAATCAGGGTTAGGACATGCTTATTATGCCTAGTACAGCTAGATCATAAAAGGGAAAATTAATTTACTAGAATTAGTTCACATAAAATGTCGGTCTCTGACCGGACGTACCGTTGGTACTGTTAATCGGTAAATTAAAACTTGACTATTATGGTGGGCTATGGGTGCCCGGTTTTGCAAGTCGCACCCATGGCGCTTAAGGACCGGTTCGCGGGAAACCCTGGAAGAATTATTAGTGCGTACCACAAGCCAGCATGGGCAACGGCTAGGCTTGTAGTGTAGCTTTTCCTGGCCGACGCATCCAGGCGAGGGTGAGCGTGATGGAGTGCGGATGGACCGGGAAAGGTCTATGCGGCTGCCGGATTCACCTAGGCACGAGAGGGGGCTGCCTACCTTGGATTCTGGGTAGGGGCAAAACCCCGAGGTGTGGTGTCGCTTGGTCGGGAGGGTTATGCGAATGGTCCCGTCACGCACCCCTTTTGATATGCCATGGTGGTATGTCGACGCACGGACACGTGTTGTGGGGCGTGTCTTGTGGGTACGACGTACACATATGGCCGAGTGAAAAACTATTCGAATAGCCGTGCCCGCTGTTATGGGTGATCATCCAGATTCACCGTGATTAGTCTCACTAAAATAATAACTTGATTAAGTGGAAATGAGATAGAATAGTTGGAAGGATTGGACCTGACTCAACGTGGTGTAGCATTGAGCAGAGTGTTAAAATATTGTTTAATTACTTTAAATTACTGTTTTTACTGCTTTCAACTTAATTCTATGAAATGCCTGCTTTATGCAAAGTTAAACCTAGCCTATCCTTGGAATTTAACCCTGCATTCATACCTTCTTTCGGTATGACTTGTTGAGTATGTGGTTGTACTCAGTCTTGCTTCCCTTTTCCCCACCTCAGAGCTAGACGATGAAGCTGCCGATTGGTTTGCTGCTGAGTAGGCTCGTCGTTGCCGTCAAGGGTTGCCTGTGGAGTGGAGTCGCTATCCCGCAAGAGTCGAAGCCTAGTTCATAAGTTTATTTTACCTTTCTGCTGCATTTGTAAGACTTTTTAATGTTTTAAGACGTGGTTCTGTAAATACAATTTATTGTTTGTGTATCCCTGGCTGGTCCTGGACAGGGTATTTTTAATACACATTCAGCTTTGGAAATTCGGGTGCGAATTTCTGGGCGTGACAGTTGTAGAATTTGCTGAGACTATGCGTAGGGAATTTGAAATGAGTATGATGGGTGAGCTGTCGTACTTTTTGGGATTACACCTCAAGGTACGTTTGTCCATCAAACAAAGTATACCAAAGATCTTTTGCGCATATTCAAGATGGAGAGCTGCAAGCCAATATCAACACCCATTGGATCTACTGCTGTTCTTGATCCCGATGAAGATGGTGAAGCTGTGGATCAAAAGGAGTATAGAAGCATGATTGGATCCTTGTTGTATCTAACTGCTTCTAGACCAGACATACAGTTTGCTGTGTGTTTGTGTGCATGCTTTCAAGCTTCTCCTCATGCTTCACATCGTCAAGCGGTCAAGCGCATCATGAGGTATTGAGTCATACACTTGAGTTTGGCATTTGGTATTCTACTTCATCTTCTATTTGCTTAAGTGGTTATTCAGATGCTGATTTTGCGGGTTGTAGAATTGATAGAAAAAGTACTAGTGGAACATGCCATTTTCTTGAAACTTCATTGATTGCATGGTCTTCTAGAAAACAATCTATTGTAGCTCAATCCACTGCTGAATCTGAATATGTTGTTGTTGCTAGTTGTTGTTCACAGATTCTTTGGCTGATTTCTACTTTGAAAGATTATGGACTTGTTTTTGAAAATGTGCCTCTTTATTGTGATAATACAAGTGCCATTAACATTGCTAAGTATCCTGTTCAACACTCACGCACCAAACATATTGATATTCACTTTCATTTCTTGCGAGACCATGTTGAGAAGAAAGACGTTGAATTAAAATTTTTGGATACAAAATTGCAACTTACTGATATTTTTACAAAACCATTGGATTCTTCTCACTTTGCTTTTCTTCGAGGGGAATTGGGAATTATTGATCCTTTTGGCATGTTTTGAGGGGGAGTTTTTGTGCTCTTTGTTTTATCAAGCTACATGATTAAAATAAATTGAAAAAGAGAGTTTTATCCATACATATTGTGTTCATGTGCATGCTAGAAATATTATGAAGGTTTATTTGTCACTAGCATAGCTGGTATATATTCTACTATTATTATGTGATCTAGATTTTATATCTAAGTGAAATAATGCATGACACTTTAATCATACTTGAATTAAAGAAATATGCAATGTTGATACTAGTGCTTGTGTTGGATTATAAATGCTTATATATATTATGTTGAATTATTATTCCTCAAATTGCTTTAAAATTGCTCATTGTGAAAAGAGAATAAAATGTTATCTATGAGAGAAAAAAATGAATACCGAATCCTTGGAAACAGTCTTGACGACAAGGACGTACTCGGAATAATTGAGAGAAACAAAATATGAGCAACAAATATGGCTCAACTTAATATGAAGAATTTTTCTCTTGAATTATATGTGCAAAAAGGTAATTTTGAGAAAGAATAAAGATTGTAATAGGTATATATATTTGGGTTTATTTTTCATCCTATGTGCTTGTAAAGATGTTGCATTATAAATCGTTTGAATCCATGAATTTTTTTTGCATTATTGAACTTAATTATAAAATATTTGATTCATTATTATACTCTAGTACATAGTTTATCTTCGTATTATTGCAACACATGACATGACTTGCTCTATGTATGTACTAAGCTCTTGAATATTCATAAACATAATTCCTATGTTGGATGAATTCATTGTCAAAAGGGGGAGAAAATAATGTAAGTTTTTTTGCGGTCAAGGGATTTTCTTTCTTTTCGAAAGGGAGAGAAATTTTCTTTGATTTTTGAGCACTCAAATGCTTTTTATCATTTGTTTTTAATTTTCAAAAAACCAAAACAACACTTTTATTTTGTTTGCCAATGTGTTCATCAAGGGAGAGATTGTAAAATCAAAGTGTGTTTGATTCTTCATTGGATGATGAACAATTGGTCGCTGTGGTTATTGGTTTGTGTGTTTTGATCTTTGGAGATTTTTGACAATTTGGTTTTGGAGATAGTTGAATTTTTGGATATTGAATGTTCCCGCCTAAGAATCACAAATGGTTTGACCGGCTTGTACCGCTGGCTCGACCGGTGTCCGGCGGCCGACTCGGGCGCTTGCTCGCGGTCGACGGCCCGGCACAATCCGACTAGTTGCCGATTTTGATTCGGTTTCGGTTTTGGTTTGTTTCCTTGCATATACATGGGAGTTTCGTGTTCCTATGCACGTGTCTGGTTGTTTATGCTAACAATGAGTTAAGTTGGAGATAGCTTGTGCTCGGTATGGTATTCTTTGTTTAGTTGTGTGTAGGTATTCTTTACGCCTTGGGAAAGTGTTGCCGGAGATCGAGTTGGAGTGAACTTGGATATAAGGTGACGTCCAAGATTGGGATCATGCGGGATGTTGAAGGGTAGAGATTGATGCACATAATTGGGAAGTTTTCATATGGCATACAATGGAGATATTGTTGCGTATGAAAAGCGGAATTTTGGTTTTAGGAAGACCGAGTTTGTTACGGTTGTTTTATGTAAAGTTCATTTCTTGTACGGGAAGGTTTTCTAGTGGATTAGGGCTTCTTCTATGAGTAGGATTCATGGCTCTTGGCTGCGGATCTTGGGTATAAATAGTGAGGGGAGGCGTGGCCTCTCTGTCTCGCTTTTGAGTTCAAGTTTTTAGGGTTTCGAGCTAGGGTTTCAAGTTTAGCTTGAGATTTTGTGAGGAGTGCTTTGTTTGCACTTTGTAAACACAGAGAGTTTTAATAAAGATCAATATTCTTGAGAATTCTTTGTGTCTACTTCTTCGTCGGTGCGGCGACGTAACTGACGGTTCAACTGGATCTGCTAACCGGCCAGACCGCAGATACTACGGCAGTCAGACCGCGCCTTCTTCCCGGTTAGACCGCAACCACATAGGCGGTCTGATCGGCTGGCATCGGACTTCATTGGCATTGGCTACATCGAGCAATCGGCTGAGGCGATCGGCAATGGGCGGTCAGACCGAAGGTCATCAGGCGGTTGGACCGGCTAGGTTACTCGGTCAGACCGGCGTGACACCTGCGGTCAGACCGGCTTCAGAAAATAGAGGTAAAGTTTTATTTCTGCTAAAACTTTGTTTTTGGGGTACTCAACCATTCACCCTCCATGTGGTTGGCTTTTCATTGGGTATTCGATCCTACATAGTCCTGGTTGGTAACACCAGCTGGGACTAAAGTTAGGATCTTTAGTCCCGGTTGGTGTTACCAACCGGGACTAAAGATCCCTAGAGCCCTGACAGCCTTTGACAGGAATCTAACCAGGACTGAAGATGATCTTTAATCCCAGTTGATCCTAGAGAGCCGTAGCTTTTTTTAACCGGGACTAAAAATTTTTTCTAGTCTCGGTTCATATTGCAACCAGGACTATTGTGAATTTTGGCCAGTGGAGCAAAGATCATCTCTCCAGTAGTAGAATGTAGGAGCTTCAACCATGAATGAAATTAACAAAAGTATGATTCTCACTCATGTAGCTCAACCACAACTGAAGTGGGTACCTTCTGGTTTTTCTCGCTCTCAGAAGAAGCGGTTACTCCTCTAGGCCAGTGAGCAAAGGGAAAAGGAGGCCGAACACTTGTCTGCGTGTTGGAGGAGGGGGAGGGTGAGATTGCTCCAATAGTACTTTAGCAAGACTAAAGTCCCAAGATAGTATACATTGAAAGGGCAGTGATTTTCCCATGTAGTGATAAATCCGATTTGTTGACTAAAGAGTTATCACCTGTCTCTAGACATGATTATCCTCCACACAGTGATAAGGATGTCAACGTAGAGCCTTCATTATCTTCAAAATCACGCAATAAGAGATCGACTTGTTAGCAAAGAGATCGAGAAAAGTATACAGCGGGGAGATCATCACATTTTTTGAGACAACGTCTGTAGAACGTTGAAACAAGGGATGTGTGTTTTAGAATGTTTATTCGTTATGCTTATACCGAGTTAAGGCAATGCTTATTATCTAGACACATGTATTTTTATTAGTCAAAATTATATTATCAATACATGTCGCAAAAAAGCTCAATCTTGATGAAATTGGCAAGTGAGCATACATTTTAACTAAATACGATTTTGCATACGAGTCTTTGATAACCGTGAAAGGCCAAATCATAACTTTGTCTATGGATCACTATATTAAATATCAATTTCATCAATATTGCACCATCGATGTTTAGCTTCTTTGTAATTCAGTTCGTATTACTGCCCAATGTATTGATTTTGCCTTAGGATTACCTATAGTTGTTATTTTTGCAACATTTGCTCTACTATAGTATGTTTCACCAATGGTTGAGAAGAATGCTTATGTCTGCAATTGTTAGAATCCATAGGGGTGAGACATGTTTTTGAATGATTCACTATTGGTCATGCAACAAGTGGCTGTGAGTGTTGATGCTTTGATGATTACTGTAAATAGCCACTTGAATAAGATATGTCTAGACATACCAGTTTCTTCATATGCCTTTGCAATTTCTTTTATGTCTAGATAACAAAATACATATGCCAATAATTTGATACAACAGACATCTGGTTACAAAGTTGTTATAGAAAAAATTTTTATCTTAAAATCCGATGCCTCGATTATGACAAAATGAGTAAAATTGGCAATGTGATAAAAGAAAAGGTCTGTCTGATCGAAGCTATTGCCGGTCTGACTAAGGATTGCAGCTCACAGCACGTGGCTGGTGGTATGAGCTTGAAATTGATCATATGGCCAAATTGATCCAACAAACTTCTTTGATGTGTCATGAGGTTAAGTTAGCGTTTGGAGAATTTCGGTAGTCGCATGTTTAAAAATTCCAAACAAGAGGATTGATCAAAGAAACTAGGCAGAAGTGTTTCAATACACTTTGCTTACTGAAGATCTAACGCAGTTACTGAAGGGCGAGGATTTCAGACACATGGAAGAGTTGGAGGAAGGTAATAAGCTCTATAAGACCAAACTATTTATAAAGAGTAAGTTTTCCAAACACAACTAGTTTTACAAAACCGCGTGCCTTTTGCATTCCAAGTTGTCAACGACAAGGTCTAGAATCTCATCCACAGTACAGCTGAACAACTTCCACAACAGCTCGCCCATATACTCCTAGATTATACGATCGTTAGTTACACTCGTACGGCCTCGAGCTTTGTGTATATGAACCCTGAACTGTAGAAAAGATAGAGAGCTTTTCTCTGCAATCATTCTCTACATGGTATCAAGAGACAACACGATTTGAGCTCCACCTTCTGCTGCCCTCTTCTGGTGCTCATGGCGGCTTCTTCTTCCTCCAGTTCATAAACCGCCAACACTAACCCTTGGTTGTACGTGCCCACGATCCACTCCCTACTGCCACAATCTCCATTACACTGGTGGAGAACCCCACTATTGTCCCGGTTGGCAACCCACTGTAGTCCCGGTTGTCAAACCGAGACTACGAATCCGGGACTAAAGATCGTGCTCTTTAGTCCCGGTTGAAATAACTGGGACTAAAGATGGCGGCGCCACGTGGCTAGCTCCATCATCTTTAGTCCCGGTTGGTGTTACCAACCGGAACTAAATATTTTTTTATTTTTTTTAATTTTTTTCTGCTAGATGCTAGCTTGCTGCCTTTTACACACATATATTATATTGTGCATACATATACACACATATATTTATACATATATATGCAACATGCATATATATGTATAAATATATAATTTACACACATATAAATGAACTTTAGAAAGGAAATATATATATTAACAAAATATGTACACACATACAATAGAAGGAAATGTTTCCTATCTTACAAAAAAATTGTCTCTAATCTATTTTGTGGATCCAGTGGTAAAGTTACTCCAAGAAAAGTAGAACTCTCCCGCAGGATCAATGATCTGCTCATTTATAAATCCCATCAATTCTTCTTGAGCAGCCTGTATGAATGTCACGTGGGGGAGGTTGTCTCCTACTTTCATAAGCTATCATTAATTCGAATAAACGAGAAATAAATATGAAATGAATAAGAAATCGAGACGTATGTATGAATGACTATTATACGTACATCTATTTCGTCTAGACTTTTGACTTTGGTAACAAAGCAGTGAATGTAGTCGCAGACATAGTAGCCGCATAAGTTGTTCCCCTGCGCCTGTTTTGCACACTAAAGGAGAAACGACGATAGATTGAATATATATTTCATATTTTAGAACAAATTAATGATTCAATATAACTTTGGAGCATGTTACTCACTGAAAAGTTCATCCTCACGAGAGCTTTTCTTTCCAATTCCCACGAACATTCACCCGGAGCCGTGCCCATGCCCTACGTGCAGTTGAAAGTTAGCTAGTAATTATTCGAGAACCGTATATATGCAATAGCAAGTAAGATGGTATTACCTGTTTAACAGTTCAAATATCTTTGCGTACGTGGACTCTAGTTCATCCATTGAGTCAAAGACATAGATCCACGAGTGATCCATGTCAATTACGAACAGAGCCCAGTGGAAACTGCACATTGCGTTAGATGACACATATGAAACTTTATGTATGCATGGAACTGAAATTGGTTCGGAAGGTAGAAAAAACTCACGTTGTGTTGTAGGGCAGAAGGATAAACGTCTTGTAGTGCTCCTGCACCAGCACATCCCCGTCATGCTCGAGATGGACGCTGCTCACTTTCAGCAGTGGCACACCATGTTCGAGCTCACGTTTGAGAAGTTCGTCCTCCTCAACCACGTCAATGACACCCTTAATGTTGTTCTCATGCGCAACGACGTCGTGTGGATGCAGATTGATTCCTACATCATCTTGTGGCTCTATACTTCTGTGTCCAAGGAAATTATGGACGCCGTGTACCAGCCCCGTCTCTCTTCCTACGCTGCTTGGTCCAAGATACTCAACCTCTTCCTCGACAACAGCCTGCAGCGCGCTGTGTACGGCCAGCAGGAGTTCCACCGTCTCTACCAAGGTGACATGTCGATCTGTGAGTATAATGGCTGCCTCAAGCAGTTGGCTGACACCCTCTATGATGTGGGCGCCGCCATCACCGACCACGCGCTCATCATCAACGTCCTCCATGGCCTCAGCTCCGATTTTAGCTCCATCATCACCTACCTCCACTAGTAGAGATCCTCTCCTCTATGACGGGCCATCACATACCTGAGATTTGTGGGCCGTCACAATGAAGTCATCTCAAACGGGTCTAAAAAGAGGCCGACAAAGATATACACGCACAGACATTTTAGATGTGCACAAAACTCGAGCCCATCACGAATGACAAAGATAACCAATGTTATCTTTATTGGGCTCTCATAGAAGCCCGTCATCGATGTCTAACATCGGTGACGGGCCCCAAACTATAGCCCGATTGAGATAACAAGTATAGCCCGACATTATGGCCCATCACCGATGAGTGCATCGCTGACGGGCTTATACACTGGTCCGACAAAGATAACTTTCACAGTCTATAAATACACCCATCACCCATTGTACTGGTTATCCCATAGTTGGGAGAAGGAGGAGGGCGAATTTTTGTCCTTTTTTTCCAAAAGAATTTGAAAAATACTAATGCACGCGTCCACTACTCGTCACCACCACTTCGATAACGAACGGCTAGTGGACACGTGCGTTAGTACGATCCATGTCTAGGAGTACCATGTAAACTCGTGCTTCCAAAGGCATGAAGCAAATTCCACACTCTAGCGAGTCGCGGTCAATGGAGTAGGTCATCTTGGTTGTCTCGTCGGCAACCGCACCACATCCCGTTGCTGGTCCATGAAGGGGACCCAACTCCTTCTTTGCCTACCTCGATCTCGCCTTATTCAAAATTATGCGATGTTATGTCTAGGATTACCATGTAAACTCGAGCTTCAAAACGTAGGAAGCAAATGCTACACTCGAGCAAGTCGCGGTCGATGGAATCTTGATTACCAGCTGGGAGAGGATGAGCCCTTTTTCACTCGCCATTTCTATACTAGTGTTCAAAGCAGCTTCTTGCAAGGTAATACAAGTCTTTGTACCGAGTAACAATGGAACATCATATATTCAAGCAAGTATGTGGTAGAAAGCTTTGAAAGTTTACGTATTTTTTACCTGTCAATGCAGATGAGCTTTACACCATCTTCGATGGATATATCCTGAGCATTTGGGGTAACATGGAAGAAGGAGCCTATCACAAGGACGACAAAGATGGCGGCGAGAAAAGGAAAAGAAGCTGGAGGATGAGAAGGCCATGGGGCTATAAGTGCACTGACTCCCAAGCAGGCACGGACTAGGGGATAAGCCTATTCTCCCATCATGCACATCCAATATATATCTATTTTCATGATTTACTATATATTTCTACATTTTTGTAGGAGTCGTAGTGCCCTCTTTGTTACATCCATCATTGTTCAAGGAAAGCTCTATGGTTGTAGTTGTGGATGAAAGCGGGTAGAGGAAAATCCATCAAACTTAAGAAAGCATCTACTCCTGCGGGTTATTCTTGAAGCGCACAAGAACATAAGAAAGTCATAGGCCAAAAAAATACGGGAATGAGTATGGTTAAGGTCTTTTCCTGACCGTTTTCATCCCTTTTGTAGTATATATCCATCATTGCTAAACGAAAGTTCACTAAAATAGTATTTATAGTATTAATAGTATTTACAGTATTTTAGACTAAATATTTAGAAATACTATAAATATTTACAATATATAGTAATTTATAGGGAAATAATACTTCTGAAAAATTCTATGGTAATGGGCTTGAAGTCAAGCTAATCGGGCTTAATATCTAAGCCCATCACCGATGAGAGCATCGGTGACGGTCTTTAATGAAAGCCCGATAGAGATGATGATCTCATCTGATCGGGGTTAATCTCTAAGCTCGTCATCGATGTTATCATCGGTGATGGTCATTAATTATAGCCCGATAGAGATGATGATCTTATCCGATTGGGCTAGGTATTTAAACCCGTCATAGATGACTCCATCAGTGATGGGTTTTAGGTTTAGCTCGTCACTGATGGAATTTTTCCATCGCCCTCGCGCGCCGAACTAGATCTTATCTGTGACAAGCATTACATTAAGCCCGTCACGGATGTTCTTCAAATTCCTTTAAAAGAGCATGTTGATTCATATCTACATATTACGGCGAAAAATTTCTAAGTCCTCAAAGAACCCTAGGGCCGCCGCCTTTCCTCGCGTCCTCCCTCGCCGCCACGGAGCACCGCCGGCCGTCCCCGAGCCTGGCGCCGTCCTCGCTGGCCGTCCCCGAGGGCGGCGATGCCATCCTCCCTCGCCGCCACCGAGCACTGCCGGCCGTCCCCGAGCCCGGCGCCGTCCTCCCTCGCCGCCACCACCGAGCGCCGCCGGCCATCCCCGAGCCTGGCGCCATCCTTCCTCGTCGCCACCGAGCACCGTCGGCCATCGTCGAGACCAGAGCCGTCCTTCCTCGCCGCCACCGAGCACCACCGCCGTCCACGAGCCCAGCACCGTCCTTCCTCACCGCCACCATCGAGCACCACCGACCATCCCCAAGCCCGGCGCCATCCTCCCTCGCCACCACCGAGCGTCGCCAGCCATCCCCATGCCCGGCGCCATCCTCGCCGGCCATCCCCGAGCCCGGCACCGTCCTCCCTCACCGTCGCCACCGAGCGCCACCTCCAGGTTAGTCCATATATAGCTTCATATCCATGCTGAAATGCCATTTAGTCCATAGCTTTGGATGTTGTATTATTGTTCATGTATGCCATAGCTTCGTATGTTGTAATGTTGTTCATGTTGCACTCATACGGGAAACCCTTGTCGTGGATACGGGGATACGGGGATACACCGAGGGCAACGCTGTTCCGGCCAGCCACTGCACAGCGCCAGCGGGTAGGGGCACAGGGCAGTGAGGAGGCGCAGGGCGATGAGGAGCCACAGGACACCCTTCTTTTTTTTACCGATCAGCGAGTGGATTCAATTGTTGATTTATTTACTAGTAGTAGAAATTGTTTAGATACCACAAATGAGAGAGAAATTAATAGATTTTTCATGTAACTTGCTTCAGTATTATTTGAATGTTTAAAGTATTTTACAGCATAGTAACATCTATATGTCTCAAGCATTTACAAATTGATTGGTAACAAAATTTAGTAAAGTCAGGGTGTCAATGACAATAATATCGCACGTTATTACAGCGAAAACTTACTATGCACTCTCTGAAATATGAACACTATTGTTTCACTTAATGTTTGAATAATTAGTGGATAGTAGTATCATCCAAAGCTCAAAATGAAAAAGTTTAAGTCCCCTCTCTCTTATGACTGTATCTCAAAATGAAAAAGTGAATCATTTTGATAGTTTATAGGAAAAAATGAGCCAAAAATCTTGGGAGGATGTGCACAATTGGATTGAGTATTTGCCGAATATATATTTTTCTCTGTTATATTATTTAGTGTTGAACATGTGCAGAAATCCTACTGTTAATGACGACTCCTACTGTTAGTTTTTTTCATTTTGTGATTTAGTAAGCTATTTAGAGGATGTCTCAGCACGACGAATCAATGTCGGCGACAACTAGTGGGCCCATAAGGACACTGACCCTTAGAAGCCCTATTAAAATCCCAAAGGAACGTTACACCATAACAGAGGTGGACCTCCTAGGAGTGTCGTCTGCTCCCCCAAATGTGCCCATGAAGTTCAAGACGATATGCGGGATAATCGGGAGACAGACCTTCAGTATTCTGCATAATCACATCAAGGAGGTGCCGGACATGGAGAAGGAAACTGCTTGGCTAAAGTTCAAGGATAGCTTCGAATATCCTGCAGCTGACGAGGACAAGCTACAGTGGACGGCTTTCCAGATGATGGGACATGCTTGGAAGAGCTTTATGTCCAAGCTAGTCACCGACCATGTTCTCAAGCCTAGCACCCTGGATTTATTTTAGAAATACCCCTTCATCACGCCAGCCATGTGGGAGGAGTTCTATGCGAAGAAATCAACTACCGAATCCCAAGCCAGAAGTGATGCTTATAGGGTACTCCAGGCTTGGTATGTGCACCCGCACCGGCTTGGCAGCGGAGGATATGCGAGGAAGCAGGAGCAATGGCAAAAATAGGATGAGGTGGTAGAGGCATCAAACCCACCGCCTTCATTTGCCGATATCTCGCACCCACGTGCATGGAGCTGGACAAGGGCAAGGGCCGTGAAGAATAGCAATGGGACGTTCACTGTACCAAATCCCGAGGATCAACATGTTTACGAAAATATTGTAAGTGTCTCACCTTACTATGTTTAGTTTCTTTACACATATCGTACACTCGATTTATACCGATCTCACTTGTAATGCAGAAAGAGTTGGTTGCCGTGAGAGAGTCCTCCCAAGAGGCCTGCACCGATAGACACGAGGATGACATCCTCACACAAGCGTTGGGCACCGACGAACACCGTGGATGGACAAGGGGCGTTGGCTCTAATGTCCACTAGAAATGTGGACTTCCAAAATATGCCGGGAAATATAAGAAGTAGACCGTTACGAAGAAGGCGAAAAGAGATGCACGCCTAGTTGAGAGGATCCGGGAGCAGGTAAACTGAGCTCATAAATTGAAGAGAAGCTAGACCATGCTGTGGAACGGATTAGGCAGCAGATCTGAGCCAAGCAGCAGACCATCGTGCGCATCGTTGGTCTACAACGAGAAAGTCCAACGCAAAGACAGTGCAGTTGTGCATCAATTGAGGCGGTGGAAAATCCAACACTGGTCCTAGCCGTCGTCTACCATATAACGGTAAAACTCTAGGCCAAAATGCATAACATTCTTAACAAATCCATTTTCTACAAATTATTTAAAAATTATGTTTGGAGTTATCGCAGGAACCAACTAACTGTGTGCTAAGAGTTGAGGTGATGCTCTCTTTCATGGTTCCGGTGGCCAAGGGACTAGCATTCAATCCAAACGTCGATACAAGAGTGCACAGGTTGCAACTTATGGCCATATATGAAAAAGTTCAAGTGGACAAAGTGAACGATGGTTGGGTCCATCTGTCGCTGCAGTATCCACCGAACGACGAGATCCTAACCCTAGGAGCTGCACGAGGAAGCTTTATCCAATAGCCGAAGGAGCTCATTGACATCAAATTAACTCCGATGTTAGCCCCTCAATCTCCCTTAGGTGATCCAACCCCTCCATCTCCCTTAGGTGATCCACAAGATGACTCGATCAAGCTGCAGGATGACACCAACTTTGGCGGGTCTAGCCCTGAACCATCATCTTTGGAGAAGGGCAGGAAAGAGGTGTTGGAGCCATCTGTATGCATGCCAGTTGAAGTACATGACCACTTCATTCGCATGGCAATGCCACCAGCAATGAAGAAACCAATTTCAGACGACTGACGCACGGTCAACAAAAGAAAATTGCAATAATTTTCCAGGGAAGAGTTCGTGAAAGACATAACACATAAGTATGAGCAACGAATTCATGAAAGTTTAGGGGTGAAGAGTTATACTGATGTGCACAATATTGCGAAGGCCCCTCAGCCAGCTAAGTTCAAGCTAGGTGCTCCTTTGCCACCCGTGAATATCGCAACGTAGTTGGCAATTGCACTCAGATGGAAAGGGTAGAAGAGTGGTACCTACAGATGGCAGAGGAGGGTAAAGAGACGTTTACCGTATTTTATAGGGACGAGGACTTCCATCATGAGGATGGTATAATTTGGGTCCCATTTGAGAAACTATTTAAGCTATACAATCTGAGGGACCTAGACGTATCACTATTTTAACTATGGGCATTGTAAGCATACTCAAACCCCTCACTGTTATTTCTAAGTTGATATCCGCACAAAGTGTGTAACTTGTTTTCTTATGCAGAATGGGGACGATAGAATGTATAGCAACCTATAACAAAGTAGGATTCCTCGATCCAGGGGTTGTCAATTCCAATCATATTGATGACGGCCCAAGGTTCCAAAAATGGGTGTTGGACTACTTCTACAACTCCTTTGTCAAGCTTAAGGACATGAATACGATCCTTTTACCTACAACTTTGAGTAAGTGTGACATTTGTTGTTGTACATACCATTTGTGCTTGAAGGTGTTAATTGCTCTCTCCCTTTGTATGCAGCCATCACTGGATCCTTCTTGCCATCCATTTAAATGAATCTAGGATTGTCGTCATGGATGGATTAAGAAAACCGCAAGAAGCTTTCCAATCCATCATTGCCATCCTAAATAAGGCACTTGTGAAGTTGTTGACGAGAAATTTCTCTCACGCGCTGGCATGGGGGATCTGCTTAACTCCAGTGTAGGTCCTTCTCGGCTACCTATGCTGTACAAGGCGTGCCAGGTTGTTTGATCTGTTAACCAACAAGAAAAATAGAGATATATGCGTTAAGTGTTAGGTTAGATCCTGCTGGATCGGCTGCAAGAGTCTATTTACATATATATGATGTCCCGAAGTGTATTTAAACTAAGTGACTAGAATAGATCGGTTGCGCCGAGACAGTATTAACCACTTAATCCAAATATACGATGGGATAATAAATATATGCTTTAACAATCTAGCCGATGTCGTAAGTCCAACTGTGAATCGGCTAATACTCTGAGTTATCTTATGAAAAGATATTGATCTGAGCTAAATGCGCTAAACCTAGATCAGTCGGCTGTCAGCTGTAGCCGGCAAGCTGATTCTGGCTTAGGGCATTTAACTAGAGCAAGATCTTAATATAAGAGACGATTTTAATAAATCTGATAACGAAATATACCAAAAGAATATTAAAACAGGTAAGGCCGGCTGAAACCCCGGCACTGTCTCTAAACATATACATCTAGCCGAATAGATCACAAAAGCTCTAAAACGACTTAATAGATCAATGTTCATGCAACATTAAGTATAAAAAAACAATCTAATCTACTGTAGCTGATGTAAATACCTCGAGACGGTGGACATCGCATATAATTTAGGACAATCCTTAGATCTAGCTCCATCGGCTGCTGATTCTTGACAGAAATGAGCCGATGTCGAGATAGATCTAAACATTGTTCTAGATTATATGTGATATATGATAACTAGCGTAGCATAAATCATCGAATTTAGAGTGTCATAACAATGGAAGCACTAAATTCGACGAGATACACCACTAATGACAAACATTTACCTTAACTTGGGGATCGAAACGATGCAGCCCGAAGCCGAATGAGTTGTTCGTCTGAAGAAAAAGGAGGCGATGTGCCGAAGGTTGTATTGATTGTGAGAATATATTTTTACAAGGATCTCGGGTCCTATTTATACCCAAGAATAACATTATCTGTACAGACCCTGGACTCTGTCTAAACTACCATTTAAAATACGACAATATCCCGGGGAGGACCCATGCCGCATTACAATAAAACAATCTAAACAAACTCCTAATTTACAGATACAATTGCCGTTACAGGACTCTATCCATAGATGTCAACATCTTTTAACGCTCAAACTGAGAACCGAATCTTCTATTTATCTTCAAGCACTTTCATTGGAAACGGTTTTATCTTCTCCTCTGACTCAGCATCGGCTGTCGGCTATCCTTGTCAGATCCAACCTCAGCCGATTGACCTTGTAGCCGATGGTTACTCAGCCGATTTGAGCATAGCCGATGCAGCCTCTGCTCCTCCGCAGATTATTCCATCAATCCAATTCCGCCTCAAATTCGACCTTGAACTTAGGGATTTGGTTACCAAATTTGGTCGTTAACAGAAGTATAATAAAAAGTGTCATCAACCCGCTCCATGTGCTGATACATTTTGGGTTTGCTGCCACCGTTGGTGCCAACGTCAGGAACAAGGCACGAGCATATGTGGTTCTACGTGATGAAATTTATGTGGTTTTACCTAGAAGACCGCAACTGACACATTTTAGATTCTAAGGTTTGCCATATTTGTTAAGACGTAAATACACATTTCTAAACACATATTACGTTTTTTACATTGTCGACGGATGGGTCGGCAGTCCTCCACGGGGGGGTCCCCGAGGAGGTAGAAGAGAGAATGTGGTGGGGAAGCTGCTCTCAAACGGATTCGATGGTCGACTCGAATCCTAAGATGAGTCATGAAACAACACGCAGAGAATCATACTGGTTTAGTCCTCCCGAAGGATAATAGGCCTACGTCTAGTGTGTGGTGTTCTTTCTCAAGGGTGGATAATGAACAAGAGTTACAAAATTGTGTGCTAGAGTTCTCTCGGATTGATCTCTTGTCCCCCCTCCCCTTTGGCCCTGTCGCCCTGCCCTCCCTTTTATACCTCAAGGGGGTAGGTACAAATGAGCTTGGAGGCTAAGAAAGCTAAGACTAAGAGAGACCAAAGGTGGGGTACAAAGAATATCTGATAAAGTACATGTTGGTCTGCTAGGTCATATACACCATGGGCGTCTTGTACTCTTGCCAGCCCTAGGACCCTGCTTCTGTGTCGCCAGGTGGTGTCAGATGCTGCTGAGCTGTCTCCTCCCTCTTCCTCCGTGTCTGCCAAGTTTCTTCCCGAGGATGCTCGAGGTTGGGCGTCGAGTCGGGATCGAGAGAAGGGGCCGAGGTCGGACCCGGGGGAAGGTCGGAATGCCCAACTCCCGGGGGGTTGGGTTCTCGGTCACACCCCAAAGACACTCGGTTTGACTTCTGTTGGGGTTCGATCCGGGTTTCCGAGGTACCCCGGGGTGACACTTCCCACAGCAGCCCCCGAGCCTAAGGAGGGATGAAGCATCCATCCTTAGGGTCAAAGTTCTTTAGTGTGTTGTCTTCAATGGATCTTCAGAGCTTTGAGCCAAGGTTTTGGCTGGTGCACCGCCTAGGTGCACCTGCCATGTGTAACCCCTGAGCCTAAGGACAAAGGGAACATTCGGCCTTAGGGTCAAGCTTTCTTCCAAGGTGTCACTCCCTAGCAGTTTTCGTGAATCAAGACTTTGCACGTGCACCGCCTAGGTGAACCTGGCAGGTGTAGCCCCTGAGCCTAGGGTCGGATGCCACATCCAAACCTAGGGTCAAATTACCAAGAGCATTTTATCAATCTCCCGATGATCCAAGCGATGCTTGAGGTCTGCCAAAAAAGGGGTTAGCCGAAACGAATGTGTCCTGCCGCCCGAAGGCGCTGGCGTTCTCGCCGAGCGAGGGTAGGTAATTTGGCTTTTAGCCCTTGAGTCGGAGAGTCAACTGCCCTTGGGCAGTGGGGATGGGTGAGGTGTTCGGAGCTATAGGCCCTGGGGCTCAAGGTAGCCTCGACCTCACTCGTCGACTAGCTCGGAAGTCAACATTCGAGTCGTCAAGGTCACAGCCCCGAGGCGGCGAAGAACATGGTTATGGTCGAGATTACCGCCCACGGGCACAAGATAGTCCCGACCTCGACCGGGGGCTAGCTCAGAAGCCCACCCCGAGTCGAGAAGGAGCCGCCCAAATGGGGTTTTGCCAATATCAAAGCAAAGTCCTCGACATTCTCTACTACTACTTGTTTGTGGAATGAGGATTGGGAGCTTCATTGCATCACATCGAATCTTTTGGCATCCCACCCTTTCCCAAGTGTCAGGCGACACTGACAGTTGAGATGGGAAAGGTGGTATGACCTTATGGCGAGTTCTTCAAAGTGGACGACCGACGTTGTGTAGATGTCGTTCGCCCCTCCGAAGATCCGACGACCCAGATTTTACCCGAAGTCGACGTGTTAACCTAGGGAGTTTGATGGGCGAAAGGCGCTTCGGATGTCCCGTGCTGGTCATAAATGACGCTGCATGTTTTTCGAAAACCATGCCAACGAGCCCATCGCCATCTCCCTATTTAAACCCCATCGCAGCGGGCTTTCCTCCTTACCCCATCTTACTTCTCCAGTTTAAGGAAGAGAAAGTTTCTCATTCTCCCACCTCCATTCTCCAACCTTCTTCTTTCTCTAAGCGGTCTTAGGCTCATGGCCTCGTTGTCGAGTTCCAGTGAAGGTTGGAGTTCGATTCGGAGCCCTGAGAATCGGTAGCAGCAGGTGGGCTTAACCCCTCTCCCTTGCCTGGATCTTTCCTCCATTCCTCTAGTAGAGCTTCACCTGCCAGGTGTTGATGCCGTGGCAGGAACTTGGTGTAATTCCAAAGATGGAGATTGCGGAGATACGCTTTTTGGTCACAACGACCAAGCCAAAAGGGAAGCAAAAGCTAACTACTTCCGCAGAGGTGGAGCTGAGCATCCACGGGGAGGCGAGTGGGCAAGCATCAGGACCTGCCCCCTGTTAACGACCAAATTTGGTAAGCAAATCTCCAAGTTTGAAGCAAGGATTGGAGCGGAATTGAAGAAATGCGCGATCCTAGGAAACAAAGGCCGCATCGACTGTGTCCGAATCAGCTAAGGAGGAATTAGCTAAGGAGCCAGTCAGCTGAGTCCGAGTCGGGCCCAGACAGCCGATAGCCGATTTCGAGTGGGAGTAAGAGATGGGACTGATCCGGAAGGAAAGTGTAAGATCAAAGTGTGTTTGGTTCTTCTATGGTGATGAACAATTGGCATCTGTGGTTATTGGTTTTGTTATTTGGAGTTTATTGGTAAATTGGATTTGGAGATATTTGGTTTTTGGATAATGAACAGTACTGCCAACTGCATTGTTAGGTCAGACCGGGCTTGCTATGCCGGTCTGACCGGAGGACACTGTGCGGTCCGACCGGATGGGCATCGTCGGTCAGACCGGTCGACACAGTCCGAATGCAGGCCGATTTTGTTTTGGTTTCGGTTTCGAGTTGTTTCCCTGCATATACATGGAAGTTTCGTGTTTCTATGTGCATGTATGGTTCTTTATGCTGACAATGAGTCAAGTTGGAGATAGCTTGTGGTCGGATATGGTTTCTTTGTTTAATTATGTGCAGGTAATCGTTATGCCTCGGGAAAGTGTTGCCGGTGATAGAATTGGAGTCAACTTGGAGATAAGGAGTTATAAAATTGGAAGGAGTTTAATTTTGTTACAATTGGAATATGTAAAGTTCGTTTCTTGTAGGGAAAGGTTTCTAGTTGATTAGGACTTCTTGTATGAGTAGGATTCGTGGCTTTGGGCTGCGCATCTTGTGTATAAATAGAGAGGAGAGGCGTGGCTTCTCGGTATCAAGTTTTAGAGAGAGTTGAGTTGAGAAAAGTTTAGGGTTTCGAGTTTTAGTCGAAATTTTGTGAGGAGTGCTGTTGATTGCACTTTGTAAACACAGAGAGAATCAATAAAGTTTCAATCTACTTTAAGAGGTCTTTGGTTTGTGTTTCTCTTGGGTGCGATGGTCTAGTCAGCGGTTAGACCGGCGGGCTCCAACTGGTCAGACCGCTTGGATCCTTGCGGTCAGACCGGCCTTCATCGGCTACGCTCGGCCCATCGGCTACGTCAGGCGAATCGACTAAGTTCTGGTGATCGGCTACACGGGCGGTCAGACCGGGTGTATACTACCGGTCAGACCGGCGGTGATCTGGCGGTCAGATCGAGCAACACCTTCGGTCAGACCGCACGCCATCGAGTTGTGAGGGTAAGTCTTATTTTCGCTGAGATTTTTTTGGGTGTACCAACCATTCAGCCCCCTCTGGTTGGCTTAGTTTGGGAGTTTGATCCTACAAGTGGTATCAGAGCCTCGTGTTCTTCTTTGGATTTTTATCGATCTAAAGGTTTTTCGCCATGTCTGATAAGTTTTCCACCAAGCCACATGTTTTCGATGGTACGGGTTTTGCTTATTGGTGTAGTAAGATGCAATCTTATATCATGGCTCAAGACTATGATGTTTAGCAAAAGGTAGCTATTCCTTATGAGATCCCTGAGGTTATTAATTATGAGGCTTTGAAAACTGAATTTTATAACAATTGCAAAGCTCATAATATTTTATTGAATGAGATTTCTCGTTGGGATTTTGATCGTGTTTCGCATCTTCAAACTGCACATGAAATTTGGATTGCTTTAAGAAACTTTCATCAAGGAACTAACAACATAAAAGAACTTCATCGAGATCTTTTCAAAAAGGAATATATAAAATTTGAGATGAAACTTGCGGAAGCTTTGGATGATTATCTTGATAGGTTTAACAAAATTTTGAGCAATCTTGGATCTGTTGATTGTGCCTATGATACAAACTATTCTCAATCAGAGATTTCTTGCCACTTTTTGAATGGTCTTGACATGTCTATTTGGGAGATGAAAGTTATTTCAATTCAAGAGTCTGTTAATATGGCTACTTTGACTTTGGATTCGCTTTATACAAAAGAAAACTCATGAGATGAACATTCTTTCTTGAAAAACGGATTCTAAGTCAAGTGCTTTGGTTTCTTCTTCAACTTCTTCTGATGTTGCTTCTTCTTCAACTCCTAGTGCTCTTGCTTTAATTAATGTCATGTCCGATGAGCAACTCGAGCAATTCGAGGAGGAGGATTTGGCTTTGGCTGCTAACAAACTTTCTAGAGCTATGAATAAAATCAGGTTGAGGAAAAGAGGTGGACCACTCATTGTTTTGAATGTGGCGCATTGGATCATATCCGCTCCAACTGCCCCAAGCTTGGGAGAAGCAAAAAGGAAGACAAAAGCGAGGAGAAGGGCAAGGACGACAAGCCCAAAGGGAAACGCTCGAAGGAGATGATGAAGAGAGTGCTAAGCAAAGTCTATGCCGCTTTTGAACCATTAAGCGACATAGATTCTGATAGCGAGGAAGAGAAGAACAAGAACATCTCCGGCATTTGCCTCATGACTCACGAAGATGAAAATGAGGAAGATGAGGTAAGCTCTCTTGAGGAAGCTATTCTTGTTTTAAGTGCAAAAAATAAAAAATATGAAAAGATGTTTAAAAAACAAGAATTTGTGATTGAGTCTTTGAATGCTGAAATTGCAAGATTAAAATCTCTTATTCTTGATGATGATGAATGCAAAAATTGTGAGGTTTTAATGCTTGAAATTTCAAAAATTAGAGATGTCAATGATTCTTAAGTTTTGGCTACTAAACCTTGTTTAACATGTGATGCTAATGAATTAAAACTAAAAGATGCTTTAGCTCATGTTAAGCACATGGAAGACGTTGTTAAACAAGATGAGGTAGTTTCTTGCTCGAAATGTCACAAAAATAAAGATGTCATAATTGGTTGTGAAAATTGTGCAAATCTTGAAAAGAAGTTTCTTATTTGAAAAGTTCCTTGCAAAAATTTCGATGGTAAGAAACAACTTAACATGATTTTGGATCAATCTAAAGTGTGTAGCGACAATAGGGAATAGGTTTTAATGCTCATGACTATTTCACCAAAATTCCCCTAAATGTTTTGAGAATTACTAAAAATGGTGAAATTCTGACAAAACCTAATGATATAAAAACAATTTTTAAATCTGCTGGAGATATGCCATCTCTTTCTGTTTATCTAAAAGAAACTAAAACCAATATTTCAAAACCACCAACCAGTAGGGAAAAGTTTTCTTTCTCTTTTTGTGGTAAAGATGGTCATCTTGTTGGTTTTTGTTTCAGATTAGCACGAAAACAGAAAAAGGAAAGAGAGGTTAATTTTGCAAAATCAAAGTGGCAAAAATCTGGCTTTCCCTCGAGAAGGCCGATTAACCGCAAGTGGGTCAACCAGTGCACCGGCCGTGGCACTGGCCGACCGACGGCACGCCTTCGGCCGACTGTCGGTGGCACGCGGTCGACCGTAGTACCCACTGTCGACCGCCCGAAGGAATTTTTCCGAAAATTCTAAAACTGTTTTTGCACGTGGATATAGGCCTATTGGATCTGTTGGTCTTGTGTCTCAGTACTGGTTCCTAAATTTCTTTTGACTAACCCCAGTACTGAGGCTTTGACATCTTCTTTTGCATAGGTGTTGATGGCGAGGAAGGAGAAAGTGTGGATCGTGGATTTCGATAGTTCGCGGCACATGACCGATGATAAAAATTGGTTCTCCTCCCTCAAGATGGCATCCAAGACTGAATCGATCATCTTTGGAGATGCTTCTACAAGTGTCGTTCTTGCTACCGGATCAGTCAAGGTAAGTGACAAATTTGAATTGAAAGAGATAATTTACTTTCAGTTTCACAAATTGTTGATGAGAATTTTGAAGTCCACTTTAAGAAAACTGGAAGTAAAATATTTGATTCTTATGGTGATTCTGTGTTGAACATTTCTCGTTATGGGAGAGTTTTTAAAGCTGATGTTGGAAACCCTATTTCTCCCGTTGTTACATGTTTGGTTGCAAAATTCAACAAAGATTTAATGTTTTGGCATCGCAGACTTGGACATGTTGGTTTTGATCATTTGACTAGACTAAGTGGTTTGGATCTTGTTCGTGGGTTGCCTAAACTTAAGAAAGAACTTGATTTGGTTTGCACACCATGTCGTCATGGTAAAATGGTTGCTTCTTCACATACTCCTATTCTTTCTGTGATGACGGATGCACCGAGACAACTTTTACATATGGACAGTGTTGGTCCAGCTAGAGTGCCATCCGCTGGAGGAAAATGGTATGTGTTGGTTGTTGTTGATGACTTTTGTCGATATTCCTTGGTTTTCTTCATGGCAACTAAGGATGAGGCCCTTGGACACTTTCGGAGTTTGGTTCTTCGCTTGAATTGTGAAATTCCCGGTTCTTTGAAAACGATTAGAAGTGATAATTATGGTGAATTTAAAAATGCTTCTTTTGAACAATTTTGCAACGAAAATTGAACATCAATTCTCTTCTTCTCGTGTTCCTCAACAAAATGGTGTTGTTGAAAGAAAAAACCATTCTTTGGTTGAGATGGCTAGAACAATGCTTGATGAGTATCACACTCCTAGGAAATTTTGGACCGAAGCTATTAACACTGTATGATATGTTTCCAATCGTATTTTCTTGGGATCTAAACTTGGTAAAATGCCTTATGAGCTTCGATTTGGTCGTCAGCCCAAAGTTTCACATTTGCGTGTTTTTGGTTGCAAGTGCTTTGTCTTGAAATCAGGAAATTTGGATAAATTTGAATAACGTTCAACTGATGGTTTATTCTTGGTTACCCCGCACACACTCGTGGTTATCGTGTACTTGTTTTGGAGACTAACAAAATTGTGGAGACTTGCGAAGTCACTTTTGATGAGGCTAGTCTCGGTACTAGACCAGAACATTCAGGTACTTTGCCACAGGTTCAGGGGGAGGATGGTCATATCTTCAAAGATGAAAGCGACAACGAAGACGACGAGGTTGACCTGACCGGTCAGACCGACCGAGTGTCGCCGGTCAGACCGGAGCAGGCTGCCCAGTCAGACCGGCCGGAGACTCGGTCAGACCGGCAAGGGCCGATCACCTCGGATTCTGTTGACTCCAATCAAGGGGATTCGTCGGTGACTACGACCAGTGCAGGTACAAAACGTGAATCAACTTCTGAAATCACTGCTCCATTGCACACTCAACGACAACATCCGCCGGAACAAATAATAGGTAATTTACATGAGCGGACTACAAGATCTAAGGTAACTACGCATGACTTTGCAAATTCTACTTTTGTTGCTTCTTTTGAACCCAAAGATGTTACTCATGCATTAACTGATGAATCGTGGATTAACTCCATGCATGAAGAACTTGAAAATTTTGAAAGAAAAAAAGTTTGGTCTTTAGTTGAACATCCTTCAGGACATAATATTAATGGAACCAAGTGGGTCTTGAAAAATAAACAAAATGAGGATGGTTTAATTGTTAGAAATAAAGCTAGACTTGTTGCTCAAGGTTTTACACAGGTGGAGGGTTTGGATTTTGATGAAACTTTTGCTCCTGTTGTTAGGATTGAAGCAATTAGACTTTTATTAGCTTTTGCTTCTTCAAAAGGTTTTAAACTGTATCAAATGGATGTTAAAAGTGCTTTTCTAATTGGCTTTATACAGGAGAAAGTTTATGTTAAACAACCACCGGGTTTTGAAAATTCTGATTTTTCTAACCATGTTTTTTAATTGTCAAAAGCTTTGTATGGTTTGAAATAGGCACCTAGAGCATGGTATGATAGACTTAAAAACTTTTTGCTTGAAAAAGGTTTTCAAATGGGAAATATTGACAAAACACTTTTTGTTCTTAAGCATGGTGAAAGTCAACTTTTCGTTCAGATTTATGTGGATGATATCATCTTTGGTTGTTCAACTCACGCTTTGGTTGTAGAATTTGCTCAGACTATACGTAGGGATGGGTGAATTGTCATACTTTTTGGGATTGCAAATTAAGCAAACGCCTCAAGGTACGTTTATCCATCAAACAAAGTACACCAAAGATTTTTTGCGAAGGATCAAGATAGAGAGTTGCAAGCCAATCTCTACACCTATTGGTTCTACTGCTGTTCTTGATCCCAATGAAGATGGTGAGGCCGTGGATCAAAAGGAGCATAGAAGCATGATGAATCTTTGTTGTATCTAACTGCTTCTAGGCCAGACATACAGTTTGCTGTATGTTTGTGTGCACGCTTTCAAGCTTCTCCTCGTGCTTCACATCGTCAAGCGGTCAAGCGAATAATGAGGTATTTGAATCATACACTTGAGTTTGGAATTTGGTATTCTACTTCTTCTTCTATTTGCTTAAGTGGATATCCCGATGCTGATTTTGCTGGTTGTAGAATTGATAGAAAAACTACTAGTGGAACATGTCATTTTCTTGGTACATCATTAATTACATGGTCTTCTAGGAAACAATCTAGTGTGGCTCAATCAACTGCTGAATCTGAATATGTTGCTGCTACTAGTTGTTGTTTACAGATTCTTTGGCTTATTTATACTTTTAAAGATTATGGACTTGCTTTTGAGAAAGTTCCTCTCTTTTGTGATAATACAAGTGCTACTAACATTGCTAAGAATCCTGTACAACACTCACGCACAAAGCACATTGATGTTCGCTTTCACTTTTTGAGGGATCATGTTGAGAAGGGAGATGTTGAATTGAAGTTTTTGGACACAAAGTTGCAACTTGCTGACATTTTCACTAAACCATTGGATTCTTCTCACTTTGCTTTTCTTCGAGGAGAGTTGGGAATTATTCATCCTTTTGGCATGTTTTGAGGGAGAGATTTGTGCTCTTGTTTTTTATCAAGCAATTCTTGAATAATATATATTGAGAAAAAGAGAGCTTTATCCATACATATTGTATTTTCATGTGCATGCTAGCAACTCTATGAAGATTTATTTGTCACTAGCATAGCTTATATGTGTTCTAGTATCTTTATGTGATCTAGATTTTATTTTTAAGTGAAATGATGCATGACATTTAATATCATACTTAAATTAATGAAATATGCACCGTTGATACTAGTGCATGTGTTTATTTATAAATGCTTATATATGCACTGTGTAGAATTATTATTCCTCAAATTGCTTTAAAATTGCTCATTGTGTAAAGAGAATAAAATATTATCTTTGAGAGAAAAAAAGAATGTTGAATCCTTGGAAACAGTCTTGACGACAAGGACGTATTCGAAGTGAGCAAAAATAATGGGTGCCGAATCCTTGAAAACAATCTTGATGACAAGGAAAAATTTTGTGAGCAAAGGAAAAATTTTGGCTCAATTAAATATCAAAAAATTATCTTGGTTATCAGGTGCAAAAAGCCAATTTGAGAAAGAGTAATGATTGCAATCGGTATATATATTTGGGTTTATCTTTCAACCTATGTGCTTGTAAAGATGTTGCATTATAAATCGTTTGAATCCATGAATTTTGATTGCATTATTGATCTTAACAATAAAGTCTTTGATTCATGACTATACTCTAGTGCATATTTGCTATATAATTGCTGAGTTCATCTTCTTACTTTGCAATACATGACAAGACCTCCTCTATGTATGGTGCTAAGCTCTTCAATAATCATGAACATAATTCTTATGCTTGATAAAATCATTGTCAAAAGGGGGAGAATAAATGAGAGAACAACAAGTAAGACAAGTTTTTCAAGTTTTTCTTTGATTTTTGAGCACTCAAATGCTTTTTACCACTTTTTGTTTTTAATCTTCAAAACATCAAAACAAAACTTTTTTATTTGGTTTGCCAATGTGTTAATCAAGGCGGAGATTGTAAGATCAAAATGTGTTTGATTCTTCTATGGTGACGAACAATTGGCATATGTGATTATTGGTTTTGTTATTTGGAGTTTATTGGGAAATTGGATTTGGAGATATTTGGTTTTGGGATAATGAACAGACGCTAATCAGATTGTCCGGCCAGACTTGCTATGCTGGTTCGACCGGAGGACACTGTGCGGTTCGACAAAGTGTGCATCGCAGTCGACTAATGTATTACACAGTCCGACCACAGCCGATTTTGTTTCGGTTTCGGTTTCGAGTTGTTTCCTTGCATATACATGGAAGTTTTGTGTTTCTATGCGCATGTATGGTTCTTTATGCTGACAATGAGTCAAGTTGGAGATAGCTTGTGGTCGAATATCGTTTCTTTGTTTAATTATGTGCAGATAATCGTTACGCCTCGGGAAAGTGTTGCCGGTGATAGAATTGGAGTCAACTTGGAGATAAGGTGACGTCCAAGATAGAGATCATGCGGGATACTGAAGGGTAGAGACTGATGCACGTAATTGGTGGAGTTTTCATATGGCATACAATGGAGATATTGTGCGCGTATGGGATACGGAGTTATAAAATTGGAAGGAGTTCAATTTTTGTTACAATTGGAATATGTAAAGTTCGTTTCTTGTATGGGAAGGTTTCCTAGTGGATTAGAACTTCTTGTATGAGTAGGATTCGTGGCTTTGGGCTGCGCATCTTGTGTATAATTAGAGAGGAGAGGCATGGCTTCTCGGTATCAAGTTTTAGAGAGAGTTGAGTTGAGAAAAATTTAGGGTTTCGAGTTTTAGTCGAAATTTTATGAGGAGTGTTGTTGATTGCACTTTGTAAACACATAGAGAATCAATAAAGTTTCAATCTACTTTAAGAGTTCTTCGGTTTGTGTTTCTCTCGGGTGCGACGGTCTAATCGGCGGTTAGACCGGCGGCCTCCGACCGGTCAGACCGCTTGGATCCTTGCGGTCAGACCGGCCTTCATCGGCTACGCTCGGTGCATCGGCTACATTAGGCGAATCGGCTAAGTTATGGTGATCGGCTACACGGGCGGTCAGACCGGGCGTATACTACCGGTCAGACCAGCGGTGGTCTCGTGGTCAGACCAAGCAGCACCTCCGGTCAGACCGCACGCCATCGAGTTGTGAGGGTATGTCTTATTTTCGCTGAGACCATTCACCCCCCTCTGGTTGGCTTAGTTTGGGAGTTGGATCCTACAGAAAGCTTAGGGATAATCATTGGATTCGGTTTCCAAAGAACTTCAAAGACGTTGCCATCTACGGATAACGTCCTACAACGACAATTGTATCTTTAAATTAGGATATTTTGTATAGTTTCCTTTATAGATAATGTCGGTTTGCTTAGAATATTTGTAATCCAATCTGTAATAGGAATCATGTCCGTTACGGTGTATATCCGGGTATATATATGACCCGAGACCATGTAATTAAAAAAAACAAACCACTCAATACAATCTCGGCGCATCGCCAACCTTTTGTTTTCGTTTTCAATCTCGACAAGTTCTTGCCTCGTCTTTGGGCTGCATCGGGTTTCGATCTGCAAACAAGGTAATATCTTGTTACAAGCGGTTTGTGTTATTGGGGTTAGTGCTTCCATCATTATGACACTCTGATCTTGGTATCGTAAATTGTAATTTATCATATATGACATATAATTTAAATCAATGTCTAGATTTATCTCGCGATCAGCTAAAATCTCCTTGAAGACAGTAGCCGATGGAGCTAGATCCAGGGGTTGATTTAGATTATATGGCGTATCCATCATCTCAAAGGACTTTTCATTAGCTTATATGGATCTCATGCTTCTTTTTTACTGAATGCTACATCAATCTGATCTATTAAGTCGCTTTAGATCATTTAGATCTTTTATATATTATTATTGTTGGATGTGTTAAAGCCGCCTTTTATATCAAGATCATAATCTATTTAAATATACTAAGCCTAGTATCAATCTGTTAAGTCATATTAACAACCGATTGATCTTGGTTTAGTGTATTTACTTTAGGTTAATATCTTCATATAAAACATATCGGAGTATTAGCTGATTTACATTAGATCTGCGACATCGGCTAAGCTATAAATATATATATATATTTACTGTTCTGGTGTGTTTTAGATATAAGTGATTTATACTGTCTCGGTATTCTACCGATCTATCTCAATCGCTTAGCCTAAATGCGCATTGGAATGGTAATTATGTATTATGGATATCTGTAGCCGATCGAGTAGGATCTAATTATAATTTAACTGCCTATTCTTTGTTTCTTGTTGGTTACAAGATCAAACCATCTGGCATGACCTACAAATCACCAAAGGCGATCCGATTTGGACCTGCACTAGAGTTAAGAAGATCTCTCAGGACAGTGCGTGAGAAAATTTTTCATCAACACGCTTTTGTCACGCCCAGTGGGACCTCTGCAACTTCTGAGTCCAATATAATGGTTGAAGTCAAGTCTACTGACGTGGATCAGGAAAACATCATACCCGTCATGATGGAGAAGCTCTCTGCCGAACAACAAGCTGATATCGACAGATGATAGAACAGTTGCAATCTCACTATTTGCAGTCCTTTACCCAGACTAGGTCTGGGGAATCGTTCAGAATTACAAGTTTGTCATCCCCGAAGAATTCGACTCTGGAGCCACCTCCAGCAAGAGCAAGGGGAAAGAAAAGGTTGAGGAGGTCAAATGGGAGGAAGACGGCTCAGAACTCCACACGCTATAGGACAGAATCGAGTCGGCTGTCCATCACGCTCTTGTCAACCAGTCCGGGATACTGGTCAACACTTTGAACAACATGATCAGCACCGTGGTGGATTCCAAAATAGCCGAGCAGCTGCCAAGGGGCCCAACCTTTCTCCCTGACGGCCGATTCCCCAACTACTTGACTCTGTCAACGCACGGGCCACAGATCCCTCCACTAGGATAGCCGATTCCCCCTGGAGTGGCCTCTATTCAGCCGAATGTGCAGTCATCGGCTATAAAACCACCGCCCAAGCTTTTAACCAGACAACAACCTCTGCATCAGGGACACGGGGCTCCAATACTCTCCCAGGAACAGGTGGAGGACAAGTTCAGCACCGATCGGCAACCTCTCATACACAAAGTGACGATCGGCAACTATACGCCCGGTCCGCCTCAAAACTCCGGTAGTATTCGGCCTCCTCCTAAGCAGCGGCCTCCTCTGATGCCTCAGCCACCTCCTGCCATGAATCAATTCCCACATCGGTATCCAGGGGCCAACTTTGATCAATATTACCAGCCTCATTCACCGCAAATGCAGTATTGGCAAGCCCCCATGCAGTATGACCAGTGCGAGCTGATATGACAAGGTCAAGTTTAAGAGGCGCAGCTGAACAAGCCATGGGCTGATTTGATTGCCGATGGCATGCATGATCAGTTCGGCCTCAAGACCAAGGACTCTGGCAGCATGTACCGATATCCTTATCCAGAATACTCGAGAGGGTCCCCCTGCGAAACCGGTACAAGGTGTCGGATTTTTCGAAATTCTCTAGCCAGGACAACATTTCAACATACGAACACGTTAGCCAATTTTTGGCCCAATGTGGAGAGGCATCGGCTACAGATGCGCTCAAGGTGCGATTGTTTCCTCTCTCTCTCTTTCAAGATCGGCCTTTAGATGGTTTTGATTGCTACCCTACAACTCCGTACAGAGCTGGGCCGATCTTGAGAAGCAATTCCACAGCTACTTCTACTCCGGCACGCATGAAATGAAGCTATCGGACCTTACCAACATTAGGCAGAAGCACGAGGAATCGGTTCAAGACTACATTCAGCGCTTCAGGGACATGAGAAATTGGTGCTATAGTCTGGTGTTATCATATTCACAGCTAGTCAATTTAGCCTTCTATGGCCTCTTGGCGCCTACCAGGGAGAGGTTTTCGGCTCATGATTTTGAGAGCCTATCCCATCTGGCCCAAAAAGTGACGGCCCACGAGCAACGCTTCTAAGAATCCAAGAAGGCCTTCAAGAAAGTTAGCCGCGTCGCCTACACATCTGACTCGGACTCAAGTGATAGCGACGCAGAGGTAGCAACAACCGAATGGACCAAGAATAAGAAGGCGATATAATTTCAGTGGTTGAAAAAATCGGCTAGAGAAGAGAAATATGATTTCGATATCACTAAAGCCGATAAGATTTTAGATCTACTGCTTCAGGAAAAGCAAATCCAACTCCTGGCCAATCATGTCATCCCATCGGTCGAGGAATTGAAGAAAAGGAAATACTGCAAATGGCACAACACCGGCTCTCATAGTACCAACGATTGTAAGTTGTTCCGCCAGCAGATTCAGTCGGCTAGAGAAGCGGGAAAAATCAAATTTGAAGATTCGGCAAAGCCAATGAACGTCGACGGCCACCCCTTTCCCGTCAACATGGTCTATGCCAGTCAGAGGCATGCTGATCGGCAGAAAAGAATGACGACATCTTAGTTGGATCTAGGCAAGGATGTGGAGAAAAAAGGACTGGCGGGGACTACCAGGAGCACCTCAAGAGGCCAACGAAACTTGATTTGTTTCCCGTTAACATGGTTTGTGCCAGCCGCCGATCGGCTGATCCTCGTCCACAAAAGACGGATAGCCTAGTCATATTCATGAAAAAACATGAAGAAAAGGAGACTGGCGGAGTCTACAGAGTACATCCGAGGAGATACGATTAGCAAGAGGGGGATGATCGGCAGCAGTTTGATGGCTTTCATCCCCATTGGAGCTGTGACTTTTTCAAGTTCTGCTGGGAACAGGGGATGAGATTGCCTTCAATCCAACATTGCCCGGCATGTTGTCGACACAAGGACCAACCGACTGAGAACTCTAGCCGATTTATACCGAGGGTGGTTCAGCTCAATCAAAAGAAGGGGTCTATTCATCAACGGCTAGGCCCCATCCATCAAGATTTCTTTCAAGAAGACTCGGGAGATGACGAAGAACAAGCCGCCAACCCTCGGTGGTGCCCTTTTGACCTTTTCACAAAAACACAAAAAGCGGAAGGTGCAACGGCTAAAGAGCGAGGGTTGGTGAAAGAAGTCCAGCCGAGATCGACTATCATGTAAAAAGAAAAAGAACAAAACCGCCCAAGGAGACAATGGCGCGTAAAAAGGATGTTGCCCTAGCCGATGAGAGTCCAGCTGACCAGGCCAAGAGGGTGGCTAAAGGGAAAGGAGTAGCTGCTGCATTGGTCAACATGGTGTTCATATCGCCAGCCGAGTTTGAGGCTGTCCAAACAGATGTAGATGCAGTAGAAGAGACCTTGGCCAAATTAGTATTATCCACAGAACAAGCAATATTCGAAAAACCTGAGGGGATTATGCATCGGCACCTGAAGCCCCTGTACATTAAAGGATTTATAAATAGGAAGCCGATGTGGAAGATTCTTGTCGATGGAGGAGCTGCCGTCAATTTGATGCCCTATGCTATGTTCAGGAAGCTGGGCAAAGGAGCCATGACCTGATCAAGACAAATATGGTGCTCAAGGATTTTGGCGGGAACCCATCAGAGGCCAAGGGAGTTCTCAATGTTGAGCTGACCGTCGGCAGCAAAACCGTACCCACAACGTTCTTTGTCATCGACCGGAAGGGGACATACAATCTGCTACTCGGAAGGGATTGGATCCATGCCAACTGCTGCATCCCTTCGACAATGCATCAAAGCTTAATCCAGTGGCAAGGCGACACAATCGAAATCGTGCCAGCCGACAGGTCAGTCAACGTAGCCAATGCTGACTTAACTTTATGGGAAGTCGACGGCATGGATTGCTTGTCTGGCAAAGTTTGGCAGGCCAATTTTCTAAGGGTGTCCGATTCTGATATACAACCAATTGGAGACGAAGAGCCTCAATTATTACTTTGAGGGCGTCGTGGAGGGCTCAAGCGTCTACACCATGGACACCGTTGATGATCTTGATGGCAAGCTAGGAGAAGGTTTTATGTCGACCGACAAGCTCGAAGAAGTTGACATAGGTCTAGGAGATAGGCCTAGGCCGACATATATTAGCAAAAATTTGTCCTCTCATTTTAGGACCAAGCTTATTGATTTGTTAAATGAATATAAAGATTGCTTTGCTTGGGAGTATTTTGAGATGCCTGGTCTTATCTGATCGATTGTGGAACATCGACTCCCCATCAAACCTGGATATCAGCAATACAGACAGCTTCCCCAGAGGTTTAAAGCCGATATGTATGATGCGATTAAAGCCGAAATCACTCGGCTATATGATGTTGGTTTCATTCAGCCCTGCCGATATGCAGAGTGGGTTTATAATATAGTCCCAGTAATCAAGAAAAATGCCAAGCTTAGGGTGTGCATCGACTTCAGAGATTTAAATAAGGCTACCCCTAAGGGCGAATACCCCATGCCTATAGCTGACTTGCTAGTGGATGCAGCTTCCGGCCGCAAAATCATAAGCTTCATGGATGGCAACGCTGGGTATAATCAGATCTTCATGGCCGAAGAAGACATTAATAAGACAGCCTTCTGGTGTCCAGGGGCAATCGGCTTATATGAATCGGTTGTTATGACTTTTGGGTTGAAGAATGCTGGGGCTACATATCAAAAGACCATGAACTATATTTGTCATGACCAAATCGACTTCTTGGTGAAAATTTACATCGATGATGTTGTTGTCAAATCCAAGGAAGTGGAAGATCACATATCCAATTTAAGAAAGGTTTTGGAGCGAACTAGATAATATGGCCTGAAGATGAATCCCACAAAGTGCGCATTTGGCGTATCAGCTGGCCAATTCCTGGATTTTCTTGTCCAAGAAAGGAGGATCGAGGTAACACAAAGAAGCATCAATGCCATCAAAAGTATCCAGCCCCTGTGGGACAAGAAGCTGTTGCAGTCTTTGATCAGCAAGGTTAACTTCATCAGGCGCTTCATTGCAAACTTATCTGAGAAGATGGAACCGATCACGCCTTTGTTACGGTTGAAAGCCAATCAAGCGTTTACTTGGGGGGCAAAGCAGCAGAAGGCTTTGGATAATATCAAGGAATATTTAAGCTCCCCTCCGATCTTGATTCCTCCGCAAAAGGGAGTGTCGTTCAAGCTATATCTATCAGCCGATAAGAAGTCTGTCGGCTCAGTTTTGATTCAGGAAGTCGAAGGAAAGGAGAAAGCAATTTTCTATCTTAGTAGAAGACTTCTGGATGCAGAAACAAGGTACTCTCCCGTAGAGAAGTTGTGCTTGTGCCTATATTTTTCATGTATGAAGTTGAGGTATTATTTGTTATCCAACAAGTGCACCATAGTCTGTAAAGCAGACGTAGTAAAATATATGCTATCGGCTCTAGTTCTAAAAGGACGGGTTGGGAAGTGGATATTTGCCTTAACAGAGTTTGACTTGAGGTATCAGACATCCAAGGTAGTAAAAGGGCAAGCTATAGCAGATTTTATTGTGGAACACAGAGACGACTCAATCGGCTCAGTTGATATCATGCCTTGGACATTAACTTTCGATGGATCGGTCTGCACAAACTGATGCGGCATTGGCTTGGTGATAATCTCTCCTAGGGGGCAAACTTTGAGTTCGCTTTTACCATCACGCACCATGCTACAAACAATCAAGCCGAATATGAAGCCGTTCTCAAAGGTTTACAACTCCTAAAGGAAGTCGAAGTCGATGCAATAAAAATAATGGGTGATTCACTATTGGTCATCAGCCAGCTGTCAGGAGAATAGGAATGCAGGAACGACGCGTTGATGGTCTATTATCAGAAATGCCAAGAATTGATGGGTAGTTTTTGGCTAGTAACATTGAAGCATATCTGTCGAAACTTGGTTTCGGCAATAGAATTTCTGGGGTCGCAGTCAAGATCGCCAAGCACAATGGGTTAGAAGGAGAAGAAGATTTAGACAGGTTCAGGCCCTCTCGTGAGGTAATACCCTACTCCTGTTTCGGTGGATTTGATCCGCCGAGTGTCTTTATTGATCTCGTGATCTAAGGCTCAAAGCTAAAAGCTGATCTAACTTCTGATCTAGCATAGGATTCTCTGATCTAGAATCTGATATCCCTCAAGGGACGCCCCTTACCCCCCTTATATAGTCTTGGGAGACGGGCTTACAGATCGGAAACCCTATCTTATTCTAAGTTGGTTTCCTCAATCTTACCAAACCGTCACTATAGGCCGATTGCCTTATCTCTATCGGCAATCATAACACCCAAGTCAAGTTCGGCTTACAGATATGGCAGGCACAAACTATCCTACCTCCAGTAGGATAAGCTTGCCATGTAGATACCCGATTGCCACAGTCTCCAGAGTAGCCCCCGAGTCCTTTTCAGTCGACGAGACAACTCAGCTTCAAACCAAAGCAGCACTCAGCCAAAAAATCTCTTTGACCGAGTGCTTTTGGCGCCGAGTGATTCCATCATCTCTGCCTGAATCTTCCCGAGTGGCTCCAAAGACTGTGAAGGGCTGGAAAAATTTCTCAAAAATAAATATCTAGGTGCATCTCCTGATGCACCTAATTAGGTGTAGCCCCCGACTATGTGGTTAGTCAAAAGTAGGCTAAGCATATAGTCAAGAACTTATAAAAGATCATCTTCATGTAGATGCCTAGCTCATGCTAAAGCAATCATAGAAATATCAATACTCGGCAAGTTCATACTTATCCGAGTGAATTTGCCCGAGTCATCTCAGAACAAATAATTCAATCAACCCATATGGGCAAAAAACACTCGGTGAACTCATGCTCATCCGAGTAGACCTGTCTGAGTAATCCCGGAACAAATATTTCAATCATCCCTCATGGGAAAACAAATTCTTTCAATCATATGAAAAATATGACCAAATTATTAAATAGCTTATGCCATAATACTGGTCTCAATCTAAAAAGATCTTCACCAAGGTGGAAAAACAAACAGCATTAGTAAGATTACCTGACCAAATGCCAAAAAACCAAACAGCCCTTGTCATCAAGGCAGCTATAAAAACTTAGCTGTCGATCACCTTCCAAGTTGCATCATGCCAGCTTCTCATGAAGTCAAGCAAACCGCGGTATGAAAGGATTTTTAAAGGTACAGGGCACTCGGACACGCGCATATTGCCAGAGCAAATCTGCTTAAGCACATCCGCTTAAGTCCCTAAGGACACGCATCGGACCACACCTTAGCTGGGCCGTAGATTTTCTTATGGGCTCGGCCCAATCACCAGAAAACCTAGCGCAACCCTCAAATCTTTCTATAAAGATGCGAGGTCATCCCCGCCTCTTCGTCTTCCAAAAGATTCCCCTTTTTGCAGCACTGTTCACCAGTTCACTGCGGAGAACCCTAGACTCGCGCGCTCCCCAATCCATCCATCTAGGAACTCGCTTTCTGCAACATCCAGCTTCCACAGCCAAATCTCCCACGGTCCCTTGTCAAAAATCCGACCTTTCTCAGCCAGATCCACTTTTCATCAACTCATTCTCATGGCGGAGGAAAAGAGGATTCCGTTCGACCAATGGGCCGCCTCGGATGTGAGGGAATCCACCCTCAAGGAGATGGTGAAGCACGGCGTGCTTCCGCCGAAGGAACTTGTGGGATGGCGCCCGGCGGCGGGGGAGGACTTCCCGACCCCAAACACCGGTGAGCTCGTCGTTTTCACTTCCTTTTTCTATTGCGGGTTCAGCCTTCCCACCTCCGAGTTCTTCCGGGGGCTTCTGGATTACTACGGGCTTCATCTCTATCATCTGAACCCCAACTCAATGCTTCACATAGCTGTCTTCATTCATGTGTGTGAAGCCTTCCTTGGCATTCTCCCCCACTTTCATCTCTTCCGTCGCATGTTCTATCTCAAACCTCATCCGAACAAGGACCAACCTTGCGTCGTTGGCGGGCAGTTTCGCTTCGCGGATCTCTCCGCAAAGATTACTTTTCTCTCCCTTTGAAGTCTTCCAACAAGGGATGGCACGCGGGCTGGTTCTACATTAGCAACCTCGAACCCGGCTGCCGCCTTCGTCGGTCTTCCCCCTGTCCCCAAGCCATCTTGGAGCACCGTCCCGGTAGCCCAAGATTGGGACGAGGCCAATGAGCTACTTGCGAAGATCCTGGCGATGAAGCAGAGGGGTCTTCGTGGGGAAGATCACTCGGCACTTCATCAGGTGCCGACTGACGCCGATCAAGGAGCGGTCGAAGCCGGCCTTCGAGTATGAAGGCGGGACGGACCCCAATCGGGAAGATCCAGATCCACTCAAGTACGAGATCCTGAAGATCCGGATGTACAAACTCTTCTCGTCTGGGATTGCAGTTGAGCGGGCCCTCATTCGCACTTCCCTTCAGCATCCACCGACCTCCTCCTCCAGGTAAGCCGACGGTTGCTTCGTAGTGTCTTTCAATCTTGACATCTTGTCTCTTAACGTTGCACTTTCTTTCTTCTGCAGGAAAACGCCTCTATCACCTCCAAGCCATACAAGGTGTCTCATGACGACGCGCCGCATCGCCCTGCCAAGAAGCCGACTGGCGGGATCAAGATCCAAGGTGACCCGGCCGGGTAGCGAGCGGCGCCGAGTGAAGACTCGAACAAGCGCGCGAGCAAGAGGAGGCTGATCATAGAGGACTCGGATGACGACGTCCCGGCTCCTCCCACCGAGACCCCACCTTTAAGACGATCGCCGCGGACAGCGCCGAAGATCCGCCGGTCGTCCAGGTATGCTCTTAAACCGAAGTCTAAACTCTTTTGTTAAAAACTTCTCTTTATCTTTACCCTTGCTGTATTCACTTTCGCAGGAGACCCCAGGACATAGATCCTGCCGGAGGGGGTGAAGGACCGACTCCAGCTGCTGCTCCCGAGGTGCCAAGGCCAGCAGAGCCAAAGCCCCGGAGGCCACAACCAAGCGCAGAAGCTCCGGGGAAACAACCTTCGCCTCCGAAGAAGGATGCCCGGAGGAAGGAGCCCCCGGCCGCCAGTCGGGATATCGCGACTGGAAAACAGTCAATGGCCAGGAAACCCGAGGCCGCGGCTCAAGCGCCCCCGACTGGGGACCACTCGGCGCGGAGCCAGAAGAAAGAAGCCAGCCGGGCCGCTCCACCTAAGCAAGCGGCCGCCGAAACCGGTGAGATTTGTTTCGAAGTGCTCTTTTACTCTTTCGATTTGAATCTTTCATGTCTTCATTTGTCCTTCTCGCTTGCCAGCCACGGTAGAAGAGATCCCGAGGTTGCAGTCCTCTAAGACCTGGGTTCCCCCGATTAGGATCGAGTGGCGGGACTCGGAGGGCGAGAGACAGGGCATCATCCTAGACCGGCAAGCCGAAAAAGATGAAAGGGATGGCCTTGTCGAGAGCCTGAACGAGGCGACCCGACTGCTCAACGTAAGCCTTCGTCTTTCTCTTTAATTATGTCGTCATTGTTCTTCAATCGGTCACTCTTCTGCCATTGCGTGCAGAAGGAATATTGCCGCTCTATGGCAAAATCTGAGGTGCTGGAGAAGTTGGTTCCCCACCTGAACTCCTTAGAGGACGTTCAACGGCAGCTGAAGGTCACTCGGGAGGAGGCCGCATCGAGGGAAGCGGCTTTAAGGAGGGAGATCGCAGAACTTCGGGAGGCGAATCTCGACCTCCGAGGATCAATCGGGAGTAAGCCTGCCTCTCCAAGTTTCTTCATGATTCTCATGTTGATCTCGGTTGTTGACGATCTTCTTTTGTTGTAGAGAATTCTTCGGAGGTCCATTCACTCCAAGTCCGGCTAGAAGCGGTCAGCCTTGACAAGGCCGAGATGGAGGCCGAGTTTGAAGGTAATCTTCTTTGAGGTAAAACTTCTTGTGCTGCTTTGTTTCCGGGTGCTTGGAATGATCCGGGACTTTTGGCAGCTTACAAGGTAAAGACCCGAGCCCAATACGATGTCTTGCTTGGGCGGATCAAGCGAAGCGACAAGATGCGGGAAGAGGTCGCCAATGCCGCCATGCCGATCTTGCTGTCCTTGTTCGATCAAGGAGTTGGGACCAGCTCGCTGGAGCCGATCGAGATATTCGACAAGCTGCGGCTGGCTCCCGACCGATACCTGGCCAATATCACCGAAGCGGCCAAGCATGGGGCTGGTCGGCTCTTGCTCGAGACCAAGTCCCTTTACCCCGAGTGGATATCCATTCGGTCGGGGAAGGCTTTGCGACGGGACGACGGACGAGCGTGCCTTGGACATGCTAAGTGAGGCGCAGAGGCGGCGAAGAAAATATCTCTTGATGTAGTGAACAATTTCAAGATTTTATTTGTCTTTCGACTTTATCTTGTAAACGTCGCGTATCCGTAACAGTCTGATGTAAACCTTTGTGACGCTTTTAGTTTATTTATGTCAATGCCTTGATTCGAGCTTTTGCATGAAATTTCTTAAGTAGTTTTCGTCTGGCTGTCATCAAGCCTAGGCTCGATTAGGTCATCGGAAAACTCTCAGTCCTTAGACACTGAGCTCGAGTCAAAGGACATTAAACAATGATAAACCAAATTATGCACAAAAGTTGATGAGGAAAACTTGAGCTTTATTGACATGTGTACAGCCCCCGACTGCTAGCTCAAGAAGTCATCTTGCTTGAGGTTGGCAGTCAAGGAAAACATGAGGCCTTAGCCAAATTAGGCATAAAATCATCGAAGATGCTCGATGTTCCAGGAGTTCTCCACCATAGACCCGTCTTCGCGCTTTAGCCGGTATGCACCGGGCCGAGTCACTTTAGCGATTATGTACGGTCCTTCCCATAAGGGAGATAACTTGTGTCGGTCTTTGGTGGTCTGGATCTTGCATAGGACCAGGTCGCCAACAATGAAAGCTCGTGCTTGCACGTTGCGACTGTGGTATCTTCTGAGCCCTTGAAGGTATTTGGCCGACTGGATGAGGGCTGCCTCACGGGCCTCTTCCAATCGGGTGAGGTCATCCACTCGGTCAGGGTCGTAGCGTTCATCGTTGAAGCTGCGGACCCGGAGGGACTCATACTCCATCTCGTTTGGCAACATGGCTTCCGCGCCATAGACCAAAAAGAAAGGAGTTTGGCCGGTAGCCCGACTGGGTGTGGTTCGCAGCGACCATAAAACCGAGGAAAGTTCTTGGACCCACATGGCAGCGTATGGGTTTAGGCGATCGAAAACGCGGGCCTTGATGCCTTGGAGGACCATGCCGTTGGCTCGCTCGACTTGTCCGTTGCTTTTGGGGTGGGCTACCGATGCGTAGCAGATCTTGATTCCGAAGTCTTCGCAGAATTCTTTGAAGATGCCTCCCGTGAATTGTGTCCCATTGTCGGTTATGATTCTGTTTGGGACGCCGAAGCGGTGCACAATGTTGAGGAAAAAGTCTCGTGCCTTGTCGGCAGTAATTGTGGCGACCGGCTTGGCTTCAATCCACTTGGAGAACTTGTCGATTGCGACGAAGAGGTGTGTGAATCCTCCTGGAGCCTTTCGAAAGGGCCGACCATGTCCGGCCCCATACCGCGAACGGCCGGGAAAGTGGGATTGTTTGAAGCTCTGGGCCGGGACATGGCTTGTCGGGCGAAGAACTGGCAGCCTTCGCAGGTTCGTACGACATTATCCGCGTCGGAGACCGCGGTAAGCCAGAAGAAACCTTGCCTGTAAGCTTTGCCGACTAGAGTGCGTCTTGCCGCGTGGCTCCCGCATATGCCCGAGTGGATGTCTTGGAGTATTGTTTCCCTTCTTCGGGTGTGATGCACCTCATTAGAATTCGGAGGGGCTTCTCTTGTATAGATCGGAGTCAACCATGACGTACGCTTGGCAACGACGCCGGACGCGTTACGCTTCATCCGGTCATCCAGGCGGCTCTTCTTGGGTTTAAGAATTTGATGAGCGGCGTCCTCCAGTCGGTGTCGATCATGGCGACTTCGTTCGTGGTTTGCTCGTTGGGAGTTGTCTTTGCCGTGATGGTTGGTTCGTAGAGATGTTCGACAAAGACGTCTGTTGGGGCAGCTTCGCGCTTAGATCCGAACTGTGCCAGCTCATCGGCGGCTTCGTTGTTATGTCTCAGGACATGTGAGAGTTCGAGCCCGTCAAACTTGTCTTCAAGCTTGCGGACCTCTTGCCGGTAGGCCTCCATTGTGTCGTTTAAGCAGGACCAGTCTTTCATCACTTGATTGACGACCAACTGGGAGTCGCCTTTTACAATAAGCTGACGTATCCCGAGTGAGACTGCGAGGCGCAGTCCATGTAGAAGAGCTTCGTACTCGGCAACGTTGTGTGAGGCAGAGAAGTGGAGGTGAAGGACATATCTCAGCCTTTCCCAAGTCGGGGATATCAGCACGACTCCTGCTCCCAAGCCGGTGATCCTCTTGGATCCGTCGAAGTGCATGGTCCAGTGTTGGAGGTCTTCCCGAGGTACGTTTTCTTGCTGTTCAGTCCACTCGGCCAGGAAGTCCGCTAGGGCTTGTGACTTAATGGACGTCCTTGCCTTAAAAGTCAAGTCCAACGGCATCAGTTCTAGGGCCTACTTGGCGATGCGCCCGGTTGCCTCGCGGTTGTGGATGACGTCGTCGAGTGGGAAAGAGGTGACGACGGTGACCGAGTGACTCTGAAAATAGTGTGCCAATTTCCTCGCGGTTATTAGAACACCATAGAGCAATTTTTGTACCTGAGGGTAGCGAATTTTGGCTCCTGCCAATACTTCGCTAATAAAGTAGATTGGCCTTTGAATCTTCTGAGCCCGTCCTTCTTCCTCGCATTCGACCACGAGGACCGTACTGACCACTTGGTGAGTGGCCGAAACGTAGAGCAGCAGAGGTTCCTGGGGTTGAGGCGAGGCCAGGACGGGCGGCGTTGTAAGGAACTCTTTGAAATCTTCAAAGGCCTTGTTGGCTTCCGCGGTCCACTGGAAATCGTCTGTCTTCTTTAGCAATCTGAAGAAAGGCATGCCTCGTTCGCCGAGTTGGGATATGAAACGGCTTAGCGCCGCCATGCAGCCAGTGAGCTTTTGGACGTCTTTCTGGTTACTCGGGGGTTTCATGCTTAGGATGGCGTTGATCTTCTCTGGATTTGCTTCAATGCCGCGATGTGACACCATGAAGCCGAGCAGTTTGCCTGATGGAACACCGAAGGTGCACTTCTCCGGGTTTAACTTCATTCTGAAGGCCCGGATATTTGCAAAGGTTTCTTCTAAGTCGGCGATCAGGTCTTCTTTCTGCTTGGTTTTGATGACAACATCGTCGACGTAGGCTTCAACGTTCTTGCCGATCTGCGTCTGGAAACATCTTTGGATCATGCGATGGTATGTGGCTCCGGCGTTCTTCAGGCCAAAAGGCATGGTGATGTAGCAGTAGGCCCCGAACGGCGTGATGAACGATATCTTCAGGCAGTCGGACTCTTTTAAGCTGATCTGGTGATAACCCGAGTAACAGTCCAGGAAGCTCAGAAGTTGGCAGCCGGTTGTTGAGTCGACGACTTGGTCGATACGAGGTAGCCCGAACGGATCTTTGGGACAGGCTTTGTTGAGGTCGGTATAGTCGACGCACATGCGCCATTGCCCCGTCTTCTTGCGAACCAGGACAGGGTTGGCTAACCAGTCGGGATGAAGGACTTCTATAATGAAGCCGGTAGCCAAGTGCTTTGCGAGTTCTTCTTTGATAGTGTCCTTTCGATCCTGTGCGAATCTGCGTAATCGTTGTTTTATCGGTTTAGCGTCATCTTTGACGTTAAAAGAGTGCTCGATCACCTCCCTAGGAATTCCAGGCATATCAGATGGTTTCCAAGCAAAAACATCTTTATTATTTTGGAGGAAGGTGACGAGCGCGCTTTCCTATTTGGGATCTAGGTCAGCGCCGATTACAGCAGTTTTAGAGGGATCCGACGGATCAAGGGAGATCTTCTTGGTCTTGGCGTCGCCGGATCCTGACTTGGCTATCTTCTTCGCGGGGACTTCGCCCTCTGCCGAAGTTGATGCAGCCAGTCGGACTTCTTGTTGGCCACGTAATCTCTCGCGAGATTGGGCCATGTCGCAGCTCTCCTTATCGCAAGTGAAGGCTTGCTTCACATCGCTGCGAAGAATGATGACGCCGTTGGGACCCGGCATCTTCATGCAAAGGTAGGTTTAGTGAGGGATCGCCATGAACTTGGCAAGCGCAGCCTTCCGATGATGGCGTGATATCTTTGTTCAAGTCGGCCACCTCAAAGGTGACGTTCTCCGTTCGGAAGTTCTCCGGGCTCCGAAGGTGACTGGGAGGAGATATGCCCGAGTGGTGTTGAAGATAGCCCTGGGATAACTCCGTGGAAGGGGGCTGAGCTTGCTTTCAGTTCGGCCCTCGGGATCTGCATTTCATCCATGGTCTTGGCGAACAGGATGTTGAGGGCACTGCCCCCATCGATGCGGACGCGCTTAAGCCTGATGTTGCGGACCACGGGGTCCAGGACGAGTGGATAGCGCCCCGTGTGGACCACTCGGTCAGGATGAACCGAGCGGTCAAAGGTGATGGCCACTTCCGACCATCGCAGATACTGAGGGACTTAGGGTTGAGCCGCATTGACCTCCCGGTCAGTTAGCTTCTGTTTCCTCTTGGACTCATAGGCTAGTGGCCCTCCGAAGATATGGTTGAGCTCCCCCACTGGGTCTTGGAAAGGTTTGGCATTTTCGACCGCGTTGTTCTTTTTGGCGCCAGATGGGCCAGCCTCGTCAGTTGGCTTCTTGTTAAGGCTGCGCCGCGATCTTGCTTCGGCGCGCTTGTAGATAAAGCGAGTCCTTTGCCGCGTGCTTATGATTCGGATGGTGGGTGACCGGGCGTTCATGATGGCGTCGTAGGCGGCGACTCGGGACGGCGTTGAGTGTTGGAGGTTGCGGCCACTAGGTCTTCGATCGGCGCTTGCGATCTTTCGGCCTTGGTTGCCGTTGTTGCCGCCATCCTTCTTAGGATTTCGGCTTCCTCCCGCTTGCTTGTCCTCCCTTCGTCGGGCCGGTCTTGGCGGGCGGCCTTAATGGCGTCATTTGATTTGGCGTATGAGTTCGCCGTCTCGAACATTTGCTTCACCGTCTTCGGTGGTTTGCGCCCGAACTTGCCGATCGCAGCTCATCACGGACTCCCTTACGGAAGGCGGCGATGATGATGTCATCGGTGATGTTCGGGATCTTGTTGCGCTTCTCGAGAAACGACGAATATAATCCTTCGGGAGCTCGTCCGGCTTTCGGATGACGTTGTAAAGGTCGAAGTGTGTGCCGGGCCTCTCAAAGGTACCTTGGAAGTTGGCGATGAAATGATCCTCGGCTCGCTCCACGAGCCGATTGAACCTCTTGGCGAGGCTCGTGAGCCAATTTCGGCTGAGTTTGCGAGGGCCACGGGCGAGTAATTGGCCATGGCTTTGTTGTCGCCACTGCGGCTCGGATGGCAAGGGTATATACGGTTAGCCAAGATTCGGGGTCGGTCTTGCCATCATACCTTTCGATCCTGTAGGCTTAAAGCCACTCGGCCGGTGCACTCGGCGGAGCTCCCGAGTGAAGGCCGGTACTCCGTCGTCGCCGCCGTCGGGTGATCCCCTCCGATCTTCCCGAGTGCGTCGGTCGCGCTCTGGTAGCGGCGATCGAGGACTTCCGCTGAATCACTCGGCGGGGTCTTCGGTGGTCTGGTTGGGTAGCTGGAACTGTTGCGGCGGACTCGGTGGTGGACGAGTGGACGTCCATGTCGTTTGTCGCGGGAGTCAGTCGTCTGCTCCTGGTACTTCAGTGTGGACTCGTGAGGTGGGACTCTTGGCCTAGTTGTCGACCGAGCCGGCTCGGGCCTCCTATAGTCTCCTGACTTTAGAGGTGGAAGCCGGCTCTTGTCCGGCGTTTCGGCCACGATTCGTCGGCCTTCGTGCCGAAGTGGTGGGATGGCCGTTAGGCGTGGCAGCAACGATGGTCTTGATCTTGTCAAGTATAGGAGTCACGTTGGCCGGAGCCGTCTCCATGACGGTGTCCAAGAGCGTGAGTGCGGCGACAGCATTCTGCTGTGGCGTATGGAAGATGTTGGTGTTGCGAACCCGTGTTTGGAGTATGGCCTCCTGGGCAGATCGTCCGGCTGCACGTAGATCCTGCTTTCTTTTGTCAGCCTCGTCCTTGCGTTGTTTCTCCTCCTCGGCTGTCTTGCGCTCGAGCTCCACCCTGTCTCGCTCTTCTTCGGCAAGCCTTCTGGCCATGGCTGAGTCGGACTCGTCCGGCTCGGCCATGAGGACGTCAAAGCACTTCGGCTCACGAGTCCATGCGGCGGTCGGAGTTGTCGGCTTCGTCGGAAGGGATGCCGTAGAGGTTGTCGAAGCCGGCGGAGCGAGGTATCCATTGAGCTCGAAGATGAGCGGGAGCCGAAAGACGGGAGGATGAGCGCAACCTCCCTTGATCCTGGGTAACCCGGATCTGGATCGTTCCAGTCCGAGTCAGAGCTTGGGGGAGTAGGCTCCTCCGAGTGGATCGCCACCAACTCGGGGGAGAGAAGCTTAATGAAAATCTCGGCGACGTTTGGTAACCCAAACGGCACTGAGAGGTCTTCATCTGAGTAGATCGCTTCCGTCGGGGAGGCAAGGAGATTGGCGCAGATCTTGGCGGTATTCGGTAATCCGAATGGTGCCGAGTGAAGTCCGTCGTCGGAGAAAGTAGATCGCATCTTGGCCTTCAAGACGTTGTTGTAGATCTCGGCGCTATTGGGGAGCCCGAACGGCGCCGAGTGGGTCTTTCCTTCCGACTGGTCTGAGTCCGAGTCGGAGGAGGAGTCGTTGAAGAAGTTGGCGGCGAAGTCGCCGAATCCTGAAGAGGATCCCATCACGCTTGTCGGCGAGATTGTTGAAGAAGTCTCGACGCGTCCCCCTACCTGGCGCGCCAACTGTCGAAACTTGGTTTCGGCAATAGAATTTCTGGGGTCGCAGTCAAGATCGCCAAGCACAATGGGTTAGAAGGAGAAGAAGATTTAGACAGGTTCAGGCTCTCTCGTGAGGTAATACCCTACTCCTATTTCGGTGGATTTGATCCGCCGAATGTCTTTATTGATCTCGTGATCTAAGGCTCAAAGCTAAAAGCTGATCTAACTTCTGATCTAGCATAGGATTCTCTGATCTAGAATCTGATATCCCTCAAGGGACGCCCCTTACCCCCCTTATATAGTCTTGGGAGACGGGCTTACAGATCGGAAACCCTATCTTATTCTAAGTTGGTTTCCTCAATCTTACCAAACCGTGACTATAGGCCGATTGCATTATCTCTATCGGCAATCGTAACACCCAAGTCAAGTTCGGCTTACAGATATGGCAGGCGCAAACTATCCTACCTCCAGTTGGATAAGCTTGCCATGTAGATACCCGATTGCCACAATCTCCACAATATCCCTAGGGAGCAAAACTCAGAAGCAAATGATTTGGCTCAAGGGGCATCGGGCTACAAGCCGATGATAAAAGAAGTTGAAGTGGAGATTGCAACCATCTCAGCCGACGACTGGAGGTATGACGTCAATTATCTACAGAATCCTTCCTAGTCGGCTCCAAGGAAATTGCGCTACAAGGCTTTGCAATATGTTTTGCTCGATGATGATTTATACTATTGGATGATTGGTGGCATACTACTCAAGTGCCTAAGTACTGATCAAGCCAAAGTTGCCATAGGAGAGGTGCACGAAGGAATTTGTGGCACTCATCAATCAGCTCACAAGATGAAGTGGTTACTTCGGAGAGTAGGGTATTTTTGGCCAACTATGCTGGAGGACTGCTTTAAGTATTATAAGGGTTGTCAAGACTGTCAGAAATTTGGAGCTATCCAGAGGGCAGCAGCATCGGCTATGAATCCTATCATCAAGCCTTGGACGTTCAGAGGTTGGAAATCGACATGATCGACCAGATTTATCCACCCTTGAGCAGGGGACACAAGTTTATATTGGTGGCAACCGATTACTTTCCAAATGGGTGGAAGCAATTCCTTTGAAGAAGGTTGACTCCGGGGATGCAATCAAGTTTGTGAAGGAACATATTATATACAGATTTCGCATCCCTCAAACTATCACTACGGATCAGGGATCTATCTTTGTCTCCGACGAGTTTGTTCAATTTTCCTACAACATGGGGATTAAGTTGTTGAATTCTTCACCTTATTATGCTTAGGCTAATGGACAGGCAGAAGCTTCAAACAAAAGTTTAATCAAGCTGATGAGAGGAGGATCGCTGAATATCCAAAGCAATGGCATAGCCGATTGACCGAATCACTCTGGGCTTATCGGATGGCCTGTCATGGATCAATCCAGGTGCCTCCTTACAAGTTGGTCTACGGGCACGAAGCTGTTTTGCCATGGGAAAATGTCATCGGCTCAAGAAGGATTCAGTTACAGGACGAGTTGACAGTCGATGACTATTATAATCTGATGGTGGATGAATCCGAAGAAATCGTTTTGTCAAGGATGTGTGCTTTGGAGAAGGTGACTAGAGATAAAGAACGAGTGGCTCGTCATTACAGTAAGAAAGTTGTGCCCAAGTCTTTTGAAGAAGGAGAGCTCGTTTGGAAGCTGATATCGCTAATTGGTACAAGAGATAACAAATTCGGCAAGTGGTCACCTAACTGGGAAGGTCCTTTCAAGATCCACAAATGTGTCTCTAAAGGAGCCTACATGTTGGAAGGATTGGACGGAGAAGTGTTTGGAAGGGCTCTTAGCGGCAAATATTTGAAGAAATACTATCCCAGCGTTCGGGTCAATTCATGATTCAGCCAAGTCCTTGCCGATCCATGTTAGTCGATCTGTTGTACAGTTACGCCATCGCCTTTAGAACCATTTCACTCTAAGTTTTTCTCCCCTCTGATTTTTCAAATCGACAGCATTTAGCCGACAGGTGTTGGATGGTTTTATCTTATAATTTTATCAATGCTGAAGGCAACATTGAAAAAATTAGGGGGGCATATATCATACAAAATCATTATCAAAAGTAGAGGACTTCAAAATTTTTGGGGTTTTGAAAACTTTTGAGGCATTCAAGATGCGAAGACTGAGTGAATTGGCAGAAGATATGTGATAAATATTTAAAGCACAGTAGGCCGATTACAAAAGTTATGTGTACAAGCTGTCACAAAAAGTTTTTAAAGGCTAGCCCTATTACATTCCCAGGAAGTTTTGGATGGCCGACATTGCCTTTTCCTTAATAGCTTTGATCTGATCAATTGTTGCGAGGTCTTCCTCTTCAGTGCCCTGGATCACCTTAGCCAATTTGTTCAAGTCTCCCAAGTATTTGATAGTGGAAGTCACCTTGACTCTTTGCTCTTGAGTGGCTTTGGGGAGATGGGCTAATACCTGCTTCTTTTTCGCGATCTTGGCCCTGCATTGCTCCAGCTTCGCCTCTAGTTCAGCTTCCTCCATTTCAAGCTGGGTGATTTCTGCCTGAGTAGCCGATGGACCAGCCGCCAGCTCATCCAATTTGGCCTTATTAGTGATGAGACTCTGCAGAGTAGCATCGATTGTGGTTTTCAAGTTGGCTTGGGCTTGCCTATCAATCATCCTCTGCATGGCCCGCTCTAGCTTGAACCGGCGAAGGCCGATATATGCGGCTTGGGAGATTGTTTCGGTCAATTCTTCGGAGAGCTGACTCTGGACATCGTTGAAGCGTGCTCTGATAGGCCCGCACTCCATGACCAGTTTGTCCATATCAATGTCCAGCCGACGATTGATATCCAAGAGTTTTTTTTTGAGATCGTCGGCTATTGGGGCCTGATCATGGCTTGTGATTTCTTCCTCTTCGCTGATGAATTCATTGATATCAAATGGGATCATATGGGCTAGAGTCTGCAGAGAGGTTTGGGGTGATCAAAGTGGAGCATGAATAACCGATATAAAACTCTTGAAAGAAAAGGGGTATGCTTACTCGGATGGCAGGAGCTTGTGCAGTTTCTTCTTCAACATGATGGCTGCCCGTAGCCGATGGAGTTCTCTTGCTTGATGCATGGGGGGCAGCCGATGGAGACCGAAGAGGCTACGAAAAAGACAAGTGTCAATACAAGTCGGCCAAGTAAAAATGAGCAAAAGGAAAAGACAAAGTTAGAAATTACTGGTGAAGCCAGGCGAGGAGGCCGATTGGCTAATCTTTTGTACTGCAAGGATGATTGTGACTTGAGGATCAGATTCAAAAGGCATGGTGCATACCGATCGCTTCGGGGAGAAGGAGCCTGTTGTCACACCCTGATTTTTGCCCTAAATCGTTTAAATAATTTACCCTGAAATAATCGTAATTTCTGGATTTAATCTAGAGCCAACCAGTAATTTTAAAATGCAATCAGTAAATGGAAACGATATGGTAGGATTTTTCTTGAATTCTGCATGTCAAAATGAGCTAACAGGATTTTTATTGGAATTTTTAGAGCACTCTAAGTATTTTTAATCAATTAAATAAGAAATCAGCAATTTAATTAAGCCCCAAAATCCTTTTTCTCCTTTTTTCTCCTTTTTCTTTTTTTCCCGTACCGCCGTACGGTTTCCCGCTCCTCCTTCCGGCTTGGGCCGTCGGCCCGGCTTCCCTCCGGCCCGAGCCGCTCCCGCGCGCGTTTCTTCGGTCGTGGGCCGAAGCCCATGACGCCAGCCGCACTGTGAAGTCCGCAAACCCTCCTTCGCTCCGCGGGCCACCTGTCGGGTCTCTGTCCACGCGTCCGGCCGGCCCAGCCGCCGCCCCGCCATGCGCGCCGCCGCTCCGCTCCGCTCCCGCGTGAGCCCGTGCCACGTCGGACCCATGCCGGGCCCGATCTCGCGCCGCCACATCCATCCCCGTGCCTCTCGCGTTCAAAGGAAACCCAATCCGCATGGTTTTCGCCGCGCCGTTTCTCTCTCTCCGAGTCCGTAACCAACGGCGACGAATCCGCGTCTATCCCGTGCACCTTCCGATCTCTTTGCGCCTCTATAAAGTCCCCTCGCCGCCGCCGCCGTGCCCTAACCCTAGCACTGCCCTTTCTGTGCCGTCCGATCGGTCGGATCGGGTGGATCCGAACCGTCCGATCTCACCCAAAGCCATCGCCGTCCGATCCGATCGCCGCGCTCTGGATGGCCGCCGCGTGTCCGCCCACCGGCCGCCGCCCAAACCCTAACCCTAACCGTGATCCGAACCGTTCGATCCTTCGGATCGGGCGGATCTGGACCGTTCGCTCCCACGCAAGCCGTCGCCGTCCGATCGCCGCCGCTCCTCGCGGATGCGTGCCGCGTGTCCCCGTGCTCGCCACCGCTCGCCATGGACTCGGTCCACCATGGACCGAGTGCCCGCACCACTTGCATCAGCCGCTGGCGTCAGCTGACATCAGCCCTACTGCCTGCGCCATGCTTGCGTCACCCGGGGGCTTAATTACGCAATAAATGTTTTAATCTTTTCTGTTTAGTATAAAAATCGTATTTAAACTTCTAAAATCCATATCTTTTGAATCCGAGCTCCGTTTTAGTCCATTCAAATTTCATTAAATCCAGAAAAATGTCAAGAATCCAACTAAAATAATTTTCAGTGCTGTTTTAGTAGACCTTTTAGGGTGTTTTGTTGAGTGCTTTGCTTGTCGTGTAGATCCTGAGTTTTCCGGCGAGTCCGTTCTCTTCGAAGTAGTCGCCGAGGTTCCTCAGTCTCCAGAACAAGGCAAGTCATACCTTACATTGACCATATTGTACCTAATTTATGTAAATATCTCTTTTCTCTCAAATATTGCATATGTTTTAGAATGTCATTTCGTGGGATGATTATTGTACTCAACCATAGGATTGTTTACCTTATACCATTGATAACTTGGGGTTCAACATGACTAGATGATAGCTTAAGGTTTCTTAGTTATACCTAGCTCAACTAGCTCACTTAAGGGGATCACACTAATCAAGTATATTACTAGAGATTAACTCTCAGATGAGGTTAAGTTGTGACTCTATGTGTAATAATATTGAATTATTGAAAAGGGTGGGTCGTGAGCACATGGTTGGATTTTGGTTAGCGTGCTCATGGCAATTAAGGACCGGTTATTGGGAAACCCTGGAAGAAGTACCGTGCATACCACAAGCCAGCATGGGTAATGGCTGGGTCAGTAGCGTAGCTATCTCTAGCCGAAGTATCCCAGAGAGGGTGGGCATGATGGAGTTGGGTCGGCCCCAGTTTTAAGGGTTGATTAGCTTCCGGATTCACCGCGGCACTAGAGGGGCTGCCCATTGCCCGATGGGAGTGGGGGCGAAACCTTGGTGTGGTACGATTGGTTAGAGGGGGTTATGTGAAGGGTCCTGTCACAGTTCCTTTCCGGGGTACCGTGGTGGTGCACCGGCGCACGGTGACATGTCGTGGGATTGTGTCTTGTGGGTACAGTTGTACACCTCTGATCAGAGTAAAACTATTCGAATAGCCTTGCCCACGATTACGGGCGATCGACCAGATTCACCATGATTAGCTTCACTTATTCACTTGAATGAAATGTTGGAATCTGACTAGTGCAGGTGGATGGATGGGCTTGTAGCAACGTGGTTTTAATGTTGGACAGTGTTTATTTAATACTGCTTAATCATTACACTGTTTTACTGTCTTCAAATATTGTTATTATTTCTGCAAATGCTGTTTATGCAAATTGAGCCTCTTATCCTTTTCCTTGATATTTATCTTGCATCATGTCCCCTTTTCCGGTGTGACTTGTTGAGTACGGTGGTTGTACTCGGCCTTGCTTCTTTTTCCCCCTTCAGTGCCAGAGGTTGAAATCGAGGTCTCCGAGGAGGTGTAGGCTTGTTCGACGTCAAGGGTTAGCTGTGGTGTTGGCGTTTCGCTTCGCTCGAGTCAAATTTAGCTTAAGTCAGTTTTATTTTCCTTTCTGCTGCATTTGTGTAACTCTTTTATATTGTTTCTAAGACGAGGTTTCTGTACTATCAATAATGTCGATTTCTGTACCTCGGCTGATGCCTGGACAAGGGTGAAATGCACAAATTAGTCGCAAAAATTCTGGTGTGAATTTCTGGGCGTGACAAGTTGGTATCAGAGCCTTCTTTTGACTGTAGGACGAGCCAACTGGAAACCTTAAGAGCCCTCTAATTCTTTTCATTTGCATATGTTTAAAAAAAGGGGGTGTTTTGAAAAGTGGAGTCAGTCTAGGGTTTAGGAATTGCGAAAATGGGGTGTTGGTCGTGGGTTTTTGAGCATGTTTTGATCTTCCCACTCCTTTGTTTCTATAGATGGCAGGTTCCCCAGCGACGCACTGCGGAAAAGGGATGACGGGCTTTGTTGCAGAGCTGGCGCGTATGGCCCTTGCAGTCGGATATCCTGAAGCACCGGAGTATACCACAGTTGCGCCTCTCAGTGGCGAGTTGCCCTATCGTGTCCGGTTGGAGGTTCATGGGTTTGTGGGAACGTGTCTTCCCAACATGGAGGTCACAGCATCCGGAGGCACATCGGATCACGCTTGTCAGGAAGCCGCCTACCTGATGTTGGCCAGGATGAGGGAGCTGCATGATGCTGACCTTCGCACCTCCTCCTCCCGCTACCATCCCCGTCGAGGTAGTTCCTCCGAGGTCAGTGCATTCAAGTCTACAACTGAGAGAGAACGACTCTACCTGGCCACATGTGCACAGTGATCAAAGGCCTGGACAAGATGCACTCTGACCTACACAAGGCAACCAAAGAGCTGAATGACAAGAAGATGCTAAGGATTGTGCGACTGCAGGACGAAGTAGTTCGTCTTAAGAAGGAGGTAGCTGAGTTGAAGGGACACCCGGCACCAGTTGGTGTCAGGATTCGTACTACGCCTCGGAAGACCACCACCGCACTGTCCGTATCCAGTGGCGCCCGGATTCCACCGCCTCCTCCCTTCTCCCAGTCCCACTCGCCTCCACCCACCTGGGCCCGGTTCCGGCTCACATCCCAGCTTCCTCCTGCAGTTTCTCCTCTCACCTTTGCTCCAGCTTCGGCGTATCAAGGCGGAGGTGGCAGTAACAGTTGGATCTCCATCTCCAGTGACTCAAGCTCAGAGAATTCAGCTGAAGACATGGACTCAGAAGAAACTCGAAGTTCCTCGGAGGGAAGAGGCGGGATTGGTTGGGCTACAGCAACCGATTCAGAAGAGTCGAAGTTCGAGGTGACGCCAGGGGACTCTAGGAGTCGTTCTGAAGAATGGGGATCTTCTGAAGGAAGCAGTTTTGACTCCTCGTCTCGTGGATCGTTCTAGCTGCCCTCCTTAGTTTTATCGTTTAGCTTAGTTGTCTTCTTGGTAGTTGCTGTGTGTTAGGCTGCTGTGTGTGTGGGATAGCTGGCAGTCGATATCAAGTGTGATATGGCTGACCAATTAAGGATGTTTGGTGCTTTTCTTTATTTTTAGTCAAGATCAGAACAATGCATTTGAATTCCAATAATAAAGATTAGTTTCTAAGTCCATCTGTTTTTCTTCTTTTCTCTCTTCGGTTCGGTCGCCTCCTCCGATGGTGAACACTGGGACCGGCGAGCAAACAAGAACAATGGGGATCAGGTGCCAACAACAACGAGGCTCACAACGTCAACGACAATGCTCCTCCACCGCCACCCGAGAACCCCACCATTGCTCAAGTGCTTGCTTCGCAGACACAGATGATGGCTGCAATGATGCAGCAGATGCAACAACAACACCAAATAGATGCAATGAGCAGATGTTGCGGCAAATGCAAAGAAGCAAGAAGAAGCAGAACAACCGCCTTGCCGCCCCACCACCCCAGTCTAAGTTGTCGAGTTCCTTCGTGTTCGACCGTCGACCTTCTCCAGCACCACTAATCCCATGGAGACGAATGATTGGCTTCATGCCATAGAGAAGAAGTTAAATCTTCTGCAGTGTACGGACTAGGAGAAAGTCTCGTTTGTCACTCATCAGTTGCAGGGCCCTGCTTCAGCTTGGTGGGACAACTACTTGGTTACTCGCCCAGCCGGAGCGGCAGTTACATGGGAAGAGTTCCGTCGTAGTTTCAGGACCGCACACATTCCTGCGGGAATAGTTGCACAGAAAAAGCGTGAGTTCCGTTCTCTTGAGCAGGGTAACAGATCAGTTACTGAGTATCTTCATGAGTTCAATCGTCTTGCACGGTATGCCCCAGAAGATGTGCGCACTGATGCAGAAAGGCAAGAAAAGTTTTTGGCTGGTTTGGATGATGAACTCACAGACAAGCTAATCTCCGGAGAGTATGCTAACTTTGAGAAGCTAGTTGACAAGGCCATTCGACAGGAAGATCAGCGCAACAAGATGATCAAGAAGAGAAAAGCAATCTAGTCCCGACCTCCTCAACAGCAGGGAAATTAGCAGAGGCCACGTTTCATGTCTGGAAGTCAGAACGGACCTACCACCATGATTGTTCGTTAGCATCGACCTTATCACCCAGGGAATTTCCAATTTGGCAGTAGTGGCAGTGGTCAACAACAGCGCGTTCCAGCCCGCGTCCTCCAACGGCGCCACCCCAAGAATCCAAACCACCACCTCCAAGGAAGGACTCGGAAGGAAGCCGGAGTCTGTTTCAACCGTGGTGACCCTGGGCATTTTGCGGACAAGTGTCCAAAGCCAAGCGCGCTGGGCCAAGGTTCATCCAGGCCCGGTCAATCATGCGTCCGCCGACGAAGCACAGACCACTCCGAAGTTATACGGTTATGTTTCTGTAAACTCTACTCCTGCCACAGTATTATTTGATTCTGGCGCTATGCATTCACTTATCTCAAAGCAGTTTGTTGGGGCACATGGGTTGTCAGTAGTGGGACTTAAGATACCTATGCGGGTTCAAACCCCTGGAAAGCATTTGGATACTACTCAGTATTGCCCCTCAGTGACCATAGAAATCCAAGGATCTATATTTCTAGCCAACCTCATCCTCCTTCAGTCGAAAGGCATAGATGTCATTCTTGGAATGGATTGGTTGTCCAGACATAAGGGAGTAATTGACTGCGCTAGTCGTACCATTACTCTAATCAATACGAAAGGAGAAGGAATTGTTTTTCGTTCTCCCATGCAAGCCGAGATCGTAGCAAGTTTGAATCATGTTTCCGCCGGTGGATCGTCCGAAGTGGCGGCAAAGACCCCTATGAAGTTAGAGGATATCCCCATCGTCAGAGAATACCCTGAAGTTTCCCTGAAGACTTAACTCAGATGCCACTAGAAAGGGAAATTGAATTCCGGATCGATTTAGTATCCGGGACCGCCCCAATACACAAGAGGCCGTATAGAATTGGAGTCAACGAGTTGGCCGAAGTAAAGAAGGAAGTGGATGAATAGTTGCAAAAAGGGTATATCCGCCCGAGCACGTCGCCTTGGGGTGCTCCGGTGATCTTCGTGGAGAAGAAAGACAAGACCAAGAGAATGTGTGTCGATTATCGCGCACTCAATGAGGTCACTATCAAGAACAAGTATCCTCTACCACGGATTGATGATTTATTCGATCAACTCAAGGGGGCCAAGGTGTTTTCCAAGATAGACCTGCGATCAGGCTACCACCAGTTGAGAATTCGGGAAGAGGACATCCCCAAGACCGCTTTCACCACCAGATACGGTCTGTATGAGTGTACGGTCATGTCTTTTGGATTGACCAACGCACCGGCCTTCTTTATGACCAACAAGGTGTTTATGGAGTTCTTGGATAAATTTGTGGTGGTGTTCATTGACGACATTTTGGTCTACTCTAAAACAGAGGAAGAACATGAGCAACATCTTCGGATAGTGCTCGAGAAGTTGAGGGATCATCAACTCTACGCCAAGTTTAGCAAGTGTGCTTTCTGGTTAAAGGAAGTACAGTTCCTCGGCCACATTGTGAATGCCCAAGGAGTAGCCGTGGATCCAGCGAATGTGGAATCAGTTACCAAGTGGACCCCACCAAAAACGGTCACGCAGATCCGAAGTTTCCTTGGACTTGCGGTTACTACCGCCGCTTCATTGAGAACTTCTCTAAAATCGCCAAGCCGATGACTCAACTGTTGAAGAAAGATGAGAAATTTAAGTGGTTGGCAGAATGTAATAAGAGTTTTGAAGAGCTTAAGAGGAAGTTGGTGTCTGCACCAGTGTTGATACTGCCAGATCCAGCAAAGGACTTCCAAGTTTATTGTGATGCATCTCGCCAAGGGTTGGGATGTGTGTTGATCCAAGAAGGCAAAGTGGTCGCATATGCTTCTCGTCAGTTGCGTCCACATGAAAACAACTATCCAACTCATGATCTGGAATTATTCGCGGTGGTTCATGCCTTGAAGATCTGACGACACTACCTAATTGGTAATCGTTGTGAAGTGTATACGGATCATAAAAGTCTCAAGTATATCTTCACCCAACCGGATTTGAACCTTCGACAGCGAAGATGGTTGGAACTGATCAAAGATTATGATTTGGGGATACATTACCATCCTGGCGAAGCTAATGTGGTAGCAGATGCGCTAAGCCGAAAGAGTTACTGCACCACCCTCAACATCGAAAGAATGTGCGACCAGTTGCAGCAAGAGTTCGAGTATCTAAATCAACGAGTGGTGGATTTTGGTTTTGTGGCTGCTCTGGAAGCCCAACCCACTCTCATTGATCAAATTCGGGTAGCTCAGGCATCAGATCCCGAGATGACCGAACTCAAGAAGAACATGAGGGTTGGAAAAGCCCGTGGCTTTACAGAAGACGAGCACGGCACAATCTGGATGGGAAAGAGATTGTGTGTTCCAGAAGACAAGGATTTGAAAAAAATGATCCTTACGGAAGCTCACCAAACTCAATATTCCATTCACCCAGGCAGTACAAACATGTTTCAAGATCTTAAAGAGAAGTTTTGATGGGTCAGTATGAGGAGGGAGATAGCTGAGTTTGTTGCACTTTGTGATGTTTGTCAGCGGGTTAAGGCAGAACATCAACGGCCCGCCGAGCTGTTGCAACCCCTCCAGATTCCAGAGTGGAAATGGGAGGAAATTGGAATGGATTTCATCACGGGTTTACCCCGCACATCATCAGGATATGACTCGATTTGGGTCGTTGTGGACCGACTCACCAAGGTGGCCCACTTCATACCAGTGCATACTACCTACTCGGGGAAGAAGCTAGCAGAGCTTTATCTCGCAAGGATCATGTGTTTGCATGGCGTGCCTAAAAAGATCGTGTCTGATAGGAGAAGTCAGTTTACTTCCAAGTTCTGGAAGAAGTTGCAAGAAGAGCTCGGTACCCGTTTGAATTTTAGTACGACCTATTATCCGCAAACAGATGGTCAAACTGAGAGAGTGAATCAAATTTTGGAAGACATGTTGAGAGCATGTGCGCTTGATTTTGGAATAGCGTGGGACAAGAGCTTGCCCTATGCAGAATTCTCCTATAACAACAGTTATCAAGCCAGCATTCAAATGGCACCGTATGAAGCATTGTATGGACGGAAGTGCCGCACACCCCTTTTCTAGGATCAGACTGGTGAACGCCAGTTGTTTGCCACAGAAGTAATAAGTGAAGCAGAGGCAAAGGTCCAAATGATTTGGGAAAGGTTGAAGATTGTGCAATCCCGACAGAAAAGCTACGCAGACAATCATCGAAGAGACCTCGCTTTTGAAGCAGGGGATTTTGTGTATCTCCGCGTTACACCACTCCGGGGAGTACATCGTTTCCAAACCAAAGGTAAGTTGGCACCACGTTTTGTGGGACCATACAGAATTCGGGAACGTCGAGGAGAAGTAGCCTATCAGCTTGAGCTTCCCTCCAGCATGGCTGGTATTCACGACGTGTTTCATGTGTCCCAGTTAAAGAAGTGTTTAACGGTACCAGAAGAGCAAGCGAGTCTAGACCAGATTGAAATTCAAGAGGACTTGACCTACGTGGAGAGACCAGCTCGTATATTCGAGATCAGCGAGAGAAGGACTCGGAAAAGGGTTATCGGTTTTGCAAAGTTCGGTGGACTCATCACCGAGAGGAAGAAGCTACTTGGGAAAGAGAAGATGAGCTAAAGGCCGCGCACCCGCACCTTTCGCCAGTACCTTCGAATCTCGGGGTCGAGATTCCGTTTAAGGGGGTAGGTTTGTCACACCCGAGTTTTGCCCTAAATCGTTTAAATAATTTACCCTGAAATAATCGTAATTTCTAGATTTAATCGGAGCCAACCAGTAATTTTAAAATGCAATCAGTAAATGGAAACGACATGGTAGGATTTTTCTTGAATTTCGCATGTCAAAATGCGCTAACGAGATTTTTATCGGAATTATTAGAGCAATCTATGTATTTTTAATCAATTAAATAAGAAATCAGCAATTTAATTAAGCCCCAAAATCCATTTTTTCCTTTTTTTCTCCTTTTTCTTTTTCCCGTACCGCCGTACGGTTTCCCGCTCCACCTTCCGGCTTGGGTCGTCGGCCTGGCTTCCCTCCGGCCCAAGCCACTCCCGCGCGCGCGCCGTTTCCCCTTCGGTCGTGGGCCGAAGCCCACGACACCAGCCGCACCACGAAGTCCGCAAACCCTCCTTCGCTCCGCGGGCCACCGATAGGTGGGCCCTACCTATCGGGTCTCCATCCCGCGCCCAGCCGGCCCAACCGCCGCCCCGCCAAGCACGCCGCCGCTCCGCTCCGCTCCCGCGTGAGCCCGTGCCACGTCGGACCCATGCCGGGCCCGATCTCGCGCCGCCGCATCCATCCCCGCTCCTCTTGCGTTCAAAGGAAACCCAATCCGCACGGTTTTCGCTGCCATCGTTTCTCTCTCTCCGCGTCTATCCCGTGCACCTTCCGATCTCTTTGCGCCTCTATAAAGTCCCCTCGCCGCCGCCGCCATGCCCTATCCCTAGCGTCGCCATTTCTGAGCCATCAGATCGGTCAGATCGGGTGGATCCGAACCGTCCGATCTCGCCCAAAGCCATCGCCGTCCGATCTGATCGCCGCGCTCTGGATGGCCGCCGCGTGTCCGCCCACCGGCCGCCGCTCAAACCCTAACCCTAACCATGATCTGAACCGTTCGATCCTTCGGATCGGGGGGATCTGGACCGTTCGCTCCCGCGCAAGCCGTCGCCGTCCGATCGCCGCCGCTCCTCGCGGATGTGTGCCGCGTGTCCCCGTGCTCGTCACCGCCCGCCGTGGACTCGGTCCACCGTGGACCGAGCGCCCGCACCGCTTGCGTCAGCCGCTGGCGTCAGCTGACATCAGCCCTACCACCTGCGCCATGCTTGCGTCACCCGGGGGCTTAATTACGCAATAAATGTTTTAATCTTTTGTGTTTAGTATAAAAATCGCATTTAAACTTCTAAAATCCATATCTTTTGAATCCGAGCTCCGTTTTAGTCCATTCAAATTTCATTAAATCCAGAAAAATGTCAAGAATCCATTAAAAATAATTTTCAGTGCTGTTTTAGTAGACCTTTTAGGGTGTTTTGTTGAGTGCTTTGCTTGTCGTGTAGATCCTGAGTTTTCCGGCGAGTCCGTTCTCTTCGAAGTAGTCGCCGAGGTTCCTCAGTCTCCAGAACAAGGCAAGTCATACCTTACATTGACCATATTGTACCTAATTTATGTAAATATCTCTTTTCTCTCAAATATTGCATATGTTTTAGAATGTCATTTCGTGGGATGATTATACCTATTGTACTCAACCGTAGGATTGTTTACCTTATACCATTGATAACTTGGGGTTCAACATGACTAGATGATAGCTTAAGGTTGCTTAGTTATACCTAGCTCAACTAGCTCACTTAAGGGGATCACACTAATCAAGTATATTACTAGAGATTAACTCTCAGATGAGGTTAAGTTGTGACTCTATGTCTAATAATATTGAATTATTGAAAAGGGGGTCGTGAGCACATGGTTGGATTTTGGTTAGCATGCTCATGGCAATTAAGGACCGGTTATTGGGAAACCCTGGAAGAAGTACCATGCATACCACAAGCCAGCATGGGTAATGGCTGGGTCTGTAGCGTAGCTGTCTCTAGCCGACGTATCCCAGAGGGTGGGCGTGATGGAGTTGGGTCGGCCCGGTTTTAAGGGTTGATCGCCTTCCGGATTCACCGCGGCCCTAGAGGGGCTGCCCATTGCCCGATGGGAGGGGGGCGAAACCTTGGTGTGGTACGATTGGTTAGAGGGTTATGTGAAGGGTCTGTCACGTTCCTTTCCGGGTACCGTGGGATCAATATGCTCAAAGGGATGTGTTGACTTGCCTTGCTCGCACACTTGTTGCCCAGGATCTTCAACGTAGTCAGTGCTTGCTCCCTCGGTTGCTACCCGTACGTGCGAAAGATCAATTGAATTCGATCAGAATTCAATAAAACACCGAGAGATCGAATAGAACCATAAAAACGACTCCAAACGTTTGGCCTAAAATTCTACTCAAGTTCGGACGAGAGTTGTTAGGATAAAATCCGAGCTTAAAAACGAGTTTAATGTCCTAGGGTTTTCGCAAAATGTCGATCGCATTTAATTAAGAAATAAATTTAGAAATGTTAATCAAGAGGTTTTGTGCTCGAGGTTTCGGAGGTTCAAGCAATAAAATAAACACATTTCTAATGGCGGAAAACAAATAAACAAAATCTGGATTAAAACGACGCGAAACGAAATCTCCGAAAATCTGATTTCTATTTCTGAATTCGCCCCGAGAAAAATATACAAGAAAACAATATATTTTTGCCCAAATATTTTCCCAAATATTTTCTAAATACTTTTCCTAATTTTTCAAAATTTTTCCCTATTTTTCTGCGCGTGGTCCAGGGCGCGGCGTGCGCGGCGTGCGGGCGAAGTCGGGCCGGGCGCGGCACGGCGCGGTGCGGCAGCGACGCGTGGCGGGCGCGTGGCGGGCCGGTACGGCGTCGAACACCTTGTGACATATTGAACAGTGCTTTTTCTGATTTTTCCAATTTTCAATTCCATTTTCCAATTCCTAATTTCTTTCACTCTAAAAATTCCAAATAAAAATATAGTATTCCAAAAATTAATTTAAAAATATATTTTCAAACTTTTCACCCACTTTCATTTATTTAAAAATATATATATATCACCTTATTTAATTTAATCTTTTTCTTAAATTCATAAATCACAATTTTTAATTCCAATTAATTTCTAGATTTTATATAAATCCTTTAAAATATTTTATTGCCCATTTTATTTTCTAATTAATATTTCACAATCACCAATTAATATTTTATTTTCTCAACACACATTTTTATTAATCCATACCCTCTTCCTATTTTAATTTAAAATTCCTAACCTTAAACTCCGAGATTTTTCTCCGCGACGAAAATCCAAATCATTTGGTTTTTCACAAATATCGAGATGAATCACTTACATATAAGTTTATGCAACCATGCTGGCAAATAATAAGTGAAAAACTTGATCAAGCAACAACAAGCAGAAAGATTTTAGTAAGTTCCGATTTTTAATTTTCCGGTTTTTAAATTCTTCGATTTTCAGGGCGTTACAGGAATGAATGGAAACAACACCTGTTCCATCAATCGGCTTCGATGTACTTGACAATCATCAACCCCGACTTGGTCCCTTCAGTAAGTACTTTGTCTTTTAAAACTTTTCTCCATTGGCTATCAATTGTGTTCTCGACTGACCGCACTTCATTCTTTTGCAGACAATTGACGACTCCCCTCCGCATACGAGCAACACAGGAGCTACCTTAAGCCGATCTCTTATCACTCAAACTTTCTATTCAGCTTCCCTAATGATGTCTGGTCCAAATACGGCTCGTTCGCCGGTCTCCGACCACATCAACGGAGTGCGGCATCTTCGTCCAAACAAGGCCTCGTTCGGTGACATCTTCGTCCTTAGTAAAATCCAACGCACAGGCTCTTAGCATATCCTCTAGGACTTGGTTCGTCCTCTTGGTTTGTCCATCTGTCTGAGGGTGATAAGCAGTACTGAAGGCGAGGTGAGTTCCCAATGCCTTGTGAAACTTATCCCAGAAGTGAGATGTGAATTGAGTGCCACGGTCTGACACAATCCTTGTGGGTACTCCATGTAGGCACACATTTCTAGACATGTACAGTTCTGCCAATTTGGCGCTGCTATACCGAGTCTTGACCGGAATAAATCGGGCAGTCTTGGTCAGTCTATCCATGATCACCCAAATGGAATCGTATCCGGTAGCAGTTTTGGGTAGTCCTACTATAAAGTCCATGCCTATTTCTTCCCATTTCCACTCAGGGATCTTGAGTGGTTGCAGCAATCCTGCCGGTCACTGATGCTCAGCCTTAACTCATTGGCATACATCACATACGGCCATGTATTCCGCTACGTCTCTTTTCATGTTGGGCCACCAGTATTCCGTTTTCAAATCCTTGTACATTTTGGTGCTGCCCGGGTGTAGCGAGTATGCTGACTCATGGGCTTCCTTCAAGATTAGCTTCCTCAATCCGCCTTTCTCGGGTACGTAGATCCTTTTTCTATACCACAGGGCTCCATCGTTGTCAGCCGTGAATTCCTTGGCTAGTCCTTCAGCCATGCGTTCCTTGATTAGCCGGATTTCCTCACAATCCTTCTGGGCTCCCTTAATCTGACTTTGTAGGAGAGGTTGTATCTCCAGCGAACTCAGTTGTCCATGAGGAATCAACTGCAGGTTGAGCCGAGCTATCTCTTCTTGAAGCTCGTTGGCCATATATTCCATCCTTAGTTGGTTGCACTGGGCTTTGAGGCTCAAAGCGTCAGTTATGACATTGGCCTTGCCAGGGTGATAATGGATTCCTAGGTCATAGTCCTTGATCAGTTCCAGCCATCTTCTCTGGCGTAGGTTAAGATTCGTCTGGGTAAAGAAATACTTCAAGCTCTTGTGGTCCGTGTATATATCACAGTGGTTTCCGATTAGGTAGTGCCTCCAAATCTTCAAGGCATGCACTACTGCGGCCAATTCTAAGTCATGGGTGGGATAGTTCTCCTCATGAGGTCGCAGTTGTCTTGAGACATAAGCCACAACCTTTCCATCTTGCATCAACACACCTCCGAATCCTTGTCGAGATGCATCACAATATATAACGAAGTCTTTCCGGTTGTCCGGTAGGACTAAGATCGGGGCGGTGGTTAACTTTTCTTTGAGCTGGTCAAATGCCTGTTGACACTGCTCAGTCCATGCATACTTCTTTTTCTTCTTCAATAGTTGGGTCAGGGGTCGGGCTATCTTAGAAAATCCATCTATAAACCGTCGGTAATATCCAGCCAATCCCAAGAAACTTCTAACCTTAGTTACCGACTGGGGTGCTTTCCATTTGGTAACAGCTTCGACCTTGGCGGGGTCTACTGCTACGCCTCCTGCTGAGATCACATGTGCAAGAAAAGCTAGTTCCTTAAGCCAAAATTCACACTTGCTGAATTTGGCATATAGCTGATGTTCTCGCAGCTTCTCTAGTACCAAGCGCAGATGTTCTGCGTGTTCTTCATCATCCTTGGAGTAGATGAGGATATCATCAATGAACACTACCACAAACTTGTCCAGATATTCCATAAATACTTTGTTCATGAGGTTCATGAAGTAGGCTGAGGCATTGGTCAGTCCAAAAGACATTACTGTGAACTCGTACAAGCCGTAGCGTGTAGAGAACGGAGTCTTGGGTATATCGTCAGTCCTAATCTTCAGCTGATGGTATCCGGGTCAAAGATCGATCTTTGAGAACACTCGGGCTCCCTTGAGTTGATCGAATAGGTCGTCGATCCGAGGTAATGTGTACTTGTTCTTAATGGTAACCTCATTCAATGACCGATAGTCTATGCACATTCTCATGCTTCCGTCCTTTTTCTTAACAAACAATACTGGAGCTTCCCACGGTGAAAAACTAGGGCGTACAAAGCCTTTCTCTCGTAGTTCCCTTATCTGCTTCTTAAGTTCCTTCAATTCGTTCACCGGCATCCGGTAGGGTCTCTTAGTTATGGGGGCGATACCAGGCATGAGGTCAATAATGAACTCTATGTCTCGGTCTGGGGGCATTCCCGGTAGTTCTTCCGGAAATACATTCGGGTAGTCTTGGATTATTGGCATTCCATCTATGGGTAGCATGGTGAATATTCCTGTAGCTCAGTCACAGAGCATGGGGTCTTGATCCATGGCTACTGTCGTCGATGATCCCCATGGGGTAGATAGGGTAACTTCTCTTCGTCCATAGTCTAGTACCCCTTGGTTCCAAGTTAACCAATCCATTCCTAGTATGACGTCCAAGGTTTGGGCGGCAAAACCATAAGATTGGACAGGAATACCACGTCCTTGATCCGAATAGGCACATTGATGCACGCATGGGGTATGGTCACATCTCCCCCGGGTGAGTGTACTACCATGGGTCTCTTAAGGTCTAATCGGTGCAAATTGTGCTCTTTTCTTATTCTCGATGATATAACTGAATGAGAAGCTCTAGAATCAAACAAAACTTTAATTGGTGCGAAATGGATAGAAAACATACCCATTAGCACGCTTTGGTCCCCCCGAGCTTCCTCAGCACGCACATGGTTGACTTGACCACGGCGGAATCCGGTTGCAGCTTCCTTTGGTTGGGGCGTTCTGAACAAACTGCGTCCAGGTGCCCAAACTCCGGTGTGGTTGGGGGTGTTGCGCGGCTTAGGGCATCTGTTGGCATAATGCCCAAACTCTCCGCAATTGAAGCAGTTGACATTCCTGGCTCCTGGGGCTGCCAAGGTAGGGGCCGGAGTGCGAGACGGTGTTGCAGGTGGCCTACTGACGCTGCCGGGTGCGGCAGGGCGATTGGTTGCTGGCTTCCAACCCGACGGGGTTGCTCCTTTGGGTCGCTGGGGCGTTCCTTGAATTGGGCAGGCCATTGCAAGCCTTCTCTTCCGGTTGTTTTCAACCGTCCTTTGGTCATGCTCAAGCCTTACAACCTTGTTCATGATGTTCTGAAAGCTAGCGTGGTCCTGACTGATCATTGGTCCTCTTAACTCGTTGTTCAGTCCTTCGATAAACTTGTCCATCTTTTCCTCTTCATCCGCCAGGTCGCTTGTGGCGTAACGTGCAAGCTGCGTGAACTTGTTAAGGTAGTCTTGTACCGTGGTGTTGCCTTGGCGTAGCCTACATAACTCGTTCTTCTTCATCCTCATAACTGCAGCAGGTACGAAGTTTTCACAGAAGGCAGCCGTGAACTCTTCCCAAGTGGGTTCACCGGCATCTTCAGCCTGTGTTTCCTTGTAGGTGTCCCACCAGTCACTAGCGGGTCCTTCCAGCTAATTGGTGGCGTAGACAACTCGTTAGTTTCCCATACTCAGAAGAGAGTCAGCTTCTTTTCTACTACCCTCAGCCAATCTTCAGCGTCCATGGGTTCATCTACCGAGGAGAATGTCAGCGGCTTTGCCCTTATAAATTCGCCGAGGTTCGATCCTCCACGCTATCCTTGGTTATTAACGATAGCTTGCAGCAATTGGGTCTGCAAAGCCATGACTTCTGCTAGGGTGGAGGGGTTAGGCTCTGGGGGGTTCTCAGGAGCTGCTGGGGCTCTGCGATGATGTGCCATCTAAACAACGGGGATAAGGTGAGAGACTCACTTTGCTAACGTCGCGATACTAAGGAATTTTCTTTGAGTTGTTTGAAGTGATCTTTCAAAGAAAGCTTGGTGGAATAAACTCATTTATGACATAACATGGAACTTCGTTATTAGTTCTTAAATGTTACATCAGGGAGATACATTGGACATGTATAGTCCATACAACACAATACAACATTACTGACATCGTTCTAGGGTCTCATACATAAAAGGGGTAGGGGCATGGTCATTGCTGTCTTAACTCCATCCAAAGCAAGACTAGGGCTACTGCTGGTATCCGACTTGTCATCCAGCCATCCACATGATCCAGGTGCTGGCAGAGGATGATCCTTGGCCGAAGCGAATCGAAGTCCCCATGGCTCAGAGGTAGTGGCCTCGGAGTCATGTCCGACCTTCCTGCTTGGCGGCCTGGTACTCTTCCAGGCAGTCCTGAGGGTGATAGGACCTCCGGTGAGTGTCATGCGGTGAGTAGGAGCTTCCTCCTCTGATGGATCTGTATCACTGAGCTCCCACTTGATATCCATAGGTTCTATCTCAGACTCGGAGTCAGTGTTGATCTGGATGGGGTTATCCTCTCCCGAACCAAGCTCGGATGGTACGGCCGTGGAAATCGGGGTGGGCTCCAACGAGGTAGCAGCAGTGGGGTTGATCAGGTACGGTCCTGACTCTGTGCTCAACATGAAGGCTTGCTCCATCATGGCTTGAAAGGTGGTCAAGCATGCTGGAGTCATGAGGTAGTAGTGGTCGGGCACAGGGGCAGGGGGTGTTGGTGCAGCTTCAGTGGAAGTACCAGCGGCAGGGACAGGGTTGAAGCGAAGTTGCTCTTCCAGTTGGCCGACCTGTTGCTGGCTCTTCCTAAGTTGTTCCTCCAACTCAACCGAGGCTTCTCCGCGGGCCACATAACGATCAGGGAGCTGCTCGTATTGGGCACCGTTAGCTTGCAGCTGGGTCTTCAGCAGGTCGATCTGATCTCCACAGTTTTGGTGTTCCTCCACCAGATCATTGAAGCGTCGCTGCTGGTCATCAGTCTCGAGCAATGCCTCTTCATAGCAGTCATCTGTTGTTTCTACCCCCGGGATGATGGGTAACCATAGGATTATAGCAGCAGGGGTGGCCTCCACGGTGCAGGCCAGGTTGCCTTCCTCCGGTAGGGATGGTGTACGAACTCAGTCACGGTAAGCTCAGCACGGCGAATGGCATTGAGACGAAGGAATGCCTCGCGGGCTGCGTCCTGAAGAGCTGCCTCTACCAGATCTCTGTGGTAACGAGTGTGGAAGCAATAGGGTGTCTCGCTCCCTATACGGGCCTCAACCGAAACTGCGGCTTCCCATACCGGGTGTCCTTCGGTGCCATGTCTTCTTATCCGATAGGTGGGTGCATCCAGGTACCTTAGGCACTATAGCAATAGCTGAAGTTGTGACACGAATCCTTCTTCCCGCAGAACCTTGATCTACCAAACTTCGACATGGTCCGACATCTGTTTTGAAAGTAACTTAGGGTCAGAGAGGGATAATATCAAAACAATTTGAGTAAAGGAGATGGGGATAAGAGTATGAGGAAAAAACATATTTGTTTTGTGAAAATAGTTTATATTTGCAAAAATAATCCTATGTAGGGATATTTCCCTTGAACCAGCTATTCAGGGGTAGGGCGCCAGTTGGTCTTTTCCATATCCCTCGATCGAGTAGTTTGGTACCCACGAATACAGTTCTGAATTATCAGGTGCAAAGTGCATGAATAGTCTTACATCGAACTTATTATAATAATAGGCCCGAAGGTAATATCCAATACATATAGGACATACTGGTCCGGATACAACCAAAAGCAGAATTTAGATAAGATAGCAGTTGGAAGGCAGCGGCATGTCGATTGCCACAGGCAACGACTGGGGACTAAGACCTATTGCGCTCCAATGTCTTCATTCATCCTGGTAGTAGGCGTAGGGGTCTTCCTCATCTCCTTCATATGGAGGTTTGTGCGTATAGCAAGGGTGAGTACCCAACATACTCAGCAAGCCAACACGGAATGATGCACATGATAGGATCATTCAAAGGATGGCTAGGGTTCATTTGCTCAAAGCCAATTTTCACAAATCATTTCACAAACCTATTGTCTAGCCAGGTCAAATTTTAGTTTCAGAGTATATTAAAACAGCGACGGTTCTGTTCACCATCCATCGTGATTTCCGGGGATGGCTTCCCCTCTCCGGTTCGACATGGTTTTCTGGGGAGTCCACCCCTTCTCTCATTTCGAGAAGTTGAGGCCACCAGCACACAAAATCATTATGCAATCCCATTCCCATCATTTTAAAATTTATGAGTCTAGCCACGGGAGAAACTTGTCACGTCGCTCATTAACCGCGAGCACGGCTATTTGAATAGATTGATTGACTCACACTGCAGTGGATGTACACTTTTCCCGTACTCCGTGACTACTCATCGAATGAGTTTTCATCCCTTCATATGGAATAGTCACGGCAAAGTGTAACATCCTGAAAATCGGAGAACCGAAATCGGAACGTAAAAATCGGAACTTTCAAAAACCTTCGCTTGTTGCTTCTTCTCGGGTTTGTTGTTTCTTATTTGCCAGCTCGGTTGCATAAATTTAGTTGTGGTCAATTTCCCTTTCGGTGTCTTTGGATGATTCGGAGTTGTCGAAACGGGAGGATTTTTAAAATAAATAAATATGAAAAATATTATGGAAAAATAAAAGTCAAGAAAAAGTTAAAAATATAATGCTAAAAACTATTTTTGGAATATTAGAATTTAGTTTGGAATTTTTAGAATAAAATAACATAGAAAATGGGAAATTAAAATAGAAATCGGGAAAATCAAAAGGTTCACTATTCATATTGCGCCAGTGTTCGACGCCGTACGGCCGCGCGCGCCACGCCCGCGCCGCGCCGCGCGCGCGCGAGCGGCGGCCCCTACACCGCGCGCGCCACGCGCCGCGCGCCGCCTGCCGCGCCCCGCCGCGACCCCCGCCGCGGGACCAGCCTGCCCGCGCGCACCGCGCGCTTGCGCCACGCGCTCCGCCGCCGCCGGCCGCACCCGCGCGCCGCGCGCTGCGCCACGCGCCCGCCACCGCGCGGCCCCGCCCGCTCGCTCGCCCCTCGCGCGCCGCGCTGTCCAGGACCCGCTCGCGTCCGCTCGCCATCTGCGCCACGCCGCAAGCGCGCGCCCGGCCCGGCCTTCCGCGCCGCATGGAGACCGCCGTACCCGGCCCTCCCGAGCTACGCCGCGTGTCGCGCCGCGCCGCGCACGCCCGAGCCGGCCCCTCCCCTCTCCACTCGCGCCCGCGCCCTCTTTTCGCCGCACCGCCGCCGCTCCTTCCCCCTCTCCCGAAGCGCAGCCGCCGCCGCCTAGCCGTTGGAGCCGTCGCCGCCGTGCGCAAGTTCCTCTCCGTGCCCACTGCTCCTCCCCGAGCCCGCCGTCGTCGGTAAGCCCTCCTTGCGCCGCCCTTTTTCCTCACTGCCGCCGCCCCTGTTTTAACGCGCCTCGGTCGAACACCTAGGAGCGGATGAACAAAGGCCGAGTGAAAAGAAAAAAAAAAAAGAAAATAAGGAAAAATTATGGAAAATTTGGAAAATATTTTGGAGATGGCTTGAGTAAAATTTTGGGCAAAAATAAATTATTTTCTCACATATTTTCTCAGTGCAAAGTTTGAAAAATCGGAATCGAACGTTTTCCGGGATTCCGTTTCGCGTCGTTTTTAAATCCGGACTCCGACTAATTCTTTCTCGCCATTTAAATAGGCTTCTCTTTGTGCTCAAACCCTCAAACCTCGAGAACGAATTTTCTCCGCTGATATCTTCAAATTTAATTTTCCAAATTATTACGATCGCAGTCTTTGCGAAAACCCTAGGTCATCAACTCGATTCCAAAACGTGGATTTTCCTAGCGACCCTTGTTCTAACTTGAGTGGAATTTTTGGCAAAACTTTTGGAGTTGTTTTCATGGCTTTTATGGTTCTTTCCGATCTCTCGGTATTTTATTGAATTCTAATTGAATTCAATTGAACTTTCGCACGTACGGGTAGCACCTGAAGAAACCGGCATCGACCCCGCTGAAGATACCACCCCCCAGTGTGCGAGCAAGGCAAGTCATCACACTCTTTGAACATATTGATCCTACTTTGTGAAATGCTGTTGATTTCAAATTACAAATTGCACGCTTTACACAACAGTTCCTATGCTTGATATACCCCGCTTTGATATTGATCACCATTAGAATTTATTCTTTGTAACCTTCGATGTGATATGACCGGAGAATAACTTCGGTACAAATGCTTAGCTCTGCTTACACTAGATCCCTGCATACTCATGATTTTCGCAAGAAAACTTTGTGCTCGGGCAACTACCTTAGGGAGGTAGCTGAATTACGGCTGTGGAGACATGAGCGCCACATGGCCCCGAGAATGTTGAACTAGGCTTGTTGAAAACTGAAAATGTTATACAAATGTTTTAGGACTGGGCGGCTGGATGATTTGGGTGGATTCCGGAAAAGGCAAGTGCCGACCCGGTCAATCAAGGACCGAGCCATGAGATAGCCGGAAACGAGCCGCACAACCGTACTTCTCGAATGGGTATAGACCTAGCTGACTAGATAGCCGAGCGGAGGCGTATCCTTGCATAGATGGTTCTCTATGATGTGGTTACGGGATGAGAATGAGGCTGCGGCCTTTGTTGTGAATGGTGGAATTAAACTGATACTAAATAAACTTAAAGATTGAGAAAGTTTCCCTTACCCCGGGTGCGCCAGAACTCCTCTCACTGCTAGAAAAGGACGGCTAGAGTGCATGAGGGCTTAAGTTCATGGAGCGGGTACTGCCAAAGCGAGGTTATCAAAAGGCTTTGCCGCGACCGTCTCATGTGTTGAGGCGTAGGCTCATTTGTTGTGCTGTTGCGGAGTACGGGTAAAGTGTACATCCACTGCAGTGTGAATAAATCAATCTATTCGAAAAGTCGTGCTCGCAGATATTGAGCATCGTGACAAGACTTTCACTTGGCTAGACTTTAAACTTAAAATTGCTGGGATGGGTATGCATGATGATTTCATTCGCTGGTGGATCAACTTCTCGAGAAGCGAGAAGGGGTGGATTCCCCAGAAAATCATGACGAACCGGAGGCGGAAGCCATCCTTGGAATCACGATGGATGGTAGACAGAACCGTCCCCGGATTAATGACTATGAAATTAAAACTTGATTGGCTAGTCGATAGGCTTGTGGAAAGAATTGTGAAAACTGGCTTTATGCAAAAGAACCCCAGCCATGTTCTTTGAATAACCCTATCATATGCATCAATTCTGTGTTGGCTTGCTGAGTACGGTTGGTACTCACCCTTGCTATACGCACAAACCTCCAGCTGATGGAAATGAAGAGCCGGAAGACCCATACGCGTATAACCAGGAGGGTGAAGGAATCAACAGCGCATACTAGATCTTAGCTCCGGTCGTTGCCTGTGGCAAATGACAAGCCGCTGCCTCTATTCCGCTGCCGTATCTAAATTCTGTTTTTGTGTTGTGTTCGGACCATAAGGTCCTGTGGGTTGAACATTGCCTTCGGGCCTATTGATGTAAGACTATTCGTGCATGTGCACCTGATTATCCAGTACTGTATTCGTGGGTACCAACTACTCGATCCAGGGATATGGTACTATGAACATGAAAGATTCCCGTCTCAAAAACGGGGGTCCACAGAGCTGGTATCAGAGCCATGCGACCGTAGGCTAAGGCCAAATGGCGCCCTACCCCTAACTAGTTGGCTAAAGGGAAATATCCCTACATAGGATCAGTTTTAAACTATTATTTCCGAAAATGCAAATATATCCTTTTCTACATCTGTATTTCCCTTTACCAAATGATTATAATAGCTCTCTCCCTCTAACCCTAAGTTGCCTACAAAAGCAGATGTCGAACCACGACGGAGCCTGGGAGGTCACCATCCCACGAGACAAGGGGTTTGTGGTACAACTTCAGTCCCTACTATGGTGTTTGAGGTACCCGGAACCACCCACCTATCACACCAAAAGGCATGGTTCCGAAGTGTATCCAGCCTGGGAGGCAGCCGTATCCATAGAAGCCCGCATGGGAAGTGAAACATCTTTCTGCTTCCACACCCGCTACCACCGGGACTTAGCAGAAGCAGCCATTCAAGATGCGGCCCGCGAAGCCTTTCTTCGCCTTAATGCGATACATCGTGCCGAACTCACGGTGACAGAGTTCGTGCATCATCCTTATCGCGAAGAGGGCAACCCAGTCTGCACTGTGGAGGCCACCCCCTGCTGCTACAACCCGATGGTCACGCGTCTATCACGTTGGGCGGAGACGGCAGACATCGTTACGAGGAGGCCTTGCTTGAGATCAACGACCAGCAGTCACGCCTCAATGATCGGTCGAGAGCCACCAAGGCCGTGGGGACCAGATAAACATGCCGCAAACTCGTTGCAAGCCAATGGTGCCCAGTATGAGCAACTCTCGGACCGCTACATGGCCCGTAGGGAAGCTCTGGTAGAGCTGGAGGAGCAGCTCAGGAAGAGCAAGCAGCAAGTAGACCACGTGGAGGAGCAGCAGCGCACTCGCCCGTCCACGCCGCAGTACTTCCACCGAGCTTGTACCAACACCTCCCGCTCCCGTGCCCGACCACTATTACCTTATGACTCCAGCATGCTTGGATACCTTCCAAGCCATGATGGAGCAAGCTTTATGTTGAGCACGAGCCTCGCGCCGTGCACAGTAGACCCCGCCGCCGCCACATCCATGGGACCCACCTCGAGCTCCGTAGCGTACCATCCGAGCCTAGATCGGGAGAGGAGAACCCCATCGAGATCCACACCGACACGGAGTCCGAGGCGTAACCTATGGAGGTCAAATGGGAGTCCAGCGACACCGACCCAATGGAGGAGGAAGCTCCCACTCATCGCCTGACTCACACTGGAGGCCCCCTCACCCGCCAGACCGCTCGCAAGAGTACGCGCCACCGAGTCGGAAGATTCGGCATGACTCCGAGGCCACCACCTCCGAGCCATGGGGACTCCGGTTTGCTTCAGCAGCGGACCACCCACTTCCTGCGCCTGGCTCTTGCGGATGGTTGGACGACTAGGCGGGAGGACCTCCCCAGCTTGATCTCGTTCTGGACGGCTCGGCAGCACGAACCACACTCTATTCCCCCTTAATTGGTTGATGCAGTTAGACGATGTAGTTGTTGTTGCTATCGTGGCATGAAGGGCTGTGTATGTACAGTCCGTGTACCCCTCTTATGTAATATGATGGACCTGAGCATCGCTTTGCGGTATCTTAATTCGTGAGCTTATTATTATTTCACCCTGCTTATTGATTGAAGATCATTTAAAAGAACTTGAAGAAAAATCCCCCTAGGAATCATGACCTAAACTGGTCCGATCTCTTAATTCATCTATCTTCTTCAGATGGCACATCGCCGCAGAGCCGCAGCAACCAACGAGAACCCGCCGGAACCCAACCCCTCCACTCTGGCGGAGGTTATGGCTTTGCAGACCCAGCTACTCCAAACAATTGCTAACAACCAGGGAAGTCGAGGAGGATCAAGTCTAGGAGAGTTCATGAGAGCTAAGCCACCAACCTTCTCCGCGGTCGAAGAACCTATGGATGCTGAAGACTGGCTGAGGGTGATCGAGAAAAAGCTAACTCTCGTCAGAGTCCGAGAAGCTGATAGAGTTGTCTTCGCTACTAACCAGCTGGAGGGTCCCGCAAGTGACCGGTGGGACACCTACAAGGAAACGCGAGCTGAAGACGCCGGAGAACCGACATGGGAAGAGTTCACGGCTGCGCCCGTGAGAATTTCGTGCCAGCAGCAGTTATGAGAATGAAGAAAAACGAGTTCCGCAGACTGCGTCAAGGAAACAACTCAAGTACAAGAGTATCCGAACAAGTTTACCCAGCTTGCCCGTTACGCCACAAGTGACCCGACGGACGAGGAAGAGAAGATGGATAAATTCATAGAGGGACTAAACGACGAGTGAGAGAACCAATGATCGGGCAGACCACACCAGCTTTCCAAAGCCTCATCAACAAGGTCGTCCGGCTTGAACACGACCAAAAGATGGTAGAAAATAACCGCAAAAGGAGGCTCGCTATGGCTCGTCCATTTCGGGAGCGCCACAACGCCCAGGAGCCACCCCGTCTGGATGGAAGCCAAACGTTCCGGCAGCCGGCCGTTCCCCCTCTTCCGACAACGTCAACAGGCCAGCTACACCTCAGCTTCGTACCCCCACACCAACCCTAGCCGCTCCAGGAAGAAGGAATGTGAGCTGCTTCAATTGTGGAGAATTCGGGCACTACTCCAATAGCTGCCCAAAACCACGCAACACCCCTGTGCGCACCGGCGCCAATGCAACGCCCGTCCGAGGAACCCCACCCTCGCGGCAGACGAGGTCCTGCTCAGACCCCGCTACCCAACGAGGCCGCCACCGGGTTTCGACGTGGCCGGTGAATCATGTGCGGGCTGAAGAAGCTCAGGAGGACCAGAGCGTATTGATGGGTATGTTCTCTATCAACTCTACACCAGCTAAAGTTTTATTTGATTCTGGAGCCTCGCATTCATTCATATCTTCCCAAGTAAGCAAACAACACCACCTACACCAAGTAGTACTTAAGAGGCCTATGTTGGTACACTCACCTGGGGGAGACATAACCGTACCCCATGCTTGCATCAATGTGCCCATACGGATTAGGGACGTGGTGTTTCTCTCAAACCTTATGGTGCTATCACCCCAAACCATAGATGTCATACTCGGAATGGATTGGTTGACCAAGAATAATGGAATTATAGACTGCAGTCGAAGGGAAGTCACGGTATCCACCCCATGGGGATCACCGATGAGCATAACTATGGATCAAAACCCGAAGCTATGTGAACAAGCTGCGGGAGTGTTCACCATGCTACCTCTAGGCGGAATGCCAGTAGTACAAGAATACCCGGACGTATTTCCCGAGGAATTGCCCGGAATGCCCCCGGATCGCGACATAGAGTTTATCATCGATCTAATGCCCGGTATCTGCCCCCATATCCAAGAGGCCTTATCGAATGTCGCCAACGAGTTAGAGGAACTCAAGAAGCAAATAAGAGAACTACAAGAGAAGGGATTCGTACGCCCGGTTCTTCTCCTGGGAGCCCGTACTCTTCGTCAAGAAGAAGGATGGGAGTATGAGAATGTGTGTGGACTACCGATCGCTAAATGAAGTGACTATCAAAAACAAGTACCCACTACCTCGAATCGATGACCTATTCGATCAACTTAAGGGTGCGCAGTGTTCTCAAAAATTGATCTTCGGTCAGGATATCATCGTTGAAGATTAGAGCCGGAGATATTCCTAAGACGGCGTTCTCTACACGTTACGGCTTATACGAGTTCACAGTGATGTCCTTTGGATTGTCCAATGCCCCGGCATATTTTATGAACCTGATGAACAAGGTATTCATGGAGTACCTGGACAAATTCGTAGTGGTATTCATCGACGATATACTTATCTACTCCAAGAACGATGAGGAACACGCGGAGCATCTACTGGTACTAGAAAAGCTACGAGAGCACCAGCTGTATGCAAAGTTCAGCAAATGCGAGTTCGGCTCAAGGAAGTCGCTTTTCTTGGCCACGTGGTTTCAGCCGGAGGAGTAGCGAGACCCCGCCAAGGTCGAAGTGTCATGGAATGGAAGGCACCCAAGTCGTGACGGAAGTTCGGAGTTTCTTGGGTTTGGCCGGTTATTACCGACGGTTTATCGAAGGGTTTTCCACTGTAGCCCAACCTATGACTCAACTTCTGAAGAAGGAAAAGAAGTTTGAATGGAACGAGAAGTGTCAAAAGGCGTTCGACCAACTAAAAGAAAAGTTAACCACTGCCCCAATCTTAACCTTACCTGACAACCGGAAGGATTTCGTGATGTACTGTGATGCATCTCGGCAAGGATTAGGAGGAGTGTTAATGCAGGATGGGAAGGTCGTAGCGTATGCCTCGCGACAGTTACGACCCCACGAGGAGAATTATCCCACACACGACCTGGAATTAGCCACGGTTGTTCACGCATTGAAGATCTAGAGACACTATCTGATTGGGAACCATTGTGATGTGTATACCGATCACAAGAGCTTAAAATATTTCTTTACTCACCTGATCTCAACCTACGACAAAGGCGATGGTTGGAGTTGATCAAGGATTCCGATCTAGGAATCCATTACCATCCCAGCAAGGCAAATGTAGTGGCCGATGCGCTGAGCCGCAAAGCCCAATGCAACCACATGGGATTGGGAGGTATGGCCAGCGAACTCCAAGAAAAAATGGCTAGACTTAATCTGCACCTGATTCCTCACGGAGAAGTACACTCACTGGAAATCCAACCCCTTCTGAGGACTCAAATAGAAGAAGCCCAAAAAGGGAATGAGGGAACCCAGAAAATCAAGGAACGCATGGCCGCTGGACACGCTAAGGAGTTTTCAGTAGATGACAAGGGAATCCTGTGGTACAAGAAAAGAATCTGCGTGCCGGAACAAGGTGGTTTGCGAGGATTGATCTTAAAAGAAGCCCACGAATCGGCATATTCGTTACACCCCGGAAGCACGAAAATGTACCAGGATTTAAAAGGAGAATACGGTGGCCCAATATGAAAAGAGATGTGGCCGAATACGTGGCCGTGTGTGATGTGTGCCAAAGGGTGAAAGCCGAGCATCAACGACCACAGGCTTGCTGCAGCCTCTCAAGATTCCCGAATGGAAATGGGACGAGATAGGCATGGATTTCATAGTAGGACTACCCAAAACTACGACTGGTTACGATTCCATTTGGGTAATAGTGGATAGGCTCACCAAGACTGCCAGATTTATTCCCGTAAAAACTAACTACAACAGTGCCAAGCTAGCGGAACTGTACATGAGTAGGATTGTATGTCTCCACGGTGTACCAAAGAGGATTATATCGGATCGTGGTACCCAATTCATGTCTCATTTTTGGAGCAAAGTCCATGAGGCACTCGGCAGTCACCTCGCCTTCAGTACCGCTTACCACCCACAGACTGACGGACGGGACTGAGAGGACGAATCAAGTGCTAGAAGATATGCCGAGAGCCGTGCGTTGGATTTCACCAAGGATTGGGAGAAATGTTTGCCGTACGCCGAGTTTTCCTACAACAATAGCTATCAAGCCGTCGAAGATGTCGCCAAACGAAGCTCTATTTGGTCGCCGATGCCGAACCCCATTAATGTGGTCAGAAACCGGTGAACGAACCGTATTCGGGCCTAACATAATCAAAGAGGCCGAGGAAAAAGTTCGCCTGATTCGGGACCGATTACAAACAGCTCAGTCACGACAAAAGAGCTACGCGGACACCCGTCGAAGAGAATTGGAATTTAAAGAAGGTGACTACGTGTATCTAAAGGTCTCACCACTACGGGGAACTCAGAGGTTCAAAGTCAAAGGGAAACTCGCACCAAGATACGTGGGCCCATTCGTGATAAGCGCTAGGAGAGGAGAAGTGGCTTACCAATTGGAACTGCCCGAGAACCTCTCTGATGTCCACCCAGTATTTCACGTGTCGCAGCTGAAGAAATGTTTGCGGGTACCAGAAGAGCAAGCTCCTTTAGAAACCATCCATGTACACAGTGACCTTACTTACCCGGAACATCCAATCAAGATACTGGGCGAGGCAGAGAAGAAGACACGGACCAAGTCATGGCGCATGTACAAGGTACAATGGAGCAATCACACGGAAGAAGAGGCTACTTGGGAGAGCGAAGAGTTCCTGAGGACAGAATACCCACACCTACTCAGCAACCGGTAAGAAATCTCGGGGACGAGATTTATTGTTAGGGGGGTAGGTTTGTAACATCCTGAAAATCGGAGAACCGAAATCAGAACGTAAAAATCGGAACTTTCAAAAACCTTCGCTTGTTGCTTCTTCTCGGGTTTGTTGTTTCTTATTTGCCAGCTCAGTTGCATAAATTTAGTCGTGGTCAATTCCCATTTCGGTGTCTTTGGATGATTCGGAGTTGTCGAAACGGAGGTGCGAAAGCCGCATCAGGGTTTTAAAAAGGAATTCGAGGGAAACGCGGATTTATGAAAACGCGTTTTGGGAAAGTTCTCGGGAGTTGCACTCGAAGTCCGGGAAAGTTTTGGAAAAATATAGGAGGAGATATTGAAATTAGGGAGAAAAAAAGGATTTTTAAAATAAATAAATATGAAAAATATTATGGAAAAATAAAAGTCAAGAAAAAGTTAAAAATATAATGCTAAAAATTATTTTTGGAATATTAGAATTTATTTTGGAATTTTTAGAAGAAAAGAAAATAGAAAATGGGAAATTAAAATAGAAATCGGGAAAATCAAGGTTCACTATTCATATTGCGCCAGTGTTCGACGCCGTACGCCCGCCGCGCGCGCACGCCACGCGCCGCGCCGCGCGCGAGCGCGCCCTACCCCGCGCGCGCCACGCGCGCCGCGCGCACGCCCGCGCGACCCGCACCGCCCGCGCCGCCGCGCGCGCGCCCGCCCCGCCGCGGACCGCGCGCTGCGCCACGCGCTCCGCCGTCGTACCGCCCCGCACCCGCGTGCCGCGCGCTTGCGCCACGCGCCCGCCGCCGCGCGCCCCCGCCCGCGCGCTCGCCCCCTCGCGCGCCGCGCTGTCCGGACTCCCGCTCGCGCCCCGCTCACCGCGCCACGTCGCAAGCGCCGCGCCCGGCCCGGCCTTCCGCGCCGCCGCATGGAGACCGCCATACCCGGCGCTCCCCGAGCTACGCCGCGTGTCGCGCCGCGCCGCGCACGCCCGAGCCGGCCCCTCCTCTCCACTCGCGCCCGCGCGCGCCGCGCCTATAAAAGGCCGCGCCCGCGCCTCTTTCGCCGCACCGCCGCCGCTCCTTCCCCCTCTCCCGAAGCGCAGCGGCCGCCGCCTAGCCGTCGGAGCCGTCGCCGCCGTGCGCAAGTTCCTCTCCGTGCCCACTGCTCCTCCCCGAGCCCGCCGTCGCCGGTAAGCCCTCCTTGCGCCGCCCTTTTTCCTCACTGCCGCCGCCCCTGTTTTAACGCGCCTCGGCCGAACACCTAGGAGCGGATGAACAGTGCCGACCTGAAAAAAAAAAAAAAGAAAATAAGGAAAAATTAGGAAAAATAGTGGAAAATTTGGAAAATATTTTGGAGATGACTTGAGTAAAATTTTAGGCAAAAATAAATTATTTTCTCGCATATTTTCTTAGTGCAAAGTTTGAAAAATCAGAATCGAACGTTTTCGGGATTCCGTTTCGCGTCGTTTTTAAATCCGGACTCGACTAATTCTTTCTCGCCATTTAAATAGGCTTCTCTTTTGTGCTCAAACCCTCAAACCTCGAGCACGAATTTTCTCCGCTGATATCTTCAAATTTAATTTTCCAAATTATTACGATCGCAGTCTTTGCGAAAACCCTAGTTCATCAACTCGATTCCAAAACGCGGATTTTCCTAGCGACCCTTGTTCTAACTTGAGTGGAATTTTTGGCAAAACTTTTGGAGTTGTTTTCATGGCTTTTATGGTTCTTTCCGATCTCTCGGTATTTTATTGAATTCTAATTGAATTCAATTGAACTTTCGCACGTACGGGTAGCACCTGAAGAAACCAGCATCGACCCCGCTGAAGATACCACCCCCCAGTGTGCGAGCAAGGCAAGTCATCACACTCTTTGAACACATTGATCCTACTTTGTGAAATGCTGTTGATTTCAAATTACAAATTGCACGCTTTACACAACAGTTCCTATGCTTGATATACCCCGCTTTGATATTGATCACCATTAGAATTTATTCTTTGTAACCTTCGATGTGATATGACCGGAGAATAACTTCGGTACAAATGCTTAGCCCTGCTTACACTAGATCCCTGCATACTCATGATTTTTGCAAGAAAACTTTGTGCTCGGGCAACTACCTTAGGGGAGGTAGCTGAATTACGGCCTGTGGAGACATGAGCGCCACATGGCCCTGAGAATGTTGAACTAGGCTTGTTGAAAATTGAAAATGTTATACAAATGTTTTAGACTGGGGCGGCTGGATGATTTGGGTGGATTCCGGAAAAGGCAAGTGCCGACCCTGGTCAATTAAGGACCGAGCCATGAGATAGCCGGGAAACGAGCCAGTACAACCGTACTTCTCGAATGGGTATAGACCTAGCTGACTAGATAGCCGAGCGGAGGCAGTATCCTTGCATAGATGGTTCTCTATGATGTGGTTACGGGATGAGAATGAGGCTGCGGCCTTTGTTGTGAATGGTGGAATTAAACCGATACTAAATAAACTTAAAGATTGAGAAAGTTTCCCTTACCCCGGTGCGCTGTAACTCCTCTCACCGCTAGAAAAGGACGGCTAGAGTGCATGAGGGCTTAAGTTCATGGAGCGGGTACTGCCAAAGCGAGGTTATCAAAAGGCTTTGCCGCGACCGTCTCATGTGTTGAGGCGTAGGCTCATTTGTTGGGCTGTTGCGGAGTACGGGTAAAGTGTACATCCACTGCAAGTGTGAATAAATCAATCTATTCGAATAGCCGTGCTCGTGGATATTGAGCATCGTGACAAGACTTTCGCTTGGCTAGACTTTAAACTTAAAATTGCTGGGATGGGTATGCATGATAATTTCATTCACTGGTGGATCAACTTCTCGAGAAGTGAGAAGGGGTGGATTCCCCAGAAAATCATGACGAACCAGAGGCGGGAAGCCATCCTTGGAATCACGATGGATGGTAGACAGAACCGTCCCCGGATTAATGACTGTGAAATTAAAACTTGATTGGCTAGTCGATAGGCTTGTGAAAAGAATTGTGAAAACGGCTTTATGCAAAAGAACCCCAGCCATGTTCTTTGAATAACCCTATCATATGCATCAATTCGTGTTGGCTTGCGAGTACGGTTGGTACTCACCCTTGCTATACGCACAAACCTCCAGTGATGGAAATGAATAGCCGGAAGACCCATACGCGTATTACCGGGAGGGTGAAGGAATCAACGGCGCATACTAGATCTTAGCTCCGGTCGTTGCCTGTGGCAAATGACAAGCCGCTGCCTCTATTCCGCTGCCGTATCTAAATTCTGTTTTTGTGTTGTGTTCAGACCATAAGGTCCTGTGGGTTGAACATTGCCTTCGGGCCTATTGATGTAATAATATTGATGTAAGACTATTCGTGCATGTGCACCTGATTATCCAGTACTGTATTCGTGGGTACCAACTACTCGATCCAGGGATATGGTACTATGAACACGAAAGATTCCCGTCTCAAAAACGGGGGTCCACACAAAGCCTTTTGATAACTTTGTTTCGGCAGTACCCGCTCCATGAACTTAAGTCCTCATGCCCTCTAGCCGGCATTTCCTAGCAGGGAGAGGAGTTCTGGCGTTCCCGGGGTAAGAGAGAAACTCACTTAATCTTTAAGTCATTGCTAAGTTTAGTTCATTATTTAGATAAAGGCCTTTTGTCTTATCACAAACATGGGCACTCTACCATTGGTAGGTCCAGGACACTCCACCCATTGGTATGTCCTTAACTCAACACCTACACCTGAACCACTATGCAGGGGTACTGCCTCCGCTCGGCTATCTACTCCGCTAGGTCTATACCCATTCGAGAAGTACGGTTGCACTAGTTCGCTCTAAGTTGTAGTCTCATGGCTCGGTCCTTAATTGACCAGGGGCGGTACTAGCCTTTCCTGGAATCCACCCAAATCCATCCATCCGCCCCAGTCCAAAACATTGGTTTTGTACTTTTTGGTTTTTCATCAAAACTAATTTCGTCACGATTAGGGCAATGTTGTCTCGCCCAGAAATTTATCCCAAATTTCCAGACTATTTTGTATATTAATTCCCTGTCCAGGACCAGCCAGGGTACACAAAATGACAAATCAATACACAGATCCAAACGTAAATTAAAGCGTATAAATATACTTACAGAAGAGGCACTTAGTCCCCGCACTCGAAGAAAACTGCAGCGAAAAAAAACAGGACGATCCTAGCGGGGCTTTAGCTCCACTCCACAGGCAAACTCAACTGGGGTCTGAGCCTTGGTCCTCTAACACCGTCTTCGACTCAGAGGCACTACACTTCTGAAAGGGGGAAGGAATTGCAAGGCTGAGTACAACCACCGTACTCAACAAGCCATGCCGGGAGAATGCAAATAATGCAAGGGGTACAAAGAATTCATATATAGGGTTATTTTGCAGAAAACAAGCATTTCATGCATTTACATATTTTAAGGCATTTTAATAAACACGAGCCTATCTCTAGTCAAATTATTATCAAGTCGCGCACCAACGCGATCTTGCCTTCACTGTGCCAACATGTACTAACTCCAAATCTTTCAGTTTTAAACAGAATTAAACTCTAACTTGGGTACATTGCTCGGCTTGCCCATAACCGAGGGCGCGGCTATTCGAATAGATTTACTCGATCGAGGTGTACATCTTTACCCACCGACATGTCTTCCTCACGTGTTGCGACGTGCCACATGCCACCATGGCACACGGACGGAAGCCATGACATAACTCATCGCTTAGTACTGCCCTAAACAAAGAAGACCGACATAGACTTCCCCCGCCAGGTGCCCTGGGTCGAGCAGACAGTCTATGCCCCCAGGCATCTCGACTCGTCCTGAGTCTTCACTTGCCAGAGACATCAGCCCATGGGCTTCAACCCTTCCTAGGGCTTCATCCATCCCTATCCGTGTCTTTTTTGTTTCTGACCGTACTAGTCGACGTGTTAAGCCTTACCCATTAGACAGGTGGTAGTACGGAAATGTTTTGCAACAGAGGCCCGAAGACCGGTCCTTATGACGGCCGAGGTGCGACTAACAAAACCATGCACCTCGTGCCCAGCCAAAAACATGTTTGGGGAATTTTGAAGGGGACATTTATTGCCACGGCTAAAAAGCCAAAATTTCCATCATTTACAAGTTATTCCTTAGTCTAATTATTGAAAACATCTAACTGTTTCTATTCAAGCATGCCTAAGCATATTCCTAAGTTTGCTAGTGAGTACCACATATATAAAGTGCTCACTAGTTTTATTTTTCCTAGGGTTATCAAGGATCATAATACAAGTAGTAGGGCTATAACAAGGAGAATCGGTAAGGCTAAATAAAACAGTGATAGACGCAGGAATTTAATAAAGCGAAATGCAATAATTTAAATAAACATAATTTTGTAAACTGGGATAGCAATATGATCAAAATGACATGACTTGCCTTGCTCCTTTGAACAAAACTTCTTTTCCTCGCGAACACGAACCTCCGAAACGACAAAGTCTACACGCTGACATGCAAAACAAGGAAAACCCTAATAAAAACCAAATGAACAATACAAGAAAAGTAAACAAACTTGTAGAGCTCAATTTTAGATGAATTTTACAATTTGAATGGCCCAATTTTAAGTTTGTATGGATTAGGTATGAATTTTAGAAGTTTTGGACCATTAAATAGATTCTGAAAATTAAATTGATTTATTAGGCAATTTTTAATTATTTTTGGAAGGAAAAGAGTAGGATGACGACAGGGGCAAGGATGGCAGAGGGGCGGCTCACCGTGTGCTCAACAGCGAGAAGAGGCGGCGCAGGCGCATGACGGCGAGGGAAACCGGCGCTCGGCGACGACAAGGACGGCAAGCTCTGGCGGCGATCCGAGGACGGGGAGCGGTGGACGAGGAAGAGGATGATGCCGCAATGCCGAGGAAGGAGACGACGATGTCAGGAGACACATCAGTGAGGCGGCAGAGGTTGCCGAAGTGGCGCCGGCAAGGCCGAGGGAGAGGCACCACGGGCAATGGGGTTTCAATGTGTTCGGGCAAAAACAGGCCTTGGCCGAGGTGGAGGGCGATGCCGTGATACCGTAGGTGTCGCGATGGCGCAGCCAACCGGCGCACGGTGAGGAGTAAAAGCCGACCGGAGTTGCGGCGGTGAGGTGGATGGGCAGGCCGGCACAACGGTCTCCGGTGAAATGGAGGTGAGGCCGGGGAAGAGGAGGTGGCTGCGAGGCCGATGGAGATGGTTGCAAGGTCCGGCGCTCTCGGCTTGACGGGAGGGGCGGCGGTTCGCCGGCGCCGAGGAGAGAGGAAACCGAGCGGAGGAATGGAGGGAGAGCAAGGGAGCTCGAGGTGGTGTGAGGGGAGTGAGGAGGGTGCTGAGGGCTCCCTTTTATAGGCCGGGGAGGGAGGGGGAAGGGCGCCGGGGAAGGGAATGGCCGGGAGCTTGCCGGCCGGCTATTCATGGCGGCCACTCAAAGTGGAATTCAATCCGGCGAATTAGAGCATTAATAATTGGGAGAAACATGTGGGAATTGATGAGGAAGAGGAGAGGAACCGATTTTCGCAATTTAATTGATGGGAGAACCACCGAGGAGGGAGATCGGCCGGCCATGGTGGAGCTCAACGGTGAAGAAACAAAATCGAAATCCACCACGAATTTTTATGGATTGGGTGGGGAATTATGGGGAAGTGGGAGAGGAAGAGGTGAGGATTAATTTCCCTCAATTAATTTTGGATTTGAACAAGTGATTCGTCGGGATTTGCAAACGGAGGAAAGAGATGGTTGTTCGGATGAACAGTACACAGGCAGCTCTAGGAGAAAGACGACACTGTAGCAGAGGGAGGCAAAGCAGACGTTTCCTTCCAAATTTCCTTGAATTTTTATCTATACTTCCAATGCTCAAATAATTCCAAGAAAAATCCTGAAATTAGATGAGCACTCAAAGTATTTAATAAAAATTCAACCAGATTATTTACTGATTAATTAATTTATTTAAATAATTACTTAAATGTACTTTGTATTATTAAAATTATTTTTGGAGCTCCAAAATTTCACGAAAAATTTCAGAGAGTAGTTTAGGGCATGGAGAATATTTGAAAAATATTTCCAGCCATAAGTTTTAAAGGAAATTTTTATTTTCTTAATACTTTCACTTGATTAATATGCTTTTCATTTTATTTAATTTCTAGAAAATGAATTATTTAATGATTTTTAATCCTGAACAAAAATCGGGGCGTGACAAATGTGGCGCTCATGTATCCACATGCCGTGTTCCAACTACCTTCCCAAAGATAGTTGCCCAAGCACGAGGCTTCTTTGTAAAATCATGAGTATGCAAGAATCTAGTATAAGCAGGGCTAAGCATTTTACCGAAGTTAGCCTCCGGTCATATCACATCGAAGGTTACAAAGAATAATTCTAATGGTAATCAACATCAAGGCAGGGTATAACAAGCATAGGTACTCATTTGTGTATAGCATGCAATTTGTAATTGAAATCAACATCATTTCGCAAAGTAGGATCAATATGCTCAAAGGGATGTGTTGACTTGCCTTGCTCGCACAATTGTTCGCTGGGGTCTTCAACGTAGTCAGTGCTTGCTCCCTCAGTTGCTATCCGTACGTGTAAAAGATCAATTGAATTTGATCATAATTCAATAAAACACTAAGAGATCGAAAAGAACCATAAAAACGACTCCAAACGTTTGGCATAAAATTCTACTCGAGTTCGGACGAGAGTTGTTAGGATAAAATCCGAGTTTAAAAACGAGTTTGATGTCATAGGATTTTCGCAAAATGTCGATCGCATTTAATTAAGAAATAAATTTAGAAATGCTAATCGAGAGGTTTTGTGCTCGAGGTTTCGGAGGTTCGAGCACTAAAAGAAACACATTTCTAATGGCGGAAAAGAAATAAACAAAGTCCGGATTAAAATGACGCGAAATGAAATCTGTGAAAAATCTGATTTCTATTTCCGAATTTGCTCCGAGAAAAATATACGACAAAACAATATATTTTTGCCCAAATATTTTCCCAAATATTTTCTAATACTTTTCCTAATTTTTCAAAATTTTTCCTATTTTTCCTTTTTTTTCTTTTCCTTTTTCTCTTTTTCTTTTCTTTTTTCGTTTACTATTCATCACCCTCCCCACTGTTCGACCAGCGCGCCGCTTCCCTCTCCTCCTTTTCGGCCGGTGACCGGCGCAAGCGAGGAGGGGTGGCGGCTCGGGGCTTACGGCGACGGCGATGGCAAGGGAAGGCTGGGGCACGGCGCACGGCGGTGGTGGCTTACGGCGATAGCGGCGCTCGGGGAGGGGATGGCGCTCGGCGGCGATGGCGCTCGGGAGCTAGGGTTGCGGCGAGGGAACGGCGAGGGCAAACGGCGGCGAGGTAGGGAAAAGAGAGGGGCTTCGACCCTCTTTATAGGCTCGGCCGGGGAGAGAGAACGGGGAAAGGGGGGCCGGCGGCGTGCGGCGACGCGCACGCGGCGCGCTGGTAGGCGGGGCCGGCGCGGGGCTTTGGCGAGTGGTGAGGTCACGGGCGGGGTCGGGTACGGCGGCGACGTGCGGGCGGCACGCGCGCAGGTCCGGCGCGGCGGCGACGCCGGACGGCGGCGCGCGGCGCGGCGACGCGGCGCGGCGACGCGCGCGGCGCGGGAGTGGGGCGATGACGGCACGGCGCTTAGCGGCGAGCGCAGCGCGCGCGCGTCCGGGGCAAAGCCGGCGCTGGGCGCGGTGCGGGCGCGAGCGCGTGGCGCGTGGCGGCGCGCACGGGCATGGTACGGCGCGGCGCGCGACGCGGCGCGTACGGCGTCGAACACCTTGTGACATATTGAACATTGCTTTTCTCGATTTTGCTGATTTTCAATTCCATTTTCAAATTCCTAATTTCTTTTACCGTAAAATTCCAAATAAAAATCTAGTATTCCCAAAATTAATTTAAAAATATATTTTCAAACTTTTCACCCACTTTCATTTATTTAAAAATATATATATCACCTTATTTAATTTAATCTTTTCTTAAATTCATAAATCACAATTTTTAATTTCAATTAATTTCTAGACTTTATATAAATCCTTTAAAATATTTTATTGCCCATTTTATTTTCTAATTAATATTTCACAATCACCAATTAATATTTTATTTTCTCAACACACATTTTTATGAATCCATACCCTCTTCCTATTTTAATTTAAAATTCCTAACTTTAAACTCCGAGATTTTTCTCCGCGACGAAAATCCAAATCATTTGGTTTTTCACAAATATCGAGATGAATCACTTACATATAAGTTTATGCAACCAAGCTGGCAAATAAGAAGTGAAAAACTTGATCAAGCAACAACAAGCATAAAGATTCTTGTAAGTTCCGATTTTTAATTTTCCGGTTTTTAAATTCTTCGATTTTCAGGGCGTTACAGGAATGAATGGAAACAACACCTGTTCCATCAATCGGCTTCGATGTACTTGACAATCATCAACCTCGACTTGGTCCCTTCAGTAAGTACTTTGTCTTTTAAAACTTTTCTCCATTGGCTATCAATTGTGTTCTCGACTGACCGCACTTCATTCTTTTGCAGACAATTGACGACTCCCCTCCGCATACGAGCAACACAGGAGATACCATCCTCTATGCTCGTGGCGTTCTCCCCAACGGCTGTGGGTAGGCGTCGTCCGTCATCAGCCATAACACACCAAAAGTGGGCACGCTCCTTCACGGCCAGACTCGTGAACCACTTCAACGGTCAAAGAGGGAGAGATCATCGGCTGCTGCCACCCCTGATGTCGAACGAAATAAAAAGGCCTCGAAGAAGCAAAAATGAGCCACAGCCGACGACCTCTCCCCTATCGATTTGAATTTGGATGCCTTCTTGGATGACGAGGTCAGATCCGAAGAGATGGAGAAAGCTGTTCATAAAGCTGCAGCCAACACCAGTTCTTCGGGGAAATATGCTCAGACACCTTCGGCCGGTGAGCAATCGGCTCAAAAAACCCCAAGTCCTCCAAGACAGGTTGCTCGTCTGATGCCAGTAAGCCATTCTTTCTGCTCAATCTCTGAATAAGTTCTTTCACATTTTCTTACTATCCTTGTTGCATCAGTAGAGGAAGAAAGTGGTCACTAGTCCAAGAAGGGCCCCTTCTCCGGTAAGCTTTTAGCTATTGTATTCTCCTTGTTTAATTAGCCGATTCTTAAACTACCTCTTTCTCAGCCTCCACGAGTTCCGACACTTGCCCCCCAACTCTCAAGCGAGCACACTCCAACAGCTGCATGTGAGGATGACGTCGAGGACGTGGCCCCCTCAGTCCCAACTATCCGAGTAAGTCTTGTTCAGTTTTATAAATCGGCTTTTCAACTTTGTCGGCCCTCCTAACCATTTCTGCAGTCTGTAGCCAATCTTCTAGATTTCAACCTCTCAAAATTCCTTGATCCTGATGAGGGCGCCGATAGGGCCATGCTGATGTCGGACGAGGAGCTACGGGCAACTTTGTCAGACATAGCCAAACGGCTAGAGTGTTCCCTTGATTTCTTGGTCACCGACTACGGTTCCATCCGTAGTCAGTTTGAGGACATCCAAGATCGGTTGCCGGACCAGCTGGCTGATATTATTGCACCGGCCACATTTATGAAGGTGCATCGGCACAAGCTCAAACGAGCTAAACAGAGAATAGTCGATCGCCACGAAAACCAAGCGTTGGAGGCCACCATCGAAGCCAGTCAACAAGAAATTACTGCCGAGAAGGCTAAGTTTGATGCTATGAAGACCGAGCCGATTGCTGAACTTGATCGCCTTCGCAAGCGTTGGGAGGAGCTAATATCCGAACTCGCCAACATTGAAGCCGATATCATGGCCAAGGAACAACGCGTGGCCGGCCTGCCTTAGGTGATCGAGGACCAACGAGCGAAGATTAAAGCGGCCGTGTCAAATCTGTCCGACATGGCCAGGGCGATGAACCCGATCCCAAGGAACGATGCAGCCGATGCGAAGGCCATTGAAGAGATAGCCGGGATCCATCGTAGGGAAATATCGGCTATCAATGACTTCCTCTCGTACTGAGCTACTTGTAATAGTTGGCTAGGCATCCTTGTACTTAAACCCTCTGTGCATTTTGTAATTGGCTAAAACCTCTTCTATAATCGGCTAGTTGCAACTCAATCCTTGTTTAATGTTATTCACATGAATGCTTGCCGATTAGTTCAAAATTACTTGAAGGCTTCAAAACTCTTGAAAAAAACTCGCTCTGTCTTCTTGATATCGTGTTGTATATGTGTATGCCCCTAATTTTGTTGATGGTGTTTCGAGTGTCAACAAAATTATCGAATCAAACATCCTGTTGCTGTCGGCTAGGCTGAGCCAATGTATAAAAATTAGGGGAAAAACTTGGCGTAAAAATGCCCTAAAGGCGATGCGTGTGTTACAACGCATCGGCTAACACGAATCGGCACAACCATAGCCGAATCATGAGTTGATCCATACATTTGGGTAATATTTCTTTAAATATTTGCCATTCAGAGCCCTCCCAAACACTTCTCCATTCAAAACCTCTAGCATATAAGCTCCTTTAGAGACGCATTTGTGGATCTTGAGCGACCCTCTCAATTTGGTGACCATTTGCCAAACTTATTGTCTCTTGATCCGATTGGAAATATCAATTTCCAAATGAGTTCGCCCTCTTCGAACGACTTAGGCACAACCTTCTTGTTATAATGGCGGGCTACTCGTTCCTTATCCTTTCTGATTCATCCGTGGCAACACCAAATCTTCTGATTCATCTACCATGAGGTTGTAGTAATCATCGGCTGTAAGCTGATCTTGTAACTGAATTCTTCTTGAGCCGATGATGTTCTCCCACGCAGGACTGCTTCATGTCCATAAACCAATTTATATGGAGGGACTTGGATTGATCCCAAAGTGATTCGGCTAATCGGCTATGCCATTGCTTAGTATATTCAGCGATCTTCCTCTTTATCAGCTTGATTATACTCTTGTTCGAGGCCTCTGCCTGTCCGTTAGCCTGAGCATAATACGGCGAAGAATTTAGCAACTTGATGCCCATGCCGTCGGCAAACTAAACAAACTCGTCCAATATAAAGATAGATCCCTGATCTGTTGTTATCGTCTGAGGGACGCCGAATCGGTATATGATGTGCTCCTTAACAAACTTGATTGCGTCCTTTGAATCAACCTTCTTTAAATGAATTGCTTCCACGCACTTTGTGAAATAATCTGTTGTCACCAGTATAAATTAATGTCCCTTGCTAGAGGGTGGATTGATTTGGCCGATCATGTCGATTCCCCAACCCCTGAACGGCCAAGGCTTGATAATCGGGTTCATAGCCGATGCTGGCGCCCTTTGTATAGCTCCAAATTTCTAACAATCTTGGCAGCCCTTGTAGTACTTGAAACAATTCTCCAACATCGTCGGCCAAAGATACCCTGCTCTTCGAAGTAGCTATTTCATCTTGTTAGCCGATTGATGCGTGCCACAGATTCCTTCGTGCACCTCTCCGATAGCTACCTTGGCTTGATCGGCACTGAGGCATTTGAGCAGCACTCCATCAATCATCCAATAGTATAAATCTTCATCGAGCAAAACATATCTCAAAGCCTTGTAGCGCAATTTCAACTGGGAAGGGTTTTGCAGATAGTTGTAAACCTCAAATCTCCAGTCGTCGACTGTGATGGTTGCAATCTCTATCTCGACATCTTTTGTCATCGGCCTGTAGCCTGATGCCCCTTGAGCTAAATCATTGGCTTCTGTATTCTGCTCTCTGGGGATGTGTCTTAATGTTACTAGCCAAAAGTTGTCCATCAATTCTTGGCATTGTTGATAATAGACCATCAACACATCATTTTTGCACTCGTATTCCCCTGACAACTGGCTGATGACCAATAGTGAGTCTCCCATTATTTCGATGGCGTCGGCCTCAACTTCCTTGAGAAGATGTAGTCCCTTAAGCACTGCCTCGTATTCGGCTTGATTGTTTGTGGCATGTGGGTTAATTGAGAAGGCAAATTCGAAGCTTGCCCCCCTTGCTGATATGATGACCAAGCCGATACCACATCCATTCGTGCAAACCGAGCCATCGAACATCAAAGTCCATGGCGTGATCTCCACCGAGCCGACTGAACCATCTCTATGTTCTACCATGAAATCGGCTATGGCTTGTCCTTTAACTGCCCTGGGTGCTTGATATCTTAAGTCAAATTCAGTTAAAGGAAAAATCTACTTTCCAACTCATTCCTTGAGTACTAGAGCCGATAGCATATATTTGACTACGTCGGCTTTGCATACCACTATGCACTCATTGGATAATAAATAATGCCTCAACTTTGTACATGAAAAATACAGGCAAAGACATAATTTCTCCACTGGTGAATACCTTGTCTCTGCGTCCAGCAGCCGTCGACTGAGATAAAAGATGACTTTTTCTTTTGTTTCGATCTGTTGTATCAGGACTGAGCCAATGGACTTGTCGTCGGCTGACAGGTACAGTTTGAATGGTACCCCTTTTGTGGATAAATCAAGAGTGGAGCCGAGCTTAAGTAATCCTTGATATTATCTAATGCCCTTTGCTGCTCTGCCCCCAAGTGAATGCTTGGTCGGCCTTCAGCCGAAGCAATGGTGTGAATGGCTCTATTTTTTCTGAAAGATTGGCTATGAATCGCCTGATGAAGTTGATTTTGCCGATCAAAGATTGTAATTGCTTCTTGTCCTTTGGAGGTTGTATTGTTTTGGTGGCATTAATGCTCCTCGATGTAACCTCAATGCCTATCTCGTGAACAATAAATCCTCAAAATTGCCCGGCCGACATGGCGATCACGCATTTCAATGGATTCATCTTCATGCCATATTTCCTTGTCCGCTCCAAAACCTGTCTGAGATCAGCTATATGGTTTTCTATTTCCTTGGATTTGACAACAATATCGTCAATGTAAATTTCAACCAGAGAGCCGATCATGTCATGGAAAATGTAATTCATGGCCCTTTGATAAGTTGCTCCAGCATTCTTTAAGCCAAATGTCATGACGACCCATTCATACAAGCCGATTGCTCCTGGGCATCTGAAAGCAGTCTTGTGGATATCCTCTTTGGCCATAAAAATTTGATTATAACCTGCATTGCCATCCATAAAACGTATGACCTGTTGGCCAGAAGCAGCATCCACGAGCAAATCGGCTATGGGCATTTGATATTCATCCTTAGGGGTAGCTTTATTGAGGTCTCTGAAATCAATACACGCCCTAAGTTTACCGTTCTTTTTCATTACTGGAACAATATTTGATACCCACTCTGCATATCAGCAAGGCCGAATGAACCCAGCATTATATAGCCGAGTGATTTTGGCTTTAATCGCATCATACATATCGGCCTTAAACCTCCTAGGAGATTGTTTGTACGGCCGATACCCTGGCTTGATAAGCAGCCGATGCACAACAATAGACGGGCTAAGACCAGGCATCTGGAAATACTACCAAGCAAAACAATCTTTATATTCCTTTAACAGTTCAATAAGCTGGGATCTACAACAAGAAGACAAATTTTTACTAATATATGTCGGCCTAGGCCTATCTGCAGGACCTATTTCGATTTCATCAAGCTCGTCGGCCGACATGAAACCTTGCCCAAGCTTGCCATCATCGTCATCCGCAGTGTCCTTGCCGTAGAGGTTCAAGCCCTCCACGATGCCCTCATGTGAATCTAGCTCCCACGATGTGCGCTAGATTCACACTTTTGTCACACGCATGAATATACATAGTGAATACACTTAAATTGAGCAAAACTTAAAGGGTTACAACAAATAGATAATTACATAGGCCGACCAGGCAAATAATTATATCAGAGAGCAGCGAACAACAGTGGCTTACTACCCATTCCACAAGCACACTGACTAGGGGTTTTCCCCATTAAGTTCTCATCCTAGAAGGGCAATCGATCACCCGCATCACTCAGAAGCTAGGTCTAAATCCTGCATACAAAGGGGTATATCACTCGCAAGTGTTAGTACATTATTAGGAATTATTTACTGGCAAGCGCACATTCAAACCTAACGTACTACATGTTTGGCATAAAATCAAGGGAGGCTATTTGAGTGGTTCGCTTTCAGCATAAATCAAGTTTTAGTTCACAAAACAATTTACAACGTGGTTTTAATCTAGTCATTTTCAGCGAAACCCAAACCTCTACTAAAAATACCATGGTTTCATCAATTATATATATACATAGATAAATTTCATCATCTTACTCACGTCGGGGAGTAAGGCAAAAATCTTGCTCAACGAAACCTCAATTTTAGCACAAAACAATTGTCTTCAAGAAAACATTTTGGAAAGCACAAAATCTGAATTTTTATACCCATAGCACAAAATCTGAAAACATTTTGGAAAGCACAAAATCATTATATCGCTCATGACCGTGAGCACGGCTAATCGATTAGTTTTATTATCTCTGCAGGGACTGTACAACTTTATCCAGTTGATATGAACACTACAGTTCGTTTTGTGCTTGTGATGCACTACCAGACTCTTCATGGTGAATGTGGTCTAGAGGTCATAACGAAGCCTTTACCCTGTTTAGCCTATAGCCTTGCACCAGCACGATATATGTTTCCTCTATCCTGGGTCATATTGGAAAATGACCTGGAACCGTTAAGTGGCGGACCCATGCCTTAAACTTAACGCGTGGTGGCGGACACGATAGGAACCCACCCACGTAGCACAATACCATTGTATTGGACAGACTTAGTCGCATAAACTACCACATTGGTGGTAAATAGGAAGTTCCTATGGGTTATCCGAACCCATACACACCGGCCTACCATGATGCAAGGCTAAGTGCTAAACAGGTTAATTGGCTAATGCTATCCCATACTAGCACATGTGGTTGTACGGTAAATACAATTAATGACATGAAGTTTCGTCCTTATCAACTCGGGCGAACACTCCCCCTATCGGCAATGCAAATACATCAATTGCACGCCACTTGCCGCCCAATTCTAAAATCATACTTTGATTTTGTTTCGGAAATAATTTGGGTTTCTCCCATTTAGTTCAGATCACACAAAAGTTCTTTCCAAAGAGTTTAGAAAACGATCCATGCCCATATTTTGATAAATACTAAGCAATGTTAAGCATATCACTTTTATAAAGCGTAGCATTTGTCATATGAGTACCCTTTTAGAGTACACTAATTTAATCACTAGGGCTCAAAACAGGAAGGAAATATATTTAAAAGGTTCCATGCAAATTTTCAGGATATATCTACCAACTTATTTTAAAAGCAACGATACGGTAAAATACGCATGCAAGATTTCACAAATAAAATACATTGCCCGAAAACATGGGTTCAATGTGTTCAAAGGAGGGGCAAGAGCTTGCCTTGGTCTGGAGAAAATGTTAGCACACCTTCCATTCCTCCATTTACGCAATTATCTAAACAAAATATACGATATGCGATTAAACACCGAAAATAGGAGAAAAATACAAAATACTCTAAAATGCATGATTTTTGTACATTGAGTATGTACTGATCTAAAATGAATTTAGGTGAAATAATTTTCATTTTATCTTATTCTGTTCAGGAGTTACGCATTTTAGAAGTTTTGTTGGGTCGTAGCTGCTTAGGGTTAGGTGTTGTTTGGACGGTGCTTCTAAACATAGATTTTTACTAGTTTGACTTCACAGGGGTGTGGTGAAGTGTTTTCTAAGACTAACACAATTGGTTTCATAATTTTTAGAGCTATTATGAATTTCTTAGGCATTTTATAAATTTATGACGGGTCCTATGCCTACAGGGTTCTACATACATGGCTGTAGGGTTTTGGGTCCAGAATTTGTTTTAAGTCCAGAGTTTGTAGCGACTGGAGCAGGATGGAGCTCTCCCTCTTGGTTTCTTGGCACTGGTATGGAGAGTGGAGTGAGGCGACGTGTTCTGTGGAGGTTAGAGGCCGAGAGAGGGTGGTTTGGGTGTCGGCACGTCGCGGCCACACGTCGACAACGCTCTGCGCGCGGTCGGCCGTGCTCTGGCACCTTCGGCGATGGGGAGAAGAGACACTGCATGCAATCAAGTCTATGGTGCTGACAGTGGGCCCATCCCATGGTAATCTAAGCTGTGGAGAGGGGTAAGGGTAGGCATTTGAGTGTACATGCATTTTTGAAGGTATTTTCAACTTATTTTCCATCCCTAGCTTTGCTGACCCATTTCTTTTTGAGTGAGGTTGGTAAATTAATAAAATTTTTCTGTGGTTAGGGAAGCAAATAGAGAATCCATTTTCTTTAGTTTCACCAAAGATCACTTATGGTTTGCTCCCAGAAATTCAACAAAGACAGGGTATTTGGAGATTGGTTTGAATTTGTAGAAGCCCTAAACAGTTGAGTAAAATTCTAGAAAAATTATATTTAATCATGGTTTTCCCCCTAGTATTTGAATAAAATATTTCCTATATATACTTGTGTGCATTTTAATGATCTTTTAAGTAACTTGGTGTTTTTGCTGATTAAAGTTGTTAATTAGCCTATTATGGGACTGTTTCGTTTAATTTGTTTGGGGCATCAACCCTAGTTTTCAATCTGCACAAAAATTATGATAAGTTGAACATAACATTTAGTATCTTCATGAATTTTTCCATGAATTTATCCTATATGGTTCAATCTAGAAAATTGGGGTATCCTTCCTACGTTTATGTGTCTACCCTATGTGCATGCTACTATTTTATTCTTCCGATTCGTATTAACTTTCCTCTTGGGCTAACGGGGTGACCTTTAAATTAATTTTTTTCATTCTCTCATATTATCATCCAAGGCTAGTGTAGGCTTGCTCTGTAAATTAGGATATGCCTATATGGCCTATAATGAGATGCGTTTTCAAAAATCCGAATATACGTAAATGACCTGAGTCAAGGTGGGTTATGTTAGTATGCATGCTTTTGCATGAGCCTGCATTTTTGTCCTAGGTTGTCAATGAAAAAGTTTTAACTTTTTCTAAAATATAGCCTATCAGGCAAAGGCCTAGGTCGGTCTCACCTATTTAGAGAAGAAAATTTCTAGATCTAAATTTTTAATTCATGCAATTAGGTCGAGGTTCTTTTAAACTAAGTTAGGAAAATGAAAATTTTTGGTTCACAAAATTAGAAAACTTCCCTTTTATTTTGTTTGGACAAAATTTTGCTGGCCCTAGAATTTGTGTATGTGACAGCAGCATTCGGTAAGGCAAAGTCACTAAGTTCTGTATGCATCGGGTCGTGAGGTAGTCGACGTCCGTCCGATCTCTGTGTGTCCAACCATCGAAGTAGAGCGAGTCGGGCCATCAACAGACGTTGCCCGGGTGACCCAAGTCGAGCTCCTGGCTTCTTAGTCATATACACAGGATTCGGACGTTTTTGAGCCTCGAGCTCACTCGCCAACACTTGACCAGAACACGGTCAGCCTGACCCCAGCCAGCCTCGAATAGGAATGAAGTCACTTCCCGAGGGACTCGGGGCCATGTCAACCACCTTCAGTCGAAGCGGGTTATGAATGAGCCCCCGAGCAGCTCAAGCACAACAGGTGGCATAGCTTCTCTGAAACCCTTAACTAAGGGTCGCACTGTTCGATCTTTTCCACGAGGGTAACTGCGTGAGAAGGGATCAACGCGCCTGGCAATACTGCTCGGGAGGTCTTCCGAGCCCCCGAGCCTTTTCGGGGGTCAGGTATATGATATGCAAGCAGGATTAACAGATAACCAAAATTTGCAGAATTGAAGGGGTCGGGCTGGGTACTTAGCTGTTCAAGCATAGAATCGACGCAGGTGCTCGATTTTCCTAGAATTCGACACTTCCTGTCCATCCTCGCGAATGAACCTGTACGAGCCCGGACGGGTGACGACGGAGACAATGAAGGAGCCTTCCCATGGGGGTGAAAGCATGTTCATGCCGATGATGGATTGCACTCTTCGAAGAACCAGGTCGCCGACCTTGAAGTATCTTCCATGGACATTGCGGTCGTGCTATTGGCGTAGCGCCTATTGGTACTGATTCATCTGGATTACGGCAGCCATACGCTCTTCTTGGATGCTGTCGATGTCCTCGGCCCACGTTTGCTCGGCCATCCCTTCATCATACAGTCGAACCATTGGGGATTCGTGAAGCATGTCAACCGGGAGAACTGCCTTCGAGCCGTAGACCAGGAAGAACAGGGACCGTCCTGTGGCCTAGCTCGGCTGAGTGCAGAGCCCCCAGAGCACAGCTGGGAGCTCACACAACCAGCGGCCTTCGTGCTTCTGAAGCAGGTCAAAGACCTAGGCCTTTAGGCCTTGCAGTATCATGCCATTCGCACGCTCGCACTGCCTGTTTGCTCGGGGGTGCGCCATCGAGGCATATTTGGCCTCAATGCACCTCTCTTCGCAAAAATCCCAAAAAACACTCCCGGTGAATTGTGTCCCGAGGTCGGTGATGATCTCCCTTGGGATGCCGAAGCGGAAGGTGATGCTTTCGATGAATTTGGCCACCTTCTAGGCGGTGCAAGCTCTCAGCGGGTGCACTTTGATCCACTTCGTGAATTTGTCGTTCGCGACAAAAAGGTGAGTGTAGCCCCCTGGTGCCTTAGGGAACTGGCCGACCATGTCGAGCCCCCAGAATGCAAAGGGCCACGATGACGGGATTGTTTGAAGGTCTTGCGCTGGGAGTTGGTGTTGTTTGGCAAAGAACTGACATCCCTAACAGTGTCGGACTAGTTCCTTGGCGTCTTCATTGGCAGTCGGCCAATAATATCCCGCTCGAAAGGCTTTACCGACAAGCGTCCTTGTGCCCGCATGGTTACCGTAGATGCCTAAATGAATCTCATCGAGGATCTGGGCCACGCGATCCTGAGGGATGCACAGCAAGAGTACTCGGGTGGATGTCGCACACTTGAACAGCTGGTGGCCCACTACAATGTACTGCTTGTTGCGTCATGCGACATGCTCGGCTTTGGCCTTGTCAGGGCGGAGCGCCTTGGTGGTGATGTAGTCTATGAGTTCTTGACGTCAATCGTCAAGGGTGTCAGTAATGGCAAATACTGACTCAGCTGGTTGCGCTGGGCTAGCTCCAGGTGATCCCTGTCCTTGATCAACAGCTTGTGCAGCTCGTGGATGAAGATCCCCTGCGGCACCATTGCTTGGGAAGATCCGAACTTGGCTAGCTGGTTAGCCGCCGTGTTGGCATCCCAGGGTACATGGTGGAACTCGAGGCCGGCGAACTTGCCTTCGAGCTTGCGGACCTCGGCGCAATAGGCATTCATCTTCTCGCTCAAACAGGACTAGTCCTTGTTGACCTGGCTAATGACTAGCTTCGAATCCCCATAAACCATAAGGCGCTCAATGCCAATGGATTTGGCGACCCGGAGACCATGGAGGAGAGCCTCGTATTCGACAGCATTATTGGACGCCTTGAATAGTAACTGGAGGTCGTACTTGATGTGCTCACCCTTCGGGGAGACCAAAAGCACGCCAGCTCCAGCTTCATCAATGCTAAGGGATCTGTCGAAATACATGGTCGAGGTTGGATACGACTCGGAAGTCGGCGGGAGCTGGATCTCTGTCCATTCGGCCACAAAGTCGGCTAAGACCTCTGACTTGATGGCGTTACGTGGTTTGTAATCAATGGAGAATTCGCCCATTTCCAAGGCCCACTTGACTATCCGCCCAGTAGCCTCACGATTCCGAACAATGTCCCCAAGGGGAAACCCCGCCACCACCACCACTTTGTGGGCTTAGAAATAATGTTGCAACTTCTGGGTGGTGATGAGGACGATGTACAGCAGCTTTTGTACTTGGGGGTAGCGTGTCTTCGATGGCCCGAGGACCTCGGATACATAATAAACGGGCATCTAGACCGGATAGGCGTGACCTTCCTCTGTGCGCTCGATGACCAGCACCGTGCTAACAACAAAAGTAGCTGTTCCTCGGGGTTCGGAGCAGTGAGGATTGGCGGTGTAGTCAAAAGGTGCTTGAAGTCGGCAAATGCCTTGTCAGCGTCTTCCGACCACTGGAAATCCTTGCCCTTCCCGACCAGCTCGAAAAATGGCGCTCTACGCTCGCCAAGTCGGGAGATGAATCTCCCAAGGGATGTCATGCTACCCATGAGCTTCTGCACATCCTTGATGTAGGACGGCTTTTGCATGTTCAGGATTGCAGAGATCTTCTCGGGGTTGGGCTCGATTCCTCGCTCAAAGATGATGAAACCGAGAAGCTTCCTAGAGGGCACGCCGAAGACACACTTCTCAGGATTAAGCTTCCATCGGTACTTGTGCAAGTTTGCGAAGGTCTCTGCTATGTCAGGCAAGAGATCGTCGGGGATCCATGTCTTGATCACTACGTCATCCACATAGGCTTCAACATTACAACCAATCTGGCTGGCTAAATAAAGTTGAACGGCTCGCTGATAGGTCGAGCCGGTGTTCTTTGGACCGAAACCCATCGTGGTGTAACAAAAGGCCTCGAACGGCGTAATGAAAGACGTCTTCTCCTAGTCGGACGCTTTGAGGCCTATCTGATGATAGCCCGAGTAGCAATCAAATAAACATAGGAGGGAACAGCCCACGGTAGAGTCGACAACTTGATCTATGCGGGGAAGAGTAAATGGGTCTTTAGGACAATGCTGTTAAGATCAGTGCAGTCAACACACATTCTCCATTTCCCGGTTTTCTTCCTTAAAAGGACAGGATTGGCTAACCAATCTGGGTGGTGCACTTCCTGAATGAAGCCCCATCTAGAAGTCGAGTCAACTCCTTCCGGATCTCGTTCTTGCGCTCCTGGGTGAACAGTTGCAATCTTTTCATGACCGGCTTGGCATCGGGGGGAACATGAAGCTCATGCTCGACCAACTCCCTAGGTACTCCCGGCATGTCTACAGGTTTCCAATCAAACATATCGATGTTCGCACGCAGGAAGTCGATGAGCGCGCTTTCCTATTTCTCCCCAAGGTGTGAGCCGATCAGCACCGTCTTGGAGGGATCGATGTCGGAGAGGGAGACGACCTTGAACTCAGCGGAGCCAGTGGAGGGCTTCGACGCTGGTGTTGCCGGATATGGGTCATCCTCGACCATTGGTGCCTTCCCCTTTGGGTCGGATTGCGATGGAGGAAATCCACCTACCCGGGCTGATGGATCTGCGGCCTCGCCGAGGACGAGGCTCTCAGATTCGCAGGCGTGGGACGTGGCAACATCACCTCGCACAAAGAATTCCCCCTGTGGACCAAGCACCTTGTGAACCATGTATGTGTAGTGGGGAATCAACATGAACTTGGCGAGGGCCGAATGACCGAGTAACGCATGGTAGGCCATCTCGAAGTCGGCCACGTAGAACCTGATGAACTCGATGCGGATGTTCTCCCGCGTCCCGAGCGTCACGGGGAGGGAAATCATACTGAGGGGCAGGCTTCCTCGACTCGGGACGATGTCGTAAAACGGCGAGTCCGTAGGCTCAAGGGTGGAGAGGGAGACTCCGAGCTCACAAAGGGTGCCTCTGAAGAGGACGTTGATGCTGCTCCCCCGTCGACTAAAACATGCTTGAGACGCACCTTGAGCTCCACTGGGTCCACCACCAATGGGAACCGACCTGGTTTCGGGACGTCGGTCCATTGGTCTGCTTGAGAGAAAGAGAACGGAACCTCTGATCATCAAAAGGCACTCAGGTGAGTCAATCAAGATGGTGTTCACGCGACGAGAAAGGAGCTTTTGCTAGCATCGACTATCCGAGGTTGCCTCGCCGCCGAGGATCATGTTGACAGTGTGGGTCGGCTCTTGTAAGCCGTCCTCCCATCGCTGGTCCCCTTTTCGGTGCTTCAGGTCTGCGCTCCTCCCCTTCCGCGGACTTGGAGGTCGGGGGTTTCGTGCCTCCCAGACCATTTGGTCTTAGAGGGAGTAGCACTGCCGGATGGTGTGGTTTTCGTCTAGAGGGAGGAAACATGGCTTGTCGAGCGCTTCCTAGAGTGTTTCACCCGAGGGTTCCTTCCTTGAGATCGGTCCCTCGAGGGCCGCAACTTCCATGGTCGGCTGGTGTTTCGCTTCATCTCGTCGATCCCGCTGACGCAGGCGGCGATTTGACCTCCTCGGCGAGCGGTGCTCAGGGATGGCCCTCTCCTTTCCCTTGACTCCCTCGGGAGGCGGGAACCTGCGGGCACCATGAGCTGGTTCTCGGCATCCTAAGCATTGGCGAAGCCCTCGGCGATGGTAAATACCTGGGCCGGGGTGGTTGGCTTCGTCCGAGTGAGGAAGCGGAACAGCTCCGAGGGTCTTCGAAGGCTCTCAGAGAAGATTCGCATGACGTTGCTATCAGAAATGCTCACAATGGAGTTGCGACGCTCTGAGAAACATCGTATGTAGTCCCGAATGGACTCGGTGGGGCTTACTGGACTCGACCGAGGTCATAGCAGGTGGCCGGGCGTTGCCACGTGCCATGGTAATTGGCGACGAAGGCGTCACAAAGCTCATCCCATGAGTTGACGAAGTCCTTGGGTAGACCGGCAAGCCAGTTGATGGCTGTTGGCGCCAGCATGACCGGGAGATAGTTGGCCATCACGCGATCGTCACCATTTGTGGCTCGAACAACCGTGCAATACAGCTGGAGCCACATGGTGGGATTTGTCTTGCCATCGTATGGCTCTATCCCCGTTGGGTGGAAACCCATGGGCCATGTGACCTCCTTGGGGCCGTCGTCGTATCTCCTAGCACCTCCTATCGGCGGCATGCCTGTCGATGGTGTTGCGGGCATCCATCCTCTGTGCGATCACCTCGCGTGGATCTCCCGTGTGGGAGCTCCCTTGATGCTCGATCGTGCGAGCACTCTGGAAGTGTCGTGCCGTGCCCGTGGGAGGAACCACGGTCCTCGTGGCTTGGCCCACCGTAGGACACAGGGAAGCCGAATGACCGACACTCTGCTGTCATAGTGACCTCGAGCATTGAGCACTTCCAGGGGGCACTTAGATAGGCCCGGGACATTAAGCTGTGCAGCAGCGGCCTGTGTCATGGCCATGGCCTTCTGGATCTCTGGGGAGTCGGGAAGACTGTTGAGGGCATGCTCAATGGCGACAAAGTAGGCCGCCGGTGTCCGGAAAACCTTGTGCCTCTGAAACTCCATTGTGAAGTCGGACTCCAGGCGCCGGGGCTGAACATGAGGCCGACTGGTCTGCTCGTGCCATGCAACCCTCCCTGCGTTACAGGAGTGGCACGTGATGCGGTGAGCACCAGACTCCTGAGAGTCCGTGACCTCGTCGTCGGACACCGCCTCCGCCATCATGACGAAGTTGACGAGCCAGCGGTCACCAGGGATGAACACTGGTCCATGGAGCCATCCACTCGACGCCATGTGTGGGTGAGAGGCGTGGCCAATGATCCTGCTAGGGTCCTCTACGCCAAGAGGCGCAGGAACACCCCCAGCAACACACAAATGCGAGGAAGATGGCCCTCGGCATGGTGAAGTAGAACACGTGGCACGAAGTCGAGCTGGACGCTCAATCCGGGTCCAAGAATCATCTGCCCTCAGGACTGCTGAGCGAGCAGACGGGGGTTTGGGCTGCCAAACCATAGTGGTCGCACGGGGCTTGTGGGCTGAGGCCTCAAGGAGCGAGACCACGGGCCCTGGCCTCGCCACCACACACAGAGGCACACCGCACGCTCCAGCTTGCCGGAGGCCGCCTAGGAGAGAGTGAGGCGATGGAAGTCGTCCGTGTGGAACACCAGGGTAACGAAGACGAAGGTCGTCTTGGTGGGAGCCGTAAAGTCGGTGGTGAAGGAAACAGCCATCGGACCACCTCAGACAAAGAACAGTGCCCCTACCTAGCACGCCAGCTGTCGACGGATGGGTCGGCAGTCTTCCAAGGAGGGTCCCCGAGGAGGTAGAAGAGAGAATGTGGTGGGGAAGCTACTCTCCGACGGATCCGATGGTCCACTTGAATCCTAAGATGAGCCAAGAAACAAGACGCAAGGAATTATACTGGTTCAGTCCTCCAGAAGGATAATAGGCCTACATCCAGTGTGTGGTGTTCTTTCTTAGGGGTGGATGATGAACAAGAGTTACAAAGGTGTGTGCTAGAGTTCTCTCGAATTGATCTCTCGTCCCCCTCCTCCCCTTCGGCCCCGTCGCCCTACCCTCCCTTTTATACCTCAAGGGGGGCACGTACAGATGAGCTTCGGGGCTAAGAAAGCTAAGACTAAGAGAGACCAAAGGTGGGATACAAAGAATATCTGATAAAGTACATGTTGGTTTTCTAGGTCCTGTACATCGTGGGCATCTTGTACTCCTGCCAGCCCTGGGACCCTGCTTCTGTGCCGCTAGGTGGAGTCAGATGCTGTCGGGCTGTCTCCTCCCTCTTCCTCCATGCCTGCCAAGTTTCTTCCCGAGGTTGCTCGAGGTCGGGCGTCGAGTCGGGGTCAAGAGAAGGGGCCGAGTTCGGACTCAGGGGAAGGCCAGAATGCTCGACTCCCTGGGGGTCGGGCTATCGGTCACAACTCGAGGACACTCGGTTTGACTTCTGTTGGGGTTCAATCTTGGTTTTCGAGGTACCCGGGGTGACATCTCCCACACACATATTCAATCCTTTCATTTGCAAAAATTAGATCTCCCGACAAGTTAGTTATTGCCACATGTTTTCTTAGCCCTCGCTGAACAACTCTGCGGATTCATCTTTCGACATGTCATCTCGTCGGGCGGTGCATATCACGTTTCGAGAGCTTAAAATGGGCTAATGGTTTTCCTTGAGGCTAGCAGCCCTAATTACACTATAGATAGTCGACCGATGACAAAGAATAAGCATTAGAGCCGATCGACCACAAAGAACAATTTTGATAATCATTTGTAAATTACAATTTTGTCAAATGTGTTCATGAGAAATATGTGAATAATGGATGTGTTTGTGGATAGATGTGTGAATGTCAGACGTATGTGAATGTATGTGAATTTCATATATATGTGAATGTATATAAAAGGGGATGCAAAGGGGAAAGGGATCTTTGTTTCTATAATTTTTGCAGCGGGCATGGCTAGCAAAGGCCACAGGCTAGCAAAAAATAATAATTTTTCTGGGAAAACTCATCGGTGATGGGCTTTAAAGGAAGCCTGATGGAGATGACATTCATCCATGACGAGCGTAAATTAAAGCCCGATTGAGTTGTTAGTCACCCGTGATAAGCATAATTTAAAGCCCGATTGAGTAGTTCATTATCTGTCATGGGCTTTAGTTGTGGCCCATTTGAGATTGTACAATTGGTGTCGGGCCCTTCTTTGACTGGTCTTTTGGGTCAAACATATCGGTGACGGGCCTATGTTTAGGCCTCACAAAGATAATTTAAAGCGGTGACGGGCTTTTGTCCAATAGAGATGACTACTCACATCAGTGACCCTTACACCATGACGGGCACCATACCCAACACAGATGAGGGTTACCGCCCGATTGAGATGAGGATGACCATTGTAGTGCTCGGCTCCAAGGACACGCCCCCGATGTTCCTCTACACGCGCTCCTATCGGCTGCAGGAGGAGAGCCACAAGCGCCACACCTGCAAGATGAAGGCGGCGACAGAGCTGATGGAGACTAGCTTCACCAACAACTCGTCCACCCCACGGCCGTCGACACCATTCAATAACTCCAACACCACTGGTGACACTGGCAGCGGTGATTGCCGCAAGAAGCACAAGAACAACGATGGGTGTGGCCACGCCTCCAGTGGTGTAGACACCACCAAGAGAACGTTTCCTCCCGGTGCACCGTACTGGACGTAGGCGTACAACCCTTGGACGAGGGTCGTGCAGGCGAGGCTGCTGAACCAGTGGTGTGCTCCCACACCTAGCATTCTTGGCCCTTGCCCAAGATCCACACCACTGCAGGCTATGGCAACCTACTTGACGACTCAGTTCGCCTCCCCTGACCATGTGCCCTTCCCCAACACCTCGGCAAACACCCCGTCGGCTCTGTACTCAGTGCTCCATGGACTGTCGATGCAAGCTCCATATGGCGGCCACGGTGGTGGCAACTGGTTCATGGACACCGATGCTTCATCTCACATGGCATCAAACACCAGTATAACTTCTTTGTACTCCATTCCTTCCTCTCAATCCTCCATAATTGTCGGCAATGGTGCTCCTCTACCTATTCGATTCACGGGCACTACATCTCTTCCCTGTTCTCCCTCCTCTTTGTATCTTAACAACATTCTCATCTCACGACATTTAATCAATAATTTAATCTCGATCTGTGCTTTAACCAGAGACAATTGCGTGCCTATTGAATTTGATCCCCTTGGCTTCTCTATAAAGGATCTTTGTAGCAAGACGGTTCTAATCCGATGTGACTCCACCGGCGATCTCTACCCCTGTCTCCAGCTTCTCCTGCCCATCACCACAGTCTGCTGCTGCTGTCGACAAGGGCCCCTGGCACTCACGACTTGTCCATACAGGGGGTAATTCCTTGCGTCGCCTGTTGAGTTCATTTGGTTTTTCCTGTAGCAAATCCGACACAGAAAGTTGCCATGCATGCCGCCTCGGCAAACATGTGTGCGTACCATTTCACACTACCAATAATGTGTGTTTTCTCCTTTCCAAATCTTACATTGTGATGTTTGGACTTCCCCCATTCCTAGCAATTCTAGATTTCTATATTATTTAGTGGTGCTTGATGATTACTCACACTTTGCTTGGACATTTCCTCTATGCCATAAATCTAATGTGCTTCCTATTCTTATTTCGTTCCATCCATATGTTCGTACGCAGTTCCAACGAGACATTCAGTGCTAGCAGATAGACAATAGCCATGAGTTTAACAACAGTGCGTCTCTCGCGTTCTTCTCCTCCCACAGCATCGCACTGCATCTCACATGTTGTTTGGGGTGTCACCCCGTGGTACCCCAAAGACCAGAATCAAGTCCCCACCGAAGTCAAGTCGAGAGTCCTCGGGATGTGGTCGAGGGCCTGGCCCCCTTTGTGGGGTCGGGCCGTTCTGACCTTTCCCCGAGTCTAACTTCGACTACTTTCTCGACCCCGACTCATCGCCCGACCTCGAGCGTCCTTAGGACAAGACTTGGCACGTAAGGAGGAAGAAGAAGGAAACAACCCGGCAGAGTCTGACACCACCTGGCAGTGCAGAAGGAGGATCCCAAGGCTAGAGAGATCACGAGACGCCCACGGTGTATAGGACCTAGTAGACCTAGCAGACCGTCATGTGCCTTTTCAGATATTCTTTGTACCCACCTTTTAGATCAGTAGACTTAGCTTTCTTGGCCCCCAAGCCCATTTGTTCCAGCCCCCTTGATCTCAGTTCATACTCCACCCCATCAAAAAACATCACACACTAGACATAGGCCTATTATCCTTCACGAGGAATGAACTAGTGTAACTCGTTGTGTCTTTTCTCTTTGGCTCGTCCTAGGACTCAAGTCGACCAACCGATCAATTGAAGGACAACATCTCTACCACACTCTCTTTCTCCTCCTCGGGGACCCCCTATTAAGGACTACCGACCCACCCGTCGATAGTTGGCGCGCCAGGTAGGGGCGCTGTTCTTCATCTTGGGCAATCTGATGGCTGCTACCTTCTTCACCGACTTCGTGGTTCCCGTCGGGATGACCTTCATCTTCGGCACTCTAGAGTTCTGCACCGACGATTTCTGCCATCTCACTCTCTCTCTCTCTCTGTGGTGGCCTTCGACGAACTGGAGCGTGCGGTCACGCTACAGCGCATGGAGGCGAGGCCAAGGTGTGCGGTTTCGTGCCCTGTGGCCTCTGCCCCCAAGCCCCGCACGACCACTAGGGTTTGGCAGCTCAAACCTCAGAATGTCAGCATGGTTGTCCTGAGGGCAAACGACGCGTGGACCCAGATCGAGCGTCCAGCTCGCCTTCGCACCACATGCTCTGCCTCTCCTTGCGGGGGGTCGTCTTCCTCACCTTCGCGCACCGTCACATGTGCTCCCGCGCCTCTTGGCGTGATGAGCCCCGGCAAGACCACTCGCCGGGCTTCTCTTCCCCATGTGGCATGGTTGGGCGGCTCTGCGGAGCAGTGTTCATTCTTGGCAACTGCTGGCCTGCCAACTTCGTCATGACGGCAGAGGTGGTGTCTGACGATGCTTACCGCAACGCACACCGTACTCGCAATGCGGAGCGGGGTGGGCGGCGAGAGCAAACCCGTCGACCCCGTGTTCAGCCCCAGCGCCTGGAGTCCGACTTCACGATGGAGTTTGAAGGACACTAGGTCTTCTAGATGCCCGCAGCCAATTTGGTCGCCATTGAGCGCGCCCTCAATGGTTTTCCTGACTCTCTGGAGATCCGTAAGGCCATGGCCATGACCCAAGCCACCGTTGCGGAGCTTAATGTCCCGGGTCCGTTTGAGCACCCCTCAGGAAGTGCTCGATGCTCGAGGTCATGGCTGCAGCGGAGCACCAGACATTCGACCTCTTTGTGTCCTACTACGGACGTGGCCACGAAGACCGTGGTCGCTCCTGCAGGTACGTCCCGACGTTCCAGGAGTGTTCGATCAGCCGAGCACTAGGGGAGCTCCAACACGGGCGACCTGTGTGAAGTGATTGCACAGAGGATGGACGCCCGAAAACACAATCGTGCAGCGGATTGCCAATCGGAGGCGCCAGGAGATTCGGTGCCGGGACGAGTATGACCTACTGCATGGACCTCCTAACGGAGGCCCCGACCTCACGCCATGACACGATGGCTTCGCGACCTTCACTGCCAAACTTCAGGAGGTCACGTGGCCCAAAGGTTTCCGTCCAACGGAAATCGACCCTTGCAACGACAAGACCGACCCCACTTTGTGGCTCCAGCTATATTGCACAGCCATTTCAGCTACGAATGAGGACACCAACATCATGGTGAACTACCTCCCGGTTATGTTGGTGCTGACTTCCATCAACTGGCTCGCCGGACTTCCTGAGAACTCCATCGATTCATGGGACAAGCTCTTCGACGCCTTCATTGCCAACCACCATGGCACCTGGCAGCGCCCGACCACCCACTACAACCTTGACAAAGTCTGGCAGGGCGCCAACGAGTCCATCCAGGACAATATCTGATGCTTCTCAGAGCGTCACAACTCCGTTGCGAGCATCACCGACGAAGACGTCATGCGTATATTCTCCAATGGATTCTGAAAGCCCTCTGAGCTTTTCTGCTACCTCGTCTGGATGAAGCCAGCCACATCGTCTCAAGTGATCACAATTGTCGAGAGCTTCGCCGATGCCGAGGATGCCGAGAATCAACTGATGGTTCCCTCCAGCTCCCGCCTCCCGAGGGAGTTGAAGGGAAAGGAGCGGGCCGACTCCGAGCGCCGCTCACCGAGGAGATCGGGTCACCGCCCACGTCCACGAGATCAGCGGGTCGAGACGAAGCGTAAGCCGACTCCAGAGGTTATGGCCCTCGAGGGGCCGAGCTCGAGAGGAGAGCCCTCGGGGCAAACACTGTGGGAGGCATCGGACAAACCCTGCTTCCTCCATCCAGGCGACAACCATACCATCCGGCAGTGCTACACCCTCCAGTTACAAATGGCCCGGGAGGCACAAAACACCCGACCGCCAAGGCCGAGGAAGGGGAGTGGAATGGACCCAAAGCCATCAACGATGGGAGGACGGCTTCCAGGAGCCGACCCACCCCATCAGCATGATCATCGGGGGCGAGGCGACCTCGGAGAGTCGACGCCTTCAGCAGCTCCTCTCTCAACGCGTGAACACTATCTCCACCGACTCACCTGAGCGTGTTCGTTGGTCAGAAGTCCCAATCTCCTTCTCCCGGACAGATCGATGGGCCAACATCTTGAAGTCGGGTCGTTTCCCACTGGTAGTGGATTCGGTGGTGCTCAAGGTGCGCCTCAAGCGTGTTTTGGTCGACGGGGGAAGCGGCATCAACATCCTCTTTAGAGGAATCCTTCTTGAGCTTGGAGTATCTCTCTCCACACTTGAGCCCACGGAATTGCCGTTTTACGGCATTGTCCCGGGTCAGGGGAGCTTGCCCCTGGAGGTCATTTCACTCCCCGTGACGCTCGAAGCTCAGGAGAAATTTTGCACCAAGTTCGTCAGATTCTATGTGGCTGACTTCCAGATGGCTTACCATGCAGTACTCGGCTGTCCGGCCCTCACCAAGTTCATGGCGGTGAAGGGTTACGCGGAGGTTACGATAGCATAAAACAAAACTTTTCTACCGCACAAACCAGGAACACTTGCAAGTAAGGGTCGGTAGATCGTTACCGATTAGAGTAGATTGCAGCAGATTAGCCAATCAGGAGCTATCCGATCGGAACAGTGCTGGCCGATGACAGCCGATTTGCTGACAGCCGATTTCCGCAAGTCGACAGCCGATTCCTAGGAATAGCCGATTCACCAATCAGCCGATTCACCGAGTAGCCAATTCGCTGAGTCGTCCAACCGCGCTCGCGCGCCTCACTCCGATGCGCCCGACCAGAGCCGATTCCACCACAGCCGATTCGTAGCCGACGAACAGCACCGCAGCGTAGCAGCGCCTCTACCGGTATCCACAAGTTCGGGGACAGAACGCCGAACATCCGTGTGCTAGCACGCGATGTAAGGCTAGGGTTTGGCTCGGGAGTAGGGAGGGTTTCCGTGGAGATTGATCTCGTCGACTTTAGAAGACACGAGTGATCAGATTGATTCGGTTCCCAAAATTGCATGCATCAGCTCTCCACCCCTCACCCCTTTATATAGAGGATCCGGTTGGGCCTAGAGGCCCATTGGGACTCTATTTTGAATCGGATCCTATCCAAATCTCATAGAGTTGGCCGGTCGGACTTCGTAAGCCCATAGGACTCTATCCGATCGGATCCCTATCCGATCGAGCCATATCTGAGTCCAACTCGAATGCCTGTTCTTATCCCCTTAAGCGTGCGACCCTGTAGGTTCAGGTATACTCGGCTTCGGCCCGAGTTGAACTCAGTCGACCGTTGGCTCGAGTCCAACTCAGCCGACCGTCAATAACGGCACCTAGCAGCACATATTGACACCACAGTATACAAGAATATAATATCGGCTCTGAACCTGTAATGTGTACACAAATCCCTTTGCCTCACGATACCAATTAAGCTATAGGCAAGATGTGTGCCATCCCTTCAATAGCTTAACCATTCACTCGAACCGTATTGGATTATCTATCTGTTGATTGACTCCTCAATCAACTCGGCATGGCCATGCACTTCCATAATCCATTACCTCGAGGGGCCAGAGATATCTCTCCAAAGGAGGGGCAAATTCCATCTTGATCATTCACGTCCCACTACATGTTTCATAGCAAACCCGAAGACTACTTTTATAACTACCCAGTTACGGAATAGCGTTTGGTAGTCCCAAAGCAGGCTACTACACATGTTGCAATCCATGATGATCTCAGGTCCAAGGACTTTGTATCAACACTACCTGAGACCAACTAATGGTACATTAATTCCTATAGTGTCTCACGGTGGGTCTATCCAACAATGTGTTCTCTAACACATGTCCATGTATATTGATTTGGTATCTCCATACCATGATCTATGAGACATGATCATCAATCAATAAACATGCCGATCTTAGAATCATATTTGTTCCAACAATATGACATATGATCAGTGATTATTTAGAAACAGATTCATACATAAAGAGTCTCATAAATAAGTCACGTACTTATAAATCAATACAGGATGTCTATTTCATGGAACTGAATAACACTTTATTCATTTATACATAAACATTGACCATGGTATCCAACATCTCCATGTTGCCTCTAGGGCATATCACTAACAGGCGGTCCCTCATTATACGTACCTGGTTCTCAAGGTGCCTGGGCCACATGGAGAGTTCTCTATGTTAGGAGACGTCGCCACATCCCACACCTACGAGTCCGAGAGCCTCTCTCTCGGAGAAGCCGCCGACCCCTCATCTCGTTTTGGCGGATTCATCCCCTTGCGTGCTGACCCAAAGGGGAAGGTACCAATGGTTGAAGACAGCCCGTGTTTGGGGCCACAAGCATCGAGACCTTCCACTGGCTCCACCGAGTACAAGACTGTCTCCCTCTCCGACCCCGATCCCTCCAAGACGGCGCTGATCGGCTCACACCTCTGGAAAAATTAGGAAAACACGCTAATCCACTTCCTACGTGCGAACATCGACATGTTTGCTTGGAAACCGACTGACATGCCGGGAGTACCCAGGGAGTTGGTCGAGCACGTGCTCCACGTCCTCCCCAATGCCAAGCCGGTCAGGCAAAGGCTGCGCCTGTTCTCCCAGGAGCGCAAGGACGAGGTCCGGAAGGAGCTAACCTGACTGCTAGATGTGGCTTTCATTCAAGAAGTGTATCACCCAGTTTGGCTAGCCAATCCAGTTCTTGTAAAGATGAAGAATGGGAGATGGAGAATGTGTGTTGATTATACCGATGTTAACAGACATTGTCCCAAAGACCCATTTACTCTTCCCCGTATCAATCAAGTCGTCGACTCCACCACGGGATTTTCCTTCCTGTGTTTTTAAACTGCTACTCGGGCTAACATCAGATAGGCCTCTTTTAACGACCAAATTTGCTAAATCATGCATCGGATTTGGAGTTAAGGCCTAATCCAATTTGGAGGAAGTTGGGATTCTCATAAACATAGTGCACGCCAGTTGCAGACCGAATCGGCTAGGGAGTTCGTCGGCTGATTCCGAATCAACTAAGGTGTTCATTGGCCGATACAGAATCGGACAAGGTAAGCCAATGTAGTCGATTCCGGTAAGATGACATTGGGATCGTTATCGGATCAGGATTAATGTGCTTCATGGGGATGGCCATACATGGATAGAGTCCAAAAAGGGCAATTGTATCTATTAATTAGGTTATTGTAAGTAATTTCCTTGTAGATTGTATCGGTAAGAGTCCACCAAGGGGACTTATCCGTATTTTGAGTTGTAATAGATAAGAGTCGTGTCCGACAAGTACATATTGTGTAATTGGGTATAAATATAGACCAAGACCTTGTAACAAGAAGACAACAATCAGTTCAATAACACCTTCGGTGCATCGCCACCTTTTACTTTCGTTTGTTTCGATGAGTTCTTGCTTTCGAGTTGGGCTGCATCGGGTTCGATCTCCGACGAGAGGTAAAGCTTGTTATGGCGGCTTGCACTCTCAGGATTAGTGCTTACATCTTTATGACACTCTAATCCTGTTTACGTAAATCGTCATCATATATGCTATATAATCTAGATCGTTATTGTTGTATAACCCTAATCGGCTAGCATCTGTTACTAGACAATAGCCGATAGGGTTAGGTATTAACGTCGACCTAGATTATATAGTGTATCCACCATCTCGAAAGGCTTTCATCGACTTGTTTAGATCTTATGCTTCTCTTTATGCTCAGTGCTGCATCTGTTGAGTCTGACCTACTAAGTATTATCTAGAATCATAATATCTATCTTGTCCCATGATTGCTATTAGAGATAGTATCAGAGTTTCAGCCGATCTTATCTGATTTAGTTTATATTGTTTTCTACATGTTTATTTTATATGTTAAATCTACCCTTTATATTAAGATCTCACTGTGATGAAATATATTAAGCTTGCTATCGATCTGTTAGGTTATCTTAACACCTGATCGGTTCTTGTTTAATGTACTTAATCTATATTGATATCTTAGTATAAGGTGGTATCGGAGTATTAGCCGACACATGTTTGATTTATGACATCGGCTATGCTATAAATACATATATCTTTGTTTGAAGTACTTTTAGACATAAGTGATTTGACCACAAGAAGACGTCTTTCATTACGCCATTCAGGGCCTTCTGTTACACCACAATGGCCTTTGGGTTGAAGAACGCAGGATCTACCTACCAATGAGCCATCCAGCATTGTTTGTCCAGCCAAATTGGTCGTAACGTCGAGGCCTACATAGATGACATGGTGATCAAGACGCGGATCCCCGACAATCTCTTGGCCGACATAGCGGAGACCTTCGTGAACCTGCGCAGGTACCGATGGAAGCTTAACCTCGAGAAGTGCGTCTTTGGCGTACCTTTCGGAAAGCTCCTAGGTTTTGTTGTCTCTAAACAAGGAATCGAGCCCAATCCTAAGAAAATCTAAGAGATCCTAGATATGCGGAAGTCGTCCTGTATCAAGGACGTGCAGAAGCTCATGGGTAGCGTGACATCTCTCGGGAGATCCATTTCCCGACTCGGCGAGCGTGGAACGCCATTCTCCAAGTTGGTCGGGAAGGGCAAAGAATTCCAGTGGTCGGATGATGCCAACAAGGCATTTGCCGACTTCAAACACCTTTTGACTACACCACCAATACTCACCGCTCCGAACCCCGAGGAACAACTGCTTTTGTATGTCGCCGTGACCACGACTGTCGTCTGTATGGTGTTGGTCATCGAGCGACCAGAGGAAGGTCGCGCTTATCCAGTCCAAAGACCCATCTACTATGTTGTTAACGACCAAATTTGGTAAGCAAATCCCCAAGTTTGAAGCGATATTGAAGCAGAATCGAAGGAAATGCGCGAGCCTTGGAAGCAGAGGCCGCATCGGCTGAGTCCAAATCGGCTTTGGGGTCAGTTGGCTGAGTCCGAGTCGGACCAGGATAGCCGCTAGCCGAGTCCGATTGGGAGCGAGAGATGGAACCACTCTCGGAAGGAAAGCTTAAGATAAGTATTGGATTCGGTTTCCAAAGTGCTTCAAAGACGTTGCCATCTACGGATAATGTCCTACAATGGCAATTGTATCTTGAAATTAGGATATTTTGTATAGTTTTCTTTATAGATAATGTCGGTTTGTTTTAAAATATTTGTGATCTAATCTGTAATAGGAATCGTGTCCATTACGGATTCATTGTATATCTGGGTATAAATATGACCCGAGACCATGTAAACAATGACACACAACTCAATACAACTTCGGCGCATCGCCACCCTTTTTTGTTTTTACTTTTTTGACAAGTTCTTGCCTTGTTCTTGGGCTGCATTGTATCTGATCTCCAAACAAGGTAATCTCTTGTTATAAGTGGTTTATGTTATCAGGGTTAGTGTTTTCTATCATCATGATACTCTGATCTTGATGTTACAAATTGCTTAATCAGATAAATGTCTAGATCTATCTCTTAATCGGCCAATGTCTTTCTGAAGGTAGCAGCCGATAGAGTTAGATCCAGGGGGTTGATTTAGGTTATATGGTGTATCCACCATCTCGAGGAGTTCTCATTAGTCTAAATAGATTTCATGATTCTTTTTGTATTTAATGTTGCATTATTCTGATCAATTAAGTCGCTCTTAGAATCATATAGATATATTCGGCTTAATGATTATTATTTGAGATAGCACTGGGGTTTCAGCCAGTCTTATTTGTTTTAGCCATCTTTTATGTATTATTACTGTTAGATGCATTAAAGCCGCCTTTTATATTAAGATCTTAATCTATTTAAAAATGTTAAGTCCGATATCAATCTGTTAAGTTATATTAACAGCCGATTGATCCTGGTTTAATGTATTTAGCTTAGGTTAATATCTTCATATAAAATATATCAGAGTACTAGCCGATTTATATTAGATCTACGACATCGGCTAGGCTATAAATGTATATAATCATTATCCTAGTGTGCTTTTAGACATATGTGATTTATACTATCTCGGTATGCTACCGATCTATCCCAGTCACTTGGTCTAAACGTGCTTTAGGATAGCGATAATATATTATGAATATCTATAGCCGATCAAGTAGGATCTAATATTAACTTAATCATCTATTCTTTGTTTCTTGTTGGTTAGAGGATCAAACCAACTGGCACGCCCTTCAGATCACCAAAGGCGACCAAATTGGACCTGCACTAGAGCTAAGCAAATCCCTTAGGCCAGTGCGTGGGAAACTTTTCTCATCAACACGCTTTTGGCATGCCCGGTGGGACAACTTGCAACTTCCAAGGCGACGCGATGGTTGAAGTCAAGTCTACCGACGTGGACCAGGAGAACATCATCCCCGTCACCATGGACAAGCTCACTGCCGATCAACAAGCCGAGTACCATCAGATGGTAGAACGATTGCAATCACACTATTTGGAGTCCTTCACCCAAACCCGGTCTGGATCAATCGTTCAGAAGTACAAGGTTGATATCCCTGAGGACTTTTGACTCTAGAACCAATTTCAGCAAGGACAAGGGGAAGCAGAAGATGGAGGAGGTCAAACAGGAGCATGATGAATCCGAGCTCCACAGACTCCAGGATCGGATTGACTCGGTTGTCCACCATGCGCCCGTCAACCAGTCTGGGATTCTGGTGAACACTTTGAACAACATGATCAGCACCGTGGTTGATTCAAAGATAGCCGAGCAACTGCCAAGGGGTCCGACCTTTCTTCCTGACGGTCAATTCCCCAATTACAGGACTATGTCAATGCACGGGCTGCCGGTCCCTCCACTGGGACAGCCGGTTCCTCCTGGGATGGCCTCTATTCAGCCGAATGTGCAGCCATCGGCTATAAAACCACCGCCAAAGCTCTTAACCAGACAACATCCCTTGCATTAGGGCCACGGGGCTCCAATACTCCCCCAAGAACAGGTGGAAAACATGCTCAGCATAGATCAGCAACCTCTCATACACATACGCCCGATCTTCCTCAAAACTCCAGCAGTATTCGGCCTCCTCCTGAGCAGCAGCCTCCTCTGATGCCTCAGCCGTCTCCTGCCATGAATCAATTCCCACCTCAGTATCCAGGGGGCAACTTTGATCAATATTACCAACCTCATTCACCGCAAATGCAGTATTGGCAAGCCCCCATGTAGTATGATCCGTGCGAGCCGATACGACAAGGTCAAGCTCAAGAGGCGCAGCTGAACAAGCCTTGGGCCGATTTGATTGCCGACATCATGCGTGATCAGTTTGGCCTCAAGCCCAAGGACTCTGGCAGCATGTACTTCGAGAAGGTTCCCCTGTCGAACTGGTACAATGTGCCGGGTTTTTCAAAATTCTCTGGGCAGTACAACATTTCAACGTACGAACATGTTAGTCGATTTTTGGCCCAATGTGGAGAGGCATCGGCTACAGACCCGCTCAGGGTGCGATTGTTTCCACCCTCTCTTTCGGGATCGGCCTTTACATGATTTTCATCGCTACCCTACAACCCTGTACAGAGCTGGGCCGATCTCGAGAAGCAATTCCATAGCTACTTCTACTCCGGCATGCATCAAATGAAGCTGTCGGACCTTACCAGCATTAGGCAGAAGCACGACGAATCGGTTCAAGACTACATTCAATGCTTCAGGGACATGAGGAACTGATGTTATAGCCTAGTGTTATCAGATTCGTAGCTAGCCGATTTAGCCTTCCATGGCCTCTTGGCGCTACAGGGAAAGGTTTTCGGCTAAAGATTTCGAGAGCCTGGCCCATCTGGCCCAAAAAGTGACGGCGCATGAACAACGTTTTCAAGAAGGCATTCAAGAAAGTTAGCCTCGTCGCCTACGCCTCAAATTCAGATTCAAGCGACAGCGATGCTGAAGTAGCAGCGGTCGAACGGACCAAGAATAAGAAGGCGATAACATGTTAGTGGTTAAAAAAATTGGCTAGAGAAGAGAAATACGATTTTGATATCACTAAAGCCGATAAGATTTTTGATCTGCTGCTTCGAGAAAAGCATATCCAACTCCCGGCCAACCATGTCATTCGATCGGCTGAGGAATTGAAGAAAAGAAAATACTGCAAATGGCACAATACTAGCTCTCACAGTACCAATGACATTAAGGTGTTCCGCCAACAGATTCAGTCGGCTATAGAAGCGGGAAAGATCAAATTTGAAGATTCAGCGAAGCCGATGAAGGTTGATGGCAACCCCTTTCCCGTCAACATGGTCTATGCTAGCCAAAGGCAAGCTCATTGGCAGCCCAGAATGATGGACAGCTTAAAGTCGGACAAGAAAGAAAGAAAGGACTGGCGTAGACTACAAGGAGCACCTCGAGAAGCCGACGAAACTTGATTTGTTTCCCATTAACATGTGTGTGCCAATCGCCGATTGGTCGATCCTTGCCCATGAAAGACGGACAGCCTAATCAGATTCATGAAGAAACATGAAGAAAAGGAGACTGACAGGGTCTACAAAGTACATGTGAGGAGATACGATCGACGAGATGGGGCTCATCGACAGCAGCTTGATGGCTTCGATCCCCATTGGAGCTGTGACTTTTTCAAATTCTGCTGGGAACAGGGGATGAGATTGCCTTCAATCCAAGACTGCCAGGCATGCGGTGGACACGGGGGCCGGTCAGCCGAGAGCTCCAGCCGATTTATACCTAGGGCGGTTCAGCTCAATAAAAAGAGGGTGTCTGTTCATCAACGGCTGGGCCCCATCCATCAAGATTTCATTCAAGAAGACTCAGGAGACGAAAAAAGAACAAGCCGCCAACCCTCAATGATGCCCTTCTGACATTTTCACCAAAACACAAAAGCGGAAGGTGCAACAGCTAAAGAGCGAGGGTCGGCTGAAAGAAGTCCAGGCCAAGATCGACTACCGGCTAAAGAAGAAAAAGGAACAAAACCGCCCAAGGAGACAATGGCACGTAAAGAAGGATGCCGCCCTAGCCGATGAGAGTCCACCCGACCAGGCCAAGAGGGCAGCTAAAGGGAAAGGTGTAGCTGCTGCATCTGTCAACATGGTGTTCATATTGCCAGCCAAGTTTGAGGCTGCCCAAACCAATGCAGATACTGTCGAAGACACCTTGGCCAAGCTAGTGCTATCCCTAGAACCGGCCATATTCGAAAAACCCGAGGGGACTGAAAATCGGCACCTAAAGCCCCTACACATTAAAGGATTTGAGAATGGGAAGCCGATGTCGAAGATGATGGTCGACGGGGGAGCGACCGTTAATCTCATGCCTTATGCCACGTTCAGGAAGCTGGGCAAGGGAGTCGATGACTTGATCAAGACAAACATGGTGCTCAAGGATTTCAACGGAACCCATCAGAGGCCAAGGGAGTTCTCAATGTCGAGCTAACCGTTGGCAACAAAACCGTGCCCACAACATTCTTTGTCATCGACGGGATGAGATCTTACAGCCTGCTGCTCAGAAGGGATTAGATCCACGCCAACTGCTGCATCCCTTCTACAATGCATCAAAGCTTAATCCAGTGGCAAGGTGACAAGGTAGAAATCATGCCAGTCGATAGGTCAGTTAACGCAGCAAACGCCAACTTAACGTTATGGGAAGTCGACGACATTGATTGCTTGTGGGGCAAAGTTTGGCAAGCCGATTTCCTAAAGGTGTCCAATTCTGATATACAGCCAATTGGAGACGAAGAGCCTCAACTATTACTTTGAGGGCGTCATGGAGGGCTCAAGCTTCTACACCAAGGACACCGTGGACAACATCGATGGCAAACTCGGGCAAGGTTTTATGTCGGCCGACGAGCTGGAAGAAGTTGACATAGGTCCATGAGATAGGCCTTGGCTGACATATATTAGCAAAAAATTTTCTTCTCATATTATGGATTTATTAAAGGAATACAAGGATTGCTTTGCTTGGGAGTATTTTGAGATGCCTGGTCTTAGCCGATCGATTGTTGAACATCGGCTCCCTATTAAGTCTCGGTATCGGCAATACAAATAGCCTCCTAGGAGGTTCAAAGCCGATATGCATGATGCGATTAAGGCCAAAATCACTCGGCTATATGATGCTGGTTTCATTCGGCTCTGCCGATCGCAGAGTGGGTTTCCAATATAGTTCCAGTAATCAAGAAAAATGGCAAGATTAGAGTGTGCATCGACTTCAGAGATTTAAATAAGGCCACCCCTAAGGACGAATACCCCATGCCTGTAGCCGACTTGCTAGTGGATGCAGCTTCTGGCCACAAAATCATAAGCTTTATGGATGACAACGCTGGATATAATCAGATCTTTATGACCGAGGAGGATATCCATAAGACAACTTTCAGGTGACCAGGGGCAATCGGCTTATATGAGTGGGTTGTCATGACTTTTGGACTGAAAAATGCTGGGGCCACATATCACAGGGCCAGGAACTACATTTTTCATGACCTAATCGGCTTCTTGGTGGAAATTTACATTGATGATGTTGTTATCAAGTCCAGGGAGATGGAAGACCAGATAGCCGATTTAAGGATGGTCTTGGTGAGAACTAGAAAATACGGTTTGAAGATGAATCCCACAAAGTGTGCATTTGGCATATCGGCTGGCCAATTCCTGGGTTTTCTTGTTCACTAAATGGGGATTGAGGTGACACAAAGGAGCATAAACGTGATCAAAACTATTCAAACTCCCCAGGACAAGAAGCAGTTGTAGTCGTTGATCGGAAAAGATAACTTCATAAGGCGCTTCATAGCCAATTTATCTGAGATGATGGAGCCATTCACACCCTTAATGCTGCTGAAAGCCGATCAAGCATTTACTTGGGGTGCAGAGCAGCAAAAGGCTTTCGACAACATCAAGGGCTATCTGAGCTCTCCTCCAGTATTAATTCCTCCGCAAAAGGGAGTGTCGTTCAAGCTATATCTATCAGCCGATGAGAAGTCTATCGGCTCAGTTTTGATTCAGGAGGTCGAAGGAAAGGAGAAGGCAATTTTCTATCTTAGCAGAAGACTTTTGGATGCAGAAACAAGGTACTCTCCTATGGAGAAGTTGTGCTTATGCCTATATTTTTCATGTACAAAGTTGAGGCATTACTTGTTATTCAACGAGTGCATCATAGTTTGTAAAGCCGACGTAGTGAAATATATGCTATCGGCCCCAGTTCTGAAAGGACGAGTTGAAAAGTGGATATTTGCCTTAACAGAGTTCGATAAGCGCCCAAGGCAGTGAAAGGGCAAGCCATATCCAATTTCATCGTGGAGCACAGAGACGACTCAATCGGCTCAGTTGATATCATGCCCTGGACATTAACTTTCTATGGATCGATTTGCACGAACAGATGCGGCATCGACTTGGTGATAATCTCTCCCAGGGGGCAAGCTTTGAGTTCGCTTTCGCCATCACGCCCTATGCCACAAACAATCAAGCCGAATATGAAGCCGTTCTCAAAGGATTACAACTGCTAAAAGAAGTCAAAGCCGATGCAATCAAAATAATGGGTGATTCACTGTTGGTCATTAGCCAACTATCAGGAGAATACGAATGCAAGAATGATGCGCTAATGGTCTATTATAAGAAATGCCAAGAGTTGATGGATGGTTTTCGGCTAGTAACCCTAAAGCACATCCTTAGAGAGCATAATTCAAAAGCAAATGATTTGGCTCAAGAGGCATCTGGCTACAAGCCGATGGCAAGAGAAATTGAAGTAGAAATTTCAACCATCTCAGCCGACGACTGGAGGTATGACGTCTACAACTATCTACAGAATCCTTCTCAGTCGGCTTCAAGGAAATTATGCTACAAGCTTTGTGATATGTTTTGCTCGATGATGATCTATACTATCGGACGATCGATGGCATACTACTCAAGTGCCTAAGTATTGATCAAGCCAAAGTGGCCATAGGAGAGGTGCACGAAGGAATTTGTGGTACTCATCAATCGACTCACAAGATGAAGTGGTTACTTCGGAGAGCTAGATATTTTTGGCCGATTATGCTTGAAGACTGTTTCAGGTATTATAAGGGCTGTCAGGATTGTCAGAAGTTTGGAGCTATCCAGAGGGCACTAGCATCGGCTATGAATCCTATCATCAAGCCTTGGCCGTTCAGAGGTTGGGGAATTGACATGATCGGCCAGATCAATCCATCCTCGAGCAAGGGACACAAGTTTATATTGGTGGCAACCAATTATTTTACAAAGTGGGTGGAAGCAATTCCCTTGAAGAAGGTTGATTCCGCGGATGCGATCAAGTAGGATCTAATATTAACTTAATCGCCTATTCTTTGTTTCTTGTTGGTTACAGGATCAAACCAACTGGCACGCCCTTCAGATCACCAAAGACGACCAACTTGGACCTGCACTAAAGCTAAGCAAATCTCTCAGGCCAGTGCGTGGGAAACTTTTCTCTTCAACATATGTGTCCGAGGTCCTTGGACCATTGAAGATGTGTTACCCGCAAGTACAAAAGCTGCTCTATGCCATCCTCCTCACCACCAGGAAGCTACGACATTACTTCCAGGCTCACAAGACGGTGGTGTTGACTGGGTTCCCCCTCGGAGACATCATTCCGAATCGCGAGGCCACTGGGCGGATAGTCAAGTGGGCCTTGGAAATGGGCGAGTTCTCCATCGACTACAAGCCACGCAATGCCATCGAGTCACAAGTCCTAGCTGACTTCGTGGCCAACTCCCGAGTGATGACCGACCTAGACCATGCATTTTGACGGCTCCCTCAACATTGACAGCGCTGGGGCTCGAGTAGTTTTGGTCTCCCCAAAGGGCGAGCACCTCAAGTATGTCCTCCAGCTAATGTTCAAGGCATCCAATAATGCCGCTGAGTATGAGGCTTTACTCCATGGTCTCCGGATCGCCAAATCCATTGGCGTCATACGCCTTATGGTTTATGGAGATTTGAAGCTAGTCATTATCCATGTCAATAAGGACAGGTCCTGTTCGAGCGAAAAGATGGATGCCTATGGCGCCGAGGTCCAAAAGCTATAGGGAAAATTTGCTGGCCTCGAGTTTCATCACGTCCTCTGGGACGCCAACTCGGCAGCCGATCAGCTAGCCAAGTGTGGGTCATCCCGAGCTTCGGTGCTGCAGGGGATCTTCATCCACGAGTTGCATAAGCCGTCGATCAAGGATCCGGAGATTCTCGAGCCGGTCCCTGCGCAACCAGTTGAGTTAGTGCTTGCCATCTCACCCCTGACGACTGGCGTCGAGAGCTTATCGACTAAATCAGCACCCCAATAAGGCTAAGGCCAAGCGCATTGCCCGATGCAGCAAGCAATACGTCGTGGTGGGTGGCGAGCTGTTCAAGCAAACAGCATCCACCCGAGTGCTCCTGCTGTGTGTCCCTCGGGACCGTGGGATCCGGATCCTCGACGAGATACACTCGGGCATCTGCGGCAACCATGCAGGCATAAGAACGCTGGTCGGTAAGGCCTTCCGAGCGGGTTATTATTGGCCAACTGCCAATGAGGACGCTAAGGAACTAGTCTAACACTGCTAGGGATGTCAGTTCTTCGCCAAAACAACACCATCTTTCGGCACAGACTCTCCAAACGATCTCGCCGTCGTTGCCATTCGAGTGTTGGGGGCTTGACATGGTCGGCCTGTTCCCGAAGGCACCTGGAGGCTACACCCAACTTTTTGTCGCGATCGACAAATTCACGAAGTGGATCGAGGTGACGACGTTGAAGTCTTGCACCGCAAAGAAGGCAGCCGAGTTCATTGACGGCATCACCTTCCGCTTCAGCGTCCCGAGGGAGATCATCACCGACCTTGGCACATAGTTCACCGGCAACGATTTTTGGGAGTTCTACGAGGACAGATGCATCGAGTTCAAGTATGCCTCAGTGGTGCACCCCTTAACGAACGGGCAGTGCGAACGTGCCAATGGCATGATCCTGCAGGGCCTAAAGGCCCGGGTCTTTGACCCGCTTTGAAAGCATGAAGGCCGCTGTTTGCGAGAGCTCCCATCCGTACTTTGGGGGCTCCATACTCAGCCGAGCTGAGCCACAGGACGGACCCTGTTCTTCCTAGTCTACGGCTCGAAGGTAGTTCTCTCAGTCGACATGCTTTATGAATCCCAAAGAGTTCGGTTTTATGATGAAGGGATGGTCGAGCGAACGCGGGCCAAGGACATAGACAGCATCGAAGAAGAACACATGACCGCTGCGGTTCAAATGGACCGGTACCAATAGGCGCTTCCTCGATACCATGACCGCAACGTCCAAGGGAGGTCGTTCAAGGTCGGCGACCTAGTTCTTCATAGGGTGCAGTCCACGGCCGGAATGAACAAGCTCTCACCCCCATGGGAATGTCCCTTCATCGTATCCGCCGTCACACGTCCGGGCTCCTACAGGCTAATTCGCGAAGACAGACAGGAAGTGCCAAACACTTGGAACATCGAGCACCTACACCGATTGTACACTTGAACAGCTAAGTACTCAGCCCTCGACCTTTTCCATTATGCAAACTTGGTTATCCCGTAACCTTTTTTGTTGCAGATCCCTCACCCGACCCCCAAACGACCCGGGGGCTCGGAAGCCTTCCCGAGCAGTATCGCCAACCGTGTTGATCCCTTCTCACACAATTACGCTCCCGATAAAGCCTGAGTAGTGCAGCCCTAGCTCAATAGCTAAGGGTTTTTGAGAAGCTGTATCGCCTGCTGAGCATGAGCTGCTCGGGGGCTCATTCATTACCCACTTCGACTGAACGTGGCCAGCTCGACCTAAGTCCCTCGGGTAGTGACTTCATTCCTATTCGGGGCTGGCTGGGGTCGGGATCAGCTGTGTTTTGGTCAAGTGCCGATGAAAGAGCTTGGGGCTCCTAAATGACTAAATCCTGTTGTTAACGCCAAATCCACACGGTCGATGTCATGCCAAAAGATGTGTTGGCGCTAGAAACACACGCTAGCCTAGGAGATCTGCTTAGCTCAAGTGTAGGTCCTAAAATCATTGAAGTGCGGGCGTGCCAGTCAGTTTGATCCTGTCACTGATAAGATATACAAAGCAACAAAATGTAAAGCATATCGGCAGATAGGCCGATAGCCGATGCTAGCCGATCGGTCGATAGGCCGATAGTGCGAACCAACTGATGATGATGTCAGTCGATGCAGTCAGGGTTTTAATCCATTGGCAGTGTGCTGAGGAAACATCTATATAAAAGCAACCGGCTGACGATAACATGATGATATAGCCGCGATTAATCTGAACATTACAACACACATCAGCTGGAGGTCCGATGGTATGAAATCCAAAAGATAAGCAATGATTGATGAATGCCTCATGTTTCAGCTGCTGCAGAATTGTGACCCCATGCTGCTGCCACGCCCACCGTCACCCGTTGCGCCACACCTTACGTCGCCTTGCGCGCCCAGTCCATCTACCACTCCCACCACGTCGCCCATCGCGCCACAGTCGCCATTGCAACCCACGTTCCCCACAATGCCACACTCGACGCCGCCTCCTACGAAACTGCATATGCCAACACCCAGTTCGCTAGAACCTCCACCGCCAGCGCCTGATCACCATCCCATGATCACATGCGCTCGTGACGGAATCCATCTAGCCAACCCCAAATATGCAGCGATCGCCATAACATTCGCGCCTACCACTTCGCTGTCGTCTGTCGGCGCCATCCTTTGCGATCAGAATGGCGCCAAGCAATGCAGGAGGAATACGATGCCCTCGTGTCCAATGGCATGTTGAACCTTGTCCCTCGGATGGCAGGCTCTAACGTCATCACCGACAAGTGGATCTTCAAGAACAAGATGAACCCGGATAGCACTCCGGAATGGTGAAAGGCAAGATGGGTGCTCCACGGCTTCATGCAACGTGCGGGCGTCGACTTTTACCAAACCTTCTCCCCAGTGGTCAAACCTTCATCCATACGCACCATCCTCAAGTTGGCTGCCTCTCGCGATTGGCCGGTGCACCAGCTCGACGTCAACAATACATTCCTCCACAGCAAGCTCGCGGAACGCTTTCACTGCTACTAGCTGGCAGGCTTTGTCGATCCGTCATCTCCATGTCATGTATGCCTGCTTGTCAACTCCCTTTATGGACTCAAACAAGCGCCACAAGCATGGTTCGCTCGTCTAGGCGGCCATCTTCGCACGCTTGGTTTCGTGCCCACCGGCTCCGATGCGTCGCTCTTTGCCTACAACAACAATGGCGTTGTGGCCTATCTCCTGATCTATGTTGATGATATCCTGGTTATAGCCTCCTCGACAGCGCTCCTAGAACATGCCATCAAGCAGCTGCTCTGTGAGTTCGCGATCAAGGACCTTGGCGATGTGCGCTTCTTCCTCGGTGTGCAAATCAAGCAGGACACCACTAGTTTCTTCCTTACATAAGCGCAATACACATAAGAAATTTTGGAACGTGCGGGAATTGCAAGCCGACACCAACACCCATCGACACCAAGTCCAAGCTCTCCATCAAGGATGGCAATCTAGTCCCGGATGCTTCCTTCTACCGCAGTATCACAGGGGCCCTACAGTATTTGATGCTGACATGCCCAGACATCATCTATGTTGTGAATCAGGCCTGCGTCTACATGCATGCTCCAAGGGATGTCCACTGGACACTTGTCAAGCGCTGTCTACCTACGAGGAAACATTCATCAGGGCATCCACATCTCAACAACACCATCGATGCAGCTCATCGCCTACTCTGACGCCAACTAGGCCGGCTGCCCAGACACACGGCGATCCACATTCGGGTACTATGTTTTTCTCGGGGATGCTCTGATCTCGTGGTCTTCAAAGCGACAATCCATCGTGTTGCAATCAAGTGCTGAAGCAGAATACAGTGGCGTGGCGAACACAATTACGGAGTGTTGTTAGATCTGTAACCTCCTACGCAAACTACTTGTTCCAGTTGACAAGGCCACGATCATCTACTACGACAACATCTCTGCCATCTACCTCTCTGATAGTCTAGTTCATCACCGACGGACGAAACATGTTGAGCTTGATGTTCATTTTTTCCATGAGAAGGTTGTTGTTGGACATCTGACTATTAGTCAAGTTCCAATAGAGCACCAATACGCTGACATAATGAAGAAGGGTTTGCCGTCCAAGCTGTTCAACGAGTTCAAGTCCAGTTTTTGCGTACGTTCTCACGACGCTGCAACTGCGGGGGGAGGGGGTGTCAGGGACCAGCTCTAGGATCTCATCCATGGTACAGCTGAATAGCTTCCACAACTGTTTGCCCATGTACTCCTAGATTATAGGATCGTCAGATACACTCGCAAGGCCTCAAGCCTCCTGTATGTGAACCCTAAACTAGAGTAAAGATAGAGAGCCTTTCTCTGCAATCATTCTCTACACAAATTAACTGTCCACCGGGAAGCATCTAAAGTCTTTAATACTCCAATTAACACGCTACAAGAAGCAACAGCCACAGACCACTACTGGAGAAATGATCTTTGGTCCACTTGCCAAAATCCACAATAGTCCCGGTTCAAATAGGAACCGAGACTAAAAAACGTTTTTAGTCGCAGTTAAAAAAGGCAACGCTCTTTAGGATCTTTAGTCCCCATGGGTGTTACCGACCGGGACTAAATATCATCTTTAGTCCCGATTAGATTCCTATGAAAACCTGTCAGAGCGCCACGGATCTTAAGTCCCGGTTGGTAACACCAACCGGGACAAAAGATAACATCTTTAATCCCGGTTGGGGTTACCAACCGGGACTAAAGATCCAAATAATCTTTAGTGCCAACTGGTAACACCAATCGGGACTAAAGTGAAGGTGCTTATTATACTTATTGTTCCTCCTGAAGCTCAAGCCAGTGTCTTCAAAGGTTTGAAGAAAGGAGGTGCTGCCAAATTTTTTTGTGAAATTGTTTTGGTGACAATACACAAATCTGAGGGATCTGCAAGGTTAGCAACTTCATACTCCTATGATATATGCTTAGCATATTATTTTTATGGTATATTTCTATACATTTTTATCTCTAAATAGGTTAATGGAATATGAAGAGAGAGAAAATTTGTTTCGGGAAAATATTTTACTTCTTAAAATCCACAACCCTATCATCTAAGTATGCTTAGTATATTACACTTGTAGGTATATTCACACACGTTTTTATCTCTAAAAATGTTATGGAAAATGATGAGAGAGAAACTTGTGGACAAAAATGTTATAAAATAGATGACAAAAGGAAAAATATAGAAAATTTGATAGTAGATTAGAAAACTAAGGTAATTTAAAAATCGTCAAAATAGATAGAAATAAAAACACTACATAGAACTTTAAAAGAAATTTTAAAAATAATTCTACAATAGATTATAAGTACAACACATTACTATGTTGGATGATTATATAATTATTGTCTAATTATATATGTAATTATTGTCATATTATTTAAATGGTTTGACTTTCATAGATTTTTCTTACGATTTTGGTGCTTTTCATGTAGATGGATCGGCAATGGATGTACACCGCGGACCGACGGTCGATAGGAGTTTATTCAAGGCATGCATTATTTTTTGTGTGGCCATTGCCAACAAGCATAAGGGCTTTATACATTGTCCATGCAAAAGTGTAAAAATGAGAAGGAGTATTCTACATCAAGAATTATTCATGTCCACTTGTTTGAGTCGGGATTCATGCCTCACTACAATTGATGAACATCGCACGGAGAGATAGAGATTGCAATGAAAGAAGATGAAGAAGAAGATGATAACATTCTGGACTATGGTCAATACGGTGGGTTTGAAGAGAATACAGTAGGCGAGGTGGACTGGGATGTTGAAGAAAACGACGGTGCCGATGACCTTGGTCTGATGATGCGCGACGTATAGGAGAACTGCGAAGGTGAAAAGGAGGTGCAGAAATTGGAGCGTATGTTGGTGGACCACAAAACGTCCTTGTACCCAGGTTGGGCATAAAAAGTTGGGTAAAACGCTGAAATTCTTGCAATGGAAGGCCAAAAATGGTGTTAGTGACAAGACATTTGGTAAGTTACTAAAATCGTGAAGAGCATTCTTCCAGAGGGAAACGAGTTGCCAAAATCAACTTACGAAGCTAAAAAGTTAGGTTGCCCTCTAGGACTGGAGGTACAAAAGATATATGCAAATCCTAACGATTGTATCCTTGTTGACGGTCGTTATCACCTTAAACCAGACCGTCAATTCCTGCATAAGTGGAACGAACTAAGCATATCAATGTAGCGGAAGAGGTTATAAACTAACCTTTTCCACGAGTGTTGGTAAATTAATGTATGCAGGTGACTATTGTACCAAATTGAAGTGAAGGGCGTGCTTTCATGGCGATGAACATAACTCCAACCAACCGGCAATCGCCACGTCAGCCTCCCACGGATCGGAGGGCCCACAAGTCGGGTGAAACTGACTTAAATTGACATAGAACATCCGGGGACCGACCTAAGGGCCCAAAAGTCAATCACAGAAGAAAGTCGGTGGAGAGTGGCGCTAGCCAGGGTTCGGCCGAACCAGCTTGGCTGCCAATCTCCCCCATCTTCCACCTGGCACCCCTACAAGCCTCCTCAATGACGGTTAGGTGGGTATGGCGGATTCTAACCGTCATACCAAGCTATAAAAGGGGAACTCATCACTCACTTCAACACATCTCCAAGAAGATCAATCCTTCAATTCCAAAGGTTGTAGTGCTAATTTTGGTACTTAGAAGGTAGGTTAGAGAGTGAGGGGAAGCTCAGAAAGGAGTGCCCCGAATGTCATAGATTTCTCCCAGGGGTAGTGCGGAGGAGTGCCGGGAGTTCCGTTGCCTACCTTCGGCCTTGTACCTCGACAAATGCTTTCTTCATAAAGTAAGTGTTCGAGTTTACTTTGGTTGTTAAGCATTTACATTGAGTATTTACTTTACTTTAATTTTGCTTGTGGGATCACCGCCCTAAGTTGGGTGCTCTAGTATAAGACCCATGATAAAGATGGGTGTTCTTGGCCGAGACTAGAGTTGTATTCAATAGTTTAGATGTGGTGTCTAGGCTAGAGATTACCTTTGTTTGCCTCGTACACCATAGGTGAGAGGTAGGCGGTAGGTGGTGACAGCCCTGTCCGTCCTTTGTATTCTTCCACGTTCGAGGTACGGCGTAGAGCTGTAGGTCGGAGTCACTCGGTAGACCGAGTGTAAGCCGGCGCCCGAAGCAAGCAAGAGAAAAGCTAGAGTAATTTATATGCTTCTTAGAGCCACAACCGTAGTAATCCTCTCGATATTATCGTCTACCTAATCTTGGATGTCCTTGGATGATCCTTTCTCGTACATAGTTCCTACCATTTGTAACATCCTGGCCCAGGGCTTAATAGGATTAATAGAACACTCATACCAACAAGTTGTAACTTTTTATAGAAGCTCATCTCCTCAGAACTCTGTGGTTAAGCGTGCTTGGCCTGGGGCAATTTGGGGATGGGTGACCGATTGGAAAGTTTTTCCATGGGTGCGCATGAGTGAGCACAAAGTGCACAGAAAAGACTAGTGTTGGTCTGTGAGGACAGTCTAAGATCCTAAAGAGCTTCCAGATATAGGCGGGCCCAGCCCGAGAAGGGTGGGACGTTACATGTGGTATCAGAGTCGACCCTCACGGTTTCACAGGGCGTGTGGCGGGTTAGTTGCACGGGCATGGTGCGGATGGTGCGTGGGCCCTGAGGGGACAAGGCATGGCACATGTGTCGGCACTGGACGCACGAACGTGGCCAAGAGGGGAGGTTCCTGGTCTGGGGTTGACCGACGAGGACATTGGGTCTTCTAAGGGGGTGTGGATGTAAACATCCTGGCCCAGGGCTTAATAGGATTAATAGAATACTCATACCAATAAGTTGCAACTTTTTTCTGGAAACTCATCTCCTAAGAACTTTGAGGTTAAGTGTGTTTTGCCTAGGGAAATTTGGGAATGGGTGACCGATTGGGAAGTTCTTCCCGGGTGCGTATGAGTGAGCACAAAGTGTATTTGGGAATGGGTGACCGATTGGGAAGTTCTTTCCGGGTGCGTATGAGTGAGCACAAAGTGTACAGAAAAGATTCGTGTTGCTATATGAGAACAGTCTAAGATCCTAGAGAGCTTTCAGATGTAGGCGAGCCAGCCCGAGAAAGGTGGGACGTTACACGCTGCATCCTTCCCGCCGGTGTTGCGGCGGTGGCTTTGGGGACCGATTGGTTTGGTGCAGACACCGGTGGCTCTACGTCGATGTGTAGACAGACCATGGATGTTGCTCGCAACAATCAGACGGCGAACCGTGGTGGTTCTACTCGCTGGCGAGGTGCATGCCCGCACACAGAAACTTCCGGCTCCACCACATTCCAATGATAGGAGCATGGATAAATTTCGTGATGACTAGGGCCATATTTCTTTTTAGATCGTCATGATCATGTTTCATTGTTTACTAATTAAAATAAAGAAGCCAAAATAATAACTAATTGTTTAATAATTAAGATAAAAATATCTTGGACATTCTCACTGTTAAATAATCACTATTAAATAAATAATCACTATTTATTAAATAATTACTTTTTTTAATAATTAACATAGTATAAATTATCTAATTTAAAGTAATATGAAAATGAAATTTATATTCAAGCTGAAATACCATATAATGAGACATACAATAAATATGGACAATGGTAGAATGGTCATTTGATCCCTACTATCCATTCAAATAAAAAGAGGAGAAGCTGTTTTACCAAACAGTTTTCACAATAGCGTCGGCTTATTCACAAAAGCTGCTTTCTAGGAGAAGCATTGGCATGAGCTGTTTTTGGAGATGCAAAAGGGGGCCTAGTATAGACACTAGATACAAAAACTATATGTCTAATAGGTGATGTTCTCAAAATAAATTCTCACCCAATCATATCTCTTCTCTCTCTTTTTATTTACCTATTCCGTTGTTTTTACTTTTTGTTCTTGTGTAGAACTATTTTTTCATGAGAAATTATTTCTTTATCTTTTTCCTTCTCTTTTGCTTTTTGCTTATGTGACATATGAACGCTAGCTAAGATAGAGGTTTAGGACTGTCCTAAGCCAACTATAAGCTTATGTGTGAGAAAGAGACAAATAAAAAGAGGAAGAGAGCAAGCTCTACACATGCTCTGAAATATTTACACCTCATTTTTATTTATCGACCAGAAATGTGTAGAGCATATATAGAGCTAGCTCTTTTCCTCATGTGTAGAGCATGTGATTGTCTCATGCAGAGAGCTAGCTCTACACATGCTCCAAAAATTTACATTAAATTCATGGTGAGAGAAAGAGAGATGAAAGAAAAGATATAGCCATTTTATAGTTAATATATTATATATGTTAGTTTTAACATGGGCTAATATAGCTCAACTCTTAAACTTGTTCTAATAGGATGGAATGGAGAGAGTAGGTAAAATTAAATAAAATATTGTTATAATTGGTTGAGAAAAAAATAGATATAGAATTTGAATTATGGAAGGTTGTTATTGGTTACAAAGTAAAAGCAGACGTCAAATTTTGATTGCTAAGATTCCGTTTCTTGCTATGTTTGGTTTAAATTTTCTAAGGATACGCGAAATGAGAGATACCATTAGTATATTATTAGTTGAGTCTTAATCATTATAAATTAAAATTGGATTTGTCTGATTTCTTTAATAAGGTAAATTTTGATACGGGACTTCTATTTTTATTTTTTGTGTAATTCGTTGGAGGACACTTCCGACTCATATTTCGTAAGAATTTCTCTCTTTAATTATGTCAAAAGTATCCTCTAGCAAATTATCAGTTTTTCGGTGACTTTGAGATGACACATTTTTGTGAAGTCTATCAAAAAAATTATACAATCTTTGGGTATCTTATAGCAAAATTTGTCTTTTAATAAACCTCTGAATAAAAAAATTTAGACTAGACAAAACGTTTAGCTGTTTAGAAATCATTAGCAATTTAGTTGTTTAAAATAGCAATATAAAACACAGTCTAGAAGTTGTTAAATGCCCTATTGTTTAGCCAAATACGTATAATACGCCACACATCATATTAGCACAATAACAATAATTTATAGACAAAGTTTTTTATATGTGTTTTTAGAGACTTAAACGTCAATGCTGAAAATAAACTTCGATGAAAAACTTCAAAATCTGTTTTAAAATTAAGTTTAAAATTTTAAATTTTCGCAGTAACTGATGTCAAACAGAGTAAACTGTGAGGGCTTTATTTTAGGAACAGAGATATAAGTAGTACTTCATCATAAATATACTCATCCTAGAAGTTCTTTCAATAAGACCAAAAAATATTAACTTTTCTAAATTTCATTTAATGTGAGTATGTGGTAAGAAAAAATCAAAAACATGCACACTTTTAACTCTCCCATGCACGAGAGACGAGAACTTTACTACCTCAAATATCTACATACATACATACAAATTTAATTTACATAGATAAATGTAAAAATACTATACGTTAAACGGAAGGGAGTAAGGTCATGTGATAATTAATTTACAATTTCAGACTTTTAGTTATATATGATTATTATAGAACATAGGGAGTATTTATTTAAAGTTTAGATAACGGAAGGTTTTAAAATAGGAAAAGAAAATCCGAGGTGTCTTTCTCGAAGCCTTCCGCTGGCGCCGGCGCCGGCACCGCTCGCTTCTATAGGAAATTGCATGGTGGAAACGAGCACGGCACGGACCCTTGCGCTGACCGCCTCACCGGAACCGTCGAGCCGTCATTGTGTCAAGGCGCGGGATTCCTTCCCCACCAGCCCTGCACGGCTCAAGCGATAAATACCGCCCCCTCTTTCCTCCTCTCCTCCCCAACACACCGCTTCTTCCTTCTGATCAAATCGATCCCCAAATTGGTTGCTGCCATTTGAAATAATATGCTATGCTAGCGACTATGCTGCAGGAGCAGTCCTTGGCCAGACCAAAGAGAAAAAGCACAATGCAATAGTCTATGCTAGCAAGACCTTAACTAGAGCCCAACTTAATTATGCTACCACTGAAAAAGAGCTCCTAGCTGTGGTTTTTGCTATTGATAAGTTTAGATCCTACTTAGTTGGAGCCAAGGTAATAATATACACCGATCATGCTGCCCTAAAATACCTGCTCACTAAGAAAGATGCTAAACCAAGGATATTTAGATGGATTCTCTTGCTCCAAGAATTTGATATTGAAATTAAAGATAAAAAGGGAGTAGAGAATTCGATAGCAGACCATTTGTCTCATATGCATTATACTAACATGCAGGAACTACCCATTAATGACTTTTTGCGAGACGACATGCTGCTTAAAGTGACGAAGTCTAGTCCTTGGTATGCGGAGATAGTGAACTTTATAGTCACTGGATATATCCCCGCCAGGGGAAAACAAAAGAATACTTATCTATGAGAGTCTATGTCACTTGTGGGATGAACCATACTTGTACAGAGTATGTTCTGATGTACTGTTAAGAAGATGCATCCCGACTGCCAAAGCCACCCAAATTCTAGAGAAATGTCATGTGGCCCCATACGGAGGGCACTACGGTGCATTCCGGACATAGGCCAGAATCTGGCAAAGTGGGTTTTTTTAGCCAACCATGTATGAAGACACCAAGGAGTTCATCCCAAGGTGTCACAAATGCCAGAAACACGGTAGGATCACTGCTCGAGATGCAATGCCTCTTACATACAATTTTCAAGTGGAACTTTTTGATGTACGGGGTATTGATTTAATGGGAACCTTCCCAAGGTCCTGTGATTGCGAGTATATCCTGGTGGTTGTTGATTACATGTCCAAGTGGGTAGAAGCAATGCCTTGCTGAGCAGCTGATGCCAAGCATGCCCGAAAAATGTTTCATGAGATCATCTTCCCTCGGTACGGAACTCCAAGGATGGTGATAAGTGACAGAGGATCTCATTTCATAGATAAGACTTTCTAGAACTTCTTGAAGGATCTTAGACCCCAGCACAACATAGCAACTCCATATCATCCTTAGACCAGTGGTCAAGCAGAAACATCTAACAAGTAGATCAAGAATATTCTACAGAAGACTGTTCATGAGATGGGGAAATCATGGAAGTTGAAGCTACCCGATGCACTTTGAGCATATCGGACTACGTATAAGACACCCCTCGGCATGTCACCCTATCAACTCGTTTATGGAAAAACATGCCATCAACCGGTCGAGTTGGAGCATAGGGTTTACTGGGCGATCCGGAAGTGGAACATGGACTTTCATCAAGCCAGAGCCCGTAGAAAGATGCAACTTTTAGAGTTAGAAGAATGGAGAGACAAGGCCTACCATAATGCCATGATTTACAAGGAAAGAATGAAATGATGGCATGACAAGGGAATCAAGTCAAAGGAGTTCAAGCCTGGGGACAAGGTATTACTCTTTAATTCCAGGGTCAAGTTATTCGGGAATGGAAAACTTCGAAGCAAGTGGGAGGGACCGTTCACCGTCATCAACTCATCAACACATGGGGCAATGACACTCCAAAATGACGAAGGTAACATTTTTAAGGTAAATGGTCATCGCTTAAAAGTTTTTCTTGACCCCGTTGATAATTTAGAGTCCGAGGTAGATGTGATAGACTTGATTGATCTAAAAGCTTTACCCGAGTGCTCTAGCTTATCCGTAGCTAGACCTACCTTTTCCTTATCCCATTAGGTTCAATTTTTATCCTGCAAAATTGGAGATGAATCGGGCCCAAGAATGGTTCGGCCGAACCCTAGTTCAGCTGAACCAAATTCGAGTCCAATTCGCCCCCAATTTTCCTTATCTCTCTAGGACTCCAATCCCTACACGTTAGGCTTGGTCCGATGTCATTTGGACTTCGGGACCCGTGACTTCCCTTATAAATACTTGGTTGATCTCCCCACATTCCATATCAGAAACGCCACCAACTTTCCATCTAGCCAAAATCTTGAAAATTTCTCCCATGGTTGGCAAAGGTAAAGGAATAGGACCATCATCCTCAACGTTTGATCTCGAAGGAGAGCCGTCAGCCACCAACCAGATGGATGCTGATGATTACTTGTTAGAAGATGACTTGCTTGTCAATGTCGAGCCCCTTGCCCTGATGCCGCCCATAAACGGAGGGCGCGACGATGATCTAGCTGGACCATCGATTCAGCCAAGTCACAGCCGTCGGCTCCCATCACCTCGTCTTTTCCAAGATGAGGAATCGGGACCATTTGCTAAGCCATCCAACCCAGCATCTTTTCCTTTGGAGAGTCCACCATCGCAGCCTCACTTTCAAGTTGTCAAAGTGTGCAACCCTAGAGGCTGTGGAGAAGCCTTGAAGACACTCCCCGTTCCAGAGAAGAAACTGTCGGTCCCGTCAGCTGAATCCTCACCCACAGCCACCAAGATTAGACGATTCACTTCGCCGCCACCTATCCATAGGGCACCTGGGATGTATGGGAGTCATGAAAAGAGGCCCCCAGCCACTCTTACCCAGGGACACCTGCTGACATGATCCATGAGCTCCAAGCAGAGAATCGTGTGCTACGGGATCAGAACGCGGAGAACACCATGGAGATTCTTGATCTCAGGGGGTAGCATGGATATTCTCCGCCGCGGCCTAGGTGATAAAATCAAGAGATTGTTCAAGGCTGTAGTGAAGGAAGACCTCTCTTACGCCGAAAATTCTTGAAGACCTTCCCGTGTATCGTAGATTTTAGGACGTGGCGCTTAATTAGGTTTAAATTTTAGGATTAAATTCAGTTTAAATTCTTAGGATAATTTTTTCGTCTCCACTTGTGTTGTGTCTAATAAGTTGCAGGTACAAAAATAAGTGTGGGGGAATCCCTCGTTCTAACGCATATATCCCTCGGACCACTTCTACACTTTGCACACTCTAGCACAATGGAGGTGCAAGACATCTTCGTCATGCTCTACCATTGCGCAGGTTTGCAGTCTTATTTTTGCACCATGCATACTAATAAAATGTGCTAGTATTTTAGCATGAAACTACATGATCTTGGAGACATGACACATGATTGGTTGGCTTACATACACTTTATTCCATGACTTGTACTCACATGCTGTGAAATCAATCATTTAGGGATAGCATGTTATTCGAGCTATTGATCTATGTGAGATAGTCTAGTAAAGAGCAACTGTGTTTCATGCTGCATAAAATACTTGGGAACTTTTATTTTTTAAAAAAAAAATCAAAACCATACTTTAACTCCTCGATGATGTTTTCTTCCTACCAAGGCCATATGTCGAATTATATGATCAAACCTTATACATATGCTACTTGTCATCATTTTGAGTTTTGTCAAATATTTAGACCCTTGGTAGAATCTTTCCATGTTTTCGTTGATCAAAGTCTTGTGCATATCCACCATATAAAATTTGCTCTCCTTCTACATTAGGGGTTTAGCCAAAAATATTTTCACAACATTCACATCCGCACATATGCAGACTTCTACTCCGGGGATTTGCATCCACTATAGTCATCCACAAAATAAATGCTCCAATAAATTAGTTATCCTTCTACTCATGACAAATGAGGCATGAGCTGAAAAAAAGGAAAGAAAAAAAGATTCATGATGCTCATGAAAAAGAAGAAAAATATTCTCGAGCAGAATGACTATGTCAAAAAAATAGCCATGTTCTCTAAAATAAAGTAGGAGGAGGATCATGAACAAATAGGAGCCACCGAAATAAATATTTTTCTCTTTCCACTTTTCATCCACATATTCCATTCCAAATAATATGCACAAGCTTGGTCATGATTACAGGATTAGTTTTCTTCTTGGATCTTTTATTTGACTTTACAAAATATTTTATACAAGTATATCGCATGAATTTCCCTACCTTGAGCTCCACATAAACCGTATTAGAAGTAGGAGAAAATAAGGCGAGCATTGCCTTGGTGAGGAATCAAACACTTTTGAGTGATATGAGAGAATCATCAGAGGAGCGAAGTCATGATTTTCATCTTTTAAAAAAACTTATCAAAACCCTAAGTTATTTACTGCAGAAGAAATTATGGTAGCTTATACTTAGACTGTTCCATTTTTCAATACTTAGAATCTCATGGTAGACACATACAGATTCATAGTATTGAGTATGTCTAGGAATAAGTTGTATGTTCGCATCATGCCGATAATGTATCATCCACCTTAGTCTAGACCTTTACTCGAGGACGAGCAAAGGCTAAGTGTGGGGGAGTTTGTTGACGGTCGTTATCACCTTAAATCGGACTGTCAATTCCTGCATAAGTGGAACGAACTAAGCATATCAATGTAGCGGTAGGGGTTATAAACTAACCTTTTTCAACGAGTGTTGGTAAATTAATGTATGCAGGTGACTTTTGTACCAAATTGAAGTGAAAGGTGTGCTTTCATGACGATGAACATAACTCCAACCAACTGGCGATCGGCACCTCAGCCTCCCACAGATTGGAGGGCCCACATGTCGAGTGAAACCGACATAAATTGACATCAAACATCCGGGAACCGACCTAAGGGTCCACAAGTCAGTCATAGAAGAAAGTCGGTGTGGAGTGGCTCAAGCCAGGGTTCGGCCAAACCCTGGTTCGGCCAAACCAGCTTGGCCACCAATCTCCCCCATCTTCCACGTGGTGCCCCTACAACCCTCCTCAATGACGGTTAGGTGGGTATGGCGGTTTCTAACCGCCATACAACCGTCATACTAAGCTATAAAATGGGAACTCATCACTCACTTCAAGACATCTCCAAGAAGATCAATGCTTCAATTCCGCTAATTTTAGTACTTAGAAGATAGGTTAGAGAGTCAGGGGAAGCTCCGAAAGAAGTGCCCCAAATGTCGAAGATTTCTCCGAGGGGTAGTGCAGAGTTGTGCCGGGAGTTTCGATGCCTATATTCGGCCTTGAAACTTGACGCATGCTTCCTTCAATAAAGTAAGTGTTAGTGTTTACTTTGGTTGTTAAGCATTTACATTGAGTATTTTACTTTACTTTAATTTTGCTTGTTGAATCACTGCCCTAAGTTCGGTGGTCTAGTCTAGGACCCCTTATAATGACGGGTGTTCTTGGCCGAGACTAGAGCAGTATTCAAATAGTTTAGACGTGGTGTCTAGGCTAGAGATTACCTTTGTTTGCCTCGTACTCCATGGGTGAGAGGACGGATGTAGGTGGTGACAGCCATGTCCGTCCTTTGTATTTGTCCATGTTCGGGTACGGCGTAGAGCTATAGGCCGAAGTTACTCGGCAGACCGAGTGTAAGCCGATGCCCAAAGCAAGCAAGAGAAAATCTAGAGTAATTTACATACTTCTTAGAGCCACAACCATAGTAATCCTATGTATATTATCACCTACCTAATCTTGGATGTCCTTGGATGATCCTTTCTCATAGATAGTTCCTACCATTCCTTGGATTCAATAACCGTTGGAATACTCCCTTGGGTGAAGTGCTACAACGGTATTCCGTGCACTTGCGGATTAATCTGTGGTCATAAGAAATACTAACAATCCTCTACCGCAGTGAGGGGTACGAGAATCTAAAAGCATGTCCAGTTTATAAAGCACTTCGATATAAGATCAGACAAGATGATCCAGGCAAAGCTGACGGACAACCTTTGAAGAAGAGAGTTCCTGCAAAGGTGATGTGGTATTTTCCTATAATACCACAGCTCAAGCGTCTGTTCAGGAACAAAGAGAATGCAAGAATGATGTGCTAGCACGCGGAACAACACCAACAAGATGGCATGCTAAGACACTCCGCCGATGGGTCACAGTGGCGAAATATCGACAGAACATTTAAAGACTTCGGCGAGGATGCACGAAACATAAGGTTCGGTTTAAGTACGGACGACATGAATCCTTTTGGAGAGACGAGCAGCGGCCACTGCACTTGGCCTGTAACGATGTGTATCTACAACCTCCCCCTTGGCTATGCATGAAGCGGAGGTATATTCAGATGCCGATTATTATTCAAGGCCCAAAGCAACCTGGTAACGACATTGATGTGTACCTTAGACCATTGGTCAAAGATCTGAAACTGTTGTGGAAGAAAGAAGGTGTTCCCATGTGGGATGAGGACAAATAGGAGCAGTTTAACCTATGAGCGTTGCTGTTCATTACCATCAACGATTGGCCTGCACTTGGCAACCTATCCGGACAGTCAAACAAGGGGTACAAGGCTTGCAACCACTGTATGGATGAAACTAAAGTACATACCTGAAACACTATAAGAAGGTAGTGTACATGGGTCGTCGTCATTTTCTTGTTGCAAACCACCCTGTCTAGAGGAAAGGCAAACATTTTAAATAAAAGGCAGACCACCTTACTAAGACAAAGCATCACAACGGAAAGGTCATGTTTGCCATGGTGAAAGACCTAGTAGCCACCCTATAGCAAGTGAAGATGGTCACGCGGTGATGTGGAAGAAGAAGTCTATTTTTTGGGAGTTACCTTATTGGGAAGTCTTAGACGTATGCCACGCAATCGACATGATGCACCTCACTAAGAACCTTTGCATCAACCGGCTAGGCTTCCTAGGTGTATATGGAAAATCAAAAGGTACCCTTGAGGCACATAATTATCTGAAGCATATGGCACAACGCGACAACCTTCACCCGCAACAAAAGGAGAAAGGAACCCACTACTTAAGTCGAGCCAGCTACACTCTGAGCAAGGCAGAGAAGGAAATCATGTTTGAATGGCTAAAGAGCATCAAGGTACCATTTGGATACTCCTCGAATATAAAGGGAATAATAAGCACGAAGGATAAGAAGTTCACAAACTTAAAGTCTCATGACTGCCACGGGTTGATGACACAGCTCCTTCCCGTTATAATTCGGGGTATCCTTTCCAATAATGTCCGGGCAAAAATAACAAAGGTATGTGCTTTCATGAATGCAATTTTGCAGAAGATCATCGATCCAGACAGACTAGAAACCTTTCAAAATGATGTGGTGCAATGTCTTGTCAGCTTTGAGATGATCTTTCCGCCTTCCTTCTTCAATATCATGACGCCTCTTCCATGCCACCTTGACAATGAATTATTCAGGAAAGCACATTGGACTGTTTTGCAACAATCTTACTTGGTGGCTCCTTACATCGAGGAGCACTTGGCGATTGTTCGCTTCGAAAACATTGGTAAGACGGATGCCTGGATTACACTCCATCACATTGAATCTTTCCCTGCTTGGCTGCGACAACATCTCATGGGCAACGAGACCATTGACCGACAACTAGCCTTCTTGGCAAGGAGACCATCTTGCTCAATCACCATATTCCAGGCATATGAAATCAATGGATATACATTTTACACACGGGCCCAAGACAGCAAGAGCATGAATCAGAATAGCGCTGTCCGCATCAATGCCATGGGATACGATGATACGACTAACACGTATTACGGTAGCATCAAGGACATATGGGAACTTGACTATGGACCTCTGAAAGTCCCTCTATTTCTGTGCAAGTGGGTTAGGCTGAGTGGTGGAGGCGTAACGATTGATGTAAGTGGGATGACAACGGTAGACCTTAGCAAGGTTAGACACTCAAACAAACCCTTCGTCCTAGCCAATGATGTAAGGCAAGTGTTCTATGTGAAGGACATGGCTAGCAAAGCAAAGAAGGGGAAAGGGTCCGACGAGCAAAAACGCCACGTGGTTCTCCTAGGCAAAAGGAAAATCGTGGGAGTCGAGGATAGGACTGACGAGATTTCGATCAGTTTGACTGGCAACCTCCGTTCACGGTGGCGGTTGAACCAAGAATCCTCCTATCAAATATGGACACCCCTTATTCACACAACGATCATAGTGAAGGAACAATAGTGCAGAGAAAGTATGTGAGGACAACCATCACTTAGCTAAATTTTTGTATGGACGATGTAAATTATTTTGAATTATAGAAATTATTGTATTTATTGTAACCATTTGAATTTATTATAAATTATTGATTTTATTGAATTTATTGTAAATTATTGAGTTTATTGTAAATTATTGCAAATTATTGAATTTATTAAATTTATTGTAACCATTTGAATTGCGAAAGTAGTAGAAGAAAAGAATCATGATCCCACATGCCTTGTGTCACCATTATTATAACTTCAAATATTTTTCAATAGGGCATATGTTAATTATATATGACTATTAGAATTTAAAATATTTTTCAATAGGACATGTGTTAATTATATAAGATTGTTACAATTTAAAATATTTTTTAATAGGGCATATGTTAATTGTATTTGATTATTAGAATTTGAAATATTTTTAATAGGACAAAAATTAATTATATATGATTGTTACAATCTAAAATATTTTTCAATAGGGCATATGTTAATTCTATATGATTATTAGAATTTAAAATACTTTTCAACAGGGCATATGTTACTTTTATTTGATTTTTAGAATTTAAATGTTTTCATAATAAAATTAATTTGGCATTCTTTAAATTTTTACTCTCGGTTTTTAACACCAACCGGGACAAAAAAAAATTTAGAAATAGCGGCAAAATATCTTTAGTCTGGTGTTGGCTTCAACCGGGACGAAAGATATATTTAGTCCCGTTGGAGCCACCAACGGGACCAAAGATACATATATATATCCTAGAACACATTGTCTTCTTCACCGAGATCAAAACACTTCTCGTGCCAAACCCTAATCCACTGCCGCCGACGTCTTCTCGCGCCGCCGCCGTCGTCTCCTGCCGTCGACGCCCGTTGTTGTCGCTGCATTCCGAGGTAAACTCGCTGGTGCCGATTCGATTTCATCTATGCATGATCTCGCTGAACCCTAACCCCCGCTCGCCGTCGCCATTGCTGTCGCCGTCACTGCTGCATGCCTCCGTTGCCACCGCATGACGCCGCACGCTACGCCCTTATCTGTTAATGGACTATGAATTGAACTGTGAATATGGACTTCGAATATTCGAGTGTTGAATGAATTTTAAATTTTGAATTAATGGACTATGAATCATATATATGGACTTTGAATTTTGAATGTTAATTAATTTTGAATGTGAATTTTGAATTAAATGGACTGTGAATCATATATAACTGTTGAGTGGAATGTGAATTTTGAATTTTGAATGTAAATATTTTGGATCGTTAATAATAGTGTCACTGGCTCTAAAAAATTTCACTTAAAATGCAACTTTTATAAATATAAACCAAGAATAAAAATGTTATATATTAAATAAAAAAGTGAATCATTTTGATTGTTTATACGGAAAAAATGAGCAAAAAATTTAGGGATAAAATGATAAAAAGTTTAAGTGGTTAAGTGATCCACCTCTCCTTTCATCCACTTCCTCTCCTCTCCACCTTATCTCCCTCACCTCATCCTCCTCTCTTTCTCTCTCTCGGCGAAAGCTTAGAAAAAGTCATCCTCCTCTCAGCGAAAGCCTAAGAAATATCAAATATAAAATATAAGTTTCTTTTACAAGTTAAAATATAGTCAATATAGAAAAACATAGAGGAAAAACGAGAGGACGACTTAGCGACTTATTCCCATTCCAGGTTTCTGCGAATGACTTTTACGACTTAGCGAATGACTTTTATGTCTTAGTGAGCGACTTAGCGAACGACTTTTACGACTTAGCGAACGACCTAGCGAACGACTTTTATGACTTAGAGAACGACTTAGCGAATGACTTACTGAAAATGACTTTTATGACTTACAAAACGACTTAGAGAACGACTTAGTGAACGACTTAGCAAATGACTTTTACGACTTAGCAAACGACTTAGTGAAAACTTTGAACGACTTTTACGACCGAACGAGTGGAGTATATGCATTACCTGAATATCAGACTTAGTAACATCATACATGTATTAACTGAATAATTTTTTCCTTTTCAGAATTACTTGATCCAGTCATCCAAGCAAAACAATAAAATGGCAGATCGCTCAGACGAACAGATCCTCTCCGACGAGATCGCAGAGGGGAGCAGCCAATACTTTGTTGAGGAGGGGAACGAGGATCTCAACCATACCTCAACGAGGAGGGAAACGAGGAGGGCAATGAGAGAAACCCAACAGTTGGAGAGAAGAGGGCACGTGGGCAACGCAGTGTCACCAAGAGAATTGAGGGTCAACATGTCATAACCGAAGTGGCACAGGATGGTCGACCATGTGTCCCAGCCGAAGCCGCAAGGAAGTTTGTGGCACACAGCGGATGGGTAGTGAGGGATCACATGCCCATCAGCCTAGTGAACTGGCGGTGATCAAGGACAGGAGAGGATGAGCAAAGCTATATCCTAGACGAGGAGAAGGAGATGTTGTGGTCGACAATGCTAGAGACGTTCACTATCCCAGAGACAGAACATGCAAGAGTCAAGGAATGGACGCTGAAAAAGATGGTTGAGCTTTTTAGGAACTTCAAGAAGGAACTACACAAGAAGTACATCCTTAATGGCCAGAACCCAGACTTTGACAACTTCCCAAAGCTGTGAGATCATTGGGAGGCCATTGTGCAATACAAGACAGGAGGACAAGCGCAAGCGCTCATTGAGAAGAACAAGGCCAACGCAACTAATGAACAGTACCATCACAAGCTAGGGTCAGGCGGCTATCAGAAGGCAGTGTTGAGATGGGAGCAGATGGAAGCCGACCTCCTAGCCAGTGACATCATTCCGACCATAGCCAACTGGCCAAAACGATCAAAGCAATGGTTTTATGCTCACAGCGGATCACTCAATTTTGCCGATGGCTCCGTAATCTTCGGCGATGCAATCCAAGAAGTTGCCAGAAGATTAGAAGACGCAGTGGAGGCCTTTGCCTCGGGCTTATTCCAGCCTGACAAAGAGAAGGACGAGCTTACACTCACACTGCAAAACCCTAGAAAAGAGAAGGACTAGCATCCGGGATCAACGCAAGGAAAGGCGTCGTTCCCTGGAAATACGGATTCCAAGAGGACATCCAAAGCTACAGGAGTCGCATAAGGGGGAAGTGAGATACGGATGCGAAGCTAGCTGATATGGAGCTCCGACTCTCACAAATCGATGACATAGTGGCAAGAAAGGTGGCCGAATAGATGGCCGAGCTGCGAAGCTAGCATGTGAGCCAACCGGATCCACCACAACTATAGCATCAGCGCAGCAACTACGCTTCTACAGGGCATGTGGCTGAACAGGCCCTAGAAGATCCAGTAGTACCGCCTTGCCCTGTTGACGAGATCACGCTTGGACAACTTGTGAGTTGCATGTTCCATTCAAGAACCTGTCAGTCAAGGTATGCTCGTAGTTTTATGATATATATCCCAGAAAAGAACTTGTCAATCAAGATTGATTACTAATTAATAAAATCTCTTCTCATGAAGGTGGCGTCGAGCATGGCGATACCAGTTGAACGAGACGGGACCTATCACTGCATGCCCATTCCACCTAGGTACTCTAAAGTCAAAATTGAACAAGTGGAACGGGGCTTTGAAGATCTCGAGCTGGATATCCCCGGAGCAGACGGGGAGACAACACTAGCCCACGGGATCATTCTATAGAGCAAGCCCTTCATCGTCTTTCCCAAACAAGAAGTGGCTTCTGTTCCTCCGTCTCTGCCATGTGGACCATCTCCTCCGCATGGACCATCTCCTCCACCTCATCTGCCTCCTCTGTCGCCTCCATGAGCACCGACTCCTAAACGGTCTTTCACTCCACAGCCTCCTCCGCCTCCTATATCGCATCCACGAGCACCGACTCCTAAATAGTCTACCACTCAACCTCCTCCGTCGCCTCCTAAGTGCAAAGCTCGAGTCGCGCGGTCAATGTCAACCAGTTCACCAAGAAGCAAGATGTCAAAACTTGACCGACTCCCGCCAGCCCCAAAGAAAACATCGTACGACAAGACTCCCGAGGAGTTGCATGAGGTTGTCCAAGCTGAGGTGAAGGCGCATTTCAATAAGAAGTCTCCTGAGAAGACTATTCCAATCGATGCGACGACCAAGACCTTCTTCAAGAAGATATACTTTACGCCACCGACTAAACCGAAACCACAGTCTAACTACGATAGGACAATCAGGAAGGTGACAAACAAAGGCCAAAGATGTCCCACAGCTCGTGATGCAACCTCAAAAATCCATTGAGCTGGTGGTGCAACCACAAAGAGCTGATTTAATAAAATTTATGGAAGATGTGGGAATAACGATGGACCAATTATCCGGATGCGCAACTATCAAAAAGGCTGAGCAGAAATATAAGTATACATTCGGACAGCCTCTTGTCAAGCTTGATGAGCTCAAGATTCTCTCCACACAGATGTACCGCTTCCACCAGTGGTACATGGAAGCTTCAAGTAAAGGTACAGAGATTATCACGGTGCGGATCAGAAATGACACATTCTGCGAAGCAGAAGATAATCTAATGTTTATCTGCTTTGAGGACATCTTCGACTTGTACTAGATGGACGCCCTCGACGTCTCTCTTATAACCACGTGTGTTTTGTAACTATCATTCAGTTAAATTTATTTCGTTCCTTAGCTCCTTGTATGTAGCTGACTACAATTCTTTTATCTATTGTAGAATGGCGATCCCGAGTGCAAGGAGCGGGGATGGATGAAAATAGGATTCATGGACCCTCGAAAAATTAGCACTGCGATGCTAGAACAATATCCGGCGCAAAAAGAGGACAATGCTATCTTAGTTGCTATTGCTACTATGCGGTTCTCGAATAATTACTAGCTTGCTACTGCACGTAGGGCATAGGCACGGCTCCGTGAGAAGGTCCACGGGCTTTGGAATGAAAAGCTTGAAGTCAAAATGAAATTTCCACTGACTACATGCTCCAAAATTATATTGAATCACTAATTCGTTTTTAAATAGAAATGTATATTAAATCTATTATCGTTTCTCCTTTAGTATACAAAACAGGCACAGGGGATGAACTGGTGCGACTACTACGTCTGCGACTACATTCAACGTCTAACTCACCAAGTCACATGTCCCCAGGATTTGGATGTATGTATAATAGTCATTCATACATTACGTCTTTATTTCTTATTGATTTCATATATTTATTTCTTATTTTTAAATAACAGATTATTTGCATAAGGGACAAACTCCTCCACCACGATGGTTTCATATAGGCTTCTCGAGAATCACTGATAGGATTTTATCAACGAGTAAATTATTGATCCCGCGGGAGCATTCTAAGGGAAATTATTGATCCATATCGTAGAGAAATTTTTTAATATATGATATAGTACAGTAAAAATTAAGTAGGAATGTAATATATGTGTATATTTATGTGTGTACATATTTTGCTAATATATGTATATATTTACTGCATTTATATGTGTGTAAAATTTATATTTATATATGTATAAATATATATATGCGTAAAATATATATACATAATATATAAACAAGCAGCAAGCTAGGCTAGTAGGAGGAGTAAAATAAAAGAAAAAAAACCTTTAATATCAGTTGGTAATACTAACCATGACTAAATATAGATATCTTTAGTCTCGCTTTCTTTATTTTGATTACCTTTAGTATCGGTTGGTAATACCAACCGTGACCCTGAGGACGGGGCGACCGTGCGGCTGCACTGGGCTCTGAAATTAGGGGCCCCCACCTACCCAATGGAGATTAGAGATGCTAGCGACCAACGTTGCCGATTACACAACCACTACGCGAGTCAAGACCACCAAGAAATTAAATGGTTGAATGCTTTGACAAATACATGCATTAAGAAGACAATGCTAGATATTTTTGTAAAATAAAATTGCTAGATGACCTTGATATTGATACTATAATCACTTACTTCGTCTGTAGGAATATCCAAAGAAAATTTTAAGATAATATTTATAAAATTTTACATGACAAATATTGCTTTTAGGTGTACTTTAAATGTCCGGTTGTTATTTAGATATAATATTAAGCGCTTCCAATTTTAGTTTTGTCCTGGGCCACCAAAACAAGAGGACCGACCCTGTAAGCAGTTAATTAACATGGCCTCACATCCATTTATGCTTCTTAAGCCATGGTCGCCTATCCATCGATCACTTTCAAAGATTGAGCTTCTTCTGCATAGGAGGCATCAGGATGTTTGGCCATTGTGTGCCAGATTCATGTCAAATTCGAGCGCGCCTCGTTTCAGCGTAATCTAAACAAGCATCATCAAATTAGTACACACTTCTGCTTGCACTTCAGTTGTTGCCGTTCATCAGCTGAGGATACTTGATCATGTTTAGCAGACATGAAGACCACTCCATTTAGGTGGGTGGAGTCACTACTACAAAAAGGCTCATTGGTAACGTCCAAAAAGGTGCCGGTTAAAACAAATCTGGCACCTATAATGCATATAGGAAATAGGTGCCGGTTCTTGTTAAGAACCGCCACCTATAGTCCAAAATAGGTATCGGGTGAACAGTAAAACGGCATCTATAGTATAGGTGGCGGTTATTAATTGGAACCGGTACCTATTCTTCCTAAATAGGTGTCGGGTCAATAGTAAAAACCGACACCTATGCTATATGTGTCGGTTTTACTCTTTACCCGACACCTATAAGGTTCCTTACGCTGTAAGCTTCGTAAATAGGTGCCGGTTGTTGTTAAAAACCGACACCTATATTCCGACCACCTATATATGCCACCTTTCAGCCACTTAGCTCATTTCTATTCGGTCTTCATGTGTAAAACGAAACGGAGGGGGGAAGGTTTTGCCGAAAATTTTCAGAAAAATTAAAGGTTAGTATATTTTAGTTGTTTACTATTTGTGTACGTGATTCTTTATGATATTCTTTTGTCATTTGTGTGTATATGCTAGTAGATGCATGACACCATTTATGTCATTTGTGTCTCTTTAATTAAAGTATTTCGGATTGTAAAATTTGAAGAGACTATCACCGTAGAGTAATGTAACCAAAATAAAATAATGTCATTTATATGAAGACGTCATAATTTTTAAAATTTACCGTAGGACCAATGGATGAAGGAGGGATGAATGATGCGAAGCGGGGTACCTTGGAGTATGCCCGGGGAGTAACCAAGTTCGTGATCGGGGCCACGATTTCCCGGTCGTTGAGCATGACAGAATATTTGCATTGTCTATGTTCTGATTGCAGGAAGGAGAGACAGTTTCTCACAAAACAAGTTCACGAGCATCTGCTAACAAGAGGTTTTATGCGTAATCAGACAGTGTGGACAATCATGGCGATGCAATGCATGAAGACAATGTGGAGTTACCTGCTGACGAAGGTGAATACGACAATGATGAATCGGATGGGTTGGATCAGATGTAGCGGGATGGAGAGACAGCCTACAGCGATGACAGACAATATGAGCAGTTTAAAGCCATGGTGGAGGACTCAAAAACACCGCTTTATCCAGGTTGTAACGAGGAGCACACCAAATTACACGTCGTCCTCTCGTTGTTGCAGATGAAATCAACCAACGGCTGGAGCGACAAGAGCTTCACAGAGCTTCTACAGCTGATCGGAGACCTCCTTCCAGCGGGTCACGTACTGCCAGAAACGACATACCAAGCAAAGAAGGTGTTTGTCCACTCGGGCTGGAGGTGCAAAAAATTCACGCATGTCGAAATGACTATATCCTATATGGGGTGACTATGAAGATCTGGATGCATGTCCAGTTTGCGGAGCACCGCGGTATAAGGGTGGAGGTAACGACGATGATGCCGATGATGACAGCGGTGGCCCCGTCCTAAAGATGAGGAAAGTGCCCATAAAGTTGTATGGAATTTTCCTATAATCCCTCAGATTGAGCGCCTGTATGCAACCAAAAACCATGCAAAGATGATGCGGTGGCACGCCGAAGAACGTAAGAAGGATGGGATGATAAGGCACCCTGCCGACGGGTCTCAATGGAGAAAGATAGATAGAAAGTACAAAAATTTTGCACGCGAGATAAGGAATGTTAGGTTTGGGCTGAGCACAGACGGGATGAATCCATTCGGTGACATGAGCAGTCGGCACAGCACATGGCCAGTGGCACTTGTTATGTACAACCTTTCGTCATGATTGTGCATAAAGCGCAAGTATATCATGATGCCACTGCTAATCCAAGGGCCCAACCAACCTGGCAACGATATCGATGTCTACTTCAGGCTAGTAGTAGATGATCTTCAGTTACTATGAGTTCGGGGGTGCAGATGTAGGATGCTTACAAAGAGAGTACTTCACCTTAAGGGCAATATTGTTAGTTACCATTCAAGATTACCCTGCGGTGGCAACACATCCGGACAAACGGTGAAAGGTGGTTGTGCATGTGTGCGTGCATGCGGGACACAACAAGCGTGTGGCCGAGGTACTGGAAAGCGTGTACATGTGCCCAGAGGTTTCTTCCGCCGGTCACCGACGTAGCAATAGAAGAGATTTCGATGGCACGGTGGAGAAGGGGACAGCTCCGATACATCGTACAGGCAAAGATATTTTTGAAGAGGTAAAAGATATTGAACATGTATTTGGTAAGGGGCATGGCAATACACGCCCGGCGGGCAAAGGTGGTGAGAAGCCTCTTTGGAAGAAGAAATCTATCTTCTGGGAACTACCGTATTGGAAAGATTTGGATGTCCGTCATGCAATCGACGTGATGCACGTTGAGAAAAATGTATGCGAGAGTTTGATGGGAGTACTGTTGAACATACCTGGCAAGACAAAGGATACGTTGAAATCTCGGAGAGACCTCGTAGACATGAACATCGGGTCTGAGCTACATCCTCAAGAACGTCCCAATGGCCGACAATACCTCTCTCCCGCGTGCTACACCCTCAGTGCCGCCGAGAAAATCAGCCTGTTGGAGTGCCTGCAGAGTGTTCGAGTTCCGTCTGGTTACTCCGCTAACGTTAAAAGACATGTCAACATTAGAGAGAAGAAAATAGTGGACATGAAGTCACATGATTGTCACGTGCTGATGACACAACTACTCCCTGTTGCGATTAGACGCATCTTGCCAGACAGGGTGCGAAACCCAATCATAAAGTTGTGCTCGTTCTTCAATGCTATATATCAGAAGGTGATCGATCCAACCACACTAGACAAGCTCCAGGCAGATGTAATCCTGACCATTTACCAACTCGAGATGTGTTTTCCACCATCATTTTTTGATATAATGGTTCACCTAGTGGTACTTATCATGAAAGAGATAAAGATTCTTGGCCCAGTGTATCTTCATAACATGTGGGCTTTCGAGAGATTGATGGGGATCACAAGAAAGTATGTGCGTAACAGAGCTCGACCAGAAGGAAGTATTGTAGAGGGTTATGCAACAGAGGAGGTGATTGAGTTTTGCATCGACTATATGGATCTACGTCCCATTGGTGTGTCGATGTCCCAACGCGAGGGTAGGCTACTTGGGAAAGGGACTTTAGGGCATAAAGCAATATTCGCTCCTAGCCTTGAAACACTACGACAAGCACATTTCGCAGTGCTCGAGCAGTCGGCCTTGGTGGCTCTATTTGTTGATGTGTATTACAACTCACTCCGAACCGAGAACCCAGGCAAATCAGAAGCATGGATCGCTAAGCAGCATAGACTGCATTTCGGTGATTGGTTACAGAAGCATATCATGGCTGCGAATCTTGGTAGTGACCAGTTGTACGTTTTGTCTCGAGGGCCTGCGAGCACTATTCATTCATTCCAAGGGTATGATATTAATGGGTATACATTTTACACGAGAACGCAGGATGCCAAGAGCAAATATCAGAATAGTGGTGTTCGTATAGATTCCTTCGACAGTAATGGTGTAAAACAAACATACTATGGCTATATAGAGGCAATCTAGGAGCTTGAGTATGGACCGCTGAAGGTACCACTTTTCCAGTGTCAATGGGTCAAAATTCCATGTGGTTTTAAAATTGACAAGTACGGGATGTTCATCGTGGACCTAAACAATGTGGGTTGTCAAGATGAACCTTTTGTGCTCGCAAACTCTGTAACACAAGTATTCTTTGTCAAGGACCCTTCATCGGTGACTGATCACCACGTAGTTCTCAATGGAACGCGAAACATTGTTGGAGTTGAGAATATCACCGATGAGGAAGGCTACGATCAAATTGACGAGTTACCACCTTTCGCAACAGATGTAGACGAAGGTGAAGAAAGTCAAGAAGACGAAGAAGAAGACGAAGAAGAGGAGAAAGCCCCATATGTTCGCAGTGATCATGAAGAAAGAGTAATAGTGATCGACTTATAAGTTGGAATTTGATTGTAACAAACATGAATCTGTAATTTTGGAACTGAATGAATATATTCGCATGCAGTCCCGTTGTAACAATCAATGGTTGGATTTAATTTGCTGGATGATTATATATCAATTGATGCATACATATCAGCCTAAGTTGCATGCATATGTAATGTTAGAGGAGAAGATAAATGGAAATGATGAATTAGGGTTTTGGAGAATAGGTGCCGGATCCAACTAAAAACCGACACCTATTTCTCCTAATAGGTGCCTGTTATCTGGAAAAATCGGCACCTATTTCTCCTAATAGGTGCCGGTTATTTGGAAAAACCGGCACCTATTTCTCCTAATAGGTACCGGTTTTTATTTGGACCCGGCACCTATCATGTTAGTATATATATTTCCAGATCCGCCGCCCCTCGGTGTCGTCCCGAGATCCGCCGCCGAGCCACCCGTCCAGCCGCCGCCCACCCGCCCCTTCGTCGTCCGCCACCCGCCCACCCTCCGCCGCCATCGCCCGCCTTCGACTGTCCAAGACCGCCGTCGCCCGATCCGCCGCCCGCCCACCCGTCCATCGTCGCCCGCCCGTCCTCCGTCAAACACGGCGCCGCCGCCGCCGTCCACGCTGCCCGCCTGTCCTCCGTCTCTGCGGCGCCACCCCACCCTCGGACCGCCGTCGACCGCCTCCGACAGTCCAGCGCCGCCGTCGTCCAGCGACATCCACCGTCTGTCCGCCGTCGTCCTCCGCCCGCCGTCATCGTCCAGTATCCTCGACCTCCTCCGGACTGCCTCCGCCGCCCGGTGATCTCCAGCCTGCCTCCACCGCCGGCCAGCATCATCCCTCCACCGCCGACCGCCCCCATAGCCCGCTGCGAAGCACTTCGGCATAGTCAACCTGGACCGATGTAAGTTCCTTTAGCACATTTTTCTTTAGGGTTTTGTTTCTTTAGTACTTAGTACAATGTTTCTATAGCTTGCTACCGACATGACAATGATTGATCACATCTTAGGATTTAATTGGTTGGTGGCTAAATTACCACAATATAACAAAGCCACACACAATTTGGCCATAAGTGTGACAAGGTCTGGATCAAATGAAACTGAGTGTATGATGCATGAGCCACTGAGTTAGGCACCGTTTGATTCAGCCTATTAGCCGAGCTACTTTTTTCGTTTATCGGGAACACATTTTTTTAAGCTATTGAACTATATGTTTTTAAAACTATTCTATTTATAAGCTTCTTTAACAAATTAAATAAATTTATTTTAAATTTATATATGTTATATTTAATTAATCACGTGCTAATAATTTATTATTTTTTTCACCGATAAGATCAGCCTAACAGCTGAATTGATCGGTGTGTTAATTAAGTGTGGCTTGTTACAGTTGCATCAACAGCTAAAACAACTGCTTAACAAACTATGATATGTCAAAGTTCGACATGGCAAGCTTGTGACAGCAAATGAAACAGGTCCTAATTTTTTCCCTTCCTGGTGGCAAGAAAAAGGAGAATTAAGCAGCCGTAGATCCTTTTGCTTGTACTTCCTTTATCAACTATAAAAAAGAGCTCGACAATGAAAAGACAAAAACAACTCTAAAGTTAATCTAAAATCACACTTATGGAGAAACCATCATTGGTTGAAGTGGCAAAAATCACAGTAGTCCCGGTTTGAGTCGCACCCGGGACTAGAGATCATCTCTAGTCCCGGTTTAAAAATTCAACGGCTCTCTAGGAACATTCGTCCCGGTTCGTGTCACGAACCGGGACTAAAGATCACCTCTAGTCCCGGTTCAAATGTTGTCAGAGCGTGTCAGAGCGCCGGGAATCTTTAGTCCCGGTTGGTAACACCAACCGGGACTAGAGATGCTACCTCTAGTCCCGGTTGGTTGGTTGTTACCAACCGGGACTAAAGATGCTATTTTTTCCCGGTTGGGGTTACCAACCGGCACTAAAGATAATTGTGATCTTTAGTGCCGGTTGGTAACACCAACCGATACTAAAGATGGCTTGCTTTTTATACTCCTTCCTCCTCCAGCCTGAGCCTGCTATACTTGTCTTCAAAATTTTTCTCTAGCTAGAGGGGAGGTGCTGCCAAAATTTTTTGTGATTTTGTTTTGGTGATAATATACAAATCTTTGCTATCTATAAGGTTAGCAACTTCTTCCTCTTATGATCTATGCTTAGCACTTTGTATTTTACGGTTGTTTTCTATACATTAATCATCTCTAGATTTTTTTTTAAACATGAGAAGAGAGAAAATTTGTTTGGACTAATTATTTTGCTAAGCACGTTATATTGTGTTGAGAAAACAGTTGGGGAAAATAAAGAGGAAGAAAAGTAAGCTTAGCACATCAGTTATAGGAATTTAGTCCGTACAATTTTATCTCAAAAATATTTATCGAAAATGATGAGAGAGAATCTTTTGGACAAAAAGTTATAAAATAGATGACAAAGGACCTTTTAAAATAGATGCAAAATAATTAATTTAATTTTATGCTTATCACTTTAAAAGACCTTTTAAAAATAATTCTATTTTTTAGAACAACACATTACGTATATTGGATTAGTATATAATAATTGTTTGATTATATACATATAAGTATTGATGTTATATTTAAATGATTTGAATTTCGTGGAATTTTCATACGATTTTTGTGCATTCCATGTAGATGGATCGGCAATGGATGTACAACGAGGATCGGCGGTCGAGAGAGTTTATTCAAGGCGTTCATTATTTTTTGAGGTGTGGCCGATGCCAACAAGCATAAGGGTTTCATACGTTGTCCATGTAAAAAGTGCAAAAACGAGAAGGAGTATTCTACATCAAGAATTATTCATGCCCACTTGTTTCAGTCGGGATTCATGCCTCACTACAATTGCTGGACATCGCACGGAGAGGTGGGGGTTGCAATGGAAGAAGATGAAGAAGACGACGACAACATTCCGGACTGTGGTCAATACGGTGGGTTTGAAGAGAATACAGTGGGCGAGGCGGGCGGGGATGCTGAAGAAAACGACGGTGCCGATGACCTTGGTCAGATGTTGCGCGACGTACAGGGGGACTGCGAAGGCGTAAAGGAAGTGCAGAAATTGGAGCGTATGTTGGCGGACCACAAAAGGTCCTTGTACCCAGGCTGTGAACAGGGGCACAAAAAGTTAGGTACCATGCTAGAATTCTTACAATGGAAGGCCAAAAATGGTGTCAGTGACAAGACATTTGGCGAGTTACTAAAACTCATGAAGAACATTCTTCCAGAGGGAAACGAATTGCCAGAATCAAGGTACGAGGCTAAGAAGTTAGTCTGCCCTCTAGGACTGGAGGTACAGAAGATACACGCATGTCCTAACGATTGTATCCTCTACCGCGGTGAGGAGTACGAGAACCTAGAAGCATGTCCGGTTTGTAAAACACTTCGATACAAGATCAGACGATATGATCCAGGCGAAGTTGACGGACGGCCCTCGAAGAAAAGGATTCCTGCTAAGGTGATGTGGTATTTTCCTATAATACCACAGGTGAAGCATCTGTTCAGGAACAAGGAGCATGCAAGAATGATGCGTTGGCACGCGGAAGAACGCCTACAAGATGGCATGCTTAGACATCCCGCCGATGGGTCACAGTGACAAACATTGACAGAACATTTGAAGACTTCCGCGAGGATGCACGAAACCTAAGGTTCGGCTTAAGCATGGACGGCATGAATCCTTTTGGAGAGATGAGCAGCGGGCATAGCACTTGGCCTCTGACGATGTGTATCTACAATATCCCGCCCTGGCTATGCATGAAGCGAAAGTACATTCAGATGCCGGTTATTATTCAAGGCCCGAATCAACCTGGTAACGACATCGATGTGTACCTGAGACAGCTGATCGAAGATCTAAAACTGCTGTGGAAGAAAGAAGGTGTTCCCGTGTGGGATGAAGATAAACAGGAACAGTTTAAACTACGAGGGTTGCTGTTTGTTACCATCAATGATTGGCCTGCACTTGGCAACCTATCCGGACAGTCAAACAAGGGGTACAATGCTTGCACCCACTGTATGGATGAGACTGAGTGTACGTACCTGAAACATTGTAAGAAGGTAGTATACAAGGGCCATCGTCGCTTTCTTGCTGCAAGCCACCCTGTCCGGTAAAAAGGCAAACATTTTGATCAAAAGGCAGACCATCATTCTAAACCAAAGCATCTCAATGGAAAGGCCGTGTTTGCCATGGTGAAAGACCTCAAAGTAGTATTTGGAAAGGGACCCGGCAACCAATCTATAGTAAGTGAAGGTGGTCACGCGGCGATGTGGAAGAAGAAGTCAATTTTTTGGGAGTTGCCCTACGGGGAAGTCTTGGACGTCCGCCACGCAATCGACGTGATGCACCTCACCAAGAACCTTTGTGTAAACTTGCTTGGCTTTCTAGGTGTATATGGAAAATCAAAAGATACACTTGAGGCACATAACGATCTGAAACATATGGCACAACGCGACGGCCTTCACCCGCAACCAAAGGATAAAGGAGCCCAATAACTATGTCCAGCCAGCTACACTCTGAGCAGAGCAGAGAAGGAAATAATGTTTGAATGCCTGGAGAGCATCAAGGTACCGTCTGGATACTCCTCGAATATAAAGGGAATAATAAGCACGAAGGATAAGAAGTTCACAAATCTAAAGTCCCATGACTGCCACGTGCTGATGACACAGCTGCTTCCCGTTATAATTCGAGGTATCCTTCCCGATAATGTCCGGGCAAAAATAACAAAGCTATGTGCTTTCCGAACGCAATTTCACGAAGATCATCGATCCGCGAGACTAGAAGACTTTCAAAATGATGTGGTCCAATGTATTGTCGCTTTGAGATGATCTTTCCGCCTTCCTTCTTCAATATCATGACACATCTCCTATGCCACCTTGTCAAAGAGATCCGTATCCTTGGTCCGGTATTCCTACACAACATGTTCCCCTTCGAGAGGTATATGAGCGTTCTAAAGAAGTACGTTCGTAACCGTTCGCGTCCGGAGGCCAACATCGCCAATGGATATGGAACAGAGGAGGTGATTGAGTTTTGCGTCGACTTTATTGAAGACCTCTGTCCCATCGGGGTGCCTGAATCAAGCCATGAAGGTAGACTACGGGGAAAGGGAACTCTTGGAAGGAAGGCAATAATGAACATAGACAATGACTTGTACAGGAAAGCACATTGGACCATGCTGCAACAATCTTCATTGATGGCTCCTTAGATCGAGGAGCACTTGGCGATTGTCCGCTCGGAAAACATCGGTAAGACGGATGCCTAGATTACACGCCATCACATCGATGCATTCCCTACTTCGCTGCGACATCGTCTCATGGGCAACGCGAGCATTGACCAACAACTAGCCTTCTTGGTGAGGGGTCCATCTTGCTCGATCACCACATTCCTGGCATATGAAATCAATGGGTACACATTTTACACATGGGCCCAAGACTTAAAGAGCACAAATCAGAACAGGCGCTGTCCGCATCGACGCCGTGGGATACGACGGTACGGCTAGCACATATTACGGCAGCATCGATGACATATGGGAGCTGGAATATGGACCTCGAAGGTCCTCTGTTTTGGTGCCGGTGGGTTAGGCTCGGTGGTGGAGCGTAACCAATGATGCAAGTGGGATGACAACGGTCGACCGAGCAAGGTTGGATACTCAGACGAACCTTTCGTCCTTGCCAATGATGTACGACAAGTTTTCTATGTCAAGGACATGGCTAGCAAATCAAAAAAGGGGAAAGGGTCCGACGAGCCAAAGCGCCACGTGGTTCTCCCAGGCAAAAGGAAAATCGTGGGAGTCGAGGATAGAACTAACGAAGATTACGATCAGTTTGACGGGCAACCTCCGTTCACGGTGGCGGTTGACCCGAGTATCCTCCTATCAAATGATGACACCCCTTACTCACGCAACGAACATAACGAAGGAATAATTGTGCGGAGAAAGTACGTGAGGACAAATGTTACATAGCTAAATTTATGTATGGACGATGTAAATTAAATTGAATCATTGAATATTATCCATGTCTTCCACTTGACCTTATTCAAGATCTATAATTACATCAGGAACCTTGGTACGTACTATCCATAGAATAGGGCATTATATATAAACACCGATCTTTTCTTGAAACACCATGTTAATTATATATAAACATATGTTAATTATATATGAATATAAAATATATTAACATATGAACATTATAATTGTATATGAATATAAAATACAATAGAATAGGGCATTATAATAATTAGTCCGGTTTGTTAAAAACCGGGACTAGAGGTGAATTTCATTGGGCGGGAAAACATCTTTAGTCCTGGTTTGAGCCACGAACCGAGACTATTGATGTCCACCTACCTGCGTCACGTGGCTGCCCCGCAATCTTTTGTCCCAGTTGGTGGATTCAACCGGGACAAAAGATACGATCTTTACTCCCGGTTTAAGCCACCAACCGGGGCAAACATCTTTACTCCGGTTGGTGGCTTCAACCAGGACTAATGTTCATATCGTTGTCCCGGTTGGAGCCACCAACCGGGAGTAAAGTATCTTCTGTACCGGTTGTTGGATTCAACCGGGACAAATGACGCCGTGACTATATATAGCAAGGGCCTCACGGGGATCCAACACTTAGCCGTTTTTGCACTTCGGAGCTGCATCGTCTTTGTCTTCGTCGCCGTCGCCGAGTGTTAGTGATATGCCCTAGAGGCAACATGGAGATGTTGGATATCACGTCAATGTTTATGTATTTATGAATAAAGTGTTATTCAGTTCCATGAAATAGACATCTTGTATTGATCAATAAGTACGTGACTTATTTATGAGACTCGATATGTATGAATCTATTTCTAAACGATCCCCGATCATATGTCATATTGTTGGAACAAATATGATTCTAAGATCGGCATGTTTATTGATTGATGATCATGTCTCATAGATCATGGGTATGGTGATACCAAATCAATAAACATGGACACATGTGTTGGAGAACACATTGTTGGATAGACCCACCATGAGACACTACGGGAATTAATGTGCCATTAGTTGGTCTCGAGGTAGTGTTGGTACAAAGTCCTTAAACCTGAGATCACCATGGATTCCAACATGTGTAGTAGCCTACTTTGGGACTACAAAACGCTATTCCGTCTGGGTAGTTATAAAGGTAGTTTTCGGGTTTGCTATGAAACATGGAGTGGGATGTGAGTGATCAAGATGGAATTTGCCCCTCCTTTGGAGAGATATCTCGGCCCCTCGAGGTAATGGATTATGGAAATGCATGGCCATGCTAAGTTGATTGAGGAGTCAATCAATAGACAGATAATCCAATACGGTTCGAGTGAATGGTTAAGTTATTGAAGGGATGGCACACATCTTGCCTATAGCTTAAGCGGTATCATGAGGCAAAGGGATTTGTGTACACATTACAGGTTCAGAGCCGATATTATATTCTTGTATACTATGGTGTCAATATGTGCTGCTAGGCGCCGCTGTTGACAGGTCGGCTGAGTTAGACTCGAGCCGACGGTCGGCTAAGTTAGACTATAGCCGAAACCGAGTATACCTGAACCTACGGGGTCGCACGCTTAAGGGGATAGAATAGATATTCGAGTTGGACTCGGATACGGCTCGATCGGATAGGGATCCGATCGGATAGAGTCCTATGGGCTTACGACGTGTGGGCGGCCAACTCTATGAGATACGGATGAGATCCGATTCAAAATAGAGTCCTAATCGGCCACTAGTCCCAGTCGGCCAACTCTATATAAAGGAGGGAGGGGTGGAGAGCTGCGGCACGTCAATTGCATCGCGTGCAACAGAAGTCGCCGAGATCAATCTCCACGGAAACCCTCCCCACTTTCGAGCCAAACCCTAGCCTTGCATCGCGTGCTAGCACACGGGTGTACGGCGTTCGTCCCCGGACGTGTGGATACCGGTAGAGGCGCTGCTACGTTGCGCGGTTGATATGTTGTCTCGGGAATCGGCTACCTTGTTTCGGATCGGATTGCCACGATTGGCTATTCCGCTGCACTCTACTCCAATCGGTAACGATCTATCGGCCCTTACTTGCAAGTGTTCCTGGTTTGCGCGGTTAAAAGTTTTTGTTTTCGGCTAGCGTAGCCTCCGCGTAACCCTTCGTGGTATCGAGCTAATCTTGCTTAGTTCGGGTTTTAGATTGGATCCGGAACAAGTTTTGCGCACGGGTTGATTAGATCAATCGGTTTTACGGGATCGTTGAGGAGAGTAGATGGTAATTGTGTTCCTTGATAGTGTATCGGAACGGCGTAATGTGATTACGTCGAAGCAATTTCCAAATAACTCGGTTTGAGTTGGGTTCGAGATAGCGTTCCTTGATAATGTATCGGAACGGTATAATGTGATTATACCGAAGCTATCTCGTAGTCCGACTTTGTTGCTGCCTCGCGCCTACGCAAACCATCTCCCTTGATAGTGTATCGGGACGACATAATATGATTATGCCGATATGGTTTCCGTAAGCGATTTCATAGATTGGATCTATGAATTTCATAGATTGGACCGCCGTGTGCACCCCCCCTTATAGGTCGTCTCGATGCCGTTTCTCTGTGATAGGTAGAAAACGTTTCTACGCCTAACTCGTTTTTGCAGAGAATGCTTTGAGATGGTATGGCCCTATCGTATGTATGAGATGTATGAGATGCATATGATGCATGTAATATTCTTTCATATGTGCAATCCTTGTAATATTCTTTCCTACGTGCAATGCTTGTAATATTCTTTCACGACTGCGAGTCGATGTAATCTTCAATTAGAGCTTCTATAGTAGTAGCTTAGTTTGAAGAAATCAAGCATCATGCACATTGAAAGATGGTGCCGAAGATGGAGATCCTCGCGCCGACATGGAGATGGAGATCACCATGTGAAGGGGGCCATACTATTTCATTATATGCTATTCTTCTTGCTTTCATATGTGATATGTTTGTTTGATAGGATAGCATCCCTCTCAAAATTAAGTAGTAATGATGCCCTTCCAAATGTTGCACCCGTCACCGTTATGCTCGTCAATGGTGGGTCGCAAAGCAGAGTGCCATTCTCTATCATAACACGAGGGGTATATGTCGACATATACATGCAGGAGCATTTGGTTTACTTAACAAGGCTATCAAAACAGTTTTGGGCCTTGGGGCATAGGTTGGGGCCGGGGCATGGAGATGCCACACCAACAACAAGAGTCACATAGAGATGTGATTAGCAAGGAGTTGCTTACCGATGTTATTAATTTTCTAGCGGTGATGCCAAAGCTCACTAGAAAATTAATTAACATGTGGATCTTGACCCATTACGTAACCTAGAGGGAAGGTGGAAAATACGTAATGGGAGTCTAATGTTAAATTGTTTAACAATAGACATAGCATAAACATTGTGCTAAACTTTGCTTTTTTACGTTGTAGAATAAATGGCGGCTAATACTACACCCGTACCTTTAATTTGCGATCTATTCTCGAAAAGGAAAAATTAAATGGAACAAACTTTATGGATTGGTATCGCAACTTGAGAATTGTTCTCAAGCAAGAGCGTAAGGAGTACGTTCTTGAAGTACCTTATCCGGATGATTTGCCTAATAACGCCACCGCACCGCACGGAGAGCTTACAAGAAGCACACTAATGATGCCCTAGATATAAGCTGTCTCATGCTTGCTACAATGTCCCCGAACTTGAAGCAATATGAGAGCAGCGATGCTCACACTATTATTCGGGGACTGCGTGGCATGTTTGAGAACCAAGCTCGGGCCGAGAGGTTCAACACCTCAAAGTCCTTGTTTGCGTGCGAGCTTGTTGAGGGAATCCCGTCAGTCCGCATGTGATAAAAATGATTGGCTACATTGAGAGTCCGGAAAACTAGGTTTTCCCCTTAGCCAAGAGTTGGCTACGATGTGATTCTCTAGTCGCTCCCTCCGAGCTTCGAGCCATTCATATTAAACTATCACATGAACAATATGGATAGAACCTTGGCTGAATTGCATGGGATGCTAAAGACATGAGGAGAGTATCCAGAAGAATGGTCATCATGTGATGATGATGCGAAGGCTAAACGCAAACCACTGTCAAGAAACTTTGCACCAAGAGGAAGTTAACTCCCGATGAGATCGCGAGTGCCTCTAATGCAAAGAAGGGCAAGAAGGGTCGGCGGCATCGGATGCCGTTTGCTTCTATTGCAAGGAGACAGCCTTGGAAGAGGAACTGCAAGAAGTACATGGAGGATCTCAAAAGAAGCAAAGTACGACTTCGCTTGGTATTAATGTTATAGACATTAATCTTGCTACTTCACCTACGACTCTTGGGTATTTGATACCGGATCGGTAGCTCATATTTGCAAATCGTTGCGGGAATGAGAAGAAGTAGAGGATTGAGAAGGGGCGAGGTGAACTGCGCGTCGGCAATGGAGCAAGTGTTGCTACGTTGCTTGTCGGCACGTACCACTTCATCTACCTTCAGGATTAGTTTTGGAATTAAATAATTGTTATTGGTGTTCCAACACTATGTCAAAACGTTATTTCCGCTTCATGTTTGCAAGCGGAAGGATATGATTTTAGATCAATGAACAATGGTTGTTCAATATATCTCGAGATATGTTCTATTTTCATGCTCCATTGGTGAATGGATTATACGTTTTGAATCTTGAAGCGTCTCCCATCTATAACATTAATACGAAAGGCAACTCTCTAATGATATAAACCCCACGTTTATCCGGCATTGTCGCTTAGGCCATATAAATAAGAAACGCATGGAGAAGCTCCATAAGGATGGATTGCTTCACTCTTTTGATTTTGAATCATTTGAGACATGTGAGTCTTGTTTACTTGGTAAGATGACAAAGGCACCTTTCACGGGACACAGTGAGAGAGCAAGTGACTTATTGGCACTCGTACATACCGATGTATGTGGACCAATGAGCTCAACGGCCGGAGGTGGTTATCGTACTTCATTACCTTTACCGATGACTTTAGTAGATATGGTTATATCTACTTAATGAGGCATAAGTCCGAATCCTTTGAAAAGTTCAAAGAATTCCAGAATGAAGTACAGAATCATTTAGGAAAAACAATCAAGTTTCTACGATCGGATCGTGGAGGAGAATACTTGAGCCAAGAGTTTGGTAATCATCGAAAGATTGTGGAATTGTTCCACGTTGACTCCGCCAGAACTCCACAATGGAATGGGGTGTCCGAACGGAGAAATCGCACCTTGTTGGACATGGTTCGGTCGATGATGAGCCAAAGTGATCTTCCGTTATCCTTCGGGGATATGCTCTTGAAACATTGCGCTCACACTAAATAGAGTTCCATCTAAGTCGGTTGAAAAGACACCATATGAGATATGGACAGGGCAACCCCCTAGTTTGTCTTTTCTCAAAATTTGGGGATGTGAGGCTTATGTAAAACGTTTACGTCGACAAGCTCACACCCAAATCGACAAGTGCTTCTTTGTGGGATATCCTAAGGAAACTAAGGGATATTACTTTTATAATCGGGAACAAGGCAAAGTGTTTGTTGCCCGACAAGGTGTCTTCTTGGAGAAAGAGTTTCTTTCAAGAAGGGTTAGTGGGAGCAGGGTGCATCTTGAAGAAGTTCAAGAAACACCGAAAACGTTTCAGCGACCACGAACCACAACGGAGGAGCAAAGTGTTGCGCCACCGGTTGTAGATACACCAGCCCACGGAGGTCGAAAGATCACGTCGTGCGCCCAGTACACAGTGCGGAACAACGTGATATATTGTTGTTGGACAACGATGAACCTAAGACCTATGAGGAAGCGATGGTGGGACCCGATTCCAACAAGTGGCTTGGAGCCATGAAATCCGAAATAGAATCCATGTACGACAATCAAGTTTGGAACTTGGTTGATCCACTGATGGTGTCAAAACCATTGAGTGTAAATGGGTTTTTAAGAAAAGGCCGATATGGATGGAAATGTTCACATCTATAAGGCGCGATTGGTGGCGAAAGGTTTTAAACAGATTCAAGGAGTTGATTATGATGAAACCTTCTCGCCCGTCGCAATGCTTAAATCTATTCGGATTATCCTAGCGATTGCTGCATATTTCGATTATGAGATATGGCGAGATGGATGTCAAAACGGCTTTCCCGAATGGAAACCTAAGCGAGGATGTATACATGATACAACCTCGGGGTTTTGTTGATCAGAATCGCTGGAAAGATATGCAAGCTACGAAATCCATTTATGGATTGAAGCAAGCATCTCGGAGTTGGAATATTCGTTTTGATGAAGTAATCAAAGGGTTTGGTTTCATCAAAAATGAAGAAGAGGCCTGTGTTTACAAAAAGGTCGTGGGAGCGCAATTGTATTTCTAATCTTATATGTAGACGACATATTACGATTGGAAATGATATCCCTATGCTAGAATCCGTCAAGTCTTCATTGAAAAATAGTTTTTCCATGAAAGACTTAGGGAGGCAAGCATATATATTAGCATTCGGATCTATAGAGATAGATCCAAGAGGCTAATTGGATTAAGCCAAAGTACATACATTGACAAGGTGTTGAAAAGGTTCAACATGCATGATTCCAAGAAAGGTTTCTTGCCTACGTCACATGGCATCAATCTTAGCAAGAATCGGTGTCCTCGGACACATGATGAGCGGAATAAGATGGGTATGGTTCCATATGCTTCGGCAATTGGATCCATCATGTATGCCATGCTTTGTACACGCCCGCATGTCTCGTACGCTTTGAGTGCTACGAGCAGATACCGATCGATCCGGTGAAGGTCACTGGATCTGCCGTAAAGAATATCCTTAAGTACTTGAGAAGAACTAAGGATATGTTCCTAGTCTATGGAGGTGAGGAAGAGCTCGTTGTAAGTGGTTACACCGATGCTAGCTTCCAAACAGACAAGGATGATTATAGATCGCAATCGGGTTCGTGTTCGCCCGAACGGAGCGCGCACACTGGAAGAGTTCCAAGCAGGATACCGTTGCGATTCTACAACGGAGGCCGAGTACATTGCTGCTTCGGAAGCGCAAAGGAGGCTGTTTGGATCAAGAAATTCGTTTCGAGCTTGGTGTGATGACTAGTACGATGGTCCAATGTCTCTCTATTGTGACAATAGTGGAGCCATTGCGCAAGCCAAGGAGCCGAGGTCACATCGAAGTCCAAACACATACTTCGGCGATATCATCTCATCCGCGAGATAGTGGACAGAGGTGATGTCAAGATATGCAAAGTGCACACGGATCTCAACATAGCCGATCCGCCGACAAAACCTCTCCTCAACCGAAGCATGAGGCGCACACAAGAGCAATGGGTATTAGATACTTACATGATTGACTCTAGTGCAAGTGGGAGATTGTTAGTGATATGCCCTAGAGGCAACATGGAGATGTTGGATATCACGTCAATGTTTATGTATTTATGAATAAAGTGTTATTCGTTCCATGAAATAGACATCTTGTATTGATCAATAAGTACGTGACTTATTTATGAGACTCGATATGTATGAATCTATTTCTAAACGATCCCCGATCATATGTCATATTGTTGGAACAAATATGATTCTAAGATCGGCATGTTTATTGATTGATGATCATGTCTCATAGATCATGGGTATGGTGATACCAAATCAATAAACATGGACACATGTGTTGGAGAACACATTGTTGGATAGACCCACCATGAGACACTACAGAATTAATGTGCCATTAGTTGGTCTCGGGTAGTGTTGGTACAAAGTCCTTAAACCTGAGATCACCATGGATTCCAACATGTGTAGTAGCCTACTTTGGGACTACAAAACGCTATTCCGTAATCGGGTAATTATAAAGGTAGTTTTCGGGTTTGCTATGAAACATGGAGTGGGATGTGAGTGATCAAGATGGAATTTGCCCCTCCTTTGGAGAGATATCTCGGGCCCCTCGAGGTAATGGATTATGGAAATGCATGGCCATGCTAAGTTGATTGAGGAGTCAATCAATAGACAGATAATCCAATACGGTTCGAGTGAATGGTTAAGTTATTGAAGGGATGGCACACATCTTGCCTATAGCTTAACGGTATCGTGAGGCAAAGGGATTTGTGTACACATTACAGGTTCGAGCCGATATTATATTCTTGTATACTATGGTGTCAATATGTGCTGCTAGGCGCCGCGTTGGATGGTCGGCTGAGTTAGACTCGAGCCGACGGTCGGCTAAGTTAGACTATAGCCGAAACCGAGTATACCTGAACCTACTGGGTCGCACGCTTAAGGGGATAGAATAGATATTCGAGTTGGACTCGGATACGGCTCGATCGGATAGGGATCCGATCGGATAGAGTCCTATGGGCTTACGACGTATGGGCGGCCAACTCTATGAGATACGGATGAGATCCGATTCAAAATAGAGTCCTAATCGGCCAATAGTCCCGTCGGCCAACTCTATATAAAGGAGGGAGGGGTGGAGAGCTGCGGCAGTCAATTGCATCGCGTGCAACGAAGTCGTCGAGATCAATCTCCACGGAAACCCTCCCCACTTTCGAGCCAAACCCTAGCCTTGCATCGCGTGCTAGCACACGGGTGTACGGCGTTCCGTCCCCGGACGTGTGGATACCGGTAGAGGCGCTGCTACGTTGCGCGCCGTTGATGGCGTTGTCTCCGGGAATCGGCTACACTGTTCGGATCGGATTGCCCCGATTGGCTATTCCGCGCACTCTACTCCAATCGGTAACGATCTATCGGCCCTTACTTGCAAGTGTTCCTGGTTTGCGCGGTTAAAAGTTTTTGTTTTCGGCTAGCGTAGCCTCCGCGTAACCCTTCACCGAGCCCCAGGTCGACGCCGCAGCATGCCGTCTCCGCCGTCTTCGTCGCCGGAGGACCTCTGCTCCGTCGTCTTCGTCACTGCCGCAGTTAGCGCCGCCGCCCCTAAGATTTCCCGACATTATGCTCTAGGGTTTGGCCGCCGTCGACACCATCGCCATTGCCGCCATCGTCGCGGTCGCCGTCGCCGCCGTCCCCTCCCCACGCCACCCACTCCTTGCGCCCCTCCCCACGGCCCCCGAGCCGGCGGCCCCTAAACCCTAAACCGCCGCGCGCCGTCCTCCACTCCATGTCGCTGCCGCCGCCACCCACTGCATCCTCGCCGCCGTCGCCGCCGCCGCACTATGTGAATGTTAATATATGAATTTTGAGTATATGTGTATTTTGAATATATGTGTATTTTGAATATATGAATTTTGTATGTATGGGTATTTTGAATATATGATTTTTGTATGTAAATGGACTGTTATATGTAAATGGACTGTTATTAGACTGTTGAGAATTTTGAATTTTGAATATGTATTTAAATATGAAATTTGAATGTTTATGGGAATTGTGAATTTTGTATTTTTGAACGAACGAGAACGCTAAAATCAACAAATGGTCGTGAACAAACGACAGACGAACGAACGAACGAACAAGTGTTCGTTCGTTCGTTCGGTCGTGGATGGACGGACGTTCGCGAACGGACGAACGAACGTGGACGAACGACGTCTCCTTTCCTCTATTTTTCATTTCCTCTCCACTTCATCTCCCATCCTCCTTATCTCCCTCACATCATTCTCCTCTCTTTCTCTCCTCTCCTCTAGATGAACATACTCACGGACGTGAATGATATAACCGAATAATTTTTTTTAGAATTCTTTGATTAAGTCCTCAACCCACAACAATTAAATGGCGGATCGTAATGAGGAACAGCTTCTCCATGATGAGATTGCACGAGGAACAGAGGTTTACAACGTGGAGGGAAATGAAGATACAAATCAATACCTCAACGAGGAGGGGGACGTGCAGGGGAACGATGAGGAGAATGAGGGCTCCGCCTCCGCCTCCGCTGGACAGAAGAGGGGCACGCGGGCAACGCGGTCTCCACAAGCGCATAGAGGGTCGACATGTCATAACGGAGGTAGAATCTGACGATCGCCCTATTGCCCCAGAGGACACCGCAAGGAAGTTTGTGGCGCACAGCGGATGGGTGGTGAGGGATCACGTGCCCATAAGCGTTGCCAACTGGAGGCGATCAAGGACAGGAGGAGATGAGCAGAGCTATCTCCCAGACTCAAAGAAAAAAATGCTGTGGACTACAATGCTGCAAACGTTCACCATCCCAGACTCACAACAAGCAAGGGTCAAGGAATGGACGTTAAAGAAAATGGCAGAGCTCTTCAGGAACTACAAGAAAGAGTTACACAAGAAATATATCCTGAAGGGACAGACCCTTGACTTTGACAAGTTCCCAAAGCTCAGAGATCATTGGGATGCTTTTGTTGAACACAAGACTGGGGAAGAAGCACAAGCTATCATGGAAAAGAACAAGACCAATGCAGCTAAAAAGAAATACCATCACAAGCATGGGTCAGGCGGCTATAAGAAAGCAATGGAGAAATGGGAGAAAATGGAAGCGCGAGGTATCGTTCCAGGCACAGCCACCTGGCCGGAACGAGCAAAGCACTGGTTTTATGCTCACGGCGACTCACTTAATCCCGTCGATGGCACAGTTATCTTTGGTGATGAAATTCAAGAAGCCGGACGGAGGTTAGAGGAAGCGCTGCAGGCCACTTCCTCGGGCGCGTTCAGGCCCGACAGAGAGAAGGACGAGCTAACGCTCGCCCTCCAAAACCCAGAGCACCCGGGGAGAATGCGAGGAAAAGGCGTCGTCCCCTGGAAATACGGGTTCCAAGCTGACGTAGACACATACAAGAGCCGAATGAGGTCAAAGCGATATCACGATGCGAGGTTCGCTGAGATGGAAATGAGGCTCTCGTAGATTGATCAGATTATGGACGAAAGGCTGACCATAAGGTTGGCAGAGGAGCGGAGCCATTGGGTTAGCCAACAGTTGGATCCAGCAACAGCCGCTCAACTACAGCAGCAGCGCAGCAGCTGCGCTTCAACTGGAAATGAAGGCGATTTAGCCCCACAAGCTGAACCGGGTCCGCCATGCCCCGTTGATGACATCACACAACGGACCCCATGTGAGCTGCACATTCCGCTAAAAAACATAACAATAAAGGTATGTTCGTACTTTTATGTTGTACGAATATTTTGTTGAATAACTTGTCAATCAATGTTCATTACTAACTAATAAACAATCTTCTCGAACAGGTCGCGTCGGGCATGGCCATTCCACTAGAACGAGACGACACCTACCACTCCCGACCCGTTCCACCTACGTACTCGAAAGTTGAAATTGAACAGGTGGAACGCGACTATGAAGATCTTGAGCTGGATATCCCCGGAGGAGAAGGAGCTCACGCTAGGAGAAACAGCTCACGGAATGTTTCTCTGGAGGAAGATCTTCATAATATTCCCCGGACGTGGGCCGTCTCCTCCGTCTCCACGTGGGCCATCTCCTTCGCCTCCACGTGGGCCGTCTCCTCCGCCTCCACGTGGGCCGTCTCCTCCGCCTCCTTCACCGCCTCCGCCTCCTCCACCTCCTGCGTCGCCTCCACGAGCACCGACTCCTAAACGGTCGTCTCCAACTCCACCGCCTTCTCAGACTCCTCCGTCGCCACAACGAGCACCGACTCCTAAACGGACAATATCTCGAGCCACGTGGTCAAGGTCAACCAGCAGTGGACCAAGAAGCAAGAGGCCTAAAATTGACTCGCTCCCACCAGCCCCAAAGAAAACGGCGTATGACATGACTCCAGAGGAGCTGCACGAGGCCGTCCAAGCTGAAGTCAAGGCCCACTTCAAAAAGAAGTCTCATGAGAAGCCTCCTGAAATGCCCCAAGAGACCAAGGACCGAACGGGTACCTAACGCCACAGCCCTAAACCGCAACCTCAACCGCAGTCCGACTACGACAGACTATTTGGAAGGCATGTCAAGGCGAAGAGAACGGGCAAAGATGTACCCGGCCTCGGTGTTCCAAATGTCGATCGACTTAAGACAATTTATGGAATCTGCTGGAATTTCAATGGATCAATTACACAGCCGTGCTCCCCTGGCGAAGGCTCCGCTGAAATACATGTTCAAAACTTGGAAAGCCTCTTGTAAAGCCGGATCAAGTGAAAAAGCTACCAATACAGATGTACCGCTTCCACAAGTGGTACATGTAAGAATCCAGCAAGGGTGGAGAGATGGTAACGGGCAAATATTCACAATACTATTTTGTCGATGGAGGTGACGACTTCTATATCCGATTCGAAGACATATTCGACCTGTACTAGCTTGATGCCCTCGACGTCTCACTTCTAGCCACGCGGGCTATGTAAGTAATGTTCTGTTATTTTGTTTCTTACCTTCTAGTATTTAGCTGATTAAAATTCTTTTTAACCGTTGTAGAATGGCGATGCAATACTGCAACATGCACGACTGTAGCAAACATGGATTCATGGATCCACGCAAAATCAACGGTGTATTGGTTGATCATTTTCCTGAGCCAACACTGGACAACATTTACAAGTCGCTGGTGATAAACCATTTCCGGTCATTTATCCTTCTGCCCTACAACACTGCGTAAGTATTTTCTTCCTTCTGTACCGATTTCAATCCCGTGTGCATACATAAATTTTCATATGTCATCTAAACCTATTTACAGATTCCACTGGGTTCTGTTAGTAATTGACATGGATAACTCGCAGATCCATGTCTTTGACTCAATGGATAAACCAGAGTCCACGTACGCAAAGATATTTGAACGCTAAATAGGTAATGCCATCTTACTTGCTAGCTATTGCATATATGCGGTTCTCGATAATTACTAGCTAACTTTCAACCGCACGTAGGGCATGGGAACGGCTTCGGACTAATGTTCGCGAAAATTGGAAAGATAAGCTCTCCGTGAGGATGAACTGTCTAGTGAGTAACATGCTCAAAAGTTGTTTTGAATTATTACTTTGTTCTAAAATATGAAATGTGTATTAAATCTGTCGTCGTTTCTTCTTTAGTGTGCAAAACAGTCACAGGGCACCAACTTATGCGGATACTACGTCTGCGACTATATTCACCGCTTTGTGACCGATGTCACAACTATCGACGATATAGATGTATGTATAATAGCCATTCATACATTACGTCTCAATTTTTTATTCACTTCATATATTTATTTCTCGTTTGATCGAATTAATGACAGCTTATGCGAGTAAGAGACAGTCTTCCCCACGAGACTTTCATACAAGCCGCTCAGGACGAATCGATGGAATTTATAAACGAGCAGATCATTGGTCCCACGAGGGAGTTCTATTTTAATTTAAGTAACTTAACCACAGGATCCACAAAATAGACAATGTTTTGTAACATACGAAATATATATGGATATTGTACATATGTTTATATGTTTTGGTAATATATTACATGTATATATTTCCTTTCTTAATGTTCATTTATATGTGTGTAACTTATATATTTATACATATATATTATATAATATATATGTATAAATATATGTATAAATATATGTGTGAAAATATGTATATATGTAATATATAATATATGTGTGTAATATATAGCATGTACCACTGTTGGAGAAAGAATAAAATTAAAAAAATATAAAAATTCTTTAGTCCCGGTTGATGGCAACAACCGGGACTGAAGATGGCGGAGCCACGTGCCTAGATGCGTCATCTTTAGTCTCGGTTGGAGCCGACAACCGGGACTAACGATGGCGCAGCCGGCCACGTGGCTCCGTCATCTTTAGTCCCGGTTGGTGGCTTCAACCGGGACTAAAGATGCATATCTAGTCTCGGTTATTTAACCGGGACTAGAGATAGTCCATCTTTAGTCTCGAATTCGTAGTCTCGGTTTGACAACTGGGACTACTGAGGGTTACAAACCGGGACTAATGTGGCTTTCTGTAGTAGTGTCAAATCCTAAAAACTTAAAATCAGCTTCACGTTGAGCGCACACTTAATTATAAACCCACTGGCTATAATTAATATCATAATTTCAGTGAACTTTTGGCTCCAAAGAGCTCAATTATTTTGTGATTACCTGCTAAATAAAGTAAGAGTTCCACATGATTCGCCAAAATTAGTTAACAGGAGTACGTCGTCGTTGGAGGCTTCGTACGGTCGAACGATAGTATACTGTGGCATCTAGCACACAGGCCCTCCACTCTAACACACCAGCATATTATCCGTAAGTTGTAATGAATTTTTTAAGAGAACATTATCGTTAATCCATTTTTATCATTACATTTTATAATTGTCTAGCTATTAATTCTGCTAATACTTTTTAGCTGACCAGTCAACCATTTAGCCTCGCGCTTTTATTTTTTATCCTTAAGAAAAAATTAGAGAGTTATTGGTGGCAACATTTTCCAAATGACTTTACTTTACAATGTTATAGAGGCATTTTCAAAAACGCCTAATAAGGTAGTACCTTATGATTAATTGTCTCTAAAAACAATGAGGAATTTTATAAAATGTTAAGAGGGTAGAAGCATTAAATTGTACCACACCCATATTAAACCAATGTGAAAAAAGAAAATAAAATATTTTCTCTTATTATTACTGCTCATGTGGGCAGATTCTCGGTTTTCTTGTCTTTTTCATGGGCAGTATACATTGCAAGTATGGTTCAACTTCTTCACGATTATTTAGCACATACCAAACTAGGAACTTGACACCTTTGAGGAACTTACAAAATTTAACCGCCGATGTTGGCTTCAAGACATAGAAAGCTTGTGTCAAATTTTGACGCAGGACTTCATGCTTATTTTTTTATAATTCCTATGGATTAATTGTCATATTCCATTAAAAGGAAGTTGTAGTGTTGAATCCTTCTTTCCTTCTTTTCTTCTTTCCTTCTTGTGTCCCCCCTCTTCTTTCCTTCTGCATTTTTTAAAAAAAACATGAGCAGATGTGGAGTAATATTTTCACACACACATATACATATTATATATATATAAGTTATATATAGGTTTTTAGAAATTCCTTTTCTCTGTTAAAAAAGACAAATTTACACGAATCTTCAGAATCATTTTTGGATTAACTCTCTGAAACTTTTGATCATTATAGTGCAGAAAATGTCCCGGGAACAAGATAACAGTAGGCCTGCAATTTTCGGAGAAAACGACGGTGGTCCTGATAGCCCAAGTGGCTTTCTAAACTTGAACCCTGAAAGCGTGGAGGATGCTACCCCTTCGGCCATTGTGAACTCTGGTGATACTGGGACCGCATCGACAAAAGGGGAGAGGTCCAACCAGATGCCCTCGGGCCTTTACACTATAACGGCGTTAGATCCAGACGGAACCCTACGGCTCTGCGTCGGTACTCACCCCGTACTCAAATGCTATAGGTGTCATCGTGAAGGATGACATCCCAATCAAGTACCGATACTGGAAGAGCAGTGATCTAGATCTATTGGAGTGGACGGTACCAGACAGAGACAAGGACCTTGCTTGGGACAACTTGAAGCGGACATTCCAGTTTTCCACGGGATCAGAAGAACTCGCAAAGCAGAGGGCCCTTGAGAGGATGAGCGTCAGCTTTCGAAAGTTCAAGACGGACCTTACCAGGAAGTTTGTGAAGCGGGGGCTGACACCAAATTTTGAAGATCCCAATTATCATAGATGTCGCATTTTCTGGGATGAATTTGTGGCATACAGAACATCAGATGAGGCGAAGGAGGTTAGCGAAAGGAATCAAGCCAATACGGCAAAAAACTTGTTCCCTCATCATCTCGGCCGTAGCGGTTATGCCAAGAATGTAGAGAAATGGCGAGCGAGGGAGGAAGAGCTGTTGGAAAAGGGGATCGAGATTGAGACAAAGGACTGGTGCGAACGAGGAAAGAATTACCAATACGCCCAAGGGGCATCACTCTCTGATACAGGCGAGTTGGTACACAAGTGTCCAACTTCACAAGAAGTGTCCCGAAGGCTCTTTTGAGGGCAGTCTTCTGAGGGCTCTTTTGTTCCAAGAAGGGAAAAAGATGAGTTCACACTTGCATTACAGAATGCTGAGCATCCGGGACGCACAAGGAGAGTAGGCCTCGTACCATGGAGGGAAGGTTTTCCTGAGGACAGACATAGATACCAGTCTCGAAGTAATAAAAATTCCATAGACCAATTAGAACAGATGAGAGTCCTAATGGAAAAAGTTCAAAAGATGGAGGCACTGCTAATGGAGGCGGGGATTGGCGGCGATGCTGGCCGTTTAGCTAGTCCAACAGGGAGGAAAACCAGTTGCGCTTCAACTGAGGTTCCTCAAGAACCGGAGACGACTCGTCACCCTGTGGACGCAATCACAGTACGTACTGCATGCAGGTTGCATGTGCCACTGCAGAGTCAAAACCTCACTACGGAGGTGGCACGCGGTATGGCACATCCCGTAGTGGAGGGAGGAAGGATACACGGTAATCCAATACCAACCGGCTACTCAAGGGTTGAAGTGAAGGACGTGTCGAGCAGATACAGGGCCATCCAGCTTGAATTTCCTCCAGAGGAAGGGGTGAACACTCTTGGAGAAGCTATCCACAACGTCATCGTGTGGCGCAAGATGTTCATTGTCTTTCCTTCAGGAGATGGTGATGACGAGCCAAGCGATGGCGGGTCTAGCTCTAGCGGGCCTGCTGTCTCCCCTCAAAGAATGCCAACTCCACCACCGTTGCCACGTAAGAGCCCGTCTCCTCCGCCGGCACAACGAGCTCCTCATGACCAGCCCAAAAAGAGGGGTCAACTGTGCAAATCTACAGATATGTCTGAACCATCAACTGTTAAGAAGGGCAAGAAAGTGACTATTTCTACAAAGTCGGAGCCATCCCCGAAAGTGTCAGTTCAAGTACAGGACCACTTCATTCGCATGGCAAGGCCACCAGCCCCGACGCAACCTATTTTGACTTTCAACGCACAATCCAAAAAAAGAAATTGCAAGAATTTTCTAAGGCTCAATTCACGAAAGACACCAAGAAGAATGAGAAAGAATTTCTGCAAAGTGCAGGGCTGAAGAGTTTGTCTGATGTGGACAATATTGCGAAGGCTCCTTTGGCAGCTAAGTTCAAGTTAGGTGGTCCTTTGACCACCGACGAATATCGCAACGTCATTGGAAATTCCACTCAGATGAGAAGGGTAGAAGAGTGGTACCTACAGATGGCAAAGGAAGGGTAAGGAGACGTTCGGTGTCTTTTACAAGAACGAGGACTTTCATCATGACGATGGTGTAATCTGTGTCCCATTTCATGAACTATTTCGGCTATACAATCTAAGGGAGCTAGACGTATCGATACTTCAAATATGGGCATTGTAAGCATACTCAAACCCCTAGCTAGTATTTCTAAGTTCATACCCTTATTAGCCTTTGTAAGTTGTCTAACTTGTTTCCTTATGCAGAATGGGGGCGCTTGAATGTAGAGCGACTTGTAACAAACTAGCATTCCTCGATCCTGCGATTGTCAATGCCAATCAGATTGAAGGAGGCCCAACGTCCCAAAAAATGGTGCTGGACTACCTGTACAGCTCATTTGTCAAGCTTCAGGACATGAATACGATTCTTCTGCCCTACAACTTTAAGTAAGTGAGGTAGTTATCGTTCCACCTACCATTTGTCCTTACTCGGTGTTAATTGCCCTGTCCCTTTGTATGTAGGAACCACTGGATCCTTCTTGTGATCCATTTAAATGATTCCAAAATCCTCGTTCTGGCTGGATTGAGGAAACCGCGAGAAGATTTCCAATCCGTAATTGACATCCTCAATAAGACACTAGTGAAGTACAAGAAGAAGTGCATTCGACATGCTCCCTGTTCAAATACATTCCGGGTAACCTGCCACCCTTGGTGCCAACGTCAAGATCAAGGAACGAGCATATGTAGGTTCAACACGATGAAATTTATGTGGACTTTCATGGAGATCGACAACTGAAACATTATGGATGCTGAGGTTCATCAATTTTTTTAAGACAGAAATACACATTTTCTAAACTCATAGTGTGTTTTCACATATTCAATCCTTCCATTTGCAGAAATTAAAGCTCCCAACAAGTAAGTTGTTGCCACATGTTTGCTTCGCCCTCGCTGAACAACTCTGCGGGTTCATCTTCGAACATGTCATCTCAGAGACTGGCGCATATCACGTTTCATGAGTCGGTTTCCTTGAGGCTGGCGGCCCTAGTGCCAATTTAGAGAGCCGATCTACCGTAAAGGATATGCAGACTAAGCATTAGTGGGCAGAACTTACATTTTTAAGCATGTAGATCGGTTATTTGGATTGTTGTATCGAACTTGATCTAAGTTTATATATTTTCTTATTGTCTATCTATTTGTATTTCTTGAACAAATGGTTAGTTGTGGATGATTTATGTTCATATAGGGCTTTTTGTTATGGGGCAGTTCCAGATATATAATTTTCAGGAATTGGATGGAAATCATGGAAAAAATGGTGGTTCATCCTCACACGGACATTATTGGTTTTCTTCAAGAGTGATCCTGTTAGTATTTTATCATTATATGTTTCCTTTGCTTGAGAAGTCAATAATTAGCCAGGTATACCTTTACAAAACTTACTGCTCAGAGCCCTGAATTTAGCTGTTATAGATGAACTACAACATATGAACTTTTTCCTGTAAAAGCGCAACCACAACAGAATGTGATTATTTGGCAAGTACCATCACTCTTTATTGTTGAAACTGCTATAAATTATTCTGCTTATCTTGTTTTGTTCCCGTTTCCACACCCCCCCTCTCTCGATTCATTGTTTTGGAGCTTGTGTTGTGAAGTTAGTTCAATATTCTTTTTTGTCTAATACAAACATGGTTTCTATTTCCTTTCTTTCGTAGTTTGATCTGACCTGGAAGACATTTTGGTATCTGCTCCATCCTTGTACTTGTATGAGAGGAACCTGGGAAAAATTACATTTTTTTGGTGGAGGAAAGAATGCTAAGCTCCGCTAATTCCAACCAAAAGAGTAAATTTCAAATCACACGCTGCATAATCGGCATCAACTGTTCTGCAATTTGCGTTTCATCCTATATTTTCTGTCCCTTTTTCCTTTTCAAAGACGAATTATTTATTTATCATTTGTTGGATTCTAGTTTCATTTTCTCGGTTATGCCGTAGCATAGTATGGTTGGAGAGTTGAAATATGGCCTTCTTCTGTTTTCTGTTTTTTTCAACCATTGAATCGAGAAATTTCATTATGCCAAAATCTCATTACTACTTGCATCTGTTTGGCTTCAGTACTGCTGACGATTTCTCAGTTCTCATGCATTAAGTTGTCAACAGTTCTCATCCAGTAAGATATTTGATGATTTATTTCCTAATATTTCGTGTTCACCTTTTGCAGGTTCTTCAAGGTGATGATTGGGATCGAACCCTGGTAACCTTGACTAATAAACTTGGTTTAAATCCTTTATTAGAAAATCTTGACTAGTGGCTTTTTTGTTAAGTGTTACCAGATCCTGGAGTTCATTAGTGAAAATAGTTATCATGAAAGGTGGTTGTTGAACTGTATATATTATGCCAGATAGCAAGAAGGATTGTCATTCCATACTTAGCTTTGATGTGCTACACAGTTTTGATTCATTTGGGATGTTTCTGAGCAGTGACTATAACAAAGCAGTGAAGAATAATCTATATATATCTGATGTATGAACTGTGGATATTGTATGAGCTGTGGATTGTATGAGCTGTGGATATATATCTGATTGATCCTTACTTTTGACCGTGTGGTTTTCGTATGAGCTGTGGATATTGTCAGATCTGATGTATGAACTATTGCAAATGTTGTGTGATTGCTGTATGGAACTTGTGTGGCTGTATGGAAGAATATTTATGCTAAATATAATTTTTTTACGTTCAGGAAAATACATACCGGTTTTTAACAAAAATCGACACCTATTAGACCAATAGGTATCGGTCTCAAACAAAAATCGGCACCTATTACGATCAATAGGTTTCGGTCTAAAAAAAACTGGCACCTATTACGACTAATACGTGTCGGTTCGAAGTTAGAACCGGTACCTATTAGTCATAATAAGTACCGGTTTTGTATTGAGAACCGATACCTATTAGTCGTAATATGTGCCGTTTTTAATCGTGGCCGGCACTTATTAGGCCGAATAGGTGTCGGTTCTCAATACAAAACCGGCACCTATTGGGCCTAATAGGTGCCGGGTGAAGAACCATTGGTGCCGACCAATAGATGTCGGGTACGAAACTGACACCTATTGGGAGTTTCGAACCGTCACCTATTAGGCATTCTGTACTAGTGAGTTGTAAATTTTTGCCTGTATCTTGGGATCAAAGGTAGGGTATCTCACTCGATGTTGATACCAGTCTGAGATGAAATTACGCATATATTACCGCCTGTTTACGTGTGTATTTTGTTGGTTTTAAAACAGGGGGCACCTGGAATTTACATCAACTTTTTAGAAAGGAAAAAACACATCTTGGTAACTTATCTCTGACGGTTTTGAATAACGACAAATGATGAGGCATCTACTAGGGCATACCCTGCTGTACGCAGTGGCACCCTAAAATATTCTAGCTTCACCTGGGATTTTTATTGACATTGCTATATATTTCATATCAAGAGATCATTCTTGTACCGTACCAAGAGAGATGGTTGTTCGTGCGAGGTTGATCAACTAGTGTATTAACATATAAATTTTTCCAGAGAAAGACAGCAAAGAACTTAATTGACTTATTCTACTCTTGCTTGTGTATAACGAGGGAAGAGGGCAACAATAAAAACAGTGAAGTACAGAGAACAAACATGAGCCTTTCATTATGGTTGGAGCTATGGGAGGCAGGTACGAGTTGAATAGTTGAATTCAACAACGTAAAAGGCTCGTGCACTACTACATAATTCTTCATCATGAATGGCCTAACCATGTCAGAGCTCACGATCCGTCACAACGTTGTCAGGACTGGAATAAACATCGATAAAGTGTACACTTATAGACAATTTTCATAGGCTTTTAGATAAACCCGTCATCCGTGATACTCATTTGTGACGGGCTTAGATGATTATCTTCGTCAAGCCTTTGTCTTAGCCTGTCACTATGAAACTCATCCCTAACGGGGTTATTTTTTGCCCGACAAAGATGACAGTGAAACCCATCATTGGTTTTCGCTTATTAACGGAGCTACACATGTTAGATGAAGCATGAAGAGAAAAAATCAGTCAATATTAATTAATGCAGATGCAGCGAGTACTGACGAACAAAATCAGGAAGACGAAGATGAACATGACTTGTTTGTTCCTTCTGCATTGAGCTGTGAAATGGTTGATATCAATCATGATCTACAACAAGACTTCTTGCGCGAAGTTGAGGAGCCAGGTTACAACGAGAGAGATTCCATGAAGTTTATCAAGTTGCTCAGTGATTTAGAGACACCTCTATACGCCGGATGCAAGTCAAAACATACCAAATTGTCAGCAACCCTAGAGCTAATGAAGTTAAAGTCAAGTAGTGGATGGACAGACACGAGTTTCACAAAACTTTTGGGTCTATTCAAATGCATGCTTCCTGAGGAGAACACAGTGCCAAGACAACATATGAAGCAAAGTAGGTGTCACGCTAGAAAATTCACTAGTAATTTCCGAACTAATTTGTGCATACAATCTTCGTCCAGAAATCAGCCGAGGTACACAAATTGACAATTTAATATATAGATTCATCATAAATATAATGCTAATTACTTATAGAAGAGGTATTTAGTCCTCACCACAAACAAAACTGCAGCGGAAAAGAAAATCTAGTGAAGCTTCAACTCCACTCCCACAGACAGCTCAACAGGGATCTAAGCCAAAAGATCTTCTCCTTTGAAATCTTTCCTCAAGATCTTCTCCAACAGAGGTTGATTGGTTATTACAAGGTAAGTACATAAAATAGTTAACAAGCCACATAGCAAATATGCAAGTACATAGTGCTACAAAGGATGCCGATAATATGGTTTCATTTGTAAAAGCAGCATTTAGGAAATATTTGAGAAAAACAATAGAGTAATTAGTCATCAATATTAATTAATGTTGAACATCACCCCAATGCTGCATAGGACCAACCAACTCTAAATAACCAATCCTAGTTGTATAGATCTAAACTCTATTACAGGAGCTATCAAGTTATCATCACCAATTTATTATCATTACTGAGTAGTGTGGGACTAATCACGAAAAACATTACTAGGCCCACTTATAACCATGGGTACGACTATTCGAATAGTTTTACTCTTATCAGAGGTGTACAAATTTACCTACAAGACACAATTCACAACATGTTGCCATGCACCTCAATACCTCTATGGAATCTTTGTATGGAATTGTGACAGGACCCTTCGCATAACACGTCCAACTGAATGACACACACCAAGCATCTGTCTCCAACAGGTAATGGCCAGTTACCTAACAAGGACACTACTTAGTGCCTAAACAAAACTATGGACTTAGTTGGCTGCCACATATGGACTTAGTTGTCTTCCACGATAAGAAAACATACCACCATGGTGCTTCCTGCTGAACATGCTACACTACAGATTCGGCCGTTGCCCAACTTAGCGTGTGGTTAGTACGGTTAATGCGCTTCACAGCAGTAGCTCATAAACCAGTCTAATTATCATGAGAATGACAAAAAAATCATCAAACCATATGCTCACAACCCACCATTAATCAAATTTTGGTTGACAATTAATTCACCAATCATGATTGACTTTCATGAGCTATGATTAATTATCCATTAACGTGATATAAGTGAATCATTAACTTCCCACATGAAATGACACTAAAGTTTCTAAGCATGGCTAAGCAATTATTCCTAATATCTTGTTAAATCATTATATAAAGTTTAACTAGTCAAATTTTAACCCAGGTATCAATGAATAAGGGATCCAAAGCTAATTTGGTCATAACTAAAGATTAGGTTATTACCACCCAATGACATTCAAAAATAAATGCACATTAGAAATAAAAATATAATTTAAAACTGGGATCAACATGATCAAAGGGATTGTGTTTAGGATCTGTGTGACATGCTTTGCAATAATCAATCTTCAATTCATCTTCTGGAACTTCTTCAACGAAAGAACGATCCTTCGAAACTAAGGAAAACTAAACCTAGAATGCAAAACAAGGACAAACACTAATAAAAACCAAATAGACTACAATTAAAGTTCATAAATCGGTAGAGCTTGAATTTATATGAATTATGGGACTTGGACGACCTCATTCCGAGTTCGTACGAATTTGTTATGAATTTTACAAATTTAATCTAATTAAACCTATTAAAGAAAAGACTATTCCTATTTAGTTAAACAATTTACAAATAATATAAATCAGAGATAAATGATTAAAAACAACCTTCGGAAATAGATTGGATCAAATTTGGTAGAGGACATATAGCAAAAGGACAATATATGTCATTGAAAAGAGAGGGAAATGTATTATAAAGATTTGGACGACTGAGGTTTAACCGAATAAAGATGGATGGCTCAGATAAATCCAATTGGATCTATAGAGATGGATGGACGGCCGAGATAGATTTGACTTAGATCAGATGGCTAAGATTGAGCCTGACTAGGGCTAGGGATGACTGCCACATGGCAAGACACGCAAGCGCCACACAAGCGACACACGAGCAAAACAGGTGAGATGGCGGTGACATGGCGCTGACGTGGCATCCACATAAGCACGATGGCTAGCGGCCTTGGATAGCAATGGCGATGGCGAATGGCAGCGAAAACCAAGGGCACGGGGATGAAGAGGGGACTGAGGCGAAACTTACCAACACAAAAATGACGACGGGCGACGACGGAAAGGCGCTAGCGACGAGCTCTTGGCGGTGACAACAACTTCCGGTAGATTTTAGTGCAAACTGTCACGTCCAGATTTTCGTTCAGGATTAAAAATCATTAATTAATTCATTTTCTAGAAATTAAATAAAGTGAAAAGCAAATTATCAAGGGAAAGTATTAAGGAAATAAAATTTTCCATTAAAAATCATGGCTGGAAATATTTTTGAAATATTCTCCATGCCCTAAAGTATCCTCGAATTTTTTCATGAAATTTTGGAGCTCCAGAAATAATATTAATAAAACAAAAAACATTTTAGTAATTGTTTATATAAATAAATTAATTAGTAAATTAGCTAGTTATATTTTTATGAAAATACTTTGAGTGTCCATCTATTTTCAAGATATTTCTTGGAATTACTTGACCACGGAAAGTATTTATAAAAATTCAAAGATCATTTATACGATTAATTTAAATTGAAAAACAAATTGAAAATCCCTTCTCTGTTCTAGGCCGGAAGCGGCCCATTCCGCTAAAGTCCATTTTCCTCCCCAAGCGCGAGCCTTCCTTTCTCTCTCCTTCTCGTGGGCTCACCGAGAGGATGTGGCCCACTTCTTCCTCGCACATGCCCAAAAAGTCTGTTTGGCATCCTCCTTTCCTGAGCCGATGATAGGTAGGGCACACCTGTCATCTCCTACCTCCACCCGTCCCCTTTCTCCCGCGTGCGCCAGTCGTCGCCGACAGTGCATCTCGCCACAACACCCGCAAATGTCGTCGGCGTTTCCCTCTTAATTCCCCGCCCTCCCCCCCGCGCGAAACCGCCCGGCCACCGCCGCGCCATTACCGTCGCCGCACGCATCCCGCCGTGAAATCTACCACCTCCTGGCCGAATCCGAGCCCCAGCGCTATAAAATCCCCCCTCCCATCGAGCTCCTCCGCCGTTTTCCCCAAGTTCCCGAGCTCACTACGCCCCCTAGCACTCTCCCCACGCTTCTTCTCTCTCCGCCGCTCACCGTCGCTCTTCGGTCGTGCACCGACATTGCTTCGGCTGCCATCACCGCACGCTAAGGATGTTGCTGCCTTCCTCGTGTCTCGCCGAGCCCCTGCCACCGCTCCGCCCGCCGAGAGCCGCCGATGCTCGCCGCCCACGCCGGTCCCATGCGTTGGCCATCTCCGCTCGTCGTCGTCATGCTACCGTCCCTTTTCTTCAACGCCCGGTAAGCCCCTCTCTCTCCCTCTCTCGCTCACCCATGCGCGCGTCGCTTCGCGTCGTGCGTCGTCACCTGCCGTGCCCACGCCGCGCCGCGCTGCATCTCACCCGCCCGCGCCACGTCGCGCCTGCGCCGCCCTCCGCGTCACACCGCTCCCCATCGTCCGATCTACCTCGTGGCAGATCGGGGCCGTTCCCTCCCGGGCGCTCATGTGGAGCTAAATGGCTGCCACGTCAGTGCCGCATTGGCGCCACGAGGCACGTTAGCCCTGCGCCCGCCCGTGGACTGCCGTGGACTCGGTCCACGGTGGACCGGCCATGCGCCGCGCCACCTCTTCTGCGGTTGACGTTAGCCCTCGTCCCACTAACGTCGGCCTTAGCCTTTTCCCATGTAAAATAATTAAAAATTGTGCAATAAATTAATTTAATTTCCAGAATTTGTTTAAATGGTCCAAAACTTCTAAAATTCATATATAATTCATCTAAAATTGCAAAATTCATCTAAAATTGAGCTCTACATGTTCGTTTACTTTTCATGTAATGTTTATTTCATTTTTATTAGGGTTTTTCCTCGTTTTGTGTGCCAGCGTGTAGACTTCGTCATTTTGGAAGTTTGCTCTTGTGAGGAAAAGAGTCCAGAAGATTTTTTCGAAGAAGCAAGGCAAGTCATGTCATTTTGATCATATTGTTGTCCCAACTTATAATATTATGTTTATTTAAATTATTGCATTTCGCTTTATTAAATCCCCGTGTTCATCACTGGTTTATTTGGCCCTACCAATTCTCGTTGTTATAGCCCTATTACTTGTATTATTATGATCCTTAATAACTAGAAAAAATAAAACTAGTAAGCATATATATGTGGCACCCACTAGCAAACTTAGGAATATGCTTAGCTCTGCTTGAATAGAAACAATTAGATGTTTTTAATAATTAGACTAAGGAATAACTTGTAAATAATGGTAGTTTTGGCTATTTAGATGTGGCAATAAATGTCCCCTTAAAAATTCCTCAAACATGTTTTTGGCTGAGCTCGGGGTGCATGGTTTTGTTAGGCGCACCTCGGCCGTCATAAGGACTGGTCTTTGGGCCTCTATTGCAAACCACATTTTGTACTACCACCTGTCTAATGGGTAAGGCTTAATACATCATCTAGTGCGATCAGAAACAAAAAAGACACGGATAGGGACGAATGAAGCCCGGGGAAGGGTTGAAGCCCTAGGAAGGGTGATGTCTCTATCAAGTGAAGACTCAGAACGAGTCGATATGCTCGGGGGGCATAGACTGTCTGCTTGACCCAGGGCACCTAGCGGGGGAAGTCTATGTCGGTCTTCTTTGTTTAGGGAAGTATTAGATGATGAGTAATGTCATGGCTTTCGTCCGTATGCCGTGGTGGCATGTGGCATGTCGCAAGATGTGAGGACATGTCTGGTGGGTAAAGATGTACACCTCTAATTAGAGTTTAATCTATTCGAATAGCCGCGCCCTCAGTTATGGGCAAGCCGAGCAATGTACCCAAGTTAGAATTTAATTCTACTTAAAATTGAAAGAATTGGAGTTAGCACATGTTGGCCTGAGTTAAGGCAAGATCGCGATGAAGCATAGCTTGATAATAATTTGACTAGAGATAGGGTCACGTTTTATTGAAATGCATTAAAATATTTAAATACTTAAGATGTTGGTTTTCTGCAAAGTAGCCTTATATATGAATTCTTTCTACCCCCTTGCATTATTTGCATTTTCTCGGCATGGCTTATAGAGTACGGTGGTTGTACTCAGCCTTGCAATTCCTTCGCCATTTCAGAAGTGTAGTGCTTGTGAGTCGAAGACAGTGTTAGAGGACCAAGGCTCATACCCTAGTTGAGTTTGCTTGTAGAGTGGAGCTGAAACCCCACTAGGATCATCCATCTTTTTTGCTGCTGCTTTCCTTCGAGTGTGAGGATTGACTGCCTCTTCTGTAAGTATTTATTTATACGCTTTATTTTACATTTGGATCTGTGTATTGATTTGTCATTTTGTGTACCCTGGTTGATTCTTGTATAGGGATTTAATACACAAAATAGTTTGGAAATTTGGGACCGAGGTTGGCACGGGCACGACGACGCCTAGGATGGCCACGACCGAGGAGGAGGCGTGGCGCAACTAAAGCTTGGAGGCGGCGGCGGCGGAGAGAATACGAGCGCGGGAAGAGGCTAGAACATAGGAAAGACTCGGGAAAGAGAGGGGATGAAAGAGGAGAGCTTGGTGCCCGTATTTATAGGATCAGGAGATCAAATCTGGGCCTAAAATGACCATGGTAGTACCATGAAAGGAAACTAGGATTAAGGAAAGAGAGGAGTCCGATTAAGGAAGGAATTGAGATTCAAATGGATTCAGATTTCTTTTTGGGGAAAAAGAAAGAAGAAGGAAAAGGGAAAGATTATCCCTCAATTAATTTAGGAAACAAGAATCGGGATCGACCGGATTTGGAAAGGAAAAAAGGTAGCTCGGGATGAACAAGAGGGAGGCAAAACGGATTTTTGCTGAGTGGGCGCAGGCTGGAGAGGGTTTGCTGGACCAGCTCGAGAGAGGGACCCAAATCAAACTTCTTGAGAATGAGGCAGTCTAGGCTAGGCTTGCAGGAACGAGAGGTAGGCCGAACTGAAGATAGAGAGACTTCCAGGAATGGGAGAATGCCAAACTGAAGAGAGGGATGAAGAACAGACTTCCACAAATTGACCCAAAATCTAGAGAGGATTTTAATTACTTTTCCATTTAAATTAATCATTAAAATGATCTTTGAATTTCATAAATAATTCCAACGCTCAAATAATTTCATGAAAAATCTTGAAAATAGATGGACACTCAAAGTATTTAATGAAACTGTCGATGCGTGTGCTCGACACGCGGGGACCCGGGGGACCCCCTTTTTGGTTCGGCACAGGGGAGCGGTGAATCAGAGTTCAAACTCGCGGCGAGGTGGAGGGAAAGAAGGAAGATGGAGAGAAGCCACAATCACAAAAGACACAGAAGAATTTATACAGGTTCGGGCCGTCGGGGAGACGTAATACCCTACTCCTGTTTTTGTGCTATGTGAAGAATGAATTACAAGGATTGGCGTGGTTGTTCTTCCTTGGGGAAGCCAGAGCTGATGACTGAGGTGAAATGCTTAAAGCCCAAGGTTGAAGAGGCTGAACGAAAGGCCAACCTCCAGAACCCCTTTTATGATGGACTTGGGCCTCCTTTTATAGTGCAAGGGGACATCAGAGTAGTCCTAGCTTTCTATACTCCTTTCCATGTGATGGAGCGGCTCTTGTCCTGTCTTGTCGGGGGTCTACACCCATTCCTGCTCCTGTTGCCATGTCACGGGAGTTGGAGGAGAAAAACAGGCGTCGTGGCTGCCATCAGTGGGGTCAACTTACCTATTCTAGTGGGGCCTACCGATCAGTGGCTCTCCGCCAGGAGAGCGGTCGACGTGACACCCCCAACGCCCGTATTCTCTCTCCCACGTGGCTGTCCCGCGCATTTAATGCGATTGGACGGGGCTTGGAGGGAGGCATGCGTGGCCTGATCGTGCGGCCATACTGCGGTCGCCGTCAAAGACTTTCTCCCCTCTCTTCCTCGTGACGGGCAAAAAGGATGATGATGAGCGGCTGACAGACGTGCCTCACATTGCAATAAATGCGACGGCGCAGGCGTCTGGCCTCTCTCTAGGCATTAAATATGGTGGTTGGCAGTTGGCAGTTGATCTCGCTCCTCTCTCGGAGAGGTGCGGGCTGGTGGACGGCGTCCGGGTGATCCCGAACCCTGCCATCTGGGAAGGCGGCGGCCTCCGGGCAGCCCCGAGCCAAGTCCCCTTGGGATGGCCACGTGGCCGCCCATGGCCCGGACCCGCATGAGCCGTTCAGGGCATGTTTTAGGGGTGCCCTGGTAAGCGAAGGCGTCTTCCTTCTTCAGATATCGTATTCTCGTTATAACCCCGGGCCTATAACACCAACAGTAGCCCCCGGTGTTGGTCGGGACCGAAGTCGGGTTCAGGCGCGGTTAACGCCATATTCCTGAGTGGATGGGCCCGGGTACTGGATGTGCCACGCCACAGCAAGAGATAGGCGTGCGGTAGCTGACGCCGCGCTTGATTAAGCCTTTCCAGACGGGGGGCGTGTTATTTGGACCGCACACATGGGGGCCCATCTAACCGCCTAGCTCCCTCCGTTCCGTGTAGTGCGCCTGGCGGACGCGAAATCCCAGGCACGCGAAACCCAAGCGGTGCAAAAATCAAAGAGACATGAAAAATGAAGGGGCGCGAAGCCGAAGAGGCGCGTCGCGCGAGAGTGGAGCGAAATTAATACCGTAGAATTCGAGAGGGCTGTGGTTGCCTATAAAAATGGATCCGCGAGTGGGGGGATCAGTTTCTACGCATTCCTCAGCCATCGCCTCTTATCCTTCCAGCGCTTTTGTCCTTTTGACTCCTTCCTCTCCACCGCCAGTTCCCCTCCGCATTCCGGCGCCTTCCTCGAAGATGACCTGCAACGCCCCCTGGAGCCCAGGAGCGTGCTTCCCAAGTCCCTGGTTCGCTCCGTGGAGGCGCGAAGCCTGTTCAACAAGTATCTACCGCGCGGCACACGCAGTGGCGGCGATATTCCGGCGGAGCGGCCCCTCACAAAGATGGTGTTCTTCACCTCCTTTGCCATGGTCGGGTTGGTGCCGCCCTTCTCCCGGTTCTTCTTCGACGTGCTGGAGTTCTACAACCTTCAGCTGCATCATCTCACCCCCAACACGGTCTTCTACCTCGCCATCTTCGCCTACACCTGCGAGATGTTCGTGGGGTTGATGCCCTCACTGCATCTCTGTAGGGTTACGCGGAGGCTACGCTAGCCGAAAACAAAAACTTTTAACCGTGCAAACCAGGAACACTTGCAAGTAAGGGCCGATAGATCGTTACCGATTGGAGTAGAGTGCAGCGGAATAGCCAATCAGGGCAATCCGATCCGGAACAGTGTAGCCGATTCCCGGAGACAGCCGATTCGCCAATCAGCCAATTCGAGTCGTCCGGCCGCGTTCTCACGCCTCGCTCCGATGCGCCCGACCGCAGCCGATTCCACCACAGCCGATCGCTCGGATTGCAGCCGATCCGAAGCCGATCAACAGCGCGCAACGTAGCAGCGCCTCTACCGGTATCCACACGTCCGGGGACAGAACGCCGTACACCCGTGTGCTAGCACGCGATGCAAGGCTAGGGTTTGGCTCGAAAGTGGGGAGGGTTTCCGTGGAGATTGATCTCGACGACTTCTGTTGCACGCGATGCAATTTGACATGTCACGCTCTCCACCCTCCCTCCTTTATATATAGTTGGCCGACGGGACTAGTGGCCGATTAGGACTCTATTTTGAATCGGATCTCATCCGTATCTCATAGAGTTGGCCGCCCATACGTCGTAAGCCCATAGGACTCTATCCGATCGGATCCCTATCCGATCGAGCCGTATCCGAGTCCAACTCGAATATCTATTCTATCCCCTTAAGCGTGCAACCCAGTAGGTTCAGGTATACTCGGTTTCGGCTATAGTCTAACTTAGCCGATCGTCGGCTCGAGTCCAACTCAGCGACCCGTCACAAAGTGGCGCCTAGCAGCACATATTGACACCATAGTATACAAGAATAATATCGGCTCGAACTGTAATGTGTACACAAATCCCTTTGCCTCACGATACCGGTTAAGCTATAGGCAAGATGTGTGCCATCCCTTCAATAGCTTAACCATTCACTCGAACCGTATTGGATTATCGTCCGTTGATTGACTCCTCAATCAACTTAGCATGGCCATGCATTTCCATAATCCATTACCTCGAGGGGCCCAGAGATATCTCTCCAAAGGAGGGGCAAATTCCATCTTGATCACTCACATCCCACTCCATGTTTCATAGCAAACTCGAAAACTACCTTTATAACTACCCGCCATACGGAATAGCGTTTGGTAGTCCCAAAGTAGGCTACTACACATGTTGGAATCCATGGTGATCTCAGTCTAAGGACTTTGTACCAACACTACCCGAGACCAACTAATGGCACATTAATTCCTGTAGTGTCTCATGGTGGGTCTATCCAACAATGTGTTCTCCAACACATATGTCCATGTTTATTGATTTGGTATCTCCATACCCATGATCTATGAGACATGATCATCAATCAATAAACATGCCGATCTTAGAATCATATTTGTTCCAACAATATGACATATGATCGGGATCGTTTAGAAATAGATTCATACATATCGAGTCTCATAAATAAGTCACGTACTTATTGATCAATACAAGATGTCTATTTCATGGAACCGAATAACACTTTATTCATAAATACATAAACATTGACATGATATCCAACATCTCCATGTTGCCTCTAGGGCATATCACTAACAATCTCCCACTTGCACTAGAGTCAATCATGTAAGTATCTAATACCCATTGCTCTTGTGTGCGCCTCATGCTTCGGTGAGGGAGAGGTTTTGTCGGCGGATCGGCTATGTTGAGATCCGTGTGCACTTTGCATATCTTGACATCACCTCTGTCCACTATCTCGCGGATGAGATGATATCGCCGAAGTATGTGTTTGGACTTCGATGTGACCTCGGCTCCTTGGCTTGCGCAATGGCTCCACTATTATCACAACGAGAGACATTGGACCCATCACGGTCATCACACCAAGCTCGAAACGAATTTCTTGATCCAAACAGCCTCCTTTGCAGCTTTGAAGCAGCAATGTACTCGGCCTCCGTTGTAGAATCAGCAACAGTCTCCCGCTTGGAACTCTTCCAGTGATCGCGCCTCCGTTCAGCAGAACACGAACGCAGATTGCGATCTATAATCATCCTTGTCCGTTTGGAAGCTAGCATCGGTGTAACCACTTACAACGAGCTCTTCTTCACCTCCATAGACTAGGAACATATCCTTAGTTCTTCTCAAGTACTTAAGGATATTCTTTACGGCGATCCAGTGACCTTCATCCGGATCTCGACTGTATCTCGCTCGTAGCACTCAAAGCGTACGAGACATGCGGGCGTGTACAAAGCATGGCATACATGATGGATCCAATTGCCGAAGCATATGGAACCATACCCATCTTATTCCGCTCATCATGTGTCCGAGGACACCGATTCTTACTAAGATTAATGCCATGTGACATGGGCAAGAAACCTTTCTTGGAATCATGCATGTTGAACCTTTTCAACACCTTGTCAATGTATGTACTTTGGCTTAATCCAATTAGCCTCTTGGATCTATCTCTATAGATCCGAATGCTAATATGTATGCTGCCTCCCCTAAGTCTTTCATGGAAAAACTATTTTTCAATGAAGACTTGACGGATTCTAGCATAGGGATATCATTTTCAATCGTAATATGTCATCCACATATAAGATTAGAAATACAATTGCGCTCCCACCGACCTTTTTGTAAACACAGGCCTCTTCTTCGTTTTGATGAAACCAAACCCTTTGATTACTTCATCAAAACGTATATTCCAACTCCGAGATGCTTGCTTCAATCCATAAATGGATTTCGTAGCTTGCATATCTTTCCGAGCGATTCTGGATCGACAAAACCCCGAGGTTGTATCATGTATACATCCTCGCTTAGGTTTCCATTCAGGAAAGCCGTTTTGACATCCATCTGCCATATCTCATAATCGAAATATGCAGCAATCGCTAGGATAATCCGAATAGATTTAAGCATTGCGACGAGCGAGAAGGTTTCATCATAATCAACTCCTTGAATCGTTTAAAACCTTTCGCCACCAATCGCGCCTTATAGATGTGAACATTTCCATCCATATCGGCCTTTTCTTAAAAACCCATTTGCACTCAATGGTTTTGACACCATCAGTGGATCAACCAAGTTCCAAACTTGATTGTCGTACATGGATTCTATTTCGGATTTCATGGCTCCAAGCCACTTGTTGGAATCGGGTCCCACCATCGCTTCCTCATAGGTCTTAGGCTCATCGTTGTCTAACAACAATATATCACGTTGTTCCTGTACTGTCAGTGCACGACGTGATCTTTCGACCTCCGTGGGTGGTGTATCTACAACCGGTGGCGCAACACTTTGCTTCTCCGTTGTGGTTCCGTGGTCGCTGAAACATTTTTCGGTGTTTCTTGAACTTCTTCAAGATGCACCCTGCTCCCACTAACCCTTCTTGAAAGAAACTCTTTCTCCAAAAGACACCGTATCGGGCGACAAACACTTTGCCTTGTTCCCGATTATAAAAGTAATATCCCTTAGTTTCCTTAGGATATCCCACAAAGAAGCACTTGTCGATTTGGGTGTGAGCTTGTCGACCGTAAACATTTTACATAAGCTTCGCATCCCCAAATTTTGAGAAAAGACAAACTAGGGGTTGCCCTGTCCATATCTCATATGGTGTCTTTTCAACCGACTTAGATGGAACTCTATTTAGTGTGAGCGCGTTGTTTCAAGAGCATATCCCCGTAAGGATAACGGAAGATCACTTTGGCTCATCATCGACCGCACCATGTCCAACAAGGTGCGATTTCTCCGTTCGGACACCCCATTCCATTGTGGAGTTCTGGCGGAGTCAACGTGGAACAATTCCACAATCTTTTAGATGATTACCAAACTCTTGGCTCAAGTATTCTCCTCCACGATCCGATCGTAGAAACTTGATTGTTTTCCCTAAATGATTTTGTACTTCTTTCGGAATTCTTTGAACTTTTCAAAGGATTCGGACTTATGCCTCATTAAGTAGATATAACCATATCTACTAAAGTCATCGTAAAGGTAATGAAGTACGATAACCTCCTCTGGCCATTGAGCTCATTGGTCCACATACATCGTATGTACGAGTGCCAATAAGTCACTTGCTCTCTCACTATGTCCCGTGAAAGGTGCCTTTGTCATCTTACCAAGTAAACAAGACTCACATGTCTCAAATGATTCAAAATCAAAAGAGTGAAGCAATCCATCCTTATGGAGCTTCTCCATGCGTTTCTTATTTATATGGCCTAAGCGACAATGCCGGATAAACGTGGGGTTTGTATCATTTTAGAGTTGCCTTTCGTATTAATGTTATAGATGGGAGACGCTTCAAGATTCAAAACGTATAATCCATTCACTAATGGAGCATGAAAATAGAACATATCTTTGAGATATATTGAACAACCATTGTTCATTGATCTAAAATCATATCCTTCCGCTTGCAAACATGAAGCGGAAATAACGTTTTGACATAGTGTTGGAACACAATAACAATTATTTAATTTCAAAACTAATCCGAAGGTAGATGAAGTGGTACGTGCGCGACAAGAATCGTAGCAACGCTTGCTCCATTGCCGACGCGCAGTTCACCTCGCCTCTTCTCAATCCTCTACTTCTTCTCATTCCCGCAACGATTTGCAAATATGAGCTACGATCCGGTATCAAATACCCAAGAGTCGAGGTGAAGTAGCAAGATTAATGTCTATAACATTAATACCGAAGCAGAAGTCGTACTTTGCTTCTTTTTGAGATCCTCCATGTACTTCTTGCAGTTCCTCTTCCAATGGCCTGTCTCCTTGCAATAGAAGCAAACGGCATCCGATGCGCCGACCCCTTCTTGCCCTTCTTTGCATTGGAGGCACTCGCGATCTCATCGGGAGTTAACTTCCTCTTGGTGCAAAGTTTCTTGACAGTGGTTTGCGCTTTGCTTTCTCGCATCATCATCACATGATGACCGTTTTTCTAGATACTCTCCTCATGTCTTTAGCATCCCATGCAATTCAGCCAAGGTTCTATCCATATTGTTCATGTGATAGTTTAATATGAATGGCTCGAAGCTCGGAGGGAGCGACCGGAGAATCACATCGTAGCCAACTCTTGGCTAAGGGGAAAACCTAGTTTTTCCGGACTCTCAATGTAGCCAATCATTTTTATCACATGCGGATCGACGGGATTCCCTCAACAAGCTCGTACGCAAACAAGGACTTTGAGGTGTTGAACCTCTCGGCCCGAGCTTGGTTCTCAAACATGCCACGAGTCCCCGAATAATAGTGTGAGCATCGCTGCTCTCATATTGCTTCGAAAGCTCGGGGACATTGTAGCAAGCATGAGACAGCTTATATCTAAGGCATCGTTAGTGTGCTTCTCATAAGCCCTCCGTGCGGTTGCGGTGGCGTTATTAAGCAAATCCTCGGGATAGGGTACTTCAAGAACATACTCCTTACGCTCTTGCTTGAGAACAATTCTCAAGTTACGATACCAATCCATAAAGTTTGTTCCATTTAATTTTTCCTTTTCGAGAATAGATCGCAAATTAAAGGTACGGGTGTAGTATTAGCCGCCATTTATTCTACAACGAAAAAGCAAAGTTTAGCACAATGTTTATGCTATGTCTATTGTTAAACAATTTAACATTAGACTCCCATTACGTATTTTCCACCTTCCCTCTAGGTTACGTATTGAGTCAAGATCCACATGTTAGTTAATTTTCTAGTGAGCTTTGGCATCACCGCTAGAAAATTAGTAACATCGGTGAGCAACTCCTCGCTAATCACATCTCTATGTGACTCTTGTTGTTGGTGTGGCATCTCCATGCCCCGGCCCCAACCTATGCCCCAAGGCCCAAAACTGTTTTGATAACCTTGTTAAGTAAACCAAATGTTCCTGCATGTATATAATCGACATATACCCCCTCGTGTTATGATAGAGAATGGCACTCTGCTTTGGCACCCACCATTGTCGAGCATAACGGTGACGGGTGCAACATTTGGAAGGGCATCATTACTACTTAATTTTGTGAGGGATGCTATCCTATCAAACAAACATATCACATATATGAAAGCAGGTAGAATAGCATATAATGAAATAGTATGGCCCCCTTCACATGATGATCTCCATCTCCATGTCGGCGCGAGGATCTCCATCTTCGGCACCATCTTCCAATGTGCATAATGCTTGATTTCTTCAAACTAAGCTACTACTATAGAAGCTCTAATTGAATATTACATCGACTCGCAGGTCGTGAAAGAATATTACAAGCATTGCACGTATGAAAGAATATTGCAGGGATTGCACATATGAAAGAATATTACATGCATCACATGCATCTCATACATACAATAGGGCCATACCATCTCAAAGCATTCTCTGCAAAAACAAGTTAGGCGTAGAAACGTTTTCTACTTATCGCAGAGATACGGCATCGAGACGACCTATAAGGGGGGTACGCACACGCCGGTTAGCGGGCGGGGGGTCGAGGGGGAAGCCGCCCCCTCGTGGGCTTCCGGGCAGCGCCCGGAACACCACACGAAATTCATAGATCCAATCTATGAAATCGCTTACGGAAACCATGTCGGCATAATCATATTATGTCGTCCCGATACACTATCAAGGGAGACGGTTTGCGTAGGCACGAGGCAGCAAACAAGATCGGACTACGAGATAGCTTCGGCATAATCACATTATACCGTTCCGATACACTATCAAGGAACGCTATCTCGAAGCCGACTCAAACCGAGTTATATGGAAATTGCTTCGACGTAATCACATTACGCCGTTCCGATACACTATCAAGGAACGCAATTACCATCAACTCTCCTCAACAAATCCCGTAAAACCGATTGATCTAATCAACCCGTGCGCAAAACTTGTTCCAGATCCAATCTAAAACCCGAACTAAGCAAGATTAGCTCGATACCACCGTAGGGTTACGCGGAGGCTACGCTAGCCGAAAACAAAAACTTTTAACCGCGCAAACCAGAACACTTGCAAGTAAGGGCCGATAGATCGTTACCGATTGGAGTAGAGTGCGCGGAATAGCCAATCGGGGCAATCCGATCCGGAACAAGTAGCCGATTCCCGGAGACAGCCGATTCGCCAATCAGCCAATTCGAGTCGTCCGGCCGCGTTCTCACGCCTCGCTCCGATGCGCCCGACCGCAGCCGATTCCACCACAGCCGATCGCTCGGATTGCAGCCGATCCGAAGCCGATCAACGCGCGCAACGTAGCGGCGCCTCTACCGGTATCCACACGTCCGGGGACGAACGCCGTACACCCGTGTGCAAGCACGCGATGCAAGGCTAGGGTTTGGCTCGAAAGTGGGGAGGGTTTCCGGTGGAGATTGATCTCGACGACTTCGTTGCACGCGATGCAATTTGACATGTCACGCTCTCCACCCCTCCCTCCTTTATATATAGTTGGCCGCGGGACTAGTGGCCGATTAGGACTCTATTTTGAATCGGATCTCATCCGTATCTCATAGAGTTGGCCGCCCATACGTCGTAAGCCCATAGGACTCTATCCGATCGGATCCCTATCCGATCGAGCCGTATCCGAGTCCAACTCGAATATCTATTCTATCCCCTTAAGCGTGCAACCCAAGAGGTTCAGGTATACTCGGTTTCGGCTATAGTCTAACTTAGCCGATCATCGGCTCGAGTCCAACTCAGCCGACCGTCAACGGCGCCTAGCAGCACATATTGACACCATAGTATACAAGAATAATATCGACTCGAACCTGTAATGTGTACACAAATCCCTTTGCCTCACGATACCGGTTAAGCTATAGGCAAGATGTGTGCCATCCCTTCAATAGCTTAACCATTCACTCGAACCGTATTGGATTATCCGTCCGTTGATTGACTCCTCAATCAACTTAGCATGGCCATGCATTTCCATAATCCATTACCTCGAGGGGCCCAGAGATATCTCTCCAAAGGAGGGGCAAATTCCATCTTGATCACTCACATCCCACTCCATGTTTCATAGCAAACTCGAAAACTACCTTTATAACTACCCGTACGGAATAGCGTTTGGTAGTCCCAAAGTAGGCTACTACACATGTTGGAATCCATGGTGATCTCAGGTCTAAGGACTTTGTACCAACACTACCCGAGACCAACTAATGGCACATTAATTCTGTAGTGTCTCATGGTGGGTCTATCCAACAATGTGTTCTCCAACACATATGTCCATGTTTATTGATTTGGTATCTCCATACCCATGATCTATGAGACATGATCATCAATCAATAAACATGCCGATCTTAGAATCATATTTGTTCCAACAATATGACATATGATCAGGATCATTTAGAAATAGATTCATACATATCGAGTCTCATAAATAAGTCACGTACTTATTGATCAATACAAGATGTCTATTTCATGGAACTGAATAACACTTTATTCATAAATACATAAACATTGACATGATATCCAACATCTCCATGTTGCCTCTAGGGCATATCACCAACAATCTCTTCCGCATGTGCCGGGCGGGATCCCTCACTGCGGTCAGATACGTTGCGATCAAACCGCGCAACGACAGGCCGTCGACACCGCCTTTATCGACATCCACCTCGCTCCGGATGGGAGAACTGGAGGGCCTACGGTTCTACACCGCCTTGGCGACCACCCCGTCTTTCCCTTCCGACGGGGATCCCGGTGAATCAAAGGAACTGGGGGGGCGCGGCCGCACGCTGGGAGAGAGCTCGATGGAGTGCTGGAGCAGATCAGCTATCTCCGGAAGGGGGGCCTGTCCAGCCACGCCATCTTCTGAGATTTCCAGACACGGCGCATCTCATCGTTGCAGGAGAGGCCACGCCCAGCCTACATGTACACAAACTTCAACGACGACATGCGCACCCATGTTGGCGCTCCCTTCGACTGGAATGAGAATGACCTCGTGATCCTGGTCCACCGCACCCTCGGCGTCACTGCGATGGATCTGACACAGCTCTCCCCGGGGCTCGCCCGGAGATCCTGCATGCTCTATAAGTGGTGGGCGATGGCACGGGCTCATCGTCAGCAGCGCCAAGCGCCGCCCCGAAGGGTGGCAACGACGACTATGACGACGCTGATGACCAGGTGCCGATCGGGCGACTGGGTCACCGGGGCCCGAGGAGGAGCGAACCGGGGGCCCCGGACCCGAAGGGGAAGAGGAAGAGGCCGGAGCACGACTCCACGTCTCCCCCATCGCCACCACGCGGCGGTGGCACGGAGCGCACCGCTCCCCACCGCAGCTCTGGAGGCCTACAGGCGGTGGGTCCTGCCCCACGGGCCACCCCGATGAGGGCCAGTGCGGCCACAACGACGATGACTCCGGCGGGGGCTGGGGGCGCACCCACGGCGAGCACACCGTCGGTGGAGGCCGGCCGCGGCACCCTTGCGGCGACGGAGTCCGCGGGCTGCAGCCCAGTGAGCCCCTCTGGCGGCCCCGCAAAGAAGAAACGGGCCATCTCCCGGGTCTCATGGAGCTTCAACGCCGCCCGCAGGTAATGCTTTGCAGATGCATACATTTCTTGCGAGCCCTGTGTCTTATTTTGGGCTCTTTGTGTTTTAATCTCTCATTGACTTTACTTTTGTTCCCAACCGCGAGCACCAGCATTTTCGCCCCAAGGTTATACCTAAGGGCGGTTCTGCTTCCAGCTCAGCGGGGGAAGCGCCGGAGAGGCCCGGGGTGGTGGAGCCCACCGGGTCCGGGTCGCCCCCTACTGGTTCGGGCTCGGGTTTGGTGCGGCCTGAGGAGGAGGCCCACCCCAATGCCGAGGCGTCGATCGCCCACCAAGAACAAGCTGGGGGCCCTTCGCCGACAATAGATTCGGGCCGAGCTGGCCCCGACGCGGAGGTGGAAGCGGCGGCGGGTAGCGGAGAGCAACCCCTGGGGTCCCCACCGCGGCAACAATCGCCGCTAGTGCGCCTGCCATCACCCGCGCCATGCCATTCGACACCGTCGCCCCGTCGGCCTACACCAACACCATCGGTGCCGGAGGGCGAGGCAACACTGGCGGGTGAAGCGGTGGTGGACGGCTCCGGCCGTGGGGCACCTTCGTCTCCCCGCCCTGTGCAGGTGGTGGACCTTGGCTCGAGCTCCGACTCTGAATCCGGGGGTGCTCGGTTAGGGCTTATGGTCGCCTTGGACACTGAGCCCCTCGTGCGATCGCAGGAGCAGGCGAGGATGATAGTGTCCAGGGCACTGGAGGTGGCCAACGCGGTCTCCCTAGAAGGGCTTCAGGCTCAGGTTTAGGCCTTGGCCGCTAGGGAGGTCACGATGGTGCGGCGAGAGGTTGAGGTCGTCAAAGGCTGCCGCGAGCTGGCGACCATGGAGAGGGTGGAGGGCCTCATCTGGAAGCGGGAGATGGCAGACATCGAGCATCGTCGGGGTTAACTCAATCAGGTGTTCGAGGACACCGTCATTGAGCGACACACCGCTGACTTCCACGAGCAGGCAGCCGCTACCGGAGAGGAGAGGGTCCGCAACATTGCCGGGGAGTTCATCCGCGACCTCAACAAGCGCACCCAGGAACTCAACCGGCGCGAGCGCGTCGTGCGTGATGCGAGGCCACCACCGCCGCACCGACATTGAGCTCCAGGCCGCGAGGATGGCCTCGGCAGAGTGCGAGAAGGCCTTGGAGGTAGCGCGGCAGGTGGTGGGGGACCTGGAGGCCGCAAGGCCAAGGCCGAGGAGGATTCCGCCGCGCGGGAGGAGAACATTGTTGCCCAGGAGAAGGCCAACGCCGAGCGCGAGGCCGCCGTGGAGGGGTGTGAGGTCGCCGTGCTACAGGCCCAGGAGGAGGTCTCCCGGTGCCTGAAGGCCATCTGGGAGCACGAGCAGTAGCTCGCGGCTGCCTCGTGCCACCAGCAGAAAGAGCTAGAGCGGTGGGAGCAGGACCTCGCTGCCCGAGAGCAGGCGGTCGGCGACGTGGAGGCGCGGGTGCGGGAGTTGGAGCAGCGGGAGCGGGTTCTGCCGCCCCAGCCAGCCCCTCGCTCCAGCGAAGCGGCACCAAATTTGGTGGAGGCACGCCGTCGGATCGTGGAGCTGGAGCACGCCCTGGGTTTAGGGCTCTGGACCGTGACCTCGTCCGTCGCGTGTCTTTGAGAGGTGGCCCGTGAGGTGGGGGTTGTACGCCCCCGCGCCGCCAGCTCTACCTTGGGGGGATTGGCCACCCAAATAGATGAGCTGGCCAAGGGGACTAAAAGGGTGCCAGAAGAGGCTGACGAAGTGGCGAGGAGTCGTCGTACGACCTGTCCCACCAGGTTGCGACGTTGATCCTGGCAAGCTATCAGGCCCGCGACCCCGGCTTCAACCCATACATCCCCACCGAGGACTTCCCCGAGGGCACAGAGGAGGCAGCTCGGCGTCGCGTCAAGGATGCCGTCGACTCTATCATGATTGGCTTCGACAGAACTCCGGTGGCATTTCAGCTTGCCTACCGCGAGGACCCGCCGAACGAGGACGACACGGAGAACGCCCCCAGCGACCCGCCGGCCGCCTAGGACTCCCCTCCTTTTTGCTTCTATCTTGTACTTGTAAAAACATTGTAATACTATTTATGTTATCAATGCACTTGCCTTTCTCATGCTGGATTCGCATTGTAGCAGCCCATCGTGGCCGATTCTGTAGACGATGATTCATATATGTATGTATATATATTGGGAGCCCCTGGCCAACTTGGCGCACACACAGTGGTGGTTAGTTGGCCCAAGCTCTTGCCTGTTCGTTTTCCTGCAACGGCAGTCCGCTCTTTAGTTAGTTTAGCCATTGTAGGAATATGGACACTGCCATGATTCATCCCATGTAATTGGGAGTTGGTTCGGGTTCAGGCAGCGTGCATTGGCCGGCGGCTGGTGCCTTTCTCGGCGCTCCGAGTAGAAGCGAGGGCATAAAGGGCCAGTGGGGGCAGCAGCAACGGGGGGATCGCGACAGGCATGACAGAACGCACCCGAGCCCCTAGGCGTTGGCTACCCCGGGGCGCTTGTATGCAGCGTCGCTCTACCCTCGACACCCTTAGGGCCTCTCAGCCTAGGGCGGGCATTGCCAGAAGATCACCGGAAACCATGCTCCACAATACATGTTCCGGAACATGAAGGGGAAAAACATACTGCAATGCAGATATTTTGTAAGGGAAAAGCATAAAGAGTATAAACGGGCAAACTCATTGTTCATGCCAACTGGAGGCAGTGAACGTGCTTTCATATATGTTGGGGGTTCAGCACACCATGCGGCTTATGGGTAGAACTTGCGCAAGTGGGAAATATTCCACGGGTTCGGCAACGGAGTGCCGTCCTTTGTGGCTAGATGAACTGCTCCTGGACGCGAAGTGCCGATAACTTTGTATGGCCCCTCCCACATCGGAGATAACTTGCTCAGCCCCGCACGTGTTTGCACACGCCGCAGAACGAGATCATTGATTTGCAACGCTCGGGGGCTGATTTTGTGTTGGTGATAGCGGCGGAGGCTCTGCTGATAACAGGCCGTGCGAAGTGCTGCACAGCGCCGTCTTTCTTCTAGGTAGTCCAGGTCGTCGCGACGTAGTTGTTCTTGATCTGCTTCGGTGTATAGTGTGGCTCGTGGCGATCCCAGGGTGAGCTCGGAAGGCAAGACCACCTCAGCTCCATACACCAAGAAGAATGGTGTTTCCCCAGTGGCACGGCTTGGTGTTGTCCGGTTGGCTCGTCAATCCACAAGTCCCCATGCTTCTTGAGGATGTTGTAGGTCTTTGTCTTGAGGCCTTTCAATATTTCCGCGTTTACACTCTCGGCTTGGCCATTGCTTTGGGGGTGGGCGGGCGAGGGGAAGCAGAGTTTGATGCCCATGTTGTCACAATACTTGCCAAACAACTCACTCGTGAACTGGGTGCCGTTGTCGGTGATGAGCTTATTGGGGACCCCGAACCTTGCCGTGATGCCTCTCATGAACTGCACAGCCGAATGTTTGTCGATGACGCTGACTGGATAGGCCTCGGGCCACTTGGTGAATTGGTCGATGGCAACATATAGAAATTTGCAACCTCCACGCACCTGCTTGAACGGACCCAAAATGTCCAGCCCCCAGAACGCGAACAGCCACGAGAGCGGGATGGTTTGAAGGGCCTAGGCTGGTAGGTGCGTATGCTTGGCATGGAATTGGCATGCCCGGCACCGCCACACGAGGTCTGCTGCATCCTCCAGCGTGGTGGGCCAGTAAAAACCTTGGCAGAATGCCTTTCCTACCAAGGTTTGGGAGGCTGAGTGCGCCCCACATTCTCCCTCATGGGTCTCGGCTAGGAGCTCGAGACCCTGTTCCCGAGCAATGCATTTCATGAGCACTCCATTGGCACCGCGTCGATAGAGTGTCCCTTCCACCAACACGTACCTTTTGGAGATGCGGGCGATGCGCTCGCTTTTGTCACGTTGCTCGGGCAATGACGTGTCTTGCAGATACGCCTGGATTTTTGAAATCCAAGCCACCTGGCGCATGATGTCGGTCCCGGCAGGACCAGGCTGTGGCTGGCCCGCCAGGTCCGGGGCGTCAGGGCTGGCCGACTCCTGCCCTTGGGGCGGTTCGGGGTATGCCAACGGCTCTGTGAGTCTTTCCTCAAATGCACCTGGCGGGGCTGGGGCTCGTGCGGACGCGATCCTAGATAACTCATCCGCCAGGGTATTATCTCTTCTGGGAATATGGTGCAGCTCGAGGCCATCGAAATGGCGCTCCATACGCCGTACTTCCTTGACATATGCTTCCATCTGGGGGTCGGTGCATTGGTACTCCTTGGAAACTTGGTTCACAACTAGTTGAGAGTCGCCAAGGACTAGCAGACGGCGGATGCCCATGCCTGCCGCCGCTCGCAACCCTACTAGGAGCACATCATACTTGGCCATGTTATTGGTTGCTCGGAAGTCAAGTCGAATGATGTACCGGAGTATGTCGCCTGTCGGGGAAGTTAACGCAACGCCTACGCTAGCCCCCTGTAAGGTGAGTGAACCGTCAAAGTTCATCACCCAATGCATGGTCAATTGGCTGCGATCCTCCGCGCTCTCGGGTTCACCTGGGGGTTGATCGTTGTTGGCCACAGACGTCCATTCTGCCGCGAAATCGGCCAAGGCCTGGATCTTGATCGCGTGGCGAGCTTCAAAATGTAGGTCAAACTCTGACAATTTGATAGCCAATTTGACTACCCGTCCCATGCCCTCTCGGTTATGCAAGATCTGCCTGAGGGAATAAGACGTGATTACCGTTACCCGATGTGCCTGGAAGTAGTGGCGCAGCTTCCTGGAAGCCACGAGCACGGCATAGAGCATTTTTTGGGCTTGTGAGTAATGTGCCTTTACTTCCCGTAGCGCCTCACTGATAAAGTAGATTGGCCACTGCACCTTGGTGCGGGCCTTAGCTACTTTACCAGGGGCAACACGCTCGGGTGCACCGGGGCGGGTTACCTCAGTGTCCGGGGTTGCCGGGCCATCGCCTTCCCCGGGGCCCTCAGGGCCGCTCTGGGTGGAAGGGGCCTCGGGAGCCCCGGGACTAGGGGGCTGGGTGGCTCCCTGAGGCTCGGGGGGCCAAAGGCCGCCTCCGGCTCCGGGTGCTTCCTCAGCCAACACCGTTCCAAGGTCTCCTGCCTCCTGGTGTGATGGGGCTAGGGGCGTCCGGGAGACTGGCTCGTCATCGCGCTCCACAACCAACGCTGCGCTGATCACTTGGGGAGTTGCCGCCAAATATAAAAGGAGGGGTTCTCCTTCTTGAGGTGCCACCAACGTGGGCGGCGAGGAGAGATAATGCTTGAGCTCGCTCAAGGCCTTCTCTGCCTCGTCCGTCCAAGTGAAGGGGCTAGTTCGCTTTAGCAACTTGAATAGAGGGAGCGCCCGCTCTCCCAGCTTTGATATAAAACGGCTCAGGGCAGCTACACAACCAGTGATTTTCTGCATGTCCCTGAGCTTTCTGGGGGGGCGCATCTCCTCTATCACTTTTATTTTTACAGGGTTGGCCTCGATGCCTCGGGCAGAGACCAAAAATCCCAAGAGCTTGCCTGCCGGTACCCCGAACACACATTTTTCTGGGTTCAGCTTCATGCGGGAGGATCGGAGGTTATCAAATGTCTCGGCCAGGTCCGGGAACAAGGTCCTTCGGTCTCGGGACTTCACCACGAGATCATCGACATACGCCTCGACATTGCGCCCTATTTGGTCTTTCAACGTGATGCGGACACCGCGTTGGAAAGTGGACATGGCATTCTTTAAACCAGAAGGCATGGATATGTAGCAAAAGGTACCCATAGGGGTGATAAAAGCATTTTTCTCCTCATCCTCTACAGCCATGCAAAACTGATGATAACCAGAATATGCATCTAGGAAACATAAAAGGTCGCACCCCGCGGTGGAGTCGACTATCTGGTCTATTCAGGGTAGAGGATAAGGGTCTTTAGGACATGCCTTGTTTAGGTCGGTGTAGTCGATGCACATGCGCAACTTGTGGTTGGCCTTCGGGACTACCACCGGGTTAGCCAACCACTCCGGATGCAGCACCTCCCGGATGAAGCCAGCCTCCTGGAGCCGTGCCACCTCTTCATGGATGAACGCCTGTCGCTCCGTGGCCTGTCGCCTCACCTTTTGCCGGACCGGTCGTGCATCCAGCCGTACTATGAGTCGGTGCTCAATAACCTCTCTGGGGACTCCGGGCATATCCGACGGCTTCCAAGCAAACATGTCAGCATTCGCTCGTAGGAAGGAGACGAGCGCATCTTCCTATTTGGGGTCCAAGTTGCCGCCAATTCTGGCGGTCTTGGACGGGTCATCGCCCAGCTGAATGGACTTGATCACCACCTCGTCGGCAGAGGTGATGCGCTTCTTGGGGGCCCGGAACTGGAGGCCTCCCCTTGAGGGTCCTCGGGTTCAACGTGGTCGGCCGCCGCAATATCATCCACGCGTGCTTCTACGCAATCCAGCGTGGTCTTGACGTCGGCATGGATGGTGATGGGGCCTCCAGGGCCCGGCATCTTGACTTGGCGGTAGGCGTAATGGGTAGCCGCCATGAACTTCACGAACGCTGGCCTCCCGAGCACGGCGTTGTAGGGCAGGTTAAGGTCTGCCACATTGAAGTCAATCCGCTCGGTGCGGAAATTGTTGGGGCTCCCAAAGGTGACCGGCAGCACGATCTCCCTCAGAGGCCACACCTTCCCGGGCGTCACCCCAATGATGGGATAGGATGGCCCGAGCACCATCCCTAGGGCCTTGATCGCATCAAAGGCCTTCGGGGACAGTATGTTGAGAGCCGCACCCCCGTCAATTAAGACTCGGGCAACCTTGACGTTGCAAATGGTGGGGGAGGTCACGAGGGCCAAGTGGCCACTTCATGCGATGCTCCCAGGGTGATCTGCCTGGTCGAAGGTGATTGGCACCCCCGCCCAGCGCGATTTCTGGGCTGCCTCATGGGACGGCACAGTAGCGAGGAGCTCACGCCTCATGGTCTTGAGGCTCCGATGGGACACCTGGGCGCATGCCCCTCCGTCGATGGTGGCGAGGACGCGCTTGGGGTCCTGGTAGCACAGATCGTCATCTTCGCCTCCGACAGGGGCCGCGCTCTTGGCCTCCTCTCGTCGGTTGTCCGTACATTCCGCCGGTGCTTTACCCTTGTGGCGGGCTTCTTTCTCCCTCTCCCTCCTCTCCTGCTTGTACTTTTGTACCCACTCGGCAAAGTTCTCGACCGAGTGGCACTCAGAGAGGTCGTGGCGGGACGTTTGGTGTACCATGCACCACTTGTCCCCTTCCTGGCCCTTGGGGCGAGGGTCCGGGGTGCGCCCGCGGTTGCCCGCGGGCTTGACCCTTCGCGAGGGCTTCTCGGCATCATCGGCGGTGAGGACGTGGCCTTCCTCCCGACAGCGCGATGGCTTCCGCTTCCGTCGCCGCTCACGCCGTTCCTCTCGGGACGCGGAGGGGGCAGCGTTGGTGGAGGCGGGAGCGGGATTCCTAGGGTTCCAGATCCGAGCCTCTCTCTTTGCATGCCACCCGGTCAGCAAGCTCGAAGAGCTCGGTGGTGGTCCTAGGGGCCTTGGATTCGATCTTCTCCAGCATGACGTCGTGACATACGCCAATCCTGAAGGTGAGATCACTGCATGGTCAGCGATGGACGCTATGGTGTTGAGTACCTGGCAAAAGTGCTGGATGTATTTGCGCAGGGACCCGTCCTCTCCTCGCCAGACCATGTGGAGGTCAGCCTCCACTCCTGGGCGTGGGTACGTGCCCTGGAAGTTAGAGGTGAACTGCTGGCACAAGTCGTCCCACGAGGTGACCGACTGGGCCGGCAGGTTCATTAGCCAGGAACGGGCCTGGCCCTTGAGCGCCATGGGGAAGAAGTTGGCCTTGACAAGCTCGTCACCTCCAGCGGCCTCGATGGCCGTTGTATAAACCTGGAGGAACTCGGTGGGATTCACCATGCCGTCATACTTCTCCATGAGGGCTGGCCTAAACTTGTTAGGCCAGCGCACATTGCGGAGACTGGAGACAAATGCCTGACAGCCGTTGCCGACTGGAGGGGCCGACGAGGGCTAGGGGGCCCTTTGGGTGCCGCAGAATGTCCTGCTCGCGACTGGCCACCACAGCCGCTCACCGTTCCCTGGGGGGTTCCCCCTGTGGCGGGGCCGCTGCGGCCGATCGTCGAGCATTTGCGCCTCCTGACGAGGATGCGCAGTCCTGAGCCCGTCCCGTGCGACGTTCGTCGCAGCGCTGCTCAATACAAACATGGGCATCCCGTTCCGCGTATAGCAGATCCCGAGGCACCTCTGGTTGGGCTATAGCCGGGGAGCTCTTGTCTGCCCTCGCGGCTGCTGCTGCCCTTCGAGCTCATCGTTGAGAGGACGAGCTGACCGCGGTGTGCGAACCACGCGGTCGGTGACTTGAGGAAGCGAGGTCGGCGGCCAGCTGACGCTGGGCCGTGCCGACTAGCTTCGCCACGTCGTCAAACCAATGCTTGGCGTTGGACCCCTCATCCGGTGTTACCGGGGGGTGGCACAGGAGTGCCTTCGCCGCCTGGAGGGCGCCTTTAGGCGTGCCAAACTCTAGTCGGCGATGGACGTCGCTCCAGCGCGGCTCGCTGGCACGTCCGCTCTGGTGTAGCCCGGACCCTGCGGGTACGTTGGCGACCCTAGGGGACGCTTGGCCTCCTCCGCCCACATCCGCTGTCTCAGCGGGGGGCAGGGGAGGTGGTATAGCTCCGGCCACCGCCGCAACCATCGAAAGCGGTGAGGGGGACAAAGGTCCTCCCTCCTCCGAGCGGATATGTCGGAAGTTGGGGCTGTGCTCGCCCGTATCGACCTCCTCGACCACCTTGTTGCCCAAGTCACACTCGCGGGCAGCGAGTGAGGCAGGCGTGGTCCGTAGGATGTGGCCGTGGACCATGGCAAGGACGGAGGCGGGCGGTTCCGCCGGGAGACGAAAGGAATACACGTTTAAACCCTAATGTAGCGCGCTCCCCCTACTTGGCGCGTCAGTTGCGATGAATGTGCTCGACAAGCGGGGACCCGGGGGACCCCCTTTTTGGTTCGGCACAGGGGAGCGGTGAATCAGAGTTCGAACTCGCAGCGAGGTGGAGGTTAAGTAGGAAGATGGAGAGAAGTTGCAATCACAAAAGACACAGAAGAATTTATACAGGTTCGGGCCGTCGGGGAGACGTAATACCCTACTCCTATTTTTGTGCTATGTGGAGAATGAATTACAAGGATTGGCGTGGTTGTTCTTCCTTGGGGAAGCTGGATTTGATGACTGAGGTGAAATGCTTTGCCCAAGGTTGAAGAGGCTGAACGAAAAGCCAACCTTCAGAACCCCTTTTATGATGGACTTGGGCCTCCTTTTATAGTGAAAGGGGACACCACAGTAGTCCTAGCTTTCTATACTCCTTTCCATGTGATGGAGCGGCTCTTGTCCTGTCTTGTCGGGGGTCTACCCCCATTCCTGCTCTTGTTGCCATGTCACGGGAGCTGGAGGAGAAAAACGGGCGTTGTGGCTGCCATGCTGCTGACGTGAGGAGGGGTCAACTTACCTACTCCAGTGGGGCCTACCGATCAGTGGCTCTCCGCCTGGAGAGGGGTTGACGTGACACCCCTAGCACCCGTATTCTCTCTCCCACGTGGCCGTCCAGTGCATTTAATGCGACTGGATGGGGCGTGGAGGGAGGCGTGCGTGGCCTGATCGTGCGGCCATACTACGGTCGCTGTCAAAGACATTCTCCCCTCTCTTCCTCGTGATGGGAAAAAAGGATGATGATGAGCGGCTGACAGACGTGCCTCACATCGCAATAAATGCGACGGCGCAGGCGTCTGGCCTCTCTCTAGGCATTAAATATGGTGGTTGGCAGTTGGCAGTTGATCTCGCTCCTCTCTCGGAGAGGTGCGGGCCGGTGGACGAGGGTTCGGGTGATCCCGAACCCTGCCATCTGGGAAGGCGGCGGCCTCCGGGCAGCCCCGAGCCAGGTCCCCTTGGGATGGCCACGTGGCCGCCTGTGGCCCGGACCCGTATGAGCCGTTTAGGGCATGTTTCTGGGGCGCCCTGGTAAGTGAAGGCGTCTTCCGTCTTCAGATATCGTATTCTCGTTATACCCCCGGGCCCATATCACCGACATAAACTATCACTAGATCATTTAATGATTAATTAATTAATTTAAATAATTACTGAAATGTTCTTTATATCATTAAAATTAATCATTGAGATCTAAAAATCCGAGAAAATTTCGAGAGTATATTTAATCATGAAGAATTTAATAAAAATTAAATCCACCCATGTTCTAATTAGAAAATTTTATTTCCCACATTTAATTAAATTTAATATTTAAATTTTCATAGATTTTATTCAAACACTTCTTTTTATTATAAAATAATTTCTAAAAATTCATTTTTCACAACTATTTATATTTAAGTGATTTTTAGGGTGTGATAATAGGTTTGGTGTCCTTTAGCATTAGAGGTCCATAGAATTCATGCTTGTCCAAACGAATGCACATTGTACCACAAAGAGTATGCAAACTTAGAGGTTTGTCATGTCTGCAAGGCTTCTCGATACAAGCGAAAGAGAAATTCTAAGGAAGGACAAAGGTCAAAGAGGGTGGTCCGGTGAAGGTTGTGTGGTATCTACCTATCGTTGATCGTTTCAAAATAATCTTTGCAAATCCCAAGGAAACGGAGTTAAGTATGTTGGCATGCCACATAGAGAAATCACGATGGTATGCTAAGACACCCTACAGATTCGATTCAATGGAGGAATATTGATCGACAATACCCAGAATTCGCAACTGACCCGAGAAACACGAAGATATGTTTGTATACGGATGGCATGAATCCTTTCGTAGATATGAGTAGTTCTCACAGGACTTGGCCAGTTCTTATTGCAAACTATAACCTACCATCATGGTTGTGCTTCAAAACAAAATACATTATGCTTTGCTTGTTAATCGAAGGACCGAAACAACCTGGTAATGATATTGTTGTGTTTTTGGAGCCTGTTATAGATGATCAAGAAATTCTCTGGAAAGAAGATGTGCAAACTTGGGATGCATATGGTCAAGAGAACTTCAATCTACATGTTCTATTGTTCTGCACCATTAATGACTATCCTGTTGTTAATGACCAAATTTGGTAACCAAATCCTTAAGTTCAAGGTCAAATTTGAGACGGAATTGGATTGGTGGAATAATCTGCGGAGGAGCAGAGGCTGCATCGGCTATGCTCAAATTGGTTGAGTAACGATCGGCTACAAGGTCAATCGGCTGAGGTTGGATAGGACAAGGATAGCCGATAGCCGATGTTGAGTCAGAAGAGAGGATAAAACCATTTCTGATGAAAGGGGACGAAGATAAATAGAAGATTCGGTTCCCAAATTGCGCGTTAAAAGATATTGCCATCTATGGATAGAGTTCTGTAACGGCAATTGTATCTGTAAATTAGGGATTTGTTTAGACTATTTTATTGTAATGCGGCATGGGTCCTTATAAAGGGATATTGTCGTCTTTTAAATAGTAGTTTAGATAGAGTCCAGGGTTTGTACAGATAATGTTATTCTTGGGTATAGATAAGACCCAAGATCCCTGTAAATACACATTCTCACAATCAATACAACCTTCGGTGCATCGCCTCCTTTTTCTTCAGACGAACAACTAATTCGGCTTCGGGCTGCATCGTTTTGATCCCCAACTTAAGGTAAATGTTTGTCATTAGTGGTGTATCTCGTCGAATTTAGTGCTTCCATCGTCATGACACTCTAAATTCGATGATTGATGCTGCACTAGTCATCACATATCACGTATAATCTAGAACAATGTTTAGATCTATCTCGACATTAGCTCGTTTCTGTCAAGAATCAGTAGCCGATAGAGCTAGATCTAAGGGTTGGCCTAAATTATATGCGATATCCACCGTCTCGAGGTATTTACATTAGCTACAGTGGATCAGATTGTTCTTTTTATACTTAATGCTGCATCAACATTGATCTATTAAGTCGTTTTTAGAGCTTTTATGATCTATTCGGCTAGATGTATATTGCTTAGAGACAGTGCCGGGGTTTCAGCCGACCTTACCTGTTTTAATATTATTTTGGTATATTTTGCTATCAGATTCATTAAAACCGCCTCTTATATTAAGATCTTGCTCTAGTTAAATGCCCTAAGCCAGAACCTGTTTGCCAGCTATAGCCGACAGCCGACTGATCTATGTTCAGTGCATTTAGCTCAGATCAATATCTTTTCATAAGATAAATCAGAGTATTAGCCGATCCACAGTTGGACTTACGACATCGGCTAGATTGTTAAAGCATATATTTATTATCCCATTGTATATTTGGATTAAGTGGTTAATACTGTCTCGGCGCAGCCGATCTATTCTAGCCACTTGGCCTAAATACACTTCAGGGTAGCATATATATGTAAATTGACTCTTGCAGCCGATCCAGTAGGATCTAACCTAACACTTAACGCATATATCTCTATTTTTCTTGTTGGTTAATAGATCAAACCAACTGGCACGCCTTGTACAGCATAGGAGTCGAGAAGGACCTGCACTGGAGTTAAGCAAATCTCCCAGGCCAGCGCGTGAAAGAAATTTCTCGTCAACACGCTTCTTGGCATGCCCAGTGGGACTATCTCTATCAACTCGGCTAGGACGCATCGACGCAGCTGACAAGATGGTTGACTCCAAGAGCCCCAGCATTTCTCAGGACAACGTCATGCCTGTGAAGATGGAGCAATTATCGGCTGAACAGCAAGCCGATTACAAAAAGATGGTAGAAGAGCTCCAGGCCAACTACCTATAGTCTTTCACCCAGACAAGGTCCGGGGCTATACATCAAAAGTACAAGTTCAGCATGGATGAGCTCAAGGCATCCTCCTCCAGTGGATCAAAGGGCAAACAGAAGACGGAGGAGCCGATTTAGGAACAAGACGATTCGACCCTGCATACTTTGCAACACCGAATTGATTCGGCCGTCCACCACGCGCTGGTCAACCAGAGTTGCATCCTTGTCAACACCCTTAACAACATGATTGCTACTGTTGTCGACGCCAAGATAGCCGACCAACTACAATGGGGGATGACTTACTTCACAGACAGCCAGTTTCCTGGTTACAGGATGTTGGCCACCCAGAATCGGCCGATTCCACCACCAGCACGACCAGGGCCGCCAGGAGTGGTCCTCAACCAGCCGAATCCATCCGGATCGGCTGTGAGAGCGGTGGTCATCATGCTATACCGACAACAACCGCTGCCCCAAGATCAGATCGCCAACATGTTCGATGACAATTGGCAGTTAGAGCCAGTTGCCCAGATTGGCCTGGACAGACAGTACAACACCGGTGGCTGACAGCTGTTCCCGAGCCCACCAACGCCACCACCGGCAAATCGGCCGCCTCCCGCTGATCACCCGTTCCAGTACCAGTATCAAGGAGGGCGTCAAGATCATCATTGCAAGCCTCAGGCGCCACCACCACTGTATCGGCAAGCACCCGTGCCATATGATCAATATGAGCCGATATAGTAGGACAACCGAACTTGGGCCGATTTGATTGCGGACATCATGCGCGTTCAGTTCAGCCTCAAGCCAAAGGACTCAGGGAACATGTATCGGTATCCTTATCCAGAGCATTTTGAGCAGATTCCTTTGCCCAACCGATACAAAGTCCCAGAGTTCTTGAAGTTCTCAGGGCAAGACAATGTGTCAACCTACGAGCATGTCAGCCGATTCTTGGCGAAGTGCGGCAAAGCATCGGCTATAGATGCCTTGAGAGTCCGGTTGTTCCCTTTGTCTCTTTCAGGATCGGCTTTCACCTGGTTCTCTTCATTGCCTTACAACTCAATTCGTAGCTGGGCCGATCTCAAAAAACAATTTCATAGCTACTTTTACACCAGCAACCACGAAAGGAAGTTGTCGGACCTCACCAGTATCAGGCAAAAGCACAAAGAGTCAGCTCAAGAATACATTCAACGTTTGAGAGAGATGAGGAACCGATGCTACAGCCTGGTGCTGTCGGACGCCCAGCTAGCCGATTTGGCCTTCCACGGCCTGATCGCGTCGATCCGTGAATGTTTCTCCGCTCAGGACATCGACAGCCTGGCACATTTGGCACAGAAGGTGACGGCCCATGAGATTTCAAGACATCAGGAAGGCCGTCAAAAACATAACTCAAGTCATCATTGAGTCAGACTCCGATTCCAACGACGATGACGCAGAGGTGGTGGCAGCCAAATGGGCCAAGAACAAAAAGGCCATCGTCTGCCAGTGGCTGTTGAAGATGGCCAAAGAGGAAAAATATGACTTTGACATCACCAAGGTTGATAGGATCTTTGACTTATTACTCAAGTAGAAGCAGATTCAGCTCCTCGAGAACCATGTGATCCCATCGGCCGATGAATTGAAGAAGAAGAAATATTGTAAGTGGCACAACTCTACATCGCGTGCCACCAATGACTGTAAAGTCTTCAGACAGCAGATCCCGTCGGCAATAGAGGCCGGGAAACTCAAGTTTGTCGATTCCACTCGGCCAATGAAGGTAGATGGCAACCCCTTCCCAATCAATATGGTTCAAACCGGCTCTAGGCAAGCTAATTGGCAGTGCAGAATGATGTACAGCTTTGCCGAAATGTTGAAAGGGGTCAATGCAGAAACGTACACCGGCAGTCTGTTCACGATCGGCTAGGGCCGATCCATCAAGACTTCTTCGACGAAGATGAGAACGATGACCACCACGACGAAGGAGAGGCCGATGATGAAGAATCGGCCAATCCCCAATGGTGCCCCTCTGACCTCTTCACCAAGGCGCAGAAACGAAGAATTCAAAGACTAAAGCGTGAAGGAAGGGAAGAAGAAGTTTGGCAGATGATCGAAGAACAACGTCGTCGGCTGGGTAAAATCAAAAGGCGATGGATCCCCAAAAGAAAAACCACCACAGCCAACGAGGAACAAGCCAGTGAGAGTTCAGCTGATCAAGCCAGAAGGGCAGCCAAAGGGAAAGGCAAAGTCTCTGCATCGGTCAATATGGTATTCATATTGCCAGCCGAATTCGGTGCTCCTGAAGCCGATGCAGACAATATTGATGACGCCCTGGTCAAGCTAGCACTGTTCTCAGATCAAGCCATTTTTGACAAGCCAGAAGGGACAGAAAATCAGCATCTAAAGCCGCTATATGTAAAAGGCTTCGTTAACGGCAAGCTGATGTCAAAAATGCTAGTGGATGGGGGAGCCGCAGTAAACCTGATGCCCTATGCAACATTCAGGAAATTGGGAAAGGGAGACGGAGACCTGATCAAGACTAATATGGTATTAAAGGACTTCGGCGGCAACCCATCAGAGACCAAGGGCGTGTTGAATGTCAAGCTGACCGTCGGCAACAAGACCGTGCCCACAACCTTTTTTGTCATCGACGGGAAAGGGTCTTACAGCCTGCTGCTCGGGAGGGACTGGATACATGCCAACTGTTGTGTCCCTTCCACTATGCACCAGTGTCTACTTCAATGGGATGGAGACAAGGTGGAGATTGCACCAACCGACAGGTTAGTAAGCGTCGCCAATGCCAATTTGCCACTTTGGGAAATCGATGGCATTGATTGTTTGTCTGGGAAAATCTGGCAAGCCGATTTTCTAAAAGTGTCCGATTCTGCAATACAGCTGATTGGAGATGACGGGCCGCAGCTGCTGCTCTGAGCAAGACATCGTGGAGGGCTTGAACGTCTATGGCACGAACACCACGGATGAAGACGATGGCAAGCTAGGGCAAGGTTTTACATCGGCCAACGAGTTAGAAGAAATATATATAGGCTCTGGTGACAGGCCTCGGCCGACGTATATCAACAAAAATTTGTCTTCTCATTGTAGATCTCAGCTGATTGATTTGTTAAAAGAATATAAAGATTGTTTTGCTTGGGAGTACTTCGAGATGCCTGGCCTTAGCCGATCTATAGTTGTTCATCAACTGCCGATCAAGGCAAGCTATCGGCCGTTCAAACAACCTCCCAGGAGGTTCAAAGCCGATGTGTACGACGTGATCAAAGCCAAAATAACTCGGCTATACGATGCTGGATTCATTCGGTCGTGCCGATACGCCGAGTGGGTCTCAAACATTGTCCCAGTATTAAAGAAGAATTGCAAACTCAGGGTATGCATCGATTTCAGAGACTTGAATAAGGCTACCCCCAAAGATGAATACCCAATGCCCATAGCCGATTTGCTCGTAGGCGCTGCATCAGGCCACAAAATCATCAGCTTTATGGATGTCAATGCAGACTAAAATCAAATCTTCATGCCGAAGAGGACATTCACAAAACTGTCTTTCGATGCCCTGGGGCGATCGGCTTGTATGAATGGGTCGTTATGACGTTTGGGCTAAAAAATGTTGCGGCAACATATCAACGGGCCATGAACTACATCTTCCACGACATGATCGGCTCTCTGGTGGAAATTTACATCGACGATGTTGTTGTCAAGTCCAGAGAGATAAAGGACCACATAGCCGATCTAAAGCTAGTGTTGGAGCGAACAAGAAAATATGGCCTGAAGATGAATCCATTGAAGTGCGTGTTCGGCGTGTCGGCCAGGGCAATTTCTAGGGTTTCTTGTTCATGAAAGAGGAATCAAGGTTACACCAAGAAGCATCAATGCTATCAAAACGATACAACCTCCGAAGGACAAGAAGTAGCTTCAATCATTGATTGGCAAAATCAACTTCATTAGGCGGTTCATAGCCAATCTTTCAGAGAAGATGGAGTCGTTCACACCACTGCTTCGGCTTAAAGCCGATCAAGCATTCACATGGGGGGCAGAGCAGCAGAAGGCCTTAGACAATATCAAGAATTATTTAAGCTCGTCTCCAGTTCTAATTTCTCCACAAAAGGGAATACCATTCAAGCTTTACTTGTCAACCGATGACAAGTCAATCGGCTTAGTCCTAATCCAAGAGGTTGAAGGCAAAGAAAAAGCTATCTTCTATCTCAGCCGACGGCTGTTGGACACAGAGACAAGGTATTTACCAGTGGAGAAGCTATGCCTGTGCCTATATTTTTCATGTACAAAGTTAAGGCATTATCTGCTATCCAACGAGTGCACAATAATATGCAAAGCCGGTGTCATTAAGTACATGCTATCGGCTCCAGTTTTAAAAGGACGGATTGGAAAGTGGATTTTTGCCCTGACCGAATTTGATCTGAGGTATCAAGCACCAAGGGCAGTTAAAGGGCAAGCCATAGACGATTTTATCGTGGAGTACAAAGATAGCTCAATCGGCTCAATCGAAATTATGCCTTGGACACTGACATTCGATGGCTCGGTGTGCACTAACGGCTGTGGTATCAGCTTGGTCATTATTTTGCCTAGGGGGCAAGCTTTGAATTTGTTTTTTCTATCAACCCCCATGCTACAAACAATTAAGCCAAATATGAAGCAATACTTAAGGGGTTGCATCTTCTCAAAGAAGTTGAAGCCGATGCCATAGAAATAATGGGGGATTCACTATTGGTCATCAGCTAATTGTCAGGGGAGTATGAATGCAGAAATGATGCGCTGATGGTCTACTATCGACAATGCCAAGAATTGATAGATAGCTTTCGGCTAGTTACACTGGAACACATCCCTAGAGAGCAGAATACTGAAGCAAATGATTTAGCTCAAGGGGCATCAAGCTACAGGCCGATGATAAAAGAAGTTGGGATAGAAGTCGCAACCATGACAACCGATGATTGGAGGTTTGAGGTTTACAGCTATTTACAGAACCCCTCTCAATCGGCTTCAAGGAAATTGTGATACAAAGCCTTAAGATATGTTTTGCTCGATGAAGATCTCTACTATCGGACGATTGATGGTGTGCTGCTCAAATGTATTAGTGCCGATCGAGCCAAAGTGGCTATCAGAGAAGTGCATGAAGGGATATGCGGCACGCATCAATCGGCTCACAAGATGAAGTGGTTGCTTTGGAGAACAGGGTATTTTTGGCCGATGATGCTGGAGGATTGTTTCAAGTATTATAAAGGCTGCCAGGATTGTCTAAAATTCAGCACCGTGCAAAGAGCACCAGCATCGGCTATGAACCCGATCATAAAACCTTGGCCGTTTAGAGGATGGGGCATCGACATGATCGGCCAAATCAATCCACCCTCAAGCAAAGGGCATAAATTCATTCTGGTGGCAACAGATTACTTTACAAAATGGGTGGAGGCAATTCCTTTGAAGAAGGTTGATTCTAGGGACGCAAATCAAGTTTGTTAAAGAGCACATTATCTACCGATTTGGCGTCCCACAAACAATAACAACAAACCAACGATCTATCTTCGTATCAGACGAGTTTGTTCAGTTTGCCGACGGCATGGGGATTAAATTACTTAATTCTTCACCATACTATGCGCAGGCTAACGGGCAAGCAGAGGCTTCAAACAAAAGTTTGATCAAACTGATAAAGAGGAAGATTTCTGAATACCCTAAGCAATGGCATAGCTGATTAGCCGAATCACTTTGGGCATATCGGATGGCATGCCACGGATCTATCCAAGTCCCTCCATACAAGCTGGTCTATGGGCATGAAGCAGTGCTGCCGTGGGAACATATCATCGGCTCGAGACGAGTTCAGCTACAAGATCAGCTCACAGCCGATGATTACTATCACCTGATGGTAGACGAATCGGAAGAACTAGTTTTATCACGAATGAGGGCCTTGGAAAAGGTAAGAAGGGATAAGGAACGAGTAGCCCGTCATTATAATAAGAAAGTTGTACCTAAGTCTTTTGAGGAGGGTGAACTCATTTGGAAACTGATATTGCCGATTGGAACAAGAGACAATAAATTCGGCAAGTGGTCGCCAAATTGGGAAGGGCCTTTCAAGATCCACAAATGTGTCTCTAAAGGAGCCTACATGTTAGAAGGGTTGGATGGAGAAGTATTTGAAAGGGCTCTAAATGGAAAGTATTTGAAAAAATATTACCCATGTGTATGGATCAATTCATGATTCGGCTTTGTTTGTTCAGCCGATTCATGTTAGCCGATGCATTGTGACGCACACATCGCCTTCAGGTGATTTTCAAGCCATGTTTTTCCCATAGTTACCTGTGATCGACTAGCGGTGGCCGATGGTTATGACAACAAGACACAAGTGTATTAAGTTCATAATTTCATCGACATCAACGACATCAACAAAATTAGGAGGGCATATGCATATACAAAATAATATGATATCAAGGAGACGGAGCAAATTTTTCAAAATTTTTCACGTCTTCAAAAGTTTAATGTGATCGGCAAACATGCATTAAGTAAGAATCAAGTAAAGCAAGAGAAAGCAAGAGATAATGTTAGCCTATTACAAAAGGTGGACAATGTAAGCCGATTACAAGTGATAGTCAGATACAAGGTTTATAAATTCTGCCCTAACTAGTACAACCAGCTCACCGCTTGAGGAAGTCCTTGATGGCCGATATTGCCCTGTGGCGGATCATGTCTATTTCTTCTATGGCCCTTGTGTCGGTTGCATCGCTCCCCAGGATCGGCTTTATCGCCTTGGCCATGTCCGACAAATTTGACACGGCTGCCTTGATCTTTGCTCGCTGGTCCTCTATCTCTTTCGGCAGGCTGGCCACGCGTTGTTCTTTGGCCGCGATGTCAGCATCGACATTGGCAAGCTCGGCTATCAGCTATTCCCGGCGTTTGTGAAGCCGATCGAGTTCCGCAATTGGCTCAGTCTTCAGGGCATCAAATTTGGCCTTTTCGGCAGTGATGTCTTGCCAGCTGGCCTTGATAGTGGCTTCTAAGGCCTTGTTCTCGCAACGATCGGCTATCCTTTGTTTGGCTCGTTCAAGCTTGTGTCGATGCGCCTCCAAAAAGGTAGCTGGCGCGATGGTGTCAGCAAGCTGGTCTGGTAGCCGATCTTGGATGTCCTCGAACCGACTACGGATGGAACCGCAATCGGTGACCAAGAAGTCTAGAGAGCACTCCAGCTGTTTGGCTATGTCCTCCAAGGTGGCTAGTAGCTCATCGTCTGATACGACCACGGCCTTGTCGATGCTCTCGTCGGGATCAAGAAATTCTGATAAATCAAAGTCCAGGAGATCGGCTACAGACTTCAAGATTGAAAATTGGTTAGAGAGCCGACATAACTAACAAGCCGACTTGTAAAGTTGAGCAGGACTTACTCGGACAGCCGAAACTGAGGTAGCCACATCCTCAGCATCATTGACGTGCGCGACCATTGGTGTCGGCTCCCTCGAAGCACGGGGGGCTGTAAAAAGAAAATGCGAGTTAAAAATTCGGCTAAGCTAGTGAGAAAAAAATATGAGGATTGAGCTTACCGAGGGAGGGGGGCCGTTTTCTTCCTTGTAGCTAATTTCTTGACCTATGGACGCCAAAAGCCGATAAGTTGCAATGTGAAAAGGTGAAAGATGGCGGGATTGAGCAGTAAAAACACTTACCGGCTGAGGACGTGGGATGCGTCTCGGAGGGCTTGGAGTTCGCTCAGTGGTTTGCTCGGCCGATGGAGTTTGGGTGTGCTTATCGGAAGAGCTTGATTCGGCTGCGGCAGCGTTGATGGCCTCCTCCATTTCCTCGTCCCTGACTTCTTCTTCGAGGGCCACATCCACGTCCGGATCGACTGGGGGCAAGTCATCGCCTGGAGTTGTCCTCGGCTTCTTTGAAGTGTGCTTCTTTATCTCTGCAGGTGGAGTAGCCACAGCCAATGGTGCCGCCCTTTTTGGCCGATGCAGCGGCGCACGGGTCTGGCCGTGGGGTAGAGTTCCCACCTTCGGCGCTTGGTAGCCGATGATGGACGAGGCCAGCCCGCCGCCAGATAACAGCCCGGGGGCGTATTGGATGGCCACCCCTGTGTTGCTTGTGTGCGGGGAGAGGAGTCGATTGTCTGCAAAAGAAATGAAGCATGATCAGCCGATAATATAGAGAAGGGTTGAAAGAAAAAACAGGGATTGAGATAAGGAAAAAGATACTTACCGATGCGGTCATTTCTGGATCGATGATGGTCAGATATATAGATGCCGACTAGTGAAACAAGTGTTGCTTCCATTCATTCCACCATCGGCTGAAGATCGACGTCCTTCGTATTGCCAGATCAATGTTGTCAATACTGCCTAGAGGGGGGCCAGGTATGTTGAGCAGCCGATTCATCATGATGTCACCCTCAACCTTGCCTCTGGTCTGGATCTTGTCTGTATAATACAAGCCGATCGGTAGTTGACCCATACCCAGTTGCCTTGCGAGCACCATCGGATGATAAAATTCATAGGACTTTTGAACGTTGCGTCCTTGGTGGATGCCGACTAGAAGTATGCAGGGTGTGATAGCCGATGTATAGATTTCCCTCGGCTTGTCATAGCTTTTAGAATTAAGTTCATCCAGCCGAAGATCATCTGGGAGTTCGCATTTTTTAAAGTCTGTATAAGCAAACCATATCCTTGAAGTGCTTGGGAAGCCACTGTACAGGTTGCTAAACCAATCTTTGAACTAATCGGCTGTCAGTTTGGATCCGGGATAGGTTGCCACTGCCTCCCCATATGATAAGCATCGGCAGGTTGTTACTTCTTCATCATCTTCGAATCTCGGCTCGATCAAGGGGAAATCGGACTCTAGTGGGGATGTTTTTTCTGTGACCCGATGGAGATGGAGTTTTAACCATAGTTGTAGTAGTCACCAGGGCCCTCCTGTGTTGACGGCTTGTTGAGAGGCTAGCCTAGCCGATACACTGCTTAATATTTGGTATAAGTAACTGAGCAAATATTTCCCCAGAGGTACTTGCTTCTTGCTCACTAGGGCTTTGGCTACATATTGCCAGTTACTCGTCGGCCCACAGCTCGACCCACAGAAGACATACCTCTCTAGCCACATCAACAAAAAGGCAGTGTGTTCTCTCTCAGTGACTGGGCCGTCCTTCATATTCATAGAAATAAATCCACTCCAACCCCCTATGCTTTTGGTCTTGAAGTTATGAGAGCACTTGATATTGAGGCCGATCGGGTCAACTGTGGATGTTATGTCCAACCCTGTGATCATTGCTATGTCCATGAGGGTTGGTGTCATCGGCCTAAAAAGGAACGCATTTAGCGTATCCGACCAGAAATAGGTGGCAGCCGATAAGAGAGGGTCATCCTTTGAAATATCGGCTATTGTCAGGGCTAGGCATTGGTTTATCCCTATCTCGGTCCAATGGGTCTGCAGCCTAGCCGACATCCCAGAGAACCAAGCTAGCCAAGTTTTGTCCTTTGAGGGCCAGGATTTGAAGGCACTAGACCAGCGAGCTAGGTTGGGAGTAGAAAATCTGAAGGGGACTCTGTTCGTTTCGGCATTGATGAGCTCGCTGGGGTCTATGTTGCCAATCGGCCCTAATAAAAACTGATTGGGGCTGGTGAGGTATGGGATTGCAATTTGGTGACTAAGGTGCTGTGATTTAAAGGATGGAAAGACGAGGTTACGAAGGCTGAAGGCCAAATTGCGTGGAATAAAAGATGATAGCTGATGGGACTTACCTCTGGGTATTCTGTCTGAGGTGTCTCGGAGTGGGCGCTCGAAGAAGCCATTGCTGGTGATTGCCGCTTCTTAGGGTTCGCCGGGGAATAAGAGGTCGCCGAGGTTGATGAGTTCACCGAGGAGGTCGCCGGAGATCTCAAGGGTTGCTGAGGTGGCTGTTGGTTTGTGGTAATCTGACACGTGCGGTGGCCGCGAAGGCGGTATTTGAAGGATATTTTTGGGTAGCCGAAACGGTTTTGGTCGGGAAAAGCGGGAATTTGGAAAAGCAGCAAATCTGCGATATTATCTTATCACGGACTTGGGGGGCATGTGTTAACGACCAAATTTGGTAACCAAATCCCTATGTTTAAGGTCGAATTTGAGGCGGAATTGGATTTGTGGAATAATTTGCGGAGGAGCAGAGGCTGCATCGGCTATGCTCAAATCAGCTGAGTAACGATCGGCTACAAGGTCAATCGGCTGAGGTCAGATCGAACAAGGATAGCCGATAGTCGATGTTGAGTCAGAAGAGAGGATAAAACCGTTTCCGATGAAAGTGGTCGAAGATAAATAGAAGATTCGGTTCCCAAATTGCGCGTTAAAAGATATTGCCATCTATGGATAGAGTCATGTAATGGCAATTGTATCTGTAAATTAGGGATTTGTTTAGAATGTTTTATTGTAATGCGGCATGGGTCCCTGTCTATGGATATTGTCGTATTTTAGATAGAGTCCAAGGTTTGTACAGATAATGTTATTCTTGAGTATTAGCCGATTCACAGTTGGACTTATGACATCGGCTAGATTGTTAAAGCATATATTTATTATCCCATTGTATATTTGGATTAAGTGGTTAATACTGTCTCGGCGCAGCCGATCTATTCTAGCCACTTGGCCTAAATACACTTCGGGATAGCATATATAAGTAAATTGACTCTTGCAGCCGATCCAGTAGGATCTAACCTAACACTTAATGCATATATCTCTATTTTTCTTCTTGGTTAACAGATCAAACCAACTGGCACGCCTTTTGTACAACATAGGTAGTCAAGAAGGACCTGCACTGGAGTTAAGGAGATCTCCCAGGCCAGCGCGTAAGAGAAATTTCTCGTCAACAGTACCTGGCAATCTTTCAGGACAAACTCTGAAAAGAAAGAAGGATTGCTCTAACTGTATGGAAAATACATTCAGTAAGTGGCTAAAAAAGTCGCGAAAGATGTTTTACGTGGGTCATAGGAGATGACTCTCGCTACGTCACTTGTATAGAAGAATGAAGAAAATTTTCAATAGTAAGAGAGAGCTTGAGCCTGCTTTGTTGGACATGACCGGAGATGAGGTGCACGACATGGTAAAGGGCATAACTAATGAGTCTTGGAAGAAAAGGAAACATAGTAAGGCAAAGGACAAGGGTATGTGGAAGAAAATATCCATATTTTTGTGACTACCTTACGAAAAGATATTGAGGTATGTCATTGCATTGATCTAATGCACGTAGAAAAGAATATGTCCCAGAGTTTAGTCGGGCTACTCATGAATATTCCTAAAAAGACAAAGGATGGATTGAACGCGCGCCTAGATGTACAGGAGGTGAATATTCAAAGTGGACTTGCCCTAGTAACTAATTTGGACATAGGAAAAGTGTACCTCCCTCGAGCTTGCCACACCTTGTCAAAGGATGAGAAGATCCAAATGTTATCCTGCTTGAAAGATATACAAGTTCCATAGGGCTATTCAGCAAGGATAAGTAAGTATGTTTCATTGGATGATCTCAAACCGATTGGAATGAAGTCCCACGATTGTCACGTGATAATCACACAACTGTTACCAAATGCTATAAGAAGTATTCTTCCATCCAAAGTCCACCACATGACCATGCGTCTGCGCGCCTTCTTCGATGCAATCAACTAGAAGGTTATAGACCCCGAAAATCTTGATGGGTTGTAGGCAGATATTGTCAAAACTCTCCCTCACTTGGAGATGTATTTTCCACCGTCTTTCTTCGATATCATGGTTTATCTCCCTGTTCACCTTGTCAAACAAACAAAATTATGTGGCCCAACTTTTCTAAGATAAATGCACCTGTTCGAGCGGCACATGGAAATTCTGAAGTCGTACATCCAAAATAGAGAAAAACCGAAGGGGGCATCTTTGAAGGATATACGACTGAGGAGGTTATTAAGTTCTATGTCGATTACATGTCCAAGACTGATCCTATCGGAGTTGCAACATCTTGTCATGAAGGAAGATTGTCAAGTGTTGACACAATAAGAGGAAAACAAATTGTCAAGATGCCTATGCCCAGGTTCATTTCTCCGTGCTCCAACATATGGCAGAAGTTGCCCCATATTTTGAGGAGCATTTAGTGAAGGTCTGACAGGAGAACATGGGTCGATCGAATATGTGGGTCAACAAGGAGTATAACTCTCATTTTAATGAATGGTTCAAGAATCTTATTGCAACATCAACCGATGGGCCAAATGAAACAGTAAGGAGGTTGGTGGTGATACCGTGTTGGGATATTGACACATGACAAGGATACTATATTAATGGATACAGATTTTACACCATCAAACAAGACGACAAGAGCATAGTGCAAAACAACGGGGTGTGTATAGATGCTTTTCAGGATCAATTTGGGTCCAACATATACTATGGCTGCATAGAGCAGAAATGAGAGCTGAACTACCTGAAGTTCAAAGTCCTATTGTCTCGTTGTCGCTAGGTGAATTTACGCAGTGGTTCTAATTCAACATGGATGGTTTCACAACTGTAGATCTAAGCACGGTTGGATATGTGGATGAACCATTTATACTTGTGAAACAAGTCTTGCAGATTTTCTACATAAAATTCCCGGCAAACAAGAAGCTGCACGTCGTAAGGGATGGCAAGAGAAGAATTGTTGGGGTGGACAACATCGCTGAAGAAGATTATTAGAACCAAAATCTTCATGTAAGTACACAAAGAGACCTTGACGATGATCCCGAAGATGATGTGGCATACGCTCGTTCACATCACACGGAAGGCATATCCTTGTAGAAGGTATAATTAGATACTAGAGTTCATTCACGTGTTGCAGCTAGGATATGCGTTTGATGCATTTATGTATGTGTTTTACAGGGATAGATGAAAAAAATGACAAAAAGGTTACGATTGATCATGGCACGGTGAAGAGGACGAGGTCGGATAAGAAGGAAGTGCCATACACTTGTTCAGATGACTCGAGATGCCTATACTTTTAATTGGAGACTTTAAATTAATTTGAATTGCTATTTTTTGCAAGGCAAGAAGTATTTTGGTTCAACGTCTCAAAAATCTTGCTTGCTATGTAATACCTAAAAGTCGGGCTTGCGTCCAATGTTTCAAAAATTCCTGATTGCAAAGGCATGAAACATATGTTGCACTCCCACTTAATATTGGAATAGCTCCTTACAAGACCCTAAACCCTAACAAGGAATAAGGATAAAGTCAATAATAGTAAACGACAGTAATATGTCTATTATAGAAAAGAAGTTAAAAATGCTATCGACGATGGGCTTTAAGTAAAAACCGATTGAGACGTTATCTCAGCCGGGCTTTAATTTGAGCCCGTCACGGATGACCTTATCTTAATCGGGTATTATTAAAGATCGTCACTAATCATTATCATTCGTAACAGAGAACAATAGATGGCTGCCGCGGATGTGGTTTGACCAAGCTAAGATTATAGTCCTGTTAATGCCAGAATCTGGTAAGCCCCGGTGTCCTAAGTGTTTATATCGGCTCAAAGATAGTGTTGACTTGGATTTCTGCAAGCAGTCGATGAGGGTTTTCTATTATCTACATCTCTAGCAATCGGATTCTTGTTAGATTCGATTCGAGATCAGGTCTTATCCAGAGGAAACCGAGTCCAAGAAGGATGCAGCTTGTATCTATTAATTAAAAAGAGTTTGTTAACTTTCTATTTTATCTTTAAGAAAGTGTGTTAGTGTCCAATAAGGACTCGGTTTGTTTCCTTTTATCTTTAGGGAAGTTTGAATTGTAATCTGTTAGGATCTTTGTCAGCCTATGAGTATAAATATGTAAGCCCGAGGTCCATGTAAAAATCTCTCTCTCGATCAATACAACTCGGCGCATCGCCACCTTTTTTATCTGCATACTTTATCATCCGACAAAACTTGGCACCTGACGCGGGGCTGCATCGGCTTCGATCTCCAGTGAAGGCGTAAGTCCAAGGTCCTGCCGGTTAAGGCAATCGTATTGGCTACGACGGCGTCGTCCATGCCTGCATCAGTACATTCGACCTCTTGGATTGCTTCGATTCGGTTAACATCTGTGCATGATTATTTATCATATGTCTCTATTGAATCTAGTCCTAGTATCTCGATTTGGCTCTATCGGCTGTCCCTTGTTTTAGGGTTTCTGCCGATACCAGCTAAATCGTTATATTAGATTAGATTAGCTTAGGCATCCACCATCCTGAAAATCGGTCAAGGGCTTGATTGTCTAGATATTGCGTTTCTTTTCATACTTAGTGCTGCATTAGTTTAGTTTGATCTACTAAGTCATTATTAGAACCGTAATCTCTAGCCTGCTTGTTGACTGCCAATAAGAGTTATCTGGACATTACATCAGCTATGTTATGAATACATATAATCTTTGTCTTGAAGTACGTTTAGAGATAAGTGATTTATACTGTCTCGGTACGCAACTGATCTATCCTAGTCACTTGGTGTAAACATATTCTGAGACATAGATTATATGCTCTTAATATATTCGGCCGATCGAGTAATCGTCAATCCCATGGACGTTGCATCGACTTGTAAGGATTGCGTACGAATTGGTTTTTAGCCAATGACAACAGGGTATTCATCGATCATTGCTTATCTGTCGGATTTAATGACATCGGGCCTCCAGCCGATGTATGCTTTAACCATCAGATTAGTATTTATTCTATCATACCATTGTTTGCCGATTAGTTTATTGTCTGATTACATTATCATCAGCCAATTGTCTTTATATCATTGTTTACAAAAGTGTTGGAATCTACATCGAAAATATAGCCGATTATTCAAAACTCTAATTGCATCGGTTGACATCAGCATCGGCTAGAATCACTTTATCGGCTTATCAGCCAATCGACTGTCAACAGATCGGCTATCTCGTTCATCGGCTTATTGGCCGATATGATTTATGCTTTGCTGCTTTGTATATCTTGTTAGTGACAGGATCAAACTGACTGGCACGCCCACGCTTCAATGATTTTAGGACCTACACTGGAGCTAAGAAGATCTCCCAGGCCAGCGTGTGATCTGACGTCAAATACATCTTTTGGCATCACAACGGCGGTACGGATTTGGTGTCAACAAGTCCTAGGGCAAGTTTCTTCACTTCACTTCACATATCTATTACATCACCACCACCGTGCCTGGCGCCACTGTCCCCGACCTCTCTATAGTTTGACATCGGTGCCCGTGACTTTCTGTCAACCTCCCGCCAGCACCGTCCCTAAGCCCGATACCACCGTCCCCAAGCCAGGCGTCACGAACCGTGCGTGACCTTCCATGAGCCCGATGTCGCCCTCCTTGACCTCCTTCGTGCTCAGCGCCGCCACCATCAAGCACGGTACGACATCCCCAAGCTCGACACCGCCCTCACCGTCCTCCTTCGAGTAAATTTAGTGTTATTTGAAGCCCTAAACTAAATTTTAGAGGAATTTGAGTAACTTAGTGGAATTTGAAACCCTAGACTTAATGGAATTTAGTGTAATTTAGTGGTAATTGAAACTCGACACTTAGAGTAATTTAGTAGTATTTGAAACCCTAGACTTAGATTTAGTGTTATTTGAAACCCTAATCTAAATTTTATTGGAATTTGAGTAATTTCTTGGAATTTGAAACCATATACTAAATTTTAGTGTAATTTAGTGGAATTTAAAACTCTAGATTTAGTGTAATTTAGTGGAATTAAAAACCCTACACTTAGTATATAGTGACTTGGTGAATTTTAGTGTCAAATTTTAAATTTTGCGGTATTTAAGTTTGTAGAAAATGTATAATCAAGCCCCAGTCACATTGGTGACAACTAGTGCAACCACGTCTGGACGTAACCCTAGAACTGCAAATAGGCTACCCAGGGAACGGTTAACAATAACGGATGTTGATGACCAACGATTCCCGATGGCTCGAGCATCACTAGTGAAGAAGTTTACATGTACATGTGGAGCCTTAGGAAGATCACACTTCAGCATCCTATTGGACGATGTTAAGGAAGTGCCAGATGAGGATAAGGATATTGCTTGGGAGAAGTTCAAGGAGTGCTTCGAGTACCCCCAAGACGACGAGGAAAAAGATGGGCAATTGTTGGAAAAATTTTAAGACAAAGCTCGTTAACAAGTTCACACTCAATCCCAACAACCAAACACCATTTGGCACGTAGCGGTGGATCATAGATACCGTTTGGGGCGAGTTTGTGGCTGCAAAAATAACTCCTGAGTTCATGGAGAAAAGCGAGGTTGCTCAGAACTCGAGGCTAGAAATAGGCTATCACACCATGAAGTTTCCCTTTCTAGCCTTAAATGATTTAATAAATCGCTCTAACAAATTGTCGAAAATTAACCTAGAGCAAAACCCTAATTAATAAATCCATTTAATAAGTGGAATTCGCTTGGTGGGATTTTTCATAAATTTCCCATGCTAAAATATATTAACAAGAATTTTTGTGGAATTTTCAGAGCAAAGGAAATAATTTTAATAATTGAAATATTATTATCAAAATTAAATTAAATAAAAAATTCCCTATTTCTTTTTATTTTCCTTTTTCTTCCAACTGTGGGCCATTTCCGGCCCACCTCCCGCCTCCGGCTCACGCCCGCGCCCACGTCTTGCCTCGTCCCTTTGGGTTAACCCGTGGCCGCACCTAACTAGCCGCAAGTCCGCTTCGCCTCCCTCTCGCTCTCTGGGACAGACAGGTGGGCCCTACCTCCGGCCGAAGAGAGCGGGTTGACGTCAACCATGTCGCCACTCTCCCCGTGCCCCTCGTGCATACTCCGTGCCGTCCCAAGATGTCGCACCCCTCTCCACCACTCCCCCGTGCGCATCACACCATGAAATGGCGAGGATAAAAATTCTAAATCCACCACCCGTTCCCCTCTCTCACCCCATGTTGCCGGCGTTTCCGCCCCATCCCAGCCACGTTGGAGCCTACCCCCGAACTATAAATGTCACCCCCGAGCTCCTCTCTCTACCTTTCTGCATCACAGTAGCTCCGCGTGACCTCTCTCGCTCCCGCGCCGTTCTTCCCTAGCACCACCACACTCCACCGCCTTCGGCCGCCTCTAGCTGCAATGCCACTCGCCGCCGAGCTGCGTTCTTGCCACCGTCGGCTTTCCGACACCATGAAGGACCCCAGCAACTGCTTGGATGTCGTCCTCCGTCACCAGGACATCGTTCCCATCGTGCACCGATGAGCCCCTCCATTTTTCCCGTCCAGCCAGTGATGTCCGCCGCCATGTGCCTCCTCTCTCCCTTTAACCCCTTTCTATTCTTCCTTAGGCGCCACCATACACCATCCGCCCTTCTTTTTGCCAAATTGACACAGTTGCCGTTGTCGCCGTCCTCTTCTCCTGCACCAGTTGCTGCTGTCTCGGTGAGCTCACCACCTCTCCCTTCCCTTTTTCCTTCACGGGCCTCGTTTTCTCACGTGTGTGCCGCCGCCTCCCACGTGCGTCGCTCCATCCCACACTGTCGCTCGCTGCTCGCCGATGACCATTTGGTCCCGGACGCCGCCGCCGTGCCGCCTCGCATTCCACCGGTCGGCGAAGCCGCCGTCCCCTTTTGCTGGCGCTGTCGAATTCACCTTTGGTGAATCCGAGCCGTCCCCGTGGATGCCTCGGTGCTGTCCCGCATCGGCGCCACCTGGGCACCACATCGGTGCAACCTCTGCCCGCATGGTTGTCATGTCGGCACCACGTGTGCGCCACGTAGTGTCACACTCGGAAAATAGAACACGATATTCCATTTGTGAGTGCATAAATCCTTGTCCCATGAGGCAAGGTACACATTACATAGTTGGTAAATAACAGAGTAAACAAGCGGAAGCGTAGATATAGTACTTTATCACATGGGTGACCAATAGCCCAACATTAAAAGATAAAAAAATAAAAGACGACAGCTATGACGGGCCACCATAGGCGCTTTGACGGCAAGCATGAGCTAGACCCCAAAGCCTTCTACTTTGAAACACTCCTCTGCTGGAAGGGGAAAAAGAGCAAGGCTGAGTACAACCACCATACTCAGCAAACCATGCCAGGAGAATGCAAATATAATGCAACGGAGTACAAAGAATTCATTTATAAGGCTATTTTGCAGAAAACCAGCATTTTAAGTACTTAAATATTTAAAGACATTTAAATGAAGCACGAGCCTATCTCTAATCATATTACTATCAATCTGCGCACCGATGCGATCTTGCCTTATCCTAGGCCAACAAGTGCTAACTCCAATTATTTCAGTTTTAAACAGAATTAAAGTCTAACTTGGATACATTGCTCGGCTTGCCATAACCGAGGGCGTGACTATCCGAATAGACTAAACTCTTATCATAGGTGTACATCTTTACCCACTAGACATGTCCTCCTCACGTGTTGCGATGTGCCACATGCCACCACGGCATATAGACGAAAGCCATGACATAACTCATCGTTTAGTACTACCCTAAACAAAGAAGACGGACATAGACTTCCCCCGCCAAGGTGCCCTGGGTCGAGCAGACAGTCTATGCCCCTAGGCATCTCGACTCGTTATGAGACGGCAGCCTTCACTTGCCAAAGATGTCCCGGACCTTCCAACGTCCCGAGAGAAGGATACATGAGACATTGTTGGGCCTTTAGCCTGCCAGTCAACTTCAGCCTGAGATGTGCCCGGCAAACCACTCGAAGGTGACGGCCAAATGTGTTACACATTAAGGAGACTTGACAAAATGATTAAAGATCTACAACATCTCAAATATCCTTAACTCTTTACTCATGATGATCTAGCTCCCAGGATGTGCGCTAGATTCCCACTTTCATCTTAAGCATGAGTATTCATCGCAAACACAAATAAGATGAAAGAAACTTAAAGTTTACATCTGCTTGAATATTATATAGGCCGACGGACCAAATAGATACAACTAAATTAGAGAACTGTGGAAGATTGACTACCCATTCACAAGCACACCGACTAGGGGTTTACCCCGTTAAGTTCAATCCTAGGAGAAACAAATCGTAAACCCGCATCACTCAAGGACTAAGTTAATACCTGCAAGCAAAGTGGAAATTCCAGTGGCAAGAGTCAGTGTATTAAACAACTTAATGTACTAGCAAGCGCACAATCAAACCTACATACATGATGGCTATATTAAAAAGGAAAGCTATTTATGTAGTTCATTTTCAGCATAAAGCAAATTTTATTTCACAATTCGTTTACAAAGGAGTTGACAATTCAACTAACAAAGACAAGTTTTAAGTTTCATCATTAATTTCATTATGGTTCCATCATAATTAATACCTTATCATCCTCCATGACAACAAGTCACAATATATAAATATCACCATACTCACACAACTCAACACATTTTGTCAAAAACACATGATCACGCTTTTGAAAACAATAGAGAGTCTATACTTATGACACTTCACCAAAGCGCTCTTGACCGTGATTACGACTAACCAATTAGTTTTAGAGAACTCTGCAGAGTTTGTACAACTTAACCCACATAATATGAACTCTCTAGTTTGTTTTGTGCACGTGGCGCACTAACACACTCTTCATGTTGAATGTGGTCTAGAGGTTATAACGAAGCTTTTACACTACCTAATCCCTAGCCTTGCACCAACACGACTTGTGTTCCCCCATCCTAGGCATACTGGAATATAACCTAGAACCATCAAGTAGCGTGGCCCCACCTTAAACTTGACGCCGTAGTGGCGGACACGACGGAAACCCATCCACGTGGCACAATATCATTGTATTGGATAGACTTAGTCACCTAAACTACCATTTCGGGGGTAAATAGGAAGTTCCTCTGGGTTATCCAAACCCATACTCACCACGTCTACCATAATGCAAGGCTAGGTTCTAAGTAGATTATTCAGCTTAGTGAATGTGGATGTATGGTTAACTTTAAGTTGGTGACACAAGTTCGGTCCTTACGGACTCGGGCAAACACTCCCCCTATCGACAGACAAGTACATCAATTGCATGCCACTTGCTGCCCAAGTCAAAATCACATTTTTACCCATTTTATTTCACAAAAACTCATCATTTTAAACCCATTTCAGCAAGGGGTCTCATATCAAAACATATTTTAATACGCGATGGAATAAGCATTTGCATAATATCTAGGCAGGCTAAGCAAGTAATTCCATACAACATATATAAACCCATGTGAGCACAAGAAAATGTACTCTAACCATTTATAGGGGTACAAATAGCAAGGATTTCAATTATTCAAGGTGGGAAATGCAGCAAGTAGGACATAACTACCATATCCAAGTTTTAAATATCAACATTGTCTTAATTCACATGCAACTTTGCAAACAAATATTTTTATCCCTAAAAAACATGGGATTCAATGTGTTCAAAGGAAAGAAGGGGAATAACTTGCCTTTATCTGGAGGAATGAATGTTAGCACCTAATTCAGTTCTTCTCCGTTTATGCAATTATGTAAATAAAATGCACGGTATGCAATTAAACACCGAAAATAGGTGAAAATCCAAAATATTCTAAAATGCATGATTTTTTGCAATTGAGTAGGTACTGATCTAAAATTAATTTAGGTGAAATAATTTCTAATTTATATTATTCCATTTAAGAGTTATGATTTTTAAAAGTTTTGTCGGGGCGGAGCGGTATAGGGTTAGGTGATGTTTGGACAATGTTCTTATAATTTTATTTTTGTTAATTTGACTTGACAAAGGTGAAGAGTTATATTTTCTAAGACTAACACATTTGGTTTCATAATTTTTAGAGTTATGATAAATTTGTTAGGTATTTTACAACCCTATGATGTGTTTTAGGCCGATATTGTTTTATAGATGTGGTCTCAAGGGTCTTTGGTTCTGATCTTGTTTATTTCGTTTGAGAGGGTTGAAAGTGGGTAACTTAACTAATGAATCTAATCTTAGGTGCAGAAACTCTTGGAGTCTAAATTGTTTTAATATATATATTTTCTACACTAGGAAATGTTATTCGTGTAGGTGTCCAACATATCAACTTAGGTCTTAGGTCTTGCCTATATGGCTAATTGTATTAAGTTCTGATAATCTTGAGATGACAATTTTGCACATGATGTATGTATGGCTTTCTTTATTTATATTTTTGGAATAACATTTGTGCAGTGAGGGCTATGTTTTATTGTTTTGTACTACACTCCATTATCTTGGGAGTCTATAGAAATTTGTTCCATTCAAAATTGAATCTGTTTGAATTTTATATGAATTTTCTAAGTGAGGTTAGCTATTCGGTGGAGATTTCACACCCTCTCTTTGCAGCCCCATATTTTATTATGTGAGTTTGGTAAATTAATGAAAATTTTTTTGAGGTTAGGGGAGCAAACCTACAGTCCATTTTCCTTGGTTTCACTCAAAAATCATTTGTGATTTGCTCTCAGAAATTCAACAAAAATGAGGCAATTTGAGTCTTGTTTGAATTTTTAGAAGGCCTAGATAGAAGGAAAAATTCTATAAAAATTATATTTATTCATGATAATTAACCTATTATTTGAATAAATTATTTAACTTGTACTCGTTTGTGCAGTTTAATCCACTTTTGGGTGAGGTTTGATTTTTGCCGAGAAAAGACTTTAATTATCGACCTATATATCTGTTTTGCTTTATTTTTTTGAGACATCAAACCTAATTTTTAAATTGCAAAAGAATTATGTTAAGTTGTACATAATGTTTGGCGCATACATGAATTTTTTAATAATTTTATCTAGTGTGGATTATTTTAGAGAATTAGGGTACTCCTTCTATGTTTATGTGTTCCCACTTTGCAAATGCTTCTAATTTGTTGACAGGGTCATATTGATCCTTTTAATCTCGAGTTGAGCAGATGAACCTATGATGAAATGATAGTTCAAAAATTTAGTTGCATAACAAGACTTATTGCCAAAATATGTTTTATGCTTTTGCATGTGCACATCTGTCTTTGTACCTACATTCTAAGTTAGGAATGAGAAAGGTTTTCTTTTGCTCTCAAATTTAGATCATGCCTCTTGGTTGAAATACTCCACCTATGTTTGATAAGAATATTTTTGGTTCACAAAAATTTCTTGACCCCAAAATTTGGTTATGTGACAGTCTATCATCCCTTAAAGAAATCTCGTCCTCGAGATTTGGGTTGGGTTGTGGTTGGAAGTTCGTTGGTCTAACAAGGTTTGTTGTATCTAGGTGTTCATCCTGTCAAGTTGATGGATAAAATGTTTGCTTAGGACAAGGCAGAGTTCCATCGTTAGGTTCCTAATGATGATCTATTTGATGTACTTGCAATTCTTTGTTTCCGATAACATGATCTTTTCGGCTTGTAACTCTATATAATATTTTTCAAACATACAATATTTAATATATCTAACGTTCAGTCTTTCTTAAATTGTATAATAGACTGGCTTCTTCAAAAGTTATGGAACGTCTACTGAATAGATGGATGGTGTTCCTACATGGCATGGTGGTGGTCCGATGTTCTATTAGATGACCAAAGTCTGGTAAAAGAGGGTTTTGTGCCATCAAGCTACTGTACGAGGCATAATTTTTTTTTGAATCTACAGTCAAGGTTTACTTTGGTTTACAAAAACTAAACTTACAGGCAGTAAGCATAATGGTTCCAAAATTTGAAGTTAACAGGATCCGGGCCTCGATCTCACACATTCCACTAAGTTCATTACATTAAAGGGTTACATGGTAGCCGGGTTACATATATTACATAACATAGTTTCTTCCAAAATGGGCCACCATTATATCATAGGATCTAACATAGAGGACATCCCTAGGTCTTCCAAGTATTGTCATCTTATTCCTCCATCTTCAGCTTGAAGACCCGTCCATACCAACGAACATATTCCAGTGGTCGATGAAGTCCTGTGGTTCCAAGTGGAGGGTAGTCGTGTCTGACATCAACATGGGGAGATGGAAACAGTTTGAAATAAATTCCAACTGGGGGTGGTAGGTCTTCAGTGGGTGTGAGCATGGCATCTTCTCCATACATGAACTCTGGGGTATAATGTCCTTGGCGAAACCTTGGCATGATACTCCTTTCTAAAGTAGCTACCCTTGTGCGGACGCCCTGCAGCTCAGCAAAAGTGGAGCGATAAAGCATATCTAGGGAACGAACAAAACCTGCTAGCTGGAGGTATGGTGTGTGCAAACCTATCTCTATCTCAGTCAGCCCTAGGTAAGTAGTGTGTTCAGCTCCCTCGGTAAAATATGGAATATAATAATAGAACTCCTCCCACTCGGGTATTTCATCACGAAGGCGACTAATGGCCACATAGACGCAGTTCTGCATAGCGGAGTTACTATCCCATCCATAACCGACATACTGGCGGTCTTCTTCTAATGGAGTCCTACCCTTAATACTTACATGAGCCATCACGGCGGTCTGAGAGGTTCCAATGGTCTTGTTGAGGATGTGGTACTCCGGTGGATAGGTGAATCGAGCACGTTGCAAACATAAGCCAGAGCATGTGTTGGTTGGAGTTCCGTGCGAAACCGCGGCAGTAGTAGAATGGTAGGCATCTGCAAGAAATAAACAAGAACAGGGATTAATGGAATCCTAGGCATTTATGTATTTGTAGACTTTTATGGCTAGTCGGACTTAAGTTTCCCCTTACTAATTTGAGAAAAAACTCTTATGTTCTTAACTCATTATGAAATGCATATGGTCTCTTGCATGTCCTTAGGTTTTACTGGTCATGTCCTTCTATTCCCATTAAGTTTTGAAAGTTTTTGGCTAGAAGAATGGGTGACAAAATTTTTCTGACTCCAACAAAACTCTTCTAATTCCGAAGGAAAATAGCAAGTTTTAAAACAACATTTCATCTTAGAGAAGTTTTCAAAATCTATAATTCAAATTTCCAAAAACCATGGTTGTGAGTTGCTCCAATGTACAAATCTTGCATCCAACCATAAAAGGGGCACAAAATTCGCGCATTTGGCCATCTCAACATAAATCGTATAGTTCGGTTATAACTTGTTCCTTGTATAATACTTTTCCATTTAAGCTTGTGGGGGCTTGCAAAGGTTACACATTTGTCTCTGGGTTTGTAAGGTCATGATAAACTATCCCCCTTAAATTAAAATAAGTTTTGTACTGGGATTTGTCAAGAAATCTCAATGGGAAGGAGCTAAATCGAGATAGATGCTAGGTGCTGATTTACACAAGTCCGAGGCATAATCTGAAGCAAAAAGATAAGCTAGAGGGGTGTTAAACTATGAAAGATTTCATATTCATCATTCTAACAAGGTGGTCTTCAACATGGGAAGGAGCGGTGATTTTTGGAGAAATGGATTTACTTTGGGGAAAATGGCCAGTACAAGTGATGCAGTGCTGGAACTTATAGGTCTACTATCTTTCATGTATATTTGGGTCAAGTTCTAAAGGTACAGAAATTGGTGTAAAAATGAGGGAGGCAAGTGAGTAGGATTTTGGGCTACCCTGAAGAAATCAAGATTTTATTACCTATAGTTTAGGCTACACAAATTGGTGAAACAGACGACCTACCGCTTCCAGGACATGAATATGCAGTGCTATATAAATTTTTATGCCATGATGCAATGACTCAAAAAATTCAACCAAAATTGGTAGAGTCTACTGGTTATTGGTTATGTATGCAAACTTCTGTAAAACTATGCACATTTTATCAATTATGGTTTGGGCTACATGAAAACGTGAAGGCAGCTGCTAAAACTTCCAGAACATGATTATGTTAATTCCTTAGGTTGTTTTACCATGATGCAGGGGTCTAAAAATTTGGAAAAAATTCATGAAGCATACTGGGTTAGTCTCTATGTTGCTGGTAAACATTCTCAGGTTTATGTCCTACGGTTTAGCCTATGCAAAATTATCAAGCCGACTGACTCAAAATTCCAGAACCCAATCAATCAGCACAAAATGAAATTATATTCAAGGTTTAGTTTAGCTAGACCTACCATCTTTTAGTTTTGTTATGTTAGATTGTTCGAGAGGCTAGATGAATTTTTGGGAGGTATATCTAGGCAAACAACCTAGAGGTATAAGCACAATAAATTCTATTCTATACCAAGCTACCCGCTTTAGGTCATATCGGTAAAATTTTGAAAAGTTGAGAATGAGGAGCTCAGAATTTTTCCCAATTCATTTTTTTGGTGCAGAGGTAACATGAGGAGATGGAATCCTATCAGGTGTATCAAGTTTTAAACTTTATCAACCCATTTCAAAACCCATTCACTAGAGGCTATTTCTAACCCGATATTTTGCAAATCCGAACTAGTACATAGGAATAGTTTGCAAAGGAATTTTAAAACTTTTCAAAAAACCCTTTGGTACTGGTTGGTTATCTTAATTAAGTGTTTTTAAACTTATTTTCATAAAAATACGAACTTTCAAAAGGTTTCGGCCCTATAGAGCAAGATAAGAGTTTTAAAACTTGAAATAGAGATATAGAGAAGAATATGTCTCTAGAGAGGGATAAGACATAAGATTGAATATGGTTTTCACAAATAGTTTGTAGCTGAGAGTAAAGCCCTCAAAATAATTTTTGACAATTCATTCTAAACGACAAACTTAAGGGGCTCCTATAGTCAGTATTTGCTCTGATACCACTGCTGTCGGAGACGACCCGGACCTTCCATTATAATTGCAAGATGAAGTGAAATACTTCAAATCATCAAACAAACATAACGAAACATCCGACGTACCGAGAGAAGGATACATGAGACATTGCTGGGCCTTTAGCCTGCCAGTCAACTTCAGCCTGAGATGTGCCCATCAAAACACTCGAAGGTGACGACCAGATGTGTTACACATTCACAGACTTGACAAAATGATTAAAGATCTACAACATCTCAAATATCCTTAACTCTTTACTCATGAGGATCTAGCTTCCAGGATGTGCGCTAGATTCCCACTTTCATCTTAAGCATGAGTATTCATCGCAAACACAAATAAGATGAAAGAAACTTAAAGTTTACATATTCTTGAATATTACATAGGCCGACCGGCCAAATAGATACAACTAAATCAGAGAACTACGGAAGCTTGACTACCCATTTACAAGCGCACTGACTAGGGGTTTACCCTGTTAAGTTCAATCCTAGGAGAAACAAATCGTAAACCCGCATCACTCAAGGACTAAGTTAATACCTGCAAGTAAAGTGGATATTCCAGTGGCAAGAGTCAGTATATTAAACAGGTTAATGTACTGGCAAGAGCACAATCAAACCTACATACATGATGGCTATATTACAAAGAAAAGCTATTTGTGTAGTTCATTTTCAGGATAAAGCAAATTTTATTTCACAATTCGTTTACAAAGGAGTTGACAATTCAACTAACAAAGACAAGTTTTAAGTTTCATCATTAATTTCATTATGGTTCCATCATAATTAATACCTTATCATCCTCCATGACAACAAGTCACAATATATAAATATCACCATACTCACACAACTCAACACATTTTGTCAAAAACACATGATCACGCTTTTGAAAACAATAGAGAGTCTATACTTATGACACTTCACCAAAGCGCTCTTGACCGTGATTACGACTAACCAATTAGTTTTAGAGAACTCTGCAGAGTTTGTACAACTTAACCCACATAATATGAACTCTCTAGTTTGTTTTGTGCACGTGGCGCACTAACACACTCTTCATGTTGAATGTGGTCTAGAGGTTATAACGAAGCTTTTACACTACCTAATCCCTAGCCTTGCACCAGCACGACTTGTGTTCCCCCATCCTAGGCATACTGGAATATAACCTAGAACCATCAAGTAGCGTGGCCCCACCTTAAACTTGACGCCGTAGTGGCGGACACGACGGAAACCCATCCACGTGGCACAATATCATTGTATTGGATAGACTTAGTCACCTAAACTACCATTTCGGGGGTAAATAGGAAGTTCCTCTGGGTTATCCAAACCCATACTCACCGCGTCTACCATAATGCAAGGCTAGGTTCTAAGTAGATTATTTCAGCTTAGGTCATCTCATACTAACACATGTGGATGTATGGTTAACTTTAAGTTGGTGACACAAGTTCGGTCCTCACGGACTCGGGCAAACACTCCCCCTCTCGACATACAAATACATCAATTGCATGCCACTTGCCGCCCAAGTCAAAATCACATTTTTACCCATTTTATTTCGCAAAAACTCATCATTTTAAGCCCATTTCAGCAAGGGGTCTCATATCAAAACATATTTTAATACGCAATGGAATAAGCATTTGCATAATTTCTAGGCAGGTTAAGCATGTAATTGCATACAACATATATAAACCCATGTGAGCACAAGAAAATGTACTCTAACCATTTCTTGGGGTACAAACAGCAAGGAGTTCAATTATTCAAGGTGGGAAATGCAGCAAGTAGGACATAACTACCATATCCAAGTTTTAAATATCAACATAGTCTAAATTCGCATGCAACTTTGCAAACAAATATTTTCATCCCTCAAAAATATGGGATTTGATGTGTTCAAAGGAAAGGAGGGGAAGAACTTGCCTTTATCGGAATGTTAGCACCTAATTCAGTCCTTCTCCGTTTATGCAATTATGTAAATAAAATGCACGCTATACAATTAAACACCGAAAATAGACAAAAATTCAAAATGTTATAAAATGCATGATTTTTTGCAATTGAGTAGGTAATGATCTAAAATGAATTTAGGTGAAATAATTTCTAATTTATATTATTTCATTTAAGAGTTATGATTTTTGGAAGTTTTGTCGGGACGGAATAGTATAGGGCTAGGTTTTGTTTGGACAATATTCTTATAATTTTATTTTTATTAATTTGACTTCACAAAGCTGAAGAGTTATATTTTCTATGACTAACACATTTGATTTCATAATTTTTAGAGTTATGATAAATCTGTTAGGTATTTTACAACCCTATGATGTGTTTTAGGCCAACAGTGTTTTATAGATGTGGTCCCAAGGGTCTTAGGTTCAGATCTTGTTTATTTCGTGTGAGAGGGTTGAAAGTGGGTAACTTAACTAATAAATCTAACCTTAGGTGCAGAAACTCTTGGAGTCTAAATTGTTTTAATATATATATATATATATATTCTACACTAGGAAATGTTATTCGGGTAGGTGTCCAACATATCAATTTAGCTCTTGCCTATATGGCTAATTGTATTAAGTTCTGATAATCTCGTGATGAAGATGAGGGTTCACTGGTCCACATATCCTACTCTATTATATCTAGGGTCAGGATCCATTTCATGTTGATTCAATCATATATTTCTATGTATGTACTCATGGTACTTTGTTTACTTATGACTATTAGCTCCTAGGTTATCTATTTAGGGATTTTCCTATGTATTTCGTGTGTGAATTGCTTTGTTTGTTTTACCTAATTGAAGTTCATTAGCTTCTGGTTTTGTAGAAACTTGTTTCACTTAATAAGGATTAAAATTGAATTTTCTATAATTTTTCACATGTTGAAGGGTGCATTAAATCATTAGTTTCATTTACAATTATTTTAAGAGGTCATACTACAGAGAGGGAATATATTTTTATTTTATATTTTGAAAGTACATATTTAGGTGATTCTACAGAATTTTAGTTCATTCAAAAAGAAGGCAGAATGAACTTTAAATAAATCCCTAAAAATTGATTTACCTAAAGTGCATCATTTTCCCAAAAATAGTTTTACAAGCATTTGGCTCAAGGAATGTATACATTTTTATTTTTCCTACTCAGAGAGGGTGAGATAAGGAATCTATGGAATGTGAGTTTGTCCAGAATGAGGTTAAATCGAATTTTATATGTATTTTACAATTTAGCACATGATGTATGTATGGCTTTCTTTATTTATATTTTTGGAATAACATTTGTGCAGCGAGGGCTATGTTTTATAGTTTTGTTCTACAGTCCATTATCTAGGTAGTCTATAGAAATTTGTCTGATTCAAAATTGAGTCTGTTTGAATTTTATATCAATTTTCTAAGTGAAGTTAGCTACGCGGTGGAGATTTCACTCCCTCTGTTATTTTTTTTTCCATATGCCGTACAAGGGGGACCCCCGGTCAGTGGCTAGTGGTTTTGAGGAAGAGATTTTGGCGCCCGAAGGTGTGGGGCCCGGCTATCAGCGAGACGGAGAAGAAAAGAGGCAAGGCACCGGTGGTTTCGGGTTTTGTGGTGTCCGGAGTCGAGCCGGCAGCGAGCATATGCGGCGGCCGGGTTCGGGTGATGTGCCAAACGAAACAACGGGTCAATTTGTGCCGAATTAATGCATGCATAAGTACCATCAAGCGGCAGGAGAGCTTACCCAAGGGTGCAAGCGGCCTGGCGAGGCTTGAGCGATCCTGGCGACGTGAGGTCCGATCGGCGGCGGTGGCAAAAATGGCAGGACGGCGGTGCTGGCTCAATCCGGGGCAGAAAGGCATGGGTGAGGCATGCAATAGCTCGAGTACATCTCGAAGGTGCTCTCGACACGATTAATTTGAGTCTAGCTCACCGGATGCGAAGAAAATGGTTATGGCGACGACGACCAGAACTTTGGGACGACGACGGCGATCTTCCATGTCAGGGCACCATCTTTCGGGATTCTTGAGGGTAATGAAGGAAATGGTCGAGGCAATGTTGACGGCGCGGTGGCTTGGCTTGCTTCGGCCTACATTGGCCGAAACGGCGTCGACGATGCAGCGGCGGCGCTCGGGGTGTGCTCCAGTCCATGATGGGTACGACGGTGTTCTTGCAGCTACAATGAAGGAAACGAAATGATGTCAAAGGGTAAAATGCTCGGCATTGTGTGGTGAGTGCGGAACGTTAAAGAGAAGGAAAGGACCGAGGCTCCTTGGCGACGGCGGCGGTCGTCTTCTTTGGGTCCGACGACGACGAGACGAGAAAGAAGAGAGAGCTGAGGCTTCCTCCCTCAGTCTGATCGGCTCAGGGGTGAAGTATGGCGTTGGGAGACGCTGCCGAAGGGGTTTGTGGCCGAGTGAGAGAGCTCCGGACGCCGGCACATTGCGACCACGCATCGGCGGCGGTCTGTGCACAGTCGGCTCGGGCTCTGGCGTGCTTTGGTTGGTTGGGTGAAAGATACAGAGATCAAGCTAGCTTGCAGGGACTGCCATGTGGGTCCAACCGTGGTACTCTACGTCAAGTTGAGTGGTATGGGTAGGTAGATGTGTGTAGTTGAATTTTGAATGCCTATTCGAATTATTTCTTTATCTCTCGCTTTGCAGCCCCATATTTTATTATGTGAGTTTTTTAAATTAAGGAAATTTTTACTGATGTTAGGGGAGCAAACCAAGAGTCCATTTTACTTTGTTTCACTCAAAAATCATTTGTGGTTTGCTCTCAAAAATTCAACAAAGATAGGGCAATTTCAATCTTGTTTGAATTTTTAGAAGGCCTAGATAGAGGATAAAAATTCTAGAAAAATTATATTTATTCATGATAATTAACCTAGTATTTGAATAAATTATTTCACTTGTACACTTATGTGCAGTTTAATCCACTTTTGGGTGAGGTGTGATTTTTGCCGAGAAAATACTTTAATTATCGACCTATATGTCTGTTTTGCTTAATTTCTTTGAGCATGAAACCTAATTTTTAAATTGCACAAAAATTATTTTAAGTTGTACATAATGTTGGCACATGCATGAATTTTTTCATGATTTTATCTAGTGTGGATTATTTTAGAGAATTAGGGTACTCCTTCTATATTTATGTGTTCCCACTTTGCAAATGCTTCTAATTTGTTGACAGGGTCATATTGATCCTTATCTCGAGTTGAGGAGATGAACCTATGATGAAATGAGAGTTCAAAAATTCAGTTGCACAACAAGACTTATTGCCAAAATATCTTTTATGCTTTTGCATGTGCACATGTTTGTTTGTACCTACATTCTAAGTTAGGAATGAGAAAGGTTTTCTTTTGCTCTCAAATTTAAATCATGCCTCTACCCCCTACCCCTAGCTCTGTCTTTGTTTTTAGATGTTGTTGTTGTTGTGTCTTTGTTTCTAGATGATGTTGTTGCTGACGATGACTATGATCTAGAGTTTGTTGTGGATTGATTTTGGGGGCAAAGCAGGGTGGATGCGTGCTCGGTGCATCGGTTCAATTCGAACTGGTGTATCGAGCTGGTTTTTTCATCCCAGGAACTTTAAAGTTGCCGGTTTCTAAACCAGCACCTTTGAAAGGACTCAAAGGTATCACCTATTCGGTGCCGGTTAAAAAATCCATCATATATGACCAGTTTTTAACCGGCACCTAACATGTTTTCTCTAGGGTGACATGACAACAACACTCACAAAATCTCCTGATAATCCAATGGAACTATATGGTGATACTTATGATACTCTCTATATGGATAAAAGCGTGATGGTACCTTTTTATGTAGAAAATTTTCATACTATGTACACAATTCCCACAGTACGCGATGGAGTAAAAGACGTCAATCCAAGGGGAGAGGCATCCCAAATATATCGTTATGGTCCACAAAAGGCCCTAGAAAAACAAAAGCTCAACGTCCCCGCACTATCGTTAGCAATGCGCCACAGCTACACAACTACGGGCATGCACAGCAAGATTTTTTTTTTTGAAAAATAGGTTTGCAGTTTGTGTTAGTGGCCTCACTCAACTACTACCTCCATTTAAAAAACTCAACTACTACCTCCATTTCAAAATATACGACGTTATTGATTTTTCACGTAACGTGTAACCATTCATCTTATTCAAAAAATAAATAAAATTTGTGTAAATATCGTATTTTGTTGTGACTTATTTTATTATCAAATAAAATATAATTTTAACTTATAATTTACATATTTATACTAAATTTTTAAATAAAACGAATGGTCAAACGTTATATGAAAATTATAATGATATTACATATATTGAAAAGAAGGTAGTGCTATGTTTTAGGTCAAATAATCTGGCTGTGCAAAACATAGTCTCCCATTTGAAATAATTTGGTAATTGTTAAAATTTACTGAGTATGCAATTATACTGATCTATCGAATAATTAGGTTTGAGTTTGACATGTGGAAAAGGTAGTCTCCTGCTCAACGTCTACACTAAACAAAGTGAACACACCAGATTAAAAACTTGTACCAATACTTAAAATTTGAAGAGTTAACTGCACTATTAAACATGCATGTGCATGCATGTCACCCGGGTGACATAAATTGAATGTTTTTAGCCAGAGGACAACAGTGGTGCACATTAGCTGATATAGCTGATAGAGATAAAATACATTTTTCATGGGATTATTGTTGCGATTATTTTGTCCGCGTTTCGAATACATGTAACTTGGACTAGCCGTTCTATGCCATTTATTAAGTTTATTTTCTAAAATATTTATTTTTTTCCTATAATCAAGTAGAAATCTGCATAATAATTTGTTGAATAATAGAAACACTTCATATGTTACTAATGGGTGTTTTTGTTTTCTGCCCAAACCAACCCAATAACTAAAATCAACTGACTTATGTCTTCTATATATCAACCGAACAGGATAAAACATTGAGGTGTTTTACAGTGGTTGTCTGGTTCCTTTTGGTTCCTTCTAGTTCCTTCTTCCACGGATTTATTCTGACCGTTGAAAATTATGTAATTAATTTAAATTAAAATAAGGTGTTTAAGGGTATTTTAGTCATCTATTTTTTCGAAGGACAAGACGGAGTCACGGAGTGGCGTCCTTCTTCTTCCTCTCGTGCGCGGCTTCGATACCTTTTTCCTCGCTCCGCGCCGCGTCGGCCGCCTCCCGGAACCGGCCCCTCCTCCTCCCCGCCTCGGCGCCAGCCCCTCCTCCTCCCCCGCCTCGGCGCCGGCCCCTCCCTCCTCCCCGCCTCGGCGCCGACCCCTTCCTCCTTCCCGCCTCGGCGCGCCCCCCTCCTCCCCGCCTCGCGCCGGCCCCCTCCCTCCTCGCATCTCCTCCTCCGCGCCGCCCCGTCCCCGTCCCTCCTCGCCGCCCCGGCCCGGCGGGGCCGGCCTCCCCTCTCTCCGGCCCGGCGAGGCCGACCTCCCCTCTCTCCGCACCGGCCCCCTCCCTCGTCGCCACCCCGGCCTGGCAGCAGCCTCGCCTCCCCTCCCTCCACGACGCCTCGGCCCGGTGGGGCCGGCCTCCCCTCCCTCCGCGCTGCCCCGGAGATTGGGGATCGGCTGTTCCAGTTGGTGGCAAGGGAGACCGGCGGGCGGAGGGGGTCACCTTCAAGGACTTGATCGTCTCCAAAGTTGGTGCATACTTTTTTTTCTTGATGCTCGCCTTGATTCGGTTCATGTTTCTGTTAAATTAGGTGCTGCGAGTGTGAGTTGTAGTGGATTGGACGAATTTGTTGGTATTAGGGCATGCTTTCTGAGTGAATTTGTTAGTAATACGGTAGTGTAAGGTCTGAATGCGGTAGTGTAAGGTCTGAATGCGAACAGCTCTATGCGTTGAATTGGAAGAATAGTTAAAAGGTTTTTATTTCTACCTCTATAAAATTTTAATCCATGAGGTGATGTAGTATATGTTTTTATTCCCATCAGCAAAATAGAGCCATATATATATTTCTAAGTTCAATACTGCCATTACTTTTACTCTTTAATGGCACAAGAATTTTCAATACATGGTGTGTTATTTGGATACATTCGTTGATGGGAATATTGAGTTCTGGTGGAAACTGGATTAAGTGATTCACTCAAACTACTGCCATATTCTTTTTTCTAAACTTGCAACTGTACAGCGTTTCATATCTATGTACCAATACTTTAGAAAGTTGTATCTCCTTTTCTGGGAGAGGGCTTCAAATGCTTCAACCTTAATATCTTAATAGCCAATATTGCTGTAAACTTCCAACTTCTAAACCAAACAACCCCTATTCCATTCATCCCAATGCCCTTGCACAAGACTTGAAGCACTTTGGATAGGTAGCATAGTCCATGTACCTGAATATTGATGCCAAGCGCTTCATTTTGTGTTGTTTTGGAACTGACTAAGAAATCATTTGTTTTATGGTCATAGTTGCAGGAAAACCCAGGTTTCTTGGTGAATGGTACTTACCCAATTCATTTATGCTTCAACTAAAACATTTGTCTTGCGCCTTGGGATTTAGTTAGCCGTAACTACTGTTTTTAGCTTTTTGGCTTCCATGCACTTATTTTAACAACCCTTGACCAAATTTCAACTTGTTGCCATCAAAATGCACGATATATGAAACTCGACTAATTTACTCGTATAGATTCATCGAGGTAGCAAAGGCACTCGAAGAGTAAAATTGTTTTGGTGGGGTTCGTAACACCTTATGACCATAAAACCTGGGTTAAGTGACACTAACCAAGAAACCTAGTTTTCTTGGCAGCACACCATAAAACAAGTGATTTGAAATTTACTGTAACAAATAATGGTGAACATCTGTTTGCAAAACATACTAAGTTGGGTAGATTGTGGTACCATAATACGCCATAAAACAAGTGGTTTGAAATTTACTGTAACAATTAATGGTCAATATCTGTTTGCACAACATGCTTTGTGGGTAGATTGTGGTACCATAATATAATAGTTATGTTGCCATAATTTTCTGTGTTGATGCAACTTGCTCATCACACAGTGATGCAGATAGCTGCTGTAATTAAAAATGACTTTTGTTAAATATGGACCTGAGTTCATTTTACTTGGAGTTCTATTATGTTGTAAAATAAACAGAGGATGATTTAGCTGTGTTTTCTTATGTTGGGCATTCTTATGAGTGGACGGAAAGTGTACCCGTCTAAAAAAGTGTATGGAAAGTGTACTCCCTCCGTCTAAAAGGTGGACGGAAAGTGTACCCGTGACTAGCTCAACCAAGTATTCTCGATATAGTAGGAACAAAAAGTGAAAAACCAAGTTTTCTCGATATACTAGGAACAATTTGAATCATATTATTGTGCTGCATCCATGCAAATGTTTTTTATTGTGTCGAAACATTTAATGCAGGAAATCAGTACAAAATACGAAAACATGAGGTTGGTATGCTCACCAATCAATTTTACGGAGACAGTTAAAAATTTATCGAAGGAACACAAGACTGCCGTCAAAACAAAAACAGGGCTACAAGGTCTACTACACATGAAGCCATTCTATCTAAGGCGTATTATGCTTGTGAGGATTGCGCAGATGTTTAGAATCGATGATCGTTGCTTTCAAGTCGGTGGTAAGGCCATTCCTATCACCCCAGTTGATGTGTCACAGATAATGGGTCTTCCCATACAAGGGCATGATGTCCATTTACGAATTGAACAAGCAACAAAAAATAATGCTTTGTTCAGAGAATACCGATCTGAGAACAAACTCAAGCTGAAATCACTTGAACTAAATCCAGAATTCCTAATGATGACTTCATTAGACAGTTTGTCTTGTACTCCCACATCTAAAGATTATGTCGACTATAGATATCTAGCCCTTGTTGACAACATAGCAGACATTCCTACTTTTGACTGGGGAACTTTCACCTTAAATCACTTGTTGGGATCCATCCAAAATTTCAAACAGCTCGGCCAAGTTTGTCTGCAAGGAAATCTAATTTTGCTACAAGTATGTGCTACTTCTCTTGTTCTAGTTCAATTCGAATTATGATGCACTGTTTATATATGATGTACTGTTTTCTATTATGATGCACTGTTTTCTACATGTTAACGTACTTTTTTAATAGATTTGGTATTGGGAGCACGTCCATCCTTATAGCCATCACGCGGTTCTGTATCGACCTATACCCCCTCCTCTAATGGCTAGATGGGATGAGGAGTCAGCAAAGCTAAGGATGAAAGCTTATGATCTAGACGGTTTAGATGGAGGACAGGTAACTTGACATACTTATGTTAGGTAATTTTGCATTTTGTAGTGTTCAAAATAATTTGTTGACAATTTTTGGTAGGTCATTATGAATATATCGGATCGGGTTATCCCACAAGATGTTCCCAAGAGTCAACCAAGTATGGCGGCCGATGCAAGTATTGAGAAAGAAGAACATTTATTCTACCAAGCACAGCAACAACATCAGATTATGAATAACCACCAAGTAAGATAATCACACCTACATGTTTAAATAAACAAATACATTACAATTATCTTACATCAAAAAGTGATGATTCAAAACTTGTCCCGTAGATGGAGATCATATTAGAACGTATCAACAATAAGGGCATAGAAATTGAAGCCAGATTGAACAGAAAAATAATGGAGGCAACACACTATTTCGATTCCAAAATTCTCACCGTAAACGAAGACTTGGAGCGAATCAAAATGGAATGTACTGTTAATCCAAAAAGGGTGGCAAAGATAGAGGATGACATTTCTAAATTACGAACAGATTTAGAGGTACATGACAAACCATTACAGCATTCATTTACATTTTCATAACTGTACCATTTTGTGACTTCTTTTGTGGAACAGGAGGAACTTGGGCGTCACCTACAAATGAACATACAATCAACATCGAAGGCTTCATATATGCAGGTTTGACTTATATCCTTACACCATGCTAGGAAGTACATTATACTTATCATGTCGAAACATTTTCCTGTAGGAACCATCGACTACAAACGTCATCAAATGTCATCCAACATCTCAACAGGCTTATAGTGTTGTTTCACCAACTACACATCATATTCTGCAACTACGGGATGAAGGCCCTCACGACATGACCGCCCGAAGAACGCCAAATTATGAAAATGATTACAACTTGACAGATGGTGACATAGATGTCGCATATATCATCCGCACTAGCTACGAAGATGCGGAAGTAGTGGCTTTGGATAACTTCGTGCTAAAAGTTAGTCAGCTAAAGCCAATTATTTGTAGAGGATTCTTTGTTGACGATGTAAGTCTCTTTGATCCCAAACTACATTTTGCATCAACCCTTCTGAATGATGGCTAATTACCTAAATTCATATTTTGCAGATTATTAATGCATATGCATACATTAGTAATGTGGAGACTGAAACTATATCATTCATTTCAACCTTTCAAACAAGGAAACTGCTAGGGGAAACCGGTCAGCATCACACAAATACATGGTCCAAACATATTTATGATAAATGTGTTGGTCGTTATTTGGTATGTTAGATTGCCAAAAAAAAATTTATTTCATGAGTTTCCACAGTCTTTGCATTAACCAATTATGCAAGGTTTTTTTCCCAATGAATGTATGCGACAACCACTGGCTTCTAATAGTGATGAACTTTAAGAAGAAGGAGGTTCAGGTCCTAAACTCTTTAGCTTCGAGTCCCAACTTCCGGGATAAGGCAAAGGAGCGTGCACTGGTAAGTTGTGTAGTGCTACCTATACGAACAACATTGCACCAGACATTACAATGTGGTGATCATACATTTTATGTTACAAACTATATAATAGATGGAGTCCGTGGAAGCATGCATCAAACAATCTATTGAAAATAACTTCATATTAAATGCTGGAGCATCTAACATTACAGAGTGGGGGGAACCACATTGCTATACTAATATCCCCCAGCAAACTGACAGGTACGTATTGCATTATCAAACCATTTCCTCCCTAAAACATGATGACTAATACATCACTCTTCTTGTAGCCATTCTTGTGGGGCATTCGTTCTAAAGTACATCGAGGCATGGGACGGAGAAAAAATGATCGAGGATTTCACACAGGTCAATAAAATAATACCTCCGTATCAATTGTTTAGCTTATTCATCCAAAATATTAACAGCTAACTTACACGTTTCTATTTTCTCTAGTCACAAATTGATATGTTCAGATGGAAGATATGTACTAGGCTGTTGCATTCTGGCCTCAATCAACGTCGAATGGAAACATACAAAGAGACCTTAACGGTTTGTGTTACTGGCAATCAATTTTTTTTCTTTGCATTCACACGTGACTAGTACAACTCATTACCTACAATCTGCCATGTAGAAGGAGCAATACTTGGACACCATTATGGAGGCAAACCGAACTGAGGTGGATGACGAAGTCAAGGAAATCAGCAACCCAACCATTACGGAGGACACTACCAAAAACAAGCGCAAACGCGGGCGCCCAAAAAAAATTTCAACTCCCATTGAATCTACAAAAGAACATATTAGCACCAACACTATCGCTCAGCGTGTTCATAAAGAAAATCGTAGGGTAACCTTTCCAGGACGGCAACAGTCGAGCCCCTACAAGCCCCTGTATTAAAGAGAGTGGAGGGAAAAGGGAAGAAGAAATTGTTGACAATGTTGTGCTGTCCCTGACTCTGCAACTCTAAACTCATAGAAAGCAAAAGAAGTTGTTAGATCAGCAGTGCTATTTATTATTTTGATATTGATACTAAATATAGTTATAACTTTATCTGCGCAGACCATAATTTCTGATGTGAGATCTTATCAGTTCAAGTGCTTCCTCTTGTTCTTTCTGCCTTGGTGTTATGTCCTAAGAAGATGTAATATGTTAATTTTGACACACAACTTTCCTGATTCCATCCTACCTTCTGTGGTTCACATAAATGAGGGGCATTTTTACCTTGTGCTAATGCACATTGCACAACACTGTTGTAACGTTTTGCAACACATTGTATAACCAACTGACAAAGTGTTTATTCAAACAGAGACAACTTCATCACACCAATACATGGTTGTTACACATCACAATCAAGCCCAGACTTATGGGCTGCAAAAGCACAGCAGTATGAAGTATGAAGCATCTCTGAAATCCTAAACAAGCCATGAAACTTAAAACAAGGATTAATTGACTAAAGCAGGGACCAGATCACACCATATATTGCTTTGAAGCGGAATGAAGTTTTATCTCCGACTGCACCACCACTGTGCATCTGTGCCTTACAGTAAGTTTCACAACCGTGTCCCAACTACCAGATTTTCACCCCATGTTCCAATCCTTTTTGTATACATCTTAGGTGGAGGAAATGGGTGGCGTTTCGTCAGGGTTCAGAATACAGAATGAGCAATTGGAGAGCATCAATTTGGCAACTTGGATGAATAACAACTGTGGAGAAATAATCTGTCCTTGCTACTCTACAATGTCTGTTGGCAACAACTGTCTCCACTTTGAGATCTCATCCTTGCTGCGGAGCTTCCTGATTCCGCCGTAGAAGCCGTCACCCTCGTTGCCCTCCTCCCTGTGGTCAATGTATGGCAAAAACCATATTAATGTAAGTCAATGAAAGCTAAGCCATATCTAATAATAGATGGCTTGTTATAGAACAAAGTAGTTGCATACATATACTATTATCAGCTGTGTTCACAAACATGCCAACTATATTATCAACCTTAGAGCGGAACTTCACATTGGATAGACAAACATCTAATTAAATTAATGCATGATATAGAATGTTTCTTAGTAAAATTAAGGTCAAACATAAGCTAAAGTCATCATTTAAAGGTTAACACTTTGCTTTAATCAATGAATGAGCAAAATGAGTCTGAGGCCATGATGTTGTTTTATAACATTCTTTAGACTTTGCTGGCATGTTGATGGGGTCGTGGCATCAAAAAAGCATATGTATATGCAACTAACTTTGTAAATATTAGTCAAGTCAACTAATTTAGTCCTTGCGATTAAAGATATTCTCACCACTAAGATGACACCGACAAAAGTGCTCACTTCCATCACATGACTCCAAGTGGCCAACAACTCCATACCACCAGCCTGCCAAACATAGCAACACATGAATGAACACACTGTCCACTGGTAAAATACTCCTCATCACTATCAGATAAGATTAGCATATCCCATATGGAAATGTTTATTGGTTCCTCTAGCACTGCCCAGAGCATTTGCGTTGTTGGGTGCTCGGGAACATACCTTAGGGGAATTCCTTGTTCCTTCTCCACTGGATCTCAATGTTACCGCCTGGCCGGAGTTCGTGTAAGCAGTCAGAGACATGGAGATCATGTGCATGAGTGTCTACAGGAGGTGCCCTGACCCTATCCCAGTGTACCCCGTCCTCCAAGACTACAGTTCGTCGCCCGTGTGGTGGATACCTGGCACGTCAATGTTTTTAAGGTCCAGTTAGATAGCTTGAAGCTACAATCTTCAGAAGATATAAATCTTTGTGCTGCTATGTGTTCACCTAAAAGTTATCAGTGACATAACCACAAATTACATTCAACCCTGGCTAAAATCAGTAAGAAGTTAGTACCTTGCACGGAAGGTATCACTGTGGAAATCATAGCTGAGCTCTGCATCGTAGCATGACATCATGAACCCAACATGCCCATGCTGCAAACAAACAGAAAGCCTCAGGATTGGTTCATCATACCTAACTAACAGTTTGAAGATAACATCCTAAAGAAACATAAATGAGCTCATCTAGATTAATCCCAATGGGACAGTGAGAAGCAAATCCACTAAACCAAATTAGGGTATATACTAAACCAATACTATCCTTTCTGTTAGGTTCAATAGTCCAATCCCTAGAAAATGAATCAGCAACAGATTGAGAAGCAATAACACATCATTATTTTACACAGATCAACACCGAATAATGTTACTCCCATCTTCCAAAAGAAAATATCAAATATTATCGTCTTCACTATATAGCACATTGAGAATCGACGGGAGATGCGGCCGAGGCGAAAAGCTGCAAATCGAGCACCTTGATCTCCCAAAAAAGAAATCAAAAATCATCTCAAGCTGCACAAGAATCAAAGAGCAATGTTCCTCCAAAGTGGCCAGATCAAGACAATAGGGTTAGGTCGGTCGGGCCCGAACCTGCTTGAGCGACGAGGGGATTGACGCGCGCGGCCATGGATGGAGGAGCCGCGACCGCCGCTGTGGCCGCCATCGGCTTGAAGACGACCACCGAAAGCAGCCGTCGCCGTCGCCGGGATGGGGAGGAGCAACGAACACCGCCGTCGCCACCACTGGGATGAGGACGACCCGCCGACTCCGCCGCCCGCCGCCGCCTCCGGAATGGGGAAAAGCCGCCGCCGCGAACGCCACCGCCGCCGACTCCGGGATGGGGAAAACGCCGCCGCCGCCGCCTCCGGGATGGGGAATAGCCGCCGCCGCGAACGCCGCCGCCGCCGACTCCGGGATTGGGAAAACGCCGTCGCCGCCGCCCGTACGGCCGCGAACGCGTCTCAGAACACTCCGATCCACTTTCTTTTTATTTCAGATCTACATGTTATTTTACTATACTGTCCACTTTCTTTTTAGTTCCTCTCGGTTCCTTATAGTTCTTTGGTTTGAGTTCCTCCTAATTCTTTACCGTTAGATCTAAAACAATGAACGGTCCATATTTTTTTCAACCACCGTAAAACTTGTAATAAAACATTATATTGCCCTAATATACTTGTTCAGGGCACCCGAAGAAATCGAACCGCAGAATTTGAACCAATTCTCACATGAATGATCGAATAGACAAAATGTGCCGTTCATGCGAAGCCAGAAATAGGACAGAGAGGCATCAGGATATTATGAGCATCTCCAATGCCAAAATCGATTTTTCTGATAAGGTTGGACCCACAACCCATGAGCTCGGTTGATTTATATGTTGCCCTCACTGATCAAAAGGATCTTGTAAAAAAATTGGACCACGAAGAGTTCGTTTTGCAGGCTGATGTAAACAGTGAATCCCATCAATATGCATTTTTTATCTTCTGGTTCGAACCAAAAAGTCGGTTCGATTTTTTTAGACACTACAGTTTGAAGTCTGGAGTGGAATGGTTCGATTTCTGTGACCCATGGTTTGATTGTTTTGAGCCCACTGGAGATGACCTACTGTGTAACGGTGAAATTAACAAGCTTAAAATGAGTACATTTCTTCTATCCGTTCGGATGCAGGACTATATGTTCGTCAAGTATATATGATAATCAATCTGTATGTGGGAAACCATGGAGAGAAACACATAATCCATTATCCATGGAACATAGTGTGGCACCCCTGAGTAAATATCTGTGCCACATAGTTTATTAATTCTCGATTTCTATATATGTTTGAGTTTTTGAAAATGTAGAATAGCTATGTTACTCAGTTTCTATCAAATGGTTAGTTTCAAAAGGTATTTTTTCATATTTTTACTAAACGAGAAAATGAAATGTATATGGATGACGGCTATCTTAATTAAGCCACTTACACTATCAAGAAAGCGTCTGTGAGGACTTGTACCATCTGTCAACATGTGACAGATGAGTTCTAAAATTAAAATTTAAGAGTATTAAATATAAGTTTTAAACCAGCTATGGAATGTTGCCTCAATGTGGCTTATATATTCCATAATATATGGAGAAACTCATAAGGCCACCATATATGATAAATTATAGCTTAAAAATTATAGTCATTTTAATATTATTGATTATTTATGTTTTAGTTTGATAGAAACGGGGAGAGGAGTGGGGAGAAGAGAGCCCAAGTCGAGAGGAGAGGGGCCGGGCAGTGATGTCGGCATTCGAAGGGGCAGGCAAGGTGGAGGTGAATTTGTTTTCCTAATTTTTTAAATAATTTAAGTGAGAACCGATGATGATATAATTATTTTTTTAAAAATTTCAATTTGTTTTCTACTTTTTAAGACGTGATGATGTCTTAAGTTTTTATAGAAAAATATATGTAACGGTTAAAAACAATGGGCCTATCAATTTATAAATTTAAATTTAAGTGAAAACCGATGATTTTATTTTCTTAGAATTTTATCAGAATCTTTCTAAATTTCTTAAGTCATAACACATGGTGACTTAAGATGACATAATGTCCTCAGAGTTTTATACATGATGTAGAATGATTTAGAGACATAATATTTCATTGTTGTTATTTCTAAGACGATATAATAGTTTTATCCATGTTAAAAACATATTTTTATTTTTATTATGTATAATATGTGTAAAATGCATCTTGAATTATTTAATTAATTATAAGAAAACAACATTTTAAAATAAACTAAAAATGAATATAACTTAGGAATTATGATCATTTAGCTTTGTAATTATTGATTATTTTATATTAAGTTGCTAGTTAAAAAATAGGATAGGAATAAATTGAATGGGAAAGAAGAGGCGGGGTGAGCCGGAGGCGAGAGGATACATGTGTACATAATACAGGGGAACATGGAAGGGATGAAAGGAGGAGATTTTGTTTTCTTTAAGATATCGAATTAGCTTGAGTTACTAAAATCTAATTATTAAAAATAATAGGTCCACCATATCAGGTGAAATTTGCTAAAGGAATATATTACTATTTTATATTTTTGGTGCTTTTACAAATTGAATGTGTTTTAGCTACTATTACTTTATTAACTAAAAATAGAATAACAACTTATTGTCAAGTTATGTGCTAAGATAAAATCTATATTATTAATTTTTTGAATGGCATGTAAAAGTAAAAGAATATAACTTTCTTCCTAAAGTTAAAATATGATGAATATAAGTACTAAATGTAAATATACTCATAACTAATCTGGTTACATATAAATTAGCAGTATGGTTTAGATGTTATAGATATTTAATTTTTTATTAAAAATTATGCTTCCTAACTAACTAATATGGCATTAAAACTAATATTAGCATGAAAATAAGAGAGGAAAACGAAAAGAAGAATGAGGGGTAAGTGTATACGTATACATCATCCACGTACCGGGGGTGGGGCCGTGGGGTTGAAAGGTGGTAATTTAGTGGAAAATAATGGTCCACAATATTAAATTAAAATCAACGATTTAGATATATCGTTTTGTCCTCGAATTTCTCTAAATTAGAGTGTCAAATGGCTCTCTAATTTATTAGAGCGTCACATGGTGTGTAGGAGCGTTTCGTAGGAGTACACATAACTGCTAGCTTAATAGCGTTTGTAAAAAGTTTATTGAAATTTCAGTATATAAATAGAGAGAAATCCCACGCAGATACACATGTAACTTATTTATTATTTATTACATGAATTTATTTATTCTTTATTAAACAATGTTAAAAATGTTATATTTCCATATTTTATTTAATGACAGTAGATTATCGTAAATATCTCTACCATGAAATTATAAACATATGTCTCAGTCCAAAAATTCTGTTATAGATAAACTTTCCTACCATAACTACTTATTATCATTCTCTCGAAAAAGAGTTGAGTGCCTTTTTAATAGATTGGATTGTTTAGTAAAAAAGCAAACTTAATACATCATTAATACGATAAAAAATCATCTACAATTCATAAAGTTGTATCTAAATGTATAAATATTTTAAAATACCGATTCTATGAGTAAATGAATAAAATCATTAAAATTAAATATAAATCCATATTTAACGTGTGAAGTTGGCCATACACACTCAGGCTTTATTCTTTAATGCTTTGAAACATGGGTCAAGCATCAACGTAGCCGACTAACGTCAATTGCAATTTTAACACCTAGCTCATTGCCTACATACTTATAAATAATTGTATGATCAGTAAGTACGCTAGTTAATCTCTACTGCAAGAGTGAAAGATGTCATAGAGGACTCCATGGACTGATCATATGCATATGTAGTTATGTACAAACCTTAATGTTTTAGTTTTAAATTTAAGGATTTGGATGAATAGATTAATAGTTCTTATTCAATTGTACATGTGTTTTTTCCAGATTTTTTCATTTATGGATGAATAGTACTTATTTTTCTCCAGTATTAACAGGGAGGAATAACTTTAATACATCTAATCTAATATTTGAAAATAATGGGCCATCGGTTTAAGTATAAATTAATGGTAGATGTTTTGCTCTTTTCTCATAATTTCGTAGATTTTCTCTAATTTTTAAGAGCATCAGGCGTTGCCTTCGGAGTGTTTGTAGAGATTAGGAGGGAGTGATTAGTTTAATAGATCTAATCTAATAGATAAAAATATTGGGTCTACAAATCAATCGCTAGATGTTTATTTTTTTTAGAATTTCTTTGGATTTTTCTAATTTATAGTTCCACGCGGTGGCTTGAGATTGTTTGTTGCAGTGCCATGTGGTGTCTTATTATGACCATTCATTTGTATTATGTTAAATGGACTTATAGTATATAATAATATTCTTGTATTAATGATTGGTGGATAGAATTGACACATAAGGTAAGACATGTACAACACGAGTACACTGAATCTTATATATTATATACATAAATTAACTTAAATTTAAACTCTCGAGTACATTGAATCTTTTATATTATATACCTAGGTTAACTTAAATTTAAATATATTTAAACTCCAGAGATCAAAGAAAAAAAGATTGACATATATCCCTCCTATAACTCTCAATTATGACATATCAAATGGTTCATTTAATCATTTACTTTTATACTCTTTTAAATACTAAAGATATAATATAAGTTATATCAAAATATTTGTCTGAACATATCTAAATCAATATTATTGTGATAATTACTATTTTAAAACGGAGCTAATATTTTTTAATGTTAATCACTGTTAGAGTATTTTAGTTTGGGATATTGTAGATTGCTTAAACATTAAAGATATGATGATGTCAAAATATTTTTCCTGAAAGATTTAAGTAACATTATTTTGTTTTGTGAAGAATATTATTTTAACATATCGATATTTTAGAATGGATGCATTATTTTTTGGGAGTGCTAATCACAACTAATTAGAGTATTTTATTTTGTGTTATTTTACAGCTAATCAAATAATGCATGATTGTGAAGTGATATACGATGATATGATCTACATTATCTGTTTTCTTCACAATCTCTTTTATTGTTCGGATGGCATGCAAAAGATATGATTTAAAATAATAGAGGGACTATTTGCCATGGTACTCAGGATTTAAGAGTTTTTAATTTTGTCAAAATCTATCATATTTAATTTATTTATGCATGTTTTGTAAAGTGATATATGATCATAGAATATACATTGTCATTTGTTTTCTATTTTTATTTAAAAGCTTCAATTGCATGCTATGTTTGGGATATGATAAAATTTAAATTTTTGTATGAGTCAAAAAATGTTGTAGTAGCTTATATTGGTATTTAATGGTTAAGTAAGCACCATGAATACGATAAGAAAGAATGACAAAAAGATTTATGCGTAATTTAAAGGTTATGATTATTTCTCTATAAAAAATTATATAAAAATATTATTTTTATTTGTAAGAACTTAAAAGAAAGAAAGATAGGAGAAGGTTAGATTGGAGGGTGAGGGATAAGCAATGTAGGTACGTACATTGAGGGAGGAGGGTGGGCTGGTGGGCAGAGGAGAGGAAGGTGGATTGTGTTCTCTTTTTTTAAAAAATAAATTTAAATAGATGAAAATAGTGGTCTTACCAGTTTATTAGAGAGCCATGTGTGGGTTAGGAGCGTTTTTAGGAGTCCCACGCGGCGGATTGAGAGCGCTCGTAGGAAGTTTAAAGCATATATTAGATAGATATATAATAGATAGGTATGTTTGAACCAACAAATGATAGAAATATAAGCACATGTTGATTTAATTTATTCCATAAATAAATTACAACATTCAGCATTTATGCTAACACAATCACATTATACAATCTACACATATAAACTAGATAATAGAACATGAACAGATCAAATATCCAAAATATTATGAATGTGTACCGAGGGATCTGTATGTTCGGTTGCATAGCAGGAACAACGCATGGTGTCAGGTGTTGTTGTTGGCACACATCACTCGAGCATAGAGGAAGATGAGCCATCATGGAAGACTAGCAAGTAGTCGCACGAAGCACTTGTCAAAATTATTGCCGCCTTCTCCCGGTGCAGGACGTCGAAGGCAAAGGTTCTGGAAACCTACTCTCCTAATTGCTAGTGCATGCTGGAGAGCAGGACAGAGTAGACTATGAGTGACAACGCAATACTGAGAAGGAGACAAACCCACACGAGGAGGCGGTAGCTCGGTTTTATAGAGATAACAGGAAGCCTGCACGATCTACACTAATTTTGCAGCAAAACAAAGCTATGTCTGTGCAAGCATGGGGAGCCCATTTTGGTGGACCATTCACGAGCACGTCGCGTACATGCCGCCCGACCCGAGCCTTTGAGCCAAAGCCCGGTCAGGCGAGCGATCGCATGCATGTGTCCCCCCTCTACTTCTCTTCACCACACAAGTCTCAAGTTTCTAGGGGAGCCTTAAGTGGCTAGAATAGGGAAGATGGTACTAAAGGTTGACAAGCATGGCTCCCATGAGGTGGGCTTTTGTGATTTTTCAAAGAATTAATCTCTATATGGGCCTTAGCCCACACATTAATTTCAACAATCCCTCACCAAATCTCAAAACCTCACACAACTTTTTAATTGTACTATTTATATACTAGCGATTCGATGGAGACCGGTAAAGGTTGCTTTCGCCTAGTACTCACAACTTGAACAATGGACTATGCCTTGAATTACAAGTTTTCTGCAAGCAAGTTTCACTCAAGAGTCTTATCTGGTACTTGGCCGTCAGTAGACTACCCCTAGAGTGAAGCGTATAAGTCATACTCCTTGGTCTCTTAGTAAGTTTCCTAGGAGATTCACCCAAAATCTCCATAGACAGCGACCAAAAGTCAAGCTCACATAGGTGTGTTCTTTCAGAAATGCTCTGTCGGATAGCATCTTCACTAATTATAGTCAACAGAATGCATTAATAGCCAACCTTCCTTGTAGCTCATGAGAGTACATGCATATTCAATTAAAGAGGGTTTTAGAAAGGTATTATCCTCTAGTTAACTAATGGCTTTCTCCTCAGGTCCTAATTCACGAGATCTCTGATCACATAGGTTAGGTTACCACCATAGTGTAACTCACACAGGTCTCATACACATCTCTTTCGATGTATTGTTTATCACATTCTGTGGTAGTCCCTTCATGAGGAGATCTTCTAGGTTTCTAGCTGTGGATGTAATCCAATGTGAGAACTATGGAGTTTCTCAACTTCCTAACAGACTTCAACCGTCTTTTCACATGTCTAGATGATTTCATGTTATCCTTAGAACTGTTCACCTTGATAATTATTGTTTGATTGTCACAGTTCCTAAGGATAGCCAACGTCAGTTTTTCAACCACAAGCAGATCAATTAGTAGATCACGTAGCCATTTTGTCTCAACAGTAGCAGTGCCTAGTGTCGTAATCTCTACTTCCATAGCACACCTTGTCAAAATGGTTTGTTTGCAAGACCTCCATGAAACAAAACCACCACCTAGTGTGAAGACATATCCACCAATGGCTTTGATCTCATGAACATCAGTGATACAATTAGAATCACTGTATCTGTCCAGTGCCAGAGGATACATGGTATAATGAAACCCCAAGTCCATAATACCTTTTAGACATCGCATCACTCGCTCAAGCGCTCGCCAGTGATCATCTTCTAGATTAGAGGTAAACCATCTCAATTTGCTCATAACAAAGGAGATGTCGGGTCTAGTTGCGCTAGCGAGGTACATAAGTGTCACGCCTAGAAATTTAGTCCTCACGCCAAGAAGAAAGCAGCAGTGGAAAAGAAGGACGATCCTAGTGAGGCTTCAGCTTTACTCCATAGGCAAAACTCAACTGGGGTATGAGTCTTGATCTTCTAACTTCGTCTTCGACTCAGAAGCAGTACTCTTCTGGAAAAGGAGAAAATAGCAAGGCTAAGTACAACCATCATACTAAACAAGCCACACCAATGATGCAGCCGTGCAAGGGGAGAGAAAGAAGGGCTTGTTGCTATTTGTATAAAGGCATTGGTAAACATTTATGGTCTAAAACAGGAAAATTGTTGATTGGCTAAGCAAAGGTTAATCCTCCACTGAACAATGCTACACCACGTTGAACAGGCCCAACCATCCCACCTGAACTAGTCCAGTTTATTAAACCAAATTAATTAGTAGTGTGGGACTAATCATGGTGAAGCTGGTCGATCGCCCATAACAGCGGGCATGGCTATTTTAATAGTTCTACTCTGATCAGAGATATACAACTGTACCCACAAGACACAATCCACCATATGTCACCATGCCTTGCTGGACATGTCACAGTACGAGTGATTGGGACAAGACCCTTCGCATAACTCCCTCTAACCAAGCGATACCACACTGCAGGTTTCGCCCTACTCCTAAGCTAGGGTTGGCAGCCCTCCTTGTGCCTAGCTGAATCCGGAAGCTGCATAGGCCTTGACCGGCCCATCCAAACTCCACCACGCCCACCCTTGCCTAGGTACGTCAGCCAGGGAAAAGCTACACTACAAGTCCTATAATTTCCCGTTCTTGGTAAGTACGGTAAGTCTTTCAGGGTTTCCCCCAAACTGGTTCTCAATTGCCACGCACCCATAGCCCACCCTTAAGTTATATTTTAGTGGGATAATTACAACCAATAAAACAAGGTCAGGTGTCTCAAGCTTGCAGCTCGTCAGATACTAAAATAATTAATGTGATTATCACATTAAGTGAGCAAGTGGCAATTAAGCATGGCTAAGCGTATATGATTCTAGAAAGGTCACGTAAGTGACGCAAGCGAGTCAAATTACTACCCAAGTTTGACAATGAATGGATATCAAGTAAACATGGCAAAAGCAAGGGTAGGTAGTCGTAATTCCCATATACTTAGGAAAACATGTAATTTTATTTGCAAATGGTAAAAAATTTTATACAGTAGGCTCAACATGCTTCCAGAAGGAATGTATGACTTGCCTTGCTTCTTCAAACAATCGTCTGAACTCTTTTCCTTGCAAGCGCAAACTTCCAAACGGTGGAGTCTACATGCTGGCATGGAAAACAAGGAAAAACCCTAATAAAAATCAAATAAACATGACATGGAAAGTAAAAACAAACATGTAGAGCTTAATTTTAGATGAATTTTGCAACTTGAATGGCCTAATTTGGAGTTCGTACGAATTAGATAGGAATTTTAGAAGTTTTAAGTCATTTAAATGGATTTCTGGAATAAAACTGATTTATTACGTAATTATTAATTAATTTCTCAAAGGAAAAGGAGGTTTATTGCGTCAGCGATGGGGAGCGGCGCCGACACGCGAGCCCCACGCGTTAGCGGGTGAAAGTGTTGGTCTACCGTGGACCAAGTCCACGGCGGCACGGGCGGGTGCACCACATGGCACTCATGTAGTGCCACGCTCACGTGGCGCCACGTGAACGGCCACATGGACGGCCCCGATCTGCCGTTGGGCGATCGAATAGGTCGGGAGAAGGGTGCGGCGCCCGCCGGCCACCGGCGGGAGGCGCGGTGACGGTGCACGCGATAGTTGTCGGCGGCGGCCACCGACGCGACGGCGTGCACAAGAGGGCAGCGGAGGAGGGCGGATAGGGAAAGGAGATCTCACCGAGCGCACAACAGCGTTGCACGGCGGCACCGAAGAAAGATGGCGGCTGGCGCGAGGCGACGACAATGCAGGCAGCGGTCCAACCGCAGTTGGCGACTGCAGAGGGGTGGTTGAGGAGTGGTCGAGGTGCGGCTTGGCACCGTGGAGTCAGGGGAGGTGATGCTATGCAGCGGCGGGAAATATCGGCGGGGAGCAACGGCTTGTGGTGGCAGCTCGGGCACTCGGCGCGAGACCGACTCCGACGATGAGCGGCGCTCGGGAAGGGGCAAACGGGGTGCGGTGTAGCGCGACGAAGCCGAAGGTTGCGATGGTGGAGAACTAGGAGGCGTGTAGCGCGACGAAGCCAAAGGTTGAGATGGTGGAGCACTATGGCGGCGCTTGGCCGAAGGGCACCGTCGAGCGGCGAAGACAGAGAGCAGCGCGGGAAGAGCGAGGGAAGGCACGACGAGCTCGAGCTAAAAGGGGAAAATGACAAGGGGGCGGCGGGGAGAGTTTTATAGGCTTAGGAGGCAGCGTGGAGGCTGGGGTGGCCAGAAGACGTGGCGGAGTGGGACAGTGACTTGGGAGGAGGTGGCGGTGATTCGGCGCCGGACTTAGCGGGGAAAGTGGGAGAAATCGACGTGGGTGAGAGGGCGGCCGGGTGCACACATGCGAGAGGCGAGGAGGCATGAGGGCGGCGGGATGTGGGTGCAGCGGCCGAGTCTTTCGGAGGAGGGAGACGAAGCTGATAGGTGGACCTCACTTGTCGGCGACTCCGGAGAAAGAAGGGGATAAAATAGACTTCGCGAGAGGGAAGAGGCAAACAAGTTGGCGGACTGGGCTGACCGGGAGGGGAGAGAGAGAGGGACGACACTTACGGGCCAAGCCGCGAGGGAGGCAATGTGGACTTCGTATGGAAAGGGAGTGAGGCAAGCTGGCTGGACCGCGGGAGGAAAGAGAGGGGACGCGAAGTAGACTTTTGGTGGAATGGGCCGAAAGCGGCCGAAAACAAAGAAGGATTTTTAATTTGTTTTTCATTTTAATTAATTGCATAAATAAACTTTGTATTATTATAATTATTTCGGAGCTCACAAATTTCATGAAAAAATTCAAAGAGTACTTTAGGGCAATGATTTGGGAGTACTCTACTTGATTCCTAGCAATCTCTTGTTCTTGCGAGCAACAAGCTAGGATCATAAGGTGTTGGAGAAGGTTTGCTATCAAGGTAGGCAAAGAGACTTAAGATCTTCTACCGATAATGGGACTTCAAGAGTGTAATCCCATCCTCACCTCTAATTAGCTTAATGTTCAAGATAACATCAACTACTTCCAAATCATTCATATCGAAATTTGAGACAAAAGTTATTTAACCTCATTAGTCACCTCAAGATTCATCCCAAAGGTGAGTATGTCACATGAAGAGAATAACTCTCTTACCTCAACCATGGTGATAGTATACACATTTATCTGCCTCATTAACTGCAAAGCCTGCGGATGTTATTGTTTTATCAAATTTCTCATGCGTAACTTATCCAGACTCCATGCCGCTCCACACATCGGATTATTTGGTGTGTTTCAAAAAACTAGTTTTTCAAAAACAAAACCGAATTTTGCACCAAAACAAAACTGCAAAAGAAATCCCTGTCTGTGGAAGCATGAGGAGCCCATTTTGATGGACCATTCACGCACGTGTTGCGTACACGCGCCGCTTGGCCCATGCCCCCCCGTGCTCGAGCCCGGCCCGGCTAGGCTAGGTGACCAAGCAAGCATGCAAGGTGATTAGTGCATTGGAACTTGATTAAGGCTGGACATGAGTACACGTGATGTTTGATGGCTAATGCATGTGTCCATACATGGTGATGGTGTTGGCTTGGTGCATGTAACAAAGGGAAAACATGTTAGCACATACTTGTGCAATAGTTTGGTGGGATAAGTTATGTGCAAGGTGGATCGTGTATGCAAAATTACAAGGTGTTGTGTTAACTCATGAACTGGGCAATGTCAGTCGTGGATGGGTAAGGAACCCGGGCAATAGCAGGTCAAATTCGTTGATAGAGTCAACGGGTTGTTTGGCAGTACAGGGTATATCCAAGATCTGTAGAGTTGCATGATGGGGATATATGGAATTAGTGTCACTGAAGAGGAAGAGCTATCGCATGGTGATTATTTCTTCGAGTGATTCAAGGCAACGGTGATTTTCTCAAATTATCAGGAATTCAGTCTACGAATGTAGGAAACATCATGTTGGATTTTTTAGCTCGGTTCATAATACGACAAGAAACAAAGGGTTCTCTTCATGTCTATTGAGTTTGATTGATCTATTTAGTGATGACGCGTGTTATCTATCCATGGATTATATCAAGTCAAATTTAAGACGGTGGATGGAGTTGAACATGGTCTTCGGGGAGTCTATGATGTGACAGCTAGGAAGAAATCCAACTTCATTTGGCAAGACAACTATAATGATAGGAGAGAAAGTGAAGCATGTTACAGGCGGAGCCAAGAGAAAAAAGTTACAGAAATAATAGAGTCTCTTGATTACGATGAGTGTGGTGAAGGCTTGTCGAGGCGGCTCGATGTGAGCGGCGAAAGAACCAACTCAAGTCTTGATACACAGAGATTTGACCAAGGAACAAATTCACGTTGGTCTAGCATATTCTGTTGGATATAAATATTCTTAAGTACTTCAGAAGGACTAAAGATATGTTCCTAGTGTATGGAGGTGAGGAAGAGCTTGTTGTAACAGGTTATACCGATGCTAGTTTCCAAACCGACAAGGATGATTCAAAGTTGCAATCAGGATTTATGTTCATAGTAAACGTTGGTGCTGTTAGGTGGAAAAGCTGTAAGCAAGAAACCGTGGCCGATTCTACAACAGAAGCTGAGTACATTGCAGCTTCTGAAGCTACGAAGGAAGGTGTTTGGATGAGGAAGTTTCTCATTGAGCTTGGTGTGTTTCCGAATGCGTTCAGCCCATTGGAACTCTACTGTGACAACAATGGTACAATTGCTCAAGCAAAGGAACCGAGGAATCACCAGAAGAACAAACATGTACTATGGAAATTTCATCTCATTCGAGAGTCCGTTAGACGGGGTGAGATCAAGATATGCAAAATACATACGGAGTTGAATGTTGCAGATCCTTTGACAAAGCCTCATCCATAGCCTAAGCATGAGGCGCACATGAAAGTTATGGGTATTAGATATCTCTTAAATAAGCTCAAGTAATCATAGAGATGATTATAATCCGTTGGATTCATGATATATCCATGAGAATATCCATTGTATTCAGATATCTCTTAGAATATCCATGATAAGGCAACTTGTATTGATTGATAATTATGTGAATTGTCTGTGAAACTCTTTACGTGTATTGTTATTCTAATGTTGTCCCCAGTCATGGTTGATGACTAGCACATGTATTAGTTGGTGACTATGTTTCACAAGTCAGGGGCACATGTATGACATGGGGCCGGACTGACCCAACGTGAGGAATTACTAAATAGTTCTCTCATTACACAAACGTATACACTATATCCTTAGACTTAAGTCTGACACATGAGCTTGGGATGTGAAATGCCTTACTTAGGGACTATTAAACGCTACTCCGTAACTGGGTAGCCATAAAGGTAGTTTTCGGGTTTGATAGGAAGCATGCTGCAAGTCATGGTTAGCCAACATGGGATTTTCCCCTCTCTACTTGAGAGAGATATCTCTGGGCCCCTCAGTGATCGGATTCACAAATGCATGGTCATGCTAAGGTTAAGAGTTGACCTTTTAAGAGATTCCAAATCACAGCATCGAGAAACAGCGGTCGACTTGGAGCCAGACCAAATATGGTGAGGCAAAGGGAATAGCTTGTATATGACGTTGTGGTGGTTCGTCTGATATGATCTTACGTGCGTCTAGGAGTTGACATGTCTTGCTAGAGGCCGCTATAGACTATTGGCTCGAGTAGAAGTACTCGAACCATATCTATTCAGACGTGAGCCCATAGGATCACACACTTAACGGGATGAAGCTTTAATAAACTTGAATATGAAATTGTCTCTAGTGCAAGTGGGAGATTGTTGGATATATATGCCTAAGAGACAACACTGACTTTTTGGGTCGCACCTCACCGAGGATCGGACAGACTGTATCCTGGGTCGAATTGCTGAGTGGGCCTTTTGGAAAGGCCCATCACCGGGGTCTATATATAGAGGGGTGGGGCACACGGATTGAGAGAGCTATCTTCCTGGCCGCCATCGCCAAACTCTAGCAAGAGATAAGTTCTTCCTCGCGGATTTAGCAGTCGGGGGGCACGACGCTTCCTCCCTGTACATATGGATACATTGGAGGTGTTGCACCTGGAGCACAAGGACGAGCGACACGTGAGAACGTGATCAACTACTTCCTCTTCATCGATGCGCGACCACGATTGGATCGAGTCTATATCGACGCATCTTCCGTTGTATCTACGCGTCTAGTGGTAATTCCGTGATCTATAACTGCAGTAGTTCCTGGTTCATGGGACATAATTTTTTGTTGTGTGTTAGTGTAGCCATCCCATAACCCTACATATTCGTCAAGGTGGAGTTTAGTAGAGTTTGTGTTGAATATGAGTAGAAAGTCAGTTACAGTTTAGAACTTGAAGTTATATTAGGTGTTAGGAATAGAGTAAAAGTCAAACTCTATACTAGGCTCTACATTAAATAGAGAGGCGGACATGTTATAACCGCGTGGCGACTTGGCATAGGCAAAAGGTGGTGGTGTCTAGTTGATGGTGATTGTAACTCTAATATGTTGTAATATGCTGAATCACGGAAGAGCACCCCTAATCAGTCTCTCGGTATCAAATATCATGTCTCGTTATCGGTATTGTGTCTCTAATGTTACTTTGACTGAACTCCGTTACCAAATATCGTGTCTTGATATCGTTATCATGTTTTGATCTTCTAGGTGTTTTTTGTGTTTAGTTATCGACGGTGATTTCAGGCCTACCTTTATAACAATATATTTATTAATAATGCTTAATTATTGCTGGTGGATTTTTTGACCGACGAATAGTCTGTGGCGCTTCATTTAGCTGGTTTTTAATTACAAAAATGTATTTGTAATATTGTCTTTTTTCCAGAGAAGAAAAATGTAATACATGGATTGTTCGAGTAAATACATTCGACAAGATAAGCTTAAATGTTTTTATACAAGGTTCAAATTAATAATTTCAGTTCTTAAACAAGTGGCAAATACTCCCATTTATCAGATCTCATCTTAATTTAGTACTATATATGACGGTTGAATGTACAACACGGATTGTACGGAGGTAGTAGCAGTTGGATGTGGCCATACGAATGTATTATGCAGCCCTATGAGGTCTTATAATTTAAAAAAATTAAGACATAAGATATATGAAGGGATATAATAGCCTTTCATTCATTCTTTTATTCTCAAATATATAATAGTGAGCCTATTTTTTTATATATATCCGTATTTCATATATGAAATATTAAATATGGGTTCAATAAATATAAATTGGGCTGGGCTTTCATGGATCTAAGCCCATAATTTTTTTAACAGGATGGTTGTAGATTGAAAATTATATGTTGAATGTGATAAATTGGACAAAGCAACATACAATCATCGGATCTTAAATATCTTTTTATTTTTAAAATAGCGCACCTTAATTATTGCAGAGGCCTTAAAAGCAAAGTTGCTGGTCCTTTTCCTCTGCTGCGTTAAAGATGCATGTTATGGTTCTGGTGGTATTACAGCAGCATGAAAGCCAAGTTGTACATGCCCTAGTCACGGTTGGACCGCCAGCTATGAGATAGCTAACAAACTAAAATGCAGAAACGATATGGATATCATGTTGTCAGTGCCAAAGATGAAAATTCGATGCTCAACATAGTGATTGGTTCGAAACAAATAGAAGGACATTTGATTCATATAGCCGACAGAGCTGCGCCGGCAACGCGCACGTGCACGCGGGGCTTGGTGGTCCTTGACCCATGTAATATTTTTGTAATATACTTTTTCAACGGAAAGTTTCATTTCAAATCTGAAAAATCTAGTAAAACCTGTACTGAAAATTTTAATGTTTTAACTCCACATTTGAAAATTTGAACACAAAAAATTTAGATAACTCGCCCAAACTTTAAAACTTTCAACTCAAAATTTTTCAAAAAAAACTCATGCAAATTTCAAAACATGCAACCCAGATTTTAAAATAATATAGAAACTTATAACTCCACAGTTAAAACTCGAATGTCAAATTTTATAAACTTTCAACTCAACTACTTATTTACTTTTAACTCAAAATTTTAAAAACTCACCAAAATTTTAAAAGCGTTTGGTCACATTTTGAAACATTCAAATCCAATTTAACACTTTCTTCTCAATTATTAATTTATTAATTTATTTTTCGAAAGATAAAAAGGCAAAGGGCTATTGTTAGTGTTAATTGCGAATGCACGATAGATTCGATGCCATTATAAAAAAACGAACTGTTTGGTTTAACAAAAAGAAAAAAAATAGAACCGATCTCTCACAATCCGATGTGGATTAAGGACGAATCAGAGGACCGTGAACCGAGTGGCTCTGTTAAGATCTGGACTAATTTAGGCCGACAATGCCCTTCCACCCAACGAGGCAACGACATCGTCTAGCCTTTAAAGTGAATAAGAACGTTGAAGGCGTGGAGATTAGAATAGATGGGAGATTTCCTAGGGCATCACCTCCCTAACTTCAAACGAGATCCTTACCTGACTTTGAACCACTGACAGATGAGACCATCTTTAGATGAGTCCACCTGTCAGTGTCTATCTAAGTTCATCTGTCAATGAGTCAAAGTCAGATAATTTAACATTAGAGAAACCGTTTTCCCCTAACTCACTAGCATATGTCACATGTGATAGGCTAGGAACGTACGCTTCAGAGATATATAGGGCCTGTTCCGCAAGAGGTACTGTGCCTGCTGGCTGGCTAGCTGCAGCTGCCTTGTGCCTAGCTATGGCCAGACGTCCGAACAGACCATATTTCCTTAACGGCGGTTTAACATTTGAACCTACGGACCAGACATTCGGACTGTTGGATTAGTGGACCGATGAACTGGGCTATGTCGGGTCGACCACCCGTACAACTCACTTGAGGGACGCAGCGCAACATGCTTACGTGGAGCACCCACCCAAACTAGGGCCCTGCAGTCTCCAGCCTCCCTCTGCCAGTTGCCAAATAGTTTGCGTGGTACTTGGCCTCTAGAGGATTAACGCGTCCCCCCGTATAAGATTCCATTGCTTAATCGACGTCTCCTTTCGATGTTCTGCCGACTCCTTCTATTCGAAAGTTCGTAGAAGATCATTGTTTCAGTCATGCAGTTAAGGAACAAGTCGAGGATACGAGCAAGGTAGTATGAGCTATCGCACTACAACGGTCACCCTTATTTCAATCGGGCGACTAACAAATCAATCGGTTTTAACTTAAGCCCATCACGAATGATGTTATCTCCATTGGGCTTCAGTTAAAGTCCATCACCAATTAGTGTTTCCCAAACAAAAAATAAATTATATTTTTTGATAGCCTTAGGCTTTTTCTATCCATGCTCACTGTAAAATGATAGAAACAGAGATATATATTTTCTTTCCCAGCATCCCCATTTATATATACAATTATTCACAGAAAATCCCATTCAGAAATCACGTATGACATTCACATATTTCACGCATCCATTCACATACACATCCATTATCAATATATTTCAGAATAACATCTTCAAACACATCCATTATTCATATATTTCACAATAACATCTTCAAGTGCTAAGCATCAAAACGTGCAAAACCGTGTTATAAATTGGAACAAATTTATATTTAGCATTACAAGTATATACATAAACACATTTAACCAGATTGTAATTTACAATATAAACATAAGTGTTACATAATCACATGTCTTTGACATTAATTTTGAAATGTTCAACAATGTTCATCAATTAACTTTAACCCCGTAGTCTAAACATTCCTTCGAGGTGAGGTGAAGTATGTCGCGGACGATGAAGTCGGCTATCTCCTCTCAAATCTCCTCGAAGCTAGTAGGCTCAGACTTGGATATTTTTTCCTACATGTACATACTTCGAAATTAGTCGATCAATCTATATATACATACTTTGAAGTAGTTAGTATATATCACAATTGATATCACAAACCTCAAATTCGGCCAAAGTCTTCATCTTTTCGTTGTACAGAATCCACATGTTGTGGCACACGTGGAATCCGCATTGGTTGCCAACTTGTTGTTTGACAGGAAGACTTTTTGTGTATGAGGCTTTTTGGTCCTTTCTTATGCAGGCCACCTTTCTTCACATATGGTCCCCATATTTCATTGATTGCTTCTCGGACCAGGTTCAGTCATAGGCCTTACTGACTTTGAAGTTCATGTAGTGCCATGTACTTCACTTAGGCGTTATGATCAGAAGAATCCAATGGACACTGCGACATTAATGTAGTGGAAGTTAATACTAAAGCTATACGTGTCATGCAATTGCATATATTTAAGGTACACACTAACTATTGATTATAAGCTCACATAATGTACTACTTGTCTTAGCGGGCCCACAAGGTGTCATAGATATCATTCCCTGATGGTCGCCTTGGAGATTGGTGGTGGTGACCATTTGTGGATCTAGGAAGACAACTTCTGGTGCATTCTTCTGACACCACTTCCAATTATACCTATACACAAGACAAACGCTCTTTTAAGCGTGTTATAAGGATTGTTATTACCAAATTTCATACACAACAATACTTACAAGGAGTAGCACTTAAGGAGACTTGTGTCCACCGCTTGGAGCCTATAGAGGTAAAATAGATACTTGAAGTTGATCACAATATATTTTTCTGGCCCTAGAAATGGCTGTCGATCGTGATAACCTATTATTACTCTCTCTATTCATCCTCCTCGCGTTGGATATCTCCATATAGTATCAATGGAGCTCCTTGCAAGTGTTGCCCATCATGCCTAGCGCGTCGTCCCCAACCAATGGCATGCCTAGTTGGAAGGACGCCGGAGCAATGATCTTCTTTTGTGCTTCCTGTCCCTTGCCCATATCTAGCTTCTTTGGAGCCAAAAGCAAGGCCTGCACCTTGTCTTTTCCTCTTCCTCTGCCCCTTGCAACATGTTTTTCACTAGTTATTTGCGGAGGGGAAGAATGCACCATCCTCCTCTTTTTCATGGGTGGGGGTTTAGGGATCGCCATGTAGTCGGCCTCCATATGATCGTCCCCAAAATACGTATCATACTGCAAGTCGAATAGTCAACTTGTTCATCACGAACGGGAGCTAGAGGGGCTGAAGGGGCAGGAGCAGGTCTTAGCGGCGGACGAGCGCTCGGTACAGTGGTTGACCTTTACCTCAATGAGGTCCTTGGGCCTTTGGATAAAGGTACCACGTGTAGCTCCTAGGGTTTGGATCTCGTCATTCGGTGGATGCTGCAGTGGCATATGGGCCCATTCGGTCTTTACCGTGTCAACTTGCACTTTTGCTTGGCCGGCCATCAGTTGCACCCCATGCACTCTTGTATCTAGGGTCGGCTTAAAAGCAAGTCCCTTGGCTGCTGGAACCGTGAAGGTCGACATCACCCTAACTGTTAGGACTCAGTTAGTTGGTTCCTGTGATAGATTCATCACTAGGAGGAAATGACTTTTCTAGGAGTTGTCGTGGCAAATCGCATCTGGTTCCCAGCCGAGAGCGGCTTCCACTTCGGCATCCTCAAGTTCATCGCCAACAAGGTGGTCGTTTGGCCCAAGTCTCGGCTGGCGTCATCGGGTGTGTTGAGGCCATGCGCTTTGCTCTAGGAGCAGAGTTCTGCTTCGGCGCTTTCGACTTCACCACCAACAAGGTTGGCATCCTCACACCAACTAAGATCAACGTTGCGCGCATGCTTGTCTTGGTGTGTGGGCCCGCGCAAAGGTGTGTCCTTTGCTTCAGCGGTAGGAACACAATTGCCATCTTCACCAACCACCTCATTGACTTAGACGAGCAGATCGTCACTCGACCCGACTACGCCTCAGTCGAACATGTCCGAGGGCTTTGTCACTCCAATAGCTAACTCCGTCAGGCTATGTCATGACTCCGCACGCCTGGGTGCTTCGGCCTTCGCACGGCTAACATGGCTAGCCTACACTTCATTGAAAACGCCCAGGGGCTTCATCTCCTCACGCGACTAACTCCATTAGGCTACGTCGTGACCCCATGTGGCTCTTCTTTTTGACTCTCTACTTGGTTGATGCTCTACTAAGTACGGTGTCAGGGCTACTATGGAGCACACGGTACCCCGATACCTCATGTTGGGCCTTTGTGCCATACAACATGAAGTGGGCCAAGAAGGCTCAACCCAGATAGCTTACTTGTAATATATGAAATAGAAATTTTTGGAATGAGATATAAATCCCGAGTGTCATGCATATCTTTTATAGATAGAATAGAATGATTAAGTTGTAACTGACTAGATACTTTTCTTGTAGCACTCCTCCTCATCGTATATAAGAGGGGGCAGAGGTCCCGAGATCGGGGCAACTACACACAACTCCAGACAACTCCCCACAACTCGGCATAGCACATCATAATAGTGGCATGCACATCATACACTATCTTAGGGGATCGCCATGTGCTACCTCTCAAGCCGTATCGTGAAACCCTCGATACAGATCCAATCTAAATAACTAGACTAGGGTATTACCTCTCTTCGAGAGCCTAAACCAGTATAATCTCTGTGTCACCATCTTTCTTTGATCTTATGCACCCCATAAGTATTATTATCGATCTAGAGAATCGACAAATATTATTGCTTCACCATGAATGAGCACCAAGTCTAGTGTAGTAGCATCTAACTTGTGAAGAGGAGAGACTAGTATGGGAGGCATCAGGATAATTTATCTTCTCAGTTTCGATGGTCTAGTAGATGTTTTTCAAGTATGTGAAGGGAAGCATGGATTGCAAACACAAAAATAGCCGTGTCATGCAACCATCTCAGGTTTGCTTAGAAATTTAACAATATTTTGCAAAGTTCCAACATCATATTAGGTTGCCAACTTAAAATGGTCCAATTCCTAGTTCTTTGGCCCTGCATACTCTTCTTACTCAGATTTCTTTTTTTACAATGTGTTATATGATTATAGGAGTAGGAGGCATCGAGGAGTCAGACTGCTTAGCGTTGCAGACCTATTTTTTGAGCAGTGTAAGATAGTGCTTCGAGTTAATTTTGTAATTTACACTACTGGAGAAATCATCTTTGGTTGAAGAGGCAAAAACCTCAATAGTCCCGGTTAGAGTTGTACCCGAGACTAAAAAATATTTTAGTCCTTGTTTAAAAAGGTAACGACTCTCTAGGACCTTTAGTCTCGGTTCGTGTCACGAACCTGGACTAAAGATCATCTTTAGGCGCTGGGGGTATTTAGTCCCCACCAACCGGGACTAAAGATGCTATGTTTTGTCCCGATTGGTAACACCAATCGGGACTAAAGATGCTATTTTTTGTCCCAATTGATGTTACCAACCGGGACTAAAGATAATTTTGATCTTTAGTGCCGGTTGGTAACACCAACTGGGACTAAAGATGGGGTTCCTTTTTAAACTCCTTCTTCCTCCTCCAGCCCGAGCCAGCTCCACTTGTCTTCAAACTTTTGCTCTAATTAGAGGGGAGGTGCTGCCAATTTTTTTGTGATTTTGTTTTGGTGATAAAACACAAATCTTTGCTATCTACAGGGTTAGCAACTTCTTCCTCTTATGATCAATGCTTAGTACTTCGCTTTTTACGGTTGTTTTCTATACATTTTCATCGCTAGATTTTTATGCAAACATGAAAAGAGAGAAAATTTGTTTGGGACTAATTATTTTACTAAGCACATTAAATTGTGTTGAGAAAAATGTTTGGAAAAATAAAGAGGAAGAAAAGTATGCTTAGCACGTTACATTTGTAGGAATTTATTACGTACAATTTTATCTCAAAAAATATTTATGAAAAATAATGAGAGAGAAACTTATGTATGTTACAACCAATACGCGCATTTCCCAGAATTCTTGTTGCATATGTCAAGTTAAGAACCAAACCAAACCAAACCAAGCGATGAAATGAAATACATGCACTACTGACCTCATGAGGAGGAGCAGCGGCGACGGCGACTATGAAGAGGAACACAGCGACGGGATGGTGGCTAGTGGCTTGAACCAGTCGCCGTCGTCGTCTCCGCCGATGGCGTAGTAGTAGTACTCGTGCATCTCCGTCATAATAGGAGTAGCGCGACAGAGAGGTGAGATATGGCAATTGATTCTGAATAGTGCCGCTATGAAGCCATTAGTGGAAGCATTGTAAATGCATTTATAAGCATTGGTTGCGGCAACGATGGCTCAATGATGGATTTTTTAAAAAGAATTCTAATTTTTTAGAACAACACATTACGTATGTCGGATTAGTATATAATTATTGTAATAATATTTAAATGGTTTGAATTTCGTGGATTTTTCTTACGATTTTTGAGCATTCCATGTAGATGGATCGGCAATGGATGTACAACGCGGATCGACGGTTTACAGAGTTTATTCAAGGCGTGCATTATTTTTTGAGTGTGGCCGATGCCAACAAGCAGAAGGGTTTCATACGTTGTCCATGCAAAAAGTGCAAAAACGAGAAGGAGTATTCTATATCAAGAATTATTCTTGCCCACTTGTTTCAGTCAGGATTCATGCCTCACTACAATTCCTGGACATCACACGGAGAGGTGGGAGTTGCAACGGAAGAAGATGAAGAAGACAACGTCATTCCAGACTATGGTCAATACGGTGGGTTTGAAGAGAATACAACAGGCAAGGTGGACGGGGATGCTGAAGAAAACAACGGTTCTGATGACCTTGGTCAGATGTTGCATGACATACAGGGGGACTGCAAAGGTGAAAAGGAGGTGCATAAAGTGGAGCGTATGTTGGCAGACCACAAAACGTCTTTGTACCCAGGCTGTGAACAAGGCCACAAAAAGTTGGGTACCATGCTGGAATTCTTGCAATGGAAGGCTACAAATGGTGTCAGTGACAAGGCATTGGCGAGTTACTAAAACTCGTGAAGAACATTCTTCCAGAGGGAAACAAATTGCCGGAATCAACGTACGAGGCTAAGAAGTTAGTCTGTCCTCTAGGACTGGAGATACAGAAGATACACACATGTCCTAACGATTGTATCCTCTACCGCGGTGAGGAGTACGAGAACCTAGAAGCATGTCTGGTTTGTAAAGCTCTTTGATACAAGATCAGACGAGATGACCCAGGCGAAGTTGATGGACGGCCTTCGAAGAAAAGGGTTCCTGCTAAGGTGGTTTGGTATTTTCCTTTAATACCACGGCTGAAGCGTTTGTTCAGGAACAAGGAGCATGCAAGGATGATGCGTTGGCACGCGGAAGAACGCCTACAAGACGGCATGCTGAGACATCCCGCCGGTGGGTCACAATGGCGAAACATCGACAGAACATTTAAAGACTTCGGCGAGAATGCAAGAAACCTAAGGTTCGGCTTAAGCACGGACGGCATGAATCCTTTTGGAGAGATGAGCAGCAGGCATAGCACTTGGCCTGTAACGATGTGTATCTACAACCTCCTACCTTGGCTATGCATGAAGCTGAAGTACATTGAGATGCCGGTTATTATTCAAGGCCCGAAACAACCTGATAACGACATCGATGTGTACCTGAGACCGCTGATCGAAGATATAAAACTGATGTGGAAGCAAGAAGGTGTCCCCGTGTGGGATGAGGATAAACATGAGCAGTTTAACCTACGAGGGTTGCTGTTTGTTACCATCAACGATTGGCCTGCACTTGGCAACTTATCTGGACAGTCAAACAAGGGGTACAACGCTTGCATCCATTGTTTGGATAAGACCGAATGTACGTACCTAAAACACTGTAAGAAGGTAGTGTACATGGGCCATCGTTACTTTCTTGTTGCAAGCCACCCTGTCCGGAGAAAAGGCAAACATTTTTATCAAAAGGTAGACCATCATACTAAGCCAAAGCAACACAACGAAAAGGCCGTGTTTGCCATGGTGAAAGACCTCAAAGTAGTATTTGGAAAGGGACCCACCAACCAACCTATAGCAAGTGAAGGTGGTCACGCGACGATGTGGAAGAAGAAGTCAATTTTTTGGGAGTTGCCCTATTGGAAAGTCTTGGACGTCCTGTTGATGAGAAATTCGATTCCCACGCACTGGCCTGAGAGATTTGCTTTACTCTAGTGCAGGTCCAAATTGATCGCCTCTGGTGAATTGAGAGCGTGCTAGTTGGTTTGATCATGTAACCAACAAGAAAAAAAATAGGCATTAAGTTGAAATTAGATCCTACCGGATCGGTTGAAGACAGCAAGTTACGCCTAATTGCTATCCCAAAGCACATTTAAACCAAGTGATTGGGATAGATCGGCTATGCCGAGACAGTACAAATCACTTAGGCTAAGAGCACATTAGGATAATAATTATCTGCATTGATAACATAGCCGATACTGCAGATCTAATGTGAATCCGCTAATACTTCGATACATTTTATAAACAGATATTAATCTAATCTAAATGTGCTAAACCTAGATCAATGGGCTGTCAGCATAGCTTGACAGATTGATATTGGCTTAGGGCACTTAGACAGATTAAGATCTTAATATAAAAGGCGGTCTTAATATATCTAATAGCAATTAAAACTAAAGATAACTAAAACAGATAAGGCTCGCTGAAACTCCAGCGCTGTCTCTAATGATAAACATTAAACTAAACAGATCTTAATAGTTCTAAGAGCGACTTAATAGGTCGATTAGATGCAGCATTAAGTACAAAAAGAAATATCAGATCTGTATGAGTCAATGTGAACCCCTCGAGACGGTAGACACAACATATAATCTAATTCAACCCCTATATCTATCCTTATCGGCTGCTGTCTTCAGAAGGAAACCAGCCGATTGCGGGATAGATCTAGGCATTGCTCTAGATTATAGGCCTCGTATGATAAATTGTGTAGTTTATAACCACGGAACTAGAGTATCATAATGATGGAACCACTAGTTCCTGCGATACGAACCACTAATGACAATGAATTACCTTGTTCGGAGGTCGAACCCGATGCAGCCCGAGCAAGAGCAAGAACTCGTCGAAAATAAAAAGGGTGGTGATGCGCCGAAATGGATTGAGTGTGTGTTGGTTGATATATTTACAAAGAGCCCTCGGGTCTTATTTATACCCAGGCATCACGATATCCATGTAGGACACGGTTTCTACCTTATCTACTATTTACAGTACGACAATATCCCGGGACGTAGTCCCATGCCATATTATAAAAGGAATATCTATACAACTTCCTAATTTATAGATACAATTGCCCTTACAGGACTCTATCCATAGATGGCAATATCTTTAACGAACATTTGGGAACCGAATCCAATATTTATCTTTGTGCACCTTTTTCGGGATCGGTTCAATCTCCATCTCCTAATCAGAATCGGCTGTCGGCCATCCTTGTCTGATTCAGCCTCAACCGACTGGTCTCCCAGCCGATTCAGTCTTAGCCGATGCAGCCCCTGTTTCTTCACAGACTGTGCTCCTGATCCAATTCCGCTTCAATCTTGGCTCTGAACTCGAGAATTTAGTTACCAAATTTGGTTGTTAACACATGGCCCCCAAGTCCGTGATAGGATGGTATCGTGGATTTGCCGCCTTTTGAATTCCCACGTGACATCCACCCAAGTCTGTTTCGGCTGTCACAAAATTTCTTTAAATAACGCGCGCCTTGCGCCGAACCAAGCCACGCTATCACTTTTCACCTTCAAACCCTAGCCTCAAAACCTTTCTACTCCCTCAGCGACCTCGTCGAAACCGAAGCAGGTCTCGTCGGCAAACTCCCCCCGCACCAATGGCGTCTTCAAGCCCCCGTTCTGATGTGGCCACCCTGGAATACCCCGAGGTAAGTTTTCATCGGCTCTAGCTCTTCATTCACCGCAATCTGGTTTTTTACCCTTCCGTAATTTTGTTTTTCTTTTCTTCAATTTGTAGCACCTTGCTCGCCAAATTACGATTCCCAACCTCCTTCACCCTGACCAACTCCTGTTAGGGCCGATTGGCAACATAGACCGTAGCAACTTCATCAATGCTTAGACAAATCAGATCCCCTTCAGATTTTCTAACCCAGATTTAGCATACTGGTCAGGGGTCTTCAAATCTTGGTCATCAACGGACAAAACATGGCCATCCTGGCATTCTAGGCTATCGGCTAGCAAACAGGCTCTCTGGGACGAAATAGGGATCAGCTAGTGCCTAGCCCTCACCTTAGCCGATACGCCCAAGGACGAGCCCCTGCTGTCGGCTGTGAGCTATTTCTGGCTAGACCCGCTCAACGCGTTTCCTTTTAGACAAGGGCCGATGACGCCAACCCTTCTGGACGCAGTGATGATCACTGGGCTGGACATAACCTCAGCGGTTGACCCCTCTGATCTCGACATTAAGTGCCATCACAATTTCAAGACCAAGAGCATAGGAGGTTGGAGTGGTTTTATCTCAATGAACATGAGGGATGGCCCAGTCTCCAACAGGGAGAACACAGCTTTCCTGATGATGTGGCTGAAGAAGTATGTTTTCTGCGGATCAAGTTGCGGGCCGACCACTAACTGGCAACATGTAGCCGAAGCCTTGGCAGAGAAAAAGAAAATCCCCTTAGGGAAGTACTTGCTCGGCTATCTGTACCAAAGGCTCAGCAACTTATCGGCTAGGCTGGCCTCTAATCAAGCCATCCACACAGGAGACCCTTGGTGGCTACTACAATTATGGCTCAACCTCCATATCCACAAAGTTGCTCGGCGGTCAAGTCTTCTTGAAGCCGATTTTCCATTAGCTAAGCCGAGATACGAAGATGATGAATAAGTAACCACTCGTTGATGTATTTCATTTGGAGAGGCAGCCTCCTCCTACTCTGGATCCAAGCTTTCGGCTGAGTATTTTAATAATTGGTTCAGCAACCTCTACAACAGCTTCCCAGCCAATTCCACTATCTAGTTTGCTTATGACAAGTTCAGCAAATTTGAAATGCCAAACGATCTTCGACTAGACGAAATCAATTCTCCAAAATATGAGAAGCCAAGAGAAATTTTTGTAACTGCCATCTCCAGTTGCATCCTTCCGGTTGGCATCCACCAAGGGAGGAATGTTCAGAAATCTTATGAATTTTATCATCCGATGGTTGCTGCGAGGAAACTGGGGATGGGCCAACTGCCGATCGGCTTGTACTATTATGACAAGATCGAAGCTAGAGGCAAGATTGACGGCAGAATAATGATGCATCGGCTGCTCAGTATCCCCGGTACTCCTCTCGGCAGCTTCGGGGATATCGAATTGGCAATCACCCGGACAACTGTCTTCAGCCGATGGTGGAGAGAATGGAAATTGCACCTATTCCACCAATCGACTTCCATGTATCTGACTACTATTGACCCTGACATGGTCCCATCAGTATGTACTTACTCTTTAACTTTCTCACTTCATCGGATATTCATACGCATATATCATTACTCATATCTTTGTCCTTGCAGACGACCGACGCCTCTCCTCCTCGGATCAGCAATACTGGAGTGGTTGTGAGCTACGCCAGAGGGGTGCTATCGAACGGCTGCGGGCTGGCCCCATCAATCATCGGCTTCAACGCGCCGAAGGTATCAACTCTCCTTCATGGCCAAACCTGTGAGCCAGTTCGTCGGCAAAGAAGGAACACGCCATCGGCTGTCACTGCACCGACTGCAGCGAAGAATAAACCTGCGAAGAAGCAGAAGCCGAGCCCAGCCGATGATCTTGTTAGTGATATAACCTAGAGGCAATATGGAGATGTTGGATATCACAGTCAATGTTTATGTATAAATGAATAAAGTGTTATTCAGTTCCATGAAATAGAGATCTTGTATTGATCAATAAGTATGTGACTTATTTATGAGACTTTGTATGTATGAATCTATTTCTAAACGATCCCTGATCATATGTCATATTATTGGAATAAATATGACTCTAAGATCGACATGCTTATTGATTGATGATCATGTCTCATAGATCATGGGTATGGAGATACCAAATCAATAAACATGGACATATGTGTTAGAGAACACATTGTTGGATAGACCCACCATGAGACACGACAGGAATTAATGTGCCATTAGTTGGTCTCAGGTAGTGTTGGTACAAAGTCCTTAGACCTGAGATCATCATGGATTCCAACATGTGTAGTAGCCTACTTTGGGACTACCAAACGCTATTCCGTAACTAGGTAGTTATAAAAGTAGTCTTCGGGTTTGCTATGAAACATGGAGTGGGATGTGAATGATCAAGATGGAATTTGCCCCTCCATTGGAGAGATATCTCTGGGCCCCTCGAGGTAATGGATTATGGAAATGCATGGCCATGCTAAGTTGATTGAGGAGTCAATCAACAGACAGATAATCCAATACGGTTCGAGTGAATGGTTAAGCTATTGAAGGGATGACACACATCTTGCCTATAGCTTAATTGGTATCGTGAGGCAAAGGGATTTGTGTACACATTACAGGTTCAGAGCCGATATTATATTCTTGTATACTATGGTGTCAATATGTGCTGCTAGGCGCCGCTATTGACAGGTCGGCTGAGTTGGATTCGAGCCGACGATCGGCTAAGTTAGACTATAGCTGAAACCGAGTATACCTAAACCTACAGGGTCGCACGCTTAAGGGGATAGAATAGATATTCAAGTTGGACTCGGATACTGCTCGGTCGGATAGGGATCCAATCGGATAAAGTCCTATGGGCTTACGACGTGTGGGCGGCCAACTCTATGAGATACGGATGAAATCCGATTCAAAATAGTCCTGATCGGCCACTAGTCCCAGTCGGCAAACTCTATATAAAGGGGCGAGGGGTGGAGAGATGTTGATCGATAAATTGAAGTCAATTTGATTGCGTCGAAATCAATCTGATCACACGTGGCTTTAGAAGTCACCGAGATCAATCTCCACGGAAACCCTCCCCACTTACGAGCCAAACCCTAGGCTTGCATCGCGTGCTAGCACACGAGTGTGCGGCGTTCCGTCCCCGGACGTGTGGATACCGGTAGAGGCGTTGCTACGTTGTGCGCTGTTGATCGGCTGTGGAGGAATCGGCTGCGGTCGAGCGCATCGGAGCGAGGCGCGAGAACGCGGTCGGACGACTTCGGCTACGGCATCTGCGAATCGGCTATCCCCGGGAATCGACTGTCATCGGCCAACACAATTCCAGATCGGATAGCTCCTGATTGGCTGTTTCCGCTGCACACTCCAATCGGTAACGATCTATCGGCCCTTACTTGCAAGTGTTCCTGGTTTGTGCGGTAAAAAGTTTTTGTTTTCGGCTAGCGTAGCCTCCGCGTAACCCTTCAGATCTATCCCCCATCGACCGAGAAGTCGATGCTGTGCTCGATGAAGAAGTTCAGGATGAAGAAATGGAGAAAGCTATTGATGACACCGCGGCCGAATCAAGCTCCTCCGACAAGTATGCTCAGACTTCATCAGCCGACGAGGCATCCGTTCACAAGACCCGTGCCCTCCAAAACGCTCTATTCATTCGACGCCAGTAAGACACTTTCGCTGCCCAACCTTTCAATGCTGCCATACATCGTAGCTTTTGCATCGGCAGAGGAAGAAGTTGGCTGTCAAGAGAAAAGCAGCTCCCCTTTGTTCAGTAAGCTTCGACCATTGCATTTTCCTTTCTTAATCAGCCGATTTCTAAGCTTGCGCCCTTGTTAGCCTCCTCGTGCTCCAACACCTGCCCCCCACGTATCGAGCGAACACACGCCATCGGCTACAAGTGGCGGCAACGCCGATGACAAAATTACTTCAGTTTGCTCACCCTCGCATATCGGCTTATTGGCTTCTGTTAATCTTCTAATTGTTTCTTGCCTTTCAGAGCGTAGCCGATCTTTTAGGCTTTGACTTGTCAGAGTTCATTGATCCGGACGAAGATGTTGGTAAAGTCATGGTGCTGGTGGACGAGGACCTGAGGACCACGCTGGCCAATATTGCCAATCGGCTGGAGAGCTCCTTGGATGCGCTGGTGGCCGATTGCGGCTCTATTCGTAATCAGTTCAAAAAAATCCAGGCTCAGCTCCCAGACCAGCTGGTCGACATCATCGCACCGGCCACTTTTCTGGAGGCGCATCGGCATAAGTATGAATGAGCGAAGCAACGGGTAGCCGATCGCCGAGAGAAACAGACGTTGGCAGCCACCATCAATGCTAACTAGCAGGAGATCAAGACGGAGAAAGCAAGATTCGACGCTCTAAAGACCGAGCTGATTGTCGAGCTCGAGCAGCTTCGCAAGCTTCGAGATGAACTGGCGGCCGAGCTCGCCAAGGTCTAAGGTGATATCCAGGTCAAGGAACAACGCGTGGTCGGCCTACCGAAGGAAGTTGAAGACCTACAGGAGAAAATCAAGGCGGCCGTGTCATATTTGTCCGATCTGACCAAGGTGGTGAAGCCGGTGACGGGAAGTGATGCAGCCGATGCCAAAGCCATCAAAGAGATAGACGAAATTCATCGTAAGGCGATATCGGCTATCACCAACTTCCTTTCTCGCTGACCTAATTGTAATAGTTGGTCAGGGAATTTTTGTAACTCAAACCCATGGTTCATCCTGTAATCGGCTCGAACTCTTTTGTAATCTGCTTGTTCCATGCCATTCATGTGCATGCTTGCCGATCAACCTGGACATTGAAAACTTTAGAAAGTTTGAAAAATTTCTAAAATTTGCTATGTCGTGATGCGTTCAATTCCTGGTATTGTATGCCCCCTTTAATTTTGTTGATGGTGTCCTCATCATCAATAAAATTAGTAAACCGAATATCGTAGCGCTGTCAGCTAGGCAGAGGCAATGTGCAAAAATTAGGGGAAAACTTTGCACCAAAATGACCTAAAGGCGATGCATTTTCAATGCATCGGCTAATATGAATTGGCAAGGCCTTAGCCGAATCATGAGTTGATCCAAACACTGGGGCAATACTTCTTCACATATTTGCCATTTAGGGCCCATCCAAACACCTCTCCGTCCAAACCTTCCAGCATGTAGGCTCCTTTAGAGACGCATTTGTGGATCTTGAAAGACCCTTCCTAGTTAGGTGACCACTTGCCGAATTTGTTGTCCCTTGATCCGATCAGCAATACTAACTTCCAAACGAGCTCGCCCTCTTCAAAAGACTTAGGCAGAACTTTCTTATTATAATGATGGGCTACTCGCTCCTTGTCCGTGGTCACTTTTTCAAGGCGTGCATCCTTGATAGAACTAGGTATTCTGATTCATCCACCATTAAGTTATAATAATCATCGGCTGTGAGCTGATCTTGTAACTGAATCCTCGTTGAGCCGATGATATTTTCCCATGGTAGAACTGCTTGATGTCCGTAGACCAGTTTATATGGAGGCACCTGGATTGATCCGTGGCAAGCCATCCGATAGGCCCAAAGTGATTCAGCTAATCGGCTGTGCCATTGCTTCGGATACTCAACGATCTTTCTCTTTATCAGTTTAATTGGACTTTTATTTGAGGCCTCTGCTTGCCCGTTAGCCTGAGCATAATACGGCGAAGAATCGAGTAACTTGATCCCCATGCCGTCGGCAAACTGAACAAAGTCATCTGAGACAGATAGATCCTTGATCCGTAGTTATAGTTTGAGGGAGACCAAATCGGTATATAATGTGTTCCTTAACAAACTCGATGACATCCCCAGAGTCAACTTTCTTCAAAGGAATTGCTTCCACCCACTTGGTAAAATAATCGGTCGCCACCAATATAAACTTGTGTCCTTTTCTTGAAGGGGGGATTGATCTGGCCTATCATGTCGATTCCCCAACCTCTGAATGGCCAAGGTTTGATGATAGGGTTCATAGCCGATGCTGGTGCTCTTTGGATAGCTCCAAACTTTTGATAGTCTTGGCATCCTTTGTAATAGTTGAAACAATCTTCCAGCTTTATCGGCCAAAAGTATTCTGCTCTTCAAAGTAGCCATTTCATATTTTGAGCCGATTGATGCGTACCGCAAATCCCTTCGTGCACTTCTCCGATAGCCACCTTGGCTTGATCGGCATTTAGACATTTGAGTAGCACGCCATCGATCGTCTGATAGTACAGTTCTTCATCGAGCAAAACGTATCTCAAAGCCTTGTAATGCAATTTCTTTGAAGCCGACTGGGAAGGATTTTGCAGGTAGATGTAGACTTCAAACCTCCAATCGTCGGCTATCACGGTGGCGATCTCCACTTCAACATCCTTCGTCATCGGCCTGTAGCCTGGTGCCCCCTGGGCCAGATCGTTGGCTTCTGTGTTTTGTTCCCAGGAGATATGCTTCAAAGTCACTAGCCGAAAGCTGTCCATCAATTCTTGGCATTTTTGATAGTAGACCATCGATGCGTCGTTCTTTCGTTCAAATTCTCCTGTGAACTGGCTGATGAACAACAATGAATTTCCCATTATTTCGATGGCGTCGGCTTCAACCTCTTTGAGTAGTTGTAGTCCTTTGAGTACTTCATACTAGGCTTGGTTTTTTGTGGCATGGGGCTGTTGATGAGAAATTTCTCTCACGCGCTGGCTTGGGAGATCTACTTAGCTCCAGTGCAGGTCCTTCTTAGCTACCTGTGTTGTACAAGGCGTGCCAGTTGGTTTGATCTGTTAACCAACAAGAAAAATAAAGATATATGCGTTAAGGGTTAAGTTAGATCCTACTGGATCGGCTGCAAGGGTCAATTTACATATATATACGATGTCAAAGTGCATTTAAACTAAGTGACTAGAATAGATCGGCGGCGCCGAGACAGTATTAACCACTTAATCCAAATATACGATGGGATAATAAATACATGCTTTAACAGCCTAGCCGATGTCGTAAGTCCAACTGTGAATCGGCTGGTACTCCGATTCATCTTATGAAAAGATATTGATCTAAGCTAAATGCGCTAAACCTAGATCAGTCGGTTGTCGGTTGTGGCTGACAAACTTATTCTGGCTTAGGGCATTTAACTAGAGCAAGATCTTAATATAAGAGACGACTTTAATAAACTTGATAGTAAATATATCAAAAGGATATTAAAACAGATAAGGACGGCTGAAACCCCGGCACTGTCTCTCAACATATACATCTAGCCGAATAGATCATAAAAGCTCTAAAAACGACTTAATAGATCAATATTAATGCAGCATTAAGTATAAAAAGAACAACCAGATCTACTATATCTGATGTAAATCCCTCAAGACAGTCGATATCGCATATAATCTAGGCCAACCCTTAGATCTAGCTCTGTCGGCTATTGATTCTTGACAGGAATAAGCCGATGTCAAGACAAATCTAAGCATTGTTCTAGATTATATGTGATATATGGTAACTAGTATCATGGCGATGGAAGCACTAAATCCGACGAGATATACCACTAATGACAAACATTTACCTTAATTCGGGGATCGAAACGATGCAGCCCAATGCCGGATCAAGTGTTCGTCTAAAAAAAGGAGGTGATACGCCGAAGGTTGTATTGATTGTGTGTTAATTATATTTACAGTGATCTTGGGTTCTATTTATACCCAAGAATAACATTACCCATGTGAACCACGGTCTCTATCTAATCTACTATTTAAAATACGACAATATCATGGGATATGGTCCCATTCCACATTACAATAGAAAATCTAAACAAAATTCCTAATTTACAAATACAATTGCAGTTACAAGACCCTATCCATGGATGGCAATATCTTTTAAAGCACAATTTGAGAAACAAATCTTCTATTTATTTTTAAGTACTTTCATCAGAAACGGTTTTATCCTCTCCTCTGACTCAACATCGGCTATCGGCTATCCTTGTCCGATCCAACCTCAGCCGATTGACCTCGTAGCCGATCGCATCGCAGTCGACTTGACCTCTGTTCTTCCAATCCGATTCTGTTTCTATCTCGGCACGGACTTAGGGATTTGGTTACCAAATTTAGCCGTTAGCACATGCCCCCCAAGTCTGTGATAAGATAATATCACGGACTTGCCGCTTTTCCAAATTCCCGCTCTTTTCGACCTAAACCGTTTCGGGTGCCAAAAAATATTCTTTAAATACCGCCTTCGCGGACACCGCACGTGTCACATTACCACAAACCAACAGCCACCTCAGCAATTCTTTGAGTTCTCCGGCGACCTCCTCGGTGACCTCGGAGCCCTCATCTTCCCCGGCGAACCCTAAGAGGCAGCAATTAGCAACAATGGCTTCCTCAAGCGCCCACTCTGAAGCCACCCAATCGGAATACCCAGAGGTAAGTCCCATCAGCTATCACCCTTTACTTCTCGCAATTTGGATTTCACCTTTTGTAATCTCGTTTTTTAATCCTTTAAACCACAGCATCTTGGCCACCAAACTGCAATCCCAGACCTCACCAGTCCCAATCAGTTTTTATTAGGGCCGATTAACAACATAGACCCCAGCGAGCTCATCAATGCTAAAACGAACCGAGTCCCCTTCAGATTTTCTACTCCCAACTTAGCTCACTGGTCTAGTGCCTTCAACTCCTAGCCCTCAATGGACAAAACTTGGCCAGCTTGGTACTCACGGATGTCGGCTAGGCTACAGACCCACTGGACTGAGATAGGGATAAATCAATGCCTAGCCCTGACCATAGCCGATGTCTCAAAGGATGAACCCCTCTTATCGGCTGCCACCTACTTCTGGTCGGATATGCTAAATGCGTTCCTTTTTAGGTAAGGGCCAATGACACCAACCCTCATGGATATAGTGATGATCACAGGGTTGGATATAACATCAACAGTTGACCCAATCGACCTCAATATCAAGTGTTCTCATAATTTCAAGACCAAAAGCATTCGGAGTTGGAGCGGATTTATCTCCATGAATATGAAAGACGGCCCAATTTCTGAGAGAGAACATATCGCTTTCCTGCTAATGTGGCTAGAGAAGTATGTCTTCTGCGGGTCGAGCTGTGGGCCAACTAGCAACTGGCAGCATCTAGCCGAAGCCCTAGTAAGCAAGAAACAAGTTCCTTTTGGGAAAATATTTGCTCGGCTACTTATACCAAATGCTAAGTAGTGCATCGGCTCGGCTAGCTTATCAACAAGCTGTCAACACAGGAGAGCACTGGTGGCTGCTACAACTGTGGTTAAACCTTCACCTCCATCGGGTTGCAGAAAAACCATCCCCACTAGAGGCCGATTTCCCCTTAATCGAGCCGAGATTTGAAGATGATGAAGAAGTGACCACCGGTCAATTCTTGTCATACGGGGAGGTAGCAGTAACCTATCCCGGGTCCAACCTAACAGCCGAACATTTCAAAAATTGGTTTGGCAACCTGTACAGCAGCTTCCCAAGTGCTTCAAGGATATAGTTTGCTTATACAGATTTTGAAAGATTTGATCATCACTATATTGATCTGGCAGTGAGGAGGACATCAATCTTCAGCCAATGGTGGAACGAGTGGAAACGACATTTGTTCCATCAATCGGCCTCAATGTACCTCACCATTATCAACCCAGAAATGACTCCATCGGTAAGCACCTTTTCTCGTCTTAGCCCCTGTTTTTCTCTCAGTTACTTCCTACATTATTAGTTGATCATGCTTCAATTCTTTGCAGACAACTGATTCCTCACCTCTGAAGGGTTACGCGGAGGCTACGCTAGCCAAAAACAAAAACTTTTACCGCGCAAACCAGGAACACTTGCAAGTAAGGGCCGATAGATCGTTACCGATTGGAGTAGAGTGCAGCGGAATAACCAATCAGGGCAATCCGATCCGGAACAGTGTAGCCGATTCCCGGAGACAGCCGATTCGCCAATCAGCCGATTCGAGTCGTCCGGCCGCGTTCTCACGCCTCGCTCCGATGCGCCCGACCGGCCGATTCCACCACAGCCGATCGCTCCGATTGCGGCCGATCCGAAGCCGATCAACGGCGCGCAACGTAGCAGCGCCTCTACCGGTATCCACACGTCCGGGGACGAACGCCGTACACCCGTGTGCTAGCACGCGATGCAAGGCTAGGGTTTGGCTCGAAAGTGGGGAGGGTTTCCGTGGAGATTGATCTCGGCGACTTCGTTGCACGCGATGCAATTGATGTCCGTTCAGCTCTCCACCCCTCCCTCCTTTATATAGAGTTGGCCGACGGGACTAGTGGCCGATTAGGACTCTATTTTGAATCGGATCTCATCCGTATCTCATAGAGTTGGCCGCCCATACGTCGTAAGCCCATAGGACTCTATCCGATCGGATCCCTATCCGATCGAGCCGTATCCGAGTCCAACTCGAATATCTATTCTATCCCCTTAAGCGTGCGGACCTTGTAGGTTCAGGTATACTCGGTTTCGGCTATAGTCTAACTTAGCCGATCGTCGGCTCGAGTCCAACTCAGCCGACCTATCAATAGCGGCGCCTAGCGGGACATATTGACACCATAGTATACAAGAATATAATATCGGCTCGAACCTGTAATGTGTACACAAATCCCTTTGCCTCACGATACCGGTTAAGCTATAGGCAAGATGTGTGCCGTCCCTTCAATAGCTTAACCATTCACTCGAACCGTATTGGATTATCGTGCGTTGATTGACTCCTCAATCAACTTAGCATGGCCATGCATTTCCATAATCCATTACCTCGAGGGCCCAGAGATATCTCTCCAAAAGAGGGCAAATTCCATCTTGATCACTCACATCCCACTCCATGTTTCATAGCAAACCCGAAAACTACCTTTATAACTACCCGATTACGGAATAGCGTTTGGTAGTCCCAAAGTAGGCTACTACACATGTTGGAATCCATGGTGATCTCAGGTCTAAGGACTTTGTACCAACACTACCCGAGACCAACTAATGGCACATTAATTCTGTAGTGTCTCATGGTGGGTCTATCCAACAATGTGTTCTCTAACACATATGTCCATGTTTATTGATTTGGTATCTCCATACCCATGATCTATGAGACATGATCATCAATTAATAAACATGCCGATCTTAGAATCATATTTGTTCCAACAATATGACATATGATCGAGGGATCGTTTAGAAATAGATTCATACATATCGAGTCTCATAAATAAGTCACGTACTTATTGATCAATACAAGATGTCTATTTCATGGAACCGAATAACACTTTATTCATTTATACATAAACATTGACGTGATATCCAACATCTCCATGTTGCCTCTAGGGCATATCACTAACAATCTCCCACTTGCACTAGAGTCAATCATGTAAGTATCTAATACCCATTGCTCTTGTGTGCGCCTCATGCTTCGGCTAAGGGAGAGGTTTTGTCGGCGGATCGGCTATGTTGAGATCCGTGTGCACTTTACATATCTTGACATCACCTCTGTCCACAATCTCGCGGATGAGATGATATCGCCGAAGTATGTGTTTGGACTTCGATGTGACCTCGGCTCCTTGGCTTGCGCAATGGCTCCACTATTGTCACAATAGAGAGACATTGGACCGTCGTACTAGTCATCACACCAAGCTCGAAACGAATTTCTTGATCCAAACAGCCTCCTTTGCGGCTTCCGAAGCAGCAATGTACTCGGCCTCCGTTGTAGAATCAGCAAGTATCCGCTTGGAACTCTTCCGGTGATCGCGCCTCCGTTCGAGGAGAACACGAACCCGTTGCGATCTATAATCATCCTTGTCTGTTTGGAAGCTAGCATCGGTGTAACCACTTACAACGAGCTCTTCTTCACCTCCATAGACTAGGAACATATCCTTAGTTCTTCTCAAATACTTAAGGATATTCTTTACGGCGATCCAGTGACCTTCACTGGATCGGCGGTATCTGCTCGTAGCACTCAAAGCGTACGAGACATGCGGGCGTGTACAAAGCATGGCATACATGATGGATCCAATTGCCGAAGCATATGGAACCATACCCATCTTATTTCGCTCATCATGTGTCGAGGACACCGATTCTTGCTAAGATTGATGCCATGTGACATAGGCAAGAAACCTTTCTTGGAATCATGCATGTTGAACCTTTTCAACACCTTGTCAATGTATGTACTTTGGCTTAATCCAATTAGCCTCTTGGATCTATCTCTATAGATCCGAATGCCCAATATATATCTGCCTCCCTAAGTCTTTCATGGAAAAACTATTTTTCAATGAAGACTTGACGGATTCAAGCATAGGGATATCATTTCCAATCGGTAATATGTCATCCACATATAAGATTAGAAATACAATTGCGCTCCCACTGACCTTTTTGTAAACACAGGCCTCTTCTTCATTTTTGATGAAACCAAACCCTTTGATTACTTCATCAAAACGAATATTCCAACTCCGAGATGCTTGCTTCAATCCATAAATGGATTTCGTAGCTTGCATATCTTTCCGAGCGATTCGGATCGACAAAACCCCGAGGTTGTATCATGTATACATCCTCGCTTAGGTTTCCATTCAGGAAAGCCGTTTTGACATCCATCCGCCATATCTCATAATCGAAATATGCAGCAATCGCTAGGATAATCCGAATAGATTTAAGCATTGCGACGGGCGAGAAGGTTTCATCATAATCAACTCCTTGAATCTGTTTAAAACCTTTCGCCACCAATCGCGCCTTATAGATGTGAACATTTCCATCCATATCGGCTTTTTCTTAAAAACCCATTTACACTCAATGGTTTTGACACCATCGGTGGATCAACCAAGTTCCAAACTTGATTGTCGTACATGGATTCTATTTCGGATTTCATGGCTCCAAGCCACTTGTTGGAATCGGGTCCCACCATCGCTTCCTCATAGGTCTTAGGTTCATCGTTGTCCAACAACAATATATCACGTTGTTCCGCACTTTGTGTACTGTCAGTGCACGACGTGATCTTTCGACCTCCGTGGGTGGTGTATCTACAAGCGGTGGCGCAACACTTTGCACCTCTGTTGTGGTTACGTGGTTGAAACATTTTTGGTGTTTCTTGAACTTCTTCAAGATGCACCCTGCTCCCACTAACCCTTCTTGAAAGAAACTCTTCCTCCAAGAAGACACCGTGTCGGGCGACAAACACTTTGCCTTGTTCCCGATTATAAAAGTAATATCCCTTAGTTTCCTTAGGATATCCCACAAAGAAGCACTTGTCGATTTGGGTGTGAGCTTGTCGACGTAAACGTTTTACATAAGCTTCGCATCCCCATATTTTGAGAAAAGACAAACTAGGGGGTTGCCCTGTCCATATCTCATATGGTGTCTTTTCAACCGACTTAGATGGAACTCTATTTAGTGTGAGCGCAGTTGTTTCAAGAGCATATCCCCGAAAGATAACGGAAGATCACTTTGGCTCATCATCGACCGCACCATGTCCAACAAGGTGCGATTTCTCCGTTCGGACACTCCGTTCCATTGCGGAGTTCTGGCGGAGTCAAGCGTGGAACAATTCCACAATCTTTCGAGATGATTACCAAACTCTTGGCTCAAGTATTCCCTCCACGATCGATCGTAGAAACTTGATTGTTTTCCCTAAATGATTCTCGTACTTCATTCGGAATTCTTTGAACTTTTCAAAGGATTCGGACTTATGCCTCATTAAGTAGATATAACCATATCTACTAAAGTCATCGGTAAAGGTAATGAAGTATTGATAACCACCTCGGCCGTTGAGCTCATTGGTCCACATACATCGGTATGTACGAGTGCCAATAAGTCACTTGCTCTCTCACTATGTCCCGTGAAAGGTGCCTTTGTCATCTTACCAAGTAAACAAGACTCACATGTCTCAAATGATTCAAAATCAAAAGAGTGAAGCAATCCATCCTTATGGAGCTTCTCCATGCGTTTCTTATTTATATGGCCTAAGCGACAATGCCAAATAAACGTGGGGTTTATATCATTAGAGAGTTGCCTTTCGTATTAATGTTATAGATGGGGAGACGCTTCAAGATTCAAAACGTATAATCCATTCACCAATGGAGCATGAAAATAGAACATATCTCTAAGATATATTGAACAACCATTGTCCATTGATCTAAAATCATATCCTTCCGCTTGCAAACATGAAGCGGAAATAACGTTTTGACATAGTGTTGGAACACAATAACAATTATTTAATTCCAAAACTAATCCTGAAGGTAGATGAAGTGGTGCTTGTGCCGACAAAGCAGCGTAGCAACGCTTGCTCCATTGCCGACGCGCGGGTTCACCTCGCCCCTTCTCAATCCTCTACTTCTTCTCATTCCCGCAACGATTTGCAAATATGAGCTACCGATCCGGTATCAAATACCCAAGAGTCAGTAGGTGAAGTAGCAAGATTAATGTCTATAACATTAATACGGAAGCGAAGTCGTACTTTGCTTCTTCTTGAGATCCTCCATGTACTTCTTGCAGTTCCTTTTCCGGTGCTGTCTCCTTGCGGTAGAAGCAAACGGCATCGATGCCGCCGACCCCTTCTTGCCCTTCTTTGCATTAGAGGCACTCACGATCTCATCGGGAGTGTACTTCCTCTTGGTGCAAAGTTTCTTGGACAGTGGTTTGCGCTTAGCCTACGCATCATCATCACATGATGACCGTTTTTGGATACTCTCCTCATTTGTCTTTAGCATCCCATGCAATTCAGCCAAGGTCCTATCCATATTGTTCATGTGATAATTTAATATGAATGGCTCAAAGCTCGGAGGGAGCGGCGGAGAATCACATCGTAGCCAACTCTTGGCTAAGGGAAAACCCAGTTTTCCGGACTCTCAATGTAGCCAATCATCTTTATCACATGCGGATGACGGGATTCCCTCAACAAGCTGCACGCAAACAAGGACTTTGAGGTGTTGAACCTCTCGGCCCGAGCTTGGTTCTCAAACATGCCACGCAGTCCCGAATAATAGTGTGAGCATCGTTGCTCTCATATTGCTTCGAAGCTCGGGGGACATTGTAGCAAGCATGAGACGGCTTATATCTAGGGCATCATTAGTGTGCTTCTCATAAGCCCTCCGTGCGGTTGCGGTGGCGTTATTAGGCAAATCCTCGGGATAGGGTACTTCAAGAACGTACTCCTTACGCTCTTGCTTGAGAACAATTCTCAAGTTGCGATACCAATCCATAAAGTTTGTTCCATTTAATTTTTCTTTTCGAGAATAGATCGCAAATTAAAGGTACGGGTGTAGTATTAACCGCCATTTATTCTACAACGAAAAAGCAAAGTTTAGCACAATGTTTATGCTATGTCTTTTGTTAAACAATTTAACATAAGACTCCCATTACGTATTTTCCACCTTCCCTCTAGGTTACGTATTGGGTCAAGATCCACATGTTAATTAATTTTCTAGTGAGCTTTGGCATCACTGCTAGAAAATTAGTAACATCGGTAAGCAACACCTTGCTAATCACATCTCTATGTGACTCTTGTTGTTGGTGTGGCATCTCCATGCCCCGGCCCCAACCTATGCCCCAAGGCCCAAAACTGTTTTGATAGCCTTGTTAAGTAAACCACATGCTCCTGCATGTATATGTCTGACATATACCCCTCGTGTTATGATAGAGAATGGCACTCTGCTTTGGCAGACCCACCATTGACGAGCATAACGGTGACGGGTGCAACATTTGGAAGGGCATCATTACTACTTAATTTTGCGAGGGATGCTATCCTATCAAACAAACATATCACATATGAAAGCAAGAAGAATAGCATATAGTGAAATAGTATGGCCCCCTTCACATGGTGATCTCCATCTCCATGTCGGCGCCGAGGATCTCCATCTTCGGCACCATCTTCCAAGTGTCGAATGCTTGATATCTTCAAACTAAGCTACTACTATAGAAGCTCTAATTGAAGATTACATCGACTCGCAGGTCGTGAAAGAATATTACAAGCATTGCACGTATGAAAGAATATTACGGGATTGCACATATGAAAGAATATTACATGCATCACATGCATCTCATACATACAATAGGGCCATACCATCTCAAAGCATTCTCTGCAAAAACAAGTTAGGCGTAGAAACGTTTTCTACCTATCGCAGAGATACGGCATCGAGACGACCTATAAGGGGGTACGCACACGGCGGAACGCAATTACCATCAACTCTCCTCAACGGATCCGTAAAACCGATTGATCTAATCAACCGTGCACAAAACTTGTTCCAGATCCAATCTAAAACCCGAACTAAGCAAGATTAGCTCTGATACCACTGAAGGGTTACGCGGAGGCTACGCTAGCCGAAAACAAAACTTTTTACTGCGCAAACCAGGAACACTTGCAAGTAAGGGCCGATAGATCGTTACCGATTGGAGTAGAGTGCAGCGGAATAACCAATCGGGGCAATCCGATCCGAGACAGTGTAGCCAATTCCGGAGACAGCCGATTCGCCAATCAGCCGATTCGAGTCGTCGGCCGCGTTCTCACGCCTCGCTCCGTGCGCCCGACCGCAGCCCGATTCCACCACGGCCGATCGCTCCGATTGCGGCCGATCCGGCCGATCAACGGCGCGCAACGTAGCGGCGCCTCTACCGGTATCCACACGTCCGAGGACGAACGCCGTACACCCGTGTGCTAGCACGCGATGCAAGGCTAGGGTTTGGCTCGAAAGTGGGGAGGGTTTCCGTGGAGATTGATCTCGGCGACACGTTGCACGCGATGCAATTGATGTCTGTTCAGCTCTCCACCCCTCCCTCCTTTATATAGAGTTGGCCGACGGGACTAGTGGCCGATTAGGACTCTATTTTGAATCGGATCTCATCCGTATCTCATAGAGTTGGCCGCCCATACGTCGTAAGCCCATAGGACTCTATCCGATCGGATCCCTATCCGATCGAGCCGTATCCGAGTCCAACTCGAATATCTATTCTATCCCCTTAAGCGTGCGACCTTGTAGGTTCAGGTATACTCGGTTTCGGCTATAGTCTAACTTAGCCGATCGTCGGCTCGAGTCCAACTCAGCCGACCTATCAATAGCGGCGCCTAGCGGGACATATTGACACCATAGTATACAAGAATATAATATCGGCTCGAACCTGTAATGTGTACACAAATCCCTTTGCCTCACGATACCGGTTAAGCTATAGGCAAGATGTGTGCCATCCCTTCAATAGCTTAACCATTCACTCGAACCGTATTGGATTATCCGTGCGTTGATTGACTCCTCAATCAACTTAGCATGGCCATGCATTTCCATAATCCATTACCTCGAGGGCCCAGAGATATCTCTCCAAAAGAGGGGCAAATTCCATCTTGATCACTCACATCCCACTCCATGTTTCATAGCAAACCCGAAAACTACCTTTATAACTACCCGATTACGGAATAGCGTTTGGTAGTCCCAAAGTAGGCTACTACACATGTTGGAATCCATGGTGATCTCAGGTCTAAGGACTTTGTACCAACACTACGAGACCAACTAATGGCACATTAATTCTGTAGTGTCTCATGGTGGGTCTATCCAACAATGTGTTCTCTAACACATATGTCCATGTTTATTGATTTGGTATCTCCATACCCATGATCTATGAGACATGATCATCAATTAATAAACATGCCGATCTTAGAATCATATTTGTTCCAACAATATGACATATGATCGAGGATCGTTTAGAAATAGATTCATACATATCGAGTCTCATAAATAAGTCATGTACTTATTGATCAATACAAGATGTCTATTTCATGGGCCGAATAACACTTTATTCATTTATACATAAACATTGACGTGATATCCAACATCTCCATGTTGCCTCTAGGGCATATCACTAACAACCTCCGCACATACGCAACACAGGAGTGGCCATCCACTACGCTCCTGGGGTGTTATTTGGCGGCTGCGGATTGGCCCCGTCCATCATCGGCTGCCATGCGCTGAAAGTGTGCACTTTGCTCCATGGCCGGACCGTGTACCACTTTGCATCGGCTGAAAAGGGTGGCATCGTCGGCTGCTGCTACTCTAGCTGCAGAGAAAAGAAACGTGCTTCCAAAAAGCCGAGGACAACCCCAGCAGATGATTTGCCCCCAGTCGATCCGGACGTAGATGCGGCCCTCGAAGAAGAAGTCAGGGACGAAGAAATGGAGAAGGCCGTCAACGCTGCCGCAGCCGAAACAAGTTCTTCAGACAAGTATGCTCAAACTCCATCGGCCGAGCAGACCACCGAGCGAACTCCAAGCCCTCCGAAACGCGTCCCTCGTCCTCAGCCGGTAAGCATTTTTTATTGCTCAATCCTGCCATCTCTCTCCTTTCTCATATTGCTACTTATCGGCTTTTTGTGTCCATAGGCCAATAAATTAGCCACAAAGAAGAAAACGGCTCCCCCGTTCGGTAAACCTTATCTTCATTTCTTTCTTATCAGAACAGCCGAATTTCTAACTTTGCATTTTTCAGCCTCCCCATGCTCCAACACCTGCCCCCCGTGTATCAGGGGAACCGACGCCGATGGCCACGCGCGATGGTGATGCTGAGGATGTGGTTACCTCAGTTGCAGCTATCCGAGTAAGTCCTGCTTAGCTTTATGAATCGGCTTATTAGTCATGTCAGCTCTCTTACCAACTTCCAACTTGCAGTCTGTAGCCAATCTCCTGGACTTTGATTTATCAAAATTCCTTGATCCCGACGAGGGCGATGATAAGGCCGTGGTTGTATTAGAAAATGAACTACAAGCCACTTTGTCGGATATAGCCAAACGGCTGGAGTGCTCTCTGGATTTCTTGGTCACCGACTGCGGTTCCATCCGTAGTCGGTTCGAAGATATCCAAGATCGGCTGCCGGACCAGCTGGCTGACACCATCGCACCGGATACTTTTCTGGAGGCGCACCGGCACAAACTCGAACGAGCTAAATAGAGGATAGCCGATCGTCGTGAGAACAAGGCACTGGAAGCCACCATCAAGGCTAGCCAGCAAGAAATTACTGCCGAAAAGGCCAAATTCGACGCTCTGAAGACTGAGCCAATTGCCAAACCTCGATCGGCTTCGCAAGCATCGGAAGAGGCGATAGCCGAGCTTGCCAACATCGATGCCGACATCGTGGTCAAAGAACAACACGTGGCTAGCTGCCGAAGGAGATCGAGGACCAACGAGCAAAGATCAAGGCTGCCGTGTCAAACTCGGACATGGCCAAGGCGATAAAGCCGATCCCGGGAAGCGCGCAGCCGATGCAAAGGCTATCGAAGAAATAGATGGGATCCGCCGCGGGCAATATCGGCTATTAAGGACTTCCTTAGGCGCTGAGTCGGCTATAATAGTTGGGGCAAGATTTGTAAACCTTGTAATCTAACTGTCGCTTGCAATCGGCTTTCGTCATCTCTTGTAACTGATTTGAACTATCTTCTGTAACCGGCTTGACTTACTCAATTTCCACTTAACACATGCTTACCGATCACATTAAACTTGCTCAAAGATGTCAAAAATTTTGAAATATTTGCTCTGTCTCCTCGATGTCATATTGTATTGTATATGCCCTCCTAATTTTGTTGATGATGTTCCCAGCATTAATGAAATTATTAAATCGCAAATCTTGTCGCTATCGACTAAACTGAGCTGAAGCAGAGCGATTGGGGGACAAACTTGGCGTAAAAATATCCTAAAGGCGATGCGTGCGTCACAACGCATCGGCTAACACGAATCGGCTGAATAAATAGAGCCGAATCATGAGTTGATCCATACACTTGGGTAATATTTCTTTAAATATTTTCCATTCAAAGCCCTTCCAAACACTTCTCCATCCAAACCCTCTAGCATATTGTTAACGACCAAATTTGGTAACCTAACTCCCGGGTTAGAAACAAAGATGGAAGCAGAATTGGCTAAGTCTGAATCGGCTATAGAGCCCGTCGGCTGAGAGCGAGTCGGACTAAGACAGCCGATAGCCCATTTTGGGTCAAGGTGAAGTGGGACCAGTCCCAGCGGAGAGCGTGGAGATAAGTAGAAGGTTCGGTTTCCAAATTGCACGTTAAAAGATATTGCCATCTATGGAATTTGTTTAGAATGTTTATTGTAATGCGGCATGGGTCCTTATCCTGGGGTATTGTCGTATTTTAAATAAGTAGTTTAGATAGAGTCCAGGGTTTGTATAGATAACGTTATTCTTGGGTACAAATAGGACCCGAGGTCCCTGTAATTATACATTCTCACAATCAATACAACCTTCAACGCATCGTCTCCTTTTTCTTCAGACGAACAACTGATCCGGCTTCGGGCTGCATTGTTTCGATCCCCAAGTTAAGGTAAATGTTTGTCATTAGTGGTGTATCTCTTCCAATTTAGTGCTTCCATCATTATGACACTCTAAATTCGATGATTTATGCTACGCTAGTTATCATATATCGCATATAATCTAGAACAATGTTTAGATCTATCTCGACATCGGCTCGTTTCTATCAAGAATCAGCAGCCGATAGAGCTAGATCTTAGGGTTGGCCTAAATTACATGCGATGTCCACCATCTCGAGGTGTTTACATCAGCTACAGTAGATCAGATTGTTCTTTTTATACTTAATGTTGCATCAACATTGATCTATTAACTCATTTTTAGAGCTTTTGTGATCTATTCGGCTAGATGTATATGTTTAGAGACTGTGCCGGGGTTTCTGCCGGCCTTACCTGTTTTAATATTCTTTTGGTATATTTTGCTATCAGATTCATTAAAACCGCCTCTTATATTAAGATCTTGCTCTAGTTAAATGCCCTAAGCCAGAATCAGTTTGCCAGCTACAGCCGACAGCCGACAGATCTAGGTTTAGCGCATTTAGCTCAGACCAATATCTTTTCATAAGATAAATCAGAGTATTAGCCGATTCATAGTTGGAATTACAACATCGCCTAGATTGTTAAAGCATATACTTATTATCCCATTGTGTATTTGGATTAAGTGGTTAATACTGTCTCGGCGCAGCCAATCTATTCTAGCCACTTGGTCTAAATACACTTCGGGATAGCATATATATGTAAATTGACTCTTGCAGCCGATCCAGTAGTATCAAACCTAACACTTAATGCATGTATCTCTATTTTTCTTGTTGGTTAAAAGATCAAACCAACTGGCACGCCTTGTACAACATAGGTAGTCGAGAAGGACCTGCACTGGAGCTAAGCAGATCTCTCAGGCCAGCGCATGAGAGAAATTTCTTGTCAACACGCTTCTTGGCACGCCCAGTGAGATTATCTCTGTCAACTCGGCTAGGACGCATCGACGCAACTGACGAGATGGTCGACCTCCAGAGCCCCAGCGTCTCTCAGGACAATGTCGTGCCTGTGAAGATGGAACAATTGTCGGCTGAACAACAAGCCGACTACAAAAAGATGGTAGAAGAGCTCCAGGCCAACTACCTATAGTCGTTCACCCAGACAAGGTCTGGGGCCATGCATCAAAAATACAAATTCAACATGGACGAACTCAAGGCGTCCTCCTCCAGTGGATCGAAGGGCAAACAGAAGGCGAAGGAGCCCATCCAAGAATAAGACGATTTGGCCCTGCATACTTTGCAAGACCGAATTGATTCGGTCGTCCACCACGCGCTGATGAACCGGAGTAGCATTCTTGTCAACACCATTAACAACATGATTGCCACTGTGGTCGACGCCAAGATAGCCGACCAAGCTGCGGCGGGGGCCGACGTACTTCACGGACGGCGGTTTCTGGTTACGGGGACGTTGGCCACCCGAGAATCGGACGATTCCACCACCGTGAGAACCGGGGCCGCCGGGAGGGGTCCTCAGCCAGTCGAATCCAACCGGATCGGCTGCAAGGCCAGTGATCACCTTGCTGAACCGACAACAACCGCTGCCCCAGGATCAGATCGCCAACATGTTCGACGACAATCGGTAGTTAGAGTTGGTTGCTCAGATCGGCCTGGATTGACAGTACAACGTCGGTGGCCGACAACCCTAGACACCACCACCACTGTATCGGCAAGCACCCGCACCATATGATCCATATGAGCTGATACAGCAGGACAACCGGACCTGGGCCGATTTGATTGCGGACGTCATACGCGATCAATTCGGCCTCAAGCCAAAGGACTCAGGTAAAACATGTATCGGTATCCTTATCCGGAGCATTTTGAGCGGATTCCATTGCCCAACCGATACAAAATCCCGAACTTCTCGAAATTCTTAGGGCAAGATAACGTGTCAACCTACGAGCATGTCAGCCGATTCTTGGCGCAGTGCGGCGAAGCATCGGCTACAGACGCCTTGAGAGTCTGGTTGTTCCCTTTATCTCTTTCGGGATCGGCTTTCACCTGGTTCTCTTGATTGCCTTACAACTCAATTCAGAGCTGGGTCGATCTCGAAAGACAATTACATAGCTACTTTTACACCGACAACCATGAAATGAAGTTGTCGGACCTCACCAGTATCAGACAGAAGCACAACGAGTCATTTCAAGAATACATTCAACGCTTTAGAGAGATGAGGAACCGATGCTACAGCCTGGTGCTGTCGGACACCCAGCTAGCCGATTTGACCTTCCATGGCCTGATCGCATCGATCCACGAGCTCTTCTCCACTCAGGACTTCGACAGCCTGGCACATCTGGCACAGAAGGTGACGACCCATGAAAAAAGATTTCAAGACACCAGGAAGGCCGTCAAAAACATAACTCAAGTCATCATTGAGTCAGACTCCGATTCCAACGACGATGACGTAGAGGTGGCGGCTGCCAAGTGGGCTAAAAATAAAAAGGCCATCGTCTACCAATTGCTGCTGAAGACAGCCAAAGAGGAGAAATATGATTTCGACATCACCAAGGCCGATAGGATCTTCGATCTATTACTCAAAGAAAAGCAGATTCCGCTTCCCGAGAACCACGGGATGCCATCAGCCGATGAACTAAAGAAGAAGAAGTACTGCAAGTGGCACAACTCTACATCCCATTCCACTAACGATTGTAAAGTCATCAGACAACAGATCCAGTCCGCAATAGAGGTCGGGGAACTCAAGTTCGTCGATTCCACTCGGCCGATGAAGGTAGATGGCAACCCCTTCCCAATCAATATGGTTCAAAATGGCCCTAGGCGAGCTGATCGGCAGCGCAGAATGATGTACAGCTTAGCTAAAACATTGAAAAGGGTCAATGCAGAGGATGAGCCGACTGGAAGCCAGGCCGCTCCAATTAACATGATGCGCCCGTTGCCCGATCGGCTGATCAATGGCCAACCAACACGAACAGCCGACACCGTCCCCAACAGCAATTTTGGCGGGAAGAAGTTTGGTTTGAAAGGTTTTATCGACGAGAGCCAGAAACGCGAGGCCGCCGGTATGACATGAATCACAGCGGTGCCAATCCCCATTGGCATTGTCCATTTTTCAGGCACTGCTGGGAAACCGGGATGAGACTGCCAACACTAGAAAATTGCCCGGCCGGCAGCGAGTACCGTGAGGACGAACACAGAAGCCAGCCAATCACCGGTCCAACTCTGTTCGTCCCAAGACCTGTACAGCTCAACCGACACCGGTAGTCCGTTCATGATCGGCTAGGGCCGATCCATCAAGACTTCTTCAACGAAAACGAGAACGATGACTACTACAAGGAAGAAGAGGCCGGTGATGAAGAATTGGCCAACCCCCAATGGTGCCCCTCTGATCGCTTCACCAAAACACAGAAACGCAGAATTTGTAGGATCGATCAAGACCAAACAAACCTACCAGAGGGGGGGTGAATGGTACGGAAAACCAAAAAACACCAAACCTTTTCGCAAAACAAACAACTTACCCCTTACGATGAAACCGATCTCGAAAGCGAAAACAAACCGAAGCTGTTGAAGCCTATCCCCGGTCAGATCGCCCCTCCTGGCCGGTCAGACCACCGCAATGCCGCTGGTTAGACCGCCGCAATGCCGCCAGTTAGACCGCCGCCGCAGCCCGTCGGTCAGACCTCCCGCACTCCTACGGTCAGACCGTCGGGATCAATAAAAACACCGTAGATGAACAATCGAAGAAGTAGATCAAAGTATCTTGACTTTATTGCATCTAAAAGTGTTTACAAAGTGCAACTACAGCACTCCTCACCAAAAACTCGTCCTAACTCAAAACCCTAGCTATTCTCTCAAGCTTTTCTCTTCAATTTCAATATATAGGAGGCACGCCCTCCCCCTTTATTTATACACGAAGTGAACCACGAATTCAGCACATATTAAGACTTTCCAAACATGTAGGAAGCCCTCTCTTGCCATCTTTAAACTCTTCCCTTTACTTATCTCAATCAAACTTTCCAATCTCGGTCTTCTTTCCAAATTCGATTCTACTTTCCATATGCATGCGATCCCTCTCGTATTCCATATGTATTCTCCACCTTCCTTGTGCAATTTCCTCTTGCCTTTTAGCATCCCATATGATCTTTGGATGTTCACTTCTCCTAAGGAAACTCCAATCCATCACCGGCAATTCTATCTCGAGGCCTCAAGCAACACCTGCACACATTATCGAAGAATTCTATATTCCGAGCACAAGTTTGTCCAAACTTGACTCACGTTAGCTTGTCAACACTAACCATACGCACATGAACCATTTAGAGACCAAATTCACAAAGAAACAAACCAAAATAGAAAATATAAATCGAATCCGAAACCGAATAGGTCTCAGTCGGTCAGACTGCGGGCAGGCCAGTCTGACCATTCACACAACTCCGGTCTGACCGGTGGCACCTGGCCAGTCTGACTGTCTGATCAAGTTTGCGCACAACCAAAACATCTCAAATCACTACCAATGTTTCATCACAAAAATATAAATCAAACACATTTGATTCTACAATCTCCCCCTTGATGAAACCATTGACAAACCCAACAAAATCAATTTGTTTGATGTTTTGTGAAGCAATCCAAAAAGCATTACTTTATGCCAAAGAATTTCAAAGAAAAATCTCTCACTTTTGAAAAGAAAGAAAATTTCTTTAAGTTTGAAAATGATGCACAAAAATGTTACCTTGTTTCTCCCACTTTTGACAATGAGTTCATCAAAGTATTGCAAGTATGGAAGAGCTTTGCAGTATATCAAAAATAATTCAAATACATGTATTGCAATAGCAAGGTATAAAAAGTGACTAGCTAATTAACAAGCACGCACTAGAGTAAAAACATGAACCTAAAATATTACAATTAAGATCAATTAAACATTAATGATTCATGATTTCAACGATTTAAAATGCAACATATTCACAAGTGCAAAGACTGAAGGAAAAACCCAAGTATATAAACTTATGATATTGATACTCTTTCTCAAATTAATTTCTTCTCCAAAAAAATCAAGAGAACTTTTAGCTCTTTATTTCTGAATTTTTTATTCTTTTCTCTCAATTATTGTGGGTACGTCCTTGTCATCAAGACTGTTTCCAAGGATTCGGCACCTTTTTTTATTTTTTATCTCACCGCGAATACGTCGTTGTTGTCAAGACTGTTTCCAAGGATTCGGTATTCATTTTTTCTCTCATAAAAATAAACATTTATGTACTCTTGCGGTGATTAAAACAAAAGAACTAATATGAGGAATAACAAATCGTAAAGCATATATAAAAGCATTAATCCTCCAAACTAAGCACTAGCTTCAATATTGCATATTTCATTAATTCAAGTAAAAGAATTATGTGTCATGTATCATATCACTTAAAAGCAATATTAAAAGCTCATATAACTACTAAAATGCACACAAGCTAATATAGTAATCAAATTATCTAACAAGCATTGCTAGCAAGTACTAGAATATACTCAAGATGTAAAGCATAGCTCATCCACCTGTTCTTTCTCTTTCTCTTTTTTTTATTTTTGTTTATCACACTATGCATGAATTTAAACATTAATGCAAAAGAAGAACAAAAAGAAGAAAGAAAAATATGCACACAAAAAAAACAACAACTCTCCCTCTCAATTGATGCCAAAAGGATGAATCACACCTAATTCTCCCCTAAGAAAAGCAAAGCGAGAAGAATCCAATGGTTTGGTGAAAATGTCTGCAAGTTGCAACTTTGTGTCCACAAATTTCATTTCAATGTCCCCTTTTTCAACATGATCTCTCAAAAAGTGAAAGCGAATGTCAATCTGCTTAGTGCGTTTGTGTTGTATAGGATTTTTAGCAATATTGATAGCACTTGTATTGTCACAAAAGAGAGGAACTTTATCAAAAACAAGGCTATAATCATTCAAAGTGGAAATAAGCCAAAGAATCTGAGAACAACAACTAGCAGCAGCAACATATTCAGACTCAGCAGTTGATTGAGCAATATTTGATTGTTTTCGAGAAGACCATGAAACCAAAGAGGTCCCAAGAAAAAGACATGTACCACTTGTACTCTTCCTATCAATTCTACTACCTCCAAAATCCGCATCTGAATAACCACTCAAGCACATAGAAGCAGAAGTAGAATACCAAATTCCAAATTCAAGAGTGTGCTTCAAATACCTCATGATGCGTTTCACAGCTTGACGATGCAAGGCCCTTGGAGAAGCTTGAAATCGAGCACACAAACATACAAAAAATTGTATATCTGGCCTTGAAGCAGTGAGAGAGAGCAATGAACCTATCATGCTCCTGTACTCCTTTTGGTTGATAGCTTCACAATCTTCATCGGGATCCAAGATAGTAGAGGTTCCTAACGGTGTCGTCAAAGGCTTGCAACCCTCCATTTTGAAGCGTCGTAGGAGATCCTTGGTGTACTTTGTTTGATGAACAAACGTACCTTGAGGTGTTTGCTTAATTTGCAATCCCAAAAAGTAAGTTAGTTCACCCATCATGCTCATCTCAAACTCCCTGCGCATAATCTCAGCAAACTCCACAACCAAAGTATGAGATGAACAACCAAAGATGATATCATCCACATATATCTGAACAAATAGTTGATTATCGCCATGCTTAAGAACAAAGAGAGTTTTATCAATTTTTCCCATTGTAAAGCCTTTTTCAAGAAGAAAATTTTTCAATCTATCATACCATGCTCTAGGCGCTTGTTTCAAACCATACAAGGCTTTAGACAAACGAAAAACATGGCTGGGAAAATTAGGGTTTTCAAAACCTGGTGGTTGTTTTACATCAACTTCCTCATGTATATACCCATTAAGAAAAGCACTTTTAACATTCATTTGAAACAATTTAAAACCTTTTGAAGCAGCAAAAGCTAACAAAAGTCTAATTGCCCCAATTCTAGCAACAGGAGCAAAAGTTTCATCATAATCCAACCCTTCCATTTGAGTAAAACCCTGTGTAACAAGTCTAGCTTTGTTTCTAACAACTAAACCATCCTCATTTTGTTTATTTTTGAAAACCCATTTAGTTCCAATGACATTATGATTAGAAGAAGGTTCAACTAAATGCCAGACTTTGTTTCTTTCAAATTTCTCGAGTTCTTCCTGCACGGCGTTAATCCATGATTCATCAGTTAGTGCATGAGTAACATCTTTGGGTTCAAAATTAGCAATAAAAGCAGAGTTTGCATGAAAATCACGATTTGTTACCTTTGATATTGTAGTGCGTTCGCTCAAGTTTCCTATCATCTGTTCCGGAGGATGTCGGCGTTGAATATGAAGTGGAGCACTCACGTCTGAAGTTTGTTCATCTTCTGTAGCTTGTTCTGACGAAGTTGAAGCTTCTGGAGGTCTAGTAGCATCAATACCCGAAGCTCCGAAAGATCCACTCGGCCGGTCTGACCGCTCCTCTGCCTCCGGTCTGACCGGCCGACACATCCTCGTCGTCCTCATCATTGCTCTCCACAAAGATATCCTTCCCTTGAACCTGTGACAGTGTACTTGAAATTTCGGGTCTAGTCCCTCGACTAGCCTCATCAAAAGTGAATTCGCAAGTCTCAACGATTTTGTTAGTCCCTAAAATAAGTACACGGTAACCTCGTGAATGCGCACAATATCCCAACATAAGTCCATCAATAGAGAGAGATTCAAATTTGTCCAAATTTCTAGAATTCAGCACAAAACATTTACATCCAAAAACACGCAAGTGAGAAATCTTTGGTGAATGTCCAAAGCGAAGCTCATAAGAAGTTTTTCCAAGTTTAGATCTCAATAAAACACGATTGGAAATATAACAAGCAGTGTTAATAGCTTCAGCCCAAAATTTTCTAGGAGTAGAATATTCATCAAGTATAGTCCTAGCCATTTCAACCAAAGAACGATTTTTTTCTTTCAACAACACCGTTTTGTTGAGGAACCCGAGGAGATGAAAATTGATGTTCAAGACCCTTTTCGCACAAAAATTTTCAAAAGAAGCGTTTTTGAACTCACCACCATTGTCACTTCGAATAGTTCTCAAAATTTGTGGAAATTCAAGAGCCAAACGAAGATATAAAGTTTTGAAGTGTTCGAAAGCTTCATCCTTAGTTGCCATAAAATAAACGCAAGAATATCGAGAAAAATCGTCAACAATAACCAAAACATACCACTTTCCTCCAACGGATTGCACTCTAGCTGGACCAACATTGTTCATGTGTAACAGTTGTCCCGGTGCATCCGTCATCACACAAAATATCGGGGTATGAGAAGAAGCAACCATCTTAGCATGACAACATGGCGAACAAACCAAATCAAGATCTTTCTTAAGTTTAGGCAAACCTTGAATAAGATCCGAACCACTAATCCTAGTGAGATGATCAAAGCCAACATGTCCTAGTCTACGATGCCAAAACATCACATCTTTTTCTTTTAAAAATTTTGAAACAAGACATGTAACTTCAGAAGAAATGTTGTTTTCAAAATCCGCTTTAAAAACTCTTCCGTATCGGGAAACATTAAGCACAACATCACCAGAAGAATTAAAAACTTTGCTTCCACTTTTCTTAAACAACACATCAAAATCCTCACCACAATTTGAGAGACAGAGAGCAAGTTGTATTTCAAATTCTCAACCAAAGCGACATTGTTTAAAATAAACTTGTCACTTACCTTGACGGATCCAGTTGCAGTGATGGTGCTCATAGAGGCATCGCTGAAGATGATTGAATCTCTCCTTGATGCCTTTATGAGGGAGGAGAACCAACTTTTGTCACCGGTCATATGTCGCGAACAACCGGAGTCAATGATCCACACGTTCTCCCTCCTCGCCAAAAGTGCCTACACACAGGCAGATGTCGAAGCCTCAGTACTGGGGTTAGATAATAAAAATTTAGGAATCCAGTACTGAGACACATGACCAGAACCAACAGTAGCAAAACCAGTAGAAAATTTAACCCGTTTCCCATTAGAAAAATTGCCTCGAGGTTGGTCTGACCGTCACTGTACCTGCGGTCTGACCGACGGCTTCCCACCAGTCTGACCGGTGGTATAGGGTCGGTCTGATCGGGTATGGCTCCGGTCTGACCGGGACTGGCACCGGTCTAACAAATGATCCAACTACGGTCTGACCGCCTGCCTCGAGGAAAAAGCCGATTTTTGCTTCTTAAGTTTTGCGAAAGCAATCTCCCGTTCCCTTTTTTGTTTCCTAGCAAGTCGAAAACAGAAGCCAACAATATGTCCATGTTTACCACAAAAAGAACAAACATATTTTTATGATGAGTTGAAGAACAATTTGAAACAGCAGGCATGACATTAACAATATTATCAGTACTAACAGCAGATTTAGCAATAAACATAGGTTTAGTACTAATAATAGGCTTGGTGGAACATGATGCATTCAAGGGAGTCATGATGTCAGCAGATTTAAACACAGTATTCTTAGATTCAGGTTTAATTAAAATTTCACCACTTCTAGCACCAACACCTAGAACAACAGGAGGATGTCTAGTATGATGAGCATAAGGATCAAAACCTAAACCACGATTATCTGTGTTAACTCTTGATTTGTCTAAGATCATGTTGAGGTTCTTTTTACCATCAGAAAAACGTTGCAAAGAACTTTTTATGTAAGAAACCTCTTGAGTCAAAACAGCACAATTTTTGCAATTATCCAATTGACCTTTTTGTTTTCTACAAGTTTGACATGAAAGCACTTCATCTTGCTTAATAGTTTCTTCCATATGCTTAACACGCCCTAAATCATCTTTTAGTTTCAAATCATAAGCAAGACATGATGAGCAGGATTTTGTACTAGATTGTTTCAGCCTCTTAGCACTAATTGTATTAAACATAGGCAAGTAAAGCAAGTTGACATTTCTTCAAAGCTCCTTTTGTTAAACACAATTCGTCAGTTAATCTAGTGTTCATGGCAAAGCTAAGAGCAAGGCAGGATTCAAGCTTCCTAGATTTCTTAGATTCAGCATCAAGTTTTTTGCAAGTCGTTAAATTGACTTCTCTAACAGAATTAATCTCAGCAAAAGAACTTCACATGATTTGCAATCATCATCATCAGAAGCAAGAGATTTTAATCTATTATTTCAGTTTTAAGAGAGTTAATAACTACTTCATGTTGATTAATCTTTTTTTCTAACTTAGAGATCTTGCAACCAAGTCTAGCGATCACATCTTGAAGATATTCAACACTAGGAGCATTTATTACCCCATTTTCTTCGTCGGAATCTGTGGTACTCTTTGCCATGAGACAAACTCCAGCGATGCTCTTCCCTTTGTCTTCCTCATCGTCTGAATACTCAACATCGCTGGAACCCTACACAGCTGCAAACGCTTCATCCAAGGCCTTCTGGTAGTACTTCCTCATCTTCATGTTCTTGGCATGTTTCTTGTTCTGCTTAGTGTCTTTGGAGCCATCTTGAGCTTTTACCTCCTCCTGTGTCCCTTTTTCAGCCTTGGGACATTGAGAGCGGATATGTCCTGCCTGTCCACATCCAAAGCACCGGATTGGTCCTCCTCTTCTTCGGTCCCGACATTACTCACAGCTCTAGAAATTCTATTAGCAAGAGATACCAAGTCCTCCTCACCGATTTCCTCCAGTTGATCATCGAATATGACAGAAAAAGAAGCAAAAATCGACTGTGAGGAAGAATCAGAAGAGGCAGAAGAAGACACCAAAGCAGTAGATTTTGAATCAGCTCTTTTAGAAAGAATGTTCATCTCATAGGTTTTTAATTTAGTGTAAAGAACATCCAAAGTCAAGGTATTCATATCGACCGATTCTTGAATGAGGTAACCTTAACTTCCCAAACTTTCATATCAAGACCATTCAAAAAATGATGAGTAACCTCAGATTGAGAATAATTAGCATTGTAAAAAGAATCAACAGATCTAAGATTGCTCAAAATTTTGTTAAAATGGCCCAAATAGTCATCCAAAGACTCCCCATGTGTCATCTCAAACTTTATGTACTCCTTTTTGAAAACATCTTTTCACAATTCTTTAATGTTTGAAGATCCAGTATGAAAATCATTCAAGGCTTTCCAAATTTCATTAGCAGTTGAAAGATGCGAAACACGATCAAAATCGGAGCGAGAAATTGCATTAAGAATGATGTTCCTAGCTTTGCAATTATTTTCATAATCTAATTTGAGAGTAGGAGTATCAATGCGTTCAGGAATCTCATAAGATTGAGAAACTTTTAGCCAAATATCATAACCTTGAGATGTGATATAAGATTCCAGTTTTTCTTCCAATAGTCAAAGTCGGTTCCATTGAAAACATGAGGTTTGTTTGAAAACTTTTCAGCCATTGTAAAGAGATCAGAAAAGCGAATCAAGAACGAGGCTCTGATACCACTTGTAGGATCGATCAAGACCAAACAAACCAACCAGAGGGGGGGTGAATGGTAGGGAAAACCAAAAAACACCAAACCTTTTCGCAAAACAAACAGCTTACCCCTTACGATAAACCGATCTCCAAAGCAAAAACAAACCAAAGCTGTTGAAGCCTGTCGTCGGTCAGACCACCGCAATGCCACCGGTTAGACCGCCGCCGCAGCCCGCCGGTCAGACCGCCCGCACACCTACGGTCAGACCGTCAGGATCCAAAAAAACACCGGTAGATGAACAATCGAAGAAGTAGATCAAAGTATCTCGACTTTATTGCATCTAAAAGTGTTTACAAAGTGCAACTAGAGCACTCCTCACCAAAAACTCGTCCTAACTCAAAACCCTAGCTATTCTCTCAAGCTTTTCTCTTCAATTTCAATATATAGGAGGCACGCCCTCCCCCTTTATTTATACACGAAGTGAACCACGAATTCAGCACATATTAAGACTTTCCAAACATGTAGGAAGCCCTCTCTTGCCATCTTTAAACTCTTCCCTTTACTTATCTCAATCAAACTTTCCAATCTCGGTCTTCTTTCCAAATTCGATTCTACTTTCCATATGCATGCGATCCCTCTCGTATTCCATATGTATTCTCCACCTTCCTTGTGCAATTTCCTCTTGCCTTTTAGCATCCCATATGATCTTTGGATGTTCACTTCTCCTAAGGAAACTCCAATCCATCACCGGCAATTCTATCTCGAGGCCTCAAGCAACACCTGCACACATTATCGAAGAATTCTATATTCCGAGCACAAGTTTGTCCAAACTTGACTCACGTTAGCTTGTCAACACTAACCATACGCACATGAACCATTTAGAAACCAAATTCACAAAGAAACAAACCAAAATAGAAAATATAAATCGAATCAGAAACCGAATAGGTCTCAGTCGGTCAGACCGCGGGCAGGCCGGTCTGACCGTTCACACAACTCCAGTCTGATCAAGTTTGCGCACAACCAGAACATCTCAAATCACTACCAATGTTTCATCACAAAAATATAAATCAAACACATTTGATTCTACAGAATTCAAAGGCTCAAGCATGAAGGAAGGGAAGAAGAAGTTTGGCAGATGATCGAAGAACAACGCCGTCGGCAGGGTAAAATCAAAAGGCGATGGATCCCCAAAAGGAAAACCACCCCAACCGACGAGCAACAAGCCAGGGAGAGTTCAGCCGATCAAGCCAGGAGGGAAGCCAAAGGGAAACGCAAAGTCTCTGCATCGGTCAATATGGTATTCATATTGCCAGCCGAATTCAGTGCTCCTGAAGCCGATGTAGACAATATCGAGGACGCCTTGGTCATGCTAGCACTGTCCCCGGATCAAGCGATTTTTGACAAGCAAGAGGGGACCGAAAATCGGCATCTAAAGCCGCTATATGTAAAAGGTTTCGTCAACGGCAAGCCGATGTCAAAAATGCTAGTAGATGGGGGAGCCGCAGTAAATCTGATGCCCTATGCAACATTCAGAAAATTGGGAAAGGGAGCCGAAGACCTGATCAAGACTAACATGGTATTAAAGGACTTCGGCGGCAACCCATCAGAGACCAAGGGCGTGTTGAATGTCGAGCTGGCCGTCTGCAACAAGACCGTGCCCACAACCTTTTTTGTCATCGACGGGAAGAGGTCTTACAGCCTGCTGCTCGGGAGGGACTGGATACATGTCAACTGCTGTGTCCCTTCCACTATGCACTAGTGTCTACTTCAATGGGACGACGACAAGATAGAGATTGTACCAGCCGACAGGTCAATAAGCGTCGCATATGCCGATTTGCCACTCTGGGAAATCGACGGCATTGATTGTTGGTCACTGGACTGCCGTGAAGAATATCCTTAAGTATTTAAGAAGAACTAAGGATATGTTCCTAGTCTATGGAGGTGAAGAAGAGCTCGTTGTAAGTGGTTACACCGATGCTAGCTTCCAAACAGACAAGGATGATTACAGATCGCAATCTGGGTTCGTGTTATGCCTGAACGAAGGCGCAGTCAGCTGGAAGAGTTCCAAGCAGGATACTGTTGCTGACTCTACAACGGAGGCCGAGTACATTGCTGCTTCAAAGCCGCAAAGGAGGCTGTTTGGATAAAGAAATTTGTTTCGAGTGTTGTGATGACCAAGGCAACCGGTCCAATGTCTCTCTATTGTGATAATAGTGGAGCGATTGCGCAAACCAAGGAGCCGAGGTCACATCAGAAGTCCAAACACATACTTCGGCGATATCATCTCATCCGCGAGATAGTGGACAGAGGTGATCTCAAGATATGCAAAGTGCACACGGATCTCAACATAGCCGATCCGCTGACAAAACCTCTCCCTCAGCCGAAACATGAGGCACACACAAGAGCAATGAGTATTAGATACTTACGTGATTGACTCTAGTGCAAGTGGGAGATTGTTAGTGATATGCCCTAGAGGCAACATGGAGATGTTGGATATCATGGTCAATGTTTATGTATTTATAAATAAAGTGTTATTCAGTTCCATGAAATAGACACCTTGTATTGATCAAAAAGTACGTAACTTATTTATGAGACTCTATATGTATGAATCTATTTCTAAATGATCCCTGATCATATATCATATTATTGGAACTAATATGATTCTAAGATCGGCATGTTTATTGATTGATGATCACGTCTCAAAGATCATGGGTATGGAGATACCAAATCAATGAACATGGACACATGTGTTAGAGAACACATTGTTGGATAGACCCACCGTGAGACACTACAGGAATTAATGTGCCATTACTTGGTCTCAGATAGTGTTGGTACAAAGTCCTTAGACCTGAGATCACCATGGATTCCAACATGTGTAGTAGCCTACTTTGGGACCACCAAACGCTATTCCGTAACTGGGTAGTTATAAAGGTAGTTTTCGGGTTTGCTATGAAACATGGAGTGGGATGTGAGTGATCAAGATGAAATTTGCCCCTCCTTTGGAGAGATATCTGGCCCTCGAGGTAATGGATTATGGAAATGCATGGCCATGCTAAGTTGATTGAGGAGTCAATCAACAGACAGATAATCCAATACGGTTCGAGTGAATGGTTAAGCTATTGAAGGGATGGCACACATCTTGCCTATAGCTTAATTGGTATCGTGAGACAAAGGAATTTGTGTACACATTACAGGTTCAGAGCCGATATTATATTCTTGTATACTATGGTGTCAATATGTGCTGTTAGGCGCCACTATTGACAGGTCGGCTGAGTTGGACTCGAGCCGACGATCGGCTAAGTTAGACTATAGCTGAAACCAAGTATACCTGAACCTACAGGGGCGCACGCTTAAGGGGATAAGAACAGGCATTCAAGTTGGACTCGGATACGGCTCGATCGGATAGAGTCCTATGGTCTTACGACGTATGGGCGGCCAACTCTATGAGATTCGGATCAGATGCGATTCAAAAATAGAGTCCTGGTCGACCACTAGTCCCAATCGGCCAACTCTATATAAAGGGTGAGGGGTGGAGAGCTGAGGTACCTTAATTGAATTGCATTGTGCCAAAATCAATCTGATAACACGCGGCTTTAGAAGTCGGCGAGATCAATCTCCACGGAAACCCTCCCCACTTTCGAGCCAAACCCTGGCCCTGCATCGCGTGCTAGCACACGGGTGTTCGGCGTTCTATCCCCGGGTGTGTGGATACCGGTAGAGGCGCTACTACATTGCATGCCGTTGATCTGCTACGAATCGGCCGCACCGGAGCGAGGCGACTCCGCAGACGGCGACGAGAACACGGCCGACGAGCCGGACGGCCGCGACATCGGCGAATCGGCTGATTGGTGAATCGTCTGTCCCCGGGAATCGGCTGCATTGTTCCGGATCGGATAGCATAAACATTATGCTAAACATTATGCTAAACTTTGCTTTTTCTGTTGTAGAATAAATGGCGGCTAATACTACACCCAATGCTTTTAATTTGTGATCTATTCTCGAGAAAGAAGAATTAAATGGAACAAACTTTATGGATTGGTATCGTAACTTGAGAATTGTTCTCAAGCAAGAGCGTAAGGAGTACGTTCTTGAAGTACCTTATCCGGAGGATTTGCCTAACAATGCTACCGCAACGCACGGAGGGCTTACGAGAAGCACACTAATGATGCCCTAGATATAAGTTCGACTCATGCTTGCTACAATGTCCCCCGAGCTTCGAAGCAATATGAGAGCGGCGATGCTCACACTATTATTCGGGACTGCGTGGCATGTTTGAGAACCAAGCTCGGGCCGAGAGGTTCAACACCTCGAAGTCCTTGTTTGTGTGTAGGCTTGTTGAGGGAATCCCGTCGATCCGCATGTGATAAAGATGATTGGCTATATCGAGAGTCCGGAAAACTAGATTTTCCCTTAGCCAAGAGTTGGCTCGATGTGATTCTCCGGCCGCTCCCTCCGAGCTTCGAGCCATTCATATTGAATTATCACATGAACAAGTATGGATAAGACCTTGGCTGAATTGCATGGGATGCTAAATACACTGAGGAGAGTATCCAAAAACGGTCATCATGTGATGATGATGCGAAGGCTAAGCGCAAACCACCTATCAAGAAACTTTGCACCAAGAGGAAGCTAACTCCCGATGAGATCATGAGTGCCTCCAATGCAAAGAAGGGCAAGAAGGGGTCGGCGGCATCGATGCCATTTGCTTCTACCGCAAGGAGACAGCCACTAGAAAAGGAACTACAAGAAGTACATGGAGGATCTCAAAAAGAAGCAAAGTACGACTTCGCTCTGGTATTAATGTTATAGACATTAATCTTGCTACTTCACCTACGACTCTTGGGTATTTGATACCGGATCGTAGCTCATATTTCCAAATCGTTGCGGAGTGCGAAGAAGTAGAGGCTTAAGAAGGGGCGAGGTGAACTTGCGCGTCGGCAATGGAGCAAGCGTTGCTACGCTTGTTGTCGGCACAGTACCACTTCATCTACCTTCGGGATTAGTTTTGGAATTAAATAATTGTTATTGTGTTCCAACTCTATGTCAAAACGTTATTTCCACTTCATATTTGCAAGCGGAAGGATATGATTTTAGATCAATGGACAATGGTTGTTCAATATATCTCGAGATATGTTCTATTTTCATGCTCCATTGGTGAATGGATTATACGTTTTGAATCTTGAAGTGTCTCCCATCTATAACATTAATACGTAAAGGCAACTCTCTAATGATATAAACCCAACGTTTATCCGGCATTGTCGCTTAGGCCATATAAATAAGAAACGCATGGAAAAGCTCCATAAGAAGGGATTGCTTCACTCATTTGAGTTTGAATCATTTGAGACATGTGAGTCTTGTTTACTTGGTAAGATGACAAAGGCACCTTTCACGGGACACGTGAGAGAGTAAGTGACTTGTTGGCACTCATACATACCGATGTATATGGACCAATGAGCTCAACGGCCGAGGTGGTTACTCAGTACTTCATTACCTTTACCGATGACTTTAGTAGATGTGGTTATGTCTACTTAATGAGGCATAAGTCCGAATCCTTTGAAAATTTCAAAGAATTCCAGAATGAAGTACAAAATCATTTTGGGAAAACAATCAAGTTTCTACGATCGATCGTGGAGGGGAATACTTGAGCCAAGAGTTTGGTAATCATCGAAAGATTGTGGAATTGTTCCACGTTGACTCCGCCAGAACTCCACAATGGAACGGAGTGTCCAAACGGAGAAATCGCACCTTGTTGGACATGATGCGGTCGATGATGAGCCAAAGTGATCTTCCGTTATCCTTCGGGGATATGCTCTTGAAACATTGCGCTCACACTAAATAGAGTTCCATCTAAGTCGGTTGAAAAGACACCATATGAGATATGGACAGGCAACCCCTAGTTTGTATTTTCTCAAAATTTGGGGATGCGAAGCTTATGTAAAACATTTACAGTCTGACAAGCTCACACCCAAATCTAACAAATGCTTCTTTGTGGGATATCCTAAGGAAACTAAGGGATATTACTTTTATAATCGGGAACAAGGCAAAGTGTTTGTCGCCCGACACAATGTTTTCTTGGAGAAAGAGTTTCTTTCAAGAAGGGTTAGTGGGAGCAGGGTTCATCTTGAAGAAGTTCAAGAAACACTAGAAAATGTTTCAGCGACCACAGAACCACAACAGGAGAAGCAAAGTATTGCGCCACTAGTTGTAGATACACCAGCCCCACGGAGGTCTGAAAGATCACGTCATGCACCTGACAGGTACACAGGTGTGGAACAACGTGATATATTGTTGTTGGACAACGATGAGCCTAAGACCTATGAGGAAGCGATGGTGGGACCCGATTCCAACAAGTGGCTTGGAGCCATGAAATCCGAAATAGAATCCATGTACGAAAATCAAGTTTGGAACTTGGTTGATCCACTGATGGTGTCAAAACCATTGAGTATAAATGGGTTTTTAAGAAAAAGGCTGATATGGATGGAAATGTTCACATCTATAAGGCGCGATTGGTGGCAAAAGGTTTTAAACAGATTCAAGGAGTTTATTATGATGAAACCTTCTCGCCCGTCACAATGCTTAAGTCTATTCGGATTATTCTAGCGATTGCTGCATATTTCGATTATGAGATATGGCGATGGATGTCAAAACGGCTTTCCTAAATGGAAACCTAAGCGAGGATGTATACATGATACAACCGAGGGTTTTGTCGATCCACGTCGCTGGAAAGATATGCAAGCTACGAAATCCATTTATGGATTGAAGCAAGCATCTTGGAGTTGGAATATTCGTTTCGATGAAGTAATCAAAGGGTTTGGTTTCATCAAAAACGAAGAGGAGGCCTGTGTTTACAAAAGGTCAGTGGGAGCGCAATTGTATTTCTAATCTTATATGTGGATGACATATTGTTGATTGGAAATGATATCCCTATGCTAGAATCCGTCAAGTCTTCATTGAAAAATAGTTTTTCCATGAATGACTTAGGGAGGCAGCATACATATTGGGCATTCGGATCTATAGAGATAAATCCAAGAGGCTAATTGGATAAAGCCAAAGTACATACATTGACAAGGTGTTGCAAAGGTTCAACATGCATGATTCCAAGAAAGGTTTCTTGCCCATGTCACATGGCATTAATCTTAGCAAGAATCAGTGTCCTCAGACACATGATGAGCGGAATAAGATGGGTATGGTTCCATATGCTTCGGCAATTGGATCCATCATGTATGCCATGCTTTGTACACGTCGAGATGCCTCGTACGCTTTGAGTGCTACGAGCGAGATACCGATCCGATCCAGTGAAGGTGACTCAACTGCCGTAAAGAATATCCTTAAGTACTTAAGAAGAACTAAGGATATGTTCCTAGTCTATGGAGGTGAAGAAGAGCTCGTTGTAAGTGGTTACACCGATGCTAGCTTCCAAACAGACAAGGATGATTACAGATCGCAATCTGGGTTCGTGTTCTGCCTGAACGGAGGCGTAGTCAGCTGGAAGAGTTCCAAGCGGGATACCGTTGCCGACTCTACAACGGAGGCCGAGTACATTGTGCTTCGGAAGCTGCAAGCGTGCTATTTGGATAAAGAAATTTGTTTCGAGCTGGGTGTGATGACCGTGCAACTGGTCCAATGTCTCTCTATTGCGATAATAGTGGAGCCATTGCACAAGCCAAGGAGCCGAGGTCACATCGAAGTCCAAACACATACTTCCGTGATATCATCTCATCCGCGAGATAGTGGACGAGGTGATGTCAAGATATGCAAAGTGCACACGGATCTCAACATAGCCGATCCGCGACAAAACCTCTCCTCACCGAAACATGAGGCGCACACAAGAGCAATGGATATTAGATACTTACATGATTGACTCTAGTGCAAGTGGGAGATTCTTAGTGATATGCCCTAGAGGCAACATGGAGATGTTGGATATCATGTCAATGTTTATGTATTTATGAATAAAGTGTTATTCGTTCCATGAAATAGACATCTTGTATTGATCAATAAGTACGTGACTTATTTATGAGACTCTATATGTATGAATCTATTTCTAAATGATCCTCGATCATATATCATATTATTGGAACTAATATGATTCTAAGATCGGCATGTTTATTGATTGATGATCATGTGTCATAGATCATGGGTATGGAGATACCAAATCAATAAACATGGACACATGTGTTAGAGAACACATTGTTGGATAGACCCACCATGAGACACTACGAATTAATGTGCCATTAGTTGGTCTCGGTAGTGTTGGTACAAAGTCCTTAGACCCGAGATCACCATGGATTCCAACATGTGTAGTAGCCTACTTTGGGACTACCAAACGCTATTCCGTAATCGGGTAGTTATAAAGGTAGTTTTCGGGTTTGCTATGAAACATGGAGTGGGATGTGAGTGATCAAGATGGAATTTGCCCCTCCTTTGGAGAGATATCTGGCCCCTCGAGGTAATGGATTATGGACATGCATGGCCATGCTAAGTTGATTGAGGAGTCAATCAACGCAGATAATCCAATACGGTTTGAGTGAATGGTTAAGCTATTGAAGGGATGGCACACATCTTGCCTATAGCTTAATTGGTATCGTGAGGCAAAGGGATTTGTGTACACATTACAGGTTCAGAGCCGATATTATATTCTTCTATTCTATGGTGTCAATATGTGCTGCTAGACGCCACTATTGACAGGTCGGCTGAGTTGGACTCAAGCCGACGATCGGCTAAGTTAGACTATAGCCGAAACCAAGTATACCTGAACCTACAGGGTCACACGCTTAAGGGGATAAGAACAGGCACTCGAGTTGGACTCGGATACGGCTCGATCGGATAGGGATCTGATCGGATAGAGTCCTATGGTCTTTCGACGTATGGGCGGCCAACTCTATGAGATTCGGATGAGATCCAATTCAAAAATAGAGTCCTGATCAGCCACTCGTCCTAGTCGGCCAACTCTATATAACGAGGTGAGGGGTGGAGAGCTGAGGTACGTCAATTGAATCACATTGCGCCGAAATCAATCTGATCACACGTGGCTTTAGAAGTCGGCAAGATCAATCTCCACGGAAACCCTCCCCACTTTCGAGCCAAACCCTAGCCCTGCATCGCGTGCTAGCACACGGGTGTTCGGCGTTCTGTCCCCGGACGTGTGAATACCGGTAGAGGCGCTGCTACGTTGCGCGCTGTTGATCGGCTACGAATTGGTTGCAATCAGAGCGAGGCGACTGCGGCAGATCGATGATGAGAACGCGGTCGGACGACTCGGATTGGCTGCGACATCGGCGAATCGGCTGATTGGTGAATCAGCTGTCCCCGGGAATCGGCTATCGGCTTGCGGGAATCATCTGCACTGTTTCGGATCAGATAATCCTGATTGGCTATTTCCGCTGCATACTCCAATCGGTAATGACCTATCGGCCCTTACTTGCAAGTGTTCCTGGTTTGCGCGGTAGAAAAGTTTTGTTTTCTGGCTAGCGTAGCCTCCGCGTAACCCTTCAGTTAGAAGAAATAGATATAGGCTCTGGTGACAGGCCTAGGCCGACGTATATCAACAAAAATTTGTCTTCTCATTGTAGATCCCAGCTTATTGATTTGTTAATAGAATATAGAGATTGTTTTGCTTGGGAATACTTCGAGATGCCTGGTCTTAGCCGATCTATAGTTGTTCATCAACTCCCCATCAAGGCAAGCTATCGGCCGTTCAAACAACCTCCTAGGAGGTTCAAAGCCAATATTTACGATGCGATCAAAGCCAAAATAACTCGGCTATATGATGCTAGATTCATTCGGCCTTGCCGATATGCCGAGTGGTTCTCAAACATTGTCCCAGTATTGAAAAAGAAAGACAAACTTAGGGTATGCATCGATTTCAGAGACTTAAACAAGGCTACCCCCAAAGACGAATACCCAATGCCTATAGCCGATCTGCTCGAAGACGCTGCTTCAGGCCACAAAATCATCAGTTTCATGGATGGCAACGCAGGCTACAATCAAATCTTCATGGCCGAAGAGGACATTCACAAAACCGCTTTTCGGTGTCTTGGGGCGATCGGCTTATATGAATGGGTCGTTATGAAATTTGGGCTAAAAAATGCTGGGGCAACATATCGACAGGCCATGAATTATATCTTCCACGACATGATCGGCTCCCTGGTGGGGATCTACATCGACGACGTCGTTGTTAAGTCCATGGAGATGGAGAACCACATAGCCGATCTGAAGCAGGTTTTGGAACAGATAAGAAAATATGGCCTAAAGATAAAATCCGTTAAAGTGCGCGTTTGGCGTATCGGCTGGGCAATTTCTAGGGTTTCTTGTTCATGAAAGAGGGATTGAGTTTACACCAAGAAGCATCAATGCTATCAAGACGATACAACCTCCGAAGGACAAGAAGTAGCTTCAATCATTGATCGGCAAAATCAACTTCATCAAAAGATTCATAGCCAATCTTTCAGAGAAGATAGAGCCGTTCACACCACTGCTTCGGCTTAAAGCCGATCAAGCATTCACATGGGGGGTAGAGCAGCAGAAGGCCTTGGACAACATCAAGAATTATTTAAGCTCGCCTCTAGTTCTAATTTCTCCACGAAAAGGAATACCGTTCAAGCTTTACTTGTCAGCCGATGATAAGTCAATCGGCTCAGTCCTAATCCAAGAAGTTGAGGGCAAAGAACAAGCTATTTTCTATCTCAGCCAACGGCTATTGGATGCAGAGACAAGATATTTACCAGTGGAGAGGCTATGCATGTGCCTATATTTTTCATGCACAAAGTGGAGGCATTATCTGCTATCCAATGAGTGCACTATAATATTTAAAGCCGATGTCATTAAATACATGCTATTGGCTTCAGTTTTAAAAGGGCGAATTGGAAAGTGGATTTTTGCCTTGACCAAATTTGACCTGAGGTATCAAGCACCCAGGGCAGTTAAAGGACAAGCTATAGCCGATTTCATCGTGGAGCACAGAGATGACTCAATCGGCTCAATCGACATTATGCCTTGGACATTGACGTTGGTGGCTCGGTGTGCACCAATGGCTGCAGTATCGGCTTGGTCATTATTTCACCCAGGGGGGCAAACTTTGAATTTGCTTTTTCTAACAACCCCCATGCTACAAACAATCAAGCCGAGTACGAAGTGGTGCTCAATGGTTTGCAACTTCTCAAAGAAGTCGAAGCCGACACCATAGAGATAATGGGGGATTCACTATTGGTCATCAACCAGTTGTCAGGGGAGTACGAATGCAGGAATGACACGCTGATGGTCTACTATCAACAATGCCGAGAATTGATGGATAGCTTTTGGCTAGTTACGCTGAAACACATCCCCAGAGAGCAGAATACAGAAGCAAATGATTTAGCTCAAGGGGCATCAGGCTACAGGTCGATGATAAAAGAAGTTGGGATAGAAGTCGCTGCCATGACAGCCGATGATTGGAAGTTTGAGGTTTATAGCTATTTATAGAACCCCTCTCAATCGGCTTCAAGGAAATTGCGATACAAAGCTCTAAGATATGTTTTGCTCAACAAAGATCTCTACTATCAGACGATTGATGGTGTGCTGCTCAAGTTTCTTGGTGCCGATCAAGCCAAAGTGGCTATCGGAGAAGTGCATGAAGGGATATGCGGCACGCATCAATTGGCTCACAAGATGAAGTGGTTGCTTCGGAGAGCAGGATATTTTTGGCCCACAATGCTGAAGGACTGTTTCAAGTATTATAAAGGCTGGCAGGATTGTCAGAAATTTGGCACCATGCAAACAGCACCAGCATCGGCTATGAACCCAATCATAAAACGTTGGCCATTCAGAGGATGGGGTATCGACATGATCGGCTAGATCAATCCATCCTCAAGCAAAGGGCACAAATTCATTCTGGTGGCAACAGATTATTTTACAAAATGGGTGGAAGCAATTCCTCTAAAAAAGGTTGATTCCAGGGATGCTATCGAGTTTGTTAAAGAGCACATTATCTACCGATTTGGCGTCCCACAAACAATAGCAACAAATTAGGGATCTATCTTCATATCAGACGAGTTTGTTCAGTTTGCCGACGGCATGGGAATCAAGTTGCTTAATTCTTCACCATACTATGCGTAGGCCAATGGGCAAGCAGAGGCTTCAAACAAAAGTTTAAACTAATAAAGAGGAAGGTTTCTGAGTACCCTAAGAAATGGCATAGCCGATTAGCCGAATCACTTTGGGCATATCGGATGGCATGCCATGGATCTATCCAAGTCCCTCCATACAAGTTGGTCTATGGGCACGAGGCAGTGCTGCCATGGGAAAATATCATCGGCTCGAGACGAGTTCAGCTATAGGATCAACTTACAGCCGATGATTATTATCACTTGATGTTGGATGAGTCAGAGGACCTAGTCTTATCAAGGATGAGGGCCTTGGAAAAAGTAACAAGGGATAAAGAACGAGTAGCCCGTCATTATAATAAGAAAGTTGTACCTAAGTCTTTTGAAGAGGACGAACTCGTTTGGAAACTGATATTGCCAATTGGAACAAGAGACAATAAATTCAGAAAGTGGTCACCTAATTGGGAAGGGCCTTTCAAGATCCACAAAATGTGTCTCTAAAGGAGCTTATATGCTAGAGGGTCTGGATGGAGAAGTATTTGGAAGGGCTATGAACGACAAATATTTAAAGAAATATTACCCAAGTGTATGGATCAACTCATGATTCTGCTCTATTTGTTTAGCCGATTCGTGCTAGCCGATGCGTTGTAACGCACGCATCGCCTTTAGGTAATTTTCAAGCCAAGTTTTTCCCCTAGTTCCCGATGATCGGCTAGTGATGGCTGATGGTTACGACCTCAGAAATAATTTTGTCGACATCGAACATATCAACGAAATTAGGGGGGCATATATATACAGCAAGGATTAAGAAGGCAGACAGCATCAAAATTTTTCAAGCGTTCAACGGATGATTTTGAAAATCATCATGATATAGTTAATTACAGACCGACGGAGTCGATTACACAAAATATGTTTAGTGCTGAACCCAAGTCTGTTACATCGGATTAGCAGTCTAAGCTGATTACACAAGACATTTTCAGAAGGGCCTAAGTCTACTACATCGGCTACTCAGCTAGGAACGCGTCTATGGCTGATAGCGCTACAGCTTGAATCACCTTAATTTCTTCGATGACGGCTTGGTCTTCGCCGTCGGAGCTAGGGATCACCTTGGCCGATTTATGGAGTTCTTTTAGGTGCTTAATGGCGGCCTTTAGCTTGCATGTTTGGTCCTCGGTAGCTTTGGGCAGATCAGCTAGCATCTTTTCTTCGGCTATGATGTTAGCTCGGCATTGCTCTAGCCGTTGCAGTAAGTCAGCTTCTTCAGCTTTCAAACTGGTGATCCGAGCCTGAGATGTGGTGGGACTGACCTTCAGCTCATTCAGTTTTATCTTCTCGGCCTGCACGCTCCTGATTGCGTCATTGATCTTCGCCATCACGTCGGCTTGGGCAAGCCTTTCGATCATTCTTTGCATCGCACGCCCAAGCCTTGGCCGATGCTGATCAATACAGATGGCGGCAGACATCTTGGTGGCGAGATCTTCGGGGAGTTGGCTTTCGATTTCAATGAATCGGCACTTTGCCGATCCGCACTTGTCCACCAGCCTGTTCACATCGATGTCCAGCCGACGGCGTATGTCTTGAAGTTTCTCTCTGAGCTCGTTGGCTAGGGCTTTGTCTGGGCTGGTGGCTTTCCCTTCCTCATCACCGAGAAATTCCTTGATATCAAAGGGGAGTAGGCGGCCAAAGGCTGCATAAAGAGGAAAACGGGTTTAAGCTGTGGTTGAGAGGGCTAATTATTTGAAGTATTATGAGAGGGAAGAGGGATCAGCTTACTCTTGCTGCGGGCATCGGATCGGCTTCTTTTTTGGCTTTGGCCGGATTGACAAGGGCGTTGTCTTCTTCGGCAGGGCTACCGACTTGGGTTGCTACGTCAGCTCGTTTGTCGGCCGGCCCTGTAACGTCCCCAGCCTCTTGACCTCCTACAGCCGATGCCGTGTGTTCGCTCGACACCTGAGGGATAGCCGACTGGGGGACAGCCAATGGAGATGGAGAACGCTGCAAGAAACTAGTGTTAGATGTCAAGTCGGCTGGGGTTAGAAAGCTAAGATGTAAACTGAGGTAGATGGTTACCATTGAGGCGCGACGCGGAGGACTGCGGGCCGGTTTTTTGACCTGTGCAAGATATATTTGGCTAAGTACAAGATGGCGTTATATTGAAAGCTGAGTATAACAAGACAAAGGATTACCGGCTGTTTCTTTGCAGGAGGGCTTGGAGCTGGCGGGCTGTCAGCTGGAAGGTTGATCAAGTTGTGGCTTGAATTTCAAGATTTGGCTGCCTCTCCGATAGCTATCGACATTTCGTCATCTGCGAGCTCCTCATTTAGGACTTGGTCGACGCTGGGGTCTATCGATGGGAAGCTGTCGGCTGGTGCGGTTGGCTGCTTCTTCTTTTGCTTATTGGCCGGTGCAGCTGATGGTTATATGCTTGGAGTGGCTTTTTTTTGTCGAGCCAGCGGCTGGCGCATTTTTCCGTGCAGTAAGGTCTTCAGTTTGGACGCGTCCCAGCCGATGGCCGATGGAGCTAGCCTGCACCCGTTCGGCAGGAGCCCTGGACGGTATTCGATGGGGATGCCTGAGTTGCTCACCGTCGGCCCTTCAGTTTCAGTCACCTGTGACAAAATAAAAGAGGATTTTTCTGTAAGTATTGACAAATTAAATTGGCTGATAATCTGAAAGGAAGGGTAACTTGAAGTACGAGACTTACTGAAGAGATTTCACCCGGCAGCAGCAGGGTGATGAAGCGGGAGACCTCTCGTGGAAGATGTGGCGTTTGATCTCGACCCACCAATGGTCATAGGCTGTGCTCTTTTTGTATGCCAGCACCATGTCACCAATGCTGCCGAGAGGGGGACCAGCTATGTTCATCAATTTGCTCATGATTGGGGCCTGGTCCACTATTCCCCTTGTCTCAATCTTATTGGCATAATAACAGCCGATGGGCACTTGCCCAAGTCCTAACTGCCGGGCAGCCGACATAGGGTAATAAAATTTATAACTTCGGGTCACTGATCAGCCCTGGTGGATCCCAGTCGGCAGGATATGTAACACCCTGAGGTGTTTTCCCCTTTTAAAAATCCAAAATAAAATCGTAAAAGAAAATTGTTGGAATTAAGTGGAGAGAATAAATAAATTTAAAAGCCAAATGCTAAATGGAAATGGCATGGTGCGATTTTACTTAAATTCTACATGTCAAAATACACTAACATGATTTTTAGTGGAATTTTTAGAGCACAAGAAATAATTTTTAACCAATTAAAACCAAAATCGGAATTAATAAATCCCAGCAAAAATTAGTTTCTCTCCCCTCCGTCCTTTCCCGCCCTTTTTCTCGGCCATGGGCCGCCGGCCCGAGCCGACGGCCCAAGCCCTCCCCCGCGCGCCGGCCGCTTCCCGCCCGCGCCCCTCTCTCCCCTCCTCGCGGGCCGGCCGAAGGCCGCAGCCCGTTAACTCTTGCGCCGCGAATAAGTCCAGTTTGCCTCCCTTCTACCCTGGGACGCCGACAGGTGGGGCCTACCAGTCAGCCCCGTCCCCTACCTCTGGCCGTCTCGCCGCCATTGGCGCCGCCTCTGCCCCGCGCGGATCCGGTCGCCCGCCTCTCCCGCGCGCCCTAAAGGCACCACTCTAACTCCCCCGCCTCTCCCGCCGCCTTCAACTGCCCCGGCTGCCACTCTCGTAGCCCTAAATGGCCGAAGTTAATGGCCGGCCATTATTTTCCCCAAATTCCTCCCTCTTCTCCGGCGATCCATTCCCCCTTATCCCGACCACCTCCGACCTCCTCGTCCCCTTTAAAAGCCGGCCCCTATCCTCCCCGAGCTCCCTACGCTCTCACCCAAGACACTCTCGCACTCGTTTGCCCCCGCACCGTGCGCCTTCACTTCGAACCTCGTCGCCGAGCTTCGGCCTTGTTTTCCCGCTGCTCTGAGGTGTCCCGAGCTCCGCCGACTCCTCCCTCTTCGTCGCCGATGCCCGCGCCACTTTGGCCACCCCTCCCCGAGTGCTTCTACCGTCTCCCTCACCGTCCGTGCCGTCGTCCCCTCCACCTCCGGTGACCCACGGTGAGCGCCCCTCCCTTTTCCCCTCTGTGCCGAACGCGCGCCACCGCTCCCGAGTGCGCATGGCTCGGCCCACGTGTGAGCTGCGGCATTCCGCTGCCCCACGCCGCTGCCCGAATGGCGTCGGCCGGTCTCCAGCCGCCGTGTGCCATCGCCGGCCGACCACGCCGCCCGCGCCCCTCTCCTCAGCAGATCGGGGCCGTCAGCTCCCGCTTGCCCGCGTCGACGCCACGTGTGCGCCATGTGGTGCACCACTCTCTCTCGGCCCGTGGACCCGGTCCACCGTGGACCGGTGCTCCTGCGGCCAATGACGCCATCGCTAATATCAGCCCTAGCGCTGACACAATTCCGGGATTTATTACGCAATAAATTATTAAGGATTTTCCTGTTTTAGTGAAAACATAGATAATCTTCTAAAAATCATATCTTTTCAATCCGACCTCCATTTTAGCCCATTCAAATTTCATTAAATTCATAAAAATGCCAAGAATCCATTAAAAATGGTTTTGTTTCCTGTTTTAGTAGCTTTTTAGCCTTTTTTGTTGAAATGCTTGTTTGTCGTGTAGATCCCGGTAGTCCCTCCGTCCCGGTTTACTTTGAAGTCGTCGCAGAAGTCTCCCAAGCCAAAGAGCAAGGCAAGTCATACCACATTATTGATCATATTGCTCCCATTTTGCTAAAACACCTGTTTTATTCTATGAAATTGCATGTATTTTATATTGACATTTCAAGGGAAATAGTACACCTTATGCTTAGTTTATGCCTTAGGTTTGACACCCCAAACCCTTTGACAAAACTTGGGAAAATAATGTGATTAGATTCAGGACTAGGTTATGCTTAGCCTGGCTTAGTTTCACTAGCTCACTAAATGGGTCATTGTCACTTAATTTGCCTCTCCTGGACATCTGTTCGGAGGGTAAATAATTAGTGTTCTAGGTGAACCGGATTAACAACTAAAATATGATAAATGGTGGGCTGTGGGCGCTATGGTTTTGGTTAGCGGCGCCCATGGCAATTAAGGACTGGTTCATGGGACCCCTGGGAGAATGACTGTGCAAACCACAAGCCGAAATGGGTAAGGTAGGTCCCCTAGTGTAGCCTCTCCTAGCTGACGAACCTATCGGCAAGGGTGAGCGGGATGGAGTTTCAGTCGGCCCCGGTATAAGGGTTGCTGGGATGCCGGATTCACCGAGGCACTTGGGGGGGCTACCCACTCCCAGGGTCCGGGAGTGGGGGCGAAACCTTGGTGGGGTTCGCTTGGTTAGTGGGGGGTTATATGAAAGGTCCTATCACAGTTTCCTTTCCGGGGTACCACAGTGGTAGTCCGACGCACGGGAGACCGTGTTGTGGGGCTGTGTCTTGTGGGTACAGTTGTACACTTCTGATCAGAGTAAATCTATTCGAATAGCCATGCCCGCGGTAATGAGGCGATCGACCGAGCTCTCCGTGATTATACCCACACTTTTACACCCTAAGTTTTGGAACATGACTAGTATAGGTGGATGGTTTGGGCCTGTCTCAACGTGGGGATAACGTTGGACAGTGTTGGTTTCAAAATGCCTTATTTATTAAAATTATTATTGTGTTGTTTGTGTTCAAAATTCCTTTTGATTGGAAAACCCCTACTGTTTGCGCAAAAGCAAACCCTAGCCAGACCCTTGTCTCCCCTGCATTCATTCCTCTCCTCTTCCGGCGTGACTTGCTGAGTACGTGGAAGTAGTCATCCTTGCTCCTTCGTCAGAACTCGAGCCAGAGGCTGAAGAAGAAGACGAAGTGGAGTAGGCTTGTCCTACACTCTGGAAGCTGCCTGTGGAGTGGTCGAAGCCGCGTGGCCAGCGTCAAGCTTAGGCTTAGGCCCTTTTTCTTTTTCCGCTGCTCTTTTGTAATCTTTTTTGCATTGTTTCTAAGATGTGGAACTATAATATCAATAATTGTCATATGTGTACCTTGGCTAGTCCTGGACAAGGATTTTAATACACATATAGCTTCAGAAATTCGGGTCTAAAATTCTGGGCGTGACAAGTTGGTATCAGAGCCAATTTCCAAACCGTAGGAAAAGCCAAACGAAAAAACCCTTGGAGCCCTCTGAATCTTTTCATATGCATAAGCCCTGGATTTGAAAATAGTTTCGGGAAAATGGGTCTTGTTTCCTCGGGATTGGGAAAAATTTTAAGTCTCTCTCAAAGCATTTTGAAAACTCGGTCAAGTCTAAGTGATAGGATTTTAGAGTTAAAACTTGGAAAAAAAATCATTTGATCTCTTATTCAGCCGCCAAGATGGGATTTTGTAAGGGGTCAAAGTCTTAAGTCAAAATAGGAGGGAATGGTCGCCAATTTTATATTATAACTAAGCATCTATTTTTCAGCATCATCTAGGGGATGTCCAAACTCCCGGGAACCATTTGAACACTGCCCACTTTTGCCCTTCAGTGGCAATAAAAATCCAAGGATTCCTGTTTCTAGCCAATCTTATCCTTCTAGAATCAAAAGACCTGAATGTCATCCTTGGGATGGACTTGTTGACTCGTCATAAAGGTCTGATCGATTGTGCAAGCCGCACGATCTCCTTGACCAATGAAGAAGGGAAGAAAGTGATTTATCGCTCCCCTAAACCACTGAGGGTAGTGGCAAGTCTGAATTGGATTTCGGCTAAGGAGAAGCCCGAAGAGAAAGGAAAGGACCAGGCGAAGTTAGAAGATATTCCCGTGGTTTGTGAGTACTCGGAAGTCTTCCCAGAAGACCTAACCACAATGCCACCTGAAAGAGAAATAGAGTTTCGGACTGACCTAGTCCCTGTCACTGCTCTGATCCATAAGAGGCCCTATAGGATGTGAGCCAATGAGTTGGCAGAGGTCAAGAAACAAGTAGATGAACAGTTACAGAAAGGTTATATCCGCCCTAGTACATCGCCCTGGGGTGCGCCAGTCATTTTTGTGGAGAAAAAGGATAAGACCAAAAGGATGTGCGTCGACTATCGCGCACTAAACGAGGTCACTATTAAGAATAAATACCCTCTTTCTAGGATTGATGACCTGTTCGATCAATTAAAAGGAGCAAAGGTGTTCTCAAAGATAAACCTGTGGTCAGGCTATCACCAGCTAAGAATTCGAGAAGAAGATATTCCCAAGACCGCCTTCATCACTTGGTACGGTCTGTACGAGTGCACAGTCATGTCCTTCAGACTTACAAATGCCCCAGCCTTTTTCATGAATCTGATGAACAAAGTGTTCATGGAATTCTTAGACAAGTTCGTCGTGGTGTTCATTGACGACATCTTGATCTACTCGTAGTCGGAAGAGGAACACAAGCACCATCTCCGATTGGTACTCAAAAAGTTAAGAGACCACCAGCTCTGTGCTAAGTTTAGCAAATGTGCTTTCTGGTTGAAGGAAGTGCAATTCCTCGGCCATATCGTGAATGCCCAAGGAGTCGCAGTGGACCCTTCCAATGTAGAAGCTGTAACCAAATGGAGTCCACCTAAAACTGTCACCCAAGTCAGAAGTTTTCTAGGATTTGTGGGTTATTACCATCGGTTCATCGAAAACTTCTCAAGGATTTTCAAGCCTTTGACGCAGTTGTTAAAGAATGATGAAAAGTTTATATGGACTACCGAGCGCAACCAGAGTTTTGAAACACTCAAGAGAAAACTGGTGTCCGCACCCGTATTGATCTTGCCAGATCAAACCAAGGATTTCCAAGTCTATTGCGACGCATCTCACCAAGGGTTAGGCTGTGTGTTGATGCAAGATGGAAAGGTGGTCGCATATGCTTCTCGCCAGTTGAGACCTCATGAGTCTAATTACCCAACACATGATTTGGAACTAGCAGCAGTCGTCCATGCTCTAAAAATATGGCGACATTACCTCGTCGGTAATCACTGTGAAATATATACGGATCATAAGATTCTAAAATACATCTTCACCCACCGGGTTTGAACCTCCGTCAGCGATGATGGTTGGAGTTGATCAAGGATTATGATCTCAGTATACACTACCATCCTGGCAAAGCTAACGTGGTAGCTGATGCCCTGAGCCGAAAGAGTTACTGCAACTCTATTCACATAGAAGGGAGATGTGAACAGTTACTACAAGATCTAGAGCACCTAAACCTGGGAATTGTTGAACTCGGATTTGTGGCCGCTCTTGAGACCCAACCCACACTCTTAGATCAAATTCGCATAGCTCAAGCCTTAGATCCTAACATAGCTGAGCTTAAGAAGAATATGAGAGTGGGAAAAGCTCGTGACTTCACGGAAGACGAACATGGAACCATATGGATGGGCAACAGGATATGTGTGCCAGAAGATAAGGAAATTAGAAAGTTAATCCTTACTGAAGCACATCAGAGTCAGTACTCTGGGAAGTACCAAAATGTACCAGGACCTTAAGGAGAAATTCTGGTGGGTTAGTGTTGATGAGAAATTTCTCTCACGCGCTGGCCTGGGAGATCTGCTTGACTCCAGTGCAGGTCCTTCTCGGCTACCTGTGCTGTGCAGGGCGTGCCAGTTGATTTGATCTGTTAATCAACAAGAGAAACAAGGGAATATGCGTTAAGTGTTAGGTTAGATCCCCACTGGATCGGCTGAGGGAATCCATGAGCATATATATGCTATCCTAATATATTTAAGCCAAACGACTCGAATGGATCGGCTATACCTAGACAGCATCAGTCGTGTAACCTAAATATAGTGAAGGATAATAAATATATGAATCAATAACCTAGCCGATACTGGAAAGCTAACGATGAATCGGCTAGTACTCTGATGAATCTTATAGAAAGATATCATTCTTGAGTCAAATGCATAGCCTGGAAATCAGCTGTCGGCTGTCGATGGTGGGCCGATTTCGGCTGGCGACGTTCGACAAGAATGCGATCTTAACATAAGAGGCAGTCCTAATACAAATCTAATAATAAATATATTAAAAAAACATATTAGGGCAGATAAGGCCGGCTGAAACCCCGGCGCTGTCTCTAAACAATACAAATTTTAACCGAACAGATCATTGATAGATCTAAAAACGACTTAATAGTTCGAACCCGATGCAGCAATAAGTATAAAAAGAAAAACCTGATCTGTTGCAGCCAATTTATATCCCTCGAGACGGTGGATACCGCATACAAACCAGCCAACCTTTAGATCTAGCGCTATTGGCCACAAGTTCTTGACAGAACTAGCCAATGGCAGGATAGATCTAAACATTAGTCTAATTTATATGCACTGTATGATAAATAGCGCAGTATAAACTCTTGAATCTAATGTGTCATTGCGATGGAAGCACTAGAAACAATAGATCATACCACTAATGACAAGCATTTACCTAGATCTGGGGATCGAAACGATGCAGCCCGTAGCCAAACAAACTGCTCGTGTGAAGAAAAGTGCTGGCGATGCGCCGAAGGTTTGATTGATTGTGATTGTGATTTACAGGGGGCCTTGGGTCCTATTTATAGCCAAGATACAATTATTTGTACAAACCCTGGACTCTATCTAAACTATTATTTAAAACACAACATTATCCCTAGAAGGACCCATGCCGTGCTACAACTGATAGTTTAAACAAACTACTAAATTACAGATACAATTGCCGTTACAGGACTCTATCCATAGGTGGTAATATCGTTTAATGTGCAACTAACAACCGAATCTTCTATTTATCCTCAAACTGCTGCACCAGAAATAGTTTTTATCTCTTCCGGACCTGGAATCGGCTATCGGCTGCCATTGTCCGATTCAATCTTAGCCGATTGGCCTCGCAGCCGATCACTCCTCAGCTGATGCGGCCTCTGTTTCCACACCAAACAAGCCGATCCGATTCTGCTTCGCCTTTGCAGACTTAGGGACTCAATTACCAAATTTCAGTGTTAACACATGCCCCCCAAGTCCGTGATACGAAGTGTTACGGATTTGCTTGCCTGTTCAAACTCCCGCTATTTTCTTGACCTAAACCGCTTCGGCTTCTCCCCAAGTGCCCTTTAAATATCCACTCTCCTTGCTCGAGACGCTTACGCCTTCAAAACGCACTCAGTCCCTTCGCACACAAGCTCTTGCCTTCTCTCTCCTCTCCGGTGATTCCACCGGCGTTCGTCAAACCCCATCGTCCTCCACGGACCTAGCCCATCTTCACCCCCAAGCACTCCGATGGCTTCCACCGTTGCCGCATCAAGCACCTCCGTCGCGCCGGCCACCGCCGCCATGCCGCCCGTAGCCGCGCCTCAACCGCCGCCGCGCTCCGACGCCGCCATTGCCGAGTTCTCCGAGGTACTCCCATTTAATCCATAACTCTCTTTTTTATTTCGGATCTACTCCTTCAGCCACGTTGCATCAATCTTACGTTCAACCATTTCTTGAGTAGCACTTTCCTTCGTTTTTTTCTTGATTAGTACCTTTTCCTTCTTTGAACTATAATATGCACCCGTTCTTGATTAGCGCCCCTTTTTCTTCTTTTTCTGAACTGTAGCACCTATCACATCAAGTGCATATCCCAAATCTGACACAAGCACAGAGGTACTTTCTCGGCCCATCGGCAACACGGATCCAGCCGATGTGATTATAGCCGAAACCTACGGAATTCCCTTCAACACCAACAAGCCATCCCTCGCCCACTGGAACGCCACATTCAAATCATGGCCGACCACCGACGCAGCCTGGGTTGAGTGGTACAAAAGGGTGCGATCGGCCAAATACACATAGTGGGAGGAGACCGGGATTGCCTAGTGCTTGGCTCTGTCCATCGCCAGCATGGGAAAGGACGAGCCACTTCTGTCGGCTACAACATATTTCTGGAACGACAGCTTTAACGCCTTCATCTTCCATCAAGGGCCGATGACAATCACGCTGGCCGATGTATACATGACGACCGGGCTGGACATCGAGTCGTCGGCTAACCCCAGCAGCTTAAGCCGAATGGGGTAGCATCAGTTCAAAACCAAGGCCATCGACGGGTAGAGCGGCTTCATTGCCCAGAACATGAAGGATGGATCCGTCGGCCACAGGGAGCACACCACATTCTTGATGATGTGGCTCAAAAAATTTTTGTTCTGTGGATCGAGCTGCGGGCGTAGCCGAAGTCCTCGCCGACGGGGGCAAACTTGCGCTGGGGAAATACCTCCTCGGCTATCTATATCAGATGTTGCATCAGGCCACCGCAAAAATAGCCGCCAACGCTTCAATCAACACCGCTGGCCCCTGGTGGTTCCTACAGATCTGGCTGGTGCTGGCGACCCAAAAGATAGCCGGTCGGCTCCTCTGACAGTAGCTGTATTCCCAAGGCTGGAGCCGATCGAGGATGAAGATAGCAACCAGATCACCACCACGCGATGCATGAGCTACGGAGAAGCAGCAGCCGCTCATGTAGGCTCAAGGCAATCGGTCAAACTGCTGGCCAAATGGTTCATCGCCCTTTATGATGGGCTGTCTCGCGAGAACCGCGCCTTGTACTTCTACCGGGACCGAGGACTGTTCGAGTTGCCGGCCGACTTCAATTGGGAAGACGTCAACTCAGCCGGCAACCCGATGTGTAGGGAGCTATTGATCGTCGCTCTGCCCCCCTGCATCTTGCCGACTGGGATCCACCAGGGCCGATCAGTGGCCAAGAGCTACGAGTTCTATTACCCGGTGTCGGCGGCAAGTCAGTTCGGTCTTGGGCAGCTGCCCATCGGCTTCTTTTATGTCGATTAAGATTGAGATGAGGGGAGTGGTAAGCCAGGACATGATAATGGATCGGCTGCTGAATATAGCCGGCCCTCCCCTCGGCGACGTCGGCGTGATGACACTGGCGCTGAGGAAAAGCGCCGCTTACGACCAATGGTGGACTGAAATCAAGCGTGATATCTTCCACCAGCGGTCGTCTTGTTACGTCGACCTTCTCCTGCTTGAGGAGATCCCCTGGGTAAGCTTTAAGTCCCAAATGATTTTCATCCTCTTATCATCGGCTGATATAGCCGATTAACATTTGCCCTCTGATTTGCAGGAGACGGAGACAGAGCGGCCGACGGTGAGCGATTTCGGGCGCCCCATTGAATACCGTCTAGGTGTTCTGGATGGGGATGGCCTCGCTCCGTCGGCCATCGGCTGGGGAGCGCCGAAGCTGGCGTTATTGCTATGAGGGCAGGTGCACAAGCCGATTGCCCAGAAGAAAAGGGCTGCGCCACTCACACAGCCGTTGGCCGCGCCTGCCCCCAAGAAGCTGAAAGAGAAGAAACCAGCAGCGCCAGCCGATAGCCTTCCCCCTTGGACCCAGCCATTGCGCGGTTCCTCGATGCCGTTGCCGGTGAGGAAATGTCGGCGACTGTTGGAGCGGCGGCCGAACCCGGGAGCTCGAGCCATGAGTCGGTCAATGCTCCAGCCGACATCCTGCCGGTTCCAAGTCCCCCAGCGAAAAATCGACCGGTAAGCCCTCACTTTACCAAATTTGGCTTCATAATGATATCATTTGCATCTGACCGAACAATTCTCTTTAGGTCAAGAAATTGGCCGGTCACACTTCACGCCCCGCTCCATCGGTAATCATCTCCTGCCACTTGACCTATAGAAATCAGCCGATTTGTCCGCTAACTCTTCTTTTGTAGCCCCCACGATCTCCGTCGGCCGCCCCCCAGGCGTCTAGCGAGCACGCTGCACCTGCCACGGGCGGCGGCAACGACGCCGACGAAGAGGCCCCGACGGCCGCAGGCGACGATCCAACCGAGCCGACCGCTCCGACCCCGGTGCCAACGGTAAGATAACTGAAACTGACGATCGGCTTCTGTCAACTTAATGTTCTCTGATCATCTATCTTTTCTGCAGAACATAGCCGACCTCCTCAATTTTGACCTGTTGGAGTTCGAGGAGTCCGGCGAAATCGGCGAGGAGGCATTGGTGACGCCGGTTGAGGACCTGAGGGCCACCCTAGCCGACATCGGCAACCGGCTGGAGGCCTCGCTGGACGCGCTGGTGGTCAACAGCGGCTCGATACGCGTGCGATTCAAAGAAATTCAAGGCCAGCTGCTGGAAGCTCTAGCCGACGCCATCGTGCCAGCCACCTTCCTGGAAGCCCACCAGCTCAAGTACGAACGAGCCCGGCAGCGGATAGCCGATCGCCGCGAGAACCAGGCACGGTCAGCCACCCTCCAATCGACAAAGGACGCCATTGAGAGCCAGAAAGCCGTCTTCGACCGCCTGAAGACTGAGCTGGCGGCCAAGCTCGAGCAACTCCTTCAATGCCAAGATCAGCTGATGGCCGATCTCGTTCAAGTCACGAATGAGATCGATGTCCATAAGGAGTACATGGCTGGTTTGCTGGCCGAGATCGAAGCTCAACGCCAAGGCATCAAGGCGGCTGTGGCACACTTGCGAGACCTGGTGGAGGGCATCCGGCCGGTGGTAGGGTCCGAGGCTGACGATGTCAGGGCCATTGAAGAGATAGACCAGATCAGGTGGACGGCGTTGTCGGCCATAGCTGATTTCTTAAAACAATGAGCTTGTATTGTTTTACCATTTTGAAATCGGCTATTGCCTCTTGTATTATACTTATACTTTTGTGCTGGGATTGGACAATCACTTTAGTCGTGCCTGTAATCAGCTTTGAATCGTGTAATATAATTTATCAATCTTCTGCCGCCATGCTTGTAGATAAAATCGGCTTTCGGCCACGCGTAGCGTCTTGAATTGTTCATGCTGAAATTGGCCCCAGCCACCCGTATCGCTTTATGTTGCCGATTCCGAGACCGCACAATAACCGTTAGCGCTTGAATTATGGCCGTCGATCCAAGTCACTTCCAACGCCTTCATTTGGATTGCCGATTGTGAGGCTAAAAAGTTTCATAAATCTTTCAAAAATCTTGATGCCCGATTTTGCAATTGGCCCGATTTTGCAATCGGCTCGTGTAAGTGTATGCCCCCCAAGTTTTGTTGATAGCTTCGATGTCGACAAAATTGTGAGTTCGAGCCGTTCGTGCATCCTTGCCGTCCCTATCGGCCAATCATTAGCCGATCATAGAAAACTTGGGAAAAAAACGTTGCATAAAAATGCCTAAAGGCGATGCCTTGTTAACGCAAGACATCGGCTGTGGACCCCCGTTTTTGGAACGGAAATCTCTCGTGTTCTTAGTACCATTTCCCTGGATCGAGTAGTTGGTACCCACGAAATACAGTACTGAATAATCAGGTGCACATGCACGATTAGTCTTACGGCGACATTATTACAACAATAGGCCCGAAGGCAATGTTCAACACACAGGACCTCATGGTCCGAGTACAACACAAAAGTAGAAATTAGATACGGCAGCGGAATAGAGGCAGCGGCATGTCATTTGCCACAGGCAACGACCGGAGCTAAGATCTAGTAAGTGCCATCAGTTCCTTCACCCTCCTGGTAGTAAGCGTAGGGATCCTCCGGCTCTTCATTTCCATCCGCTGAAGGTTTGCGCGTATAGCAAGGGTGAGTACCAACCGTATTCAGCAAGCCAACACAGAATTGATGCATATGATAGGGTTATTCAAGGAATGGCTGGAGTTCTTTTGCATAAAACCAATTTTCACAATTCTTTTCACAAGCCTAACAACTAGCCAAATCAAGTTTTAGTTCCATAGTTCATTAATCCGGCGACGGTTCTGTGTACCATCCATCGTGATTCCAAGGATGGCTTCCCGCCTCCGATTCGTCATGATTTTCTGGGGAATCCACCCCTTCTCGCATCTCGAGAAGTTGATCCACCAACGAATGAAATCATCATGCAAACCCTTCCCAGCAGTTTTAAGTTTAAAATCTAGCCAAGCGAAAGTCTTGTCACGATGCTCGATATCCGTGAGCACGGCTATTCGAATAGATTGATTCACTCACACTGCAGTGGATGTACACTTTACCCGTACTCCGCGACAGCCCAACAAATGAGCCTACGCCTCAACACATGAGACGGTCACGGCAAAGCCTTTCGATAACCTCGCTTTGGCAGTACCCGCTCCATGAACTTAAGCCCTCATGCACTCTAGACGTCCTTTTCTAGCAGTGAGAGGAGTTCTGGCGCACTCGGGGTAAGGGAAAACTTCCTCAATCTTTAAGTTTAATTAATATCGATTTAATTCCACCATTCACAACAAAGGCCACAACCTCATTCTCATCACATAAGCCACATCATAGAGAACCATCTATGCAAGGATACTGCCTCCGCTCGGCTATCTAGTCAGCTAGGTCTATACCCATTCGAGAAGTACGGTTGTACTGGCTCGTTTCCCGGCTATCTCATGGCTCGGTCCTTAATTGACCAGGGTCGGCACTTGCCTTTTCCGGAATCCACCCAAATCATCCGGCCGCCCCAGTCTAAAACATTTGTATAGCATTTTCAATTTTCATCAAACTTAGTTCAACATTCTCATGGCCATGTGGCGCTCATGTCTCCACAGGCCATATTTCAACTACCTCCCCTAAGGTAGTTGCCCGAGCACAAAGCTTTCTTGCAAAATCATGAGTATGCAGGGATCTAGTGTAAGCAGGGCTAAGCATTTTTACCGAAGTTAGCCTCCGGTCATATCACATCGAAGGTTACAAAGAATAAATTCTATTGGTGATCAATATCAAAGCAGGGTATATCAAGCATAGGTACTGTTTGTGTAAAGCATGCAATTTGTAATTTGAAATCAACATCATTTCACAAAGTAGTATCAATATGTTCAAAGAGTGTGATGACTTGCCTTGCTCGCACGCTTGAGGGGTGGTGTCTTCAACGGGGTCGATGCCGGCTTCTTCAGGTGCTACCCGTACGTGTGAAAGATCAATTGAATTCAATTAGAATTCAATAAAATACCGAGAGATCGAAAAGAACCATAAAAGCCATGAAAACGACTCCAAATGTTTTGCCTAAGATTCTACTTGAGTTAGGACAAGGGTCGCTAGGAAAATCCGAGTTTTTGGAATCGAGTCGATGTCCTAGGGTTTTCGCAAAGACGACGATCGTAACAATTTGAGAAATTAGGTTTGGAAATGTCGGCGGAGGAAATTCGTGCTCGAGGTTTTGAAGGTTTGAGGACAAAAGAGAAGCCTATTTAAATGGCGAGAAAGAATTAAACGAAGTCCGGATTTAAAACGACGCGAAACGAAATTCCGGAAAGAGTCCGATTTCGATTTTTCAACTTTGCACCGAGAGAACATACAAGAAAATAATTTATTTTTGCCCAAAATTTTACTCAAGTCTTCCCAAAATATTTTTCCAAATTTTCTAAAATTTTTCCTAATTTTTCCCCTTATTTTTCTTTTTTTCTTTTCTTTTCACTGTCGCACTGTTCATTGGCCGCCAACCGTTCGACCGGTGTCCGGCCGAAAGCAGGCGGCGGCGCGACAAAAGGGGTGGAGCAAGGGACATACGGCGAGGGCGGCCTCGAGGAGGAGCGATGGGGCATGGGGAGGCTTTGCGCACGGCGGCGCGTGGGTTGCGGCGGCTCTCGGCGGCGGCGCTTGGGAACGGAGAGAGGAGCGGCGGCGGTGCGGCAAAACGGGCAGTGGCGCCGCCTTTATAGGCGCGGCCGAGGGGCTCGGCGCGGCGTGGGGTGGAGAGAGGAGGGCCGGCTCGGCGCGGGCGCGGGGTGGAGACACGCGGCGACGCACGGGATGGGCCGGGTACGGCGGGCGCAACGCGGCGGCCGAGCGCGAGGCGCGGGCGGGTCCGGCGCGGCGTGCGGGCGCGGCGTGGGGTCCGGGCGCGGCACGGCCGCGTGGCGGCGAGGGCGTGGGCGCGGCGCGGGGCCGCACGGCGCGGCGGCGGCGAGGGCGTGGCGCGCGCGCGCGCGCGGTCCGGCGTCGGCGACGCGCGCGCGCGCGTGGCGCGCGCGCGGGCGGGCTGGCGTGCGTACGGCGTCGAACACTTGGCGCTCGATGAACAAGTGCAATTTCCGATTTTTCCCGATTTTCCATTTTAATCTTCCATTTCTATTTTCTTTCTTCTAAAAATTCCAAAATAATTTCATAAAATTCAAAAATAATTTTTAACACAATATTTTCAACTTTTCTCCACTTTTATTTTCCCACAATATATTTCATATTTATTTATTTAAAATCCCTCTTTTCAAAATTCAATATTCTCCCTTTATTTTCCAAAATTTTCTCGGATTTCGAGCGACTTCCGAATATTTTATTATTTATTTTGTGCCCTAATTTATCTTCTCCCAACCATAATTTTTATTTTATATTTTCCAAATTGTGTTTTCATAAATCCGCGCTTTCTCCGATTTCTTTTTTAAAAACCCCGATGCGGGCTTTCGCATCTTTCATTTCGACAACTCAAAATTATCCAAAAACACCGAAAGGGAAATTGATCACGTCTAAATCTGGCAAATAAGAAGCAATAACCCGAGAAAGAAGCCACAAGCGAAGGTTTTTGAAAGTTCCAATTTTTACGTTCCGATTTCGTTTTCTTCGATTTTCAGGATGTTACAAACCTACCCCCCTAACAATAAATCTCGTCCCCGAGATTTCTTACCGGTTGCTGAGTAGGTGGGGGTATTCCGTCTTTAGGAACTCCTCGCTCTCCCAGGTAGCCTCTTCTTCCGTGTGATTGCTCCATTGTACTTTGTACATGCGCCATGACTTGGTCCGTGTCTTCTTTTCTGCCTCGTCCAATATCTTGATTGGATGCTCCAGGTAGGTAAGATCACTGTGGACATGGATGGTTTCCAAAGGAGCTTGCTCTTTTGGCACCCGCAAACATTTCTTCAACTGCGACACGTGGAATACTGGGTGGACATCGGAGAGGTTCTTGGGCATCTCCAACTGGTAGGCCACTTCTCCTCTCCTAGCGTTTATCAAGAATGGGCCCACGTATCTTGGTGCGAGTTTCCCTTTGACCTTGAACCTCTGAGTTCCCCGTAGTGGTGAGACCTTCAAATACACGTAGTCACCTTCTTTAAACTCTAATTCTCTTCGGCGGGTGTCCGCGTAGCTCTTTTGTCGTGATTGAGCAGCTTGTAATTGGTCCCGGATTAGGCGAACCTTTTCCTCGGCCTCTTTGATTATGTCTGGCCCGAATACGGTTCGTTCATCGGTTTCTGACCACATCAATGGGGTTCGGCATCGGCGACCAAATAGAGCTTCGTTTGGTGACATCTTCAGACTGGCTTGATAGCTATTGTTGTAGGAGAACTCGGCGTACGGCAAACATTTCTCCCAATCCTTGGTGAAATCCAACGCACGGCTCTCAGCATATCTTCTAGTACTTGATTCGTCCTTTCGCCCGTCCGTCGCCCGTGGGTGGTAAGCGGCACCGAAGGCGAGGTGACTTCCGAGTGCCTCGTGGATTTTGCTCCAAAAATGAGACGTGAATTGGGTACCACGATCCGATATAATCCTCTTCGGTACACCATGGAGACATACAATCCTACTCATGTATAGTTCCGCTAGCTTGGCACCGTTGTAGTTAGTTTTTACGGGAATAAATCGGCGGTCTTGGTGAGCCGATCTACTATTACCCAAATGGAATCGTAACAGTCACAATTTTGGGTAGTCCCACTATGAAATCCATACCTATCTCGTCCCATTTCCATTCGGGAATCGTGAGCGAGCGCGCAGCAAGCCCGCCGGCCGTTGATGCTCGCTTTCACCCTTTGGCACACATCGCACACGGCTACGTATTCGGCTACATCCCTCTTCATATGGGGCCACCAAGTATTCTCCCTTCAAATCCTGGTACATTTTCGTGCTTTCGGGATGTAACGAATATGCCGATTCGTGAGCTTCTTTTAAGATCAACCCTCTCAAACCACCTCGTTCGTGCACGTAGATTCTTTTCTTGTACCACAGGATTCCCTTGTCGTCCGTTGAAAATTCCTTAGCGCGTCCGCGGCCATGCGTTCCTTGATTTCCGGGTTTCCTCATTCCCTTTTGGGCTTCTTCTATTTGAGTCCTTAGAAGGGGTTGGATTTCCAGTGAGTTCACTTCTCCGTGAGGAATCAGGTGCAGATTAAGTCGAGCCATTTCTTCTTGGAGCTCACTGGCCATACCTCCCAATCCCATGTGGTTGCATTGGGCTTTGCGGCTTAGCGCGTCGGCCACTACATTTGCCTTGCCGGGATGGTAATGGATCCCTAGATCGTAGTCTTTGATCAATTCCAACCATCGTCTCTGTTGTAGGTTGAGATCGGGCTGAGTAAAGAAGTACTTCAAGCTCTTGTGATCCGTATACACATCACAGTGGTTCCCGATCAGGTAGTGTCTCCAGATCTTCAATGCGTGAACAACCGCGGCTAGTTCCAGGTCGTGTGTGGGATAATTCTCCTCGTGGGGTCGTAACTGTCGTGAGGCATACGCTACGACCTTTCCATCCTACATTAACACGCCTCCTAGTCCTTGCCGAGACGCATCACAGTACATCACGAAATCCTTCCGATTGTCAGGTAAGGTTAAGATTGGGGCGGTGGTTAACTTTTCTTTTAGTTGGTCGAAAGCTTTTTGACACTTCTTGTTCCACTCAAACTTCTTTTCCTTCTTCAGAAGTTGAGTCATAGGTCGGGCTACGGTGGAAAACCCTTCGATGAACCGTCGATAATACCTGGCCAAGCCCAAGAAACTCTGAACTTCCGTCACTGACTTGGGTGCCTTCCATTCCGTGACAGCTTCGACCTTGGCGGGGTCTACCGCTACTCCTCCGACTGAGACCACGTGGCCAAGAAAAGCGACTTCCTTGAGCCAGAACTTGCATTTGCTGAACTTTGCATACAGCTGGTGCTCTCGTAGTTTTTCTAGTACCAGTCGTAGATGCTCCGCATGTTCCTCATCGTTCTTGGAGTAGATAAGTATATCGTCGATAAATACCACTACGAATTTATCCAGTATTCCATGAATACCTTGTTCATCAGGTTCATAAAATATGCCGGGGCATTGGTCAATCCAAAGGACATTACTGTGAACTCGTATAAACCATAACGTGTAGAGAACGCCGTCTTAGGAATATCTCCAGCTCTAATCTTCAACTGATGATATCCCGACCGAAGATCAATCTTTGAGAATACTTGCGCACCCTTAAGTTGATCGAATAGGTCATCGATTCGAGGTAGTGGGTACTTGTTTTTGATAGTCACTTCATTCAACGATCGGTAGTCCACGCACATCCTCATACTCCCATCCTACTTCTTGATGAAGAGTACTGGGGCTCCCCAGGGAGAAGAACTGGGGCGTACAAATCCCTTCTCTTGTAGCTCTCGGACTTGCTTCTTGAGTTCCTCTAACTCGTCGGCCGGCATTCGATAAGGTCTCTTGGATATGGGGGCAGTACCGGGCATTAGGTCGATGATAAACTCTATGTCACGATCCGGGGCATTCGGGCAATTCCTCGGGAAACACGTCCGGTATTCTTGTACTACCGGCATTCCGCCTAGAGGTAGCATGGTGAATACTCCCGCAGCTTGTTCGCATAGCTTCGGGTTTTGATCCATAGTTATGCTCATCGGTGATCCCCATGGGGTGGATACCGTGACTTCCCTTCGACTGCAGTCTATGATTCCATTATTCTTGGTCAACCAATCCATCCCGAGTATGACATCAATGGTTTGGGGTGCTAGCACCATAAGGTTTGAAAGAAACACCACGTCTCTAATCCGTATAGGCACATTGATGCAAGCATGGGGTACGGTTATGTCTCCCCCAGGTGAGTGTACCAACATAGGCCTCTTAAGTGCTACTTGGTGTAGGTGGTGTTGTTTGCTTACTTGTGAAGATATGAATGAATGTGAGGCTCCAGAATCAAATAAAACTTTAACTGGTGTAGAGTTGATAGAGAACATACCCATCAGTACGCTCTGGTCCTCCTGAGCTTCTTCAGCCCGCACATGATTCACCTGGCCACGTCGAAACCCGGTGGCAGCCTCGTTGGGTAGCGGGGTCCTGAACAGACCGCGTCCTGCAGCAGGGGTGGGGGTTCCTCGGACGGGCGTTGCATTGGCGCCGGTGCGCACAGGAGTGTTGCGTGGCTTGGGGCAGCTATTGGAGTAGTGCCCGTATTCTCCACAATTGAAGGCTCACATTCCTTCTTCCCGGAGCGGCTAGGGTTGGCGTCGGTGTACGAAACCGAGGTGTAGCCGGCTCCGCCGACATGGTCGGGAGCGGGGGAACGACCGGCTGCCGGAACGTTTGGCTTCCATCCAGACGGGGTGGCTCCCTTGGGACGTTGTGATGCTCCCTGAAACGGGCGGGCCATAGCGAGCCTTCTTTTGCGGTTATTTTCTACCATCTTTTGGTCGTGTTCAAGCCGAACGACCTTGTTGATGAGGCTTTGGAAACTGGTGTGGTCCTGCCCGATCATCGGTCCTCTCAGCTCATCATTTAGTCCCTCGATGAATTTATCCATCTTCTCTTCCTCGTCTGTCAGGTCACTTGTGGCGTAGCGGGCAAGCTGGGTAAACTTGTTCAGGTACTCTTGTACTGAGGTGTTTCCTTGACGTAGCCTGCGGAACTCATTTTCTTCATCCTCATAACCTGCAGCTGGCACGAAATTCTCACGGAACGCAGCCGTGAATTCTTCCCATGTCGGTTCTCCGGCATCTTCAGCTCACGTTTCCTTGTGAGGTGTCCCACCAGTCACTTGCGGGACCCTCTAGCTGGTTAGTGGTGAAGACAACTCTATCTGCTTCTCGAACTCGGACAAGAGTTAGCTTTTTCTCGATCACCCTCAACCAATCCTCAGCATCCATGGGTTCTTCGGCCGTGGAGAAGGTTGGTGGCTTAGCTCGCATGAACTCTCCTAAACTTGATCCTCCTCGACTTCCCTGGTTGTTGGCAATTGCTTGGAGCAGCTGGGTTTGTAAGGCCATAACCTCCGCCAGGGTGGAGGGGTTGGGTTCCGACGGTTTCTCGTTGGTTGCTGCGGCTCTGTGGCGATGCGCCATCTGAAGAAGATAGATGAATTAAGAGATCGGACCTGTTAAGGTCATTGTTCCTAGGGGATTTTTCTTCAAGTTGTTTTTAAATGATCTTCAATCAAAAAGCATGGTAAAATAATAGTAAGCTCATGAATTAAGATACCACAAAGCGATACTTAGGTCCATCATATTACATCAAAGGGGTACACGGACTGTACATGCACAGTCCGTTATGCCATGATAACAACAACGACATCGTCTTACTGCATTGACTAGTCAAAGGGGGAATAGAGTGTGGTCCTTGCTGCCGAGACGTCCAGAGCGAGATCAAGCTGGGGTGGTCCTCCCGCCTAGTCGTCCAACCATCCGCAAGAGCCAGGTGCGGGAAGTGGGTGGTCCGCTGCTGAAGCAAATCGGAGTCCCCATGGCTCGGAGGTGGTGGCCTCAGAGTCATGCCGAATCTTCCTGCTCGGTGGCCGCGTACTCTTGCGAGCGGTCTGGCGGGTGAGGGGGCCTCCAGTGTGAGTCAGCCGACGAGGGGGAGCTTCCTCCTCCATTGGATCGGTGTCGCTGGACTTCCATTTGACCTCCATAGGTTCCGCCTCAGACGCTGAGTCGGTGTGGATCTGGATGGGGTTCTCCTCTCCCGATCCAGGCTCGGATGGCACTGCTACGGAGCTCGAGGTGGGTCCCATGGACGTGGCAGCAGTGGGGTCTATCAGGTACGGCGTAGGCTCTGTGCTCAACATAAAAGCTTGCTCCATCATGGCTTGGAAGGTATCCAAGCATGCTGGAGTCATAAGGTAATAGTGGTCGGGCACAGGAGCAGGAGGTGTTGGTACAATCTCGGTAGAAGTACCTGCAGCGTGGATAGGGCGGGTGCGCAGCTGCTCCTCCAGCTGGTTAACTTGCTGCTTGCTCTTCCTGAGCTGCTCCTCCAGCTCTACCCGGGCTTCCCCACGGGCCATGTAGCGGTCCGAGAGTTGCTCATATTGGGCACCATTGGCTTGCAGCTGAGTCTGCAGCATGTTTATCTGATCCCCACAGCCCTGGTGGCTCTCGACCAGATCATTGAGGCGTGACTGCTGGTCGTTGATCTCAAGCAAGGCCTCTTCGTAGCAGTCATCTGCCGTCTCCGCCCAGCGTGATAGACGTGTGACCATCGGGTTGTAGCAGCAGGGGGTGGCCTCCACGGTGCAAACTGGGTTGCCTTCCTCGCGATAGGGATGGTGCACGAACTCTGTCACCGTGAGTTCAGCACGATGTATCGCATTAAGGCGAAGAAATGCTTCGTGGGCCGCATCTTGGATGGCTGCTTCCGCTAAATACCGGCGATAGCGGGTGTGGAAGCAGAAAGATGTTTCACTTCCCATGCGGCTTCCACGGAAACGGCCGCCTCCCATGCTGGATATCCTTCGGAGCCATGCCTTTTGAATTGGTAGGTGGATGGTTTCGGGTATCTCAAGCACCACAGCAGAGACTGAAGCTGTGCCACAAACCCCTCGTCTCGTGGGATGGTGATCTCCCAGGCTCCGTCATGGTTCGACATCTGCTTTTGAAGGCAACTTAGGGTTAGAGGGAGAGAGCTATCATTATAATCATTTGGTAAAGAGAAGGAAATACAAATGTAGAAAAGGTATATTTGTATTTTCGGAAATAATAGTTTGAAAATGATCCTATGTAGGGATATTTCCCTTTAGCCAACTAGTCAGGGGTAGGGCGCCATTTGGTCTTAGCCTACGGTCGCTTGGCTTTGATACCGCTCTGTGGACCCCGTTTTGGAACGGAAATCTCTCGTGTTCTTAGTACCATTTCCCTGGATCGAGTAGTTGGTACCCACGAAATACAGTACTGAATAATCAGGTGCACATGCACGAATAGTCTTACGGCGACATTATTACAACAATAGGCCCGAAGGCAATGTTCAACACATAGGACCTCATGGTCCGAGTACAACACAAAAGCAGAAATTAGATACGGCAGCGGAATAGAGGCAGCAGCATGTCATTTGCCACAGGCAACGACCGGAGCTAAGATCTAGTAAGTGCCATCGGTTCCTTCACCCTCCCGGTAGTAAGCGTAAGGATCCTCCGGCTCTTCATTTCCATCCGTGAAGGTTTGTGCATATCGCAAGGGTGAGTACCAATCGTACTCAGCAAGCCAACACAGAATTGATGCATATGATAGGGTTATTCAAGGAATGGCTGGAGTTCTTTTGCATAAAGCCAATTTTCACAATTCTTTTCACAAGCCTAACAACTAGCCAAATCAAGTTTTAGTTCCATAGTTCATTAATCCGGCGACGGTTCTGTCTACCATCCATCGTGATTCCAAGGATGGCTTCCCGCCTCCGATTCGTCATGATTTTTCGGGAATCCACCTCTTCTCGCATCTCGAGAAGTTGATCCACCAATGAATGAAATCATCATGCAAACCCTTCCCAGCAGTTTTAAGTTTAAAATCTAGCCAAGCGAAAGTCTTGTCACGATGCTCGATATCCGTGAGCACGGCTATTCGAATAGATTGATTCACTCACACTTGCGGTGGATGTACACTTTACCCGTACTCCGCGACAGCCCAACAAATGAGCCTACGCCTCAACACATGAGACGGTCACGGCAAAGCCTTTCGATAACCTCGCTTTGGCGTACCCGCTCCATGAACTTAAGCCCTCATGCACTCTAGCCGTCCTTTTCTAGCAGTGAGAGGAGTTCTGGCGCACCTGGGGTAAGGAAAAACTTCCTCAATCTTTAAGTTTAATTAATATCGATTTAATTCCACCATTCACAACAAAGGCCGCAGCCTCATTCTCATCACATAAGCCACATCATAGAGAACCATCTATGCAAGGATACTGCCTCCGCTCGGCTATCTAGTCAGCTAGGTCTATACCCATTCGAGAAGTACGGTTGTACTGGCTCGTTTCCCGGCTATCTCATGGCTCGGTCCTTAATTGACCAGGGTCGGCACTTGCCTTTTCCGGAATCCACCCAAATCATCCGGCTGCCCCAGTCTAAAACATTTGTATAGCATTTTCAATTTTCATCAAACTTAGTTCAACATTCTCATGGCCATGTGGCGCTCATGTCTCCACAGGCCATATTTCAACTACCTCCCCTAAGGTAGTTGCCCGAGCACAAAGCTTTCTTGCAAAATCATGAGTATGCAGGGATCTAGTGTAAGCAGGGCTAAGCATTTTTACTGAAGTTAGCCTCCGGTCATATCACATCGAAGGTTACAAAGAATAAATTCTAATGGTGATCAATATCAAAGCAGGCTATATCAAGCATAGGTACTGTTTGTGTAAAGCATGCAATTTGTAATTTGAAATCAACATCATTTCACAAAGTAGGATCAATATGTTCAAAGAGTGTGATGACTTGCCTTGCTCGCACTCTTGAGGGGTGGTGTGTCTTCAACGGGGTCGATGCCGGTTTCTTCAGGTGCTACCCGTACATGCGAAAGATCAATTAAATTCAATTAGAATTCAATAAAGTACCAAGAGATCGAAAAGAACCATAAAAGCCATGAAAACGACTCCAAATGTTTTGCCTAAGATTCTACTTGAGTTAGGACAAGGGTCGCTAGGAAAATCCGAGTTTTGGAATCGAGTCGATGTCCTAGGGTTTTCGCAAAGACGACGATCGTAACAATTTGAGAAATTAGGTTTGGAAATGTCAGCGGAGGAAATTCGTGCTCGAGGTTTTGAAGGTTTGAGGACAAAAGAGAAGCCTATTTAAATGGCGAGAAAGAATTAAACGAAGTCCGGATTTAAAAACGACGCGAAACGAAATTCCGGAAAGAGTCCGATTTCGATTTTTCAACTTTGCACCGAGAGAACATACAAGAAAATAATTTATTTTTGCCCAAAATTTTACTCAAGTCTTCCCAAAATATTTTTCCAAATTTTCTAAAATTTTTCCTAATTTTCCCCTTATTTTTCTTTTTTTTTCTTTTCTTTTCACTGTCGCATTTGTTCATTGGCCGCCAACCGTTCGACCGGTGTCCGGCAGAAGCAGGCGGCGGCGGCGCGACAAAAGGGGTGGAGCAAGGGACATACGGCGAGGGCGGCCTCGAGGAGGAGCGATGGGGCATGGGGGAGGCTTTGCGCACGGCGGCGCGTGGGTTGCGGCGGCGGCTCTCGGCGGCGGCGCTTGGGAACGGAGAGAGGGAGCGGCGGCGGTGCGGCAAAAACGGGCGGGCGCCGCCTTTTATAGGCGCGGCCGAGGGCTCGCGCGGGCGTGGGGTGGAGAGAGGAGGGCCGGCTCGGCGCGGGCGCGGGTGGAGACACGCGGCGACGCACGGGATGGGCCGGGTGCGGCGGGCGCAACGCGGGCGGCCGAGCGCGAGGCGCGGGGGTCCGGCGCGGCGTGCGGGCGCGGCGTGGGGTCCGGGCGCGGCACGGCCGCGTGGCGGCGAGGGCGTGGGCGCGGGCGCGGGGCCGGTACGGCGCGTGCGGCGAGCGTGGCGCGGGCGCGCGGGGTCGGCGCGGTCGGGCGCACGCGCGGCGCGTGCGCGCGCGCGGGCGGGCTGGTACGGTGCGTACGGCGTCGAACACTTGGCGCTCGATGAACAGTGCAATTTCCGATTTTCCCGATTTTCCATTTTAATCTTCCATTTCTATTTTTCTTTCTTCTAAAAATTCCAAAATAATTTCATAAAATTCAAAAATAATTTTTAACACAATATTTTCAACTTTTCTCCACTTTTATTTTCCCACAATATATTTCATATTTATTTATTTAAAATCCCTCTTTTCAAAATTCAATATTCTCCCCTTTATTTTCCAAAATTTTCTCGGATTTCGAGCGCGACTTCCGAATATTTTATTATTTATTTTGTGCCCTAATTTATCTTCTCCCAACCATAATTTTTATTTTATATTTTCCAAATTGCGTTTTCATAAATCCGCGCTTTCTCCGATTTCTTTTTTAAAAACCACGATGCGGGCTTTCGCATCTTTCATTTCGACAACTCAAAATTATCCAAAAACACCGAAAGGGAAATTGATCACGTCTAAATCGGCAAATAAGAAGCAATAACCCGAGAAAGAAGCCACAAGTGAAGGTTTTGAAAGTTCCAATTTTACGTTCCGATTTCGTTTTCTTCGATTTTCGGGATGTTACAAACCTACCCCCTAACAATAAATCTCGTCCCCGAGATTTCTTACCGGTTGCTGAGTAGGTGTGGGTATTCCGTCTTTAGGAACTCCTCGCTCTCCCAGGTAGCCTCTTCTTCCGTGTGATTGCTCCATTGTACTTTGTACATGCGCCATGACTTGGTCCGTGTCTTCTTTTCTGCCTCGTCCAATATCTTGATTGGATGCTCCGGTAGGTAAGATCACTGTGGACATGGATGGTTTCCAAAGGAGCTTGCTCTTCTGGCACCCGCAAACATTTCTTCAACTGCGACACGTGGAATACTGGGTGGACATCGGAGAGGTTCTTGGGCATCTCCAACTGGTAGGCCACTTCTCCTCTCCTAGCGTTTATCAAGAATGGGCCCACGTATCTTGGTGCGAGTTTCCCTTTGACCTTGAACCTCTGAGTTCCCCGTAGTGGTGAGACCTTCAAATACACGTAGTCACCTTCTTTAAACTCTAATTCTCTTCGGCGGGTGTCCGCGTAGCTCTTTTGTCGTGATTGAGCAGCTTGTAATTGGTCCCGGATTAGGCGAACCTTTTCCTCGGCCTCTTTGATTATGTCGCCCGAATACGGTTCGTTCATCGGTTTCGACCACATCAATGGGGTTCGGCATCGGCGACCAAATAGAGCTTCGTTTGGTGACATCTTCAGACTGGCTTGATAGCTATTGTTGTAGGAGAACTCGGCGTACGGCAAACATTTCTCCCACTCCTTGGTGAAATCCAACGCACAGGCTCTCAGCATATCTTCTAGTACTTGATTCGTCCTTTCGCCCGTCCGTCGTCGTGGGTGGTAAGCGGTGCGAAGGCGAGGTGACTTCCGAGTGCCTCGTGGATTTTGCTCCAAAAATGAGACGTGAATTGGGTACCACGATCCGATATAATCCTCTTCGGTACACCATGGAGACATACAATCCTACTCATGTATAGTTCCGCTAGCTTGGCACTGTTGTAGTTAGTTTTTACGGGAATAAATCTGGCGGTCTTGGTGAGCCGATCTACTATTACCCAAATGGAATCGTAACCAGTCACAATTTTGGGTAGTCCCACTATGAAATCCATACCTATCTCGTCCCATTTCCATTCAGGAATCGTGAGCGGCTGCAGCAAGCCTGCTGGCCGTTGATGCTCAGCTTTCACCCTTTGGCACACATCGCACACGGCTACGTATTCGGCTACATCCCTCTTCATATGGGGCCACCAGTATTCTCCCTTCAAATCCTGGTACATTTTCGTGCTTTCGGGATGTAACGAATATGCCGATTCGTGAGCTTCTTTTAAGATCAACCCTCTCAAACCACCTCGTTCAGGCACGTAGATTCTTTTCTTGTACCACAGGATTCCCTTGTCGTCTGTTGAAAATTCCTTAGCGCGTCCAGCGGCCATGCGTTCCTTGATTTCCTGGGTTTCCTCATTCCCCTTTTGGGCTTCTTCTATTTGAGTCCTTAGAAGGGGTTGGATTTCCAGTGAGTTCACTTCTCCGTGAGGAATCGGTGCGATTAAGTCGAGCCATTTCTTCTTGGAGCTCGGCCATACCTCCCAATCCCATGTGGTTGCATTGGGCTTTGCGGCTTAGCGCGTCGGCCATTACATTTGCCTTGCCGGGATGGTAATGGATCCCTAGATCGTAGTCTTTGATCAATTCCAACCATCTTCTCTGTCGTAGGTTGAGATCGGGCTGAGTAAAGAAGTACTTCAAGCTCTTGTGATCCGTATACACATCACGGTGGTTCCCGATCGGGTAGTGTCTCCGGATCTTCAATGCGTGAACAACCGCGGCTAGTTCCAGTCGTGTGTGGGATAATTCTCCTCGTGGGGTCGTAGCGTCGTGAGGCATACGCTACGACCTTTCCATCCTACATTAACACGCCTCCTAGTCCTTGCCGAGACGCATCACAAGTACATCACGAAATCCTTCCGATTGTCGGGTAAGGTTAAGATTGGGGCGGTGGTTAACTTTTCTTTTAGTTGGTCGAAAGCTTTTTGACACTTCTTGTTCCACTCAAACTTCTTTTCCTTCTTCAGAAGTTGAGTCATAGGTCGGGCTACGGTGGAAAACCCTTCGATGAACCGTCGATAATACCCGGCCAAGCCCAAGAAACTCCGAACTTCCGTCACCGACTTGGGTGCCTTCCATTCCGTGAGCTTCGACCTTGGCGGGGTCTACCGCTACTCCTCCGATCGAGACCACGTGGCCAAGAAAAGCGACTTCCTTGAGCCGAACTTGCATTTGCTGAACTTTGCATACACTGGTGCTCTCGTAGTTTTTCTAGTACCGTCGTAGATGCTCCGCATGTTCCTCATCGTTCTTGGAGTAGATAAGTATATCGTCGATAAATACCACTACGAATTTATCCAGGTATTCCATGAATACCTTGTTCATCAGGTTCATAAAATATGCCGGGGCATTGGTCAATCCAAAGGACATTACTGTGAACTCGTATAAACCATAACGTGTAGAGAACGCCGTCTTAGGATATCTCCAGCTCTAATCTTCAACTGATGATATCCCGACCGAAGATCAATCTTTGAGAATACTTGCGCACCCTTAAGTTGATCGAATAGGTCATCGATTCGAGGTAGTGGGTACTTGTTTTTGATAGTCACTTCATTCAACGATCGGTAGTCCACGCACATCCTCATACTCCCATCCTACTTCTTGATGAAGAGTACTGGGGCTCCCCAGGGAGAAGAACTGGGGCGTACAAATCCCTTCTCTTGTAGCTCTCGGACTTGCTTCTTGAGTTCCTCTAACTCGTTGGCCGGCATTCGATAAGGTCTCTTGGATATGGGGGCAGTACCGGGCATTAGGTCGATGATAAACTCTATGTCACGATCCGGGGGCATTCCGGGCAATTCCTCGGGAAACACGTCCGGGTATTCTTGTACTACTGGCATTCCGCCTAGAGGTAGCATGGTGAATACTCCCGCAGCTTGTTCGCATAGCTTCGGGTTTTGATCCATAGTTATGCTCATCGGTGATCCCCATGGGGTGGATACCGTGACTTCCCTTCGACTGCAGTCTATGATTCCATTATTCTTGGTCAACCAATCCATCCCGAGTATGACATCAATGGTTTGGGGTGCTAGCACCATAAGGTTTGAAAGAAACACCACGTCTCTAATCCGTATAGGCACATTGATGCAAGCATGGGGTACGGTTATGTCTCCCCCAGGTGAGTGTACCAACATAGGCCTCTTAAGTGCTACTTGGTGTAGGTGGTGTTGTTTGCTTACTTGTGAAGATATGAATGAATGTGAGGCTCCAGAATCAAATAAAACTTTAACGGTGTAGAGTTGATAGAGAACATACCCATCGCACGCTCCGGTCCTCCGAGCTTCTTCAGCCCGCACATGATTCACTGGCCACGTCGAAACCCAATGGCAGCCTCGTTGGGTAGCGGGTCCTGAATGCACCGCGTCCCGGAGGGGTGGGGTTCCTTGGACGGGCGTTGCATTGGCGCCGGTGCGCACAGGAGTGTTGCGTGGCTTGGGGCAGCTATTGGAGTAGTGCCCGTATTCTCCACAATTGAAGCAGCTCACATTCCTTCTTCCTGGAGCGGCTAGGGTTGGCGTCGGTGTACGAAACTGAGGTGTAGCTGGCCTGCTGACATGGTCGGGGAGCGGGGAACGACCGGCTGCCGAACGTTTGGCTTCCATCCGGACGGGGTGGCTCCCTTGGGACGTTGTGATGCTCCCGAAACGGGCGGGCCATAGCGAGCCTTCTTTTGCGGTTATTTTCTACCATCTTTTGGTCGTGTTCAAGCCGAACGACCTTGTTGATGAGGCTTTGGAAACTGGTGTGGTCCTGCCCGATCATCGGTCCTCTCAGCTCATCATTTAGTCCCTCGATGAATTTATCCATCTTCTCTTCCTCGTCTGTCAGGTCACTTGTGGCGTAGCGGGCAAGCTGGGTAAACTTGTTCGGTACTCTTGTACGAGGTGTTTCCTTGACGTAGCTCGCGGAACTCATTTTTCTTCATCCTCATAACTGCAGTGGCACGAAATTCTCACAACGCAGCCGTGAATTCTTCCCATGTCGGTTCTCCGGCATCTTCAGCTCGCGTTTCCTTGTAGGTGTCCCACCAGTCACTTGCGGGACCCTCTAGCTGGTTAGTGGTGAAGACAACTCTATCTGCTTCTCGAACTCGGACAAGAGTTAGCTTTTTCTCGATCACCCTCAACCAATCCTCAGCATCCATGGGTTCTTCGGCCGTGGAGAAGGTTGGTGGCTTAGCTCGCATGAACTCTCCTAAACTTGATCCTCCTCGACTTCCCTGGTTGTTGGCAATTGCTTGGAGCAGCTGGGTTTGTAAGGCCATAACCTCCGCCAGGGTGGAGGGGTTGGGTTCCGACGGTTTCTCGTTGGTTGCTGCGGCTCTGTGGCGATGCGCCATCTGAAGAAGATAGATGAATTAAGAGATCGGACCTGTTAAGGTCATGGTTCCTAGGGGATTTTTCTTCAAGTTGTTTTTAAATGATCTTCAATCAAAAAGCATGGTAAAATAATAGTAAGCTCATGAATTAAGATACCACAAAGCGATACTTAGGTCCATCATATTACATCAAAGGGGTACACGGACTGTACATGCACAGTCCGTTATGCCATGATAACAACAACGACATCGTCTTACTGCATTGACTAGTCAAAGGGGGAATAGAGTGTGGTCCTTGCTGCCGAGACGTCCAGAGCGAGATCAAGCTGGGGTGGTCCTCCCGCCTAGTCGTCCAACCATCCGCAAGAGCCGGTGCGGGAAGTGGGTGGTCCGCCCGAAGCAAATCGGAGTCCCCATGGCTCGGAGGTGGTGGCCTCGAGTCATGCCGAATCTTCTGCTCGGTGGCCGCGTACTCTTGCGAGCGGTCGGCGGGTGAGGGGGCCTCCGGTGTGAGTCGCCGACGAGGGGAGCTTCCTCCTCCATTGGATCGGTGTCGCTGGACTTCCATTTGACCTCCATAGGTTCCGCCTCAGCGCGAGTCGGTGTGGATCCGGATGGGGTTCTCTCTCCCGATCCAGGCTCGGATGGCACCGCTACGGAGCTCGAGGTGGGTCCCATGGACGTGGCGGCGTGGGGTCTATCGGTACGGCGTAGGCTCGTGCTCAACATAAAGCTTGCTCCATCATGGCTTGGAAGGTATCCAAGCATGCTGGAGTCATAAGGTAATAGTGGTCGGGCACGGGAGCGGGAGGTGTTGGTACAATCTCGGTAGAAGTACTGCGGCGTGGATAGGGCGGGTGCGCGTTGCTCCTCCAGTTGGTTAACTTGCTTGCTTGCTCTTCCGAGCTGCTCCTCCAGCTCTACCGGGCTTCCCCACGGGCCATGTAGCGGTCCGAGAGTTGCTCATATTGGGCACCATTGGCTTGCAAGTGAGTCCGCATGTTTATCCGATCCCCACACCCGGTGGCTCTCGACCGATCATTGAGGCGTGACCGCTGGTCGTTGATCTCAAGCAAGGCCTCTTCGTAGCGAGTCATCTGCCGTCTCCGCCGCCGTGATAGACGTGTGACCATCGGGTTGTAGCAGCAGGGGGTGGCCTCCACGGTGCAACGGGTTGCCTTCCTCGCGATAGGGATGGTGCACGAACTCGTCACCGTGAGTTCAGCACGATGTATCGCATTAAGGCGAAGAAATGCTTCGTGGGCCGCATCTTGGATGGCTGCTTCCGCTAAATACCGGCGATAGCGGGTGTGGAAGCAGAAAGATGTTTCACTTCCCATGCGGCTTCCACGGAAACGGCCGCCTCCCATGCTGGATATCCTTCGGAGCCATGCCTTTTGAATTGGTAGGTGGGTGGTTTCGGGTATCTCAAGCACCACACAGACGAAGCCGTGCCACAAACCCCTCGTCTCGTGGGATGGTGATCTCCCGTGCTCCGTCATGGTTCGACATCGCTTTTGAAGGCAACTTAGGGTTAAAGGGAGAGAGCTATCATTATAATCATTTGGTAAAGAGAAGGAAATACAAATGTAGAAAAGGTATATTTGTATTTTCGGAAATAATAGTTTGAAAATGATCCTATGTAGGGATATTTCCCTTTAGCCAACTAGTCAGGGGTAGGGCGCCATTTGGTCTTAGCCTACGGTCGCTTGGCTTTGATACCAGCTCTGTGGACCCCCGTTTTTGGAACGGAAATCTCTCGTGTTCTTAGTACCATTTCCCTGGATCGAGTAGTTGGTACCCACGAAATACAGTACTGAATAATCAGGTGCACATGCACGATTAGTCTTACGGCGACATTATTACAACAATAGGCCCGAAGGCAATGTTCAACACATAGGACCTCATGGTCCGAGTACAACACAAAAGCAGAAATTAGATACGGCAGCGGAATAGAGGCATCATGTCATTTGCCACAGGCAACGACCGGAGCTAAGATCTAGTAAGTGCCATCAGTTCCTTCACCCTCCTGGTAGTAAGCGTAAGGATCCTCCGGCTCTTCATTTCCATCCGCTGAAGGTTTGTGCATATAGCAAGGGTGAGTACCAATCGTACTCAGCAAGCCAACACAGAATTGATGCATATGATAGGGTTATTCAAGGAATGGCTGGAGTTCTTTTGCATAAAGCCAATTTTCACAATTCTTTTCACAAGCCTAACAACTAGCCAAATCAAGTTTTAGTTCCATAGTTCATTAATCCGGCGACGGTTCTGTCTACCATCCATCGTGATTCCAAGGATGGCTTCCCGCCTCCGATTCGTCATGATTTTCGGGAATCCACCCCTTCTCGCATCTCGAGAAGTTGATCCACCAAGAATGAAATCATCATGCAAACCCTTCCCAAGCAGTTTTAAGTTTAAAATCTAGCCAAGCGAAAGTCTTGTCACGATGCTCGATATCCGCGAGCACGGCTATTCGAATAGATTGATTCACTCACACCGCGGTGGATGTACACTTTACCCGTACTCGCGACGCCCAACAAATGAACCTACGCCTCAACACATGAGACGGTCACGGCAAAGCCTTTCGATAACCTCGCTTTGGCGTCCGCTCCATGAACTTAAGCCCTCATGCACTCTAGCCGTCCTTTTCTAGCGGTGAGAGGAGTTCGCGCACCCGGTAAGGGAAAACTTCCTCAATCTTTAAGTTTAATTAATATCGATTTAATTCCACCATTCACAACAAAGGCCACAGCCTCATTCTCATCACATAAGCCACATCATAGAGAACCATCTATGCAAGGATACCGCCTCCGCTCGGCTATCTAGTCGCCTAGGTCTATACCCATTCGAGAAGTACGGTTGTACTGGCTCGTTTCCCGGCTATCTCACGGCTCGGTCCTTAATTGACCAGGGTCGGCACTTGCCTTTTCCGGAATCCACCCAAATCATCCGGCCGCCCCAGTCTAAAACATTTGTATAGCATTTACAATTTTCATCAAACTTAGTTCAACATTCTCATGGCCATGTGGCGCTCATGTCTCCACAGGCCATATTTCAACTACCTCCCCTAAGGTAGTTGCCCGAGCACAAAGCTTTCTTGCAAAATCATGAGTATGCAGGGATCTAGTGTAAGCAGGGCTAAGCATTTTTACTGAAGTTAGCCTCCGGTCATATCACATCGAAGGTTACAAAGAATAAATTCTATTGGTGATCAATATCAAAGCAGGCTATATCAAGCATAGGTAATGTTTGTGTAAAGCATGCAATTTGTAATTTGAAATCAACATCATTTCACAAAGTAGGATCAATATGTTCAAAGAGTGTGATGACTTGCCTTGCTCGCACTCTTGAGGGGTGGTGTGTCTTCAACGGGGTCGATGCCGGTTTCTTCAGGTGCTACCCGTACGTGCGAAAGATCAATTAAATTCAATTAGAATTCAATAAAGTACCAAGAGATCGAAAAGAACCATAAAAGCCATGAAAACGACTCCAAATGTTTTGCCTAAGATTCTACTTGAGTTAGGACAAGGGTCGCTAGGAAAAATCCGAGTTTTTGGAATCGAGTCGATGTCCTAGGGTGTTTGCAAAGACGACGATCGTAACAATTTGAGAAATTAGGTTTGGAAATGTTAGCGGAGGAAATTCGTGCTCGAGGTTTTGAAGGTTTGAGCACAAAAGAGAAGCCTATTTAAATGGCGAGAAAGAATTAAACGAAGTCCGGATTTAAAAACGACGCGAAACGAAATTCCGGAAAGAGTCCGATTTCGATTTTTCAACTTTGCACCGAGAGAACATACAAGAAAATAATTTATTTTTGCCCAAAATTTTACTCAAGTCTTCCCAAAATATTTTTCCAAATTTTCTAAAATTTTTCCCCTTATTTTTCTTTTTCTTTTTTCTTTTCTTTTCTTTTTCACTGTCACACTGTTCATTGGCCGCAACCGTTCGACCGGTGTCCTGGCCGAAAGCAGGCGGCGGCGCGACAAAAGGGGCGGAGGAGGGGACATACGGCGACGGCGGCCTCGGGAGGAGCGATGGGGCATGGGGAGGCTTTTGCGCATGGCGGCGCGTGGGTTGCGGCGGCGGCTCTCGGCGGCGGCGCTTGGGAACGGAGAGAGGGAGCGGCGGCGGTGCGGCAAAAATGGGCGGGGCGCCACCCCTTTTATAGGCGCGGCCGTGGGGTGGAGAGAGGAGGGGCGGCTCGGCGCGGGCGCGGGTGGAGACACGCGGCGACGCACGGGATGGGCCGGGCGGCGGGCGCAACGCTGCGGCCGGCGCGGCGGCGCGGCGGGGTCCGGCGCGGCGTGCACGCGGCGTGGGGTCCGGGCGTGGCACGGCCGCGTGGCGGCGAGGGCGCGGGCGCGGTGCGCGCGGGACCGTGCACGGCGCGTGCGGCGAGGGCGCGGCGGCGCGGCGCGCGGGTCCGCGCGGCGGCGCACGCGCGGCGCGTGGCGCGCGCGGTGGTAGGGCCGGGAGCACGCGAGCGCGGCGCGGCGCGTGGCGGAGCGCGCGGGGCGGGCGTGCACGGTGCGTACGGCGTCGAACACTTGGCGCGTGATGAATAGTGCAATTTCCGATTTTTCCCGATTTTCCATTTTAATCTTCCATTTCTATTTTTCTTTCTTCTAAAAATTCCAAAATAATTTCATAAAATTCAAAAATAATTTTTAACACAATATTTTCAACTTTTCTCCACTTTTATTTTCCCACAATATTTTTCATATTTATTTATTTAAAATCCCTCTTTTCAAAATTCAATATTCTCCCCTTTATTTTCCAAAATTTTCTCGGATTTCGAGCACGACTTCCGAATATTTTATTATTTATTTTGTGCCCTAATTTACCTTCTCCCAACCGTAATTTTTATTTTATATTTTCCAAATCGCGTTTTCATAAATCCGCGCTTTCTCCGATTTCTTTTTTTAAAAACCCGATGCGGGCTTTCGCATCTTTCATTTCGACAACTCCAAATTATCCAAAAACACCGAAAGGGAAATTGATCACGTCTAAATCTGGCCAATAAGAAGCAACAACCCGAGAAAGAAGCCACAAGCGAAGGTTTTTGAAAGTTCCGATTTTTACGTTCCGATTTCGTTTTCTTCGATTTTCAGGATGTTACATCGGCTATCGTAGATCGGCTTAAGCAACCAGAGCTGAATCACGAGTTGATCCATATGCTTGGGTAGTATTTCTTCAGGTATTTTCCATTAAGAGCCGTTCCAAATACTTCTCCGTCCAGCCCTTTTAGCATGTAAGCTCCTTTACAGACGCATTTGTGGATCTTGAAAGGCCCTTCCCAATTTGGTGACCACTTGCCGAATTTGTTAGTCTCTAGATCCAATCGGCAGTATCAATTTCCAAACGAGTTCGCCTTCCTCAAAAGATTTAGGCATCACCTTTTTATTATAGTGTCTGGCTACTCGTTCTTTATCCTTTGTGACTTTTTCCAAGGCCCTCATCCTAGATAAAATTAAATCTTCTGATTCGTCCACCATCAGGTGATAATAATCATCGGCTGCGAGTTGATCCTGTAGCTGAATGCGCCTTGAGCCAACGACACTTTCCCATGGCAGCACGGCCTCATGTCCGTAGACCAGCTTGTACGGAGGGACTTGAATTGACCCATGGCATGCCATCCGATATGCCCACAGTGATTTGGCTAATCGGCTGTGCCATTGTTTAGGGTACTCAGAGATCTTTCTTTTAATCAATTTGATCAAACTTTTGTTTGAGGCCTCGGCTTGTCAGTTGGCTTGTGTGTAGTACGGCGAAGAATTAAGCAGCTTGATCCCCATTGCCGTCGGCAAACTAAACAAATTCGTTCGATACAAAGATAGATCCCTGGTCTGTTGCTATTGTTTGTGGAACGCCAAATCCGTAGATGATATATTCTTTGACAAACTCGATTGCGTCCTTAGAATCCACTTTTCTAAGGGGAATCGCCTCCACCCACTTTGTGAAGTAATATGTTGCCACCAGGATAAATTTATGTCCTTTGCTTGAGGGTGGGTTGATCTGGCCGATCATATCAATGCCCATGCTCTGAACGGCCACGGCTTAATAATTGGGTTCATAGCCGATGCTGGTGCTCATTGTATGGTGCCAAACTTCTGGCAATCCTAGCAGCCCTTGTAATACTTGAAACAATCCTCCAGCATCGTCGGCCAGAAATACCCTTCTCGGCAAAGCAGCCACTTCATTTTGTGGGCCGATTAATGTGTGGCACAGATTCCTTCATGTAGTTCTCCGATGGCCACTGTAGCCTGATCGGCTCCCAAACACTAGAGTAGCACGCCGTCAATCGTCCGATAGTACAATCTTCATCGTGCAACACGTATCGCAATGCCTTGTATCGTAGCTTCCTTGTAGCCGATTGAGAGGGGTTGTAAACTTCAAACCTCCAATCATCGACTGTGATGGCGGCAATGTCTATGTCGACTTCTTTCAGCATCGGCCGGTAGCCCGATGCCCCCTGAGCCATGTCATTGGCCTCTGCGTTCTGCTCTCTGGGGATATGTTTCAAAGTGACTAGCCGAAAACCGTCCATTAATTCCCGGAATTGCCGATAATAGACCATCAGCGCATCATTTTTGCATTCATATTCTCCTGATAATTGGCTGATGACCAGCAATGAATCTCCCATTATTTCGATGGTGTCGGCTTCAACTTCCTTGAGTAGATGTATTCCTTTAAGGAAGGCTTCGTATTCGGCTTGGTTGTTTGTAGCGTGGGGGTTGATGGCAAAAGGAAACTCAAAGCTTGCCCCCCTGGGCGAAATAATGACCAAGCCGATGCCACAACCGTTGGTGCAAACCGAGCCGTCGAATGTTAAAGTCCAAGGCATAATTTCCACTGAGCCGATTGAGTCGTTTCTGTGCTCCACAATGAAATCGGCTATGGCTTGCCCCTTGACTGCCCTTGGTGCCTGATACCTCAGATCGAATTCTGTTAGGGCGAAAATCCACTTCCCAATTGTTCCTTTGAGCACTGGAGCCGATAGCATATACTTAACTACATCGGCTTTGCAGATTACTGTGCACTCGTTGGATAGCAGATAGTGCCTTAACTTCGTACACGAAAAGTAGAGGCATAGGCATAGCTTCTCCACAAGTGAATACCTCGTCTCCGCGTCTAGCAACCGTCGGCTGAGATAGAAGATGGCCTTTTCTTTGCCGTTGACCTCTTGGATTAGGACGGAGCCGATTGATTTATCATCGGCTGATGGGTACAGTTTGAATGGTATTCCCTTTTGTGGAGGAATCAAGACTGGAGGGGAACTCACATAATCTTTTATGTTGTCTAATGCCGTTAGCTGTTCTGCCCCCCATGTGAATGTTTGATCGGCTTTCAGCCGAAGCAGTGGTGTGAACGGCTCCATCTTTTATGAGATATTGGCTATGAACCGTCTGATGAAGTTTATCTTGCCAATCAATGATTGGAGTTGTTTTTTGTCCTTCGGAGGTTGAAATTGTCTTGATAGCATTTATGCTTCTTGGCGTAACTTCAATTCCTCTTTCATGGACAAGAAATCCCAAGAATTGCTCGGCCGATACGCCGAACGCGCACTTAAGCGGATTCATTTCCAGACCGTACTTCCTCGTCCGTTCTAACACTTGTCTCAACTCGGCTATGTGGCCTTCTATCTCCCTTGACTTGACAACCACCTCATCAATGTATATCTCTACTAGCGAGCCGATCATATCGTGAAAGATGTAATTCATGGCACGTTGATATGTTGCCCCAGCATTCTTCAAGCCAAACGTCATTACTACCCATTCGTACAAGCCGATTGCGCCGGGACACCGAAAAGCGGTCTTGTGGATGTCCTCGTCGGCCATGAATATTTGATTATACCCTGCATTGCCATCCATGAAACTGATAATTTTATGGCCTGAAGCAGCATCAACAAGCAGATCGGCTATCGGCATTGGGTATTCATCTTTAGGGGTTGCCTTGTTTAGATCTCCGAAATCGATGCACACCCTAAGTTTACTATTTTTCTTCAACACTTGGACGATGTTTGAGACCCACTCGGCGTATTGGCAAGGCAGAATGAATCCCGCGTCATATAGCCAAGTGATTTTGGCTTTAATTGCATCGTAAATATCGGCCTTAAACCTCCTAGGAGGCTGTTTGAATGGCTGATAGCTTGCCTTAATCAGCAGCTGATGGACCACTATTGATCGGCTGAGGCCGGGCATCTTGAAGTACTCCCAAGCAAAACAATCTTTATATTCTTTTAACAACTCAATAAGCTAGGATCTACAATGAGGAGACAGATTTTTGCTAATGTACGTCGGCCTCGGCTTATCACCAGAGCCGATGTCAATTTTCTCTAATTCGTCAGTCGACATGAAACCTTGCCCTAGCTTGCCATCGTCTTCGTCCGTGGTGTCCATGCCGAAAATGCTTGAGCACTCCACCATGTCTTGTTCAAAGCAGCAGCTACGGCTCGTCATTTCCAATCGGCTGTATTGTGGAATTGGACACATTTAGAAAATTTGCTTGCCTGATTTTCTCAGATAAACAATCGATGTCTTCAATTTCCCAAAGCGGCAAATCGACACTGACGACACTAACTGACCTATCGGCTGGTACGATCTTGATCTTGTCGCTGTCCCATTGGATCAGACTCTAATGCATTGTAGAAGGGATGCAGCAGTTAGCGTGTATCCAGTCCCTTCCGAGCAGCAGGCTGTAAGACCCCTTCCCGTCGATGACAAAGAACGTTGTGGGCACGGTCTTGTTGCTAATGGTCAATTCAACGTTGAGGACGCCCTTGGTTTTCGATGGGTTGTCGCCGAAGTCTTTGAGGACCATGTTGGTTTTTATCATGTCTTCGGCTCCCTTGCCTAGTTTTCTGAATGTTGCGTAAGGCATGAGGTTGACTGCAGCTCCCTCGTCAACTAGCATTTTGGAAATCGGCTTGCCGTTGACGAATCCTTTAACGTACAACGGCTTTAAGTGCCGATTTTTGGTTCCCTCAGGTTTGTCAAAGACAGCCTGGTCTGGTGAGATTGCCAGTTTTGCCAGGTCATCCTCAATGGTGTCTGCATCAGCTTCAGGAGCGCCAAACTCGGCTGGCAGCAAGAACACCATGTTAACCGATGCAGAAATTTTACCTTTCCCTTTGGCCGTCCTCCTGGCTTGATCGGCTGGGCTTTCCTCGGCGCCCTCTTTGTCGGTTATGGCAGCCTTCTCTTTGGGTACCCATCGCCTTTTGATTTTTGCCTAGCCGACGGCGCTATTCGTGGATCATTTGCTGAACTTCGTCTTCTCTCCATTCGCGCTTAAGCCGTTGAACCCTTCTTTTCTGCGTCTTTGTGAAGAGATCGGACGGGCACCATTGGGGGTTTTCCAATTCCTCCTCGTCGGCCCCTTCATCGTCGCGGTTGTTGCCATCGCGGTTTTCGTCGACGAAGAAGTCTTGGCGGATCGGGCCGAGCTGATCATGGACAGACCACCGCTTTTGGTTTAGCTAAACGGCTCTAGGGACGAACCGGGTTGGGCTTGCAGCCGATGAGTTCCTGTGCCCTCCGTCACGGCGATCGTTGCATGCTGGGCAATCGTCCAGTGTTGGTAGTCTCATACCGGATTCCCAGCTGTACCTGAAAAACACACAATGCCAATGTGGATCGGCATTGTTACGATTTGCCTCGTACTGGCGGCTTTGGGTATTCGGCTCGCGCTGACGAGATGCTCCGTTGTAGGTTTCTTCCTGCCGGGACCGGTGCTAATGATGGTGTCGGCTGCGTTCGTGGATCGGCCGTCGATCAGCCGACCTGATGACTGGGCGCACCATATTAATCGGCGCGGCGTGACATCCAATCTGCTCGTCTTCTGCCCTGGCCCCGATCGATGTATTGACTAAGCTGTGCGCCATTCTATTCTGTCGATCAGCTTGCCTAGGACCGGCTTGGACCGTGTTGACCGGGAAAGGATTGCCGTCTACTTTCATCGGTCGATTTGAATCGGCGAACTTCAGCTTCCCGGCCTCAATTGCCGATTGGATTTGCTGCTGAAGACTTTGCGTCGTTGGTGGCGTGGGATGTGGAGTTGTCCCACTTGCAATATTTCTTTTTCTTCAACTCTTCGGCCGACGGGATCACATGATTTTCAAGCAACTGAATCTGCTTCTCCTTGAGCAGCAAGTCGAAGATCTTGTCAGCCTTGGTGATGTCGAAATCGTATCGTTCTTTGTTAGCCGTCTTCAGCAGCCACTGGCAAACGATGGCTTTTTTGTTCTTGGCCCATTTAGCTACCGCCACTTTTGCGTCATTGTCGTCGGACTCGTAGTCTGATTCGACGACAACCTGAGTTATATTTTTGATGGCCTTCCTGGTGTCTTGGAATCGTTGCTCGTGGGCCGTCACCTTCTGCGCTAAGTGGGCTAAGCTGTCAAAGTCCTACGCGGAGAATCGCTCTCGGATCGGAGCGATCAAACCATGAAAGGCCAAATCGGCTAGCTGGGTATCTGATAGCACCAGGCTGTAGCATCAGTTCCTCATCTCTCTAAAGCGTTGGATGTATTCTTGGACCGATTCGTTGTGTTTTTGCCCGATGCTGGTGAGGACCGACAACTTCATTTTGTGGTTGCCGGAGTAGAAGTAGCTGTGGAATTGTTTTTCAAGATCAGCCCAGCTCTGAATTGAGTTGTAGGGCAATGAGGAGAACCAAGTAAAAGCCGATCCTGAAAGAGAAAGAGGGAACAATCGGACTCTCAAGGTGTTCGTAGCCGATGCTTCGCTGCACTATGCCAAGAATCGGCTAACATGCTCGTAGGTTGAAACGTTGTTCTGCCCTGAGAACTTCGAAAAATCTGGGATCTTGTATCGGTTGGGCAACGGGATCCGCTCGAAATGCTCTGGATAGGGATACCGATACATGTTCCCAGAGTCTTTCGGCTTGAGGCCGAATTGATCGCGCATGACATCTGCAATCAGATCGGCCCAGGTTCGGTTGTCTTGCTGTATCGGCTCGTATGGGTCACATGGCGCGGGTGCTTGCCGATACAGTGGTGGCGTCTGAGGCCTGTAATGATGATCTTGGCGGCCTTCTTGGTACTGGTAGTGATGATTAGCGGGAGGCGGCCGATGCGCCGGTGGTGGCGTTGGTGGTCCTGGAAACAGTTGTCGGCCATCGGCGTTGTACCATCTGTTTGGATCAATCAGCTCTGACTGCCAATTGTCGTTGAACATATTAGCAACCTGATCTTGGGGCAGCGGCTGCTGTCGGTTTAGCATAGTAATTGCTGGCCTTATAGCCGATTCACCTGGATTTGGCTGATCGAGGACTCCTCCCGACAGCCCTTGTTGTGCTAATGGTGGGATCGGCCGATTCTATGTGACCTGCGTTCTGTAACCAGGAAATTGGCCGTCTGTGAAGTATGTCGGCCCTCGTTGCAGCTGGACGGCTATCTTGGCGTCGACCACAGTAGCGATCATGTTATTGAGAGTATTGACCAGAATGCTACTTTGATTGACTAACGCGTGATGGACGGCCGAGTCAATCCGGTCTTGTAGAGAATATACAGCCGAATCGTCCTGTTCCTGGGTCAGCTCCTCCGTCTTCTGTTTGCCTTTTGTCTCACCAGAGGAGGATGCCTTAAGGTCGTTCACGATGAACTTATATTTTTGATGCACGGCCCCAGATCTTGTTTGGGTGATAGATTGCAAGTAGTTAGCCTGGAGCTCTTCCACCATCTTTTTATAATCGGCTTGCTGTTCAGCCGATAACTGCTCCATCTTCATAGGCACGATGTTGTCCTGCGAAATGCCGGGGCTCTTAGAGTCGACCATCCTGCCGGCTGAATCTATGCGTTCGAGTCGAACCGACAAAGAAAGTCCCACTGGGCGTGCCAAGAAGCGTGTTGATGACAAATTTCTCTCACGCGCTGGCCTGGGAGATCTGCTTAACTCCAGTGCAGGTCCTTCTCGGCTACCTGTGCTGTGCATGGCGTGCCAGTTGATTTGATCTATTAATCAACAAGAGAAACAAGGGAATATGCGTTAAGTGTTAGGTTAGATCCCCACTGGATCGGCTGAGGGAATCCATGAGCATATATATGCTATCCTAATATATTTAAGCCAAACGACTAGAATGGATCGGCTATACCGAGACAGCATCAGTCGTGTAACCTAAATATAGTGAAGGATAGTAAATATATGAATCGATAACCTAGCCGAAACTGGAAAGCTAATGATGAATCGGCTAGTACTCCGATGAATCTTATAGAAAGATATCATTCTTGAATCAGATGCATAGCCTGGAAATCGGCTGTCGGCTGTCGATGGTGGGCCGATTTCGGCTGGCGACGTCCGACAAGAATGCGATCTTAACATAAGGGGCAGTCCTAATACAAATCTAATAATAAATATATTAAAAGAAACATATCAGGGCAGATAAGGCCGGCTGAAATCTCGGCGCTGTCTCTAAACAATATAAATCTTAACCGAACAGATCATTCATAGTTCTAAAAATGACTTAATAGTTTGAACCCGATGCAACATTAAGTATAAAAAAGAAAAACCTGATCTGTTGCAGCCAATTTATATCCCTCGAGACGGTGGATACCGCATACAAACTAGCCAACCTTTAGATCTAGCCCTATTGGCCGCAAGTTCTTGACACAACTAGCCAATGGCTGGATAGATCTAAACATTAGTCTAATTTATATGCACTATATGATAAACAATGCATTATAAACTCTTGAATCTAATGTGTCAATGTGATGGAAGCACTAGAAACAACAGATCATACCACTAATGACAAGCATTTACCTGGATCTGGGGATCGAAACGATGCAGGCTGTAGCCAAACAAACTGCTCGTCTGAAGAAAAGTGCTGACGATGCGCCGAAGGTTTGATTGATTGTGATTGTGATTTACAGGGGGCCTTGGGTCATATTTATACCCAAGATACAATTATCTGTACAAACCATGGACTCTATCTAAACTATTATTTAAAACACAACATTATCCCTAGAAGGACCCATGTCGTGCTACAACTGACAGTTTAAACAAACTTCTAAATTACAGATACAATTGCCGTTACAGCACTCTATCCATAGGTGGCTATATCGTTTAACGCGCAACTAACAGCCGAATCTTCTATTTATCCTCAAACTGCTGCACCAGAAATGGTTTTTATCTCTTTCGGACCTGGAATCAGCTATCGGCTGCCATTGTCCGATCCAACCTTAGCCAATTGGCCTCGCAGCGTATCACTCCTCAGCCGATGCGGCCTCTGTTTCCAAACCAAACCAGCCGATTCGATTCTGCTTCGCCTTTGCAGACTTAGGGACTCAATTACCAAATTTCAGTGTTAACAGTTAGCATGAAAAGAGAGATAGCAGAGTTCGTGGCACTATGCGATGTATGCAGCGAGTAAAGGCAGAACACCAGAGGCCTGCTGGATTATTACAGCCACTTCAAATCCCAGAATGAAAGTGGGAGGAAATCGGGACGGATTTCATCACCGGTTTACCCTGGGCATCGTCAGGACACGATTCTATTTGGGTTATAATTGACCGCCTCACTAAAGTGACTCATTTTATACCAGTGCTTACCACCTATACCGGCAGAAGGTTACCGGAATTGTACCTTGCAAAGATTATGTGTCTTCATGGTATACCCAAGAAGATAGTATCCGATCGTGGTAGTCAGTTCAACTCCATGTTTTGGCAAAAACTACAAGAGAAACTTGGCACCCGGTTGATTTTTAGCACGGCCTATCACTCGCAAACCGATGGTCAGATGGAACGTGTAAACCAGGTTTTGGAAGATATGCTGCGAGCTTGTGCTATGCATTTCGGAGGAGCTTGGGATAAGAGCCTACCCTACGCAGAGTTCTCTTATAACAACAGTTATCAGGCCAGTTTATAGATGGCACCTTTCGAAGCACTTTATGGACGAAAGTGTCGAACCCCACTTTTCTGGGATCAGACCGGCGAACGTCCATTGTTCGGGACTGAAGTGTTAAGTGATGCCAAAGAGAAAGTCAGAATCATAAGAGAAAGGCAGAAAGTTGCGCAGTCTCGTCAAAAGAGTTATGCAGATAACCGCCGCAGAGAGCTAGTTTTCAAAGTCGGAGACTATGTATATCTTCGTGTCACCCCACTTCGGGGAGTGCACCGATTCCAAACAAAAGGCAAGTTGGCACCACACTATGTTGGACCATATCGGATACAAGAGCGACGAGGTGAAGTGGCATACCAACTCGAACTGCCACCCACCATGGCATGAATCAATGACGTTTTCCACGTCTCCCAACTTAAGAGGTGTTTGAGAGTTCCAGAAGAACAAGCCAGTCCAGATCAGATCAAAATCCAGGAAGATCTGACTTACGTATAGAAACCAGCACGAGATACTCGAAACCGGTGAACGGAGGACTCGGAACAAGGTTATCGGTTCGCCGAGTTCAATGGACTCATCACTCCGAAGAGGAAGCAACCTGGGAGACGGAGGATGAGCTAAAGGCCGCTCATCCCTATCTGTTCGCCAGTACCTCCGAATCTCGGGGTCGAGATTCCGTTTAAGGGGGGTAGGTTTGTAACACCCTGAGGTGTTTTCCCCTTTTAAAATCCAAAAGAAAATCGTAAAAGAAAATTGTTGGAATTAACTGGAGAGAATAAATAATTTCAAAAGCCAAATGCTAAATGGAAATGGCATGGTGGGATTTTTCTTAAATTCTACATGTCAAAATACACTAACAGGATTTTTAGTGGAATTTTCGAGCACAAGAAATAATTTTTAACCAATTAAAATCAAAATCGAATTAATAAATCCCGAGAAAATTAGTTTCTCTCTCCTCCGTCCTTTCCCGCTCTTTTTCTCGGTCGTGGGCCGCCGGCCCGAGCCGACGGCCCAACCCTCCGCGCGGCCCGCTGCTTCCGCCCGCGCGCCCCTCTCTCTCTCTCTCTCCTCGGGGCGCCGAAGGCCGCAGCCCTTTAACTCTTGCGCCATGAATAAGTCCGGCTTGCCTTTCCTCTACCACGGACGCCGACAGGTAGGGCCCACCTGTCAGCCCCGTCCCCTACCTTCGGCCGCCCCGCCGCCATTGGCGCTGCCTCTGCCCCACGCGGATCCCGGTCGCCAGCCTCTCCCGCGCGCCCTAAAGGCACCGCCCTAACTCCCCCGCCTCTCCCGCCGCCTTCAACCGCCCCGGCCGCCGCTCCCGCAGCCCTAAATGGTCGGAGTTAATCGCCGGCCATTATTTTCCCCAAATTCCTCCCTCTTAACTCCGGCGATCAATTCCCCCTTATCCCGGCCACCACGACCTCCTCGTCCCCTTTAAAAGCCGGCCCCCATCCTCCCCGAGCTCCCCACGCTCTCTCGCACTCGTTTGTCGCCGCACCGTGCGCCCTCGCTTCGGACCATGTTGTCGAGCTTCGGCCATGTTTTCCCGCTGCTCCGAGGCATCCTGAGCTCTGCCGACTCCTCCCTCCTCGTCGCGAACGGTGCCCGCGCCACTTCGGCCACTCCTCCCCGAGTGCTTCTGCCGTCTCCCTCACCGTCCGTGCCGTTGTCCCCTCCACCTCCGGCGACCCGCGGTGAGCGCCCCTCCATTTCACTTCTTGGCCGAATGCGTGCCACCACTCCCGAGTGCGCTGTCACGCCCGGAAATTTAGCCAAATTTCCTGACTATTTTATGTATTAAATCCCTGTCCAGGAATCAACCAGGTACATAAAATGACAAATTAATACACAGTCCAAACGTAAAAAACAAAGCGTAAAATAAAAATACTTATTGAAGAGGCACTTAGTCCTCACACCCAAAACGCAATGAAAAGAAAGACGACACTAGCGGGGCTTCAGCTCCACTCCACAGGCAAACTCAACTGGGGTCTGAGCCTTGGTCTTCTAACTCCATCTTCACATCAGAAGCACTACACTTCTGAAAGGGGGAAAAATCGCAAGACTGAGTACAACCACCGTACTCAACAAGCCACACCGAGAAATGCAGACGTGCAAGGGGAGACAAGAGTGGCTTGGGCTATTTTGCATAAATGTGGTTTACAAACATTTAATGTTTAAAAAAAGGATAAAACAGTTGAGTAATTAAGTCAATATTAATCTTCCACCGAACAACGTTATCCTCACATTGAACAGCCCAACCGTTCCACCCGAACTAAACCAGCCCATTAAATCAAATTATTCAAAGAGGGACTAATCATAGTGAATCTGGTCAATCGCCCATAACCGCGGGCACGGCTATTCGAATAGTTTTACTCTGATCAGAGGTGCGCAACTTTACCCACAAGACACGATTCCACACATGTTACCATGCCCCGAAGTACCACCATGATACTGCAAAGGGGGAAATCGTGACAAGACCTCTCGCATAACTCCCTCTAACCAAGCGATACCACACCAAGGTTTCACCCCCACTCCCCGCAGGGTAGCGAGCAGCCCCCTCTCGTGCCACGGTGAATCCGGCAGCTGATCAACCCGTAAAACCGGAGCCGACCCAACTCCATCACGCCCACCCTCACTAGGGTACGTCGGCCAGAGGAAAGCTATACTACGGATCCAGCCGTTGCCCATTCTGGCTTGTGGTTTGCACGGTATGTCTTCCAGGGTTTCCCATGAACCGGTCCTTAATTGCCATGGGTGCGACCATCAAAACCATACACCCACAGCCCACCATTAAGTCACATTTAGTTGAGATAATTATGATCAATAAGACATAGTTAGGTGTACCGAGCTTGCAGCTCATTAGAGACTAGAATAAAGTGTAATTATCCCATTTAGTGAGCTAGTGGTACTTAAGCATGGCTAAGCATATAATTCTAGCTAGAATCAACATCAGTGACTAAAGCTAATCAAATAACACCCAAGGTTAACAAAGGACGGATAACAAGTAAATAAGGCACAATTAAGCATATATGTATTCCATCATTCCATGTAATTAGCAAAGCAATACAAATTTTATTTGCAAACATAAAACATTTATAAAAATAGGATCAATATGCTTCAAGGGAAGTGTGACTTGCCTTGCGTCTTCAAGCAAACTTCTGGGCTCTTTCCCTCGCGAGCGCAAAGTCCGGAAACGGCGAAATCTACACGCTGGCTCGCAAAACGAGAAAAAAATCTAATAAATACCAAATAACAGTACATAAAAAGTAAACAAACACGTAGAGCTTAATTTTAGATAAATTTTGTAATTTGGATGGCCCAATTTGGAGTTCGTATGAATTGGATATGAATTTTAGAAGTTTTGGACCATTTAAATGAATTCTAGAAATTAAAAGATTTATTATGCAACTTTTAATTAATTTTGAACTGGAAAAGGATGTTTAAGACATCAGCTCCGATCAGTCCACGGGATCACAAGGATTTGGGCGGCTAGGATTGAACTGGGAACAAGGGATAAGTGGCTCAAATTAAACCCAATAAATCTATAAGGATGAACGGCTTGGATTAAGCTGACCAAGATTTGACTGGTTTAGGGCTGGGATGGATACACATCAACAGACACATGGCACAAAGAAATTGACACGGTGCTAAGGTGGCGGCCATAACCTCAACCACGCAGGACAAAGAGATAATGTGGCACTGACGAGGCAATGATGTGATAGCCGCATGAACATACCAGCCAACAAACATGACAACAAAGATTGCCGAAGAACGGTTGTACAACAACGAAAACAAAGTGCATAAATGGGTAGAGAACGATGAGGCGCTCCTTACCAGCACTTACGCGAGGGCGGACGACGAAGGGAGAGGCCAGTGGCGAGCTTCAAACGGTGACGAGGTCGGGTCCACGGCGACGGCGTTGTTCCGGCGACCTACGGCGAAGGAGAGGTGGAGGACGGGCTTCGCGCGGCCACTGCAATGCTGAGAATGGCAACGGTGTGGTGCGGCGTCGACCGGGACGACGACGTGGAGTGGCTGGAGTTGAACGGAGGCGGCCACGCACGGGCTTCACAGCGACGATGGCCTTCTGGTGGTGTTTGGCGCAAGGGAACCCATGGCCGGGCTTCTCCTCACTGCTGCGATGCTGGGGAAGGCAACGGCGCTGACTAGGAGCAGCCGAGGCGGCGGGAAAAGGTGGCCGGAGTTGCGGCCGACGGGGAGAGAGATGGGAACTCGCGGGGAAGATGGCTAGAGCACGGGAAGAACTCAGGAAAAAAAGGGGAAACCGAGGTGGAGATCATGGGGGTTCTATTTATATGCTTGGTAGGGAGAGGCCGGCACCGGGACGAGAGGATTTGGCGCCGGATTTTTAGGGTTTATCCCGAGTTCGTCGGGATAAGAACGGGGCCAAAATTTGCGCGATTTAGTACGGGATTGAGGGGGATTTCTTTGGGGAAACGTAGAGGAGAACGAGAGGAATTTGTTCCCGCAACTAATTTTTGATTTGGGCAGAGGATTAGGCCGGATTTGGTGGAGGAAACAAAGCCACAGTTTTGGGATGCTGTTTGGCTTTGTAGCGTAGCCGGAGGTTGAAGACGCTACTGTAGCAAGAAGGTAATATAGACTTTTTGGTCCAAATATCCTTTAATTTTTATAAATACTTCCAATGCCCAAATAATTCCAAGAAAAATCTTGAAAATATGTGAACACCCAAAGTATTTAATAAAAATATCTCCAGCTCATTTAAAGTTTAATTTATTTATTTAAATAATTATTGAATTGTTCTTTGTTTTATTAAAATTATTTCTCGGAGCTCCAAAATTTCACGAAAAATTTCAGAGAGTACTTTAGGGCATGGAGAATATTTCAAAAATATTTCCAGCCATGATTTTTAAAGGAAAATTTAATTTCCTTAATAGTTTCACTTGATTTACTTTGTTTTTCATTTTATTTATTTTCTAGGAAATGATTTATTAAATGATTTTTAATCCCGAACGAAAATCGGGCTGTGACAAATCTACCCCCCTTACAGGAATCTCGTCCTGAGATTCGGGGCTAGAAAGAAAAAGGTAGGGTGAGATTGGGTTGGCTTGCTAACCTCAATGGTTGCTTCTGGCTAACACTGACTGATTGACTGACCAAACCTGTGCGACGACTGGCTGATCAAACTTGCACAACCGAACTGACTGGACTCAACCCTGGTGTTTTGCGGCTTCCCAAACCAAACTAAATTGGTTGGTCCTTCCTGTTCTGACCCTGACCGGATTTCATGGACTTAAGTGCTTAATTTCCTCGAACTGCACCATTAATATTGACAAACTTGACAAGCTGAGAACTCAATCCTGCTGACCACTAATTGATGGAACTTTTTTGAGACCTTGTAACTGACTTTCGTGAACACATAGACCCTGAAATTCTTTTTTTCGTGTGAACTGCTCTTGATCCCACATCAAGTTTTTGAAGAAGCTGCTCGATCGACCTTTCATCTGGATTGCGATTGTTCTCAAATGATGCTTCTTTAGACTGCACTGTTGACACGACAGCTTGGGTGTGCCTTAGACTCGAACCTGCTAACTTGTGATCATTATAGCCCCGAGAACGGCTCACAACTGACTCTTTTGGTTACAACTCAATCTACTTCGCGTGGTCGAACCTCCAAACGAACGAACCAGTGGTTAAGCTTTTGCCTGACCGTGAATCAATTGTACTGCCATCTTTGAGGTTGACCAACATTTCTGTGATTTGCAAAGAACCTTGACTCTGGACATTGGATACTCCAACGATCAATTGAAATGAAGCAAAGACTATGCCCTTCCATTCTAGAGACTCCTAGAACTCGACACTCAAATGATGACGGGAGGTTATACATAAGAATGACTCTCATGCAACTCTTGGACATATTGACTATTGATTAACTTTTTCATTGGGTGTAATTGCTGACCTACCTGTTCCGCTTCTGACCTGACTTTGGTGTCATCTGCCTGAACATAACGTGTAGTTGATATTCTTTTCTTGAAACAAACACTGATCACCTAACGAATCAAGCTCAAAAGGTTAACCCCACGATATAGCATTCCACTTCTTTGCTTATCTTTTACTGACTCCTCTGGGTTGATAGACCATAATTTCTGCAGTTGCTTTCTCCGCACAATACCAAAATCTGTACGTCTGTTGAAAACTACCCTTGATGCTGCCTAGAGTTTCTGTTCTCTGACCAAAACAAGCTCACTTTCGTACCTTGGGTAGAATTGATTCACAAGGAATGATTCTCTTATCACATGTTCTGCGGACTGTATTGTATGACTTGACCTCTGCATCCATTTACTCCAGGCAGGGGTGATGAAGCAATTCCGTTGTCCTCTTCCTAGGAATCACCGAGGTGGTTTTTCCGAGATGGTAATGAGTCTGGAAATAAAGAAACTTTTATTAATCAATGCTCACTATTAGGGTGCGGTTACCACTTACGATTTTGCTTTCGACTGTTTCATTACACTTTTCGTCCTCCTGAGGTATCACTTATATTGTCCTTCAAAGAGATCTCGCCCTGTCGAGTGTCGTTGTAGTCTAACCACTCTTACTTCACTGTTTGACCAAATCTTTTCTTTACTGGCAATTAGATTCTTAGTCTTAACAAAAATGCTATGACCTAACAAAGAAACTATAAGTTCCTGGTGACATAGTCAGATGCACAAGTTGACCCACTTTTTTTGCTACACAATATGAACCGTGAGAGAAGGAACAAATTATCTGTCTCGTACTCTTATTCTGCTTCCTCTTTCAAGTACATAACTGTAATAAGTCTTCTATGCACAAGGAAGGTACTTGAACACCAAATAATTAAAGACGGTTATTGACCACTGTAGCACAACTGTTAACATGTATGGAATCTGCCCCTTCCTGATCCTGACCGAGTTGATTTTTTTGGTTTTTCATCGTAGTGTATAGATTGACCCATGCTTTACTCAATGTTCCCTCTTATTACATAACTGCCATGAAACTTCCAGCTGTCATAAGCGGTTCTTGAACACCCAAGACTTGTAGACCACTGTTGGCCTCTGCTGGTAGAAATTCTGGTTGGTATGGTTTTTTTCCCTTTGGTGGTCCTTACATGATTGACTCATTCTTTTTTTAATGATTACTGACTAGGGTTCCAATTAGAACACTGACTTGACGATTGATTTTTTTCCTTAGGGAAATGTCAATCTTCTTAGTAGCTGAAGTAGACAAAACCTTCCTATTGTTGGTGCCACTTTCATGTGATTACTTGTTAGGTTGTTGACTTGGAACGACATGGGGTGTCTGGCTAGGGTTGACGTCAGTCGAGTGAACTGTTGCTTGAGACCTTGCTTGGTAGGTGTAGCTGGGGATTTGTACTATCTTCTTTGCAGTTGGACCAGACAACTGTTTTTCCTAGCACTGCTTGCCTTGTTGGGGTTGGTACTGTAGCTTCGGAGCGGTTGCCGGTGGAATAATATAGCTTCTGCTGGTGCTCTTAGTGACAAATTGTTGAGATAGAAACTTCACATTTTAGTGATGGTTGGTGCCTCTTGTCTTCATGGTGTCCTAGGGCTGGACCTGACCACTCTGTGCTGGGGGTGAGGCAACTAGGGAGTTGAGACGTTGACGGACGATGTCGGTAACTCGACATGCGTTGAACTACCTTTTTAGTAATTACTTATCTTTCCCATAATTGAAATAGCGGTGGACTCTTTCTTCGAACCGGACAGTTGTTGCGGCGGTGTCTCAGCTCAAGATCATTAAAACAATCCAACCTTCGTTGGCTTCCACGGTGGTTAGAGTTGGTTGGAGAGCGAAAATCATTGTTAATGTTGTTGTTGTTGACCGGGAGTTAACGGGCAGGTTGCAAGGGTGTCCTTTAGCCCTTCGTTGGCTTTGCTAGCATGGACTTCAGTTAACGGTTCTTAAGCACATGACTTATTCCCTCACACAAGAAATGTGCAACTTTTCTCTTCATAGAGTTGGACTGCGGTGTACCAAAATTTTATTTTCGGGTAGTTTATCCAAAGCTTCTTTTTTTCTTATGATTAACACTTCATCATCAGTTGGCGTCTTGGCATACAACTACCAAGCGTGATCGAACACTTTGGCAAAACTTGTCCTTGTACACCATAATCACTTTGGGTAACACTTGTGAGTTCTGAGGTTGATGGTGACTTACATCTGTTGGCCTGCTAAGGACACTGCTACATACTGACAGTGGCCGTATTGGTGCTTGCAATGGAATGTACTGGATTTGATCTTGATTCCAATTCTAAGCTTGCATCTGTGACCATCGGTACCACTGCTACGTCTTCCGTATCTGGCTTTGTATCTGTTGCATCCGCTACTTGCATGTTCATCATCTGACCTTGGGGAACCAGAAATAGAGCAAGAGAGGGGTTTCTGGCATAGGCTGTAGATTGCGGACTGATCTGATCAAAGGTTCCTGACCTCAACACACTGCTAAGGGTACTGCGGTTGATGACACTTTCTCTGGAACTGACTAACTGCTGCCCAGACGAAAAGGGTGGAAGAGAGAGGTTGCTAAAGATAAGACCTTAACCCACTTATTTACTGATCTGATATGGGTAGACTTTTACTCTTCAAGTTGATTAAGCAAACAACCTAGTATGGTCACATCCCCACCACTGATGTGAGCCATACACCTACACACAACAAACAACACACGGCCTAGGAACTATCGATGCTACTCTTCCGGGAAAGATTTGGTTCTAGGTGAACTCCGAGAAACTTCGCTTGATCCTCAAGAAGAGCTGACTCAGGCTGCTTGGCTTGATCCACTTGCTTGAAGCTTGGAGCTTGACTTGACTTCCGCGGGTTGACGAGCGACTGAGTTTGTCCTCCAGGTTTAACAAATAAGAGAGGTGGAGGGGAAAGGAGAGAAATTTGACAAATTATTTTGCAGAGAATCCAAAGGGATAGAAGAGATATTTTTGCAAATAAGGTTTTCGCAAACTTGTCCTTAGAGTTTGACCATGTGGCTAAACCTACAGTCAAGATGGCTCTGATACCAACTTGTCACGTCCGGAAATTTAGCCAAATTTCCTGACTATTTTATGTATTAAATCTCTGTCCAGGAATCAACCAGGGTACATGAAATGACAAATTAATACACAGGTTCAAACGTAAAAAAACAAAGCGTAAAATAAAAATACTTCCTGAAGAGGCACTTAGTCCTCACACCCAAAAACTGCAGCGGAAAAGAAAGACGACACTAGCGGGGCTTCAGCTCCACTCCACAGGCAAACTCAACTGGGGTCTGAGCCTTGGTCTTCTAACTCCATCTTCACATCAGAAGCACTACACTTCTCAAAGGGCGAAAAATCGCAAGACTGAGTACAACCACCGTACTCAACAAGCCACACCGAGAAATGCAGACGTGCAAGGGGAGACAAGAGTGGCTTGGGCTATTTTGCATAAATGTGGTTTACAAACATTTAATGTTTAAAAAAAGGATAAAATAGTTGAGTAATTAAGTCAATATTAATCTTGCACTGAACAATGTTATCCTCACGTTGAACAGGCCCAACCGTTCCACCTGAACTAAACCAGTTCCATTAAATCAAATTATTCAGTAGTGGGACTAATCATAGTGAATCTTGTCAATCGCCCATAACCGCGGGCACGACTATTCGAATAGTTTTACTCTGATCAGAGGTGCGCAACTTTACCCACAAGACCCGATTCCACACATGTTACTATGCCCCGAAGTACCACCATGATACTGCAAAGGGGGAAATAGTGACAAGACCTTTCGCATAACTCCCTCTAACCAAGCGATACCACACCAAGGTTTCGCCCCACTCCCCGCAGGGCAACAAGCAGCCCCCTCTCGTGCCACAGTGAATCCGGCAGCCGATCAACCCGTAAAACCGGAGCTGACCCAACTCCATCACGCCCACCCTCACTAGGGTACGTCGGCCAGAGGAAAGCTATACTACGGATCCAACAATTGCCCATTCTGGCTTGTGGTTTGCACGGTATGTCTTTCAGGGTTTCCCATGAACCGGTCCTTAGTTGCCATGGGTGCGACCATTAAAACCATACACCCACAGCCCACCATTAAGTCACATTTAGTTGAGATAATTATGATCAATAAGACATAGTCAGGTGTACCGAGCTTGCAGCTCATTAGAGACTAGAATAAAGTGTAATTATCCCATTTAGTGAGCTAGTGGTAGTTAAGCATGGCTAAGCATATAATTCTAGCTAGAATCAACATCAGTGACTAAAGCTAGTCAAATAACACCCAAGGTTAACAAAGGACGGATAACAAGTAAATAAGGCACAATTAAGCAGATAGGTATTCCATCATTCCATGTAATTAGCAAAGCAATATAAATTTTATTTGCAAACATAAAACATTTATAAAAATAGGATCAATATGCTTCAAGGAAGGTGTGACTTGCCTTGCGTCTTCAAGCAAACTTCTGGGCTCTTTCCCTCGCGAGCGCAAACTCCGGAAATGGTGAAATCTACACGCTGGCACGCAAAATGAGAAAAAAATCTAATAAAAACCAAATAACAGTACATAAAAAGTAAACAAACACGTAGAGCTTAATTTTAGATAAATTTTGTAATTTGGATGGCCCAATTTGGAGTTCGTATGAATTAGATATGAATTTTAGAAGTTTTGGACCATTTAAATGAATTTTAGAAATTAAAAGATTTATTACGCAATTTTTAATTAATTTTGAACTGGAAAAGGATGTTTATGACATCAGCTCCGATCAGTCCACGGGATCACAAGGATTTGGGTGGCTAGGATTGAACTGGGAACAAGGGATAAGTTGCTCAAATTAAACCCAATAAATCTATAAGGATGAACGGCTTGGATTAAGCTGACCAAGATTTGACTGGTTTAGGGCTGGGATGGATACACATCAACAGACACATGGCACAAAGAAATTGACACGGTGCTAAGGTGGCGGCCATAACCTCAACCACGCAGGACAAAGAGATAATGTGGCACTGACGAGGCAATGATGTGATAGCCGCATGAACATACCAGCCAACAAACATGACAACAAAGATTGCCGAAGAACGGTTGTACAACAACGAAAACAAAGTGCATAAATGGGTAGAGAACGATGAGGCGCTCCTTACCAGCACTTACGCGAGGGCGGACGACGAAGGGAGAGGCCGGTGGCGAGCTTCAAACGGCGACGAGGTCGGGTCCACGGCGACGGCGGTGTTCCGGCGACCTACGGCGAAGGAAAGGTGGAGGACGGGCTTCGCGCAGCCACTGCAGTGCCGAGAAAGGCAACGGTGTGGTGCGGCGTCGACCGAGACGACGACGCGGCGTGGCCGGAGTTGAACGGAGGCGGCCACGCACGGGCTTCATGGCGACGACGGCCTTCGGGTGGTGTTTGGCGCAAGGGAAACCGTGGTCGGGCTTCTCCTCACTGCTGCGATGCCGGGGAAGGCAACGGCGCTGACTGGGAGCAGCCGAGGCGGCGGGAAAAGGTGGCTGGAGTTGCGGCCGATGGGGAGAGAGATGGGAACTCGCGGGGAAGATGGCTAGAGCACGGGAAAAACTAGGGAAAAAAAGGGGAAACCGAGGAGGAGATCATGGGGGTTCTATTTATATGCTTGGTAGGGAGAGGCCGGCACCAGGACGAGAGGATTTGGCGCCGGATTTTTAGGGTTCATCCCGAGTTCGTCGGGATAAGAACGGGGCCGAAATTCGCGCGATTTAGCACGGGATTGAGGGGGATTTCTTGGGGGAAACGTAGAGGAGAACGAGAGGAATTTGTTCCCACAACTAATTTTTATTTGGGCAGAGGATTAGGCCGGATTTGGTAGAGGAAACAAAGCCACGTTTCGGATACTGTTCGGCACCGTAGCAATAGCCGGAGGTTGAAGACGCTACTGTAGCAGGAAGGTAATATAGACTTTTTGGTCCAAATATCCTTTAATTCTTATAAATACTTTCAATGCCCAAATAATTCCAAAAAAAAGCTTGAAAATATGTGAACACCCAAAGTATTTAATAAAAATATCTCCATCTCATTTAAAGTTTAATTTAATTATTTAAATAATTATTGAATTGTTCTTTGTTTTATTAAAATTATTTCGAGCTCCAAAATTTCACGAAAAATTTCAGAGAGTACTTTAGGGCACGGAGAATATTTCAAAAATATTTCCAGCCATGATTTTTAAAGGAAAATTTAATTTCCTTAATAGTTTCACTTGATTTACTTTGTTTTTTTATTTTATTTATTTTCTAGGAAATGATTTATTAAATGACTTTTAATCCCGAACGAAAATCGGGCCGTGGCATGCACACGGTTCGGCCCATGCGTGAGCCATGGCATTCCGTCGCCCTACGCCGCTGTCCGAATGGCGTCGGCCGGTCTCCGGCCGCCGTACGCCATCGCCGGCCGACCGTGCCGCCCGCGCCCCTCTCCCGGTCGTCCAATCTGCCTCGGCAGATCGGGGCCATCAGCCCCCGCTTGCCCGCGTGGCACGCCGCGTGGCCGCCGCGTCGGCGCCACATGTGCGCCACATGGTGCACCGCTCTCTCTCGGCCCGTGGACCCGGTCCACCGTGGATCAGTGCTCCCGCGGCCAATGACGCCATCGCTTATGTCAGCCCTAACGCTGATGCAATTTCAGGATTTATTGCGCAATAAATTATTAAGGATTTTCCTGTTTTAGTAAAAACACATATAATCTTCTAAAAATCATATCTTTTCAATCCGACCTTCGTTTTAGCCCATTCAAATTTCATTAAATCATAAAAATGCCAAGAATCCATTAAAAATGGTTTTGTTCCCTGTTTTAGTAGCTTTTTAGCCTGTTTTGTTGAAATGCTTGTTTGCCGTGTAGATCCCGGTAGTCCCTCCGTCCCGGTTTACTTTGAAGTCGTCGCGGAAGTCCCCAAGGCCAAAGAGCAAGGCAAGTCATACCACATTATTGATCATATTGCTCCCATTTTGCTAAAATACTTGTTTTATTCTATAAAATTGCATGTATTTTATATTGACATTTCATGGGAAATAGTACACCTTATGCTTAGTTTATGCCTTAGGTTTGACACCCGAAACCCTTTGATAAAACTTGGGAAAATAATGTGATTAGATTCAGGACTAGGTTATACTTAGCCTGGCTTAGTTTCACTAGCTCACTAAATGGGTCATTCTCACTTAATTTGCCTCTCCTGGACATCTGTTCGGAGGGTTAATAATTAGTGTTCTAGGTGAACCGGATTAACAACTAAAATATGACAAATGGTGGGCTGTGGGCGCTATGGTTTTGGTTAGCGGTGCCCATGGCAATTAAGGACTGGTTCACGGGACCCCTCGGGAGAATGACCGTGCAAACCACAAGCCGAAATGGTTAAGGTAGGTCCCGTAGTGTAGCCTCTCCTAGCTGACGAACCCATCGGCAAGGGTGAGCGGGATGGAGTTTCAGCCGGCCCCGGTATAAGGGTTGCTGGGCTGCCGGATTCACCGAGGCACTCGGGGGGGCTGCCCACTCCCAGGGTCCGGGAGTGGGGGTGAAACCTTGGTGGGGTTTGCTTGGTTAGTGGGGGGTTATACGAAAGGTCTAATCACAGTTTCCTTTCCGGGGTACCGCGGTGGTACTCCGGCGCACGGGAGACCATGTTGTGGGGCTGTGTCTTGTGGGGTACAGTTGTAGACCTCTGATCAAAGTAAATCTATTCGAATAGTCATGCCTGCGGTAATGGGGCGATCAACCGAGCTCTCCGTGATTAGTCCCACACTTTTACACCCTAAGTTTTGGAACATGACTAGTATAGGTGGATGGTTTGGGCCTGTCTCAACGTGGGGATAACGTTGGACAGTGTTGGTTTCAAAATGCCTTATTTATTAAAATTATTATTGTGTTGTTTGTGTTCAAAATTCCTTTTGATTGGAAAACCCCTGCTGTTTGCGCAAAAGCAAACCCTAGCCAGACCCTTGTCTCCCCTGCATTCATTCCTCTCCTCTTTCGACGTGACTTGCTGAGTACGTGGAAGTACTCATCCTTGCCCCTTCATCAGAACCCGAGCCAGAAGCTGAAGAAGAAAACGAAGTGGAGTAGGCTTGTCCTACACTCTGGAAGCTACCTGTGGAGTGGTCGAAGCCGCGTGGCCAGCGTCAAGCTTAGGCTTAGGCCCTTTTTCTTTTTCCGCTGCTCTTTTGTAATCTTTTTGTATTGTTTCTAAGATGTGGAACTGTAATATCAACAATTGTCGTATGTGTACCCTAGCTGGTCCTGGACAGGGATTTTAACACACATATAGCTTTAGAAATTCGGGTCTGAATTTCTGGGCGTGACAAGATACAAGGACTCATAGCAGTTGTGAACAAGTCCCTATACTTGGGGTATTCGTCCGAGTTGATCTCTTCCAGGTTGAATTCAATAGGAAGCTCGAAGAGTGGCCGATCCATGTAAAAATACCAGATGCGGTTGTTCTTTGCAAACCCGTCGTAGAAGGATAGACTCAGCTAACAGCTTGGTCGATTGCTTTGACCCGGCGTGCATGGCTGGTGCCTCTCCGTAACTTAGACACCTGGTGGTGGTGATCTCATTTCCCTCATCATCTTCGATCAGCTCTAAACGCGGTAAGGATGCTTCGTTCAAAGGTGGCCGACCATCTATTTTTTGGGTCATCAAGACCAGCCAGATCTGAAGGAGCCACCAGGGACCTCCGGTGTTGACAGAGGCATTGGTGGCTATCTTAGAAACTGCCTGATGGAGGGTTTGATATAGGTGGCCGAGGAGATACTTGCCCAAAGGGATTCTTTTTTCTCCACCAAGGCCTCGGCCACGATCTGCCAATTGGCGGTCGGTCCATAGCTCAAGCCACAGAATAGGAATTTTTCTAACCACATCATAAGGAATGTGGCATGTTCCCTAGGGCCGACTGGTCCTTCCTTCATGTTCATGGACACGTAGCCGCTCCATCCTCCTATGGCTTTTGTTTTGAATTGGTGTTGGCTTTTCCTAGACAGTTCTTCGGGGTTGGCTGATGACAGGATATCTAGTCCAGTGGTCATGACTATGTCGGCCAGGGTGACTTTCATTGGGCCTTGTTGACCCATGAAGGCACTGAGGGTGTCATTCCAGAAGTAGGTTGCAGCCGATATCACTGGTTCATCTTTTTGCATATCGGCTATTGATAGAGATAGACATTGGGCTATTCCTACTTCTTCCCAGTGGGTTTGCTTGGCTGATTGCATCCTTTTATACCATAAAGGCCAGGATTTGTCCATGGATGGCCAAGACTTAAAGGTTCTAGACCAGTGGCTCAGAGAAAGTTTGTTCATATTCTAGGGCATCCTATCGGTTTCGACTATTATTATCTCGATTGGGTCCTTGTTGTCGATAGGCCCTAGGAAATATCTGTTTTGCTGAGCAAGGTTGGGGATGGCTATTTGATGGGATAAGAGTTACGATCGGAAAAAAGAACAGATTTTTAAATGAAAAACCCTAGAAGTTGAATCTATAAGTTCAGGCGGAAGAGAAAGGGTTTTTGGGCCGATTAGGGCATACCTCAGGGAACTTAGCAGGGGCGGCGACCGATGCAGCGGCAGTGGCAGCGGAGGAGGCCATTGTCTGATTGGAGATTGTCGGAGGAGGGGATCGCCGGCATGGGCCTTGAGGGGTGTACGGTTCGCCGGAGAACTCGAAGGTTGCTGAGGTGGCTATTTGTTTGTGAAGGCGTGACACGTGTGATGGCCACGAGGGCGGTATTTAATGAGTTTGGCAAACGGCCGGAACAGAGTTCTACTAGGATTGCGCTTTGGATTTGAATCGCCTGAAATCCGCAACATTGCATATCGTGGACTTGGGGGGCATGTGTTAACGACCAAATTTGGTAACCTAACTCCTGGGCTTGAAACAAAGATTGAAGCGGAATTGGAGAAGAAATGTGATCTGAGAAGAGAAGGAACCAGAATCGGCTAAGCCTGAATTGGCTACAGAGCCCGTCGGCTGAGAGCGAGTCGGACTAAGACAGCCGCTAGCCGATTCTGGGTCAAGGTGAAGTGGGATCGGTCCCAGCGGAGAGCGTTGAGATAAGTAGAAGGTTTGGTTTCCAAATTGCGCGTTAAAAGATATTGCCATCTATGGATAGAGTCCTGTAACGTCAATTGTATCTGTAAATTAGGAATTTGTTTAGAATGTTTATTGTAATGCGGCATGGGTCCTTATCCCGGGGTATTGTCGTATTTGAAATAAGTAGTTTAGATAGAGTCCATGGTTTGTATAAATAATGTTATTCTTGGGTATAAATAGGACCCGAGGACCTTCAGCGCATCGCCTCCTTTTTCTTCAGACGAACAGCTGATCCGGCTTCGGGCTGCATCGTTTCGATCCCCAAGTTAAGGTAAATGTTTGTCATTAGTGGTGTATCTTGTCGAATTTAGTGCTTCTATCATTATGACAATCTAAATTCAATGATTTATGATGCTCTAGTTATCATATATCGCATATAATCTAGAACAATGTTTAGATCTATCTCGACATCGTCTCGTTTCTATCAAGTAGTCGATAGAGCTAGATCTAAGGGTTGGCCTAAATTATATGCGATGTCAACCATCTCGAGGTGTTCACATCAGCTACAGTATATCAGATTGTACTTTTTATACTTAATGTTGCATCAACATTGATCTATTAAGCCGTTTTTAGAGCTTTTGTGATCTATTCGGCTAGATGTATATGTTTAGAGACAATGTCGCGGTTTCAGCCGGCCTTACCTGTTTAAATATTCTTTTGGTATATTTTGCTATCAGATTCATTAAAACCGCCTCTTATATTAAGATCTTGCTCTAGTTAAATGCCCTAAGCAAGAATCAGTTTGCCAGCTACATCTGACAGCCGACTGATCCAGGTTTAGCGCATTTAGCTCAGATCAATATCTTTTCATAAGATAAATCAGAGTATTTGCCGATTCACAGTTGGACTTATGACATCGGCTAGATTGTTAAAGCATATATTTATTATCCCATTGTGTATTTGGATTAAGTGGTTAATACTATCTCGGCGCAGCCGATCTATTCTAGCCACTTGGTCAAAATACACTTCGGGATAGCATATATATGTGAATTGACTCTTGCAGCCGATCTAGTAGGATCTAACCTAACACTTAACGCATGTATCTCTATTTTTCTTTTTGATTAACACATCAAATCAACTGGCACGCCTTGTACAACATAGGTAGCCGAGAAGGACCTGCACTGGAGCTAAGCAAATCTCCCCAGGCCAGCGCGTGAGAGAAATTTCTCGTAAACACATATAAGCTCCTTTAGAGATGAATTTGTGGATCTTGAAAGGCCCTTCCAAATTTAGTGACCACTTGCCGAATTTATTATCTCTTGTTCCAATCGGCAGTATCAATTTCCAAACGAGTTCGCCCCCTTCAAAAGACTTAGGCACAACTTTCTTATTATGATGATGGGCTACTCGTTCGTTATCCCTTGTTACCTTTTCCAAGGCCTCATCCATGATAAAACGAGGTCTTCTGATTCATCCACCATCAAGTGATAATAATCATCGGCTGTAGGTTGATCTTGCAGCTGAACCCGTCTCGAGCCGATGATATTTTCCCATGGCAGTACTGCCTCGTGTCCATAGACCAATTTGTATGGAGGTTCCTGGATAGATCCATGACATGCAATCCAATAGGCCCACAGTGATTCAGCTAATCGGGCGTGCCATTGCTAATCCGATAGGCCCACAGTGATTCAGAAATCTTCCTCTATTAGTTTGACCAAACTTTTGTTTGAAGCCTCTGCTTGCCTGTGGGCCTGTGCATAGTATGGTGAAGAATTAAGTAATTTGATCCCCATGCCGTCGGCAAACTGAACAAACTCGTCTGATATGAAGATAGATCGCTGGTCTATTGTTATTGTTTCTGGGACGCCAAAACGGTAGATAATATGCTCTTTAACAAACTCGATTGCATCCCCAGAATCAACCTTTTTCAAAGGGATTGCCTCCACCCATTTTGTAAAATAATCTGTTGCCACCAGAATGAATTTATGTCCTTTGCTTGAGGGTGGATTAATCTGGCTGATCATGTCGATGCCCCATCCTCGAAACGGCCAAGGCTTTATGATCGGGTTCAAAGTCGATGCAGGTGCTCTTTGCACGGTGCCGAATTTCTGACAATCCTGGCAGCCTTTATAATACCTAAAACAATCCTCCAGCATCGTCGGCCAAAAATACCCTGCTCTCCGAAGCAACCATTTCATCTGTGAGCCGATTGATGTGTGCCGCATATCCCTTCATGTACTTCTCCGATAGCCACCTTGGCTTGATCGGCACCAAGACACTTGAGCAGCACACCATCAATCGTCCGATAGTAGAGATCTTCGTCGAGCAAAAAATATCTTAAGGCCTTATATTGCAATTTCCTTGAAGCCAATTGAGAGGGGTTCTGTAAATAGTTGTAAACCTCAAACCTCCAATCATCGGCTGCCATGGCAGCGACTTCTACCTCAACTTGTTTTATCATCGGCCTGTAGCATGATGCCCCTTAAGCTAAATCATTAGCTTTTGTATTCTGCTCTCTGGGGATGTGTTTTAGTGTAACTAGCCGAAAGCTATCCATCAATTCTCGGCATTGTTGGTAGTAGACCATCAGCGCGTCGTTCCTGCATTCATACTCCCCTGACAATTGGCTGATGACCAATAATGAATCCCCCATTATCTCTATAGCGTCGGCTTCGACTTCTTTGAGAAGATGCAATCCCTTGAGCACTGCTTCGTATTTAGCTTGATTGTTTGTACCATGGGGTCAATAGAAAAAGCAAATTCAAAGGTTGCCCCCCTAGGCGAAATAATGACCAATCCAATACCACAGCCGTTGGTGCACACCGAGCCATCAAATGTCAATGTCCAAGGCATAATTTCTATTGAGCCGATCGAGTCATCCCTATGCTCCACGATAAAATCGGCTATAGCTTGTCCTTTAACTGCCCTGGGTGCTTGATACCTCAGATCACATTCTGTCAGGGCAAAAATCCAATTTCCAATCTTCCCTTTTAAAACCAGAGCCGATAGCACGTATTTAACGACATCAGCTCAACATATTATAGTGCACTCGTTGGATAGCAGATAATGCCTTAGATTTGTGCATGAAAAATATAGGCACAGGCATAGCTTCTCCACGGTAGATATCTTGTTTCTGTGTCCAACTGGAGGCGAGCTTAAATAATTCTTGATATTATCCAAGACCTTCTGCTGCTCTGCCCCCCATGTGAATGCTTGATCGGCTTTAAGCCGAGGCAGTGGTATGAACAGCTCCATCTTCTCTTAAAGATTGGCTATGAATCGCGTGATGAAGTTGATTTTGCAGATCAATGATTGAAGCTGCTTCTTGTCCTTCGGAGGCTGTATCGTTTTAATAGCGTTGATGCTCCATGGTGTAACCTCAATTCCTCTTTCATGAACAAGAAACCCTAGAAATTGCCCGGCTGACACGCCGAACGCGCACTTCAATGGGTTCATCCTCAAGCCATATTTTCTTGTCCGCTCCAAAACCTGCTTCAGATCGGCTATGTGGTTCTCTATCTCCCTGGACTTGACAACAACATCATTGATGTAGATCTCCACCAGAGAGCCGATCATGTCGTGGAAGATATAATTCATGGCCCGATGATATGTTGCCCCAACATTTTTCAGCCCAAACGTCATAACAACCTATTCGTATAAGTCCTTTGCCCTAGGACATCGAAAAGAAATTTTGTGAATGTCCTCTTCGGCCATGAAGATTTGATTGTAGCCTGCATTGCCATCCATAAAGCTAATGATTTTGTGGCCTGATGCAACGTCTACGAGCAAATCGGCTATAGGCATTGGGTATTCATCTTTGGGGGTAGCCTTATTTAAGTCTCTGAAATCGATGCACAACATAAGTTTGCCATTCTTTTTCAACACTGGGACAATGTTTGAGACCCACTCGGCGTATCGGCAAAGCCGAATGAATCCAGCATCATATAGCCGAGTTATTACAGCTTTGATTGCATGATACATATCGGCTTTGAACCTCCTGGGAGGTTGTTTGAACGGCCGATAGAGCCTGCCTTGATTGGCAGTTGATGAACAACGATAGATTGGCTAAGAGCAGACATCTCGAAGTACTCCCAAGCAAAATGATCTTTATATTCTTTTAACAAATTAATAAGTTGGGATCTACAATGAGAGGACAACTTTTTGCTGATATACGTCGGCCTAGGCCTATCTCCAGAGCCTATGTCTATCTCTTCTAATTCGTCGGCCGACGTGAAACCTTGCCCAAGCTTGCCATCATCTTCGTCCGCGGTGTCCGTGCCTTAGACGTTCGAGCCCTCCACGACGTCATGCTCAAAGCAGTAGCTGCGGCCCGTCGTCTCCAATCGGCTATATGGCAGAATCGGACACTTTTAGAAAATCGGCTTGCCAGATTTTCCCGGACAAACAATCAATGCTATCGATTTCCCAGAGTGGCAAACTGGCATTGGCAATGCTTACTGACCTGTCGGCTGGTACAATCTCTATCTTGTCGTCGTCCCATTGAAGTAGACACTGGTGCATAGTGGAAGGGACACAACAGTTGGCATGTATCCAGTCCCTTCGAGCAACAAGCTGTAAGACCCCTTCCCGTCGATGAAAAAGAAGGTCGTGGGCACGGTCTTGTTGCTGATGGTCTGTTCGACATTCAACACGCCCTTAGTCTCTGATGGGTTGCCGCCGAAGTCCTTTACTACCATGTTAGTCTTGACCAGGTCTTCGGCTCCCTTTCCCAATTTCCTGAATGTTGCATAGGGCATCAGGTTTACTGTGGCTCCCCCATCCACTAGCATTTTTGACATCGGCTTGCCATTGATGAAACCTTTTACATATAGCGGCTTGAGATGCCGATTTTTGGTCCCCTCTGGCTTGTCAAAAATTGCTTGATCCGGGGACAGTGCTAGTTTGACCAAGGCGTCCTCGATATTGTCTGCATCAGCTTCGGGAGCACCGAATTCGGCTGGCAATATGAATACCATATTGATCAATGCAGAGACTTTGTCTTTCCCTTTGGCTGCCCTTCTAGCTTGATCGGCTGAACTCTCTCCGGTCTGTTCCTCGTCGGCTGTGGCGATTTTCTTTTTGGGGATCCATCGCCTCTTGATTTTACCCAGCCGACGGCGTTGCTCTTCAATCATCTGCCGAACTTCTTCTTCCCTTCCTTCACGCTTTAGCCTTTGAATTCTTTGTTTCTGCGTTTGTGTGAAGAGGTCAGAAGGGCACCATTGGGGGTTGGCCGATTCTTCATCATCAGCCTCTCCTTCGTCGTAGTAGTCATCGTTCTCGTCTTCGTCAAAGAAGTCTTGATGGATCGGCCCTAGCCGATCGAGAACAGACTACCGGTGTCGGTTGAGCTGTATGGCCCTCGGGACGAACTGAGTTGGACTGGTGATTGGCTAGCTTCTGTGTTCGTCCTCGTGGTATTCGCTGCAGGCCGGGCAATTATCTAGCGTCGGCAATCTCATCTCGGTTTCCCAGCAGTGCCTGAAAAATTCGCAATGCCAATGAGGATCGGCACCGCTGTGATTCCCATCGTACCGACGGCCTCGCATTTCTGGCTCTTGCCGATAAAATCTTTCAAACCGAGCCTCTTCCCGTCAAGATTGCTGTTGGAAGCGGCTTCGGCCGTTCGTGTTGATCGGCTGTAGATCAGCCGATCGGCCAATGGGGCGCACCACGTTGATTGGCACGGCTTGGCTTCCAGTCGGCTTACCCTCTTCCTTGACCCCTTCTAATGTTTCGGCTAAGTTGTACGTCATTCTGCGCTGTCGATCGGCTTGCCTGGGGCCGGCTTGAACCATATTGACTTGGAAGGGGTTGCCGTCTACATTAATCGGCCGAGTAGAATTGGGAAACTTGAGTTTCCTTGCCTTTATTGCCGACTGGATCTGCTGCCTGAAGACTTTGCAGTCATTAGTGGCATGGGATGTAGAGTTTTGCCACTTGTAGTACTTCTTCTTTAGTTTATCAGTCGATGGGATCACATGGTTTTTGGAAAGCTGGATCTGCTTCTCTTTGAGTAATAGATCGAAGATCCTATCGGCCTTGGTGATGTCGAAATCTTATTTCTCCTCTTTGGCCGTCTTCAGCAGCCATTGACAGACGATGGGCTTTTTATTCTTGGCCCATTCGGCTGCCGCCACTTCTGTGTCATCGTCGTTGGAATCGGAGTCTGATTCAACGATGACTAGAGTTATGTTTTTTGACAGCCTTCCTGGTGTCTTGAAACCTTTGCTCATGGGCCGTCACCTTCTGCGCCAGATGCGCCAGGCTGTCTAAGTCTTGAGCGGAGAAACGCTCACAGATCGGCGCGATCAGGCCATGGAAGGCCAAATCAGCCAGCTGGGCGTCCGACAGCACCAGGCTATAGCATCGGTTCCTCATCTCTCTGAAGCGTTGAATGTAGTCTTGAACCGACTCGTTATGCTTCTGCCTGATACTGGTGAGGTCCGACAACTTCATTTCATGGTTGTCGGTGTAGAAATAGCCATCGAATTGTTTTTCAAGATCGGCCCAGCTCCGAATTGAGTTGTAAGGCAATGAAGAGAACCAGGTGAAAGCCGATCCCGAAAGAGACAAGGGGAACAGTCGAACTCTCAAGGCATCTGTAGCCGATGCTTCGCCGCACTGCTCCAAGAATCGGCTGACATGCTCGTATGTTGACACGTTGTCGTGCCCTGAGAATTTTGAGAATTCTGGGACTTTGTACCAGTTGGGCAATGGAATTCGCTCGAAATGCTACGGATAAGGATACCGATACATGTTTTCTGAGTCCTTTAGCTTGAGGCTGAATTGATCGCGCATGACGTCCGCAATCAAATTGGCCCTTGTCCGGTTATCCTGCTATATCGGCTCATATTGATCATATGGTGCGGGTGCTTGCCGATACAGTGGTGGTGGCGTCTGAGGCCAGTAGTGATGATCTTGATGGCCTCCTTGATACTGGTACTGGAGCGGCTAGCCAGCGGGAGGCGGCCGATTTGCCGGTGGTGGCATTGGTGGGCCCGGGAACAGCTGTCGGCCACCGGCGTTGTATTTTCTATCTAGGCCAATCTGGGCAACCGGCTCTAATTGCTGATTGTCGTCGAACATGTTGGCGATCTGGTCTTGGGGAAATGGTCGTTACGGTCCAGCATCGTGATCACTGGTCTCGTAGCAGATCCGGACGGTTTCGGCTGGTTGAGGACCCCTCCTGGCGGCCCTGGTTGTGCTGGTGGTGGAATCGGCCGATTCTAGGTGGCCAATGTCCTATAACCAGGAAACTGGCCATCTGTGAAGTAAGTCGGCCCCCGCTGCAGTTGGTCGGCTATCTTGGCATCGACCACAATGGCAACCATATTGTTAAGAGTGTTGATGAGAATGCCACTCTGGTTGACCAGCGCATGGTGCACGGCCGAATCAATTCGGTCTTGCAAAGTATGCAAAGCCGAGTCATCTTGCTCTTGAATCGGCTCCTCTGCCCTCTGTTTGTCCTTTGATCCGCTAGAGGAGCACGCCTTGAGTTCGTCCATGCTGAATATGTACTTTTGGTGCACGGCTCCAGACCTCGTCTGGGTGAACAACTGTAGGTAGTTGGCTTGGAGCTCTTCTACCATCTTTCTGTAGTCGGCTTGTTGTTCAGTCGACAATTGTTCCATCTTCACAGGCACGACGTTGTCCTGAGAAACGCTGGGGCTCTTGAGGTTGACCATCTTGTCAGCTGCGTCGATGCGTCCTAGCCGAGTTGACAGAGATAGTAACACCGGGCGTGCCAAGAAGCGTGTTGATGAGAAATTTCTCTCACGCGCTGGCCTGGGAGATCTGCTTAGCTCCAGTGCAGGTCCTTCTCGGCTACCTGTGCTGTACAAGGCGTGTCAGTTTGTTTAATCTGTTAACCAATAAGAAAAATAAAGATATATGCGTTAAGGGTTCAGTTAGATCCTACTGGATCGGCTGCAAGAGTCAATTTACATGTATATGCTATCCCGAAGTGCATTTAAACTAAGTGACTAGAATAGATTGGCTGCGCCGAGAAAGTATTAACCACTTAATCCAAATATACGATGGGATAATAAATACATGCTTTAACAGCCTAGCCGATGTCGTAAGTCCAACTGTGAATCTGCTAGTACTCCGATTCATCTTATGAAAAGATATTGATCTAAGATAAATGCGCTAAACCTAGATCAGTCGGCTGTCGGCTGTGGCTGACAAACTGATTTTCGCTTAGGGTATTTAACTAGAGCAAGATCTTAATATAAGAGGCGGCTTTAATAAACTTGATAGTAAATATATCAAAAGGATATTAAAACAGATAAGGCCGGCTGAAACCCCGGCACCGTCTCTAAACATATACAACTAGCCAAATATATCGTAAAAGCTCTAAAAATGACTTAATAGATCAATATTGATGCAGCATTAAGTATAAAAAGAACAACCAGATCCACTATAACTGATGTAAATCCCTAGAGACGGTGTATATCACATATAATCTAGGCCAACCCTTAGATCTAGCTCTGTCGGCTATTGATTCTTGACAGGAACAAGCCGATGACAAGACAGATCTAAGCATTGTTCTAGATTATATGTGATATATGGTAACTAGTGCAGTGTAAATCATCGAATTTACAGTATCATGGCAATGGAAGCAATAAATCCGACGAGATATACCACTAATGAAAAACATTTACCTTAATTCGAGGATCGAAACGATGCAGCCCGAAGCCGGATCAAGTGTTCGTTTAAAAAAAGGAGGCGATGCGCTGAAGGTTGTATTGAATGTGTGTTAATTATATTTACAGTGATCTCGGGTCCTATTTATACCCAAGAATAACATTACCCATGCGAACCACGGTCTCTATGTAATCTACTATTTCAAATACGACAATATCCCGAAATATGGTCCCATGCCGCATTACAATAGAAAATCTAAACAAAATTCCTAATTTATAGATACAATTGCCGTTACAGGACCCTATCCATGGATGGTAATATCTTTTAACGCACAATTTGAGAACATAATCTTCTATTTATCTTTAAGCACTCTCACCAGAAACAATTTTATCCTCACTTCTGACTCAGCATCGGCTATCGGCTTTCCTTGTCCGATCCAACCTTAGCCGATTGACCTCGTAGCCGATCGCATCGCAGCCGACTTGACCTCTGTTCTTCCAATCCGATTCTGTTTCTATCTCGGTAGGGACTTAGGGATTTGGTTACCAAATTTAGCCATTAACAGATGCGTGATTGAAAAAGCAAACTCAAAGCTTGCCCCCTAGGAGAAATTATTACCAAGCCGATTCCGCAACGATTGGTGCAAACCGAGCCATCGAAAGTTAGAGTCTAAGGCATAATTTCTATTGAGCCGATTGAATCATCTCTGTGTTCAACTACGAAATTGGCTATAGCTTGTCCTTTCACTGCCTTGGGTGCCTGATAGCGTAGTTCAAACTTTGTTAAGGCAAATATCCACTTCCCAACCCGTCCTTTTAACACTGGAGCCGATAGCATATATTTTACCAGGTCGGCCCCTTGCATACCACGGTGCACTCGCTGGATAATAGATAATGCCTTAACTTTGTGCATGAAAAATACAGGCAGAGACATAATTTTTCCACTGGCGAATACCTTGTTTTGGCATCTAGAAGCCGTCGGCTGAGATAAAAGATGGCCTTCTCTTTCCCTTCGACCTCCTGAATGGTATCCCTTTTTGTGGAGAGATTAGGACTGGAGGTGAACTTAGGTAGTCCTTGATATTGTCCAATGCTTTCTGCTGCTCTGCCCCCTAGGTGAATGCTTGATCGTCCTTCAGCCGAATCAGTGGTGTGAACGACATCATCTTTTCTGACAAGTTGGCTATGAACCGCCTGATGAAATTGATTTTGCCGATCAGAGACTGCAGGTCCTTCTTGTTCTTTGCAGGCTGAATGGTCTTGGTTGCGTTAACGCTCCTTGGTGTAACTTCAATTCCTCTTTCGTGAACAAGAATTCCTAAAATTGCCCGGTCGATACGCCGAACGCGCACTTCAAAGGGTTCATCTTCAGGTCGTACTTTCTTGTTCTCTCCAGAACCTGCCTTAGATCGGCTAAATGGTCTTCTACTTCCTTGGATTTAACAACGACGTCATCAATGTAAATTTCGACCAGGGAGCCAATAATATCATGGAAAATATAGTTCATGGCCCTTTGATACGTAGCTCCAGCGTTTTTCAAGCCGAACGTCATGACGACCCATTTATACAGTCCAATCACCCTGGGCATCTGAAAGCTGTCTTGTGGATGTCTTCTTCGGCCATGAATATCTGGTTTTAAGCTGCGTTACCATCCATGAGGCTTATGATTTTATGGCCTGAGGCGGCATCCACCAGCAAATCGGCTATAGGCATTGGGTATTCATCCTTAGGGGTGGTCTTGTTTAGATCTCTGAAGTCAATACACACCCTAAGATTGTCGTTTTTCTTCATTACTGGAACTATATTCGAAACTCACTCTGCATATCGGCAGGGTCGAATAAATCCAGCATCGATCAACCGAGTGATTTCGGCTTTAATCGCATCATACATATCGGCTTTAAACCTCCTGGGAGGCTGTTTGTACTGTCGATATACATGCTTTATAGGCAGCCGATGCACGACAATGGATGGGCTAAGACCAGGCATCTCACAATAATCCCAAGCAAAGCAGTCTTTGTATTCTTTTAACAAATTGATTAGCTTGGCCTTACAATGAGAAGATATATTTTTGCTAATGTATGTCGGCCTGGGCGTATCTCCTGTTCCTATGTCAACTTCTTCTAGCTCGTCGGCCGACATAAAACCTTGCCCAAGTTTGCCGTCGTTGTTGTCCACGGTTTCTTCACTGTAGACGCTCGAGCCCTCCGTGACGCCTTCAAAGTAGTAATTGAGACTCATCGTCTCCAGTGGGCTATATATCGGAATCGGACACCTTTAGACAATCGGCTTGCCAGATTTTGCTGGACAGGTAATCAATACCATCGATTTCCCAGAGTGGCAAATCGGCATTAGCAACGTTGACTGACCTATCGGCTGGTACGATCTTTATCTTGTCGCCTTGCCACTGGATCAGACTTTGGTGTATTGTAGAAGGGCTACAATAGTTGGCGTGAATCCAATCCCTTCCTAGTAGCAGGCTATATGACCCTTTCCCGTCAATGACGAAAAACGTAGTGGGCATGGTCTTGTTGTCGACTGTCAGCTCAACATTTAGAACTCCCTTGGCCTCTGAAGGGTTGCCACTGAAGTCTTTGAGAATCATGTTTGTCTTGATCAGGTCTTCGGCTCCTTTCCCATCTTCCTAAAAATTGCATAGGGCATTAGGTTGACAGCAGCCGCTCCGTCGACTAGCATCTTAGACATCGGCTTGCCATTGACGAATCCCTTCACACATAGTGGCTTCAGGTGCCGATTCTCAGTCCCCTCAGGTTTTTCAAAAATAGCTTGTTCTAGGGACAAAACTAGTCTAGCCATGGTCTCCGCCACTGTATATGCGTCAGCCTCGTGTTGACCACAAATTTCCCTCACGCGCTGGCATGGGAGATCTGCTTAACTCTAGTGCAGGTCCTTCTCGGCTACCTATGTTGTACAAGGCATGCCAGTTGGTTTAATCTGTTAACCAACAAAAAAATAGAGATATATGCGTTAAGTATTAAGTCAGATCCTACTGGATCGGCACCAGGAGTCAATTTACATATATAAGCTATTCCGAAGTGTATTTAAACCAAGTGACTATAATAGATCGGCTACACCGAGACAGTATCACTTACTCCAAATATACAACAGAATAATAAATATATTCTTTAACAATCTTAGCCGATATCATAAGTCCAACTGTGAATCGGCTAATACTCCAATTTATCTTATGAAAAGATATTGATCTGAGCTAAATGCGCTAAACCTAGATCAGTCGACTGTCGGCTGTAGCTGACAAACTGATTCCGGCTTAGGGCATTTCACTATAGCAAGTTCTTAATATAAGAGGCGGTTTTAATGAATCTGATAGTAAAATATACTAAAAGAGAATTAAAATAGATAAGGCCGGTTGAAACCCTGGCACTGTCTCTAAACATATGCATCTAGCCGAACAGATCACAAAAGCTCTAAAAACGACTTAATAGATCAATGTTGATGCAACATTAAGTATAAAAAGAACTGTCTGATCTACTGTAGCTGATGTAAATACCTTGAGATGGTGGATATCACATATAATTTAGGCCAACCTTTAGTACTAGCTCTATCGACTGCTGGTTCTTGACAGAAACGAGCCGACATCAAGACAGATCTAAACATTGTTTCGGATTATATGCGATATATGATAACTAGCGTAGCATAAGTTATCGAATTTAGAGTGTCATAAAAATGGAAGCACTAAATTCGACGAGATACACTACTAATGACAAACATTTACCTTAACTTGGGGATCAAAATGATGTAGCCCGAAGCCAGATCAGTTGCTCGTCTGAAGAAAAAGGAGGCGATGCGCCGAAGGTTGTATTGATTGTGATTGAATCCGTTGTTTACAGGGGTTTCGGGTCCTATTTATACCCAAGTAAAACAAAGACCGCGCTAAACACGGCTACAACTAACTACTATATCTGTAAGACAAAAGCACGGGAAGCAATCCTTTGCCGCCTTTACAATAGGGTTATCTCTAAACAAATTTCTAATTACATACATTCGCCATTATGGGACTTTATCCCTAGATGGCAATATCTCTTAATGCGCAATTTGGAAACAGAATCTTCTGTTTTATCTCAAAATATCTTCATTAGAAACGGTTTCGACTTCTCTGAACTTGGAATCGGCTATCGGCTGTTCTCGTCTGATTCAACCTTAGCCGACTGGCTTCGTAGCCGATCGCATCTCAGCCGACCCGGCCTTTGTTTCTCTGTCAAACCAGCCGATCCGATTATGCTTCAACTCCAACTAGGACTTAGGGATTTGGTTACCAAATTTAGCTGTTAACACATGCCCCCCAAGTCCGTGATATGAAATGTTACGGATTTGTCGCCCTTTCGAATTCCCGCTCTTTTCTTACCTAAACCATTTCGGCTTCCCAAAATATTCTTTAAATAGTCTTTCCCCTCCACTGAAACGGCCACGCCTTCACCCCGCACGTCTCGAGCACTCCGCAACCAAATCCCTTTTTCTCTCTCCTCTCCGACAACTCACCGGCGCGCTTGGTGAATCTTGGCGATCCCGGCGGCCAAAAGCTCGAGTCCACTCCGGCGATCTTGATGGCTTCCTCCACCGCCGTGGCGTCGGCTGCCCCCGCCACCGAGTTCCTCGAGGTATGTCTCAATCGGCTCAAGATCCCTCTTTCTCTTCTTCCCTTTTTCTTAATTTGCATTCAAGGGTTCTTGATTTGTAATCTCCTTGTAGGATCGAATACCCAATGAAAAGCCAACTAAAGGGGGTGAATGGTTGGTGCACCCCAAAAACAAAGTTTTAGTAGAAATAAAACTTTACCTCTGTTCTAGATCCGGTCTGACCGAGGTTGAATCGCCGGTCTGACCGCGCTGTTCCGCCGGTCTGACCGCCAAGTAAGCTCCGGTCTGATCGAACTGTTCGTCCGGTATGACCACTAAGTGAACTCCAGTCTGAACGCCTTAGCCGATCGCCTCGGCTGATTGCTCGATGTAGCCGATGCCGATGAAGTCGATGCCGCCGGTCGACCGCCTATGTGCTTGCGGTCCGACCGGATAGAAGCCGCGATCTGACCACAGTAGAGTTTGCGGTCTGACCGACGTGTAGATCCGGTTTAACCGACAATTATGCTGCCGCACCGAGGAAGAAGAAGACACAAAGAATTATTAAGAAGATTGATCTTTATTGAAACTCTCTGTGTTTACAAAACGCAAACAAAGCACTCCTCACAAATCTCAAGCTAAACTTGAAACCCTAACTCGAAGAACTCTAAAACTTGAACTCAAAGCGATACCGAGAGGCCACGCCTCCCCTCACTATTTATACACAAAACCCACAGCCAAAAACCACGAATCCTACTCATACAAGAAGTCCTAATCCACTAGGAAACCTTTCTGTACAAGAAATGAACTTCACATAAAACAACCATAATAAACTCGGTCTTCCCAAAACCGAAATTCCGCTTTCCATACGCACACAATATCTCCATTGTATGCCATATGGAAACTTCACCAATTATGTGCACTAATCTCTACCCTTCAGCATCCCGCATGATCTCCATCTTGGCGTCACCTTATCTCCAAGTTGACTCCAACTCGATCACCCGCAACACTTTCCCGAGGCGTAAAAATTACCTTCACACAATTAAACAAAGAATACTATATCCGAGCACAAGCTATCCAAACTTGACTCCCCCTTGAATATCATCGAATGAAGAATCAAACACACTTTGATTTTACAAATCTCCCCCTTGATGAACACATTGGCAAACAAAATAAAAGTGTTGTTTTGGTGTTTGGAAAATTAAAAACAAAAATGATAAAAAGCATTGGAGTGCTCAAAAATCAAAGAAAATTTCACTCCCTAAAAATCCCTTGACCCTAAAAAAAACTTGCACTTCGTCTTAAAACTTGCCTCTTGTTCTCCCCCATGTTAGATTAGATCAAAACAACATTAGTTCTCCCCCTCTTGACAATGTTTTCATCAAGCACAAGAATTATGGTTATAAATGTCCAAGAGCTTAGCACCATACATAAAGCAAGTCATGTCATGTGTTGCAATAATACGAAGATGAACTTATCAATTATATAGCAAATATGTACTAGAGTATAATCATGAATCATATATTTTATAAGTAAGATCAACAATGCAATAAAAAATTTATGGATTCAAACGATTTATAATGCAACATCTTTACAAGCACATAGGTTGAAAAATAAACCCAAATATATATACCTATTGCAATCTTTATTCTTTCTCAAATTTACCTTTTTGCACATATAATTTAAGAGAAAAATTTTTCATATTGATTTGAGCCATATTTGTTGCTCATATTTTTTCTCTCAATTATTCCGAGTACGTCCTTGTCGTTAGATTGTTTCCAAGGATTCGGTACTCATTATTTTTGCTCACATCGAATACGTCCTTGCCGTCAAGACTGTTTCCAAGGATTCAGTATTCATTTTTTTCTCTTATAGATAATATTTTATTCTCTTTTCACAATGAGCAATTTTAAAGTAATTTGAGGAATAATAATTCAAGATCATATATATATAAGCATTTAAAATCCAACACAAGCACTAGGATCAACATTGCATATTTCTTTAATTCAAGTATAATTAAAGTGTCATGCATTATTTCACTTAAATATAAAATCTAGATCACATAAAAATACTAGAATACATACAAGCTATGCTAGTGACAAATAAACCTTCATAATATTGCTAGCATGCTCATGACCAACAATATGTATGTATAAAGCTCTCTTTTTCAATTTATTTTAATCATATAGCTTGATAAAACAAAGAGCACAAAAACTCCCCCTCAAAACATGCCAAAAGGATGAATGATTCCCAATTCCCCTCGAAGAAAAGCAAAGCGAGAATAATCCAATGGTTTTGTGAAAATATCAGCAAGTTGCAATTTTGTGTCCAAAAATTTCAATTCAACATCCTTCTTCTCAACATGGTCTCGCAAGAAATGAAAGCGAATATCAATGTGTTTGGTGCGTGAGTGCTGAAGAGGATTCTTAACAATGTTAATGGCACTTGTATTATCACGATAAAGAGGCACATTTTCAAAAACAAATCCATAATCTTTCAAAGTAGAAATCAGCCAAAGAATCTGTGAACAACAACTTGCAGCAGCAACATATTCAGATTCAACAGTGGATTGAGCTACACTAGACTGTTTCCTAGAAGACCATGCAATCAATGAAGTTCCAAGAAAATGGCATGTTCCACTAGTACTTTTCTATCAATTCTACAAATCGCAAAATTAGCATCTGAATAACCACTCAAGCAAATAGAAGATGAAGTAGAATACCAAATGCCAAACTCAAGTGTATGACTCAAATACCTCATTATGCGCTGACCGCTTGACGATGTGAAGCACGAGGAGAAGCTTAAAAGCGTGCACACAAACACACAGCAAAATGTATGTCTGGTCTTGGAGCAGTTAGATACAACAAAGATCCAATCATGCTTCTATACTCCTTTTGATCCACAGCTTCACCATCTTCATCGGGATCAAGAACAGTAGTAGATCCAATGGGTGTAGAGATTGGCTTGCAGCTCTCCATCTTGAACCTGCGCAAAAGATCTTTGGTGTACTTTGTTTGATTGACAAACGTACCATGAGGTGTTTGCTTAATTTGCAATCCCAAAAAGTATGACAGTTCACCCATCATTCTCATCTCAAATTCCCTGCGTATAGTTGAACAACCAAAGATGATATCATCAACATAAATCTGAACGAAAAGTTGATTTTCACCATTCTTAAGAACAAAAAGCGTTTTATCAATTTTCCCATTTGAAAACCTTTTCAAGCAAGAAGTTCTTAAGTCTATCATACCATGCTCTAGGTGCTTGTTTCAAACCATACAAAGCTCTTGACAATTTAAAAACATGGTTGGGAAAATCAGGATTTTCAAAACCTGGTGGTTGTTTAACATAAACTTCCTCCTGTATAAAACCATTAAGAAAAGCACTTTTAACATCCATTTGAAACAATTTAAAACCTTTGGAAGCAGCAAAAGCTAGCAAAAGCCTAATTGCCTCAATCCTAGCAACAGGAGCAAAAGTTTCATCAAAATCCAAACCCTCCACCTGAGTAAAACCCTGAGCAACAAGCCTAGCCTTATTTCAAACAATCAAACCATCCTCATTTTGTTTATTTTTGAATACCCACTTGGTTCCAATAACATTATGTCCAGGAGGAGGTTCAACTAAAGACCAAACTTTGTTTCTTTCAAAATTTTCAAGTTCTTCATACATGGCATTAATCCACGATTCGTCAGTTAATGCATGAGTAACATCTTTGGGTTCAAAAGAAGCAACAAAAGCAGAATTCACAAAATCATGCGCAGTTACCTTAGATCTCGTCGTCTGCTCATGTAAATTACCTATTATTTGTACCGGCGGATGTCGTCCGCTGAATGTGGAAAGGTGCAGTGATCTCAGAAGTTGATTCACGTTCTGGTTCAGCACTGGTTGTGGTCCTCGATGAATCCTCATGATTGGAATCGACGGAGTCCAAAGCGGTCGGCCCCTGCCGGTCTGACCGGATCTCTGGCTGGTCTAACAGGGCAGCCTCCTCCGGTCTGACCGATGACACCTGACCAGTCTGACCGGGCAGGTCGACCTCGTCGTCATCGTCGTCGCTTTCATCTTCGAAGATTCGACCATACTCCCCCAGAGCCTGTGGCAATGTACCTGAAAGATCTGGTCTAGTACCGGGACTAGCCTCATTAAAAGTGACTTCGCAAGTCTCGACAATTTTGTTAGTCTCTAAAACAAGTACACGATAGCCACGAGTGTGTGCGGGGTAACCAAGAAATAAACCATCAGTTGAGCATTATTCAAACTTGTCCAAATTTCCAGATTTTAACACAAAGCACTTGCAAGAAAAAACACGCAAATGTGAAACTTTGGGCTGACGACCAAAATGAAGCTCATAAGGAGTTTTGCCAAGTTTAGAATGCAAGAAAATGCGATAAGAAACATAGAGCAAGCAGTGTTAATAGCTCCGGCCCAAAATTTTCTAGGTGTGTGATATTCATCTAGCATTGTCCTAGCCATTTCAACCAAAGAACGATTTTTTCTTTCGACAACACCATTTTGTTGAGGAACACGAGGAGAAGAAAATTGATATTCAATTCCTTTTTCAACAAAAAATTGTTCAAAAGAAGCATTTTTAAATTCACCACCATTATCACTTCTAATTGTTTTCAAAGAACTGGGAATTTCACAATTTAAGCGAAGAAAAAGACTTCGAAAGTGTCCAAAGGCCTCGTCCTTAGTTGCCATGAAGAAAACCCAAGAGTATTGAGAAAAGTCGTCAACAATAACTAACACATACCATTTTCCTCCAACAGATTGCACTCTAGCTTGACCAACAGTGTCCATGTGTAAAAGTTGTCCCGGTGCATCCGTTATCACATTAAGAATTGGTGTGTGTGAAGAAGCAACCATTTTACCATGATGACATGGTGCACAAACCAAATCAAGATCCTTTTTGAGTTTTGGCAAACCACGAACAAGATCCAAACCACTTAATCGAGTCAAATGATCAAATCCAACATGACCAAGTCTACAATGCGAGAACATCAAATCTTTGTTGAGTTTTGCAACTAAACATGTAACAACATGAGAAACAGGGTTTTCAAAACCAGCTTTAGAAACTCTCCCATAACGAGAAATGTTCAAAACAGAATCACCACAAGAATCAAATATTTTACTTCCAGTTTTCTTGAAATGAACTTCAAAGTTTTTATCAACAATTTGTGAAACTGAAAGTAAATTGTACTTTAAATCCTCTTTCAATTCGAACTTGTCACTTACCTTGACGGATCCGGTAGTGAGAACGGTACTTGTTGAAGCATCCCCAAAGATTATCGATTCCGTCTTGGATGCCATCCTGAGGGAGAACCAATTTTTATCTCCGATCATGTGCCGCGAACAATCGGAGTCCATGATCCACACGTTCTCCTTCCTCGCCACAAATGCCTACAAAACAAGAGATGTCGAGGCCTCAGTAATGGGGTTAGATAAAAGAAATTTAGGAATCCAGTACTGAGACACACGACAAGTAGATCCAATAGGCACAAAACCATGAGAGAAAACAGTTTTGGAATTTTCGAAAAATTCCTTCGGGCCGGTCGACCGCTGGGGTATTGCCGGTCGGACCGAGCGCCATCGCCGGTCTGGCCGAGGCAGTGCCGATGGTCTGACCGGGTGCCACGGCCGGTCTGACCGGTGGACCATCTGCGGTCTGACCGGCCTTCTCGAGGGAAAGCCATATTTTTGCCACTTTGATTTTGCAAAATTACTCTCTCTTTCCTTTTTCTATTTTCGTGCTAGTCTGAAACAAAAACCAACAAGATGACCATCTTTACCACAAAAAGAGCAAGAAAACTTTTCTTTAGTAACAGATGGTTTTGAAAAATTAGCTTTAGTTTATTTTAGATAAATAGAAAGGGATGACAAATTTCCAATGCAGACTTAAAAACTGTTTTTATGGTTTTAGGTTTTGTCAAGATTTCACCATTTTCAGTCATTCCTAAAACATTTGGAGGATTTTTGGTGAAATAGTCATGAGCATCAAAACCTATTCCTTTATTGTCGCTACACACTTTAGATTTGTCCAAAATCATGTTAAGTTGTTTCTTACCATCAGAAAATTTTTGCAAAGAACTTTTCAAGTAAGAAACTTCTTTTCCAAGATTAACACAATTTTCACAATCAATCATGACATTTTTACCTTTGCGACATCTAGAGCAAGAAGCTACCTCATCTTGTTTAACTAGTTCTTCCATATGCTTAACACGAGCTAAAGCATCTTTTAATTTCAATTCATTAGCATCACAAGTTAAACAAGATTTAGCAGCCAAAACTTGAGAATTATTGACATCTCTAATCTTTCAAATTTCTAGCATTAAAACCTCACAATTTTTGCAATTATCATCATTGGGAATAAGAGATTTCAATCTAGCATTTTCAGCATTTAAAAATTCAATCACAAATTCTTGTTTTTAAATATTTTCTCACATTTTTTATTCTTAGCACTTAAAACAAGAATTGCCTCCTCAAGTGAGCTTACCTCATTTTCTTCTTCTGAAGAATCTTTATCTCCACGCGTTATGAGACAAACGTCGGAGATGTTCTTGCCCTTCTCCTCCTCACTGTCAGAATCTATGTCGCTGAGTGGCTCAAAAGCGACATAAACTTGACTCAACACTTTCTTGATCATCTCCTTGGAGCACCTACCCTTGGTCTTGTCATCTTTTGTCTTTTCGGTGCTCTTGTCATCCTTCTTGCTCCTCCAGAGCTTGGGGCAGTTGAAGTGGATGTGATCCAAGGCATCGCACTCAAAGCAACGCATTGGTCCTCCTTTTTTCCTGAACCTAACTCTATTCATAGCTCTGGAAAGTTTGTTAGTATCAAGAGCCAAATCCTCCTCCTCGAATTGCTTGAGTTGTTCATCGGACATGGAGCTAATTAAAGCAAGAGCATTTGGAGATGATGAAGAAGCAACATCTGAAGAAGTCGAAGGAGAAATCAAAGCACTTGACTTAGAATTCGTTTTTCGAGAAAGAAAATATTCATCTCATGAGTTTTTAGTTTTGTATAAAGCGAATCCAATGTCAAATTTGCCATGTTAATAGATTCTTGAATAGAAGTTACTTTCATCTCCCAAACAGACATGTCAAGACCATTTAAAAAATGGCGAGAAATCTCAGACTGTGGATAATTAGTGTCATAAGAAGCATCAACAAATCTAAGATTGCTCAATATTTTATTAAACCTTCCAAGATAGTCATCCAAAGCTTCGGCAGGTTTCATCTCAAATTTTATATATTCCTTTTTAAAAAGATCTCGACGAAGTTCTTTTATGTTTGTAGTTCCCTGATGAAAGTTTTTCAAAGCATTCTAAATTTCATTAGCGGTTTGAAGATGAGAAACACGATCAAAATAAGAACGCAAAATTCCATTCAACAAAATATTTTGAGCTTTTTAATTATTATTAAACTCAATTTTCAAAGCATCAGAATTGATCGCTTCGGGTATGGTGTAGGGAAGAGCAACTTTTTGCCACACATCATAGTCTTGAGCCATGATGCAAGATTGCATCTTGCTACACCAATATGCGAAATCGGTGCCATCAAAAACATGCGGTTTTGTAGAAAATTTTTCCGACATGATGAGAACACTTTAGATTGAAGAAAATCCAAAGCAAAAAAATGTGGCTCTGATACCACTTGTAGGATCGAATATCCAATGAAAAGCCAACCAGAGGGAGGTGAATGGTTGGTGCATCCCAAAAACAAAGTTTTAGCACAAATAAAACTTTACCTCTGTTCTAGATCCGGTCTGACCGAGGTTGAATCGTCGGTCTGACCACGCTGTTCGGCCGGTATGACCACCAAGTAAGCTCCGGTCTGACCAAACTGTTCGACCGGTCTGACGGCTAAGTGAACTCCGGTCTGACCGCCCTAGCCGATATCAGCCGATTGCTCGATGTAGCCGATGCCGATGAAGTCCGATGCCAGCCAGTCTGACCGACTATGTGCTTGCGGTCTGACCGGATAGAAGCCACGATCTGACCGTAGTAGAGTTTGCGGTCTGACCGGCGTGTAGATCCAGTTTAATCGACAATTATTCCGCCGCACAGAGGAAGAAGAAGACACAAAGAATTATCAAGAAGATTGATCTTTATTGAAACTCTCTGTGTTTACAAAGTGCAAACAAAGCACTCCTCACAAAATCTCAAGCTAAACTTGAAACCCTAACTCGAAGAACTCCAAAAGTTGAACTCAAAGCGATACCGAGAAGCCAGGGCTCCCCTCACTATTTATACACAAAACCCGCAGCCAAAAGCCACGAATCCTACTCATACAAGAAGTCCTAATCCACTAGGAAACCTTCCCGTACAAGAAATGAACTTTACATAAAACAACCGTAACAAACTCGGTCTTCCCAAAACCAAAATTCCGCTTTCCATATGCACATAATATCTCCATTGTATGCCATATGGAAACTTCACCAATTATGTGCACTAATCTCTACCCTTTAGCATCCCGCATGATCTCCATCTTGGACGTCACCTTATCTCCAAGTTGACTCCAACTCGATCACCGGCAACACTTTCCCGAGGCGTAAAAATTACCTGCACACAATTAAACAAAGAATATCATATCCGAGCACAAGCTGTCCAAACTTGACACATTATTAGCATAAATGAACATACACGTGCATAGGAACACGAAACTCCCATGTATATGCAAGGAAACCAACCAAAACCGAAACCGAATCAAAATTGGCAACCAATCGGACTATGCCGACCGGTCTGACCGCAGGCAACTTCCGGGTCTGACTGCTCGGACAACTCCGGACAGACTGGTAGTACAAGCCCGGTTGGACTGGCTATGGCAGCCGACTGAACACTGTTCATTGTCCGAAAACCAAAACCACTTTGTCAATAAATCTCCAAATAACAAAACACACAAAGCAATAATTCCAGATGCCAATTGTTCATCATCAAATGAAGAATCAAACACACTTTGATTTTACACTCCGCCCCTTTTTTTCGACTGTAGCACCTATCCCATCATATAGCAATTCCTAGTCTCACTCAAGAAAATGGATATTTCCTCGGCCCTATCGGCAATGCTGATCCAACTGACATCATATTAGCCGAAACCGATAGGATGCCTTACAACATGAGAAAACCATCCTTAAACCACTGGGCGGGCACCTTTAAGTCATGGCCAACCACGGATAATGCTTGGACCGAATGGTACAAGAGAGTGCAATCGGCTAAACAAGCCCAGTGGGAGGAATCAGGGATAGCTCAGTGCTTAGCTCTGTCCACAGCCAATATGGAAAAAGATGAGCCCCTCATGTCAGCCGCAACTTACTTTTGGAACAACACTTTCAATTCCTTTATGTTTCAGCAAGGCCCCATGACTATAACCTTAGCCGATGTAGTTATGACAACCGGGCTGGACATCTTGACATCGGCTAATCCTGGAGACCTGAGCAGAAAGGGCCAACATCAGTTCAAAACAAGGCCATTGGTGGATGGAGTGGCTACATCACCCAGAACATGAAGGACGGATTAGTCGGCCACAGGGAACACGCCGCATTCCTTATGATGTGGCTGGAAAAGTATGGGCCGACTGCAATCATCGGTCTCAATGCTTATACCACAGCCGCCGATCCCAATTACTCACGAAATTCTTAAGTCTGCACATCTTGTCTTCTCATAACAGGTTTAGATCTTGTACTCAACCTGACGCCAAGCCGATCTCGAAAATGCTTCAAAAAGACCCTTATTAAATGCCGATTATGATGACCGCCGACAATGACACTCGAAAAGCATTTGATCCCTGTAATAATGCCGATTATGAAGCCCAAAAATTTTTTGACGTCCACCTTTCTGTAATCGGCTCAAATCTTGTGTGTGTATATGCCCCCCTAATTTTGTTGATGTCTTCGATGTCGACAAAATTATGAACTCAATTGTGCCATCTCGATCGGCAATCCGCAGCCGATTGTCAAAAATTATTGAAAAACGTGCCACAAAAATGGCCTAAACGCGATGCCTGATTGAAACAGGACATCGGTTAGCACGAATCGGCTAGGCAAACAGCCGAATCATGAGTTGATCCATACGCTTGGGTAGTATTTTTTCAAGTATTTTTCATTAAGAGCCCTTCCAAACACTTCTCCATCTAAACCTTCTTGCATATAAGCTCCTGTAGAGACGCATCTATGGATCTTGAAAGGCCCTTCCCAATTTGGTGACCACTTGCCGAATTTATTGTCTCTGGATCCAATCGACAGTATCAATTTCCAAACGAGTTTGCCCTCTTCAAAAGATTTAGGCACAACTTTTTTATTATAATGTCTGGCTACTCGTTCTTTATCCCTTGTAACCTTTTCCAAGGCCCTCATCCTGGATAACACTAAGTCTTCTGATTCGTCCATCATCAAGTGATAATAATCATCGGCAGTGAGTTGATCCTGTAGTTGAATGCGCCTTGGGCCGATGACACTTTCCCATGGTAGCACTGCCTCATGCCCGTAGACTAGCTTGTACGGAGGGACTTGAATTGATCCATGGCATGCCATCCGATATGCCCACAGTGATTCGGCTAATTGGCTGTGCCATTGCTTGGGGTACTCAGAGATCTTTCTTTTAATTAATTTAATCAAACTTTTATTTGAAGCTTTGGCTTGCCCGTTGGCCTGTGCGTAGTACGGCGAAGAATTAAGTAGCTTGATCCCCATGCCGTTGGCAAACTGAACAAATTCGTCTAATATGAATATAGATCCCTAGTCCATCGTGATTGTTTGTGGGATGCTAAATCGGTAGATAATATGTTCTTTAATAAACTCGATTGCATGTTTAGAGTCAACTTTCTTTAAGGGAACTGCTTCTACCCATTTTGTAAAATAGTCTGTTGCCACCAGAATAAACTTATGCCCTTTGCTTGAGGGTGGATTGATCTGGCAGATCATGTCAATGCCCCATCCTCTGAACGGCCAAGGCTTGATGATTGGATTCATAGCCGATGGTGGTGCTCGTTTTATGGCGTTGAATTTCTAACAATCCTGGCAACCCTTGTAATACTTGAAACAGTCCTCCAGCATTGTCGGCCAGAAATATCCTACTCGCTGATGTAGCCACTTCATCTTGTGAGCCGATTGATGTGTGCCGCAAACCCCTTCATGCACCTCTCCAATAGCCACTTTGGCTTGATCGGCTCCCAAACATTTAAGCAGCACACCATCAATCGTCCGATAATACAAATCTTCGTCGAGCAAAACATATCTTAGTGCCTTGTATCACAGTTTCCTTGTAGCCGATTGAGAGGGGTTCTTGAGATAGTTGTAGACATCAAACCTCCAATCATCGGCTACAATGGCAGCAACTTCGATTTCAATATATTTTATCATCGGCCTGTAGCCGGATGCCCCTCGAGCTAAATCATTGGCCTCAATATTCTGTTCTCTGGGGATATGCTTCAACGTGACTAGCCGAAAACCTTCCATCAATTCCCGGCATTGTTGATAGTAGATCATCAGCACATCGTTTTTGCATTCGTACTCTCCTGACAACTGGCTGATGACCAATAGTGAATCTCCCATTATTTCAATGGCGTCGGCTTCAACTTCCTTGAGTAGATGTAATCCTTTAAGTACGGCTTCGTATTCGGCTTGGTTGTTTGTAGCATGGGGGTTAATAGCGAAAGCAAATTCAAAACTTGCCCCCTAGGCGAAACAATGACCAAGCCAATGCCGCAGCCATTGGTGCAAACCGAGCCATCAAATGTCAATGTCCAAGGCATGATTTCTACTGAGCCGACTGAGTCATTCCTGTGCTCCATGATAAAATCGGCTATAGCTTGTCCTTTGACTGCCCTTGGTGTCTGATACCTTAAATCAAACTCTATTAGACCAAAAATTCACTTCCCAATTATTCCTTTTAATACTGGAGCCGATAGCATGTACTTAACTACATCGGCTTCACAGATTATTGTGCACTCGTTGGATAGCAGATAATGCCTTAACTTGGTACATGAAAAATATAGGCATAGGCATAGCTTCTCCACTGGTGAATACCTTGTTTCTTCGTCTAGTAGCCGTCGGCTGAGACAGAAGATAGCCTTTTTCTTGCCCTCAACCTCTTGGATTAAAACTAAGCCGATTGACTTGTCATCGGCTGATAGGTATAGCTTAAAAGGTATCCCTTTTTGTGGAGGCATTAAAATTGGAGGGGAGCTCAGATAATCCTTGATATTGTCCAGAGCCTTTTGTTGCTCTGCTCCCCACATGAATGCTTGATCGGCCTTCAGTCGAAGTAGTGGTGTGAACGGCTCCATCTTTTCTGAAAGATTGGCTATGAATCACCTGATGAAGTTGATTTTGCCGATCAAGGATTGAAGCTGCTTCTTGTCCTTCGAAGGTTGTATCATTTTGATAGCATTGATGCTTCTTGGTGTGACCTCAATTCCTCTTTCATGAACAAGAAACCCTAGAAATTGCCCGACCGATATGCCGAATGCACACTTCAACGGATTCATCTTCAGGCCATATTTTCTTGTCCGCTCCAAAACCTGCCTCAGATCGGCTATATGGTTCTCCATCTCCCTGGACTTGACCACGACGTCGTCGATATAGATCTCCACCAAAGACCCGATCATGTCGTGGAAGATGTAGTTCATGGCCCGTTGATATGTTGCCCCAGCATTTTTTAGCCCAAACATCATAACGACCCATTCATACAAGCCGATTGCCCCAGGACATCGAAAGGCAGTTTTGTGAATGTCCTCTTCGGCCATGAAGATTTGATTGTAGCGTGCGTTGCCATCCATAAAGCTGATAATTTTGTGGCCTGACGCAGCGTCTATGAGCAAATCAGCTATGGGCATTGGGTATTCATCTTTGGGAGTAGCCTTGTTCAGGTCTCTGAAGTCGATGCATACCCTGAGTTTGTCGTTCTTTTTCAACACTGGGACAATGTTTGAGACCCACTCGGCGTATAGACAAGGCCGAATGAATCCAGCATCATATAGCCGAGTTATTTTGGCTTTGATCGCGTCGTACATATTGGCTTTGAATCTCCCGGGAGGTTGTTTGAACAGCCGATAGCCTGCCTTGATTGGCAGTTGATGAACAACAATAGATCGGCTAAGACCGGGCATCTCGAAGTACTCCCAAGCAAAACAATTTTTATATTCTTTTAACAAATTAATGAGCTGGGGTCTACAATGAGAAGAAAGATTTTTGCTAATGTACGTCGGCCTCGGCTTGTCACCAGAGCCGATGTCAATTTCTTCTAACTCGTCGGCCGATGTAAAACCTTGCCCGAGCTTGCCATTGTCTTCATCTGCGGTGTCCATGCCGAAGACGCTTGAGCCCTCCACCATCTCTTGTTCAAAGCAGCAGCTACGGCTCGTCATCTCCAATCGGCTGTATTGTGGAATCAAACATATTTAGAAAATTGGCTAGCCAGATTTTCCCAAATAAACAATCAATGCCTTTGATTTCCAAAAGCAGCAAATTGGCACTGGTGATGCTAGCTGACCTATCAGCTGGCACGATTTCGATCTTGTCGCTGTCTCATTGGATCAGGCTCTGATGCATTGTAGAAGGAACGCAACAATTAGCGTGTATCCAGTCCCTTCTGAGCAGCAGGCTGTAAGACCCCTTCCAGTCGATGACAAAGAATGTTGTCGGCACGGTCTTATTGTCGATGATCAGTTCAACGTTCAGGACGCCCTTGGTTTTATACGGGTTGCCGCCGAAGTCCTTGAGCACCAAATTGGTCTTGATCAGGACTTCGGCTTCTTTTCCTAGTTTTCTGAATGTTGCGTAGGGCATTAGGTTGACTATGGCTTCCTCGTCAACTAGCATCTTGGACATCGCGTTGCCGTTGACGAATCCTTTAACGTACAACGGCTTTAGGTGCCGATTTTCGGTCCCCTCGGGTTTGTCAAAAATAGCTTGGTCCAGGGAGAGTGCTAGTTTCGCCAAGTCATCTTCGATAGTGTTTGCATCAGCTTCAGGAGCACTGAACTTTGCTGGCAATGTGAATACCATGTTGACCGATGCAGAAACTTTGCCTTTCCCTTTGGTTGCCCTCCTGGCTTGATCGGCTAAACTCTCCTTGGCTTGCTCCTCGTTGGCTGTGATGGTTTTCTCTTTGGGGATCCATCGCCTTTTGATTTTACACAGTCGACGGTGTTGTTCTTTGATCATTTGTCGAACCTTTTCTTCCCTTCCTTCACGCTTTAACCTTTGAATTCTTCATTTCTGTGTTTTGGTGAAAAGGTCAGAGGAGCACCATTGGGGATTGGCCGATTCTTCATCATCGGCCTCTTCTTCATCGTAGTAGTCGTTGTTCTCGTTTTCATCGAAGAAGTCTTGATGGATTGGCCCTAGCCGATTGTCAACGGACCGCCGGTGCCGGTTGAGCTGAACGGGCCTTGGGACGAAATGAGTTGGACTGGTGATCGGCCGGCTTCTGTGTTTGTCCTCGGGGTACTCGCTGCAAGCCGGGCTATTTTCTAGCGTCGCCAGTCTCATCCCGGTTTCCCAGCAGTGCCTGAAAAATTCACAATGCCAATAGGGATCGGCACCGCTGTGATTCCTGTCGTACCGACGGCTTCACGTTTCTGGCACTTGCCAATAAAACCCTTCAAACCGAGCCTCTTCTCGCCAAGATTGCTGTTAGGGGCGGCGTCGGCTGTTCTTGTTGATCGGCCGTCGATCAGCCGAGCGGGCGATGGGGCGCACCATGTTGATTGGCGCGACTTGGCTTCCAGCCAGCTCGTCTTCTGCATTGACCCCTTCCAATGTTTCGGCTAAGCCGTACGTCATTCTGTGCTGCTGATCAGCTTGCCTAGGGCCAGTTTGAACCATGTTGATTGGGAAGGGGTTGCCATCTACCTTCATCGGCCGAGCAGAATCGGCAAACTTGAGTTTCCCGGCCTCTATTGCCGACTAGATCTGCTGCGTGAAGACTTTGCAGTCATTGGTGGCATGAGATGTAGAGTTGTGCCACTTGCAGTACATTTTCTTCTTTAATTCTTTGGCCGATGGGATCACATGGTTCTCGGGAAGCTGGATCTGTTTCTCCTTGAGTAGTAAGTAAAAAATCCGATCGGCCTTGGTGATGTCGAAGTCATATCTTTCCTCTTTGGCCGTCTTCAGCAGCCACTGGCAGACGATGGCCTTTTTTTTTGCCCATTCAGCTGCCGTCACCTCTACGTCATCGTTGTTGGAATCGGAGTCTGACTCAACGATTACTTGAGTTATGTTTTTGATGGACTTCCTAATGTCCTGAAATCTTTGTTCATGGGTCGTCACCTTCCGCGCCAGGTGTGCTAGGCTGTCAAAGTCTTAAGCGGAGAAGTGCTCACGAATCGGCGCGATCAGGTCATGGAAGGCCAAATCGGCTAGCTGGGCATCCGATAGCACCAGGCTGTAGCATCGGTTCCTCATCTCTCTGAAGCGTTGGATGTATTCTTGAACCGACTCGTTGTGCTTCTGCCTGATACTGGTGAGGTCCGACAACTTCATTTCATGGTTGCCAGAGTAGAAGTAGCTATAAAATTGTTTTTCGAGATCGGCCCAGCTCTGAATTGAGTTATAAGGCAATGAAGAGAACCAGGTGAAAGCCGATCCCGAAAGCGACAAAGGGAACAACCGGACTATCAAGGTGTATGTAGCCGATGCTTCACCGCACTACGCCAAGAATCGGCTGACATGCTCGTAGGTTGACATATTGTCTTGCCCTGAGAATTTCGAGAAGTCTGGGATTTTTTACTGGTTGGGCAATGGAATTCGCTCAAAATGCTCTGGATAAGAATACCGATACATGTGTCCTGAGTCTTTCGGTTTGAGGCCGAATTGATCACGCATGACGTCCGCGATCAGATCAGCCCAAGTCCGGTTGTCCTACTATATCGGCTCATATAGATCATATGGCATGAGCGCTTGTCGATACAGTGGTGGTGGCGTCTGGGGCCTGTAGCGATGATCTTGACGGCCTCCTTGATACTGGTACTAGAGTGGGTGATCAGTGGGAGGTGGCCGATTTGCCGGTGGTGGCGTTGGTGGACCCGAGAACAGCTGTCGGCCACCGACGTTGTACTGTCTGTCCAGGTCAATCTGGGCAACCGGCTCTAACTGCCGATTATCGTTGAACATGTTGGCGATCTGATCCTGAGGCAGCGATTGCTGTCTGTTCAGCATGGTGATTACTGGTCTCGCAGCTGATCTGGATGGATTTGACTGGTTGAGGACTCCTCCTGGCGGCCCTGGTTGTGCTGGCGATGGAATCAGCCGACGCTGGGTGGCCAACATCCTGTAACCAGGAAACTGGCCGTCTGTGAAGTACGTCGGCCCCCGCTGTAGCTGGTCGGCTATCTTGGCGTCGACCACAGTAGCGATCATGTTGTTAAGGGTGTTGCCAAGGATGCTACTCTGGTTGACCAGCGCGTGATGGACGGCTGAATCAATTCGGTCTTGCAAAGTATGAAGGGCCGAATCGTCTTGTTCCTGAATCGGCTCCTCCACCTTCTGTTTGCCTTTTGATCCACTGGAGGAGGACGCCTTGAGTTCGTCCATGCTGAACTTGTACTTTTGATGCACGGCCCCGGACTTTGTCTGGGTGAATGATTGTAAGTAGTTGGCCTGGAGCTCTTCTACCATCTTTTGTATTCGGCTTGCTGTTCAGCAGATAATTGCTGCATCTTCACAGGCACGATGTTGTCTTGAGAAACATTGGGGCTTTTGGAGTCGACCATCTTGTCAGCTGCGTCGATGTGTCCTATCCGAGTTGACAGAGAAAGTTCCACTGGGCGTGCCAAGAAGCGTGTTGACGAGAAATTTCTCTCGTAAGCAATGCTTCTCCTCATCGACAGTGTGATCACGTTGGCGTCGCCGAGGGGAGGACCGGCTATGTTCAGCAACCGATTCATCATCAAGTCTTGGTCGACCGCCCCTCTGGTTTCAATCTTGTCGGCATAGAAAAAGCCGATGGGCAGTTGCCCAAGACCAAACTGCCTCGCCGCCGATACCGGGTACTAGAATTCATAGCTCCGGGCCACTGATCGACCTTGGTGAACCCCAGTCGGCAAGATGCAGGGGGACAAAGAGGCGGCGAACAATTCTCTGCACCTTGGGTTATCGGTTGAGTTGAGGTCATCCCAATTGAAATCAATCGGCAACTCAAATGATCCCTGGTCTGGATAGAAGTACCAAGTGCGGTTGTCGTGGGACAGCCCATCGTAAAAGGCTATGAACCATTCGGCCAATAGCTCGGCCGATTGCTTTGAGCCTTCATGCATCGCCTGGTGTCAATCTGGTTACCTTCATCGTCTTCAATCGGCTCTAGCCACAGGAATTCGGCGTCTGTCAGACGGGGCCGACCAGCTACATTCTGGGTGGCTAACACCAGCCAGATTTAGAGGAACCACCAGGGGCCACCAGTGTTGACTGGGGCGTTGGCGGCTATTTTCGTGGCAGCTTGGTGTAGCATTTGATATGAGTAGCCGACGAGGTATTTTCCCAGTGAATATTCTTTCCTGTCGACCAGGATTTCGGCCATGATTTACCAATTAGCGGTCGGCCCACAGCTTGATCCGCAGAATACAAACTTTTCCAGCCACATCATTAGGAAGGCGGTGTATTCCCGGTGGCCGACTGTCCCTTCCTTCATGTTTTGGGCGATGAAGCTGCTCCATCCGCCGATAGCTTTGGTTTTGAACTGATGTTGGCCTTTTCGGTTCAAGACGCGGGGTTAGCCGATGATTCAATGTCCAGTCCAGTTGTCATATATACATCGGCTAGTGTGATGGTCATCAGCCCTTGCCGAAAGATGAAGGCGTTAAAACTGTCGTTCCAGAAGTAGGTCGCAGCCGATAGAAGCGGCTCATCTTTCTCCATGCCAGCGATGGACAATTCCAAGCATTAGGCGAGTTTTTTCTCTTCCCACTGGGCAGACTTGGCCGACTGTATCCTTTTATACCATTCAGTCCAGGCCGCATCGGTGGATGGCCAAGCTTTAAATGTTCCGTTCCAATGGAGAGAGATGGTTTGGCGGTGTTAAAAGGGATGCGGTTGGTTTCGGCTATGATCACATCAGTTGGGTCTGTGTTGCCGATAGGTCCGAGGAAATACTTCTCCGCTTGTGTTGAATTGGGGATAAGTACTTGATGAGACATATGCTAAAGTACGAAGAAGGGGAAAAAGTACTAGTCAGGAATGATTGTGTTTTATGGTTCAGGAACAGGAAAAGTACTAATTGATAAGAGTATGGAATAAAATGCTACTGAAAAATCACCGAACGAATCGTTGATGTGAGGGTATTTGAAGAAGCAGGTTGAGAGTAAAATCGTGGATCGGAAGAAAGTACCTGAGGAAACTCGGTTGCAGCAGCGGCTGAAGCGGTTGCGACGGCGGTGGCAGATGGCGCAGTGGTTGCGGCCGGCATGACGGTGGTGGCCGGTGAGTTGGAGGTACTTGATGCAGCGGCGGAGGCCATCGGGATGCTCGGGGGCGAGGATGAGTTTGAAGAACGTGGGGAAGGTTGTCGAGCGCCGATGGAGTCGCCGGGGGAGAGAGAGAAAGGGCAGGAGGTTTGTTCGTGAGGAAGGCTGAGCACATGTTGAAGGCGTAGGCGGTTCGGCCGAGGGAGGTGGATATTTAAAGAGCACTTGGGGAGAAGCCGAGGCGGTTTAGGCCAAGAAGGAAGCAAGAGTTTGAATAGACAAGCAAATCCACAACACTTCGTATTACGAACTTGGGGGGCATGTGTTAACACTGAAATTTGGTAATTGAGTTTCTAAGTTTGTAAGGGCAAAGCGGGATCGGATCGGTTGAAGACAGGAATCGCATCGGTTAAAAAGGATCGGCTGCAGGGTTAGTCGGCTGAGGATGGATCGAATGTGAATAGATGACAGCCAATTCTGAGTCTAGAAGAAATGAGGCCGTGTCTAGTGTAGGGACTTGGAGATAAATGAAAGATTCGGTTGTTAGTTGCACGTTAAAAGATATTGCCACTTATGGATAGAGTCCTGTAATGGCAATTGTATCTGTAATCTAGAGATTTGTTAGATTGTTAGCTGTAACACGGCATAGGTCCCGTTAGGGATAATATGGTGTTTTAAACAATAGTTTAGATAGAGTCCAGGGTTGTTACAAGTGTTTGTATTTCGGGTATAAATAGGACCCGAGGCCCTCTGTAAAATGATGATTCAATCAATTCAATCTTCGGCGCATCGCCAACCTTTTCTTTAGACGAACACTCTATTTGGCTTTGGGCTGCATCGTCTCGATCCCCAAGTTCAGGTAAATGTTTGTCATTAGTGGTATGATTATCTGTTTCTAATGCTTCCATCGCAATGATACATTAGAACTAGTGATTTTACTGCGTCATATATCACATAACGCATATGAATTAGATCAATGTTTAGATCTATCTCGTTATTGGCTCGTTTCGTCAAGAACATATGGTCAATAGGGCTAGATCTAAAGGTTGGCTGGTTCATATGTGGTATCCACCATATCAAGGAGTGTAAGTCGGTTGTAACAGATTGGATGTTTCTTTTGATACTTAATGCTGCATCGAGTTCGAACAATTGAGTCGTCTTTAGAACTATCAGTGATATGTTCTTCTGAGATTTATATTATCTAGAGATAGCGTCGGGGTTTCAGCCAACCTTATTTGCCCTAATATGTTTCTTTTAACATGATTGTTACTAGATTTATATTAGGATTGCCCCTTATGTTAACATCGTGTTCCTGTCAGATGTTGCTTAGTGAAATCGGTTCCTCTCGGGCAGCCGATGACCGATTTCTGAATTGTACGTCTGATTCAGAAGTATTATCTTCACATAAGATTTATCGGAGTACTAGCCGATTCTCTGTTAGCTTTCCAGTATCGGCTAGGTTATCGATCTGTATATTTATTATTCTTCACTATATTTGGATTAAGCGGCTGATGCTGTCTCGGTGTAGCCGATCCATTCTAGTTGCTTGGCCCAAATACGTCCTACAATAGCATATATACATTCATGGATTTCCTCGGCCGATCCCGTGGGAATCTAACCTAACGCTTAATGTACACTATCTTGTTTTTCTTGTTGGTTAGCAGAACAAATCAACTGGCACGCCCTGCACGTTGTAGGCAGTCGAGAAGGACCTGCACTGGAGTCAAGCAGATCTCCCAGGCCAGCGCATGAGAGAGATTTCTCGTCAACAATGCTTTAACAATCTTAGCCGATGTAATAAGTCCAATTTTGAATAAGCTAATACTCCGATTTATCTTATGAAAGATATTGATCTAAGCTAAATACGCTAAACCTAGATCAGTCGGCTGTCGGCTGTAGCTGACAAACTGATTCCGGCTTAGAGCATTCTACTAGAGCAAGATCTTAATATAAGAGGCGGTTTTAATGAATCTGATAGTAAAATATACTAAAAGAGTATTAAAACAGGTAAGGCCGGCTGAAGCCCCGGCACTATCTCTAAACATTTGCATCTAGCCGAACAGATCACAAAGGCTCTAAAAATGACTTAATAGATCAATGTTGATGCAACATTAAGTATAAAAAGAACAGTCTGATCTACTGTAGCTGATGTAAATACCTCGAGACGGTGGATATCACATATAATTTAGGCCAACCTTTAGACCTAGCTCTATCGGCTGCTGGTTCTTGACAGAAACGAGCCGACATCTAGACAGATCTAAACATTGTTCTGGATTATATGCGATATATGATAACTAGCGCATCATAAATCATCGAATTTAGAGTGTCATAATGATGGAAGCACTAAATTCGACGAGATACATCACTAATGACAAACATTTACCTTAACTTGGGGATCGAAACGATGCAGCCCGAAGCCAGATCAGTTACTAATCTGAAGAAAACGGAGGCGATGCACCAAACGTTGTATTGATTGTGATTGAATCCAATGTTTACAGGGGTTTCGGGTCCTATTTATACACAATTACAACAAAGACCGCGCTAAACACGGCTACAACTAACTACTATATCTATACGACAAAAGCGCAGGAAGCAATCCTTTGCCGCCTTTACAATAGGGTTATCTCTAAACAAATTTCTAATTTATATACATTTGCCGTTATGGGACTTTATCCCTAGATGGCAATATCTCTTAATGCGCAATTTGGAAACCAAATCTTCTATTTTATCTCAAAATATCTGCATCAGAAACGGCTTCGACTTCTCTGAACTTGGAATCGGCTATCGGCTGTTCTTGTCTGATTCAACGTTAGCCGACTGGCTTCGTAGCCGATCGCATCTCAGCCGACCCGACCTCTGTTTCTCCGTCAAACTAGCCGATCAGATTCTGCTTCAACTCCAACTAGGACTTAGGGATTTGGTTACCAAATTTAGATGTTAACACCTCGGCAGCCTCAAACTCAGCTGGTAGAATGAAGACCATGTTGACTGATGCCGAGACTACTGCTTTGCCTTTTGCCGCCCTTCTAGCTTCATCGGCTAGGCTTTCGTCGGCTGGGCTTTCGTCGGCTGGGGCCGCTTGATTCTTGGTGCGCCATCGCTTTGTGCCCTGCCGACGTTGTTGCTGTTGGATCATCCGCCGTACTTCTTCCTCCTACCCCTCGCTCTTGAGCCGCTGAATTTTTCTCTTTTGCATTTTGGTAAAGAGATCCGAAGGGCACCATTGGGGGTTGGCCGATTGCTTGTCGTTGGCCTCTTCTTGATCTTCTTCCTGGAAGAAGTCTTGGTGAATGGGACTGAGCCGATCATGAACAGAAGGTTTATGTTGGTTAAGTTGAACGGCTCGAGGGACGAATCGGCTAGAACTCTCCAGTTGTGGTCCCCAGTATTCGTCCTCCCTGTAATCACTGCATGCTGGGCAATTTTCGAGGGTTGGCAACCTCATTCCTTACTCCCAACAGATCCTGAAGAACTCGCAATGCCAATGCGGGTCACAACCGTCGTGGCGGCGAAAGTATGCCACGCCCAGTCGATCTGGCGTCCTCTGGTATGGCTTGCCGCGCAGCTCTCTTCTTCCTCCTTGATCCTGTGTTGGAACCGCAGTCGGCTATCCTGCCTGGGCCGACAATCGGCCGGTCGAGCATTGGTGTGCACCATATTGATTAACGCAGGCTCTCTGTGGGGTGGCCCTGAGTCGACGATAACTGATTTTAGCGTTTCGGCTAAGCTGTACATCATTCGGTGCTGCCGATCAGCTTGCCTGTGGTCGGTATGGACCATGTTGACCGGGAAAGGGTTGCCCTCAACTTTCATCGGCTTAGCCAATTCTTCGAACTTTATCTTCTCGGCTTCAATGGCCGATTGGATTTGCTACCTGAACACCTTGCCATCATTTGTGCTGTGGGAGGTGGTGTTGTGCCACTTGCAATATTTTTTCCTTTTGAGCTCATCAGCTGATGGGATAACGTGGTTCTCTGGCAACTGAATTTGCTTCTCCTTTAGCAGCAGATTAAAGATCCTGTCAGCTTTAGTGATATCAAAGTCATATTTCTCTTCCTTGGCCGACCTTTTCAACCATTGGCAGATTATTGCTTTCTTGTTCCTGGTCCACTCGGCTGCAGCCACCTCCGCATCGCTGTCGCTTGAGTTTGTGTCCGTTGTGTAGGTGATGTGGGTGTCTTTTTTGAAGGCCTTCTTAGATTCTTGAAATCTCTGCTCGTGGGCCGTCACTTTGTGGGCCAAGTGGGCCAGGTTCTCGAAGTCTTGAGCCAAAAATCTTTCGCGGATTGATGGCAGAAGACCATGAAACGCCAAATCGGCTAGCTGGGAGTCCGATAAGATCAGACTGTAGCATTGGTTCCTCATTTCTCTGAAACGTTGAATCTAATCTTGGACCGATTCTTCGTGCTTCTGTCTGATGCTGTTTAAGTCCGACAGCTTCATCTCATGGTTGCCGGAGTAGAAATAGCTGTGGAATTGTTTCTCAAGATCGACCCAGCTCTGTATCGAGTTGTATGGTAGCGACGAGAACTAGGTGAAGGCCGATCCTGATAACGACAGCGGGAACAAGCAAACCCTGAGTGCGTCTGTAGACGATGCTTCCCCGCATTGAGCCAGGAATCGGCTGACGTGCTCATAGGTAGACACATTGTCTTGCCCAGAGAACTTGGAGAAATCTAGCACTTTGTACCAGTCTGGCAATGGCACCCTCTCTAAGTGCTTTGGATATGGGAACCGGTACATATGGCCGGAGTCCTTTGGCTTGAGGCCGAACTGATCGCGCATCACATCGGCAATCAGATCGGCCCAAGTCCTGTTTGTCCTGAGCTTGTTGTATTGGCTCGTATTGCTCATACGGTATGGGTCCTTGCCGATACTGTTTTGGTGGTGTCAACAGCCGATACTGGTGGTCATGTTGGCCTCCCGAATATTGGTATTGGAGTTGGTTAACAGCCGGAGGTGGCCAATTCGCCAGTGGTGATAACTGCTCAGGAAGGAGCCGATGGGCGCCAGAGTTGTGGTGTGGCCCTAGAACGAGGTTGCCAACTGGCTCAGGTCGCCGATGAGATCAAACATGCTCGCCAATTGCTCCTGGGAAGGATTTTGTTGTCGGTTCAGGATGAAGGGTTGTGGCATTGAAGCCGATCCATGCACGTTAGGCTGGATCGGGACCCCTCTTGGTGGATTTGGCTGCGCTGGTGGCGGTGTCGGCCGATTTTGGGTCGCCTATACCCTGTAGCCCGGGAATTGGCCGTCAGTGAAGTAGGTTGGCCCTCCTTGCAGCTGATCGGCAACCTTTGAATCAACCATGGTGGCTATCATATTGTTGAGAGTGTTGACCAGTATACCACTTTGGTTGATAAGGGCGTGATGCACAGCTGAATTGATTCGGTCTTGCAGGGTGTGTAGCTCCAAACCATCTTGTTCCTGTTTAATGTCCTCCATCTTTTTCTTCCCTTTCTTATCCTCCTCAGAGGACGTATTGAGGTCCTTGAGCTTGAATTTGAACTTTTGGAGGACAGCCCCAGATCTGGTCTGGGTAAAGGACTGCAGGTAATTAGCCTGCAGCTGCTCGACCATCTGTTTGTAGTTGGCTAGTTGCTCAGCCGACAGTTTTCAATCCTCACCGGGATGACGTTTTCCTCGTTGATTTCTAGGTTCTTGTCGCTGGACATTGTGTTGAACTCGAAAGTCTGCACTTGGTCCCACCGGGCGTGCCAAAAACGTGTTGATGAGAAATTCGATTCCCACGCACTAGCCTGAGAAATTTGCATTACTCTACTGCAGGTCCAAATTGGTCGCCTCTGGTGAATTGAGGGCGTGCTAGTTGGTTTGATCCTGTAACCAACAAGAAACAAGAAATAGGCATTAAGTTGAAATTAGATCCTACTGGATCGGATGAAGACATCAACTTACGCATAATTGCTATCCTAAAGCATATTTAAACCAAGTGATTGGTATAGATCGGCTATGCCGAGACAGTATAAATCACTTATACTAAAAGCGCATTAGGATAATAATTATCTGCATTGATAACCTAGCCGATATTGCAGATCTAATGTGAATCGGCTAATACTCCAATACATTTTATAAAAAGATATTAATCTAATCTAAATGTGCTAAACCTAGATCAATCGGTTATCAGCATAGCTTGACAGATTGATATTGGGTTAGGGCACTTAGATAGATTAAGATCTTAATATAAAAGGCAGTTTTAATATATCTAATAGCAATTAAAACTAAAGATAACTAAGACAGATAAGACTGGCTGAAACTCCAGTGCTGTCTCTAATGATAAACATTAAACTAAACAGATCTTAATAGTTCCAAAAGTGACTTAATAGGTCGATTACATGCATCATTAAGTACAAAAAGAAATATCAGATCTGTATGAGTCAATGTGAACCCCTCGAGACGGTAGACATGACATATAATCTAATTCAACCCCTAGATCTATCCTTATCGGCTGCTGTCTTCAAAAGGAAACCAACCGATTGCGGGATAGATCTAGGCATTGCTCTAGATTATAGGCCGTGTATGATAAATTGCGTAGTTTATAACCTCAGAACTAGAGTATCATAATGATGGAAGCACTAGTTCCTGCGATACAAACTACTAATGACAAGGAATTACCTTGTTCGGAGGTCGAACCCGATGCAGCCCAAGGAAGAGCAAGAACTTGTCGAAAATAAAAAGGGTGGCGATGCGCCGGTATTGATTAAGTGTGTGTTGGTTGATATATTTACAAAGAGCCCTCGAGTCTTATTTATACCCAGGCATAACGATATCCGTGTATGACACGGTCTCTACCTTATCTACTATTTACAGTATGACAATATCCCGGGACGGAGTCCCATGCCGTATTACAAAAGGAATATCTATACAACTTCCTAATTTATAGATACAATTGTCATTACAGGACTCTATCCATAGATGGCAATATCTTTAACGAACATTTGGGAACCGAATCCAATATTTATCTTTATGCACCTTTTTCTGGATCGGTTCAATCTCCATCTCCTAATCGGAATCGGCTATCGGCCATCCTTTTCCGATTCAGCCTCAGCCGACTGGTCTCCCAGCCGATTCAGTCTTAGCCGATGCGGCCCTTGTTTCTTCATAGACTACACTCCTGATCCTATTCCGCTTCAATCTTGACTCTGAACTCGGAAATTTGGTTACCAAATTTGATCATTAACACGTCCGCCACGCAATCGACGTGATGCACCTCACTAAGAACCTTTGCGTAAACCTACTGGGCTTCCTAGGTGTATACGGAAAATCAAAAGATACACTTGAGGCACGTAACGATGTGAAACATATGGCACAATACGATGGGCCTTCACCCGCAACCTAAGGAGAAAGGAGCCCACTACCTAAGGCCAGCTAGCTACACTCTAAGCAAGGCAGAGAATGAAATAATGTTTGAATTCCTGGAGAGCATCAAGGTACCGTATGGATACTCCTCGAATATAAAGGGAATAATAAGCACGAAAGATAAGAAGTTTAGAAATCTAAAGTCCCATGACTGCCATGTGCTGATGACACAACTGCTTCCCATTATAATTCGGGGTATCCTTCCCGATAATGTCCGAGCATCAATAACAAAGCTATGATCTTTTCTGAACGCAATTTCAAAGAAGATCATCAATCCAGACAGACTAGAAGACTTTCAAAATGATGTGGTCCAATGTCTTATCAGCTTTGAGATGATCTTTCCGCCTTCCTTTTTCAATATCATGACGCATCTCCTATCCGACCTTGTCAAAGATATCCGTATCCTCGGTCCGGTATTCCTACACAACATGTTCCCTTTCGAGAGGTATATGGGCGTTCTAAGGAAGTACGTCTGTAACCGTTCTTGTCCGGAGGCCAGCATCGCCACGGGATATGGAACAGAGGAGGTTATTGAGTTTTGCGTCGACTTTATTGAAGACCTTCGTCCCATCGGGGTGCCTAAATCAAGCCATGAAGGTAGACTACGGGAGAAGGGAACTCTTGGAAGGAAGGCAATAATGAACATAGACAATGACTTGTTCAGGAAAGCACATTGAACCGTGTTGCAACAATCTTCCTTGGTGGCTCCTTACATCGAGGAGCACTTGGCGATTGTTCGCTCGAAAAACATCGGTAAGACGGATGCCTGGATTACACGTCATCACATCGATGCATTCCCTGCTTGGCTGCGACAACGTCTCATAAGCAATGCGAGCATTGACCAACAAGTAGCCTTCTTGGCGAGGGGACCATCTTGCTCGATCACCACATTCCAGGCATATGAAATCAATGGGTACACATTTTACGCATGGGTCCAAGACTTTAAGAGCATGAATCAGAGCAGCGCCGTCCGCATCGATGTCGTAGGATACGATGGTATGGCTAGCATATATTATGACAACATTGATGACATAAGGGAGCTGGACTATGGACCTCTGAAGGTCCCTCTGTTTCAGTGCCAGTGGGTTAGGCTCAGTGGTGGAGGCATAACCATTGATGCAAGTGGGATGACAATGGTCGACCTGAGCAAGGTTGGATACTCAGACGAACCCTTCATCCTTGCCAATGATGTACGGCAAGTTTTCTATGTCAAGGACATGTCTAGCAAAGCAAAGAAGGGGAAACGGTCCGACGAGACAAAGCGTCACGTGGTTCTCCCAGGCAAAAGAAAAATCGTGGGAGTCGAGGATAGAACTAACGAAGATTACGATCAGTTTGACGGACAACCTCCGTTCGTGGTGGCGGTTGATCCGAGCATCCTCTTATCAAATGAGGACACCTCTTACTCACGCAACGATCATAACGAAGGAACAATTGTGCAGACAAAGTACGTGAGGACAACCATCACTTAGCTAATTTTTTGTATGGACAATCTTAATTAAATTAAATTTTTGAATATTATTGTAACCATTTGAATTTATCATAAATTATTGTAAATTATTGAATATTATTGAAAATACCGCAAATGTTAATTACTTATGATTGTTAGAATTTAAAATACTTTTAAATAGGGCAAATGTTAATTATATATTATTATTTAAATTTAAAATAATTTTGAATATGACAAATGTTAATTATATGTTATTATTTATATTTAAAATATTTTTTAAATAGGCCATATGTTAATTATATTTAAAATATTTAATTAAATATGATTGTTAGAATTTAGTTATATATATGTTAATTATATAGTATTTATTGAATTTAAAATACTATGTGATTATTATATTTTAAAATACATTATAATAAGACACTGTTTAAATATTTAATCCCGGTTTTTAACAAAAAACCGAGAAAAAATGAATTTGGGAAGGCGGAAAAATATCTTCAGTCCTCCAACCGGGACTAAAGATGCTCACCTACCTGGGGCCACCTGGCTGCTCCGCCATCTTTAGTCCCGGTTGGTGGCTTCAACCGGGACAAAAGATAAATCTTTAGTCCCGGTTGGAGCCACCAACTGGGACTAATGTATCTTTAGTCCCGGTTCGTGGCTTAAACCGGGACAAAAGAGCCCGATGACTATATATAGCAGGGGCCACGGGGGGATCCAACACTTAGCCGTTTTTCGCATCGGCGCTCTTCGTCTTCATCTCCGTCGCCGAACCCTAAAGCCATCGTGTCGCTGTCGCCATCTTCACCAGCGCTGTCGTTGTCGTCGTCGAGAGCCGCCGTCGCCGTCACTAGGTTCTGCCGCCGCCCCAATCGGTTAGTCGATTCGGCCCATCTCCCATTTCTCCTCTTGTGTGTGCCGCGTGCGCTTAGGGTTTTGGAACCGGTCGTCGCCATCGCCGCCATCACCGACGTCGCCGCCGCCGTCGCCGTCGCCGACGCCCCTTCCGCCTCCCTTGACGACGCCGCTGCCACCGTTGACACCACGCGCCCCTGCCGAGATCCCTTTGGCGCCGCCCTGCCTCCCCTCGACGCCGCCGCCGCCCTCCGCTGCGCAGATTGCCGCCGTCGCTGCCGCCGCAGCCCCCTGTCGCCACCCTCCCAAATTTGAATTATATATTTGAGTTTTGAATGCAAATGTGAATATATATGTAAATGTGAATATATATGCAAATGTGAATATATATATATGCAAATGTGAATTATATATATTTGAATTTTGAATTTTGAATTAAATGTGAATTTGTATTAAATGGATCGACTTATGTATTAAATGTGAATTTTGTGTATATATTTGAATGGACTTAGATGGACTATAAATGTGAACGTGAATTTTGTGTATACTTATGTATTAAATGGACTTATATATTAAATGTGTATTAAATGGACTTAGGGACTTTTTATTTAAATTTGAATGCATGAATAGATTTAAATTTGAATGTGAATGTGAACTTGTGAATGTGACTTGTGAATTTGAATTTTCTATTTACGAACAAACGAGAACGATAAAACGATAGAACAGACGTGAACCGCAATGACCGAACGATACAACGCACGACAGAACGACCGAACGAACAAACAAGTTCATTCATTCGTTCGGTTGTTCGTTCGTTCAGTCATTCGTTTGTTCCTTCATTCGGTCGTTACAACGTACCTCCACCTTATCTCTTTTCCTCTCCTCTCCACCTTTTCTCCCTCACGAAATCCTCCTCTCTTTCTCTCCTCTCCTCTCCACTTCCTCTCCTCTCCACCTTATCTCCCTCACGTCATCCTCCTCCAGACGAACGGACGTGAACGTACGATAGAACGAACGGAAGTGAACGAACGAACGTGAACGAGTTTATTCGTTCGTTTGGTCGTTCGTTCGGTCGTTACAACGTACCTTCACCTTATCTCTTCTCCTCTCCACTTCCTCCCCTCTCCACCTTATCTCCTTCACGACATCATCCTCTCCTCTCCACTTCCTCTCCTCTCCACCTAATTATCTCCCTCACATCATCCTCCTCCAGACGAACGGCCGTGAACGTACGATAGAACGTACGATAGAATGAACGGACGTGAACGAACGAACGTGAACGAGTTTATTCGTTCGTTCGGTCGTTCGTTTGGTCGTTCGTTCGGTCGTTACAACGTACCTCCACCTTATCTCTTCTCCTCTCCACCTTATCTCCCTCACGACATTCTCCTCTCTTTCTCTCCTCTCCTCTCCACTTCCTCTCCTCTCCACCTAATTATCTCCCACACATCCTCCTCCTCTAGACGAACAGACGTGAACGTACGATAGAACGTACGATAGAATGAACGGACGTGAACGAACAGACATGAACGAACGAACGTGAATGAACAAATGATAGTTTCCTGTGTTCGTTCGATTTATGGTTTAGGGTTTAGGGTTTAGGGTTAGGGTTAGGGTGGAGTGCCAGGTACCTCAACAGGTGGCATACATAATTTTGTCTATGTTTTTTTCTAGGTAGACATACATAATTTCACTGAATAATTGATACATGTATTAACTAAATAATTGTTTTCTTTTTAGAATTCTTTGATTAAGTCCTCGAATCCACAACAATCAAATGGCTGATCGTGACGACGAACAGTTTCTTCTTGACGAGATCGCACACGGTAGCACCCAGTATTACACTGAGGAGGGCACCGAGGATCCAAATCAATACCTCAACGAGGCGGGGAACGAGGGGGGGAACGAGGAGGGAAACAAGGAGGGGAATGAAGGCTCCTCGTTTGTTGGACAGAAGAGGGCACGCGGGCAACGCGGTGTCAGCAAGCGCATTGAGGGTCGACATGTCATAACGGAAGTAGCACCGGACGGTCGAGCAAGTGCCCAGCGGACGCCGCAAGGAAGTTTGTGGCACACAGCGGATGGGTGGCGAGGGATCACGTGCCCATGAGCGTTGTGAAATGGACGTGATCAAGGACAGGAGGAGATGAGCAGAGCTATCTCCCGGACACAGAGAAAGAGATGCTCTGGACGACAATGCTACAGACGTTCACCATCCCAGACAAGGTCAAGGATTGGACGTTAAAGAAGATGACTGAGCTCTTTAGGGACTATAAGAAGGAGTTACACAAGAAATACGTCTTGAAGGGCTAGAACCCAAACTTTGACAAGTTCTTCGATGGAGAACTATTCATAGACAAATACTCAATGGACTATTTCTTCGATGGAGGTGACAACTTCTTTATCCGATTCAAAGACATATTCTACCTGTACCAGCTTGATGCCCTCGACGTCTCTCTTCTAGCCATGTGAGTCTTGTAAGTATCGTTCAGTTATATTTATTTCATTCCTTAGCTCCTTGTATTCATGGACTGGCGATCCAATATTGCAACAAGCAAGAAGATCCCAAACATGGATTCATGGACCCACGAAAAATCAACACCGCGATGGTTGATCAATATCCGGAGCAAACAGAGGATAATATATACAATGTGCTGGTGCAGCACCACAACAAGACGTTCATCCTTCTGCCCTAACATAGCGTAAGTTTTTTCTACCTTCCGTACCAATTTCAATCTCGTGCATACATAAAGTTTCATATGTGTCATCTCAACCAATTTGCAGATTCCACTGGGCTCTGTTCGTAATTGACATGGATCACTCGCAGATCCATGTCTTTGACTCAATGGACAAACCAGAGTCCACGTACACAAAGATATTTGAACTGTTAAGCGGGTAATGTCATCTTACTTGTTATTGCATATATGTAGTTCTTAGATAATTACTAGCTATCTTTCAACTGCACGTAGGGCATGGGCACGGCTTTGGGTGAATGTTCGCGGGAATTGGAAAGATAAGCTCTCTATGAGGATGAACTTTCCAATGAGTAACATGCTCCAAAGTTGTATTGAATCATTAATTTGTACTAAAATATAAAATGTATATTCAATATGTCGTCATTTCTCCTTTAGTGTGCGAAACAGGCGCAGGGGACCAACTTATGCGGCTACTATGTCTGCAACTACATTCACCGCTTTATTACCAAAATCAATAGTCTCGACGATATAGATGTACATATAACAACCATTCATGCATTACGTCTTGATTTCTTATTCATTTCATATATTTATTTCTCATTTATTCGAAGTAATGACAATTTATGCAAGTAAGAGACAATCTCCTCCACGCGACTTTCATACAGGTTGCTCAAGAATAATTGATGAAATTTATAAACGAGCACATTATTGATCCCGCGGGAGAATTCTACTTTAGTTTAAGTAACTTTACCACTGGATCCACAAAGTAGACTATTTTTTATAACATACGAAATATATATGGATATTCTACATATGTATACATATTTTGGTAATATATGTATATATTTCCTTTATTATGTTCATTTATATGTGTGTAAAATATATATTTATACATATATGTGCATGTTGCGTATATATGTATAAATATATATGTGTGTAAAATATGTATGCATAATATATATAATTGAAAGACAGCAAGCTAGCAGCTAGCAGAAAAAAATTAAAAATAATTAAAAAAAATCTTTAGTCCCGGTTAGTTACACCAACCGGGACTAAAGATAGTGAAGCCAGCCACGTGGCATCAACATCTTTAGTCTCGGTTATTCCAACCAGGACTACAGATGCCGATCTTTAGTCCCGCTTTCGTGGTCCCGGTTTGACAACTGGGACTACAGGGGATTACGAACCAGGACAATAGTGAGTTTTTCCACCAGTGTTAGTGTGAAGCACAGCGGGTGGCTCTTACACGATCCATGTGTAAACCTGCATCTTGTGCCTTCTTTACGTGGTATATTTCAATGAGGTCAAAGAGATAAATAATGATCAAATGCAGGTATGGCAAACTGTTATGCAATTGAGTTCTCTACTCTGTGATCTCATGTATGAACTGTTTTTTGAATATATTTTTTAATCCAGATACTTGATGAATGAATTTCAGTATATTGACATCAAGCGTCTCGCGACATGGATGAGTACAAGGTTTACCATATCATTGATTTCTTGCTTGCTCAACGGCCCTGATGTAACATTTTCGAGGAGGCGCCTGTATGCAGCACTTTTGTATGGAACTTGTTGTTACACACTGCTGCAGAAACAACAATTGGTGTCGGTTGGAAGACCGTCATGGGTGTCGGATTTCTAAACCGATACCTAGCAGATGACACCTTCAAGGTGAACTAAAGGTGAACTTTGAGGTTTCAGGAATAAAAAAAAAGGTCGTCTCAATGTAGCTCCTCATCCCACATCCATCCGCAGCAAAATAAAAAAATGAATCATAATTTTTTTGGCACATATAAAGAATTTCATCAGTCCAATTAAAATCCATTACACGAATTATTTGAAATGTAAATAACAAGATGAACAAATCAGAAAAAAAATTGAAGACCATCCGCACGTCATGGAGTAACTTGTACTCACCGTCGTGGAGAAGCTTCTCCACACACCATGCTGTGCTGAAAAGGGTGTGGCGACAAGAGGGATGTGCCAGATCTGGCCGTCCCTAAGCACAAGTGGGAAGGGGCGGAGAGGAGGGGCAGCGTCGAATCCAAACGTCCCAAAGCACTGGTGAGGAGCGGCGGTGACAGATCTGGCCATCCGTGAGCGTCGGTGGGGAGGGACGGAAACGAGGAGGGTCCACGTCGGATCCAGCCATCCCCGAGCGCCAGTGGAAAGGGGCAAAGAGGAGGAGGCGTAGGAGAAGGAGAGAGGCTGGTGCCGACGGGCGCCGCTGAGCAGGTGAGAGGGGAGAGTGAGAGGCGAAGATGAGAAGAGCAAACACAAAGAGGAGAAGAGGTTCTGGAGAGGGGATAAGGACGCACAAGGGAAAGAGGAGAAGAGTGTGATTTTTTTTCTTTCCCATGCTGCAATCCTGTCGGCTCAGCTCGGTTATATCGAGTGTCGATTATTTTAAAACCGGCACCGTCTGAAGGGAGTCATATGTTCCCGTTTCTATTAAAAATTGGCACATATCTCTTCACAAAGGTGTCAGTTCTACCGAATGGCGCCTCCTAGGTGCGTCCCTTGGTGGAAAAGGCCTAGGTGCCGGTTTTGGCATTTTCGGCACCTATAATGCTGTCGGCTTTTCTTCCCATCTACAGCAGCATATTTTGGTTCAAAAAACAGAACAAAAAGTTGAGCCCTGTAAGTACAGCTATACATAGAAGAACAAAAATTTGTTCAATAAAACATTGGAAGATGGCCTAAGTCGTGATAGTCAATAAAACATGTATTTATTCCAAGTTCACAATACAAATTTCTAATGCTCTGTTACCTCCTCGAGCAAATAAGTTACTGCAGAAGCCTTGAAAGCCAAGTTTTAGGTGGGGCTTTCCTTTGCTGTCGGAAAGAATGTGCCACCTGTTTGTACAAACTGCAGTCAATGCTGGCCAATAAAAATAGATGGGGGTAGAGTGCTGGCTTGTGCTACTTGTAGCTTTTCATCTTTCTCATGCATGATTTTCATGGAAGACTATCCGCTTTGTATTTTTTTCCATTATCGTATACGACCTTAGGTTTAGGACGCATGCAGGAGTCCCTCATCTATACAGAAGTTTGTTAAAAATTTCCATGTAAATTTTAAATCAGGAACTTGCACTTCTTCAGTATGCCATGATGTTTTTCACTAATTTAGTTGTCTATTCAGATTTCTGAAGATGATAGATGGATTCTACTGCCTGCTTGAAGAATTGAACCATCCTTGGTATCCTGGTTGAGGGTGAAGAGAGCTTGTTTCAATTCTATAAACTCATAATCTCTCCCAAAAGCATGTGTAGCTGTAACAAGGACAATGGACGATGATTAGCCCAAGCAGAAGCGGTCCATCCTTTTCTCCTGTGAATCCACCTTTTTCTGCTGCGAATAGATCGTAAGATGCTAGCAAAGAACTCGCATTCTTGACAATATGAGAACATCAGGAAACAGACTGTGGCCGCTTTGACATGGATGAATACACCTGTTATTTTTAGGCAGGTCCTATCCTTTTTGGACCAAATAGACTTTGCCTCGTATTCATAACATTGACGTTTGGAACCATCATGAAATACATATAATTGAACTGTTTTACTCTATGTGGTGCTAATATGAGCCCTTACAGTTTTTTTATGCCAAAATATTGCACAATGAACAAGTTAATGGTTAAATAGGATAGGAAAAAAGGTTTTCAGCTATGGGAACATGTTCAAGCAACAAAATAATTATGAATAGTCTGTGACCCAACCTTCGGAATATGTTATTGATGAAACAAATATGGTATCTTCTTTGGTCAAATCGTTACAATGTTCCCTCCCTTCCTCTGTTCTCTTCACCTCCAGCTTATTAACCGGCCCCTCTCCTTTCTCCTCCACCCTTAGTCCCAGCAATCATCCAGGTTAGCTGGTGCCTGGAGACCCTATCCAACTGATCTACAGAGCTTACTGCATGCAGTACAAACCATGACGTGAAATTGTAGAAATAATATCATTATCCTACTCCACCTTTTTTTGGAGCTAGTAACTAAAGTTCATGTGTCTACCGCTAATTAGCTATGCATATGCGATTCATTTTGTAGCTAGCAATAGGATGTCAAGATGTTCTGACTGAGGGTGCAATACACATTGTAAAACTCTCTAGTTCCAGAAATAAAAGGAAATGTTGCAAAATACTACTATAAGGTTTGCGCTCACGGCATTGTTGATTTATGCATTCACGTTGACATTGATCACTCAACACTACGAGAAAAACAATTTTCACAGACACCTCTCTTTATTTTCATAGGCAGGTCAAAAGAAGACATGCTTGTGAAAATGTGGAGGGAGTCCCCGGTCAAGAACCGTGTAACGTACCCAAATTTCGAAATTTCGAAATTTGACTTTAATAGAATAATAAAAATGTGATTCTAAGTTAATGACCTAAAATTCTTCACATGAAACCTATATAAGGTTTAACTAGCGAGTGCACACACAAAATTTTGGGAAAAATTTAAAACCGTTTCTATGCCTTTCAAAAAAATGAAACATAAGATGGATATGATTATTTTTGTGCGACTTGAGTCCTTTGGTGTGTTTTTATTTTAAATGCACTTCATAATAGGTTTCATATGCGTCACATTAACTAGAAGTAGATAATTAGGATAAAGGAACTAATATCAAGACATTGAAAATCATTTCCAAAAAATTATACAACTTATCTATTACAACCTAATATGTCATTACTGTAGAACACTTTAAAGGTGTCGGTTGCAAACCTGGCATATGTGTCGGTTTCGCAGCCAGCACCAATTACTCGGTACCTATGATGCTAGGTCATTGGTGCTGGTTGTAGAACCAAACCTTTGTGTTCTCCTCGATTAAAAAAAAGCTGGCTTAAAGCATCGGCTCACTAAAGCATCAGCTCGATGAGCCAATGGTTTCGAGCAACCCTCTTCAAGCCGCCCCTAAACACTTTCCATCCTTCACAGGTGAACAACAATCAAGAACATTATTCCCCATCCCATCTTTCACAGATCGGCAACAACAATCAACAACAATAATCCCCATCTCTTTTAAACAAATCCTTCACAGATCAACAACAACAATCAAGAACTACACAAGAACTACACAAGTAAGATGAACACCAACTGCACAAACAAGAAACTAATCTCTCCCCGGTCGTACCGGAGTCACTGGCACCATCGGAGAAGCGCTGTGGAGGTCGCCGCCTGGGGTCCCTCTCCACGCCGAGGTTGCCATCGGGGTCCCACTCCAATGCCGAGGTCGCCGCCGCTAGATCTGGTGGCATGCGAGCTCCCGAGCGGCCGGATCTGGTGATCCTGAGCGGACGTAGGCGATGGGGCATAGGCACGGAGGAAGGAGAGGATGATGGGTGGCGGCGCCGGATTCAGAGATGGGGCAGCGATGGGAGGCGATGTGGTGGTGTTGGGGCGATAGGGCAGCGAGATGACCGGAGGAATGGAGGAGTCACGATTTATAGGGATGGGGAGCTCGCCAGAGACGGAAGATGGGGAGGATGGGCAGCGATGGGGCGGCGAGAGAGGACTTCGGATGCATCGGATTGATAAGGATGGACTCGACTTCAGGTGCGCTCGGCTCGGTGGATAAGGATGGACTGGACTGATCGTGGATTACATGCTCGGCTCGGTTTTTCTTATAGATGTCGGTTTTTTAAAAAAACTAGTACCAATAGCATAGGTGTCCGTTTTTTTAGAACCGACACCTACTGTTTTATTATAGGTGTCGGTTTTTTAATAAACCGGTATCAATAGGTGCCAGTTTTTTTAGAATCGGCACCTATTGTTCTTCAAAAGTGTCAGTTCTTTATCTTTTACCCCACGGACGATGAAAAACGTCAATAGGTGCCGGTTTTAAATAAACCAACACCTATATGCCGATACCTATGAGGGTTTTTTTGGTAGTGTGTTTTGAAATCCATCATCTAATTTGGCAACTCATCTGAATGTATGTCGGGAGCATAGAAGGAGGTAATCACATTACTCACACACATATATTATATATGTCTCCCCTTAATTATCACATGAATTCTCCTTAGTTTGTTAAAAATATATCGAAGATCATATGGAATTATGTACGAGGAAACTGGAAATCTGGCATATTAACATCATCTCAGGCCATGCATAGGTTAATTATAATTTTAATAATTAGTAGGTTGCGTTTCCATAATAACAACATATATATATAAGGTCAAGCTTTGTAAATTTCTAAAAATAATTAGTGCAACAATAAATTAGGAAAAAAATCATAAAAATACTAATTAATATCCACAACTCACTAGAATTTTGGCCTGACTTAATCACACAATTTGCTACCCCAAATAAATCTCTCAAAACAGCAAAACATGAAAAATTACAGATTTCATTCAGCCTACTTTGCAACTGACTGAAAATTCAATCATGAAATATCTTCCCCTACCACTTACAACCTGTCCCCACTTAAAACCTATAGACCATATTATCCCCTACCACTTACAACCTGTCCCCACTTAAAAGTCACACGGAAAGAGGGAGGAAACCCATGTCCACAGTTTGAGACTTAGGCTGAGTTTGTTTGTTGGTTTCCCCAACTCACCTCCCTCGTTTTCTCCACGCACACACTTCTCAAACTGTTAAACTGTGTATTTTTATAAAAAATTTCTATCCGAAAGTTTGCTTTAAAAATTTGTATTAATCTACTTTTTAAAAAATAAACTAATACTTCATTAATAATACGCTAATAAATCGCTCCATTTTGAGAGGGATTACTTCCCATCTACAACCAACGAAAGCAACCTTAGGGCCTGTTTGTTTCCACCTCTGGCTGGCTTTTTAGCCTGAGAAGCCAGAAGCTAAAACAAACATCTGGCTTTTCAATCTGGTTTTTGAAAAGCAAAAAGCCAGAATTGAACTAGAAAAGCCCAGAAGATAGAAGCTCACTTTGGGTAGCTTTTCTGGCTTTTGAGGGAAAGTTAGAAATAATTTCTTGCTTGTCATCGTTACACAAAAAAGGTTTAATACTAAATAAGCAAACTCAAAAGCTAGCTCCCAAACAGCTTCAGGTTCTGGCTTCTGGCTTCTGGAGTTTCTGGCTTCTGGCTTCTGGAGTTTCCAGCTTTTGGCTTTTGAAAAGTTGAACCAAACAGGGCCTTAGTCTCTAGGTGGTTTTTCGTGGTTCTCTCCCTTACAAGTGGGCCATGATACCGTGAGACTCACATCTCTGCAACAAAACATAATGCCAGCTCACCCTCCACTCTAGGAACGCAGACACGCAGCAAGACACACGCCACACCCTCAGGTCGCCACCAAGCGGACCACCACCTAGTCTACCTCCACCACTCGAGCCCACCTCTCCTTCTCAGCCTCACTTCTCCTTCCTCCTCATGTTCCAGTCATTGAAATCATGAAAGCAAGTTTTTGAAGTCTCCTCCTTTCCCCAATCCATCAGCGGCCGCGAAGAAGGCGATGGTGCAATCCCCCACTTAATAGCTATCTTATCTTTCTCTTTCACGTTCCTTCTTTTATGTGCTACTTTGAACTTACTCCAGGTTAACCAGTAGATCAATGGGAACACGCCCATGCCAAAGGAGCTCGTGGGTCCGGTCACGTCCAAAAATTCATCCAAAATGTTCAGACTATTTTGCGTATTAAATCCTTGTCCAGGAATCAGCCGAAGTACACAAAACGACAAATTAATACATAGATTTAAGCATAAAAATAAAGCGTAAAATAAAATACTTACTGAAAAGACACTTAGTCATCACACCCAAAAGAAACAGCAGTGAAAAATAAAAAGATCCTAGCGAAACTTCAACTTCACTCCACAGGCAAACTCAACTGGGGTCTGAGCCATGATCTTCTAACACCATCTTCAACTTAGAAGCGCTACACTTCTGAAAAGGGGAAAATCGCAAGGGTGAGTACAGCCAACATACTCAACAAGCCACACCGAGAAATGCAGACGTGCGAAGAGAGACAAGAGTGGCTTGGGCTATTTTGCATAAATGTGGTTATAAACATTTAATGTTTAAAAATAGTAAAACAGTTGATTAAGTTGAGTAATGTTTTATCCACTACTGAACAACGCTATCCCACGTTGAATAGGCCCAACCATTCCATCTGAACTACACCAGTTCTATTAAGTCCAAATTATTTAGTAGTGTGAGACTAATCATAGTGAATATGGTCGATCGTCCATAACTGCGGGCAGGGCTATTCAAATAGTTTTACTCTAATAAGAGATACAAACCTTTACCCACAACACACGATTCCACATATGTTAATATGCCCTGAAGTATCACCATGATACTACAAAGGGGGAAATCGTGACAAGACCTTTCACATAAGCCCCCTTAACCAATCGTACCACACCAAGGTTTCACCCAGTGGGCAGCCTCCCCGCATGTCGCGGTAAATCTGAAGTCGATCAACCGGTTAAACCCTAGCCGACCAAACTCCATCACGCTCACCCTCACTAGGTACGTTGGCCAGAGGAAAGCTATACTACGAGTCAAGCAGTTACCCATGAACCGGTCCTTAATTGCCACGAGCACCCTAACAGAATCATTAAATCATGTGCTCACAACCCACCATTATGTCATATTTCAGTTGAAATAATTATGACCAATAAGACATGGACAAGTGTTACGAGTTTGCAGCTCATCAGAGACTAGAATAAATAGTATAATTATCCCATTTAGTGAGCTAGTGGTAATTAATCATGACTAAGCGTATAAGCTAAAATCAATATCACTGACTAAACCTAGCCCAATTATTACCCAAGGTTGACAAAGGAATTGATATCAAGTAAATATGGCACAAGCAAACAGATAGATATTCCCATCATTTCATGTAAATAACCAAACATGCACTTTATTTGTAAACAGTAAAACATTTATAAAAATATAGGATCAATATGCTTCAAGGAAAGTATGACTTGCCTTGCTTCTTCAAACAGACTTCTGGACTCTTTTCCTTGCGAGCGCGAACTCCGAAAACGGCGAAATCTACACTCTAGCACGCAAAATGAGGAAACCCTAATAAAAACCAAATAACGGTACATAAACAGTAAACAAACATGCAGAGCTCAATTTTATATGAATTTTGCAATGTGAATGGCCTAGTTTTGAGTTCGTATGGATTATATATGAGTTTTAGAAGTTTTGGACCAATTAAATGAATTCAGGAAATTAAAATAATTTATTGCACAATTTTTTAGTATTTTTAAAGGAAAAGGCGATCTTGACATCGGCGTAGAAACTAACGTCGATTCTTGTGGAAGCGAGGCGGCGTCGGCCGAGCGAGGCGGGCGTCGGCCTAATGAGGGCTGACATCAGCCACGACGGCAACAGCGCACGGGGGTCCATGGGGGTCCACCACGTGGACGGCCCGGATCACCACGAAGGGGATCGGACGGCCATGGGGATCGATGGCCCTAATCGGTTTGGGACCGATCCGATGGCCGGGAGGCGAGGTCGGGGCGACGGGGTCGGGCAGGAAGAGAGCGCAGTGCGGGGTTGGGCGGCGGGGTCGAGTGACACCGAGAAAGGTGATGCGTGCGGGAGGCATGGTCGGGTGAGGAAGAGCGGCGATGCGTGCAGGGTGGTGAGACGCGACACGGCGGAACAGGGGCGACACGGTTTGGGAACGGTGGTCGGGAGAGAGAGGAAGAGAGGGGAGGGAGGAATTGCTCACCGAGGCCGCCAGAGTTGGAGGGATGATGGCAGCGGTGTGAATTGGCTGCGATCCGAGCGCGGCAGTGATGGTCGGGACGTGCGGGATGCGGTGAAGGCGGCGACGGCCTTACCGCGCGACGGCGGTGACTAGAGCGGTGGCGATTGCAAGCCGGAGGCGGCAACCAGCGGTGGGGTATGGGATTTGTGGTGGCGGGGGCGTTGCGGCGCGGCCCGAGGACGGGTGGTGGCAGTCGGGGTGCGGAGTGTTGCGGGGATGGTGGTGGTGGCATGGCATGCAACGGTGTCACACCCTGAGTTTTGCTCCTTTTAAAATCATTTAAATAATTCCCTCGAAGAAAACGAATTTTTGGAATTGACCTGGAGCAAATAAGCAATTTTAAAGTACAATTAATAAGTGGAAATGGCATGGTAGGATTTTTCTTGGATTACACATGCCAATATATATTAACTAGATTTTTAGTGAAATTTTTAGAGCAATAGAAATAATTTTTAACCAATTAAACGATCTATCATAATTAAATTAAGTCACTCGGAATTAATTTCTGATTTTCCTATTCATTCCCGTAGTTTCCCCACCCAATTCCTTCGGGCCGCCGACCCATTCCCGTCTGCGCATGCACCCCTTATCTCTCCCTCGCCCGTGGGCCACGGCCCACGAGCTGATGACGCTCCGCGTCGAAGTCCGCCAGCCCTCCCTTGCGTGCTTGGGCCGCCGACACGTAGGGCCCACCTGTCGGGCCTGTCGTCCCCGTGCCCGACCGCACCGCCGCCGCACGCCATTCGCACCGTTGAGCCGCACCACCCCGCACCATCCCACACCGCACATGAGCCTCTTGCGCCGCACCCGTTCTGCCGTGTCGCGCCGCACCCATCCGCGCACGTGCCGCCGTGTCCGAGCCCAAGCGGGTCGGAAACCTAACCAAATCGGCCGCCGCAAACCTAACCTATTCGAGAAGGACGGCGAGCGATTCGCAGCCAAATCATGCGCAAATCGGTCGCTAGATCACCCCTATAAAACCCGCACGCCCTTCGCTGTTTTTCCCCATTGGCACCACGTGTTTCCGAGCCCTAATTCGCCGATGCCCAATCGCGCCGCCGCGTGCCACCGCCTTCATCCCCAAGACCGGTGAGCCCCATCCCTTTTTCTCCTTCGGTCCAGTGCGTCACCGTCGCTTCCCGTGAGGTTGCACCGCCAATCCCAAAAGCCTAGCGTCATGTCGCTCCATTTCCAGAACCTCACGCGCTACCCGTTGCCATCGCCTGTGTCACCGGCAAGCCAGCCGGCCGCCACACGGGCATGGCCGGCAGGGCCGAGGTCGGCCGTCGCCCGGCAAACCCTAACCCCTTGTTGACGAGAAATCTTTCCCACGCGCTGGCCTGGGAGATCTGCTTAACTCCAGTGCAGGTCCGTTCTTGGCTACCTTTGGTGATTAAGGCATGCCAGTTGGTTTGATCCTGTAACCAACAAGAAACAAGAAATAGACATTAAGTTAAAATTAGATCCTACGGGATCGGCTGAAGTTATACATAATTACTATCCCAAAGCGCACTTAAACTAAGTGATTGGGATAGATCGGCTATGCCGAGACAGTATAAATCACTTTGGCTCAAAGCATGTTAGGGTAGTAATTATCTACATCGATAGCTTAGCCGATACTGCAGATCTAATATGAATCGGCTAATACTCCAACACATTTTATAAAAAGATATTAAGCTGATCTAAATGTGCCAAACCTAGATCAATCGGCTGTCAGCTATTGATATCGGCTTAGGACACTTAGATAGATTAAGATCTTAATATAAAAGGCATTTTTAAAATATCTAATAGTAAATATAATCATAAAGATAATTAAAACAGATTAGGCCGGTTGAAACCCCGGCACTGTCTCTAAAAATAAACATCTAGCCAAATAGATCTTAATAATTCTAAAAGCGACTTAATAGATCAATATGATGCAGCATTAAGTAAAAAAAGTATCAAATCCATAAAGACCGATGTAAACCCCTTGAGACGATGGATACAACATATAACCTGGTTCAACATCTAGATCTAGCTCTATCGGCTACTGTCTCCCGAGAGAAACCAGCCGACGGTGAGGTAGATCCAGATATTGCTCTAGATTATATGGTGTATATGATAATTTCCGCAATTCATAACATCAAAACTAGAGTATCATGACAATGTAAGCACTAATTTTGATGATACAAACCACTAATGACAAGTAATTACCTGGCTTGGAGATCGAGATCGATGCAGCCTGAAGCGAGACCAATAACTCATCTAAAATAAAAAGGTTTGGCGATGCACCGAGTTTGTATTGATGTGTGTGTTGATTTTTTTACAAGGAGCCCTCGGGTCTTATTTATACCCAGGCATAACAATATCCGTGTAAGACACGGTTTCTTCCTTATCTACTATTTATAGTACAACAATATCTCGGGTCACAGCCCCATGTCGCATTACAAAAGGAATATCTAAACAAGTCCCTACTTTAGAGATACAATTGCCGTTACAAGACTCTATCCGTAGATGGCAATATCTTTAGCGCATATTTGGGAACCGAATCTTAACATTTATCTTCAAGCTTCCTTATCAGAAACGGTTTCGTCTTCTTCTCTGAATTAGAATCGGCTATCAGTTGCCCTTGTCTGATTCGGCCTTAGCCGACTGGTTTCCCAGCCGATTTGGTCTTAGCCGATGTAGCCTCTGTTTCTCCGTCAATCACAATTCCGATCCGATTCCGCTTCAATTTTGGCCTTGAACTTAGGTATTTGGTTACCAAATTTGGTCGTTAACACATGCCCCCCAAGTCCATGATAAGATAATATCGTGGATTTGCCACTTTTTCGAATTCCCACATGACTCCCGTCCTATTCCGTTTCGGCTGTCACAAAATTTCTTTAAATAGCACTCACCTTGCGCCGAACAAAGCCACACTGTCACTTTCGCATCCTCTAGCCCTAGCCAAAAAAACTTTTCGTCTCCTCGGCGACCCCGTTGGAACCCGAAGCGCGACCTCACCGGCAAATCCTTCCACGGCGCCGATCCCATTCATCAACGGCGTCCACAAGCACTCGCTCCGACACAGCCCAGGCAGAATGCCCAGAGGCAAGTTTCATCGGCTACAGCCCCTTATTCCTTGCAACTTGGTTTTTATCTTCTGTAATCTTGTTCTTCCATCTTTTAATTCACAGCACCTCGTCCACCAAATCACCATACCAGACCTTGCTAGCCCCAATCATTTCTTATTAGGGCCGATCGACAACTTAGACCCTAGCGAGTTCATCAATGTAGAAACAAACTGGATTCCCTTTAGATTTTGCACCCCTGACCTAGCCCACTGGTCTGGTGCTTTTATGTCCTGGCCCTCAACAGACAAATCTTGGCCAGCTTGGTACTCAAGGATGTCTACTAGGCAGCAAACCCATTGGACTGAACTAGGTATAAGCCAATGCCTAGCTTTGACAATAGCCGACATGTCAAAGGACGAGCCCCTCCTATCGGCTGCCACCTACTTCTGGTCGGATACGCTAAATGTGTTTTTGTTTAGACAAGGGCTGATGACACCAACTCTCTTGGATGTGGCAATGATCACGGGATTGGATATAACCTCCACAGTGGACCTAGCCGGCTTCAACATAAAATGCACTCATAATTTCAAGACCAAAAGCATAGGAGGTTGGAGCGGCTTTATATCAATGAACAGCACATATGGTCCAATCTCCGAGAGAGAACACACAGCTTTCGTCCTGATGTGTGTTGACGAGAAATATCTCTCACGCGCCGGCCTGGGAGATCTGCTTGACTCCAGTCCAGGTCCTTCCTAGCTGCCTTCAATGTGCAGAGCGTGCCAGTTGATTTGATCTGCCAATCAACAAGAAAAAATACAAGAAAGTATCCGTTAAGCGTTAGTTCAAACTCCCGCGGTGTCGGCCGAAGAAATCCATAATCGTACACACGCTATTCCCGGCCATATTTGTACCAAGTGACCGAAGCGCATCGGCTACGCCAAAATGATCATCAGCCATCCGGCCCAAACATGATGAAGAATAACGAATATACAGATCAATAAACCAGCCGACCCCGGGAAACCGTCATCAAATGAGCTGATGCTCCAATGATTCTCGCACAATCGTAACATTCCCAGATCAAGGACGTAAATAAATACAACATAGATACAAACCACAGCCCTACAGCAGATCTGATGACAATCATATTGAAAGAAATACGTAAAAACAGATACGGTTGGCTGAAACCCCGACGCTATCCCCAGATAATGCAAATCCAAAAGAATACATTGCCAACGATTCTAAAGACGACTCTATAGTTCAATCTTGATGCAGCACTGAGTATCAAAAGAAGCATTCAATCTATCACTTTCGACTTACACTCCACAAGATGGTAGATACCGCGTACGAACCAACCAGCCTTTAGACCTAGTATCGCTGACTACGCATCCTTCACAAGACGAACCGCAAAATAGATCCAAATACCAGGTTGATTCATACACAGTATATGATACATAGCGTAGCAAAACTACTGAATCCAATGTGTCATTGTGATGGAAGCATTAGAAACGAGTAATCTCACCACTAACGACAAACATTTACCTGAGTCCGGGGATCGAGACGATGCAGCCCGAAGCCAAACAGGGTGTTCGTCCAAAAGGAAAAGGATGGCGATGCGCCGAAGATTAGATTGATTTCGATTGTCTTTTTACACGGGACCTCGGGCCCTATTTATACCCGAAATATGAATATCCGTAACAACTCCAGACTCTATCTAAACATCATATTATCCCTAACAAGATCTATTACAACTAACAATATAACAAACTCCTAAATTACAGATACAACTGCCATTTCAGGACTTTATCCACAAGTGGCAATGTCTTAAAATGCGCCATTAACATCCGAACCCCCACTTAATCTTCAAGTTTCTACATTGGATACGGTTTTCTCTCTTTTAAACTTGGAATCGGCCGTCGGCTGCTCCATTCAACTCATTCCCAGCCGACCAGCATTGCAGCCGATTACTCCTTCAGCCGATACAACCCCTGTCTTCAGCCGATTCTGATTCCACCTTGCTTCTTTAGGACTCACGAACCTTATTACCAAATTCAAGCGTTAACACATGCCCCCCAAGTCCGTAACATAAAGTGTTGCGGATTTGTTTATCCACTCAAACTCCTATTCCCTTCTCGACCCAAATCGTTTCGGCTTCCCCCACGAGCCCTTTAAATATCCACTCTCCTCGGGCGATCCACCCACGCTCCCATCGTGCACTCGGCTTCCTTCTCAAACAAACCTCCTGCCCTTCTCTCTCTCCTCCGGCGACTTCATCGGCGTTCGACATTCTCCACATCCTTCGAGCCCCATCGTCATCTCCGACCTCCCCGATGGCCTCCGCCGCGACTTCCAGTACTTCCAACTCACCGGCCACCGTCGCACCCACTGCGACCGCAACCACCCGCCGCCGGAACGCCTCGGCCACCGCTATGAACGAATTTCCTCAGGTATTTCCCTTCTATATTTTTTATTTTTACTTTGTAATCTCACCCTCAACTCGCTTCCCCATGCGCCATTATTCCAGACGTTGCTTAGCAACTTCAATATCACCTCATCCCGCATTCTTACTAATTAATGATTTTCTCATTTCAAACTATAGACATCACCATCTCTTGATTAATATTTTTCCCCTTCCGTTGAATCATAGCACCTCTCTCACCAAGTACTCATCCCCAACTTAACACAAGAGGGCAAATATTTCCTTGGGCCTATTGGTGATACAGATCCAACTGACGTGATCATAGCCGAAACCAACCGCATGCCCTTCAACACGCCAAGCCATCTCTTTCCCCGGAACAGGACTTTCAAAGCTTGGCCGTCCACCGACACGGCTCTGGGTGAGTAGTACAAGAGAATACAATCGGCCAAGTACACCCAATGGGAAGAAAAGAAACTTGCCCAATGCTTAGAATTGTCCATAGCCAATATGGAAAAAGACGAACCCCTCCTATCGGCTGCAGCCTATTTTTGGAACGATAGTTTCAATGCTTTCCTCTTCAGGCAAGGGCCGATGACCGTCACACTAGCCGATGTGCATATGACAACTGGGCTGGACATTGATCATCGGTTAATCCGTGCGTTTTGAACCAAAAAGGCCAACACCAGTTTAAAACCAAAGCCATCGGTGGGTGGAGTGGCTTCATTGCCCAAAATATGAAAGATGGAACGGTCAGCCACCGGGAATACACTGCCTTCCTCTGCCATCGGTTAATTCGTGTTCTGCGGATCGAGGTATGGGCCGACCGCCAATTGGCAAATAATGGCCGAAGTCCTAGCCGACGGGACGGAGTTCGCATTGGGAAAATATCTCCTCGGCTACACATATCAAATGTTGCATCAAACCGCCACAAAAATAGCCGCCAATGCCCCAGTCAACACCGGCGGACCCTGGTGGTTCCTTCAAATTTGGCTGGTATTGGCTACCCAGAACGTAGCCGGTCGGCCCCGCCCGGCAGACGCCGGATTCCCAAGGTTGGAGCCAATCGTGGATGAGGAAGGCGACCAAATCACCACCAGGCGATGCACCAACTATGGGGAAGCAGCCGCCGCCCATGCAGGTTCAAGACAATCGGCTGAGCTGTTGGCCGATTGGTTCGTAGCTTTCTACGATGGGTTATCTCGCGACAACCGTACTTGGTATTTCTACTCCGATCAAGGATCTTTCGAGCTGCCGATCGATTTCAAATGGGACGACCTCAATTCAGCCGACAGCCCAAGGTGTAGGAAATTGTTCTTCATCTGCTTAACCCCCTGCATCCTGCTGACCGGGGTACATCAAGGCCGATCAACGGCTCGGAGTTATGAATTTTACTACCCGGCATCGGCCGCGAGGCAATTTGGCCTCGGGCAGCTTCCCATCGGCTTCTTTTACGCCAATAAGATCGAGACCAGAGGAGCGGTCGGCCAAGATCGATAATGAACTCGCTGAACATAGCTAGTCCCCCTTCGGCGAAGCCGCATACCCGTCGACAAGGAGAAGCGCCGCTTATGACCGATGGTGGTCGGAACTTAGACGCCACATCTTCCACCAAAGACCGTCCTGCTACATTGACCTGCTCCTGCCGGACGAGATCCCCTCGGTATGCTTTTACCCCTCAGCCGATTAACCCCTTCCTACAATTCGTTCACCAGCTGTACCAGCCGATTTAACACTTGTGTTTTGACTTTGCAGGAAACAGAAACGGAACAGCTGATGATAAGCGATTCTGGGGGCCCCATCGAATACAAAACAGGAGTTCTGGACACAGGGGGCCTGGCTCCGTCAGCTATCGGCTGGGGGGCGCCCAAGCTCTCGTCTCTATTGCGAGGGCAGGTGCGTCATCCGATCGCACCGAAAAGGAAAACGGCGCCACCGCCGCGTTCATCGGCTGTGCCTGCCCCCAAAAGAGCAAAAAAAAATAGAACCGATTGCCTTGGTCGACAGTCCTCCTCCTCTGGATTCGGCCGTCAAGCGGCCCCTCACTGCTGCTGTCAACGAAGAGGCGCCATTAGCCGTCCAGACGGCTGTCGAAACCGGGGCTTCGAGTCCCGAATCGGTGAACGCCCCAACCGATGCTCCGGCAGCTCCAAGCCCGCCAATGAGACGTCCTCCCGTAGGTTTTTACTTCATTGTTCCTGGCTTTGCGATGTTTACCTGTATCTGACTTGTCCGTTCCTTGTAGCTCAAGAAACTGGCCGGTCGTGCCCCCCGTCCTACTCTGCCGGTAACCGACCCTTATCCCCTTTGTTCGTAATAACCAATCAGTTCGTCTGCTAACCCCGTTTTCCTTTTTGGAGCTTCCGCGACCCCCTCCGGCCGCTCCCTCGGCGCTGAGTGAATGCACCGCACCTGTTGGGGGCGGCGACGACGATCCCGGCAGGAAAAACCAGACGGCCGTGGGGAACGACCCAGCCGAATCAGTAATCCCGACGACGGCACCGACGGTAAGCTGACCGGCCCCAGCCATCGATTTTGCCATGTCTCTGACCCTTTCTCTCTTCTGCAGCGCGTGGCCGATCTCCTCAACTTTGACTTGTCGGAGTTCGAGGAGCCCGGCAATGCTGGCGAGGAAGCGTTTGCAGCGTCGGCTGAGAACCTGAAGGCCACTTTGGCTGACATCGGCAACCGACTGGACGCCTCGTTAGATGCACTGGTGGCCGACTGCAGTTCCATACGCGCACGATTCCGGGATATCCAAAACCAACTGCCGAATGTTGTAGCCGAAGCCATCACGCCGGCGACCTTCATGGAAGCTTACCAACTAAAATACGAACGAGCCCGGCAGCGAGCCATCGATCGACGTGAGAGTGAGGAGCGGGCGGCTGCGATCCAATCGACCAAAGACGCCATCGAAGCCCGGAAAACCACCTTTGACCGCATAAAAACCGAGCCGGCCGCCAAGCTTGAACAACTTCGTGCCCGCCGGGATCAGCTGGTAGCCGACCTCGTTCAGATTACCAACGAGATTGATATCCATGAAGGGTATATGGTCGATTTGCTGGCCAGGGTTGAAGCTGAACGTAGAAGCATCGGGGCGGCCGTTGCGCATCTACGAGGCTTGGTGCAAAGCGCTCGGCAGGTGACGGGGTCCGAGGCCGACGACCTCAGGGCAATCGGCGAGATCGATCAGGTTAGGCTGACGGCTCTATCGGCGATAGCCGATTTTTTAAAGAAATGAAGGTTGTAAAATATCCGACCCTGCGAGGTCGGCTCGCGTTTCTCTGACATGTGTTTTGTAATGTACCCGGATAGCTCGTATCAAACACGCTCGTATCGTTTGTTTGGAACTCGCCCCGAAGTGACGCCCAATCACTTAGCGTCCGTCTTTTGGTTATTCGATCCTCTAGCTATCGGCCGATGATACCCAATCACGTCACCGCTCTGTTTTCATAGGCCGATCCTCCCGAATCTGTACCCCGGGAACCCGTGAGCCCCGGATGGTAGGCATCCACTCCTGCGCCATCGCTTATTTTTCAACGATTCCCGACGTTCTTAATAATGACCTCTTTGACTCTCGGGTTGGCAGCGATCTTTCCCATCCAAGAATTGTATCTTTTCTTTCTATAAATGGGCTCCCCTGGCTCTCCTGAATAGCTCACGGCCGAAAGCGACGAACTCCCAATAGTGAAACACCTAGTCCTTTGGTTCCGTGGCCAGGCCTCTCATGGCGTCTTCTAGCTCGTCGGTGAACCAGGTGGTACCTCAACTTTTCTACTTTCATCGGATTTTAGTTTCCAAAAACTCAGGGATGGAATCCATTGCAGCTGCCGCACCCGCTTCGGGTGATCCAGGGAATCATGGAGACGTCGTACGAGCTGTCGGTCAACCAGGACCGACGGGTGAGGGCGCAGCTGAAACGCATTAGGGAGTTGGAGGCTCGCCACCCGACGGCCAGGCCGGCTTTTCGCCTTGGTGGCATCCCGGCTGCTGCCCCTATGGCGTACCCGACGCTTGCGCGCCTCGACCGGCTGGAGGGGAGGCAAGCCCAACTTGCCAACGAGTTGTTGATCACCACTACCGACATCGGGTCACTCGGTTGGAGCACCCGATCTGGATGCTCGGAAATGGAAACCGCGAGCCTTTTGAGCGGGCCCTGGCGGCCATTAGAGAGTTCCTGGCAAACATGTAGTCCTAGACGGCCGTGCGCCGGCTCGGAACAAAATGCGTTGTAATATCCCTGGGTTCTTCGTGACTTGAGACTTCTTCAACTCCATGACTTGATTGGTCTATAGTTGGCTTTTCCGGCCATGCGCATTGTATGATTGTCTCACGCATGTGTAGCGTAGGTGTATGCCCCCCAAGTTTTGGTGATAGCATCGATTGACAGTAGTCCTGGTGATCGCTACCGGGGGTCATGGGATGAGGGAGAAAACGAATGCCTAAAGGCGATGCCCCCATAAGGCATCGGCTGTTGTGGGTCGGCCCATTGTGGCGATAGCCGACTTACGCGTTGATCCACACGCTCGGGTAGTATTTCTTCAGATATTTTCCGTTGAGGGCCCTTCCGAAGACCTCCCCATCTAATCCTTGTAGCATGTAGGCCCCTTTGGACACGCACTTGTGGACCTTGAAAGGCCCCTCCCAATTCGGCGACCATTTGCCGAATTTGTTATCTCTGGATCCGATTGGGAGTATGAGCTTCCAAACAAGCTCGCCTTCCTCGAATGATTTAGGGACTACCTTTTTATTGTAATGCCTGGCTACCCGTTCCTTATCTTTCGTCACTTTTTCTAAGGCTCTCATTCTCGATAAGGCGAGATCCTCCGATTCGTCTATCATGAGATTGTAGTAATCATCGGCTGTGAGTTGGTCTTGCAACTGAATGCGTCTTGAGCCGGTCACGCTTTCCCATGGAAGCACCGCCTCGTGTCCATAAACCAGTTTGTATGGCAGGACTTGGATGGACCCATGACATGCCATCCGATAGGCCCACAAAGCTTCGGCCAATCGGGTGTGCCATTGTTTGGGTTGCTCAGCTATCTTTCTTTTGATCAATTTAATTAAGCTTTTGTTTGACTCTTCGGCCTGACCGTTGGCTTGTCCGTAATACGGCGAAGAGTTAAGCAGCTTGATCCCCATGCCGTCGGTGAACTGGATGAATTCGTCGGAGACAAAGATGGACCCTTGGTCGGTCGTTATCGTTTGCGGAATGCCGAACCTGTAGATGACGTGTTCCTGGACAAACTCGATTGCGTCTTTAGAGTCCACTTTTCGGAGGGGAATTGCTTCTACCCATTTTGTGAAATAATCTCTCGGCCGCTAGTATAAACTTGTGCCCCTTGCTTGAAGGTGGATTGATTTGGCCGATCATGTCCATGCCCCACCCTCGGAAAGGCCATGGTTTAATGATCGGATTCATGGCCGACGCCGGAGCTCGTTGCACTGTGCCAAATTTTTGACAATCTTGGTATCCTCTAGCATCGTCGGCCCGGAAATACCCAGCTCGGCGGAGTAGCCATTTCATTTCGTGCCGACCGATGTGTACCGCAGATTCCTTCGTGTACCTCTCCGATGGCCACCGTGGCTTGATCGGCGCTCAAACACTTGAGCGGTATGCCATCGATTGTCCGATAGTATAAATCTTCGTCGAGCAATACATTCCGCAACACCTTGTACCGTAGCTTCCTTGTGGCTGATTGAGAAGGGTTTTGAGGTAATTGTAAACGTCGAATCTCCAATCGTTGGTCGTGATGGTGGCAATGCCTACGTCGACATTTCTTAGCATCGGCCGGTAGCTCCGATGCCCTTTGAGCCAGTCATTGGCCTCCGTGTTCGCTCTCCACGGGAATATGCTTCAAAGTTACTAGCCGAAATCCTTCCATTAATTCCCGCACCTTTGATGATAGATTACTAGTGCGTCATTTTTGCACTCATACTCCCCTGACAATTGACTAATGACGAGCAACAAGTCCCCCATTATCTCGACCGCATCGGCTTCCATCTCTCTGAGTAGGAGTAGCCCCTTGAGGACGGCTTCGTACTCGGCTTGGTTATTCGTAACGTGGGGGTCGATGGCGAAAGCGAATTCGAAGCTTGTCCCCTTGGGTGAGATAAGAACCAAGCCGATTCCACAGCCGCTTGTACATACTGAGCCGTCGAAAGTTAGGGTCCAAGGCGTGATCTCTATGGAGCCGATTAAGTCGTTTCCATGTTCCACAATGAGATCGGCCAGGGCCTGTCCTTTTACCGCCCTTGGGGCCTGATACCTCAGATCGAACTCGGTCAGCGCAAGTATCCATTTTCCGACAGCATGTACTTGACTATGTCTGCTTTGCATGTTACGATGCATTCATTGTACAGCAGATAGTGTCTTAATTTTGTGCATGAGAAATAGAGGCACAGACATAGCTTCTCGACCGGCAAATATCTAGTCTCTGGATCTAGCAGCCGCCGGCTAAGATAGAAAATGGCCCTTTCCTTGCCATCGATTTCTTGGATTAGGACGGAGCCGATGGATTTGTCGTCGGCGGACAGGTACAGCTTGAACGACTTTCCTTTTTGTGGGGGCATTAGAACTGGAGGAGAACTTAAATAACTTTTTATGTTGTCTAACGCCTTCTGTTGCTCTGCCCCCCATGTGAATATCTGATCAGCCTTAAGCCGAAGCAATGGTGTGAACGGTTCCAATTTCTCTGAAAAGGTTAGCTATGAATCGTCTAATGAAGTTTATCTTTCCGATCAATGATTGTAGTTGCCTTTTATCCTTAGGGGGTTGAATTGTCTTAATTGCGTTGATGCTCCTTGGTGTTACTTCGATTCCTCTTTCATGAACGAGGAATCCTAAGAACTGCCCGGCCGACACGCCGAACGCACACTTGAGCGGATTCATCTTCAATCCGTACTTCCTCGTCCGTTCAAGCACCTCGCCTTAGATCGCAATGTGGCTTTCTATCTCTCTTGATTTGACGACGACATCGTCGATGTGATATCTCCACAAGTGCTCCGATCATGTCGTGAAAAATGTAGTTCATTGCTCTTTGATATGTTGCCCCGGCATTCTTTAGGCCGAATGTCATCACCACCCACTCGTAGATGTCGATTGCGCCCGGGCATCGAAAAGCTGTTTTATGGACGTCCTCTTCGGCCATGAATGTCTGGTTGTATCCTGCATTGCCGTCCATGAAGCTAATGATTTTGTGACCGAGGCGGCGTCGACAAGCGATCGGCTATTGGCATTGGGTATTCATCTTTTGGAGTTGCCTTGTTTAGGTCTCGAAATCGATGCATACTCGAAGTTTGCCGTTCTTCTTTAATACTGGGATGATATTAGAGACCCATTCGGCATATCGGCAAGGCCGAATGAACCCTGCGTCGTATAGCCGAGTGATTTCGGCCTTAATTGCGTCGTACATGTCGGCCTTGAACCTCCCGGGAGGTTGTTTGAATGGCCGATATCCTGCTTTGATTGGCGTTGATGGACCACTATCGATCGGTTTAGACCAGGGCATTTTGAAATATTCCCATGCGAAGCAATCTTTATATTCTTTTAATAACTCAATAAGTTGGGATCTACAAAGAGGAGATAAATATTTACTAATGTACGTCGGCCTTGGTTTGTCGCCAGACCTGAAGCCTTGTCCTAACTTGCCATCGTCTTCATCCGTGGTGGCTACGCCGAGCACGCTGGATCCCTCCACCATGTCTTGTTCAAAGCAGCAAGCTGCGGCTCGTCGCTTCCGATGGGCTGTATTGTTGAATTGGACACGTTTAGAAAATCGGCTTGCCGACTTTCCCAGACAAACATTCGATGCCTTCGATTTCCCAAAGCGGCAAATCGGCATTGACTATACTAACTGACCTGTCGGCTGGCACAATCTCGATTTTGTCGTCGTCCCACTGGATGAGGCTCTGGTGCATTGTAGAAGGGATGCAGCAGTTAGCGTGGATCCAGTCCCTTCCGAGCAGCAGGATGTAAGACCCCTTCCCGTCGATGACAAAGAACGTCGTGGGCACAGTTTTTTGCCGATGGTCAGTTCGACGTTGAGAACGCCTTTGGTCTCTGATGGGTTGCCGCCGAAGTCTTTGAGTACCATGTTGGTTTTAATCAGGTCTTCGGCTCCTTTTCCAAGCTTCTGGAAAGTTGCGTAAGGCATGAGGTTGACTGCCGCTCCTCCATCGACTAGCATTTTGGAAATCGACTTACCGTTGATGAAACCTTTAACGTACAACGGCTTCGGATGTCGATTTTCGGTTCCTTCCGGCTTGTCGAAAATGGCCTGTGCAGGGAGATCATCGGTTTGCCGGGTCATCTTCAACGGTATCCGCGTCGGCTTCGGGGGCACCGAATTCGGCGGGCAACACGAAGACCATGTTGACTGATGCGGCAGCTTTACCCTTCCCTTTGGCTGCCCTTCTGGCTTGATCAGCGGGGCTCTCTCCGTCTTGCCCTTCGGTGGCCGTAGTGTTCTCATGCTTGGGTACCCACCGTCTCCTGATCTTGCCCAGCCGACGGCGTTGTTCGTATATCATTTGTGCCACCTCGTCCTCTCTTCCTTCACGCTTAAGCCGCTGAATTCTCCTTTTCTGAGTCTTTGTAAATAGATCGGACGGGCACCACTGGGGATTGGCCAGTCCCTCCTCGTCGGCTTCCTCGTTGTTGCGATCGTCCCCATCTTGATTTTCGTCGACGAAGAAATCTTGATGGACCGGGCCGAACCGATCGTGGACCGGTCGCCGTTTACGGTTCAGTTGGACGGCTCTGGGAATGAAACGGACTGGACTTGCTGTTGACGAGCTCCTTTGTTCGTCATGAGTGTGATGGTCGTTACATGCCGGGCAGTCTTCCAGTGTTGATAGTCTCATGCCGGACTCCGAGCAATGCCTGAAGAAGCCGCAATGCCAATGTGGGTCGTCATGGCTTGCCATGTTCCGCCGGCTTTGGACTCTTGGATCATGCCGGTGAGGTACTTCGTCGTAGCTTTCTTCGCGTCGAAACCGGTATTGACGGTGGTATCTGCTTCGTTCACGGATCGGCTGTTGGCTGATCGATCTAATAACTGGGCGCACCATGTTTATTTGTGTAGAGGGGTTTCCTCTCTGACCTTCACCTGCTTCGGCCTCGATCGCCGTATCGGCTAAGTCGCACGTTGTTCTGTTCTGCCGGTTAACTCGTTCGAGGTCGGCATGGACTGCGTTGATCGGGAACGGATTGCCGTCCACTTTCATGGGCCGACTTGAGTCAGCAAACTTCAGCTTCCCAGCCTCGATGGCCGATTGAATCTGCTGTCTAAAGACTTTGCAATCGTTGGTGGCATGAGATGTAGAGTTGTGCCACTTGCAGTATTTCTTCTTTTTCAGCTCTTCGGCCGACGGGATCACATGATTTTCGGCAACTGAATTTGCTTTTCCTTGAGTAGTAGGTCAAAGATTTTGTCGGCTTTGGTGAAGTCAAAATCGTATTTTTCTTCTTTAGCCGTTTTGAGCAGCCACTGGCAGACGATGGCCTTCTTGTTTTTAGCCCATTCGGCTGCCGCTACTTCCGTTTCGTCGTCGTCGGATCCATGTCTGAGTCGACGACGACTTGTGTTATGGTTTTGACAGCCTTCCTGGTTTCTTGGAAGCGTTGTTCATGGGCCGTTACCCTCTGCGCCAGGTGGGCTAGACTTTCGAAGTCCTGCGCAGAGAATCTTTCCCTGATTGGCGCGATCAGACCATGGAAGGCTAAATCGGCCAGCTGAGCATCCGATAGCACCAGGCTGTAGCATCGGTTTCTCATTTCTCTGAAGCGTTGAATGTAGTCCTGGACCGATTCATTATGTTTTTGCCTGATGCTGGTGAGGTCTGATAACTTCATTTCATGGTTGCCAGAATAAAAATAGCTATGGAACTGTTTTTCAAGATCGGCCCAACTCTGAATCGAGTTGTAAGGTAACGAGGAGAACCAAGTGAAGGCCGATCCTGAAATAGAAAGGGGAAATAGCCAAACTCTTAGAGGGTCAGTAGCCGATGCTTCACCACATTGTGCTAAGAATCGGCTGATATGCTCATACATAGATACATTGTCTTGCCCTGAGAACTTAGAGAAATCCGGAATTTTGTACCGGTTGGGTAATGGAATTCTCTCGAAATGTTCTGGGTAAGGGTACCGGTACATATTCCCTGAGTCTTTTGGTTTGAGGCCGAACTGGTCTCGCATGACGTCTGCGATTAGCTCGGCCCATGTCCTATTGTCTTGCTGTATCGGCTCGTATGGGTCGTACGGCATACGTGCCTGCCGATACAGCTGTGGAGATGTCTGAGGCCGGTAATGATGATCCTGACGACCCCCTTGGTATTGGTACCGATGATCAGCGGGTGGCGGCCGGGATTCCAGTGGTGGCGTTGGCGGGTCTGGAAACAGCTGTCGTCCCCCGATATTTTGCTGTCTGCCATGATCAGTCCGCTCTGGCCGCCGATTATGGTGAAACATGTCGAATTGACCTTGGGGCAACGGCTGTTGTCGGTTTAAAATAGTGACCGCTGGTTCCACAGCCATCTCGCTTGGGCTCAAGTGGCTGATCCCTCCCGACGGGTTGGGCTGTGCTATTAACGGAAGCGGCCGATCTTGGGTGACTAGTGTCCTGTAATCGGGGAACTTGCCATCCGTGAAATATGTAGGACCCTTTGCAGCTGCTTGGCCACTTTAGCATCAACTACATGAGAAATCATATTGTTGAGGGTGTTGACCAGGATGCTGCTCTGGTTGACCAACGCGTGGTGGACGGCCGAGTCGATCCGATCTTGCAAAGAGTACATGGCCTGATCATCTTGTACTTGAGTTGGTTCTTCCACTTTCTGCTTGCCCTTCGCATCACTCGACGAGGATGCTATGGTATCGTTAAGGCTGAATTTGTACTTTTGGTGGACCGTTCCAGACCTTGTTTGAGTGAAGGATTGAAGGTAATTGTTCTGGAGTTCCTCCACCATCTTCTTATACTCGGCTTGCTATTCAGCCGATAATTGATCCATTTTTACAGGTACGACATTGTCCTGTGTGATGCCAGGGATCTTGGAGTCGACCATCTTGCCGGCTGAGTCTATTCGTCCGAGTCGAGCCGACAAAGATAGTCCCACTGGGCGTGCCAAGAAGCGTGTTGACGAGAAATCTCTCTCACACGCCGGCCTGGGAGATCTGCTTGACTCCAGTGCAGGTCCTTCCTAGCTGCCTTCAATGTGCAGAGCGTGCCAGTTGATTTGATCTGCCAATCAACAAGAAAAAATACAAGAAAGTATCCGTTAAGCGTTAGTTCAAACTCCCGCGGTGTCGGCCGAAGAAATCCATAATCGTACACACGCTATTCCCGGCCATATTTGTACCAAGTGACCGAAGCGCATCGGCTACGCCAAAATGATCATCAGCCATCCGGCCCAAACATGACGAAGAATAACGAATATACAGATCAATAAACCAGCCGACCCCGGGAAACCGTCATCAAATCAGCCGATGCAAGAATGATTCTCGCACAATCGTAACATTCCCAGATCAAGGACGTAAATAAGTACAACATAGATACAAACCACAGCCCTACAGCAGATCTGATGACAATCATATTGAAAGAAATACGTAAAAACAGATACGGTCGGCTGAAACCCCGACGCTATCCCCAGATAATGCAAATCCAAAAGAATACATTGCCAACGATTCTAAAGACGACTCAATAGTTCAATCTTGATGCAGCACTGAGTATCAAAAGAAGCATTCAATCTATCACTTTCGACTTACACTCCGCAAGATGGTAGATACCGCGTACGAACCAACCAGCCTTTAGACCTAGTATCGCTGACTACGCATCCTTCACAAGATGAGTCAACCGCAAAATAGATCCAAACACCAGGTTGATTCATACACAATATATGATACATAGCGTAGCGAAACTACTGAATCCAATGTGTCATTGTGATGGAAGCATTAGAAACGAGTAATCTCACCACTAACGACAAACATTTACCTGAGTCCGGGGATCGAGACGATGCAGCCCGAAGCCAAACAGGGTGTTCGTCCAAAAGGAAAAGGATGGCGATGCGCCGAAGATTAGATTGATTTTGATTGTCTTTTTACACGGGACCTCGGGCCCTATTTATACCCGAAATATGAATATCCGTAACAACTCCAGACTCTATCTAAACATCATATTATCCCTAACAAGATCTATTACAACTAACAATCTAACAAACTCCTAAATTACAGATACAACTGCCATTTCAGGACTTTATCCACAAGTGGCAATATCTTAAAACGCGCCATTAACATCCGAACCCCCACTTAATCTTCAAGTTTCTGCATTGGATACGGTTTTATCTCTTTTAAACTTGGAATCGGCCGTCGGCTGCTCCATTCAACTCATTCCCAGCCGACCAGCATTGCAGCCGATTACTCCTTCAGCCGATACAACCCCTGTCTTCAGCCGATTCTGATTCCACCTTGCTTCTTTAGGACTCACGAACCTTATTACCAAATTCCAGCGTTAACAATGTGGCTAGAGAAATTTGTATTCTGCTGACAGTGACGAGGTCCCCCTCTGGGAGTATTGATAACATCGACCTGACAGTGACGAGGACAACCATCTTCAGCTGATGGTGGAATGAGTGGAAGCGACAGTTGTTCCATCAATCGACCTCCATGTACTTGACCATCATCGATCTTGAGATGACCCCGTCGGTAAGCATCTTCTCTTCTTAGTTTCCTTTGGCCACTACTTGCATTCTTGATTAACCATGCCTTATTCCTTTGCACACAACCGATGCTTCCCCCCACATGCAAGTAACACAGGGGTAACAATCCTTTATGCCCCTGGCGTGTTATCTGGCGGCTGCGGGCTAGCCTCGTTAATCATCGGCTTGCACGCGCCGAAGGTGGCTACTCTTCTTCACGGTCAAACCTGTGAGCCGTTGCATCGGCTGAAAAGGGCGAAGCCATCAGCTGCTGCTACCCCTGCTGCAGAGAAAAAGTAACGGGCTTCAAAGAAGCCGAAATCAACTCCAGCCGACGACTTGCCTCTAGTCGATCCGGATGTGGATGCGGTCCTGGAAGAAGAAGTTAGGGACGAGGAAATGGAGCAAGCTGTCAACGCTGTCGCAGCCGAAACGAGCTCTTCAGACAAATATGCTCGGACTCCATCGGCTGAGTAGACCATCGAAAAAACTCTGAGCCCTCCGAAACGTGTCCCTCGTTCCCAGCCGGTAAGCACCTTTTATTATTTAATCTCATCACCTTTTCCATTATAATTCATCGGCTTTCTGTGTCTGTAGGCAAAGAAACTGGTTACCAAGAAGAAAACGGCTCCTCCTCCCTCGGTAAGTTCTACTATCCTTCATTTTCCTCTTATTAACACAGCCGATTTCTGACTTGTGTCTATTTTCAGCCTCCTCGCGCTCCGACACCTGCCCCCACACATCAAGCGAGCACACCCCAACGGCTGCAGGTGGTGGCGACTCCGAAGACGTGGCTACCTTAGTCCCAGTTGTCCGAGTAAGTTGTCCAACCTCATAAATCGGCTCATCAGCTTTGTCGACCCTTCTAACTGTCTCCTAACTTGCAGTCTGTAGCCGATCTTCTAGACTTCGATCTCTCAGAGTTTTTGGATCCTGATGAGGGTGTCGATAAGGCCACGGTGGTGTCGAATGAGGACCTACGGCTACCTTGTCGGACATAGCCAAACGGCTAGAGTGTTCCCTCGACATTCTAGTCATCGACTGTGGCTCCATCTGTAGGCGGTTCGACGACATCCAGCATCGGCTACCGGACCAACTGACCGACACCATTGCACCGGCCACCTTCATGGAGGCGCATCAACACAAGTTTGAACGAGCTAAACAGAGAATAGCCGATCACCGAGAGAACCAAGCGTTGGAGGCCACCATCAAAGCCAGTCAACAAGAAATCACCGCCGAGAAGGCCAAGTTCGATGCTTTGAAGACCGAGCCGATTGCTAAACTTGATCGGCTTCGCAAACGCCGGGAGGAACTGCTATCCGAACTTGCCGACGTCGAAGCCGACATTCTGGCCAAAGAACAACTTGTGGTTGGCCTGCCGAAGGAGATCACAACGAGCAAAAATCAAGGTGACCATTTCACATTTATCTGATATGGCCAGGGCAATGAAGCTGATCCCAGGGAATGATGCAGCCGATGCCAAGGTCATTGAAGAGATAGACGGGATTCGTCGTATGGCGATATCGGACATCACCAACTTCCGCTCGCGCTGAGCTACTTGTAATAGTTGGCTAGGAATTCTTGTACTTCAAACTCGCGGTCCATCTTGTAATCGGCTCAAACTTTTTCTACTTAGCTTGATCAATGCCACTCATGTGCATGCTTGAACTCAAAAAAATTTGCTAAGTCCAATTTTTGCCAAGTCCGATTTCCAATAATATACATGTATGCCCCCTTAATTTTGTTGTTGGTATCCTTAGCATTAATAAAATTATCAAATCAAAAATCTTGTCGCCGTCGGCTAGGCTGAGCCGATGTAGAAAAATTAAGGGAAAAAACTTGGTGTGAAAACGTTCTAAAGGTGATGCGCGTATCCTACAAATGCATCGGCTAACACGAATCGGCACAACCATAACCGAATCATGAGTTGATCCATACACTTGGGTAATACTTCTTTAAATATTTGCCGTTCAGAGCCCTTCCAAATACTTCTCCATCCAAACCTTCTAGCATATAAGCTCCTTTTGAGACGCATTTGTGGATCTTGAATGGCCCTTCCCAATTCGGTGACCACTTGCCAAACTTATTATCTCTTGAGCTGATCGGCAATATCAATTTCCAAACGACTTTGCCTTCTTCAAATGATTTAGGCACAACCTTCTTGTTATAATGACGGGCTACTCATTCCTTGTCCTTAGTTACCTTTTCCAAGGCCCTCATCCTAGATAAACCTAGGTCTTCAGACTCGTCCATCATCAAGTTGTAGTAATCATCGGCTGTAAGCTGATCTTGTAACTGAACCCTCCTGGAGCCGACAATTGTTTCCCATGGCAACACTACTTCATGTCCGTAGACCAGTTTATATGGAGGTACTTGGATAGATCCGTGGCAAGCCATCCGATAGGCCCAAAGTAATTCGGCTAATCGGCTATGCCATTGCTTCGGGTACTCAGCGATCTTTCTCTTTATCAGCTTGATTAAACTTTTGTTTGAAGCCTCCGCTTGCCCGTTAGCCTGAGCGTAATACGGCGAAGAATTGAGTAACTTGATCTCCATGCCATCGGCAAACTGAACAAACTCATCCGATACAAAAATAGACCCCTGATCTGTAGTTATGGTTTGAGGAATACCAAATCGGTACACGATGTGCTCCTTAACAAACTCGATTGCATCCCTCGAATCAACTTTCTTTAAAGGAATTGTTTCCACCCACTTGGTGAAATAATCTATTGCCACCAAAATGAACTTGTGCCCTTTGCTTGAGGGTGGATTAATCTGGCCGATCATGTCGATTCCCCAACCTCGGAACGGCCAAGGCTTGATGATTGGGTTCATAGCCGATGCTGGTGCCCTTTGGACAGTTCAAACTTCTGGCAGTCCTGACAACCCTTGTAGTACTTGAAACAATCTTCCAGCATCGTCGGCCAAAAAAACCCTGCTCTTCGAAGTAGCCACTTCATCTTATGAGCCGATTGATGCGTGCCACAGATTCCTTCATGCACTTCTTTGATAGCCACCTTGGCTTGATCGGCGCTAAGACACTTAAGCAACACACCATCAAATCGTCCGATAGTACAAATCTTCGTCGAGCAAAAAATATCTCAAAGCCTTATAGCGCAATTTCCTTGGAGTCGATTGGGAGGGATTTCTTAGATAGTTGTAGACTTCAAACCTCCAGTCGTCGGCTGTTATGGTGGCAATTTCTGCCCCAATATCTTTTGTCATCGGCCCGTAGCCTGATGCCCCTTGAGCTAAATCATTTGCTTCTGTGTTCTGCTCTCTGGGGATATGCTTCAATATGACTAGCCGAAAGTTGTTCATCAATTCTCGGCATCTTTGATAATAGACCATCAGCGCATCATTTTTGCACTCATATTCTCCTGACAACTGGCTGATGACCAACAGTGAATCTCTCAAGATTTCGATGGCGTCGGCTTAGACTTCCTTAGAAGATGTAGTCCCGTAAGCACTGCTTCGTATTCGGCCTGGTTGTTTGTGGCATGGGGGTTGATTGAAAAGGCAAATTCAAAGCTTGCCCCCCTTGGAGATATGATAACCAAGCCGATACCACATCCGTTTGTGCAAACTGAGCCATCAAATGTCAAAGTCCAAGGCATGATCTCCACTGAGCCGATCGAATCATCTCTATGTTCCACTGTGAAATCGGCTATGGCTTGTCCTTTAACTGCCCTGGGTGCCTGGTATCTTAGATCAAACTCTGTTAAGGGAAAAATCCATTTCCCAACTTGCCCTTTCAACACCGGGGCCGATAGCATGTACTTTACTACATCGGCTTTGCATATCACTGTGCACTCATTGGATAATAATTAATGCCTTAACTTTGTGAATGAAAAATACAGGCAAAGACATAACTTCTCCACCAACGAATACCTTGTTTATGCGTCCAGCAGCCGTCGGCTGAGATAAAAGATGGCCTTTTCCTTCCCTTCGATCTCCTGAATCAAATCCGAGCCGATGGACTTTTCGTCGGTTGACAGATATAGCTTGAACGATGTCCCTTTCTGTGTAGAAATCAAAACTGGATGTGAGCTTAAGTAATCCTTGATATTGTCCAACGCTTTTTGCTGCTCTGCCCCCCAACTGAATGCTTGATCAGCTTTCAACCGAAGCAAAGGCATGAACGGCTCCATCTTTTCTGAAAGATTGGCGATGAATCGTCTGATGAAGTCGATTTTGCCGATCAAAGACTGTAGTTGCTTCTTGTCCCTCAGAGGCTGAATTGTCTTGATGGCATTGATGCTCCTTGGTGTAACCTCTATTCCTCTGTCATGAACAAGAAACCCTAAAAATTACCCAGCCGACACGCCGAACGCACACTTTAGCGGGTTCATTTTTAGACCATACTTCCTCGTCCTTTCCAAAACCTGTCTCAGATCGGCTATTTGGTCTTCTATCTCCCTGGATTTGACGACAACGTCATCAATGTAGATCTCCACTAGAGAGCCAATCATATCATAAAAATATAATTCATGGCCCTTTGATAAGATGCTCCAGCATTCTTCAAGCCAAATGTCATGAAAACCCATTCGTATAAGTCGATTGCTCCTGGGCATCTGAAAGCAGTCGTGTGAATATCTTCTTCGGCCATGAAAATCTGATTGTAGCCTGTATTGCCATCCATAAAGCTAATGATTTTGTGGCCGAAAGCAGCATCCACGAGCAAATCAGCTATGGGCATTGGGTATTCGTCCTTAGGGGTAGCTTTGTTTAGGTCCCTGAAATCAATACATACCCTAAGTTTGCCATTTTTCTTCATTACCAGAACAATGTTCAAAACCCACTCTGCATATCGGCCGAGTGATTTCAGCTTTAATCGCATCATACATATCGGCTTTAAACCTCCTGGGGGGCTGTTTGTACGGCCGATATCCCGGCTTTATGGGCAGTCGATGTACGACAATAGATAGGCTAAGACCAGGCATCTCAAAATACTCCCAAGCAAAACAATCTTTATATTCCTTTAATAAATCAACAAGCTTTGATCTAAAAAGAGAAGACAAATTTTTGCTAATATATGTCGGCCTAGGCCTATCTCCTGGACCTATATCAATTTCTTCTAGCTCGTCGGCCGACATAAAACCTTGCCCAAGTTTGCCGTCGTTGTCGTCCACGGTGTCCTCGCTGTAGATGCTCAAGCCCTCCACGATGCCTTCAAAGTAGTAATTGAGGCTCTTCGTCTCCAATGGGCTGTATGGCAGAATTGGACACCTTTAGAAAATCGGCTTGCCAGATTTTGCCGGACAGACAATCAATACCGTCGATTTCCCAAAGTGGCAAATCGGCATTAGCGACGTTCACTGACCTGTCGGCTGGCACGATCTCAATCTTGTCACCTTGCCATTGGATCAGACTTTGATGAATGGTGGAAGGGACGCAACAATTTACGTGAATTCATTCCCTCCCAAGTAGTAGGCTGTAAGATCCCTTCCCGTTGATGACAAAAAATGTCGTGGGCATGGTTTTGTTGCTGACGGTCAACTCAACGTTCAGCATGCCCTTAGCTTCTGATGGATTGCCGCCAAAGTCCTTGAGAACCATGTTTGTCTTGATCAGATCTTTGGCTCCTTTGCCCAGTTTCCTGAAGGTGGCATAGGGCATCAAGTTCACTGCAGCCCCTCCATCGACTAGCATCTTTGACATCAGCTTCCCATTGACAAATCGTTTGACATACAGTGGCTTTAGGTGCCGATTTTCGGTCCCCTCTGTTTTTTTGAAAACTGCTTGCTCTGGGGACAGTGCTAGTCTTGCCAAGGCGTCTTCAATACTATCTGCATTGGCCTCTGTGACGCCGAATTTGGCTGGCAATATAAAGACCATGTTAACCGATGCAGTAGCTTTTCCCTTTCCTTTTGCCGCCCTCCTAGCTTGGTCGGCTGGGCTTTCATCGGCTGGGCTTTCGTCGGCTGGGCTTTTGACGGCTGGGGCCGCTTGTTTTTTGGCGCGCCATCACTTTGTGATCTGCCGACGTTGTTGCTGTTGGATTATCCGTGGTACCTCTTCCTCCTGCTCCTCGCTCTTGAGCCGCTGGATGCTTCTTTTTTGCGTTTTGGTGAAGAGGTTCGAAGGGCACCATTGGGGGTTGGCCAATAGCTTGTTGTCGGCCACTTCTTTGTCGTGTTCGTCTTCATCTTCATCCTCGAAGAAGTCCTGGTGGATTGGCCCGAGCCGATCATGCACTGGCAGCCGACTCTGATTACGTTGCACGGCCCTGGGGATGAATTGGGTGGAACTTTCCATTAGTGGGTTCCTGTATTTGTCCTCACGATACTCGCTACAAGCCGGGCAGTTGTGATCGTTGGCAGCTTCATCCCCGATTCCCAGCAGAATAAGAAAAACTCGCAGTGCCAGTGCAGGTTGCAACCGCTGTGGTTCCTAATGAATTGGAGTCTCCTGACCTCAGGTTCCCTGACGTAAGGCTTGCCACGCCAGGCCTCCTCTTCTTCGCGAAAGCGTTGTTGAAAACAGGGCATGGGGTCCATGCACCTGGGTCGCCGATCGGCCAGTTGAATGCAACATGTTGACTGGTGCAGCTTGATCTCCGGTCGGCTTCTAATCAGCCTTGACCCCTTTGAGTGTTTCAGCTAAGCCGTACGTTATTCTGTTCTGTCGATCAGCTCGCCTGGGGCCGGCTTGGACCATGTTGACCGGGAAGGGGTTGCCATCAACTTTCATCGGCCGAGGTGACTCGGCAAATTTTAGCTTCCCAGCCTCGATGGCCGACTGGATCTGCTGCCTGAAAACCTTGCAGTCATTGGTGCTATGGGAGGTGGAGTTGTGCCACTTACACTACTTCTTCTTCTTGAGTTCATCAGCCGATGGGATCACGTGATTGGCCGGTAGTTGAATTTGTTTCTCCTTCAGCAACAAGTCGAAGATCCTGTCGGCTTTGGTGATGTCGAAATCATACTTCTCATCCTTGGCTATTTTCAGCAGCCACTGGCAAATGATGGGTTTCTTATTCTTGGTCCATCTGGTTACTGCTACTTCAGCATTGTCATCGCTTGTATCTGAATCGGTTTCGACAACGATGTGGGCAACTTTCTTGGCGGCCTTTCTGGACTCCTAAAAACGTTGCTCGTGGGCCGCCACTCTTTGTGCCAAATGTGCCAGGCTATCAAAGTCATGAGCTAAAAACCTCTCCAAGGATCGGCGACAAGAGGCCTGGAAGGCTAGATCGGCTAGCTGGGAATCTGACAACACCAGGCTGTAGCATCGGTTACTCATTTCTCTGAATCTCTAAATATAGTCTTGAACCGATTCATCATGCCACTGCCTGATGCTAGTCAAGTCCGGCAACTTAATCTCGTGGTTGCCGGTGTAGAAATAGCTATGAAATTGTTTTTCAAGATCAGCCTAGCTTTGAATAGAGTTGTATGGTAATGAAGAGAACCATGTGAAGGCCGATCCCGATAATGAAAGCGGGAACAAATGGACTAGAAGGGCATCTGTAGCGATGCCTCCCTGTACTACGCCAGGAATTGGCTGACGTGCTTGTATGTGGAAATATTATCTTGCCCAGAGAATTTGGAGAAGTCTGGGACCTTGTATCGGTTCGGCAGTGGTACCCTTTCGAAATGCTCTTGATATGGATACCGATAAATGTTACCACAGTCCTTGGGTTTTAGGCCGAATTGATCGCGTATCACGTCGGTGATCAAATCGGCCCAAGTCCGGTTGTCTTGAGCTTGCTGTATTGGCTCGTACTGTTCGTACTGGATGGGTCCTTGCCGATACTGAGGTGGCAGCGTCTGCGGCCGGTAATGTTGGTCATGCTGGCCTCCCTGATACTGATACTGAGGTGGATTGACGGCGGGAGGTGGCCGATTTACCGGCGGTGGTGATTGGTCAGGGAAGAGCCGACGGCCATCGGAATTGTAATGTGGTCCTGGGAGAAGGTTGCCAACCAGCTCTGGGCGCCGATTGAGATCGCACATGCTAGCCAGGTACTCCTGGGAAGGAGGTTGCTGCCGATTTAGGATATTGGGCGGCGGCCTTCAAGCCGATGCAGAGGACTTCTCCCGGTGGATTCTGCTGTGTTGGCGGTGGCGTCAGCCGATTTTGTGTTGCCAACACCTTGTAGCCCGGGAACTGGCAATCGGTGAAGTAGGTTGGCCCTCTCTACAGCTGATCGGCATTCTTTGAGTCGACCACAGTGGCAATAATATTGTTGAGGGTGTTGACCAGTATGCCACTTTGATTGACGAGGGCATGATGTACAGCCGAATCAATTCGGTCCCGTAGTGTGTGCAGACCCGAATCGTCTTGCTCATGCTTTGCATCCTCCATCTTGCATTTTCCCTTCGTGTCGTCTGAGGAGGATGCCTTGAAGTCTTCCATGTTGAATTTATACTTCCGGTCGACAGCCCCAGATCTGGTTTGGGTGAAGGATTGCAGATAGTAGGCTTACAACTCTTCCACCATCTTTTTGTAGTCGGTCAAGTGTTCAGCCGACAATTGCTCCATCTTGACAGGAACGACGTTCTCCTCGGTGATCTCGGGCCTCTTGATGTTAACCATCGCATCGGTTTTAGCGATCTGCTGATGGTCCCACCAGGCATGCCAAGAAGCGTGTTGACGAGAAATCTTTCCCACGCGGTGGCCTGGGAGATCTGCTTAACTCCACTGCAGGTCCGTTCTTGGCTGCCTTTGGTGATTAAGGCATGTCAGTTGGTTTGATCCTGTAACCAACAAGAAACAAGAAATAGGAATTAACTTAAAATTAGATCCTACGGGATCGGCTGAAGGCATCTATTTATACATAATTACTATCCCAAAGCGCAGTTAAACTAAGTGATTGGGATAGATCGGCTATGCCGAGACAGTATAAATCACGTAGCCTAAAAGCGTGTTAGGGTAGAAATTATCTACAATGATAGCTTAGCCGATACTGTAGATCTAATATGAATCGGCTAATACTCTGACACATTTTATAAAAAGATATTAAGCTAATCTAAATGTGCCAAACCTAGATCAATCGGCTGTCAGCATAGCATGACAAATTGATATTGGCTTAGGACAGTTAGATAGATTAAGATCATAATATAAAAGGCAGTTTTAAAATATCTAATGGTAAATATAACCATTAAGATAATTAAAACAGATAAGGCCGGCTGAAACCCGGCACTATCTCTAAAAATAAACATATAGCCAAACAGATCTTAATAATTCTAAAAGCGACTTAATAGATCAATATGATGCAGTATTAAGTACAAAAAGAAGTATGAGATCCATAAAGACTGATGTAAACCCCTCTAGACGGTGGATACAAGATATAACCTGGCTCAACATCTAGATCTAGCTCTATCGGCTACTGTCTCCCGAGAGAAACCAGTCGCCGGTGAGATAGATCTAGATATTGCTCTAGATTATATGTTGTATATGATAATTTGCGCAATTTGTAACACCAAAACTAGAGTATCATGACGATGTAAGCACTAATTTCGACGATACAAACCACTAATGACAAGTAATTACCTGGCTTGGAGATCGAGATCGATGTAGCCCGAAGCAAGACCAAGAACTCTTCTAAAATAAAAAGGTTTGGCGATGCGTCAAGTTTGTATTGATGTGTGTGTTGATATTTTTTTACAAAGAGCCCTCGGGTCTTATTTATACCTTATCTACTATTTACAGTACGACAATATCTCGGGACACAGCCCCATGTCGCATTACAAAAGGAATATCTAAACAAATCCCTACTTTATAGATACAATTATCGTTACAAGACTCTATCCATAGATGGCAATATCTTTAACGCATATTTGGAAACCGAATCTTAATATTTATCTTAAAATTTTAGTCCATTAAAATTTCATTAAATCCAGAAAAATATCAACAATCCATTAAAAATAGCTTATTGTGTTGTTTTAGTGGACTTTTAGCATGTTTCGTTGAGTGCTTTGTTTGTCGTGTAGATTCTGGTAATTCCAGTGATCCCGTTTACTTCGAAGTAGTCGCTGAAGTTCCTCAATCTTTAGAGCAAGGCAAGTCATACTTTACATTGATCATAGTGTACCTATTTTATTTAAATATCTCATTTTTCTCAAATAGTGCATATGTTTTAGAATGTCATTTCATAGGACTATTATACCTATTGTACTCACTCATAGGAATTGATTACTTCCTACCATTGATAGCTTTGGTTCAATGTTGATGAACAGTTACAAAAAGGTTATATTCGCCCGAGAACGTTGCCTTGGGGTGCTCTGGTGATATCACGCACTCAATGAGGTTACTATCAAGAACAAGTACCCTTCGCCAACTGACAATTTGTTTGGTCAACTCAAGGGAGCAAAGGTATTCTCCAAGATAGATCTGCGATCAACCTATCATCAATTGAGGATCCAGGAAGAGGACATCCCCAAGACCGCTTTCATCACTCGGTATGGTTTGTACGAGTGTACGGTCATGTGTTTTGGACTTACCAATGCACCGGCCTACTTCATGAACCTGATGAATAAGGTGTTTATGGAATTCTTGGACAAATTTGTCGTGGTCTTCATTGATGACATTTTGATCTACTCCAAGACCGAGGAGGAACACAAGCATCACCTTCGGTTAGTTCTTGAGAAGTTGAGAGATCATCAACTCTACGCCAAGTTTAGCAAGTGTGCCTTCTGGTTAAAGGAAGTGCAGTTACTCGGCCACATTGTGAATGCCCAAGGAGTAGCCGTAGATCCAAAATGTGGAGTTAGTTACCAAGTGGACCCCACCAAAGATAGTTACTCAGATTTGAAGTTTTCTTGGACTTGCGGGTTATTACCGCCGGTTCATTGAGTTACTCAGATTTGAAGTTTTCTTGGACTTGCGGGTTATTACCGCCGGTTCATTGAGAATTTCTCCAGAATTGCCAAGCCAATGACACAATTGTTGAAGAAAGATGAAAAATTCAAATGGTCCGTAGTGTAACAAGAGTTTTGAAGAGCTTAAGAAGAAGTTGGTGTCTGCGCCAGTCTTGATACTACCGGATCCGACGAAAGATTTCTAAGTGTATTGTGATGCATCCCGTCAAGGGCTAGGATGTGTGTTGATGCAAGAAGGCAAATTAGTCACATACGTCTCTCGTCAGTTGTGTCCGCATGAGAACAACTATCCAACCCACGATCTGGAGTTAGCCACAGTGGTCCATACCTTGAATCTGGCGACACTACCTGATCATAAAAGTTTAAAGTATATCTTCACCCAACCGGATTTAAATCTTCGTCAATGAAGATTGTTGGAATTGATCAAAGATTATGACTTGGGCATACACTATCACCCCGGCAAAGCTAACGTGGTAGCAGATGCTTTCAGCCGGATAAGTTACTGCAACACCATTAACATAGAAGGAATGTGTAACCAGTTGCAGCAAGAATTTGAGTGCCTGAACCTACAGATTGTGGAATTTGGGTTTGTGGCCACTCTTGAAGCTCGACCCACTCTCATAGACCAAATTCGGGTTGATCAGGCATTAGACTCTGAGATAGCTGAACTCAAGAAGAACATGAGAGTCGGAAAAGCTCGTGATTTCACAAAAGATGAACATGGGACCATCTGGATGGGTAAAAGGTTGTGTGTACCGGAAGACCAAGAATTGAAGAAACCAATCCTTACGGAAGCTCATCAGACCTAATATTCAATCCATCTGGGAAGTACCAAGATGTACCAAGAACTCAAGGAGAAGTTATGGTGGGTCAGTATGAGGAGAGAAATAGCTGAATTTGTTGCACTCTGTGATGTTTGTCAGCGAGTCAAGGCAGAACATCAACGGCCCGCAGGACTATTGCAACCCCTCCAAATTCTGGAATGGAGTTGCGAAGAGATCGGAATGGATTTCATCACAGGTTTACCTCAAACATCGTCTGGACATGATTCAATTTGGGTCATCGTAGATCGACTCATGAAGGTGCCTCACTTTATACCGGCACATACCACCTATTCGGGAAAGAAGCTAGCAAAACTGTACCTTGCTAGGATCATGTGTTTACATGGAGTACCTACGAAGATCATGTGTGACCAAGGAAGTCAGTTTACTTCCAAGTTCTCGCAGAAGTTGCAAGAGGAACTTGGTACTCGTTTGAACTTCAGTACGGCCTGTCATCCACAGACTGATGGTCAAGCTGAGAGAGTAAATAAAATTCTGGAAGATATGTTGAGAGCATGTGCGCTTGAGTTTGGAGGAGCATGGGACAGGAGTATGCCTTATGCGGAATTATCCTACAACAACAGTTACGAAGCGAGTCTTCAAATGGCACCGTGTGAGGCGTTGTATAGACGGAAGTGTCGTAGACCACTTTTCTGTGATTAGACTGATGAGCGTCAGTTGTTCGGAATGGAAGTCATTAGTGAAGCAGAAGCAAAAGTCCGAACAATTAGGGAAAGATTAAAGATTGCGCAGTCTCAGCAAAAGAGCTACGCAGACAATCGTGGAAGAGACCTCGCTTTTGAAGCAGGAGATTATATGTATCTTCGGGTCACACCACTCCGGGGAGTACATCGTTTTCAAACCAAAGGCAAGTTGAGACCATGTTTTGTGGGACCATACAGAATTCGGGAACGTCGAGGAGAAGTCACCTATTGAGCTTCCATCCAACATGGCTGGTATTCACAACACATTCCATGTCTCTCAGTTAAAGAAATATTTGAGAGTACAGAAGAGCAGGCAAGTCCAGACCAAATTGAGATTCAAGAGGACTTGACTTATGTGGAAAAACCAGCTCGTATCCTTGAAACCAGCGAGAGAAGAAACCGAAACAAGGATATCAGATTCTGCAGAGTTTAGTGGACTCATAACTCAGAAGAAGAGGCTACTTGGGAAAGGGAAGATGAGTTAAAGGCCGCTCACCCGCACCTTTTTGCTAACACCTCCGAATCTCAGGTTCGAGATTCTGTTTAAGGGGGTAGGTTTCTCACACCCTTAGTTTTGCCCCTTTTAAAAATCATTTAAATAATTCCCACGAAGAAAATGAATTTTTGGTATTAACCTGGAGCAAATAAACAATTTTAAGATACAATTAATAAGTAGAAATGGCATGGTAGAATTTTTGTTGGATTCTACATGCAAAAATATATTAACTGAATTTTTAGTGAAATTTTCAAAGCACTAGAGTTAGTTTTTAACCAATTAAATGATTTATTGGAATTAAATTAAGTCCTTGGAAATTAATTTTCAATTTTCCTATTCATTCCCGTACTTTTTCCGCCCAATTCCTTCAGGTCGCCGGCCCATTCTCGCCCGCAGGCACACCCCTCTTCTCTCCTCACTCGTGGGCCGCGCCCACGAGCCACCGCTCGCTCGCGTCGAAGTCCACCGGCCGTCGCGCCGCACCACCCCACGTCGTCCCGCATCGCACGCAATCCGCCCATGCCGCACCCGTTCTGCGCCGCGCCACGCCGCACCCGTCCGGGCACGCGCCGCTGTGTCCGAGCCCATGCCGGCCCAGAACCCAAACCAAATCGACTGCCGCAAACGCTAACCTAGTCCGAGAAGAACGGTGAGAGATTCGCGGCCAAATCATGTGCAAATCGGTCTCTAGATCACCCCTATAAAACTTGCATGCCCTCCACCGTTTTTCCCTGTTTGCGCCGCGTGTTTTCGAGCCCTAATTCGCCGATGCCCAATCTCGCTGCCGCGCACCGCCGCCTTCATCCCCAACGCCGATGAGCGTCGTCCCCTTTTCTCCTTTGGTCCAATGCGTCGCCGTTGCTTCCCGTGAGCTTGCGCCGCCAATACCAAAACCCTAGCATCGTGCCGCGCCGTTTCCTGAACCTTGCGCTGCCACCTGTTGATGTCGCATACGTCGTCGGCAAGCCGACCAGCCACCACACGACCATGGCTAGCTGTGCCGAGCTCGGCCTCCACCCCACCAAACCCTAACTCCTCCCAGCCATTCGATCTACCGGGCGGTTGATCGGAGCCGTCCGATCCCGCAAGCCGCCCAACTGCCCATATGCCGCCATGTTGTGCACACCGCCGCCGCCGGTCCGTAGACCCATTCCACCGTGGACCGGAGCCGTGAGCCTATGCGTCTAGTGACATCATTTGCTTATGTCATGCTTGCGTCAGCTTTTCCCGCCCACTTGCGTCAGCACTTGCGTCATGCGGACGTCAGCCCTACCCAACCCTGTGCCAGTGCTTGCATCAGCAGGGACTTAATTGCACAATAATTAATTTAGGCTTTTCTATTTAGTTTAAAAATTTAGACTTCTAAACCTCATATCTTTTTAATCCGAGCTTGTTTTAGTCCATTCAAATTTTATTAAATCCAGCAAAAATGTCAAGAACCCACTAAAAATAGTTTATGGTGTTGTTTCAACAGACTTTTAGCATGTTTTGTTGAGTGCTTTGTTTGTCGTGTAGATTCCGATAATTCCAACGATCCCGTTTACTTCAAGTAGTCACCGAAGTTCCTCAATCTTCGAGCAAGTCAAATCATACTTTATATTGATCATATTGTATCTATTTTATTTAAATATCTCATTTTCTCAAAAACTGCATATGTTTTAGAACTACCATTGATACCTATTGTACCTATTGTACTCAACCATAGGAATAGATTACTTACTACCAATGATAGCTTGGGTTCAATATAACCAGATATTGGTTTAGGACATACTTAGCCTGGCTTGGATCAATTAGCTCACTAAAGGGAATCACACTATCCAAATATTACCGTGGAGATCAATATACAGGTGATGTCAAGTTTGTGATACTATACTAATAATATTAAAATGTGACAATGGTGGGGTGTGGGTGCAATGGTTTTGGATAGTAGCACCCATGAAAATTAAGGACCGGTTCTCGGGAAACCCTAGAAGAATTATCGTGCGTACCACAAGCCAGCATGGGTAATGGCTGGATGTGTAGTATAGTTGTCTCTAGCTGACATACCCTAGTGAGGGTGGGCATGATGGAGTTGGGTCGGCCCCGGTTAAATGGGTTGATCGGCTATCGGATTCACCGCAGCACGCGAGGGGGCTACCCATTGCCCTGATGGGAGTGGAGGCGAAACCTTGGTGTGGTATGATTGGTTAGAGGGGGTTATGCGAAGGGTCCTGTAACAGTGCCTTTCCGGGGTATCATGGTGGTACACCGGCACATGGTAACATGTCATGGGGCTATGTCTTGTCGGTACAGTTGTACACCTCTGATCAGAGTAAAACAATTCAAATAGCCATGCCCGCGGTTATGGGCGATCAACCAGATTCACATCATTAGTCTCATTTAAGTAAATAATTTGATTAATGGAACTTGACTAGCGTAAGGTATGGCCTGTTGTAACGTGGGTTTAACGTTGGGCAGTGATTATTTAATATTGCTTAATTATATATTACTGTTTTACTGCTTTCAACTATTATTATTTCTGAAATGATGTTTATGCAAATGAGCTCCTATCCTTCCTTGTGAACTATCCTGCATCATACCTTCTCTTCCTGTATGACTTGTTGAGTACAGTGGGTAGTACTTAGTCTTGCTTAATTTTCCCCACCAGAGTCAGAGGTTGAAGAAGAGGAAACTTTTGACGAGGATTAGGCTTGTGTTCGACATCAAGGTTACCTTTGTGTGTTGGAGTTCCGTCGCAAGAATAGTGTTTCAGTTTAGTTAGTCTTTTCTTTTCCACAGTATTATTAATGTAATCTTTTATACTGATTCTAAGACGTGGATTATGTACTATCAATAATTGTCGATTTGTGTACCTCGGCTGATTCCTGGACGAGGATTGAATGCACAAATTAGCTGCGGAAATTCTGGCTTTAATTTCTGGGCGTGACAAGTGGCGACACTCAAAGCGGCGAAGACACACGATCGGAGCTCGGCGGCGAGCATCGAAGCGAGGAGGAGCGTGGGAAGGGCGAGCGGCACGGTGGGCTCGTGGAAAATTGAGGAACCGGCGTAGAGGAGCACGAGGAGGATTTATATAGCCTCGGGGCCACGGGATTCAGCTGGGATACGGCGACGGAGTGGTTAGGCCGATGGCGGATAAGGTGGCGGCAAAAAAAATTGGCTTCGACCATTGCACGGGTGCGGCGCGAGCAGGGAAAGCGAGCATCAACGTTAGGGTTAAGCGGGCGTGCGCGGGAGGCCGAGATGTGTGGGGAAAGCGGCGGCGTGGGCGCGAGATCGGCGGCGACAATGGCGTGGCGGGGGTTAGGCGAGCGGGAGGTTGGGGATATGCCCAACGGGTGGGGCCCACTTGTCGACGGCTTAGGAGGGAAGAGAGTGGCTGACTGATGGGGCCCACCGGTCAGTGGCTCGGGGCAGCGGGGAGGCAAAGCGGACTTTGACACGCACGAGGGAGGGAGCCGAGCCGCAGCTAGGCCAAGCCGAGGAGGAGAGAGAGGTGGCGGCGTCGGTGGGTGGGCCGTGAGGGATCAAGCGGACTTGGGCCGTTTTCGCCCAAAATCAGTGGGGAATTTTTAATTTGTTTATCATTTAAATTAATCACATAAATGATCTTTGAATTTTTATAAATGCTTTCAAGTGCTCAAATAATTCCAAGAAAATTTTTGAAATTATACGGACACTCAAAGTATTTAATAAAAATATCACCACTCATTTGATGATAAATTTATTTATTTAAATAATTACTTTAACTCTCTTTGTATTGTTGTAATTATTTCTGGCTCTCCAAAATTTCACGCAAAATTTCGTAGAATATTTTAGGGCATGGAGAATATTTCAAAAATATTTCTAGCTATGATTTTTAGAGGAAAATTTAATTTTCTTAATACTTTCTCTTGGTTAATTTGTTTGTCATTTTATTTAATTTCTAGGAAATAATTTGTTTAATGATTTTTTAATCCCCAACGAAAATCGGCGTGCCATATCTACCCCTTACAGGAATCTCTTCCCGAGATTCGAGGGTAGAAAGAAAGAATGTAGGGTGAGATTGGGTTGGCTTGCTAACTGCTATGGTTTCTGCTGGCTCACACTGACTGATTCTGCTCGCACTGACTCTGATCTGGCTGCATAGGTTCAAAGATCTTCCTTAGACCGCACACTAAACCGACACCTTTGGTGTTCCGAGAATTCTCTTTGTGGACTTGAAACTTGTGGAGTTGTTCCTGAAACCTCGAAACTGACTCCCATGAAACAACGGACTCTAAATTTCGCTTCGAATTGCTCTTGACCTGAACAACAGGCGTTTCAAAAAGCCGCTTGATCTGCCTTTATCTGAACTGCGGGTGTCTTGAGTTATTGCTTCTTTTGGCTCGACTATTGATATGACCGCTTGGGGTGTGCGTTAGATTCGAGCTTCTTAACTTGAGATTGATGTAACTCTACTAACAGCTCATCACTGATTCCTTTGTTTGCAACCCAATTGGCTGCATTGGTTGAAATTCCAAGCAAAAAAGATTACCAGGTAAACCAAATTTACCTCAAGTTCACTTTACTAGGGTAGATAGGCTTTCGCCAGACTGAGACTGGTGAGGCTACTACCTTAGAGAATACCAATTTCTTCGATTTCTAGGGAACTTGGATCTTGTAGAACTGACTCTTCGTCATTGCATCGAAATAAAGTATTGACAAAGCTCCTTCATTCCATTGGTTCTTGTATCATTTGCCGGCTTTGAAGACTAACAGGACACAAACTGGAGAACCGTTGGGGACTACCTTTGAAACAAACAAGGGTTCATGCTTTTGATCTCACCAGTTTGCTTTTAATACTTGAGTAGAAATGATTTGCCAAGATGAATTCTCCAAATCATACTTGGATGACTGGATGTTCTAGCTTGACATTTGAATCCACTTGTTTCGAGAAGGGTGATGGGAATTTTCCAATATCGTCTTCCAGAAATGTCGAGGTGGTTTTCGAGAACCGTAGTGGTTGACTTGAACTAAGGATGACCATTCTTGATCCCTATTCATCGCTAAAGTGCAATTGTACTTACTATTTTATAGAGAAACCTCCAAGATTAAGAGTGCAAACATTTCTCCCATGATGTTATTACCAAACTTTTGTCATTCTTCTCATTTCCTTGAGGTGCCACTAATTCTGACGTTTAAGGAGATCGTATCATGCCGAATGTGGTCTGACCATTCATATTTTCTTGGTTAACCATTTTCTTCTCTTGGTTAGCAATCATGCCTTGGAGTTTAACCAAAACTGGAATGAGCGAGGAAATGAGTACATGATTAGTTTTCTTCTCGGATCTTTTACTTGACTTTACAAAATATTTGATGCAAGTGTGCCACATGACTTTCCCTACCATGACCTCCACATAAGCTTTATTAGAAGTAGGAGAATTTTGGGCGAGCATAGCCCTGGTGAGGAGTCAAACACCTCGAGTCACATGAGAGAATCATCAGAGGAGTAAAGTCATGTTTTTCATTTTTGAAAACTTATCAAAACCCCAAGTTATTTAGTGCAGAAGAAATCATAGTCGCTATATATCTAGACTGTTCAATTTTTCAATACTTAGAATTTCATGGTAGATACATACAGACTCAGTTATGAGTAGGTCTAGGAATAATTTGTGTGTTAGCATCATACCAATTATGTATCATCCACCTTAGTAGTCTCGACCTTTACTCGAGGACGAGCAAAGACTAAGTGTGGAGAAGTTTGTTGACGGTCACTATCACCCAAAATCCGACCGTCAACTCCTGCATAAGTGGAACAAACTTGGCACATCAATGTAGCGGTAGGGGTTATTTACTAACTCTTTCCACTAGTGTTTTGTGAATATTTGTATGCAGGTGATTAATGAGAGAAAACACACTCGCCATGCGACAATACACACCTTCGGACAATCAGACGCGTTTACATGGATTGGAGGCCCCACATGTCAATCAAAACCACCTAGAATTGAGCCAAACTATAGTACAACATGTTGGGGGCCCACCAGGTAGCCTCCTAGCCAAAGGAGTGGCCGAGAGGTGGGCTAGAAGCTCGGCCGAACTGACATTGCCTCCTCTCGCCATCTCCTTTCACGTGGACGGTCCTGATTACTCCCCAATTATGGTAGTTTGGCGGTTGGAAACTGACCTCAAACCGCCATTTCGTGCTATATAAGGAGGTCACCTGACTCCATTCAAGACACACCTCCAAGAAGATTAAAGCTTCACTCCAAAGGCTTAGTGAGTAAGTTAGAGATTGATGGAAAGCTTCGAAAGGAGTACCACAAATGTCAGAATTTTCTCCGAGGGGTAGTTCGAAGGATTGCCGGGAGTCCCGGTACCGACTTTCGGCCTTGTACCTCGATGAATGCTTTCTTCAATAAAGTAAGTGCTTGTGTTTACTTTGGTTGTTAAGCATTTACATTGAGTACTTTACTTTACTTTAATTTTGCTTGCGGGATCACTGCCCTAAGTTGGGTGCTCTAGTACTAAGACCCCTAATAAAGACGGGTGTTCTTGCGCAAGGCTATTGTAGTGTTCGATAGTTTAGACATGGTGTCTAGGCTAGAGTTTATCTTTGTTTGCCTTGTACTCCACGGGTGAGAGGTAGGCGGCAGGTGGTGATAGCCCTGTCCGTCCTTTGTATTCCTCCATGTTCGAGTACGGGGTAGAGCTGTAGGCCGGAGTCACTCAGCAGACCGAGTGTAAGCCGACCCCCAAAGTGAGCAAGAGAAAAGCTGAAGTAATTTACATGCTTCTTCGAGCCGCAACCATACTAATCCTCTCTATACTATCGCCTACCTAATCTTGGATCTCCTTGGATGATCCTTTCTCTTAGATAGTTCCTATAGTTCCTTGGATTTGATATCCCTTAGAATACTCCCAGGGTGAAGTGGTACAACGGTATTTCATGCGCTTGCGGATTTCATCTATGGTCGTAAGAAATACCAACATGCACCACGGAAGGTATTCTTTTTCAAGCGTAGGGGAATCTTCTCGGCATCTTCCGGAGTAAACTCTATGCCAGTGACGATCATCTTGTTGGCACATCCTGTATTCCATTCTGGTGCCTTTCTTTTCTTACGGTTGGACAGTGGCGTACCACAATACTGGCTGATTAATTGACCGAAATCTTCCTTCCTTATTGGGCACCGCGCCTCACCTTTGGTCGAGGTCCTAGCGTACATGTCCCTTGAACTGCTTCTTGCGTCATGACCTTGCTCATTGTAACCATAGAAGATGTCATGTGTTTCCCTCCAGCATGACGGCGGAGTTGGTGCCATCGTCTCCTAGAAACTTGACGGTATACTAGCAGGAGTCACCAGGGCTTGCTTCGAAACATACTAGTGTTGCTCTTGATACGGACCCTGTTCTTGCATCCGAACTTGCGTTGCTGCTGCTGTTGATACTGTCGTTGTATCTGTTGCGTCATCATGACCACTATCGGCGTCTGATTGGCCACTACCTCGGCTGGAGTTAGATCTCCAGCAGATGGAATAGTTGTAACGTTGTTCTGAACTGACCCATTAGACGGTTGGGGTTCTGATCCACTGACATTGCCTCTGGCTTTACCCATCTGCTGCAGAAGCAGTAAGGAGGGGACCAGGGAGAGGTTAAACTAAAGACGAGACCTTAATCCACTTAATTACTGATCTGATGTGATGTACTCTTATTGTTCAAGTTGATTAGGCAAACAACCTAGCATGGTCACATCCCCACCATTGATGTAAACCATACACCTACACACAGCGAACAACACACGACCTAGGAACTACCGATACTACTCTTCTTGGAAGGATTGGATTTTAGATAAGCTCTGGGAACCTTCACTTGATCCTCGAGAAGGGCTGACTCGAGGCTGCTTAGCTTGATCTTCTTGCTTGAAGCTTGGGCTGGACTTGACTTCCACTGGCTGACAAACAACTAGGTTTGACCTCCAAGTTCAACAACTAAAAGAGGTGAAGGGGTAAGAGAAGAATTTTTGGCAAATCACTTTGCAAAGACTCCATAGGGATAGAAGAGATATTTTTGCAAATAAAGTTTTTGCAAACTTGTCCTTAGGGTTTGACCATTTGGCTTAACCTACAGTCAATATGGCTCTGATACCAACTTGTCATGCCCGAAAATATATCCCAAATTTTAAGACTATTTTGCGTATTAAATCCATCTTGAACTCAGAAGCACTACACTTCTGAAAGGGGAAAAATCGCAAGGATGAGTACAACCACCATACTCAACAAGCCACATCGAGAAATGCAGACGTGCAAAGGGAGACAAGAGTGGCTTAGGATATTTTGCATAAATGCGGTCATAAACATTTAATGTTTAAAAACAGTAAAACAGTTGATTAAGTTACTCATGTTTTATCCACCACTGAACAATGTTGTCCCACGTTGAACAGGCCCAACCATTCCACTTGAACTAAACCAGTTCCATTAAGAACAAATTATTTAGTAGTGTGAGACTAATTATAGTGAATCTGGTCGATCACCCATAATTGCGGCCACGGCTAATCAAATAGTTTTACTCTCATCAAAGGTGCACAACTTTACCCACAAGACACGAGTCTACACATGTTACCATGCCGCGAAGTATCACCGCGATACTGCAAAGGGGAAATCATGACAAGACCTTTCGCTTAACTCTCCCTAGCCAATCGTACCACACCAAGGTTTTGCCCCCACCCTTCGAAAGGCAGTGGGCAGCCCCCCTATGCTGCGATGGGTCCGAAGCCGATCAACCAGTTAAACCCCAGCCGACCAAACTCCATCACGCCCACCCTCACTAGGGTACGTCGGCCAGAGGAAAGCTATACTACGAACCAGTTATCCGTTATTGCTTGTGGTAAGCGCTGTAGTTCTTCTAGGGTTTTCCATGAACCGATCCTCAATTGCCATGAGCACCCTAACAGAATCATCAAACCATGTGCTCACAACCCACCATTATGTCATATTTTAGTTGAGATAATTATGGTGTTACGAGCTTGCAGCTCATCAGAGACTAGAATAAATAGTGTAATTGTCCCATTTAGTTAGCTAGTGGTAGTTAAGCATGGCTAAGTATATCATTCTAGCTAAAATCAACATCAGTGACTAAAGCTAGTCCAATTATTACCCAAGGTTGACAAAGGAATGGATAACAAGTAAATATGGCACAAGCAAAAAGATAGGTATTTTCATCATTTCGTGTAATTAGCAAAACATGCACTTTATTTGTCAACAGTAAAATATTTATAAAAATATAAGATCAATATGCTTCAAGGGAAGTGTGACTTGCCTTGCATCTTCAAACGGACTTCTGGACTCTTTTCCTAGCGAGTGCGAACTCTGGAAATGGCAAAATCTACATGCTGGCACGTAAAATGAGGAAAAACCCTAATAAAATCCAAATAACCGTACATAAAATATAAACAAACATGTAAAGCTCAATTTTAGATGAATTTTATAATTTGGAGTTCCTACGGATAAGATATCAGTTTTAGAAGTTTTGGACCATTCAAATGAATTCTGGAAATTAAAAAAATTTACTGCTCAATTTTTAATTATTTTTCAAAGGAAAAAGTTTGATGCTGACGTCAGCAGCCGAGGGCTGACGTCAGCGGCTGACGCAAGCGAGGGCTGACGGCGCACGGGGGTCCACGGTGGACTCGATTCACGGGGACCGGTCCACGGGTCCACCACGTGGACTGCCCGGATCACCCCGAAGTGGATCAGGCGGCCATGGGGATCGATGGCCTGGATCGGTTCGGGACCGATCCGACGGCCCAGAGACGAGGTCGAGCTGGCGAGGATAGGTGGAAAGAGAGCGCAGCGCGGGATCGGACGGCATGGTCAGGCGAGGAAGAGCGGCAACATGCGTGGGGCGACGAGACGCAAGGTGGGGGAATAGGGGTGGCGCGGTTCGAGAACAGCGGCCAGGAGAGAGAGGAAGAGAGGGGAGGGAGGAATTGCTCACCGAGGCCGCCGGAGTTAAAGGGACGACGCCGGCGGGGGTGAATTGGCGGATCCAAGCGCGGGAAGTGATGGTCGGGTGTGGCAGATGTGGTGAACGCGGCGGCGCCTTAGCACCCGGCATGGCGGCGACTAGAGCGACGATGATTTTTCGGCCGAGGCGGCAACCGGCGGTTGGGGTGTTGCGCAAGTGATCCGAGGACGGGACGTGGCGGCCGGGGTGCGAAGTGTTGCAGGGAAGGAGGTGGTGGCCTCGGCGTGCGACGACGACGCTCGGAGCGGCACGGCACGCGATAGGAGTTCGACAGGGGCACGCGACCGGAGCTCGGCGGCGAGCGGCTGAGTGAGGAGGAGCGTGGGGAGGTCGAGCGGGGCACAGTGGGCTCGGGGAAAATTGGGGAACCGGCGGAGAGGAGAACAAGGAGGATTTATATAGCCTCGGGGGCGTGGGATTCCGCTGGGATACGGCGGAAAAGGCAGTGGATCGGTTAGGCCGGTGGTGGATGAGGCGGCGATGGATAAGGCGGCGGCGAAAAAATCAGCTTCGGCCGTCGCGCGGGTGCAGCGTGAGCAGGGAAAGCGGGCGGCGGCGTTAGGGTTAAGCGGGCGCACGCGGGGAGGCTAAGACTTGTGGGAAAAGCGGCGGCAACGACGTGGTGGCTGGGTTAGGAGGGTGGGAGGTTGGATGTACGTCTAACAGGTGGGGCCTACCTGTCGGCGGCTCGGGAGAGGAGAGAGTGGCTGACCGATAGGGCCCACCGGTCAGTGGCTCGGGGAAGCGGGGAGGCAAAGCGGACTTTGATGCGCGCGCGGAGGAGAGGCGGACCGTAGCGGGCCGAGCCAAGGGGGAGGAGAGAGAGGTAGCGGCGTCGGCGGGCCGGGCCATGAGGGACCAAAAGTGGACCCGGGTCGTTTCCGCCCAAATCGAGAGGGAATTTTTAATTTGTTTATCATTTAAATTAGTCACATAAATGATCTTTGAATTTCTATAAATGCTTTTAGTGGTCAAATAATTCTAAAAAATTACTGAAATTATATGGACACTCGAAGTATTTAATAAAAATACCACCACCTCATTTGATGATTAATTTATTTATTTAAATAATTACTTTAATTCTCTTTATATTATTATAGTTATTTATGGAGCTCCAAAATTTCTCGAAAATTCTCACATAATATTTTAGGGCATGGAGAATATTTTTAAAATATTTTTAGCCATGATTTTTAAAGGAAAATTTAATTTCATTAATACTTTTCTTGGTTAATTTGTTTATCATTTTATTTAATTTGTAGGAAATGTTAATCCCGAACGAAAATCGACCGTGACAGTGCTCTCCGATGCCGCCGCCGCATCGACCCCGCGTTTTTGCCACCTCAATGTAGATCAGGTCGAACCCCTGTGACATCACCATCGCGACAACACCCCTGTGGCGGAGGGCCCAGTAGGGCAAGGTATGGCCCGCGCCATACCTTGGTCCGGCCGAGACCCCCCACCCACCCCCGATGCCCTGTTCCACTTCGGCCCAGCACGTGATGTCGTGATCCCTTTATTGGCTCCTTCAGTTCTTCCCCTCCCCGATCCCCTTTTCCCCTCCTGGCACCGGCCTCCCGATCCCCATGCGAGCCGCCGAGCTCGGTCCTCCTCGCGCCGCCGGGCGCGAGCCGCGGAGCCACTCCGGCCACGTGAGCCGTGGCCCTCAAGCACCTTATTATCTAGTCCTCCAGCACGGGCCCACAGTCGGAGCGCCAGCTGCACATGAGCAGCAGAGCAAGGCGCTTCACTATTGCTCACGAGTGCAATCCGTATGTAATGTCTAAAATCACTCAATCTTCCTATCAATTCATTCTGATCTTCGCATCTCTAGATATGCATTTGTTATCAGTTCCTTCATTAGTAAAAAATTGAAGAGACGTGCTGAGGGATAATCCACCACATCTCAAAAAAATTTCGTCCTTCGTCACTGCAACGCCCTATACAAGGCCCCTAGATTCCTTGGTCGGGGATGCAGCGAGCGATGAGATCGGGGCTTTCTTCCCTAATTTCAGCAATCGGCTTCCAATCTCGATTCCGGCCTTTATAGTGATCTCCCGTCCGATTCATTGCATATGAAGCTTCCCTATAACCTTGCTGACACTATGGACATGTTGGCATTCCAAATCGTTGGCCGAACCTTGCTGACACTATGAACCGCCGCCATTCGCTCGGCATCCATGATGTCGCCAAGTCGTTCTGGACGCCCTTGCTGCGGTTGAGACTGTGAACATCATTGCTTGGACCTTGGTAAGCACCCTAAGAGTCTAAGACCCATAGAGCCACATGCATGCACTTCCCTCGCGCCCTCGCGAATCTAGCCTGTAGCACATCATGCATACACATGCCAAAACCCGCCGCCGCTTTGCATTGCCGGTGGTGTTTACTCTGGTCACCATTCGGTGTGCATGTACCATCATTGTGTTCGTATCGACCTCCTCTACATTTTTTCGTTTGGCCTCCATCGCATCCAATCAACAGTTCGACGCCGGCGCTAGCAAGAAGCTCGCCGGTGTCATGCGCAACTGCTTCTTTTCCTCGTGCCTCTTACAAGTGGGTCCCACTTCCATTAGGGCCAGGGCCTGGATTAGTGACAATTCAAAACTGTTAAGGTTTAATTAGATAAACTGCCTTCCTATGACATGTGGATCTACGGACCTAATTACAATTCAACTAAAACCTAAGGACTCTTCGTGAAAACGACTTGGGACCCGCGATTGGACCACGGGTTTATTTCCTAAAACCTAGGGGTCTTTCTGCCTATTAGCCAGAGACTGACCAGTCGACCCTCTACATTTAAAATCTGCAGAATATGAAGAAACTTGCTAAAACAATTATTGTTCAACTACACAATTGTATAACTTGTAAAAATTCATTATAACTCATTTTGAGATGAACAAAATTTCTATAGATTCATAAAATTATGATCTTTAAGGCAGTAAATTAAAAATTGGCACTTTCTATACCAGCACCAACACGGAAATTTTGTATTTTAAAATTATGATCACATATATATTCCAACTTCTAAAATTCTTAGAAAATTCATTAAAACTCCAAATGAGTTGAACAAAATTTGTTAGAATCAAACAATTATACTCTTTAACTATGTTAACTCAGATCTGGAACATATAGTACATAGAACGTTTCTATAATTTGTATAGCTAATAATTAACATAAAACACATCATAACTTCAAAAATACATAGGAAATTCATATTAATTCCAAACACATGAGATCAGTCTTGTTACACTTATAAATTTATTATTTTTATCACTGGAAACTAAAATGTGGCACACCATGTAAAGAGGACACCCCTACAATTTTATTTAGTAAATTATTAGGAGTGTATACACTACAAATTGTGAAATGCATAAGAAATTTATATAAGCTTCAAAAATGGTGAAACCAATTGCATTAATCTTATAAAACTAATCACTTCGCTATTGCTAGGTTAAAGCCAACAACATCACTTCCTAAAAATATGTCACAACTTCACCTTAGAAATAATGACATAAAGCCTCACATAACTTGTAAAATCCATAGTAAATTTATGCTAGCTCTAACAATGGTAAACTTAACTTTGATGGACATAGGAAAATAAATCTTTGCTTATGTAAAATTAAATTTCACAGAATATGGACACAAACTACAATTAAACTTAAATAGAGCGTAAATAACGTATATTGGGTATAGAAATTATAAAATTCATAACTTTCAAAATATAAGTAATAAAACAAAAATTATTTTACCTAAATTTATTTTGATACTTCACCAACCCACGGTAAAAGATATCATGCTTTGTAGAGCATTTTGTGCATTGTAGAGCATTTTAGATTTTTCGCATATTTTGGTTTATGATATATTTTTATAGATAATGAGTATGTGAGTATGTCAACGGTGAAGGAATCTTTCTAAGGTGTTGTCCAGGTTGTAAGCAGGTGAGCTGCTCTCCAACTGTCTCTCTCTTGCAACAAAAATCATGATGTTGGGTTGGAGTTAAGCCCCCGGGCCACCTAGTAAGGAGGAGAAAACTCCAAATGAGTCCGAGGCAATGGGGTGTGCTCGAGCTCCTGCTTGGAGCCCCTAGCCGCCTGTACTACGCCCCAGGGCAGCCTTCGCTTCTCAGGGCAGCCGCCTACCCAAGGCCTATTATACGCCTAGGGCCCTATTATACCCCATGCATACTTCCTCTGCTTAGTTATACAATGTCTTGTTAATTTCGACGAGCTTCTCGAAGATGTCAAAAACAAAGAGGTTCATGTTGGACATAAGAGAGCCTAGCGCTCTTCTCTGCGCTAAGCCCACAAGAGAGACTCAAGCCAAGACCAACCTGACCAGACACCACTGCCCACCAACAAGGCCTAGACTGCCCCGCGCAGGGGCAAGTGTCTGAGGCCCCATGGCATCGGTAGTGCACGGGGTTTGATTGTTGCAAGGACTTTGTTCATGAGTCCGGCCCCTGCAGTTGTTAGCACATCGTTACCCGTAGTAGGACCATGAGTCGTATTTTGCTACCGGTGAGATGACAAGATTCGCAGCATGCGGAAAGGGATAGAGTACGGAAAAGTGAAAGTAAACAACAGCTCGGATTGGAGCTAACAAAAGAAGAGAAAAACTTAAATAGAACACTGAAAATTTGTAGGTAACGTATATTGTGGCAGCCCCCAGCCAACATTGGATTATGTAAGAATCCAGTGTTGGCCCGAGCACCTGCAAACTTACAACATTATTAAGGGTAGAATTTCTGCTGATGGTTGATGTCCCACGGGTTAGAAAGCGGCGCTCCATCTTCGTAGCCAGTCTTAACGAGACTGGCCTGGCGACACCGACCACCAGGAAGGGGCCTTCCCACGATGGTTGGTTTCAAGATGATTGATGGTTCACCCGCCGCGGAGATAATCGCGCAGCGCATACTTGATGTTGTGAGGCAGTACGGCATTGAGAATCGGATTGTTTCTGTTACAATTGGGGATGGTATAGCGTATGCGAAAACCATGGATGCACTGGCTCCTCTGGTACAGTCATACACCGAGGGTTTGTTTTCCAGCAGAGGTGCATTCTCAGCATCCTTAATGACTGTGTCCGAGCTGGAATGGCTGAGATGGCCGAGCCTTTGGACACTATTTGATCCGCGATTGCTTACACTTTCATTTCGAAGGCGAATTTCGCAGCGTTTGAGAAGTATTGCATTAAAGGTCAGGCTAGGAAACTATGGCCTGATTCCAAAGTAAGGTGGGATTCCACATATGGCATGCTCAAGGAAGCGCTTCCCTACAAAGAAGTTCTGACCACCTTTGTCAATGGCCGGATGCAGCAAGAGTTTCTTTCTGAGCACAATTGGTCCTTTCTCAGTGTTTTTCACAAGTTCCTCGCGAAGTTTTATGATGCTGCTACCAAGTTGTCTGTTGTTTATAGCCAGACTTCTTCCTTAACTTTGATTTACATTTGTGACACGGCAGTATTTGTTTCAATCTTATAGGACAAACCCTGTTTTCTCTCCCGTTCTGAAACCAATGGAAGCAGTGTTTGTCAGATACTTTCAAAGTATTCCACGCTTGTATTGCTATGCTTTAATTTTAGATCCTCGGCTAAAGTTACTTGGTTTGGAAGTGGCATTGAGGATGTTAGGTGAAGCCTTAAACATTGATTATTCAAGCAATTACTCACAAGTTGCTCGTTTCCATGTATGAAGAGAAGTTTGGCAGCACGCTCCGTCCACCACCATCACCGTCCTCTTCACTGGTCTATAGATTATTCGCTGCTAGACTGACTGAAGCAGTTTGAGCTTCAAAAGGATTCCTCGCCCTCTTCATCAGAGCTTTCAGTACACCAACGAAAAGAGAAAAACGAGTTCAACAACAAATACATCGAGACTAAATGCTCGTTGCGTCTTGATTCTCTTGGACCCTCCTAATATTTTCATGTGGTGGAAGGACAACAAACAGTTTGATATTGTGTTAGCTCAACTAGCAAGGGATGTCCTTGCGGATCCTGTGTCGACAGTCCCTTCTGCAGATGCATTTAACATCAACAGAAGAGTAGTTGAAGATCAAAGATCATGTCTAGCGTCTGAGATTTTAGAGGTAATCACCTGCGTGAAAGACTTTGAAATTGCTGCTACTCGAGAACTGGATAGAATGGTGAATGCTGAGTTTGCTAGCTAGTGTGCTAGGCCTTGGTATGTAACCAAGCTGCAATCCAATGTGTTTTTACCTCCTATGGTTCCAGTTTCTGCTCAGCTATGTTTCTATCTGCTTAGTTAGATGAATACATTGCTATATGGGTTTTAGTTACTTGATAACTGCACGGTAAATGCTGAGTTTTCTATTGAGCTTGGAGGTGTTAGTAAATACTTTCTCATTTCCTATATCTTTGTTTCTTTTTTTATCTGCATATAACTCAAGTTTTCTAGCTTCAGTGACTTCGATTCCAATTTTAGGGGCAGTCGACGTATCGTTGAAGTTTTGGACCTGAAAATTTGCGGAACAGTCTATCACATTTCCATGGAAATCCATCTGGTACACATCACTGGTACTAGGTAATATGAGACTGTTAGTTGGTTTAACGTAGTAGCATGCAATTCATTACAGAAAATTAGCTGTGCTATATATGTAAAGCACAAGTAGCACAGAGGAAAAAAATAACTGGAATGCACAGTTGAAAAATGCATAGAACATGGAAATGTTTGGTAAGTAAATTATTCTGAATACATTGCTGCGAACAGAAAGTACATATTACTAGGTATGTGACAAACTTGGATGAACCAAGTATGATTGATCCAAATCTTGCCACATTAATAAAAGATTGCAATTATTCATGTCATGGAAGATACTGGGAAACCCAATAAATAGGAGGCCGGAACTAATGTTGGTAGAAGCTAGAAACCTAGAACATATTCCATTTCCATTTTGTATTGAAATGTTGCTGCTCTTACTTCTGATACTCTTCCATGTCATTGTTTAGGTTTGGGAAACATTGGCAATGAAAATATACCACATAATCTGTGTGTAACTACTTTTTTTTGTTATGGGCTTGATTATTATTTTGCCTTACATTTACATGGCCAGATGGATAATACCTTCTCTACCTAAATTTTGAGGTTCAATTTGTAATTTTGCCACAGAACGTTTGTTTAATGTTTGGTACAATTTCATGTATTGGTTGCGGTGGGCATAAAGAATTTGGAAATAAATCCAAAACTAGTATCTGTGACTTCATCCATATCAACACTGAATTGACACTTGACCAATATGTTTGTTTTAGATACTACTTAACCAATATGTAACAATTTGTGCTTTCACTAGAGCAAGGCTAGCATCTAGTATGAAATTTTGATGGTTGCAAGTTGCAACGTGTGGTGTCGGGTCATCTCACAAGAATTGTCTAAGACAAACAAGGACTCATTAATTTCCACTTAAACTTCCCAGATCTGAATTTGTAATCACAAAAAAAATTAAATACCTTCCACAAACGAGGACATGGGTGTTGAACTGGAAATAAGGCCGGTGCTATACCAAAGTAGGTAACTAATCATGTAATACAACAGGCCTAGGTGCCTTATGCCAACAAGTGAGAAATTGATCAATCTACCAGAACTTGTCAAGATAGAGATCATGAGATTCAAGTAAATGCGAATGGTTTCATCAAGGGGGAGATTGTAGAATCAAATGTGTTTGATTTGTATTTTGTGTGATGAAACATTGGTGGTGATTTACGATATTTAATATGTGAAATATTGGTTTATGGTGATGATGTTTGGATTTGTCAAATTATGCACGTTTCTCATTGGACGGTCAGACCGGCGGTGCGACCGGTCAGACCGGCCAGGCTTGACCGGTCAGACCGGAGGTATGCGCACGGTCTGACCGACCGACTACGACTCGGTTTCGGATTTGATTTATCTTTTCGGTTTCGGATTGTTTCTTTGTGGATTTGACTTCTAGATGGTTCCTATGCGTATGGTTACTATTGTTATGCTAATCTGAGTCAAGATTGGACAAACTTGTGCTCGAAATATGGTTTCTTTGTCGTATATGTGTAGGTATCGCTTGAGGCCTCGGGATAGTGTTGTCGGTGATGGATCGGAGTCGACTTGGGAGAAGTGGATGTCCAAAGGTCAAGAGATCACGCGAGATACTAAAAGGCTAGAGGATAATGCAAGTGGGAGATGGAGAATCCGTATGAATACGAGAGGAATCATGTGCGTATGGAAATAGGAGTTGAATTTGGAAAGGAGTCCGTATTCGAGAAGATTGATTGAGATAAGGAAAGAGATGAGTTTGTAACTGGCAAGAGAATGTTTCCTATGTGGATTAGGAGTCCTAATTTGTGTAGAATTCGTGGCTTACTTCATGTATAAATAGAGAGGAAGGGTGTGCCTCCTAGATATTGATTTTGCAAGAGAAAAGTTAGGGTTTTGAGTTTAGTTCGAGATTTTGGTGAGGAGTGTTATTGTTGCACTTTGTAAACACTTTTAGATGCAATAAAGTCAAAATAGTTTGATCTACTTCTTCGAGAGTTCATCTACCGATGTTTTCTGGGTACTGATGGTATGACCGCTAGTGTGCGAGCGGTCTGATCGGTGGGTTTCGGCGGCGGTTCAACCGGTGTTGTGGCGGCGGTCTGACCGGTCAGTATACAGTGGTGTGACCAGCGACGACTTCAATAGCTACGGTTTGATCACTACTACAAAAACATGGATAGGTACCGACCTAATAAGTGTCGGTTCAACAAAAACCGACACCTATTAAAAAAAGGTACCGACTCTAACGAAAAATCGGCACCTATAATATATTATAGGTATCGGTTCAGAAGACAAACCGGAACCTATACTATTCGTACAGTTTTTTAAAAACCGACACCTATAATATATTATAGGTGCCGGTTTAAAAACCGACACCTACAACCCGAGCTGAGCCGGACCACAGAGCCGCGGATTGATTTTATATATGCGGCGGGCGGACCACGAGATAACCCTTGTCTCTTTCTCTCCACCTAATCTCTTTCTCTCCTCTTTCTCTCCTTAGAGTGGCGGGCGGCGGTGGAAGGGAGGGGAGGCCGAGGGGCGGCGACGACCGGCGATCGGTAGGAGGAGGAGGAGGCCGAGGAGGCGGTGGCGGCGGGCGGCGGGAGGAGGGAAGGCCGAGGGACGGCGATCGGCGCCTTAGATCTGGCGGCGGCCGGCGAGAGGAGGGAGGCGGCGGGCGGCAAGAGAGAGGAGGCCGGGGAGGCGGTGGCGGCGGCCGACGGGAGAGAGGGAGGCCGAGGGGCAGCGGCGGCGCCTCGGATCTCGCGGCGGTCGGCGGGATGGAGGGAGGCGGTGGGCGGCGGGGAGAGAGGGAGGCCGAGGGAGGCGATGGCGGCGGGCGCTTGGAGGGAGGGAAAGCCGAGGCGGCGGCCGGCGCCTCGATCCGGCATCGGGGGCGGGAGGGAGGGGAGGCGGCGGCGGCGGGAGAGAGGGGAGGCCGAGGGAGGCGGTGGCGACGCCGGCGGAGGGGGGAGGCCGGGCGGTGGCCGACGCCTCGGATCGCGGCGGCGGGAGGGAGGCCAAGGGGAGGCGCGGACGGCGGCGGGCGGCGCGCCTCGATCCGACGGCGGGCGCGCAGCGCCTCGATCCGACAACCGGCGGCGAGAGGAGGGATTGTTTGTATGTGTGTATATGTTATTTATTTGTATGTGTTCATGGGGATTGTTCATGTGTTTGTATGTGTTCATGGGGATTGGGGATTGTTCATGTGTTTCGGCGCCCGAGAGAAGCCGCCGTAGGGAGCCGGATCGTAGGGGAGCCGCTCGATGCATCGGCTCGAGCCGATGCATCGAGCCATTTTTTTGCTCATGGAACCTAATAGGTGCTGGTTTAAGAACCGGCACCTATGAGGCATTCTGTACTAGTGAATTTTTTTATTGGTTTTATTGGTGAAAGGTAATATGTTAATTCCGCAAAAGATTTTTGGTTTTGATTTTTTCCTATCATTCACTCTTCTCTGATAGGTTTTGTTTAATTTGTTTTGATCCTATAGTTATGGCGTGGTGTTGCGCAGATTTTGCACAGAGAAGATCCAATGGTTATATTAGAAACTTCTATATGTACGTAGATCATTGGTTCCGAGCCGAGAGCAGGAGAGTCACAACCAGGAATTAGGCATAATGCTCCAAAAGGATGACTACCTTACTTATCTAGTAAATGAATAATTTTTTTTCTGGTAATGGAAGTAGAAACTGGTAATGAATATTGATCAATAATTGTATGACCGGTCTTTTGTCAAGAAGCAGAGTAATTTTTTAGTGCTTATTTTCTATTACTGATTTTTGTTGAATGAACAATAGGTTATGATGCTTGATTTGCCTTGAATAATACCATCGTACAATTTTTTTCCCCCTTTTTGAATTTCAGTTTGATTTTCATCCACGGAGCTCCATGAAGTATTTTACGAAGACCATTTTGCCCAAGGGTTGATCAAGCACAGTGTGAGTACTTTCATCTTTTTGCACCGACTAAAATAACTATATATTACACAATTATCTGTCAAATCTGCACACATCCAAAATTATTTGCAAATTTTCACAACTATGGCATGGCCCAACTGCCCAAGGTGTAGCATATTGTAACATATATCCACAGACTTCTCGTAAAACTCGAAGATTACACTAACTATATCTATTTATATATTTATATATTTTATGAAAAATAAAGCATTGCAAAATTACTTTGGTAGTTGAACAAAGTCATATTTATTGTTGAAAAGGTGGATATGAATACGGTCCAGTCGTCCAATAATATTGTATTGTGAAATGTTTCACATGATTAACAACTCAAACAATATTTTAACAAAATATTTTAGATGTTTTATTTATTAGAGAAAAATGTTTTAGAGGTTGAACGAAAGTGTTTCAACACTATAGAAAAAATAATTCAACAATTTAAACAGTGAAACACTATAGAATCAGATTAAAACATTTCGTTGTAGCTAGCGTTTTATAAAAGAGTTTGAACTATTGAAAATTCCATGGATCTCAAGAATCGAAGTCAAACAAATGAAATGCCATCAAAATACCCAATCCAATATTTTGATCCAAAAGAAACATAACAAAATATATAAAAAACATCAAAATAATTAAATAAATAAAGTATCAATCTACTTCTTCCTCCTCTCCTCGCTGGCCATCATTGGGCTTGGCACCCGAGCATGGTTTCGCCCCACCATCGGCCCGCACTCCACTGCCATGGTGACACACAAGCATTGAGAAAAGCCAAGGCTGACTGTGCCGCTATTGAGGAAGACAAAGCTCATCTTGCAACTGTCGAGTACGAAAGGTCGTCACCATCTTTGCACGTTGCTATTTGAGGACCTTAGAGGACGAGAGGCCATTCCTCTCGTGGATAATATGGGGGGGGGGGGGAGAGAGGAGATAGAGATAGGGGAAGAGAGAAAGATGAGCTCTAGAATAACATAGGAGGTCGTGTGGTGAAGAAATGAGGAGATGACGCGTCCGATATTTTACCTCACGCCAAACGCTCAGTTTGAAACTGTCCTGGGTAGTTTATTTATTACTCTGAATTTTGAATTTATTTGGATGCCATTTGAATTGGATTCTTGTTTTAATAATTTACAAATTTAGGATTCTTGGATGATAGTGCAAAGCAAAGATGGTTTGGACGAACCATGTTATAAACAGGCCAATCAAACTGGCACTTCGTTAAAATTCGGCAAAAAATAATCTAAGTAGCTCGTCTTAAAAGCCATATATTGAAACAAGACAGCCGTAGTCATTAAGTAACTCATGCATTTGATGAGTAAGTCGGCCGGGCGATGACGCAATTAATAATCTGATCTCATGAGGAATAGCCACGCGGAGAGTAGAGGTTGATGGAGGAGACTCCGAGGTAGGTGGCGAGCATGTCCTCGTCGTCGTCCTCCTGCCTCGTCAGCGCCTCCTGCATTGCCGGCCACCACTCGGGCACGTCACCGCTGTCGTTGTCGTCGTCATTGCACATTGTATTCATCGCCGCCGCCGGCGGCGACACTACTAATCCGGTCGATTGACTGCCGTCGGCAGCGTCGTCGGCGCCGGAGTTGCGGGCAAAGCGGCCCTTCACCCTGGGACGGCTGTCCGCCACCGTCTTCCGGCAAGCGTACTACAAGAATACGTTCAAGAGCTATTAGTATGAGTATGAGTATCAGTATGTAGGTAACTAGCTAGCTAGATAGGTAGGTATGGCAACAGTAAAAAAAAAAAAGAAGCGAGGCTAGCGTTGTGGACTTGTGGGCTTTGAGGCCCGCTAAATCACCGTGCATGGCATCTAACTTTTATTGCAAAACATAGAGCGATAGGTAGGACTGCATCTTCTAAATTTTAAATGTAAGAGTTATGTATAGGATAATGTTATTGAACAGTCTAAACTCTGTTCATCTCGTTAGTTTATTACGTGAGAGAACATCAGCTAACTCAACTATCTTGGATGAAGCTAAAATCATTTGTTAAGCTCTAGCTCTAGAAATGGTGAAGCTGAAACACCCAAATAGTATTGTCTAGCTTGTGCGAGATGGTAAGCTGTCTCTGTCTCTGCTTGAACAAAAAAAATTGCATCCATAATGTACGTACGGTGATCTTCTTGTCGAAGTTGCGGTGGTTGCGCTTGCTCCGGTACTTCTCGATGCGCTCCCGCCGCTCCTCCGCGCTGTACCTCCCCACCGCCGTCGCCCTCGGAAGCTCCTCTTCCGGCAGTACGTGGCGGCCGGACGGCGGCAGTTGATGAGATGAGACCGGGAGGAAGGCACCATCCGTCCTGACACTATTGAGGCTGCTGAATGGACGAGATGAGGAGGAAGAGGAAGTGCTACTGCCACTGCTACTGCTGCCAAAGCAGTTGTACATACTGTCTTAAGCTTAAGCAGTTAAGTTACCTTCTGGCCTCCTCCTGCTGCTTGTCAATGGATACCTACGTATAACTCTGCTGATCCTTCCATAGCTGCTATTTATATGGAGCTTGGATCGATTTCATCTATGGACGTTAGTCAAGCTAGCAAGCCTCCACTAGAATTGTACATATCGAGCAAGGAGGAATTGCTGTTTGCGACTCTGGTTCCTCCAGCGAGTCAACTAATTTCTTTTTTACCCAAACAGAAAGTCAACTCTTGGCTCTACAATGATTTGATGTGACCTACTAGCTTAGTGATTGTGTTGTGCGATCGTAGATCGTTTGCCAATCATGATATATGGTACCAAATTTTGAGACTCATCATGTATATACCACATGCATGCATGCATGCCATGTCCCATGACCGGAAAGGCTAATTTGTACACGTGCACGGTATGCTCATCTGATCAACACTTTTCGACGGCATAACAACAAGGACAGGGCCAGGGTTAGGGTCAAGATTAAGGGTTTCAGGGGTCAGGTGGGGAAAATGGAAGTGGAGGATCGGTTTTAGAGGGATGGTCTGAGAGGCGATAGTCCGCTGGTGTGGGCGGTCATGGGTGGGCGGCGAGACGGCCATGGGATTGGCAGAAGGCGGTGGGCCAGTGTTAGTGGCAATGGCAAAGCGAGATGAATGAGAGGGGAAGAAGGCCGGCCGACTAGGGTCATGCTACGTTGACACATTTCAGCACCAATAACATGGTGAAGAGCGGTGGTGAAGAAAAGAGATGATGATTTGGTTGCTAGATCTATGTCGTTAGAGAAATCTCGCTGCAGAGAGAAGGAAGAGGCTCGCCTGAGAGAGGCTGTTGTAGCTCGCTCGCTCGCTCGCTCGCATGGATGGGTGAAGAGAACGATATAAGGTAAAGAGAAGAGAAAGGTTGCATAATGTGGAGAGAGATGGTCGTGGGCTGCTAGCCCGCTGGACTGGGCCTATCTTCCCATAACTTCTTTTTTGTTTTTTTGTTTTTGTTTTTTTAGATCGTCCCATGCATTAGCATGACACGCAGAAATCACGTGTGGTACGTACGAGGAAAAAGGTTCGCATCATATCAAAGAGAAAGAAAGAACAAAGTTCACTCTAAATGACACATTTAAGTTTACGCATACGTTATCTTGCTTGATTTTTGCCCAACTCTACTGTTCCAAGCTTTATCAATATGTTTTCCACGGAAGCTGCATTCATGGCTCACGCACATGCATCATATATATATTCATATGTATCAAACAATGGACATGTATGGACGTCAGAGACGACGAGTGACCGCTGCTACACGTACACACACAGAAAACATGGCACAATGGTAGCCCAGTGGAGGAGGCACAAATAAGCAAGAATCTCAAATCCATTCTGTAAACAGCACAAGACACTGTAAAAAAAAATAATCGCTGACGGTTGGCCCGAGCACTAGCGAGTGAACACTCACTGCACGAAAGCCCAAGTTTGCCGAGTGCCTGGATGTTTCTCGAGAACTTTTTATCGAGCACTCGGCAAACAATTGATTTGTTGAGTGGGCTCTCGGAAAAAATATACTCTCGGCAAAATACCTAGTTTGCTGAGTGTAAACTCTCGGTAAAAAAAACCTCAGCAAAGATGGTAGTTTGTCGAGGGCCGTCCGCAGGCACTTGGCAAACAACCAATTTTGCGGAGTCCGCTGTGGAGAACTTGGCAACCCGTTGACGGCCATCACCCCCTCCATACAAACTGCCATTTCCTCGACATGTTTGTCGAGTACGAGGGTTAGGCACTCAGCAAAATAGCCTCTTTGCCGAGTGCTTTTCCAGACACCCTCCAAACTTTCTCTCTAAATACAACATGTGTTCTTTAATTTTAAAATTTGGTATTTTTATCGATCTGTTTTGCTATATTTCGTTGATTTCTTGTATTTATAGGAATATTTGATTTCTTGTATTTAGAGGAATTTTTGCCAAGTGTCAAATTTAAACATCAAGTGAATGAAATAATAAAATAAAATTAGTAAAATAAAAATGATATTCATGTTACTTACTACTGTTTGAGGCAATAATAGGAAATGAAAATAAATTTCAAATTTTTTTTAGGAAATACGATCATGAACATGGACCGAATAGTTTTAAAAATTCTGGAAATAGCAAACAATGTCCGAAAATCATGAAATTTGTCAAGATGTTATGATATCATATGTTGAGGCCGTGGTAAGAAATTCGAAGGTTTCGAATATTTTTTCACATACGATGCTCACAAACCGAAACTTCTCCGAAGAAGATTAGAAGCGTTGAGAAGGATCGGTGGGATTTGGACACGTAGTGACGCCGAATTAGGAGTTGATTTCTAAACTTTTTCTATAGGCAATAGTTAGCATGGATTGGTTTACGTAAAATTTTGGTAATTTTTTGGATCTGTTTGATATTTTTAAATTATTATTTACATAAAATGTAGAGTATTTTTGCCGAGTGTAGCACTCGACAAAAAATAGCACATGACAAAATGTAAAAAAAGTATATTTTAAATGTTTTCATCAGGAAAACAAAAAAAAGCACTTTGCCGAGTGCCCGTGTCCTGACACTCGGCAAAGTTGGGACTTTGCCGAGTGCCCTTGATTTGGCACTCGGCAAACAGAGTCTTTGTCGAGTGCCAGATCGCCGACACTCAGCAAATATTTTTTTAATAACCCCCAAAGCCCATCTCGGCGTCACTGCAAACACAAGAAATCTCCTCTGCCACTACCGCAACACACTCCACGCCGCTGCCACCTCCACGTCGCCCCATCGCCACCCAGCCGTAGCCCCACCATCGCCGCCCCGCCGTCACGACCCCTCGTCGCGGCCCCTCCCCACCGCGGCGCCCCGGCCGCCGCCCCTCGCTATGGCCCCCCGACGGCTGCCCCCTAGTCAGAGACGACCCAAACCTCTCATGATTTTTGCAAGATGAAGTGAAATGCTTCAGATCATCTAACAGACAAAACAAAATGTCTAACGTCCCGAGAGAAGGATATTGGAGACATTGCTGGGCCTTTAGCCTGCCAGTCAACTTCAGCCTGAGATGTGTCCGTCAATCCACTCGAAGGTGACAACCAGATGTGTTACACATTCAGGAGACTTGACAAAATGGCTAAAGATCTACAACATCTCAAATACTCTTGACTCTTACTAATGAGAATCTAGCTCCCAGGATGTGCGCTAGATTCCCGTTTTCATCTTAAGCATGGGCATTCATCACAAACACATCAAAGATGAACGAAATATAAAGACTTACATTAACTTAATAATTACATATGCCGACCGACAAAATAAATATATATCAGAGAACTGCGGAAGCTTGGCTACCTAATCACAAGCACACCGACTAGGGGTTTACCCTGTTATGTTCAATCCTAGAAGAAGCAAATCGTAAGCCCGCATCACTCAATGACTAAGTCAATACCTGCAAGCAAAGTGAATATTGCAGTGGCAATAGTCAATACATTAAACAAGTTAATATACTGGCAAGCACCAAGACAAGCCTAACACACTACATGTAGGGCATATAATCAAGGAAGGCATAATATAGTTTATTTTGGCATAAAGCAAGTTTTATTTGCATAAAACACTTCCAAATCAGTTTTGCTTTCAAATGAAATTTCAGCAAGCAAGTTCTTAGCATATGGGCATCAAAGTAGTCATCAATCATGTTTAAATATACACCTCATTGCCCTCCATGGCAGCAAGGAGAATCTTTCACAAAACTCAACATAATTTGAAGGTAAAGTTCAACATTTAGAAGAATAAACACAAGTCTATAATCAATACTATCCACACACCGCTCATGACCGTGAGCATGGCTAATCGATTAGTTTAGACACTGCAGAGTTTGTACATTTTACCCACATGATGAGAATCGCTCACTTGAAGTGAAGCGCTGTAGTTTTGCTCGGTACCCGTCGGTACCAGCATACTCTACACATTGAGTACAGACTAGAGGTCACAATGAAGCCTTTACACTACTTAATCTCTAGCCTTGCACCAATACGACTTGTGTTGCCCCATCCTAGACATACTGGAATATAACCTAGAACCGTCAAGTAGTGTGGCCCCACCTTAAACTTGACGTCGAGGTGGCGGACACGACAGGAAGCCACCCACGCGGCACAATATCATTTTATTGGACACACTTAGTCCCCTAAACTACCCATCGGGGTAAATAGGAAGTTCCTCTGGGTTATCCAAACCCATACACATCGGCCTACCTTAGTGCAAGGCTAGGTGCTAAGTAGATTATTCATCTTAGGTCATCCCATACTAACACATGTGATTGTACTGTATATGAAATGAGCTGACATTGAGTGAAGTCCTTAGGTCGGTTTGGGCACACTCTCCCCCTATCGGCATACAAATACATCAATTGCATGCCACTTGAGGCCCAAACCTAAAATCCATGTTTTCCACCATTTTATTTGTCAAAATCATAGGTATTCAAGTTCTGTCCAGATTATTTAGAAATAAATTTTCATGTTTGTAATGAGCCCATAATGACGAAGAAAAGCATTTTAAGCATGGCTAAGCATTATAGTACCCTAGTGATATCAAAACTTATGTTATAAGGTGGTATAGCCATATTTTTCCTAAGGTTAGGTATGATGGATATGGAAATATGTGGGGTTAAGGTGATAATGCAAGTAATAGGAGTTTGTTTAACAAGTTTAACACAATTTTAATTTTTAGTGTACAATTGACATGCAAGATTTGCAAACATTTTCAATAACCTCTGAAACATTGGTTCAAAGTGTTCAAAGAGAGAGAGGTGGAACTTTCCTTATAACTGGAAAAGGTCAGCACCTAAGTCACTTCTTCACCGCTTAAGCAATTATCTATAAAAAGTATACGGTATGCAATTAAACATCAAAATATATGAAAAATCTAAAATGCTCTAAAATGCATGATGTGTGCACATTAAGTAGGTACTGATCTAAAATGAATTTAGGTGAAAGAATTACTAATTTATCTTGTTCCATTTGAGAGTTATGAATTTTAGAAGTTTTATCGGGACGTAGCGGTATAGGGTTAGGTGATGTTTGGACAAGGTTCCTATAATTTGTTTTTTATTAATTTGACCTCATAGAGGTGAAGAGTTATGTGTACTAGGACTAATATCTTTGGTTTCACAATTTTTATAGTTATTAAGAATTTATTAAGTATTTTACCGATTATAACGTGTCGTAGGTCCATATTGTTTAACAAGCGCATCACTTTAGTGTTGTAGGTCCAGAACATGTGACATTTTGATTTAGTTGAATAAACTAAATACATTTGCCATTTAATCCCCTTTAAGTCTACAAGCTTAAACCATTTTATTATTTTACTTCATACTTTTGCAACTAAAGGTGATCGATGACATTATATTATGCTAAATATTGTTATATGGGATAAGTGTTCTAAATCTTAGTGAATGAGGATGAAACTATGGTTTCTCTGGCCAAGATGTTTTATTTTGATTTACTTAGAGCTAGAATACAATATTATATATACATCTATATATAGATATACATATGGTGCTTAGCTTATTTATTGTGACTAGCACTTAGGTTACCTTGTTTAAGGTTTTCCTATCTATTTAGTGTATGAGTGGCCATACTTTATTTCACCTAATTGTAGTCCATTAGATTATGGTTCTATAGAAACTTGGTTTACCCAAAAGGATTTAAAAGTGAATTTTATACAAATTTTGCAAGTTGAGGGGCGCTCTAGGTTGTTTATTCCTTAAGTAAATATTTAAGTGATATTAATATACAGTAGGCATACCTTTTTATTTTATATTTTGAGAGTATGTATTTTGGTGATTGTACAGAACTTAAGTTTACTCAAAAATGAGTTAAGATCAATTTTATATAAATCCCTAAAATTCAGCTCTCCTAAATCTTATCATTCTAAAGTTTTTAGTTCTAGAAGCATTTGGTACAAAGTAGCTATATGTTTTTATTATTTAAAGGGTGCAAGTTGGTGGATCTGTAGATTTTAAGTTTGCCCAAAAATGTGTTAAATTGGATTTTCTATGTATTTTACAAGTTTGTGTAAGCTCTATGTGTGATTTAACTTAGAAAATTTTTAGAGACAAAATTTGTACAGTGAGTGCCAACTTTTATAATTCTAAATTAAAGTTCATTATTTAGTGAGTTCATAGAAATTTGTTTCACTCCAAAATGAGTCAAAATGATTTTACTATGGAATTTATAATTTAGCATCATTTTAATCATTGTCCTTTTGTTTAAATGATTTCAACCTGGAGATTTTTCAATAAGAACACTAGACTTTCCTGAAACCAATCCGTAGTTCAGGGACTGCTCTACGTGAGAGGAATGTTTTGTGAATCGATCCCTGGATTTAATCGAATTTTTATAGTGTGGTTGTTAGTGATATGCCCTAGAGACAACATGGAGATGTTGGATATCATGGTCAATGTTTATGTATAAATGAATAAAGTATTATTCATTTCTATGAAATAGACATCTTGTATTGACCAATAAGTATGTGACTTATTTATAAGACTCTATATGTATGAATCTATTTCTAAATGATCCCTGATCATACATCATATTAAAGGAACAAATATGATTCTAAGATTGACATGTTTATTGATTGATGATCATGTCTCATAGATCATGGTATGGAGATACCAAATCAATATACGTGGACATGTGTTGGAGAACACATTGTTGGATAGACCCACCATGAGACACTACAGGATTTAATGTGCCATTAGTTGGTCTCAGGTAGTGTTGGGTACAAAGTCCTTAGACCTAAGATCATCATGGATTCCTACATGTGTAGTAGCCTACTTTTGGAGTACCAAACACTATTCCATAACTGGGTAGTTATAAAAGTAGTCTTCGAGTTTGCTATGAAACATGTAGTGTGATGTGAATAATCAAGATGAAATTTGCCCCTCCTTTAGAAGAGATATCTCTGGGCCCCTCGAGGTAATGGATTATGGAAGTGCATGGTCATGCCGAGTTGATTGAGGAGTCAATCAACAAACAGATAATCAAATACAGTTCGAGTGAATGGTTAAGCTATTGAAGGGATAGCACACATATCTTGCCTATAGCTTAATTGGTATCGTGAGGCAAAAAGATTTGTGTACACATTACAGGTTCAGAGTCGATATTATATTGTTATATACTATATTGTCAATATGTGCTGCTAGGCGTCGCTGTTGACAGATCGGCTGAGTTGGACTCGAGCCAACGGTTGGCTGAGTTGGACTCGAGCCGACGATCGGCTGAGTTGGGCTCTAGCCGACACCGAGTATACCTGAACCTACAGGGTCGCACGCTTAAGGGGATAAGAACAAGCATTCGAGTTGGACTCGAATACGGCTCGATCGGATAGGGATCCGATCGGATAGAGTCCTATGGGCTTACGAAGTCCTGCCGGCCAACTCTATGAAGATTCGGATGGTATCCGATTCAAAATAGAGTCCCGATGAGCCTCTAGGCCCAACCGGCAACTCTATATAAAGGGTTGAGGGGTGGAGAGTTGCGGCATGTGAATTGGAACCGAATCAATCTGATCACGCGGCGCAACAGAAGTCAGCGAGATCAATCTCCACGGAAACCCTCCCCACTCCCAAGCCAAACCCTAGCCTTGCATCTTGTGCTAGCACACGGGTGTTCGGTGTTCTGTCCCCAGATGTGTGGATACCGGTAGAGGCACTGCTACGTTACGGTGCTATTCGTCGGCTACGAATCGGCTGTGGTGGAATCGGTTGCGGTCGGGCGCATCGAAGCGAGGCGCGCGAGCGCGGTCGAACGACTCGACGAATCAGCTACGCGGTGAATCGACGGATTGGTGAATCGGCTGTTTCCAAGAATCGACTGTCGGCTTGTGGGAATCGGTTGTCAGCAAATCGGCTGTCATCGGCCAGCACTTTTCCGGATCGGATAGCTCCTCATTAGCTATTTCTGCTATATACTCCAATCGGTAACGATCTATCGACCCTTACTTGCAAGTGTTCCTGGTTTACGTGGTAGAAAATTTTGTTGTTAGCTATCGTAGCTTCCGCGTAACCCTTCAGTGGTCCCTAGCGAGCTGAGCTATGGCGAGTGGAGGTGTTTGCCTTCGCCGATGGCGAACGGTGCGTTGGATGGGGTCATGGCCAAAAGAGAAAATGAAGAGCACGTTCTTGCGATTCCATTTTGCTACTTACCTCGGCTAGTGGAGGTCGGTGTAGCGTAGGTGGCGGCTAGAATGGCGGGAGGTTTCGGCGGCACTGCAGAGCTTTGGGACGATGATGATAGCATGGACAAGCCAATGAGGCGCTGAGTGCATGCATGCTTGGTGTTATTCGAGTCCCAGGGAAAACTACATGCACGTAGAAAATGAATGGAGACTCACCGGAGAAGGAGGATTCGGCAACGATGACGTTGGCATGGTGGATGGCCCGACTGGGTGCCGTTGTGGCCGGAACATGGAGCCGGGCGCTGAGGGAGTGTGGAGGTCCAACGTGTGCAGCACTGCGCCACGCTGGTGGATGAACTGGTGGTGAGGTGGAGGGTGAGGTGAAGCTCGGCGTAACACGCGTCGTGCGCAGCCGCTTCGGTTTTCTCTCGTTTTCGATCGGTTGAAACGAGGAACAAAGGGAGAGCAAGCCGTGGAGGCTGCCGTGTGGGTCCAGAGTGAAGAGATCAAGGAAATAGGAGAGGTTTGGGTAGAAACATGGGTACACTTGGTTTTTAGATTATTTTCGGATTATTTTCTCTCTCTAATCTTTGTGACTTCATAATTTAATCTGTGGACATGATAAATTAGTGAACGTTTTACTGGAGATAGATGAGTATTCCTAGATTCCATTTTCTTTTGTTGCACATAAAAATCATTTGTGGTTTGTTCCCAGTCATTAAACAAAGATAGGCTAATTGGAATATTGTTTGAATTTTTAGGGGACCTAAACTGAGGATAAAAATTCTGGAAAAATTATATTTATTCATGGCATTTAACCAAATATTTGAATAAATTATTTCCTATATACACTTATGTGCATTTTAACTAACTTTTAGATAAGATTGCATTTTAGCTGATAAGAATATTAATTAGCCTAATATTGGACTGTTTTGTTTAATTTGTTTGGGGCTTCAAACCTAATTTTTAAATTATTCAAAATTTATATTTGAGTTTGTCATAAAATTTGGCACCTACATGATTTTTTCCATGATTTTATCTTATACGGATTAATTTAGAAAATTAGGGTACCCTTTTTATGTATAGGTGTTCCCTCATGCATCTTATTATAGTTGTTGGGTTCATATTAAATTTCCTTTTGGGCTGAGGAGGTGAACTTCGGATTTAATTTTTTATATCCATATATTATTACCCCTAAGTTAGCTGTAGGCTTGTTTGGTAAATTTTAAATCCTTTAGGTTATGCTCATGCTCGTGAGACGTAAAATGAAAATGCGAATCCAAGATCCGAATGCACAAAGGACACTTGGTCAAAACATGTTTTATGCATATGCATGCACTTATGTTTGATGGCACTTATGTTCTAGGTTAGGAATGGAAACGTTTTAATTTGTTCTCAAATTTTGATCATGCATTAAGTTGAAGTATTTTCCTAAGTTAGAAAAGAAAATTTTAGGTTAACAAAATTGAGAAACCTTATTTTTCATTTGTTTTCCACAAAATTTTCCTTAACCGGATTTGGGTATGTGACAACCCTCCGGGGCCCCCTACCGCCGCTGCACCCCCAGCGGCCCCCTGCCGTCGGCCCCCCTCGTCGCGGCCCCCCTACCGCTGCCTCCCCCGCCGCACCTCGCCAGCGCTGCCCTCCGGTAACGTTCTTTGATCCATTGCATCTCAAAGTATTGTTTAGGTAACGAGATTTCCATAGGGATGTATATACTTGTTTCTATAATAAACTGATGATTTATCCAAAAAAAGGATGAACACATTATGCATGTATATATATTGTCCTTTTAGTTTTTATGGCAGGGGAGAACATTTTATGGTTTCTCAATTAATTCACTATTATGGAAATTTATTAGTTCATGGAAATTTATTAGTTTGAGAAAATAGATATAATAATAGTGTTGTGTGTTTATAGATTATTAGTTGTTAGTATTTTTTAGTGACTACAAATGAATGAATATGTACTACCGGTTAATTAGAAGTGCAAGTTATGCACGTATATTCGAAGCCTTTTTTGTGAGATGACGAATAGAGTCGCACCACACAGCCATGTCGTCGCTTGTGTGCCGGCCATGCTTCAGTATTCTGCAAGTGCCGCTGCCTTCACTGCCGGCTACATGTATATAATGTAACCTTAGGCGTCTCCCATTCGGAAGAGATACAGATGGAAATATGCATTTTCTTGCATATCTTTAACCATATCTATTTTGATCTGTCCATTTTTTTGGACAGCCCGAGGATGTGTAGATGAGTTTAGTTTTCATGCTCTAGTACTCCGATGTGAAACAGAATTTTGACATTATCTCCCTGTTGTTCTCCGGATACACAATCTCCCTGTTGGGACGTGTATTTGGAGAATAGCGGGGAGGTGCTGTGAAAATTCTGTCTCAGAGCGGAGTACTATAGCATGGAAACTAAACTCATCTACACATCCTTAGGTGGGAATAGGACCTATCTTTACCTATTGGACAGTAAAGGCACTCGGTAGATGCAAATAATTTTTATATTATTCTTCAATATGTTAGAGGATGGATGAACGTGAGTGGATGTACATGGGGTGCTCAAGTCACGGTTTGTTGACTGATGAATGGATTGAGAAGACCGATACTTTCTTGGAACTTGCATTTGCCAAGGTTAAAGGAGCGCATACCACTTGGTGTCCCTGTAGCACTTGTGCAAACATGAAGCTACAAACAAAAGAGATCATGGGTAAACACCTTTGCAAGAATGGATTTACAGCAGATTATACCCGGTGGACATTCCATGGTGAAGCTTACCGTGTGAGAGACGAGGTCGTCCGACGTCGACTATAACCCAGAGGATGGGCCGTCTACGTACAACAATGCAACTGTCTATAACTGTCTCAGTGATTACACAACGATGGCAAGGGAGATCCATGGGCCAGAGTTTGATCCTTGCACCCAAGATATTGATGGAGAAGTCGTCATGAGGGTGGAAGGAGGCAAGAAGCATGGGTGGTACTGGATTGGCGACAACTTAATCGACAAAGCCAGTACACCCACTTTGTCCCATCTTCGAGCAAGGAGCACGAGCTCAATCCCGGCCATACGCCCACGGCTGCCTGCTGCACAGTCCAAAGTGCAAGAACTCAGGGTTAGAAATTTCTATTTTATTCATCATTCATTTATATTTGTAGAGTGTTTGCTTCACATTGTAACATTTGGATGGAATATTATAGGCTGAGTTGCACGAAGAAAGAAGGAGACGGGAGGAGATGGAGGTGAGGATGATTGAGATGTATGTGTATGTGCAAACTCTTACTGAAAACATGGGTCATCCAGTGGCACCGCCGATGTTTTTCACTCCTCCACCCCCTCTTGTAGGCACTCCTGTGAGTCACTTGACAACCTCGTAGTTTCATTTCTTATATTATTATCTTGTCAAGTATGATGCAATCAAATTTGTTATGTTTTAGGTTTTATTTTTTAGTACTTAGACATATTGAATAACAATGCTATTCTCTTCTCCCTTTGTGCAGCCTCAATCGGCGGCATCAAATAACTCCACTCATGACCAAGGATGTTCGTCGTCGTTTCCACCTCGGTAATTTATGTTTTGTTTGTGATTATGGTCAAAACTAGACTGTGTGAATGTAGATTGTGGACTATCTATTGTGATTTATCTATTGTGGACTATGTTTATGTATTGTAGATTATGGATTGTGGTTATGATTGTGATTGTTGATTAAGTTTATGTATTGTGGATTGTGGATTATGAATTGTGGATGCCGTTGTGGTTTTGGTTGTGGTTGTTTTTGTGGACTGATGCTTATGGTATAAATATGTCATGCACACATGTATATTTTTAAATTTTGTGAAATATGCCGCCGAACAAATTTAATAGGAAAAGAGTCACTTTGACGAGTGTTACACTCGGCAAAGAGGGCCTTTGTTGAGTGTCTTGGATTAAACACTCGGCAAAATGACCAAACTGGAGCTCCTGGAGTCACACTTTGCCAAGTGCCAAGTCTTTGCCGAGTGTTTTTGTAAAAGTACTCGGCAAAAGTTTGCACCTTTGCCGAGTGCTTTTGCAAAAGCACTCGGCAAAGAGGACATATTCACCGAGTGTCTTCTATTTGCTGAGAGCGGCACTCGGCGAAAATGCCCACTTCGCCGAGTGTAGCTCTCGGTGAATAGCCCGCTTCACCGAGTGTAGCTCTCGGCGAAACTCGGCCCTCAGTGAAGTTGGTCGTTACCGCTACTGCCCACCTTTCTTTTGCCGAGAGCCGGTCCGACACTCGGCGAAGTCTTTGCCGAGTGCCCGTGGGAAAGCACTCGACGAAGAGCTCTTTGCCAAGAAGGAGTATGCCGTGTGAGCTATGCCAAGTGTTACTCTCGGCGAAGTTTTCGCCGAGTGCATTCCGGCCTTTTCCGAGTGCCCCAGGCAATCGGCAACACATGGGATCTCCCGTAGTGACTACTACAAAACCCCTACAGGTGACGGTTTATAGGTATCCGTTTAATTGAAACCAACATCTATTCTATTTATTGGTGATGGTTAACAAAAAATCCGATGGCGGTTCTTAGCCTAAAACCGACACCCTATACGGAGGAAAGTAGATGCCGGTTTTAGCCCCAAAAGTGGCACCGATAGAACCTTCCTCCCCTACAAAATGAAAGGGTCGATAGAACTCGAGACATAACCTTATCCTGCTCCAGTCATCCACTCATTCCCCTCCCCTTCCTCCTCCGACGCGACCACTCTCCTTCCCTCCCCACCCCGCCCCCTCCGTCCCCCTCTCATGGTCGTGCACGCATGAGGAGACAAGGCTAGAGGCGAAGCGGTGCACGAGATAGAGATGGAGGCGGTGGTGGTGGTCAGCGGCGCGGGGGTGAAGCCGCAGTCGACGAGCTCAGCAAAGCCATGATATGGGCGTGGTGAAGCTGTAGCCCGTGATGGTGTGGACCGGCCGGTGGCGGCCAACGAGCTAGGTGGAGGGCCTCGGTGGCGCCGTCGTAGATGTGTAGTCACAGGTTTGCAACGCCGTTCCCGCTGCCTCGAAGCTTGCCCGGCTGAGCTGCTACACCACCAGCACCACCTCGCCTCCTCTTCAAAACTCCCCAAGAAACACCACGAATGGTGCAACAAGGAGGGAGATCGTCCACCGTCTTTGTCATCTCTGGCCAAGCGTCGCTACCTTTGATTTCCGTCGATCCAGTGAGTTTGCCATTGATTGCTTGGAGTAGTAGGAACCTTAGGTAGTGTTCCATGTCAGGCATGTGATGTTCTTCCTGTGCATGGCATCCCAAGCTCACTACCGCTTGCAGCCACCGCTTATGCTGGGCCGGTCACCACAGGCTAGGAGGTCGAAGATTTTTTCTCTCGAATTTTTTATTTCTAAGAATATAGGTGCCAGTCACCTATGTGGATCGGCAAAGGTTCCCCCAAATTATTACCGGTTGGGAAACTGGCACTAACAGGGGTTCTGTACTAGGCGAAGGTTAGTGAAAATAGAGTTTTTAAAATGCATGGATTAGCCACTTGCGAAATTATATTTTCGCTGGCAAATATTTCCCTATTCCAGAAAGGATTTTTGCAAACGACCAAAAGAAATCTTCACAAATGGGCAGAGCAACCCCTTTGCCTCCAGGTGTATGTAGAAATCAACATTTCTCCAAGACGGCAGGACAACCGCATGTAGGAAGTGATTTTTTGCATGCGTTCAAGTTATGCCACCCACTCGCAAAAATAAAAACACAAAAAATATAAAAAAATGTGAAACCCTAGCGGCTGATCCGCACCACCGCACCCAGATATCGGTGGCGGGTCCACCACTCGTGAGGCTGCTGTCATCGTCCCCACAGCTCCTGAGGCAGGTACGGAGAATCTGCCCCTCCTGAGACGGTGGTAGCTGATATGCCCCTCCCAGGGCCACCGCCACTCCACGAAGACCGAAGCCCACTGCCAATGATGTAGATGCCATCGCCTGAAGCACCAGCGCATGAAGCCCCGAATCCCGCCACCATCGCCCAAAAGGCCGCCACCTCCAACCCTCGAAGCACCGATGCACGAAGCGTCCATGGCAGGGCCATCGTCGACGGATCCACCCATGGTGTGGTTGTCGATAATGGATCCACATGTGCCGGGGCCCCTGGTGCTTGATTTGCCCTGCAAACGCACCCAGCCATTCCCGTCGTCGTGGCCTCTCCGTCATCACCGCCACTCCCGTCTTCAGCCGGTCGAGAGGTTAAGAGGGGTGTGAAAGTGGGAGGAGAGGTCATGAGGGGAGACTGTGAGTTAAGGACTTAGCATATTTTTTAAAGAGAGGAGAAAAAAAGGAGAGGAGGGAGTTGATGTTCGGTTGGTCGGTGCAAAACAATCGCATACAGGTCTTTTAATGGGCCCACCTGCCAAATGTTAAGATACAAGTATGAAGGTTGATTTTCACATACGGGTATTCACTGAAAACCCACAAAACCTTTTTATATATGGGTGATCTTTTAGTCCGTTTGGAAAAATAATTTCTGTAGTGGTGTCTAAAGGACACCTCCTGTGAAAATCCATATAGAAGAAGAAAGAGAATCTGGCCTGAATATCACAAGTTCACAACTACATATACTCCCTTTGTCTAAAACAATGTATCGACTCGGGTTAACAGCAAACTATAGTGCTGGGAGACTATTCATGAAGACATAAGAGCAAGTTGACCGCAAAGCATACGTACTGTAGTCTGTATCCTGTACACCAGGAGATATGCCTTTATTCAGCACCTCTTCATCGCATTACGCTCGACTTGCAGTTGACTCCAAGGCAATAACAGTCTCTACCACTTTGCTCCATCATGTAAAGATGACTCTGTGTCGAGTATATATTTGGCTTATTTCCAGGTATTCAATAATATTCCTATATTACGGGAACGCATGCATTTTAAACTCTTGAAAAAACATATATTGTTCGCATATTATCCAATATATATCACTTCACATAAAATAATTCTACTTTCACGTAAAATAATTCTACTTCTACAAATTACAACAAATTAAAAAACAAATTAAATTCGCTAGTTAACACTCAAACTTGTTTTTTAACTAGTACAAATTAAAATTTATCTTGCATATTTATAAATATTAATATATCTTGTTGATCTATTTTATTTTTTATAACCATTTAAATAACATATGAATAACAAGAGGATGTGAGTTAAGAATTGTTATAATGAGATACTCGGATGCAGCCATAAAGGAAATGAAGGAACTCATGCAGTTCAGTTATATCTAAAACTTGAAAACCAAAAAATAAGAAACAAGCAGGAAGCTCCCAATCACAGGTATGATGATCAGGATTAACCAATTAAGTAGAAGCATTAAAGGCAGAATCCTGTACTATGATGAGATATTCCCTCCAACGTCCACCACGACCCTATGATTAGCTTCAAGAAAGTGACATCTCCCAAGATTTCAGTGGGGAAGCATGATGTCCCCTTTGAACATTGCAGCCTACAAGCTAGGTAGAGCCTCGAACAGGTATATGCGTGTTGTTTCGAGCATCTATTGGACAGAAATTTGTTGTTGCTGTAGAGAATTTTGTTTGCTGTTTTCAGTTGGGAATTGGTTGTTGGGGAAATAACCGGAAGTGACCAAGACCAACCGCATGATCGATTCCATCCCCTCTTATGATGGTACAGCTTCTGATGAATCCCTACAGTAGCCCACTCAAGAATGCGGTATATCGCGAGCTCACCGACCTTCAAGTGGGCTTAGCCAACCAACAGGATGAAAGGGCACCATGCATTAACATTGCAGCAAATGCTTGGATTGTTTACTCTAACAGTTGTTACGGTTTTATTTTGGAAGCAAACTTTCATAGATTTTAAGATGAGAGTAGCCATTGACTCTTATGTCTGCTTAGAGGAGAATTACAACATCACATATATGGGAGTAGAACGGAGAAATAGAGAAAGCCATACAAGAATTTAGTTAGCCCTATATAAACGAGAAGTTAGAACTTAGAATTGGTGATGCCCCATAGCTAGTGCCTGTTTGTCAACTAGAATTGTCAGATAGTGAAAACAGGTGGGACTATTAGGATATTGGTGCTATTCTCTTAGATTTTCTTTTCTTTCTCGTAAGTCAACTATAAAAACAGTTAGACCACTATAGCATTAGTGGAATGCAATAATTGTTAAGTCGAGGTGTGTAAAAGAATTTACAGAAATGGGCAACATATTAGTCATGCACCATTGTACAAGAATTGGAATTAATTGAAGAGCCAAAAGATACCTGTTTAATTTACTACAATAAAGTCTCTTAAGGCAGGTCACAATTTGTATGTAGGGTGAAGTTTGATTAAGTTTGGGACACATGTTAGCTTTGGTAAAATCACAACATAGTGATGACAAATGATAAGGATATCTAGCGACATGCATGATATTTAGAAAACCAATTTCCATTAGCTCCCCACATCTTTCTTCTCTGCATTTATCTGTGGGGGTGAGGCCCATCACCTTTTCCACATCAAATCCATGATAACTCGCACACTAATTTATTGCTTCTGTTTATTTTTGGCTCTCGATTAATACAATCTATTTTTCCTAAGCAAATCCTGATAAGAATTGTAGTGGCTTAGGATGAGTCTTCTCTACAATTCTGCCCTTTTACACGGGGCACTGACATATGGGCCTACTGATTCTAGGGCCCACATGTCAGATCTGTCTCCGGGCTTGGTGGGTCAGAACCAGGTCGCCTGCAATGATTCAGGAGCAGCACGGTCTTACTTGTTGGTAGCTAGAAGAGGAGGTGCACAGAGTGGGATCACACTGGAAGAGAGAAAAGGAGGAACTTGTAGGAACTACACACAACCTTTAGAGTGGAACCCTAAGAATATTCTGATGATATAGACCGATATGGTATTATTTAGATTCTC